>JAAAKM020721499.1:172959711-174209711 GCA_010016025.2 Alatinidae sp. Z8VKAUB7J3 | reverse complement strand
AAATAAATTGAAATCTTCATTTAAAATATTATTTTCACTTGACCAATATTCTAACATTTGTGAATACACAGAAAATTCACCATTACTTGGCCAGCATTTCATCTATGATTGTGCTTTCGGCCGCATTGAGGATCCCGCCGGACTGGCCGTTGAGCTGAACCGGATCCCCGGCGTGGTGGAGAACGGTCTGTTTGTCTCAATAGCCACGCTCGCGCTGGTGGGCACGGACGAAGGCGTCGAAACCGTGATGCCTGCGCAGGGATAGATCCAAAAGGAGATTGCTGTGACATCTTCATTGAGAGCCGCGAGAACGCTCGTGTGCGCGCTGACGCTTGCGTTTTTCCTTTCTCATAGTAAATTGAATCTTACCAGAGGAATAGTTTCAATTAAACTCGACGAAACACTTTCATTCTCTAATCTCACACTCAGTGGTAGTTTCAACGTTCGATCAAGTTGTTCCGTACCGGCTGTATGTCTCCAACTACTGATCCCAATACATGGAACGTCCAGCGCATGCTTTCGATTCTTATATCGATAGTGATTCAGTGCTTTACCAACTTCTTTGATCACTCCAGTGTTTGCACCAGCTGTGATTAACCATGCATCTGGGGTAATTTTCTATTGTTCTCTAACCCGCCAATATAACCCGCTGCTATAGGGGGAACTTTATCAGTCTACTTATCGAAATGAACAATGACAAACCAAGATTTTCTAAAATGCATATGTCCCAAAAATACCTTCAGAAAAGTATCTTTTTGTAGTTTGGATAGCCCCCGCCCAACTAAAAATGGGCAAGATTATGCTCAAATTGGAGCGAGTATAATTCAATATACGGGATTAATAAGTAAAAACCTGTTCCCTCTGCTTACTCCATTTGGGTTGTCAAAAGAATTAAAAAATTAAAATAAATTTAAACCGCCCACTCAAAAGAGAGAAAAAAATATAGTCAAAACCAACTATGAGGCATCTTTTCATAAAGTATGAAGTATCCAACATAACTCAAAATGTAGCACTACAATTTGAATTGAAAAAAGACGAAAGAAAGAAAAAAAACTTAAACCGCCTTGCCGAAAGAGAGGAAAAAATAAAACCCCCCGAAACCAATTGTAAAAGCATCATTTCATGACCGTGGTGGTGGTGGCGGTGGTCCTACTGAGAACCGTCGCGTGAGTTTCATGGAACGTCGTCCTCATGATTCAGATGACGACTCTTCATTGGATGAAGAAGAACGTGAACGATTGGAAGAGGAAGCATTGGACCGACAGTTATCGGCACGGTTTGGGGAAGCAACCGAGGCGGCACCCACAAGGGGTGAGAAACGGAAGGCAAATGATGAGGATGATGATATTGCTGCTGAATATGAAGACAAATCGAAACAGAAATCCTCAGCGAATCCGCGACGTCGTATATCTGCAAGCTGCTGCTCAAGCGTATCGCCCTGCGTAATTGTGTTACCGGTTAGTGCCGGCAAATCCTGCTGCAGCCGCGACGCCCCACGCTGCTCGAATGCGATAAAAACCTTACCCGTCGACGTCGCATGTATCGGCCAACGTGTGCCGACATTCCCGGATGCGCCCAGTAAATGGCGGGTTGTGACTTCATCGAGAATCAACATCGTATCCTCGACAGGCACCTCCAGCGTCGGCAAATCTGGTATTAACCCCCTTATTAGGATTGTATAAAAATGATAAATCTCAAGTCATGAGTCAAACATAAATCTCAAGAAAAATAAAATTGTATGAAAGCACCGTGTTTTTTTATAAAGTGTGTATCGTGTTTTTGTAAAATTGACATGTTTGCTATTTCAACTGGGATTATTAACTTCTTCCTTTAAACACCGACTGAAGTGGGAATCCGTGGAATGGAACAATTGGTTCTTGTGTATTAGTCTGGACACATTCGGTTCCTATTCACAGCCTAATCCAAAATTGTTGCAAGCCACCTTAGCCACCTTTCCCAATAAACCTAACGTCTGGGAAACGTTTTGACCATAAGCTTCTGATCGCTAGCTGTGGTGAAACAAACATATGAATACCAAATTAAGCCTGGAAGGATCGACCGCTATCCGGGTAGAATCTAGGCTAATTTAAAAGTGTGCTGGGTCACACTTAATTTTTCCATGCCTTTAATTAGGAAGACGCGAATAAAAATAAAGATTAAGGTTTGCCAGGCGGTCTTACCGCAGCATTGACAAAGTCATTGGATTTATCTGCTTCGGGAGGTCGCATTTGTAGAAAAAGCTTTGATAGTGAGTAATGAGGACGTTTATAAAACTTCAACAATCATTGTCAGTTTTGGTTAAGGTTGGAGAAAGGAATCCATGACGTCAGAGCCAGGACCTGTCTAAAGTAACATCCCAAAAGAATAAAGCAAAATAAGGATCTGGAAAAAAGCCTGGCACAAGTTAGAAACTTGACAATGCCAACCTCGAAGCGGGCTACGACATACCGGCCATCGAGATGGTGCAGCGCGGCGTAGACCGACGCGCCATCATGCTCAAAATTAACCTGACCGAGATGCGACGCGCCGATGGGGCCGCAGCGCCCGCCGTCGCCCCGGTCGTCCGATCCGACAGTTCAACCTTCTAGATAAAGGTGTAACCACCATGTACACACAATCCATCCACATGCACGTACGCCGCTTGAGCCTGGCGCTGGGTATGCTCCTGCTCTTCTTGATTGTTGTATTAAATGTCGAAAAAAGTTATGATCAAATCGCCCTCAAAACTAAACCCTTACCGAAAGCTTACCTACTGCAATGATTCCTCCCCCAGTCTTAAAAGCAGTTGGGTAATTTCGTCAAAATCCTGGGGAGGGGCAAATTTAAAGCCAATTTTCCCAAATCAAGTTAAAATAACGGTAAAAACTGAAGAGTTGGTACCATAAATGTTCTATTTAGTACTATAAAGGTGAATATATAATATACAAAAAATGATCTGAGCCAAAATCACACATGCATTAATTCAAAAATGTTCAGAAATTAAATAAAAAAACCTGTCACCACCACCGGCTGACTGCGATCGAGACTGGCTAGCAGTGACGCCAGGGACTGATTGCCGCGCTCGGCCAGGATGTCCACCGCACGCACCTGATGCCGGCCATCCAGCCAGCCCTCACCGTGCAGCAACAGGCGCTTGCGCGCCGCGATCGCCGGCAGGTCCGCCTCGAGGTACTGCAACCCTGGGTAACGCGAGCAGAGCCCCACTGTACGACGTAGTTTTCCTGCGAGCGCACGATCGCCAGCCCGTCGAAGTACTCCGCTTCCACCAGTTGTCGAATGTTGTCGATATGCGCCGGTGCAAACTGCGGTGCGAGCTCGAAGACTACCGTGCCGTTTGCGAGTGACAGGTAAAGCAGGTTCTCCTGCGCCGGTCGGCGCCAGTCGTCAGCGGAAGATGCCTCGAGCACGCCGGACATCGTTGGGCGCTCCTGCGCCAGCGCTCCCGCCGACGCGATCTCCCAGCATGCACTAAGTCCAAAGAAACTTGAATATCTGCAATGACCCAAAAAAGAAAGAAAAGACTCCATGAGACGACGACAGGCACGACGACCCTCAACACGCGCCCGAGGGTATGTGCTCATATGGTCTCTAGCTTCTCGATAGAACTTACCCAGGACCACCGACGGGAATATGTTTTAGTCCACCCAAATCACCACGACAAACTTGATTCGGGTAGAACGTAGTTGACTGATCGGTACGTAAACATGCCGCTGACGATATCAAGCAACTCACCTGCCCATAAATTTGATAATAACCAGTCCTTAAATTATTAACCAAATTCACCTACGTAAAGTTTCCACTCTCAGGGAAAAATATAATACAGGGGGTGTCAATTCACGAAAAATGTACAGGGGGATGAGGGATATATTTTTAAAACTTACGTGGCACTTTTGCTGATTTTTTGATAAAAACAAGAGCTATGAGCTCATATGGCACTTGTGACGAAATCGGAAGAGCCAAGAGCCAAGAAATCAAAGTTTCATTAAAGATTTTTTACAGCTAAGAGTAGACGTCTGTGCTGGAATAATAGCTAACTGATATGTGTGGTGGGTTGAGTTATTTATCCAAATGTCATAACTAAGAATATTGCTCTTAAGATCACTTTTGGAGATATTTCAAGCGAATGTGATATCATACATGCAGATGCTAAAAGTTTCTTGGGAAGGTAACAATTGCTATTTTTTCAAATCTAGGCACATAATAACTTTGTCCAGTTACAGTCAAAGCCACAATAGCATGGTACCGCACTAAAAGTGCATGCGGCTTTACAGTGGGTCAGAACAGTGGTTTTTCAGAATATGTCGTCTAAGCAAGACGGTCAGCGGCTTACACCGCAGGAGAGAATGGTCACTGCTCAAAAAATGGTTACTGAGCAAAAGCGGGGTCCTGCAGGCGGCTTCGCAAGTTGCACGCCGCAGTCTGTGGGATGCGGCGTGCGGGTCTTTGAAAAGGCTGCGCTACTTGGGCGGAAGCTCATCCTTCAGAGCCCGATATGACAAAACTCATTTCGTTTCTTTTCTTCAATATATTAACAGAAATATGAATTATTTAACAGGAACAAATATTAGATTGTGTGTCCTTTTTCAGAACCTAGCTAGACAGCAGTCTTATTAGTGGAAATTGGAGATATTTATTATACAGTAATAAGTAATAGATGGCATTTCCGTTTTCAGATCCTAGCTAGGCAGTGGTCAGAATAATCAAAACTGCTACAAATAGAAGTGGGGTTGCCGCCCTCACAAACGTGTTAAGGGGGGGGTGGAGTAAGTACAAACACACCATCACCATGTGGATTGTCAAAAGAATGTGCTTGCAATATCTCAGGAATGGGTTAAATTATTAAGTTGAAGCTTTTGGGGAACGTTGAGGTGGATTTTCAACAAAAGGTATTAAGTGCTTACTGCTACTACTACTACGGTTATTGCACCTAGTGAAGCTACTGGTATTAAGGTAAAATTTTCAGGGAATTTCTGGGGGGGGAGTTTCAACTAAATTATATGAATGCAGGTTACCGTGTGCGAGGAGGCCGGCTGCCCCAACATCTCGGAGTGCTGGAACGACGGCACGGCCACGTTCATGATTCTGGGAGACACCTGCACGCGGCGCTGCGGCTTCTGCGCAGTGCATTCCGGGAGACCCCAGGCGGGAGTCGACGGCGAAGAGCCGGAGCACGTGGCCGACGCGGTCGAGATCATGGGGCTGCAGCACGCGGTCATCACGTCGGTCGACCGCGACGATCTCCCCGACCGGGGGGCCGAGCACTTCGCCCGGAGAATTAACCTCATTAAAACTCTTGTTCACTGGACATTTGTGATTTGCTCTAAAACCCGGCTCGACTCGTAACTAGACAAAATAGAATCAATGTTACTTGGAAACGGCTCCGTATTAGGTTTGGTTTGAACTGGACGTGGTATAAAAAATACCATCTAGAGATTGACCTAATTCATATATAAGACAATCGAAAAGAGGGACAAGAACTAGGCTCAAAAAAACATAAATCAAATGTGACCCATGTTCGAATTGACAAAGAAATTCATTTTCAGCATACGTTTTTGTTTCGAAAAACCTTCTGTCGGTGGGCATTAAGCCGTTGAACGCCGCAATAGTTTCCAGTAGTAGTAATAGTAGTATTGGAGCTAGAGGTGCTGAAACATTTTGCTTCCTCCCCCCCCCCCCCCCAGCAAAAATTTATTTTTTTTTGACCCTTCCGCCCCTAAACAAAAATCCTGGGTACAGCCCTTGCTGGAGATGTCATCTTTGAAGCAATATTTTCTCCTTTTCTGGATGATCTCGTTGCCAGCAGGGCTGAAGCTTAATCAGTTTGAACAAAGACTTTTAAAAAATGTCAATACTTTCGGCCAAAAACGTTTATTATTATCAAACTTTTCTTTGGGAAAGAGGCATGGATTCCTGTCCTCATAAGAGCCCCTCCCCTATGTTTGGATCTGTCATGCAAGCTTGGGTAATCCAAGTTACGATATCAAGGATTTTTCCATGAGTATCCATGTCCAAGAGCGGATAATGAATTAATATTCTAGTGGGCGATTCACATATAGCTTCTATATCATTGCACACTCCTTTGACGTTTTTAAATTGTTTAATACTTTCTTGATGTACTACCATTTGATTATCGAGTATGTAAATCAAGTGAAGTTGTAAGCATTCGGGAATAAATGATAGAAATTGTTGAAAGGATTCGTTGGAAATAATCAGAAGAATTATTTCATCAATAATTTCATTAATCAACTGAATACATTGATCGAAATCTGTCAAAAATTCGATGGAACTAACAAGATCTTTTATACGGGATACGAGAGCTGCATTAAACGTTCAAGCAAGACAAACACCCAAACTACGGTCGTATTTTGCCCTGGATGAGCCATGCGCTAAAGTATAGAACACGGTTCCACAAGCGCTAAGATATAGGAGCTCCCTTGAGTCGTTTGAATAATAAAAAAAATATCTGATTATGTTTCAATCGATAGAGTTGACTAATAATTAACATTTTTGTAAACTTTGTTATTATCATTGTTGTCTCTGTTTTCATTGTCATTACTATTATTTTCGGACTTTTTCTTGGTCATAAATTGCTTCAAATATAGCCTAATGCAAGGCTATGTTGATGTTGAAATGCTTGTTGGATCTCGAATACTTGTCGTAACATTTACTGTAAGGCTGATATCATTTTAACAAGGCCGTATCCAGGATTTTTCCGGGGGGGGGGTTACAAAACACATCAAGATTTGTTTAAATACATTTTGATACCTCTTTACGAGGGGAATTTTTTCGGGGGAGGGGCGCTCAAACCCAGTAACCCCTCCCTAAGGGGATGGGCTCGTGTTAGATTGTGTATAGCATCACTACTGATCCCTCATTTCTATTACCCTATTAGATTTTCCTGCCTGTTACATTCCGTTAATTTAAATCTTGATACGAGCAAAACCATATATTGAAAAAAAACACGCAAAGATATATTTTGAGAAAAGCCTCTCTTGACTAACGCAGTGACAAAGTGGCTGTAGGAAGATAGAAAGAAAAATGACTTAGTGTAAAGATGTGGAAGAGTTCGTTAAGAAAAATCTTATGAGAGTCTTCTGCCTTAAAAATGTCTGCATTAGGGCAATGAAATACTATGTGTCAAGGCAATATAGTTATATCTTAATAATTACTTTTTCTAATAAATATTACCAAAGTGTTACCAGCCATTTCACAGATATTCTTTGGATTTTAATATGGTTTTACATATGACATAAAACTCTAGCATGAAATCACTTCAGGGAGAGTTGAATAGCAGAATGAAACTTTCAAGGGTGAGCCTGCAGCTTATTTGGATCCAGGAAGATGGCATCAATAAATTAATAATGAATTAATGCTAAATCAGTAATGGGCGTAAGTCTTAATAAGTAAGTACTAAGTATGTAAGTGTGTAGTTTAACTCCACTAAGGAATCTATTTACATACATGTTACATACATATCAAAAGCTTATCAGACTAATCGTATAATTAATGATTAATTATATAAGCAATCAATTTTCTAATCAATCAATTATATAATCATTCGATTATGAAATCAATCAATTACATATTAATAAAATGAATCCTTTTACTCAACAAATTCTAGTACATCAATTTAAAAACTGATTTGCCCTCAAGCTATACGTAATCATCCAGTCCTTCCTCGTTGCGACATCTGTCATGTTATAAATATCATTTCACCCACTTGCAAAAGCCACTAACTAGAAAATAACCTTTATTAGCCAAATTGAATTTATCCTTATCCTTCTTTTGCTGTGAACAATTTGAAATACGGCGTCAACTCTTCCCAGACAATCATTACGTAAATCCTATCCCATTAAATCAAACAAAATTGGGTTTTGTTTAAGTTTTAAATAACATTTTAAATTATTTAGTGTTCAATAACAAAATAATTTCTTGACATTTATTATCAAAGCCGTATTTAGGGGGAGGCTAGGCGGATTGAACCCCCTTCGAAATGTTTGTCCGACCTGTAAAAAAGTAGCAAAAATGAATAGAAACAAATTTTGGTACTTGTCCCTTGTTGGAATCACATTCAAAATTACACTTAGGGTGCATCTGTCTGTTATCTATCTATCTATCCTTTGTTGGCATGTGAAAATATAAATCTGTCTATAAATGACGTTCTTCAATTAACTACAAATCATCTAACTCTCTATGCTGACGACTCAAAATTGTTTGGTGCAATTTGGTGCCATTACAAGCAAATCTTAACCATATTCACAACTAGGTAACAACATGGCACATGAGCTTCAATATTTACAAATATAGTGATATTCATTTTGGCAAGTTCAACCAAGGTTTCAAGTATACTTTGGTCAATCCAGCTGCAAATACGAATAGTCTCAAATTGTTTAGTTTAGTTTGTTTAGCTTAAATTTCCCACCCTGTTATATGGGGATTTGGGGAACTTGACCCTCATAATTATAGGGCTGTGCTCCTGACGAAATAGGGCGTAGCTGAAGAACAAATTTGAAGGAAAGCCCACAAAGTGCACCAACACGTAGCTAAAGGCACGAGGGAGCGCCGAAGGCGCCTTCATGGTTGAAACATGGGAGTACCCCGGATCTTGGAATCATAACTAGGTTCTGCAGTCCATTTCTAGTTGCATTTCCATGAAGAAAGCAAAGGCCTCCGTTGGAAGACCACTTTGGCCATATGCATCAACTATTGTTGTCCATGAAACTATATTGCGCTCATGCATGACATCAAATATCATTCCTGCAGCTTCTAAGCTCCCACACTTGGCATACATGTCAATGATAATTGTGCCCATGACCACATTTGCACCAAAACCAATGCTTATAGCATGTGCATGCATTCTTTTTGCCTCCCCTACTACAGCTAGACTGCCACAAGTACTTCATTATAGAGACTGGAAACAGTCCCTAACAGTTGAAAGGTGAGTGAGGGAGAAACTGATAGTCAATAAATGCGAAAAAGGTACCAATAATGACAATTTTTAAACAAAGCATATTTCAGACGTGCAAAAAAGATCCACTCCAGCCCTCCCCCCCCCTAAAACCACCCCTGTTTTTTCACTAGTAAATATTTTTTTATAATATTGTTTATCAATACTGCAGAGTTCTGCTTCACTTGATCAGCTGAAATTACTATGAAGATAAACCTATGCAACAGCCATGATTTCTGAATTAACTTTAAATTAAAAAAAAAATCCCACTAAACAGTTTTAAATACATTTTTAAACTCTCGGCTACAACAAGCAATCATCCACTCTTTAATAGATTTCAGTTATACTGCAACAATTAAATGGGTTTAGAGTTAGGTGTACCATACATTGTTTTAAGCCTTGGTAAGCCATTGGTAATGTCTGCAAAATAATTTGAAGTATTTCTACTTTTCCCTTATCAAAAGACAGATTCAGGAATGGGTTGCTCTTTTTGAACAGCACTGGGATGACAAGCTGCAGGCACTGGCAAAGTTCGTTGAACGCCCGGAAGAGTTACCTGCGACGAAAGGCAAATCAGACATGGCGCCAAAGAAGTCTTCGCTCCGGAAGAAGCCCGCGCGACCGAAGAAGGAAACGGAATCGCGTTCAACAACGCGTCAGAAACCAGGGGCAAGTCCAGTCAAAGGTCGAACGGTGGCCTGGTACATCGGAACACTGGAACCATGGCCCACGCCAGCAAGCGGGATACTGAGCAGTATGACAAAAGGATGAATCAGCGACTCAAACTGGGACGCCATCACCAGATACACCAGGAAAACCGCCAGGCCGAGCGCAAACAGCAAGGATTGGAACGAGGCGTCCATTTCTTCACTGTGGCCCGCAATCCGATATTTCACGCCGAACGGCATTTCTACGTCTGCGAGAATCTGCTGCGCTTCGACTACGCCATCTTTCAACGTGCCGAAGTTTAGGTTGGCTGAAACCAGTGGCCATTGAGCCATGTGATTTACGGCAATTTTGTCACTTTTGCCCAGTTCAGGAAGTGTTGCCATCGCGTCACACCTCCTTGCCTAAATGCTTGCGTCCAACGCAGCGCATTACATAGCCGATTTTAAATAACCCTGGCAGTATCATTGAGCCTATGTGGGCGGCAATCTCAACCGGTAATGGCACCAGGTGATTAAACTGATAACCAATTGAAATAGCGATAATAAATACGCACAGTGATATCAGCATCAGGTTGGGCCTGCATTCAGCTCTACTTTGGTTGGCTTGTCGGGGACTTGTCGTTCCTGTTAGTTTAAGAATATCTAATTAGTCATTGGTCTTGCTGATTGATGTCATGCTCTTTTGCGCATCTCGGCACATGTGCATACACAAAATTCTTTTGAAGTCAGATCCAGTCTTTTCTTGTCTTGTTTCTTGATGGATATGGATTTTACTTTACGTCAAAACACAAATGGAAGGCAGCTGACGGTAGTATTAATCCAATGCTCATAAGCCCCTCAAATTCTTTAACTCCTTACAATTGCACATAAAATGCTCTAAGTCCTCATTTTCTCTGCACATCAGGCAAAAATATGGGACCCTCTAAGACCTAAACCTCCCTCAATACTTCTTTCTGTCACCGAAAGGCATAAATTTACCTCTTATTGAAATGACCCACCTTATATCCTCCCCTGAAGTCACACTTTAAAATAGTACTCCTCTCCCATACCTCCTTGGCCTCCACGCACACACTTAGAGACGCTCCTTCCTAAGCGTGAAAATCGATGACAATATGCAGATAAGTGCTTCCACAAACCAATGGAGTTAAAACAAATAAAATGATATCTCTCAGGATATTCAAATGTGTAAAAAAGCTTCAGGAATGGTAATGTGTGCCAGAGGATGCCATAGAAGAGTCAAGGAGTGGTACAGGCTGGGGATTTCTAGATAACAATATTACAAAAACAATGTATATAACATGGAGTTAAGTCACATAACTTAAAAGTTAAGTCACTTGAGAGCCCAAACCCACTATTGCAAAATCTTGCCTTTAGCAGGACTTATTACTTTTATCGAAGCCTGCTTATATATAAATATTTCAAAATTGTTTACTAATATGTTTTAAAAGTATGTTTGAATTAGGAAGTGATTAAATAAAATAAACAAGTTTTTGTAACGGTAAGTGAGGAGTGAAATTAAAACTTAAAACGAACAGAAATTACTCGAAGTCTCTCCATGGAAATATCCTCCCACGTAACCCCCCCCCCCCAACCCCCCCCCCCCACACCCACCCCCTCAAAAAATTTCTTCTGTCGCCAAGCGGCAAAAATTCCCTCTCAATGAAATTATCCCCTTAATATCCAATGCCCCCAAAATTTCTTATAAAAATAAATTTCCGCCCATATACTTCTTTAACCTTTTTGTAAAAAAGGAAGAAGGACAAAACCAAAGTGCCGCTCGCGCAGCACAATTAATCACCAAATCTTAAAACGGACAAAATTACCACAAATAAGGGTGGGGTTACCCCCTTACTCTCTCCTTAACCCTCTACCCACAAAAAGATCCTCTAAACATTTCTATCCCGGTAAAAATTTTCTACGCAAAATCACCCTTAACATCTTTGCATGTAAAATTTAGTCGGTGAAGAGAAAGTAAGACAAATAAAACGAATTTCGCTTTGGAATGTGTGGCAAATTTGCACAATATAAATTTCTTCTGAGAAGTTCAGTCCCCAGAAACTTTCCGTCCCATGGAAAATCCTCCCAGTAAGAAATACCCTTCAGAAGAAAATTCAGTCTGCCCCTAACTGGATGAATGGTAAGCAACATTCTGTACATGTAATCGTACATGCAGTATGATTATCTTTTGCATAGCTGGACACATTGTTCTCACAATATGGGCCGTAGATAGAGGTTGTAGTGAACACATGTGGATCACTCAGATAGCTTACTCTTTTAAATAAAGAGCCACAATGACCACATATCCTTCTTTGAGGATCAGGATCTAGCAGATTGATGTGCACCACCTTTGGGGTGGTGTGTGTACAGCATGATGGGCAAGCATACGATAATCTCTTGATAAAGGATTGCAGCAGGGTTCCGCTCGCCTCTGAAAACTACTTGATATTTGTGTTTCCATACCACCCAACAAGCTAAGGCCCTGCAAAATATTAAATGCCCACTTTGTAAAGCGTGGCCACCTGGAAGGAAGAAGGCGGAGGAGGATATCTTGACTTAAGAGACGCGCATAGAAGGACGCACGAACATGTGCCCAAATGGGTCGCAGTTGATTATATGAGATAAGGCAGTGCTCCAATGACTCAAGGGCTAAAAAAAAAAAAAAACGTGAAGACTTTAATTTTATTTTAGCCAGACTTAACGTGTTATGCGAGTTCATATTTTTTTGAAAATTGAAAGGAATTCTTTTTAACGGCTTTTTGTAAATGAGGCCACATTCTGAAGATTTTTTTAGTTACACATTTTCCACTTTACTGCTGCTCAATTCCTGCTTCCAAAACATGCACGTACACGTAATATTGAAACGAAAGAACACATTAGTTCAAAGCTTGTGAACGAAAAAGATATTAAATAACAATACAGCACTACACAGAGATGGCTATATGTGACATAAAGAAGGAAGTGATAACGGAACAAGACTATAGGAGGCATAATGCGAATCGTCTGATTAGATGTTCCCGGATAGCAGCCGGATAATAGAGAGGAAATCTGACAGAAAACAAGCATCCTCATTTTGTAAAAGCGCCAGGTCCGTTATATCACTAGAATATTGATAGGCATATTCTTTACAAACTGTCTTTCCTGTAATAAATGAATCTATGAAAAACTCACATTTTTAATAATTACTAAAGAGTTCTTACAGACTAAAAAGAAGTGACTGCTAAACGAGTAAAATTCGAAGGAACACAAAAAGTTCTACAAACCCACAATTGTTATTGAAGAATGTGTAAGACTTACTACAATTACAGAGTGGTTAATACAGAACAAAAAAAAAATTCCTTAGAATATAAACAACCATTGTCATGAAATACAAAACAGTTTAACACAAAATCCAAAAAAGTTCTTATAAAACAAAAAAAAATGCAACATATACAGATTTATTCCCAACTATTTAGGTATGCAAGAATTTGCAACAATTACAAATAAAAAATATAGTATATTTGATAATTAAAATATATTATTAATTTCATATAATAACAATAATATTATTTAATAATTTTTACAATAATATATTAGAATATTTATATAATAATATTAATCAAAGTATAAAATTATGGGTCTGTGAGGTAAAACACTATTGAAAAAAAATTATCCCAAAAAAACATAAATACAAATATATTTCAAACGACAATTGCCGATGAGGACGGTGAATTGAGTGGGCACCAGGCCGACAAAGTCGTAAGTTCGATAATTGAAAACGCGCCGAATCCTGGTTCGGCGCGAGAGATTTTTTCTACTCTGGAGTCGCTCAGCGAAACGCCACTGTACACGGACAGTCAGGTTACATTGCTGATCGACGGTCCGAGCACGTACAAAGCCATGCTGGCAGCAATCCGGGGCGCCCGCGAAACAGTCCATATTGAAACCTATATTTTTGCGGACGACCCGCTTACCCTCACGCCCGAGCAGCCGGAAGCGCTGAACCTCGGCATGGCGATCGTTGCCGAAGCAGCCCATCCCGACCTCATATCCGCAGCCCAGTCGCTTGCTTAAAAGGTGGACGCGGTGCTGCCCGAGCAGACCATCGCCGAGGCCGACGCCTGGAAATTCGCGGTCTTCCCCTTTGCCGCTGCCGCCCGGGGCTTTGCCCAGATGCCGGCTCTGCGCGCCGCCATTAAGGCGCGCCAGATACTGCAGATCAGCTATAAGAGAGGCACAGCAATTAAATGTTAGAACGGATCCAACCCTTGTATTTTTTAAGATCCAGGACAACCGGCAAATTGCAGTTGCA
This sequence comes from Alatinidae sp. Z8VKAUB7J3, assembly GCA_010016025.2. NCBI lineage: Eukaryota > Metazoa > Cnidaria > Cubozoa > Carybdeida > Alatinidae > Alatinidae sp. Z8VKAUB7J3. The sequence continues at coordinate 174,195,808 of JAAAKM020721499.1, read as the reverse complement.
AAATTAGTCGGTACCCAGATAAACGAACGCAATGTTCGGAAGATGATGGAGCAGGTAGTATCTATCCAGGTGGATTAAACCGGGAACCTATTTAATCCGGATTTTAGCCGGATTTGAATAGATCTGGGATAGGATAAACCAGGCGGGGGACTAATCAGTATAATTCCATTTAATCGATCTTTAATTTTTCTTGATTTATGGAATGGTTCTACGCTGTTACTACAAAAGTAAAGGGCAACGTTAAATCCTAGAATGAGCAGAATATGTTCCGTATCGAAGGGGGTCTGTCCCTCATCTCCATATCATGGACGCAGAAACTTTGGAAGGTGTTCATGCGCAATGCTCGTGCTGCGAACTAGTAATTGACACCGGTGTACAACCTTGCTATCAAGAATGCGTCTCTAGGAGTACATAAGAAGGCTTCCTTTCCCGGAATGCGACGCCGGTCACGCGCCGGCGTGCTCCGCGACCCTGTCAATCATGGTTAACGCATTCATAACGATCTAGGTCCCATACCGAACCCTCAAGACCTGACGACAAGGAACGATCGGCTGACGAAGGATCCCAAGGGCGGCGTCGTGCATGTGGTCGAGCATTGCGGCGGCGGCGTGGAGACCTATGTGGCGGCGACGATCCGCCGCCAGCGGCAGGAGTGCCGCTGGGGACCGATCCGGCTGGCCGCCGATCCGGCTCAGCTATTGAAGGCTCATCACTTAAAAAAAAACATACTACTTTCCAAATACATGTAAGATTTCATGAAAATGATAAATAAGTGATCCTTTTTCATTTTTTTTAAGCAGAGAAATACATGAACATATAAAATGGATGATTACATGAAATATATGAAGTTATAAATTTTCTCAGTAGGTTTCCCAGGTCTGCTTTCCATCCTTTACCTCTGATTTCAATTTTTGTAATCTTTTAAAGTCTACTTTCCATCTTTTACCTTCCGGCCGCGCTGACATGGCCGTCGCCCCAGTGCCCGTCGGCGTTCGGAGCGAGGACGTGGAGGTCGAGGCTGTTGGGCCGCGTGGGGATCGCGGAGGGCACGGCCTCGTCCGCGAGGTGGTGCATCGAGGCGCGGAGCTCGGCGGTCCCGGGCTTGACCCACACGGTGTAGGTGCGCGTCTCGCCCTGAGTGAGCACGTCCTCCTCGTCGAGGATCAGCATGTTGTCACGGTTGTCGTAGAGGTCGCCCAGGTTCGGCACAATGATTGTTGGGCTGCTTGAGTTCGCTGATGAGTGCCCGGGCGATCTCGTCTTTGTCCAGCACTTGCAGGTCTGCCAGTGAAGCGGTCAATGCGATGTTCCGCAACCCGAGTGCCGCTCGGATTTTGACCGATTCATGCTGTTGGTCGAGTTCACCACCAGTCGGTGTTTGGAGAACTTTGATCAAAGGTTTGTAAGCTGGTGCATAGGCTTGTCGCGTGGTACCGCGTCGTCCGTCATCTTCGAGCACGTTGAGGTCGGAACAACAAATCAGGAGGAAGATTAGAGATTCATGGGCAGCGAAGGAGGAAAATTCAAGTTGTAGCAGAAGAGAACAGGGTTGATGAAAACCCTCTAAATCGTCAAGACTACATAATAGAGATAAGCAGTTCTATTCTTCCAAACAATGGTATAACCAAAAAAATACAGATTAAGAGGTTTTTTATTCTTGGCTTGCTTCTTCAATTGAGGATTCTAGGTCCTAGTACTCCAAGTCATTATGAATATATTTAAGATCACATGCCAAAAAATGCAGTACGAAATGACCATGCTGAGGAATAAGTTACGAAAGGAAAATGCTGACGAATGCAGAACGAAATTAGAATGCTGGCGAATACAGCACGAAATGAGAATTTTCACGATGCAGTACGAAATTCTGACGAATACAATTTGAAATAAACATGCTGATGAATATAACATGAAGTGAAATTAGCATGCCCAGAAATGCAACATGATACTAATACTTACGAATAAAGCGTACAAGGACCCTGAATGTTCTTCATTTAATTCTTGTAAATTGTTGTCACTTCCTCTTTACCAGCTTGAAAAAACAATAAAAAGACAATAAGTATCTCAAAGGTTGTTTCAATTAGCAGACAAGTAGGTTACTGAACCAAACTTGTTTTAAAAAGTTACGATGCATGGAACGTCTTTGATTGCAAGTCCCGTGATACCCAAGGAAAAAAGAAGGCAGCACTTTGATAGGACCTTGTTTTTAACATATGTCTTTTCTTTATCTTTTTAGCCAAAGGAAAGGGTAATTGTTTGGTCTATGGCATTTTGGTGGTTGCCTCAAAATTGGAGCACATGGAGAATTTCAGAAAATACAAGGGCACTTTTAAAATTTTCCCTTGTTTTAATACAGCAGACGCCCAATTGATTGCGAGTTGATTGTTTTTGTTTTTGTACACAAGGCTGCCCAATTGAGATGAGGAGGATGTTCATAGAGGACATCCCTGATTCCTGCCCTTTCATCAAGCCTGAACCAGCTGCTAGATCTGAAGTTTATTCTTGTCCCAATGATATCAGCAATGAATCCTAAGACGGTCAAAGAAGACCAGAAACGAAGTGTACAGTGTGTCGTAAACAGGCGAGCTGGACTTGCTTTCTTGAAATTTTGATGTGATGCCATGTGATATTGCAGTGGCGTGATGGGGGGGGGGAATGACGTGTTGAATGGGTGCCAGGATACTTTACGATCGATTTTGTCCCCCATTATGCTCATTGCAGGTCAGGGCTGGCAATTGAATGAACCCTTTACCAATTTTTACTACCGCATGAAAATTAAAACAAAACCTAGCACTTTAAGGTCGATGATGACGAGATTGAGACTCACTGAGGAAGCGAGCAAAATCCAAGGTGCAGACTGAGTCAGTGCAAAGACAAACTTGCAAAAGCGATTGAAGTTCTAACTGCACAAACATCAGACAAGTCCTAATTGAGGCAAAAATAAGCTAAGAATCAATTGAGTGCAATAACGAGCTAAGTGCGCACTTGGTGCAAAATAAGCTAATAAAAAATTTTTAGTCCAAGTGAATCGCCGGAAAAATATATTTCTTGAGCGGCGAGAGCTTAAAATACGCTTAATGTAAGTTGTTTTCTTATTCGGTATGAGAAGCTCTTTTTTCAATGGGCACCCATCGGTACCCTTCAATCCAGCACATTGGTATGGATTTGGCCCCAGAGTCCCAGAATAATGGAAAGCCACTGGGTTTTATGTATGTAAGTCTTTTCTTCAATGCACTGTTGTTTAAGTAGTATTTTGTGTGTCACCATGGCCCTGTGGCTTTTCTTTTAAAAAGATTAAGTCACCATTTATGAGTATTTAGGGCTTAATACTTGATGATCATCTTTTTTCGGCGTTCGGCATCATTTAGAAATGTCTTCCTATTGGGATTAATCGATCAAAACTATCGGTTCATCCCTTCAGACGGACGCTAGCCTAGTGATGTGACAGCGTGAAGGACTTGTGATATGGACACATACACTAGGTTTATTAGGTTTATTATAGATACATTTACTAGGTTTATTTTGCACAGAATGGCTAGTGGTGGGACTGATGCGCTTGCAATGTGTCTAATGGCCGAAAATATCGGTCCTGGTGATGCGCTTATTCTACCAGCATTCACATTTGTAGCGACCGCTGAGGCAGTCGCCGGAAGACTTGCTACTCCAATATTTTGCGATGTCGATGCCGCGAGCTTCAATATTGACGTTGACAGTCTTGCACGTGCTGTCATGAAAGCAAGAAAGTCAGGCTTAAATCAAAGAGCAGTGATTAGCGTTGATTCATTTGGTCTGCCTGCTGACTTCACCCATTCAGAAGATAAAGATACCTCAATTTTCACATTGTCCACAAATTCCAGTTTCCCCTTCTAACTCCCCCCAATGTCACTGGATCCAGTCAGGATTTAAAATAAGAACTATAAAGCACAAGATTCATATAAATATCAGATTTCATTAAAATCTGATCACCTGTTTGTAAGTTACAAATACCTCATATTTTCTAATTTTTGCAAATTACTCCCCCCCCCCCCCCACTCCACCAACGAGGGCAGATCCAGTCTGGGCAGCTCACAAGGATCGAAGGTGGATATTGTTTGTACCGAAACTTGTAGAAAATGATCGAACCGGATGCCTATGTAGACAGTCATCCGGTATCTTCTGATTGTCGTAAAGGCAGTAGATGTGTAAACCCGGTTGTAAAAAACCGGGCGAGTAATCTTGAATACAACAAACCGTACTTGTTCTAAACAACCGAATGAAGGAAAACGTTTATTTAGGTGGAAGCTGGTTGGAAACAAGTTTGAAGCGTTATTATTATCATCCCAGATACCCTGAAAGAACGGTTAGCAGCACCGTTTCCATTAGTATCATGAGCATCACTTCTATGGGTTGTGCGCCAATGGCTTTTCGAATACCTATTTCGCGTGTGCGTTCGCGTACCACAATGAGCATGATGTTGCTAATGCCCACAATACCGGCTACCAGGGTGAGCAAACCCACTACCCAGTTGAAAATGCGTATTCCAGAAAACAACCCGGTCATTTGTGCCATTTCCTTAGCTCCGTTCCAGCCTCCCAGGGCGAGCGGCACGGGCAAGGAGCTCGTGGCGCGCGCCGTCCACAACCGCTCCCCGCGGCGGGAGCAGCCCTTCGTCTCGGTCAACTGCGCGGCGATCCCCGAGACCCTGTTCGGGAGCGAGCTCTTCGGTCACGTGCGCGGGGCGTTCACCGGGGCCCACGGCGAGCGGGTCGGGCTGATCGAGGCGGCCAACGGCGGGACCCTGTTCCTGGACGAGGTCGGCGAGCTGGAGCTCCCGGCCCAGGCCAAGCTCCTCCGCGTGAAATTTGTGTCAATGAATCGGTGTTGTGTGTGGTTGATGGTTGAGGTTGCGTACGTGGTTGTGGTGGTTGTGGTTGTGTGTGTGTTTTTTTTGCTCTTGAGAAAGATATTCATATTTACCAAGACAGGGTTGACATTCATAGTCATTGAAACGATTACCTATGTGTTGTCATTTGTTAGGATTTTATTTATTTATTAATGTTTTCTTTCTTTTCCTTTGAAAAGAGATCTCTTTGCTCTCAAAAAAGAAAAAGAAAAAACGCTGGCCAAAGGTTGGCGTAGCGTCGATTCGCCCCGGGCTAAGGCCGCGCAAATGAGTGCGCGATTGGTGATGCTTTTTGAGCTTGGCGGCCGTAACTGCGCCGAGATGGGGCCGCTAGGGAGGATCTCAATTTGTTCCGCGGGCATCCGTCGCCACCTTCCACAGCCGATCGATTCCGCGGACGAAGAGCGCTCCGTCGGAAATGGCCGGAGTCCCCATCACGACACCCTCAAACTCATAAGTGTCGACCGTGTCGCAGTTTTTTATTTAATTACTTAAAAAGGCAACTAAAACTTTTAATCTTTTACGAACGTTTTTATTAGTACAAGATATACTTAACTTAAAAATTAGCTTACGTAACGAACTTCTGTATTCGCATGCTTTTATTACATATATGAGGGGGTTTACCCACTCGTCAGTACCTCACTCTTTGCACTAAAGCTTAACTTTTGTCCCATTTCTTTAGGAATGACCCCTGAATCACAAAGACCGTAGAATAAATAGTTTGAAATTACTAAATTTAGACGACAAATTTCGGAACATCCGATACAAATTCATCCTCGGCGGCAATCGCCGCACAATCCAAGTCGATCGTTAATTCCCCTCCTGCTACCGTCACGATCTCACAGATAATTATGGCAAGTGGCAAACAATGGTACGACAGTCAAAGTTAATACCGGACAACGAGCGCTTCAGCAAACGACAGAAGAGGAGTACGGCTTCATTTTATTAATCGGGTCTTAATCGCTCCGCTGTAGGTACATCCGCTGTAGCGGAATGCGGACTGGATGCTGATCGGTGAGGCCCCGGGCGCAGAAGAAGATAAAAACGGCGAACCGCTTGTCGGACGGGCCGGACAATTGTTAAATAATATGTTGAAAGCAAGCGACCTGCAGCGCGAACGTGTGTTTATCGCGAACATACTCAAATGTCGTCCGCCGAAGAACCGTGACCCGAAACCGGAAGAAGTCGAGTGTTGTAATGAGTATCTGCAAAAACAGATTCAGATGATTCAACCTAGGATCATACTTGCCGGCACCTTTGGTGGTATTGCATTTGGTGATGCTGTGTTTGGTGCGATGGGATTTATTTCATCTCAATCCCAAGTTGGTCCATTTGCAGGGTATGTGACTATTGATGAGACAACGATTGGTGATCCTGATCGTCAGGTAGTGACAACGACTAATGGTGGTGTTGCTGGTACTGATGTCGTCATGTATACCTTTGTTGTTAACTCAGCAGTTGCTGCTAGTGACGTTATGCGTGTCGGTATTGGTATTGATGGTCTTAATGTTGGTTCTCTTTTCAGTCTATTTTCAGGAATATTTAGATGTTTGTGCCTTGTTGGTGTATGTTTTATCTTGATGTATTACTGGTGGAATAAAGTTACTCACTCTTTCTGCAGTCGCTGTTGTGATAAAAAGTCTTGTGGCAACAGAAATGAAACACCTTCAGATCTTGTCGTTGTGGAAAGGTAGGTTTTTGGCGTATAGCTATCTTTCTTTGCAATGATCAACTACTTCGTTTACATGTTATTAGTTTTTGCTGTTCCTTTCTTTTTCCATGAAAAAGACTGTGTCAAGAAAACACAAGCATAAATTAATTTTTAAAAAATTTTCCACAAAACAAGTTTTTCAAAAAAAAAGTAAAGAACTCCATAAAACCAAAAATGAGAAGAAATTATGTCAAATAATAATCCAGGCATAAAACTACCACAGATCACCATCAATAAATAAATGAAGCCCAAAAAGAACAGAAATTACAATAAATAAGCGAGTCAAATTCAAAATGAGCAGAAATTAACATGAGTCACATTGTAATTTTTTAACGGGAATGTGGTCGATTTTGGGAAATCATTTCCTTGAATCGGTACGCCGCAACCCCCTCCCCAACTAAAATATCTTTCAAATAATAAAATGGATAACGTAGTCCCCTTAACATAGATGGAAAGCAAAATCGAGGAAGAAATTTCAACTTGTGTATTATGAGCTGGTTCTGCTATGTAGAAAATAAAAACCTCGAACAAATGTTGAAATTATCAGAAACGCGTACGACCAGTCAAGTTCTCTTCGTTCCATAATAATATATGATATAAATTCTTTTATTCGGTAGGCCACATCACCGGTACATGCCATAGATATGTCATGTACCTCGTATTCCGTAGACTGTGTAGAGTACCCTATGGGGCAACGTGCCCATTGAACCATTATATTGCGCATCGACCATGCCAATATAACCATTAACAAGCAAATATAGTATATTGGCATTAGCATTTAATGCCAACATACCATATTAGAACCATTGACATTAAAGTATGCCATGTGGCATCAAGGCGACTAAGGCGCGCCTTGACGTAGAGGTCGACGAGGCCATGACGACCCAGGACTATCGCTTCATTTCTAAAAAGCGCAGTCAAGACGTGACTTCTGAGTTCAGGGTTTGACAAAAAAGGTTCCAGCGATTAATTTATCCGGTCTTGTGTTTTAACCTCAAAGTTGGGGATATATTATGTACGCGGTCGTACGAATCGCCGATAAGCAGGTCCGGGTCAACAAGGGGCTGCGTGTCAGAGTGCCCAAGCTGGCTCTCTGGAAGCACGAGCAGGAGCGCCCCGGGCGCGAGCTGCGCCAGGCCGTTCGCACTCTCACCGAGCGGAGTCGCAAGCTACTGAAGGCCGGTGACGTGCAAGGCGCGTTGGGTGCCTGCGACGAGGCGGTGCAGCTGAAGCCCGACAGCGACCAGGCGCTCTACCAGCGAGGTCTGTACTGGGAGCAGATCGGTGACCAGAAAGACGCCCTCGCGGACATGGATGCTGCTGTCGCCCTCAAGTGCGACTGGCCCGAGGCCAGGAGCCCTCCATGCCTCTGAGACAAGAAAAGCCTATGAACGATCAAGAGAGGTCTTCCACCCTCCCAAGAATCGTGATCAGGATAAAGCAAGGAAAAAACTGAGCATAACCATAAATGAATTGGTTGAACTGAAAGGTGAACTAAACATGTACTGAATATGCTGAATATGCTGAAAGGAGACAACCATACAAAAAGGTGAAAATAAGGGGTTAAGGATTTCAAAGGGTAAAAAAAGCTAAGGGTTTACATAAGGAGTTATACCGAGTCTCAGTGAACGGATTGTCGACGTCCGTTGCGGGCGTGTCGTCGGGGAGAATCGTACGCGTGGGGCGACCAGCGTCATCGTATCGGAACATGGTCACATTTCCCAATTCATCGATCAGCCGCTCCGTCCGCCCAGCCATGTCGTAGTGCGTCTCTCTGAACGCCGGGACGCTGGCAGTATGGTCAGGGTGTTGCGTGCTAACGATGCGGCCCAATGTATCGTGTTCCAATCGAGTCGTGTTGCCACGCTCGAGCTACCAAAAATAAAACTGGGGCTACACCTCTCTTAAATTCCTGAAAGGCTTGAGTGTCACTAACTCTGTACTGAAAACGCTATTTGTTTCAAACCGTACGGTTTTACTCATTAAAGCTTCAACGAAAAAAAAATGAGGCAATCACGACACTAATAAAGGCTATAGGAAATAAACAAATATCTCTTACAAAAATTACATTTGCGAACTTTAGTTAAACTTTATTATTTTAAGAGGACACTTTATTTTCAAAGTTTGTACCTGCAAGGTTCGAACCGAACCGATTTGTTCGGACGCATAGGCCGTAGCCTCTGCCAGTGTGTCTTGGGCAAAACGCGATTTTCGCCGGACAGACCTGCCGAATCCGACCAGCGGCAGCACAATCAAGGGAATCGCCGCGATAACCAGTCCCGACAGCTTTGGGCTTGTTATCACCATCATGATCAACGCGCCGATCCCCAGGATTGTGTTCCTGAGCGCCATCGAAGCGGTCGCACCCACGGCAGATTTGATTTGGGTAATGCTTTTTTTTTCTAAAATTTTGATCTCAGATTTGATTTGATTTTTGAGTTCCAGGTAAGGAATGGAGAAGATTAGATCCGGGATTATGGTAAGTGTTCTCCATTTTTGCGACAAGGCACATTGCTTATGCCTTTGATTTAGTCCTTGTAGCAAGACGATCTAATCCAGATGCTCATTTCTTTGCAAACTCTGAATTTGTAGAATAAGTAAGACTTGGTGGATATATGTAAAGCTCTTTGATGATGTTGATCAGAGCGTGTCGCCCAAGTCGCGACTGAAGAAGCGGACATTGCTGACCAAGGCCGGGCTGTTGCGCTTCGAGTAGTCGCGCCATTGGAACTGCGGCGGCCTGTCCGAGAATCGCCGTGAAGGTCTCCGCATCAGGCAGCAATTGAGAAATTGATCGAAGCCGCGCCAGTTGACGACCCATCGGTCTGACAGCGCGAAGCTGGTTACCACAATGCGACCGCGCCCAACGGTTCGCTCCGCCACCAACTTGCCGGTTGTAGGGACAAACATGTGGATGTATCTAAAAATCTGACATTCATTTTACTTAAGGTAATTCACCAGCCATCAACCATTAAAATATGATTTTGAATTTAATTAAGATATTATGACTCACATTCTGCTAGGATTCAGAAAGTACTTGCGATTGCAAATTGCAGGCAATGGAGATTTAAAAATTTATAACTTCCATATTTGCTCCAAAATAGATGTCAGTAAAGCATCTAACGAAATGTCTCAAAAACTACTTAAACTTTAGAATGCTGCCAACTAAAAAACTTCAAATAATAGAATTGCCTATCATTTTACTCATTTCCAAACTTTTAACGATGTGAATTGTGGTAATTTGTGTGTTGATTATATAAAACGAAGATTTAAGGGAATGGATCCACAGAATTTTGTTTAAAGCTTATTTTCTAATATAAATGGAAGAAGAATTAGAATGACATTATTTTTATCGTAGAAGTTTTAAATATTATGAAAATGTGAGTAATGCCTTCTTAGTATCCACATTCATATTTAGTGCATCAATAATACAAAACATATAATCTATAAATATAATAATTATAGTATATATTATAGTTAATATAAAATTTTGTAAATTAAACTCTAAACTATTTCTCAATCGACTTTAAACCATATTTTTTCATAAATCGTTCCACTCGACCTTCACTATCAATAATTGTTTGAGAATTTGTATAAAATGGATGCTTTAGTAACCAAACATCCGCATGCAACTCTCGTTTAGTTGATCCTACAAATCCAATTAGTGTTCCATCACAGAAAACAAGCACTTTCGCGTTTGCGTTATCTGTTACAGCTTTCGCAAAGAAGGATAACGTGTGAGCAGGTAGCGTATCGTCATGGTCAAGTAGTAAAACGTAATCGCTAGTAACCATGCTAAGAGCGGCGTTACTTGATTTGGATATGTGACCATTTTCGCTCAGCAGGTTCAATTTTATATTGGCGTGCTTTTGCGCGTACGATTTTAATGTGTTTATAGTTTCGGCGTAGCTCGATGCATCATCGGCAATACATAGTTCCCAAACGCCTTTTGCGAAAGCCTGCTGCGGCGCTTTCCGCTGGAGGCCGGGGTCTCTCCGCGCTATCGGCTGATCGACGATTCCGACGCGCCCGAATTGCTGCGGCGCGCCCGCGACCGGGTTCTGGCGCGCCATGCCGAGGATTCGCCCCTTGGCGCGGCGGTGCGCATGACCGTGGCCGAAGCCGGGGAGCACGGGCTCTCGACGCTTGCGCCCGAGCTTCTGGGCGTGGCGCCGGCGGAGGGGGATCCGGCCCCCGCGATACCGCTTGCGGACGGGAGGCTCAAAAATGACTATAAAAAAATCGAAGTGTTAAATTCAAATAGCTTCTTAACTCAAAGCGGTAAAATTGCTCGAAGCAAAGCAGGCGCCGGAAGCTATATCGCATACCTTATAATAGAAACCTGTAAGTAAACTTCATCAGCAAAATATTGTGGGCTTTTTGCGAGAAGAGGTTTTCGGAAAGACTACGCGTTAACCCTTCCTCCGGATCGCCAAAAGCCGTATTGGATTGCGACCAAAAATTCCAAATTTCTGAGCAGATGATGATGCATAACCATCAAAAAATTATTGAAGAAGTGCAAAAACTCATGGCATCTATTGGATCAATGGCAGAGCATTCAACAAGACTTGGTAGCAGTATTTCAAGTGTTGCTAATCATTACGATAAGTTTGCCGCATCTTTTAATAGGAATTTTTTATCCAAAGCGCGTAATATTAGTAAGATGGGAATAGAAGGTGGGTTGAAAAAAGATCAGGCATCTTTGCAGCGTTTTCAGGTGCATACAGGTCTTAAGAGCTTCCCCGCTGAAGAGCAGGGGTTTCGCGAAATTGGCTTAGTATGGCGTTCAGGCACTACACGTATGCAGCTGTTTCGTCGTATCGGTGAAATTATCTCGCCACTGCTGCCTATTCCCACGTTAAAATAAGCTTGGCGCTGAGCGCGCTACCTTTCATATTTAGCTAAAGCGGTAGAGCCTGTAGGTTCAGCCGCTTTTTTATTGCTGACATCAATTATTGTCTTGTGCACCAACCCCAAAAGACGGAGCCAAACGGCCTGACGCGGCGCTCCTTGCTGCGGCGTGGCGCCACCGGCGTCGCGATGAGCGTCGGCTTCGGCAGTGCGGCGTACGGCGCCCTGTTTGGTCGACACGATTACGAGCTCACCGAGATCCCAGTGCGCATCCCCGGCCTCGACCAGGGGCTCGACATGATCAACTGGACCTTCGACCCCCTGCAGGCGCCGAACGCGAACTTGAACATCAACCGACTGGGCGCCGTCGCCTCTCGCTACAAGGTGCTCAAGGTCGTTGCCGCATTTTCCGGATCCGGACTCGGAATCGACGGTTCGGGCAAAGGCTCGCGAACCAAGGTTCCTGCCTTCAAGAGTCCCTCTACGACACCCGAACTGACACCGGCCGTTGCTGCAACGGCCGCCTTCGGCCAAAAGAGCCCGTCGGACATAATCTCCAAGACACGGTTCCGAGCGGACGTCATACGGTCCGGTGGCGGACCCGCCAGACGATAGCCATAGCGGGGAGGCGCAGGAACAAACGCCGAAACTGAGGCATGGGATAGCTTAATAACTCCAATTGGACTAAAGGCAATTAAAGATGAAAGCTTCTAATAAATGCACTGTTAAAATTGATGTTTCGATGTGAAGTACTGGTTTTAGATTCCTTCCAAGTCTAGATTTTAGAGGCTTGGTTCTGATAGAAATTGCAGATTCATGCCAAAATTTCATGCAACCAAATTGAATTGATGGATGAAGTTCCCTGACTAAGTCCTAAATTATTTCTAACTGTTACAAGTCTTGTTAAAATTCAGCATCAAACACAAATAGCCAATAAGTTTAAATATAAAAATATGGTTCAAAAACAGACAGATTATCATACAACTCTACTAAAAATAGTCAAAATAATAATTTTAATAATAATATAAATTAAAAATCTAAACGTCCACATTCAAACACATATCATTAAAACAATTTACAAAATAATAAAGAAAATATAATGGAATAATAAAACCGTCTTAACAGAAAATAATCAGAATAAATAACTAGTCAAAAAATAGGTAAGGCAGAAATCCAATTAAACCTCAACCAAGCAGTGAATAGTTGGAAAAGATGAAGAATGGAGTGAAATAGGAAGGAGAACAAATACTGGGATATCTGAAACCTTTGGAAGGCATGGATCATTGAACACACTTCGCAACTGATCTAGAATAGGAAACAGCTATACTTTAAACAAGTGTCTCCATATGTGGGTGATATTACCACCATGGGAGTGAAAGTGTTCTTGATGAGGATAAAATTTTTCTGTGGGGCAATAGAGAGCCCTAGATGACAGAGCGCTACATTTGTTTTGATTTTAAATTTCGCCCTCCCCTGTCTGGGGTTTGAAGTTTGACCTAAAAGTGGTTTACGATTTACGAAATACGAATGTGGTAATTCAACAACAATTGAATTCAATATAGATTTATTTACGACATGTGCAGTTAAAAGCCACTATGTGTTCCTCTTCCCATACAAACTTGTTTTATATTTTAAAACAAAACATTTCCACAACAGAATGAATGAATTGAACAACCTGCCTGGACGAGCGCAAGAACCAGGCAACAAACAATCAGCCAGCCCCACTCACCCTGTTCGGGTAGACGCGGCTTAACTCGCGCCCAAAACCCTTGGCCGGACGAAAGCAAACGATGCTCTGGTTCGATAGTAGCCATAGATGGCGCGGACGCGCGAAACGCTAAAAGGCAAAGCCTTTAGCTCGGCAGCCCCCGATCCTCCGGCATAAAGGCGGCCGCGTTGCAGATCGAGCCTGGTGACAAAATCTGATCGGCGTGGCGCAGCACGTCCGCGATGGCTTCGAAGAACAGTTCATCCGGGCACGCTATAACGGACAACCTTCGGTGGGGATGGTGATCAACACCGACAACAAAGGCCACCTGCTTCGGGTACGCGAGGCTGCCGACGAGGTGCTCGCCAAGGTGCGTCCGCAACTGCCGAACGCTGTGCACCTCCACATCTGGGCCGATGCCAGCGAATACATCCAGGACCGCCTGAGCTTGCTCCAGACGAATGCCTGGCAGGGGCTGCTCATCATCATCGACCTTTGTCTGTAGGCAACAATCTGGATGCTTGGGTTCAACCCATGCAAATGCAAAGTCTTGGTCCAAACAACCCTTACCCTAATTTTTACATTGTTGACTCTGCAGATGCCAATATGCCCATTCAGAGTACCAAGGAAGAGTGTGATGTTGGGGTAATCATTGTCAATAAACCTAAATCTCATAGTCACTGTCAGAACCAAGTAGATAAGGCAAACAAGGTCCTTGGTTTGATCAAGCATCCAGTGACAAGCTGCCAATTGCTTGAACCAATTATGTATAAACATATTTAATGTATTTATAATTAATTGCAAGGTGGATCGAATGGAATTTTAGATTTCATGGTTTTTCATTCCCTTGTCTCATCGGCCCTTGGGTTTTACTTAACACTGTAGAACGGATATATTTGATTTAAGATAATGTTTCTCAATTAATTTTTAAGTATTTAACCTTATTAGTACATTCATTATTTGAAATTAATTAGAGTACTTACGTTATATACATGACACACTCAGAAATCTACGTGTCTGAGCGCGTGCGCCAAGTTCAGAGCTCTATACCAATAGCTTCTTAAGGGCAAGATTTCATAACTATTTTACATAACAGCTTTCATAACTGTACTGGTATCTAAGCTGTGGGATCAATACAGTATGAATATTGGGATAATTCGAATAATAGATTTATAATAACGATCAGCAAAACTAATTTTCGTTCTTGCATTCTTCTTTTGAAAATTTTGATGTTAATTAATATTGGAAAAATAACTTCTAAGTATTTCAACATATCTGTGATCCCTCCAAGGGGCAAAATAAAGGTTTGGTGCCACAAAATGGTAAAAAACAGCATTTCTTCATTCAATATCTTTTTGGTCACCTAGAAAAATTAACAAATACACATCTATTATCTTTCTTTTGAAAAAAGAAATGCATTTTTGTACATAGGAGCTTCAACTTTATACAAGAGAGTTTTCTGATTTCGTAAATCTAATAGGATAATTTTTAATAAGATTACTTGCTGTTTTGGGTTGGGAGTGGGTGATTAAGCATTGCAAAACATTGCTAATAACCCCGTGAAAAAAACAAAAATAAAGTGAACTTTTCTACAGGCCAGAATAGGGTCTATTGAACACTCTGAGCCTTCCCCCCAAACAAAAAATTAAATTGCTTGGTAAATTTTAAAACTCAGTTTACAACTGGAATAAAAGAAAACAGATTAATTGAGACCTATTTTGGCTTTGTGGAATATTTATAATTGCTCATAAATTAACAAAATAATATCATAACTTCCCTTAAAACCCATGGCAGTGCAGGACGCGGCCTTCCCGGCGGTCAAGGGCAACAACCTGCCGGAGCTGACGCTGCAATATGCCACCAGCCCGCTGCACCCCGGCGCGATCCGCTATTACGAGGAAATCGGCCTGACGGTGCCGGACCACCTCAAGTAAGCAAGACCCCAGAGGTCGGGGCGGCTCTGGCCTTGGTGCCGGGCCGCCCCTTTTTTCGATCTTCCGCGTGAACGTGCCGGCATGACCCGACCCCTCTTCCTGACCAACATCATTGCATTGCATTACACGACACTGCGGTCACCCTGCACTGCGAAGTCTAAACCTAATGTCTTTGACAACTGCGAAGCCCAAATGGAGTGGTCGTCGCGTAACTGCACCCCCTTATCCGATGCGAAAAGCAAATCCGGTGTGTGATGAATCCGGTTTCGTGTAACTGGGGCCTAAGTAAGCAGCTGCCCCAACCTTGCCCCCATGCCTTTAGCACTGAGCATGTCTGTGCATGTTCCCAAAGTAAACGGCCTTGGCAAATTGGATATTGCCCATATGGAAGATGCGATCGTGCGCTTACAAGGCGACGTGGATATCAGCCGCAATAAACCACTGGCGATGGGACTGGATGCCAAGCGCTGTCACCTGTTTGACCAAGACGGCCAAGCTTGCAGCCGGCTATACGACGAAAGCCAGGCCGCGCAGTAAACACAGCAAGCACGTAAAGGCACGCTAAACAATCATAGGAAAAACTCGGAGTAATAAAAAAGGATGGCTATGCCATCCTTTTTTTTCTTACCTACCGCAGCTGAGATGGTTTTTAATAGAGAATCTCTAGTTCTAAAAAAAAGTAAGATTTAGTCAATTAATTAAAAATACGACAAAGGTTTTTGAAAATACCTATATCGAAGTTGTTATGAAATTATGACGTCACTGACAAACTCTGCTACTTCAAAATGTTTTTTTAAAAGATTTTTTTTGGCTAACAAATTGATACATTGGCACTATTCGTGAATAGCGAAACTAATCAGTAGTTCTGCTTACTGTGCAACTTCAGTGCATTTACATTAAAACCTTATATGACCCCAAAGCATAATTTAAAGACTTTCTCCAGGCTCTGGGGGATGTGTCGACCCTTGAGTTTTTGTTATTTAATCTTTAAGCCACTCGTACTACTACTAACAAGCTATCGCAGCACCAATCCGTCTAAGGTCAAAACGGCTAGGTAAGCTGCTCCTCCATCCCAGTCTATTTAAAGCCATTCTCTTTGCACCCTCCCAGGAAGATCCTATCTCCTTTTAAGTCTTTCTTTATGACAAGTCTAACTTATATTAAGAGTCCAAAACTCGGATTTCAAGCATTAATATCAAGACTAAATAATCTACAACATGCTGGAACTTGGAACTAGTCAAGGCAATAAGTATTCTAACTCCTTATTTTACTTATGATTCTTTGCTTTTCCCTTTGTCTGATTTTTCTTTTATTTCTTCCACATCCCAGCCAGTACCGCACGGCTAATAGTTTTTCGGTAGAAGATATAGCCCAAATCGGCACAATCCCTAGCCAAAAAATAGCCAATGGGTGATAGAGAACCCGATCTAACACGGGTGACTAATGACGATCCGATAGTACCTCCTGCTGATTTGTGGATCTTGTCGCATCAAGGATTACGAGACAGCCCAAGCTTACGCATGCTCACGGATACATTCATAAATCAATTCCATGCCATTGAAAATTCCATGCTGGGGATTCTCTAAACAGCTGAGCGTAAGTATCGATCAGATTTAAGGAACTCGGGCGCAGACCCCCGATCAGATCAGTTACCACACAGATTTGGTTGCGTCAGTACAAGTGCAGATTCATGCATGAATCATAATGATATTTCTGTAGGACCAATCACTGGCTTCAATGCTGCAGAGCTGTGGATGGCTCAGAATTGATGTTCTGGAAGCAACACCATCTTACCTACCCATGCAACTCATCTCTCGATGGCCTTCATGTGCACCACCCTCCCAGCCTGAGCTCCATGGTCGAATTGCTCGTCACCGACTCCTCAAATGGATCGCGGGGTTGGGGCTGAAGCCGGCGGCACGATGTGACTTTTGTGATAAATAAGGTTAATTTAACGGTCAGTCGTTGTTTAACCGTCCCCACTACCCCAATGCCCCTCTTAAGCAGATCCCCATAGTAACCAACCAGGAAATTTCCTATTCACTTATGTTTTCTAATGAAAATCATGTGTATATACCCAATATTGGTTTTCGTAGATTGAAATTTAGATTTTTGGTATTCCTGTCATTTAGAATTGAAGTGTCGCAGCTTACTATGTATATTAACAACCATACAAATATATAGTTCGAGACGAAGATCACACCAGAGGTCAAATCGGGAAGGGCGGACTCTGGGTTCTTCAGTCCATCAAGCTCCCACATCTTGGCGGGCTCGGCCGAAGCTGGTGCCGCGGTTGCGATCGCGATGGCCGTCGTTGCGATTATTGCCAGGCTGCGCATTATTCTCTTGCCTTTACTAGCTGCGGTAGTCTGCATTTATGGAGACATAATCGTGCGTTAGGTCGCACGTCCAGACGGTGGCGGAAGCTTCACCCACGCCAACATAATAAACATCTCCTTCTTCTTCTTCCTCTTCTTAATCAATTAACCTTTGTGATTCAAGGGCTATTCTTAAAGAATTAGAACAAAATTAAAACTTCAGCGTAAAGAGCGAGGTATTGAAAAGAGGGCAAACCTCTCATACAAATTATAATTCCTATTCGTTTTAAGTTTTAAAGTTACTCCTTACTTTTAGTTGAATTTTTTTCATTTAATTCATGTTAAATATTATTCTGACTCCATTTTGTCTCTTTTTTTAAGTCATAGTGGCTACCTAAAAGTTTTGATCGGACGGTTTTGGGAAAAAGGGGAGGTGGAGGAGAATTAGTTTCCTTCCGACCCTTATGGTCGACTCTAGAACTTTGAATTTCCGTTCGAATGAACCCCCACGTGATATTCTACGGACACTGGGTGAGTACGATCACCCCTGGAAAGGATAAACAAAAAAAAACAAATAAACACGCATCTGTCATCTTTCTTCTGGCAAAAAAAAATACAAAATACCACATTTTTGCAGATAGAGGAATCCGACGAAGACATGGCGAAGCTCGAGGCCCGCGCCCAAACGGTCCGCGAACTCGGATACGATCATGAACAGCCGATCGGGCGGGAGAAACTGCGTGAAATCACGCCAGATGTGCATCCGCGCGCCGTCGGCGGTTTGTGGTGCGCGGGCGATGGCGCCGCCGATCCGATGCGCACCACCAAGGCGTTCTTTAACAAGGTGCTCAAAGAGGGTGTGCACTTTCGGTTGGGGGAGCGGGTCACCGACCTCGATCGTGAGGGGGCACGTGCCTCAATGCCCCTCCCTTTCCTACATTTCTGAGTTTATTAACTTTAAACCAGCTCAACAAATAAAAGATACCTAATACGCTCACAGCAAATCCGAGGCTATTAAAAATCTGTAAATGTACGTACCATTCACGAATTTCTTCCAATTTACAGTCAGAAGGGACTTCAGGAATCGACATCTCTACTGATCGTTGATCGTCATCACATAAATCTGAGCAATGCGAGGCAGCCATAATTTCAACTGGATTGTTCTATCGTACACTGGTTTAAGTAAAGCGCGTTTACTACAAACTGAAAAGTCTAGAGGCAGTTATTAAAAAATTAGCGTGTACCGGAGTAATTCCGCAATAATTAGAAATGAAAAAAAAAATACAATTTAAAAAAGAAAAATAACAAAATTACTTCAAATTATTGAAAAGAAATATGACTTAGGCTGGGTTTCAAATTCGAATTCAAATTAAGCATCTAATTACTGGAAAATATACTATATATTCATCACCGATTATAGTTTTTTTCTATTTTATTTTCTTAATATATGATTCTTTGCGTGATATTAATATCTCTTCTATAGTTCCGATTCCCCGGCCCCCCATCTTTTAGGCCAACTAGGCCGCCAACGCAACAGCTGCCGAACGGGAGGAGTGGATAGCAGATCTTACCCGTGGATTGCCTTGACCTGTCCAAAACATTCCCCATAGACATAGCTTCGATTCCGGGCGAGCACATGGTCCAGGTATTAATATCCCCAAAGGTGGTAGACATAGTAGTAGGAACACAGTGCATGTTGAAAGTACTCAAATTCCGTGCGATTGACCCTCTTTGCTAGCGTGATGCCGTATTCTAAAATCTCCACCTGGATTCTGCTTTGTGGTAGTTTGAACAGCCTGATATTTTCGTCAAAACACAAAAGCAGTGACCACATTTCCAGACATGGAGTAAAATAATTTTAGGCCTAAAATTTCTACTAGAATCAACGTTGGCAGCCACGTAGTCTGTCAAACCGTTAGTGATGTTTCTAGCTGAAGGAAAATCGAGGATAAGAAACAACTGGTGAATGTTATTTCAGCAGGAAATTCAAAACATGACGCGTGACTTCAATCGAAAGTGAAATTTTCAATTTTATATTTACTTTCTGTGACTTTTTCTGTTCAAAGCAACTTTTTAATTATCTTTTGATCATTCTTCGCTATACTTTGATTTCTGAGACTTCCATTTTTAATATATTAGTATATCGTAAACTAGAATCTGAAAAGAAAACTGCGCTGTTATGGCAATCTTTCTCAATGTCGGTTTCGGACAGGGCGGCGTGCTGACCGAAGCGGTGCGGCGCAACCCGTATTCAGTCGTGTTGCTGGACGAAATCGAGAAAGCCCATCCCGATGTGCTGGAGCTGTTCTTTCAGGTGTTCGACAAGGGCGTGATGGAAGACGGCGAGGGGGTGGAGGTCGATTTCCGCAACACGGTCATCATCCTGACATCCAATGCCGGCGACGACATTATCGTGCAGGCATCGAAAGCCGGGGCCGATCAGGATGCGGTGGTCGCCGGCTGTCCAGTTGGTGTTCGTCATGCAAATGATCGAACAACTTTCGGGCAATTTCGGCAACGTTTCTGGCATGGTTTTCGTCGAAATCGAATTTTCGTCCCAGCGAAATCGCCGAGCGAACAATCTGGTTTCGAAACTCAGCCGTCCAACCACCGCCGACCGCCATGTCGTGCGACATTCCGTCGCGCAAGTTGGTATCGCAAACGAAAACGTATGGAAGCGAAAAATGTTGGGCCAGCATCGTGTAGGCCAAGAGATAAGCCATGATCTAAGTTGAAGCACCTCACAAGCAGTCTCCCCTGCAACAGACCTCGCCACATCAAACCCAAGAATCTGAATTGCTGGAGACTCCGGGAACAGGGACCAATGCACAGTGATGATCCTGTCAGTTCTGGATTCAACCCCTGATCCCAGGCAAATCAGACCCATAATCCCGCTCCATGTGATGAATACTGGGAGCTCCAGGCACTGTCCAATCGACTCAACGCGTACACTCACCACCACCTGCAAGGATTGCCGGGATCGCGGACCTGGTGGCCTTGCAAAAATCCGCTCTCGGACTGGACTAACCCCGAGATGCCCACGATTGACGGAAAAGCCGAGTTCACCGGCCGCCGATTCGAGGGCACCCAATTGGTCGTCGCTAGCCATAATCAAGGCAAGGTTCGCGAGATCAATGATCTGATACGCCCCCTCGGCATAAAGGCGGTTTCGGCGGGTGATCTTGACCTGCCGGAACCCGAGGAAACCGCCGACAGCTTTACCGGCAATGCCTCTGACCTTGGCAGTATTACAGTCATCAAGTTTCCACGCTTTGACCCATTGCTCTGGAGTGCAACTGTACGTAAGACCGACTTCTTTCGCCGCCTTGTGCTTGGCAGTCTGCATCCCTACCAACTTCTTTGGCTGGCCATCCTTTGCCGAAGCATATTTCCCGTTAATGTCGAACGCTCTGGTATTCAAGCCGCCGGTTCCTTCGCCGTACAGATGTCCCACGTTTCCATTGTCGTGGTAGTCGACCATCATTTGAATGGCTTCTCTTGATCGGTATTACTATCTTACATCTTGTTTTTGAGAGCATCAATCGTCTCATTTTAATAACCAGGCCATTGAGATACGAAAACTTGTTGACACCAAAGCGCTTTGGTGTTATATTGGCTTTAGTTTGGTTGATACCTATAATAGGCATCACATTACCGCATGCCATATTCAGAAAGCCATTTACATGGTATCACTCGCTAAGGGTGATCATGTTTTCTTGTGACGTTATTGATCATACCGATGAAGAACACAAAAAGAAAAAAAAGGTAAAAACCAAAAAAAAAAATAAAGAAAAAAAGGAAAAAAAAAAACAAAAAATTTATTTCATCATAAACCAATTCAAAAATGAATGTATATTCAGACCGGGACACAGGGAATAGAAAAAAACTAAAAAACTAAAAACTAAAAAAGAAAAAAACTAAAAAAACCTAAAAACTAATAAAAAAAACTAAAAAACTAAAAACTGAAAAAAAACTAAAAACTGAAAAAAACTAAAAAAAGGAAAAAACTAAGAGGGTGGGATTGAGCTAGAATGTTTACCGTTAGAGCACCGTCGCATTAGACATTCATTAAATGAGGGGACAGAGACCAGAAGAAAAGACGCATGGATATCGCCCACTATAGCGGTATTTAGTGTCTAGTTCAGTTTCATTTATATAAAGATTAAATAATTGCACTCATAGCACACTCACAGTCAAACCAAGACAAAAAAAGGAGAAAAATGCAATTAAATACCCTTCTTCTCTGCATAAAGGACTCATTCGACCTCACTGCCTGGTGCAATTAGGGATTCTCCAGAGCAAGAGGGTAGAGTAACAATGCATTTGCTATATCCTAATGAAGTGGGGATTTCCAAGGGATTTCTATGAAAGCAATAGGATTTCCAACCAAGTTGTACAGGATTTCCAAGGAGTGAATTGGCCCTAAGTTATGAAAACCAGGCTTATATTTTGTAGATTTGTAACAAATTTGACAATATTGATTATTTCTAGAACCAGATATGTTGAACATTGGTGTTGCAAGGGTGCCTAAATCTCCTGACAGCAAACCACAGGCCATAACCAATCAGGCACAACCCATCCACAGAGCCAACTCCAAGCTCAGCATGGAACCTTAAAATCAATTTGAGAGATTAGCCCAGGAGAGAGGTGAAATAGTATAAAATATGAAACAAAAAATAGAGAATTCAGTCTGTTCCTATCCCTGTCCGCCCCAGCCCGAAAAACCAGCGCAATGCAACGGGTCCAAGACCACACCACCGAACTCGCTCTCGTTGGTGTCTGAGAAAATCATCAAACCAACGCCCGACCCCATCTTAAAGCCACGGGCATAGGTGCGTTCACGAACGGCCTCCAGGCCCGGAATGGCGCGCGCCCGAAAAAAGGCCAAAAGATAGTCCGCATCAAACGGCTGACGCGCACGCAGGCGCAGGATCAGATCATCATTGCGCGGGGCGAAGGGATCAATTGATCCGGACTGCGTTGGTGTTTTGGTTTTAACACCACGGCGAAACGCAGTTGGCGCCTGTCCATAGGCCTGCTTCATCGCCAAAAGTGAAGACGTTGCCTTGTGTGCTCAGGCCTTGGCGTATGTCCCATAACGTGGCAATAGGTGCACCATCTTCTACACGGTACGAAAACGCATCACTGGCAAAGCCCCAGCGCCCGGATATATCGCCAAAAGGGCGCTCCAGAAGCGATGCATTCGTAATCAGCTCTCCAGGAGGCAGACCCGCTCCAATAAACTCTAACGTGTATGGAACGGTCTGATCGAAAGAGATATCACTTTTAACGACCCAAAAGAAGAATTAGCGTGAAAGCCGTAAACAGTATTTGCTTGTATTTGATCGGGTTATGCGCAGCCAGCCAGAACACGAGCCCTAGACATGCCCATATTGCGCCGTTCAATCGCACATAAGTATCGCGGTCACTAAGCTGGAGATGATCTGAAGTCGTTGCATACTTTGCTACTCCGGTCAGCCTAACCGCGTATATTCCGCCCACTAGGTCATTTAAACCGGATGTTAGTATCAGTGCACCACAGAGGATGCACGCGAATTTGAAAAAACCTCTACTCAACAGACCAAGAATTAAATAACCATAATCATCAATAAACAGCCATATTGTACCATGAAAACCTCTATACAACAGACCACGAGTGAAAGACCTATGTTCATGAACATGCGGTCGTTTTAATCAAACCTCTACACAACAGACCGAGAATTAAATAACCATAATCATCAATATACAGCCATATTGTACCATGAAAACCTCTATACAACAGACCACGAGTGAAAGACCTATGTTCATTAACAAACGGTAATAAGCTTTTCCTCTCACCCTTTCTTTTCTTAGTTTTGGGGAGACCCATACTTTTTAGGTTTTCATAGCGGCCCGATGAAACATTTATCACACACTATCGTGTATAACACACCAAGGCTTAAGCCGGTACAGGCCTCCTTTTTCATCAAGTATCAACTGGCCCAGTCATTTAGGCGCACCCTGAGGTATCCTAGAGGAGTACATCTCTCATCTCCATGTTCTCAATTAAAGTTCCTGTTACGCCATTTAGTATCAACAGATCGAAAACTCAAGGTTCCTGTTTTGTTGATCTGCTACTACGAATGGATGCTGGCACCGCACTATGCTGGTGTGTGGAGACATCTTCGTGACAAGGCTGATAACTGAATGAACAACTTCTTCGGTTGAGCATCCCCTTCGCCGAAAGTGTTTCGGTCCCCCTTGAGGCTCATCGTTAGCCTTGTTGCGTCCGACGCAGTTACTTCGTGCACTGCGAATCGGTGAGGATCACTCCACACGCTTGTCGGGAACACAAGAGTGACACATCTAGGAACACGTCTAGGTAACACGTCTAGGAATACAACTAGGGACGCGTCTAGTGACACGGCTAGGTCACAGGTTTAGAGACACGTCTAGTGACACGTCTAGTGACACATCTAGTGACACGTCTAGGAATACGACTAGGGACACGTCTAGCAACGCGTCAAGGTACGCGTCTAGTGACACGGCTAGGTCACAGGTCTAGAGACACGTCTAGAGATACGTCTAGTGACACATCTAGTGACACATCTAGTGACACGCGAGTCTTTAACTCAGACAGTATCAAAAAGAAACGAAGTGCCAATTATTAAAGGTATTTGTGCATATTCTGGTTGCAAGAACAGTCGTTTAAAAAAAAGAAGCAATGAGTGAAAACCCTGGATAAAAGGAAGAGTTTTTTGTACTGGTTAGAGTAGCGTAGAAATTTCTTTTAGAATCCTATTATTCAAACTTTTCAGGGATTGATGATCCACATTGAAAATTAAAAGAGCATGGTTCAACTGTATCAAAAACTAAAATGATAGCGCGGTCCGCCTTCCCTGCTGCGTAAGCACTCAGGAGACGCCAATGCTATCGTTTTGCTGTGACTCCGGATTTGGATCTGCAGGACAAGACTCTGGCAGGGCTCGGAAGCAAAGGGGCAGACCGAGAGCTTTTGAAGGAGATGACATCGCTTTTGGAAACTCCCTCTTTAGACCGGTATGTTACCTGTTCTTCCTCTGAATTTGATAGTTCTGCTGTAGGAGATGGTGTTTTGGAAACACCGTTGATTATCCCAAGTACCATGTATACGTCACGTCTGGAGTTCCTCGAGTGACGCAATGAAGAGTCTTTGAATCGCCAATGTCAGCGAGCATATCCGCTGGTTGAATAACCCAGGTTGGCTTCACTACACAAAGAAAGGCAGTAAAATTAGATAATGAAAATCCATCGGAAGAATGCTCTAATCGAAAATAGCACCGCTTTTAAAGACAACGGCCCTAAATGAAAACAAATGTGGAGGGGTTCAGCCATAGAGTATCAACGGCGAGAATAGCCGGGTGGAAGCGATGGGCCTTCGCGGGGACAGGGACTGATGAGCGCTTTTTCGATCAGCATGATGGTTGAACTGGTGGTGGGTGTGCTGCTTGTGGCCACCATCGCCTATTGCTTCGTTCTCGACCGGCGCCTGAAGGCGCTGCGCGACGGGGAAGGGGAGCTGCGCAAGATCATCGTGGCGCTGGACAAGGCGACCACACGGGCGCAGGGCGCGGTGACGGACTTGCGGGTGAGCTGTGACGGGCTGACCCGGGACATACAAAAGAATGTTTTTTTTTTCAAAATTAAACACTAAAATTATATTTCCCAAAATCTGGCGCCCAAGGAGTACCGGGGAAGCCCTATATCAGGAGAGCCAAATAATGGAACTGAAAATGGCTAAAAATAGTTGTCAGTCAAGTAGATTACGCAGCAAATAGCTAGAAATCAATTTGAAACCATTTTCATGTATCTTCCAGAAAATTGGTCGATTTGAATGTTTTTTTGGGTCCCGGTCATCATTTGTATCCCGGTGTCCGACTCGCGGTATAGAAATGAATTTCACAGAAATTTGACGAAAAAAGAAAAAAATTTAGTTTTTCTTTAGCAAAAGAAAGAAAGAAAAAGAATACACAAATCATAACACCCCCTTTTAGAGACTTTTATATTTAACATTTCAGCAAAAATTCTTAGATATTTTCTCAGTTTAAAACAGATTTAAACTAACGAACAGAAGCTTAATTTTGCAGTATGTTTCAAATGTTTGTAGCATATGCAGCACTTCCATGCTTTCCATTCTTGGCTGCCCGCGTGTTGATCATCATTACTATTCCAGGTCAGTACATCAATTGTAAAGCTGGTAAATAAGATGGCAGATGTTTTGGACTGAACTTTTCTAATTTCGAAGTCTGATTTTGCTCATATTTGTTTGTTCGTTTATTTTTTGCTGACAAACACATTTGCGTCCCTTACTCCTCGAAAGTGTTTTTATTGGTGCAGCTAATACACAGTACCCTGATGTCCCTTTGCACTACAGTCCACTTAGGACAAGAAAGAAATGTGAAGGAAACAATGCCCATGGCCGCGCGGGTGTGCATCAGACGAGGCAGATAGCGGAATTGATGCCGCCAGTTACCTTGGGCGCCACTGCGGCTATTCTCCAATGCGTCGGTGGTCGAGTCTGCCTTGCTTGTTACGGTCCCGCCGAAATCCTGGCAGATTTCAATTCCGCGCGAGAGCCATGCGTCAACCGGGTGGTCTGCCGACTCGAAACCAAGCAATAGAACTGACTCTTTGCCATCACTAGCACCATAGAGGCAGGTGTTCGGTTTCTTCTCATGGCGCAGTTGCGCGCTGAGAGTCTTCTCTGTAAATTGCGCCGATCGCGAACCCACACTCAGGCCTCGATACTCCGGTGACCGTCTATGGAGCCTTCCGCCTCAGCTGCCGAATCCAAGATCAGCCTCCTCCGAAACTCGGTGCGCGGGGGAGACCTCGACAAGCTTGAAGACGAGTGGATGGAGCTCGTCGACAACGCGAGTGAGGCGGCGGAATCTCTCGAAGATCTGGTCGATCTTTTCTTCCTCTCCTCCCCAGTAACCAAAGTCTGCGCGCAGGCTAAATGTACAGTAGTGTCATGCATGTAAGAAATGCAAATTTCACAAATACAGACCCCGAATTTCAAAATAATACCCCATTTTATAAGAAACTGGCATAGGTCTAAAACACTATTGTTTCTCATTTAAAAATCATATGTATTCATTTCATTTCATTTTTAAATATTTATACAGGTTACAGATTTCAGTATAATAGATAACTGTTTTACAAATTGACAACCGGCCAGGAAAATTTGGCCCTAAAACTGAAAATTCAAGAGTTTTCGAAACACATTCCTGAAGAAAGGAAATCAACTGACTTCCCCAACTTCCCTAAAACTATATAGCCTCTAAAACTAGGACAATATTGATACAGCTTATCAGGAGTCCCAAGCCAATTAAATATCTCCTAATTTTCTGTCAAAGTTGGGTCAAAATTAGCGCACTAGGCTTAAATCCTTTGTTTGTAAGGACAGGGTTCAAATCCTTTTGTCGTGAAATTATTTTCAAAAAAATGAATAGTTATATCGCTGCCGTCAAAAACCGCATAAGAGTTGAAGTTAATCCACTCCCCCAGGTTAATATAACGGCTTTTCCCATTTTTTAGCGTATGGTCAATAGGCAGGTGACGGTGACCAAAGACAAAAAAATCAATACAATCATCATCCAGGTATGAATTGCAGAACTGCACCACCCGTTCTTTTTCCTCTCCTTTAAATTCCGTTTCAGCTGGATTGGCCTTTCTGCTCGATCCTGACTGCAGCTTCTACTTCATTTTAATAAAAATAAGATTTCAAAAGTTACAAAACTATTATGACAGTTAGATTAATTAATTAAAATATTAGCGCCTGAGGTAAATGTGCATTTCAAGTGTTTTGGACTGGACTTCCACTAATCAAGCTTTTAAACATCGCGACCGCATTTCTGTCTTTTTTTTAGTAATACAACAGCTGTGAATACAAATTCTTCTTAACACAAAGCCGCCTTACGCCAAAAATAGTTTGACTAGTTATAGCCGTGAGCATCGTGGGATCGCTCGCGACGAACGGGGGCGCGTCGTGATCGTCGTAGGCCCAGCTCGTGGCGACCGGCGAGTCGAACTGGTCGGCGGTCGCCGTCACGACGATCTTGGCGGAGCGAATCAGGGCGTTCTTCGGCACCGCGAGCGAGAATTCGAAGCCCGCCTGGAGCGCCTCCGTCGCTTCGCGTCCGACCGTCACCTCGAGCGGGTCCGCCGGATCGCCGAGCGTCTGCCCGGTGCTCGCTCGGTACATGCGCCAAACGCCGGATCGGTTACCGCCGGGGCCTGGCGCGGGGGCCGCTGTGCTACACCGAATCGACACCCCGCGACCAGATGCCGTACGAATACAACGCCCGGCGGAACCTGCGGCTGCTGGGTGACGACCGCGTCGACCTGGACGACCTCGACCTCGAGTTCCCGCTCAGCAGTGAGGACGAGGCCTTCGCCGATCGGTTCAAGGCGGAGCAGATCCCCGGCAAGACAGTCGCGATGTACGTGAACTCCCAGGACCCGATAGGGAGTAGAAAGCTCTTGAATTATTTTGTGTCTTTACTTGATACAATTTTTTATTTCCTGTCTTGTCTGTAATTGTCCGCACAATTGTAAGAGTTTATTGTTCAGTTTTTGACAATTCAGCTCTCTTTCAGTGAATTTTTTATTTACAATTAAATACTTCTTAGCGCACAAAGCAGGTTTTACTTTGTTGTCAGTTTGATGTTTTTTTTTTTAAGACGTGATTATTTTTTTTTGCCAAATGTTTGTTTTTTGGAAAAAGTTTACATGGGCTGAAAATATTTTGTGACTCAGCTTTTTTATTTTTCCTATTGCGCTTTTTATTAGTAATACCTCTACCTGAGGATGAACTGGGGCACTATATGAAATAGAAAACAGGCTACGCCTGGCCTGAATTTGTTTTTCTTTCTAGATGAAAATTTGGTACTATCCCTTCTATATTGTCCATCTTGACGTAGTCTCTGTTTAATTTACATGAAGCAAACAGCTGTTATAACTAGTGTAAACTCCTTCTTTGCGGCGGTTTTCTTGCCGCCCGAACCGAAGGTCTTGATGTCCGAAACGATCGTCTGCCAGTCGGAATGACCGAACGGCGTGTAGTTGATCATGATGTCTTCTTCAGCGACACCCTTGGACTTCAGGTAGGCTTCGAGGATCTTGTTGGTCGTGCGCGGATAGACATAGTCGGTGCCGGCAAGAACCCAGCGTTCAACCTCCTCGTTTTCGAGCAGATAGTCGACCGCCGGAATGGCCTGCTGGGTGGGTGCGGCACCGGTATAGGGAATCAACTTTGGTTCGTATCTTGTGCCGAAAATACGATTTTTAGCCGCACTGATTCGGGAAACCGAACCTGCGATCCAATAGGGAATACGACGAAGTTTCTTTGTACGTCCGGTCTCCTGAAGCACCATTCGGATGGTTTCCCAAAGGTTGACCGACGCCCCACCCGTAACCGTGCAGACAATGCCAGGATCACCTTTCTCCAAAGCCAGCGCGAGTGCGAATACAAGGTTATCGACGTAAGTCATATCGATCGTCATCAATGTTTCCCAGTCTCCGCGGAATTCCCTCAGGAAATTCGGGTAGTCGCTCGTCTGGACGGTCATCGAAAAAACCAACCAGGTTCTGATTCATCTCGGGGTTTTTTTCGATGTTCTCGGCAACTTGGAATCCAAGTTCGTCCACACCGAGGATCGCGTAAGTCCTACGACTGATTCCAAGTTTTGGTGTGACTCGTTTCTGGAGACGGTAAGCCATGCGGAGCATCATTGCCACGATTGGCGTGACCGCGAACAGGAAATTTGTAATTATAAACGTTTAGATATTTACAGAAAAACACTTTGTTATTTTTGCTTTACCTAATCATATAAGTATGCACGAATATTGCTCGGAATATTGCCTGGAAACGTATTTATAAAAAAAAATACTTTTTTGTTTTGCTCGACATAATCGTATACAACTCTTTTTTGTTTTTGCTCGACATAATCGTATGAATATGTACGAATATTGCTCGGAGCCGTAAAGAAAAAACGCTTTTTGTTGTTGCTCGACATCCACCACTGTGATTTTTTCATATCAAAATCTCTTTTATTGTATATATTGACAAAATAAATTATCTCTGGCTTTGAACGTCTAGAAAACCCAGGTAGTATTAAAATTAGAATTTTCAAATTATCTTTTATATTTGAAGAGACATTTTACGAAATGAGTTAATTCACAGAACGCCTAATTAAATGTTGATCATTTCTTCCGCGTGGTGGATGATTTGAACTACCTTGGGTCCTGCTGGCTCTTGCCCTCTAGTTAATTTTCACCGGCAAGAGGCCGGGTAAAGGGCCGGACATATGGCAAAATCCGTGTTGATCGTCGAAGACAACGAGCTGAACATGAAGCTGTTTCATGATCTGCTCGAAGCGCACGGCTATAATACATTGCAGACCCGGACCGGCATCGAAGCCTTGCAGTTGGCCCGTGAGCATCATCCCGATCTGATCCTGATGGATATTCAGCTGCCGGAAGTGTCGGGGCTGGAAGTCACGAAATGGATCAAGGAAGACGAGGATATCGCTTCTCGACGATCACCAGGTCGAGCTCTCCCCGGAGTCGTCGCCGGGCGACGTCGGTGCGCAGGAGGCCGAGCGCCAGGACCTCCTGGTCGATGAGGTCGATCACGCCCCACGACGCCTTGTGCTCCTGGTACCGGCGAAGCGACAGCGCGGCGACCTCGAAGATCAGGTCGATCACGCGCTCGGCGTCCCGATGGAGCCGCGGGTGGACGTCGTGCGCAGCCGCCGCCTGCCGCAGCGGCAGGACGACGGGCTCCGCGAAGTAAAGAAAAGTGATTTTAAAACAACGCAGGAATTTCGTGGTCACTTATAAACTGCTAGGTATATCCCAGAATGGCAGCTGAAAGTTCGGTATCTCCTCTCTCTTTCATCACCTTCGGCTCATCATTTGCATTAAGTTCATTGCTTCCACTGCTCATGACTTTTCAGGGTTTTCCCCGAATTATCGCAAAAGGGGAGTAGCAAAAACGCTTGGGCCTAGAAGCACCAAAGGTATAAATACGGCCCTACTCTTGTCTAGTTCGTATAGCCAATGAATCATCATTACAGCCGAGGGGATACTATTAACATTGATAAAGCTATCACTAGCGTTAAAAGTATAGTCAAGGAAATCCGAGGTTATACAATAGGTTTTGTTTTTGGACATGAACGGATCCAAGTTCAATACGTTGAAAATTTGATTAGTTTTTGAGGTACCAAGTTTAATAAAACACTGCCATAATTTCCCAATTATTTCCCAATAGGTTTCAAGCTGAATTAGTGATATCAATGCTATACCCTTCCTGACGATCAAACTATAAGACATA
This sequence comes from Alatinidae sp. Z8VKAUB7J3, assembly GCA_010016025.2. Classification (NCBI taxonomy): domain Eukaryota; kingdom Metazoa; phylum Cnidaria; class Cubozoa; order Carybdeida; family Alatinidae; species Alatinidae sp. Z8VKAUB7J3. The sequence continues at coordinate 174,165,050 of JAAAKM020721499.1, read as the reverse complement.
TTTTAACATTATAACCTCCGATCACTCTGAATCTTAAAAAGGACACGAACACTACAGATCACCATTTCAATGAGCCATCTCCCAATTTTATACGATCACCCTTTCTGTATAAACATTATGTTCGCACAGGTAATAACTCACAACCCTTGCCCTGAGAGCTGTGAGGGGGCTGTCATACTCTAAGACATGATTTAAGGACCTTTCAAACAAAATGACTATATCAAAATTTTTATTGGTAATAGTCTGTGGGATTCTTTCATTCACACATAAATGATTCAGAGTCAATATTTTTTTCTTGACGATTCCGGTCAGTGTCATTGCCAATAACCTGGTTAGAAACTAGTTCAACTGCACTTGACCTCTCGAATGAGTTTGGAAAGGCCGTATTAGCATTTTCTCATTTTTTTACATTCACTTGATTTACTTCATTACTTTTTGGATTTGTCTTGCTTGGTTGAAAGGAAAAGGAAATGTCGGAAAAATTGAAGATATCCAAGTACAAGTTTTAAAATATAAGTGCTAAAATAATCAAGAAATCTGGAACAAAATTTATTAAAAAGGTAGGCTATTAAATTAAAAATGATTTTTTCCACATAACAGCAAATAGAAGTGCTACCAATTCTACTAATAAAGTAGCTGAACTATTAAATAATTTTAGTTTTTCAAAAGTCTGCTGCCAGATGTTGTTTAATTTTTAAATACTCTAAACCTAAAAAAAATCTTTGATAGAAATTTTAATTTTAGTAGCCAAGTGCCGAAATGCAAAACACAGCGGATTACGGCTATACGCTGGAGAATCTCCTGCGATACGACAGAGCGATTGGCAATAGTAATTTAGGCGTTACGCTTCTGCAAAGTATTCCGAGTCTGCGCGTTGAAGATCATTATTCCTCCGTAGCTAACCTTCCCTACGAGTCTCAACTCTTCTACAATATGGGTACCGGCGCCGTAAAAGGAAACATTACTTCAAGGTTAACGGAATGGTCTTTAGCTTCCTTTATGGGACGCGTCATGAACGGCGTCTTGCGGACTGCGTCCAGCCGTATCAATCAGGATGACCTCTTCATCACTCAACCGAATCACCGCATCACGCATCTCCCGCGGAGTGGTGCCGACTTTCATCGGCAAGTCCATGATTTCCGCGTACGTTCGCAATTGTTCAACGGCCGCGACGCGGTAGGTATCCACGGTAATCAAGCCAACACGTCGTCTCTCGCAAAGGCGCAGATTGGCCGCCAGTTTCGCGATGGTTGTCGTCTTACCAACACCCGTTCACGATCTTGCCGTCTTTCAAGGTGTGGATGTCGATCGACATGATTGTGAAGCTTTTACCCTTACCGTCAACGCCGAATAGCGGGCACTTGGGAGTGCAAATAGCGCGACCGCGGACAATCACACGGTCACCGGACTGGATCATTTCTTCAACTTTCCACTTCAAGTCCGGGATGAGTTTGGCGAATAAGCCCAGCTGACCTATGAACTTGCCGGCGGTTTTGTCCTTACCTGAATAGTCGCCTACGCTCTGCCAGTAGAAATATGTAGAAAAGCAGAAATAACGTGTAGTCAGCAGGGTAGGAAAAATGGAGGCCATTCTACATTTATAGGTTCTCAGCTCAGGTTCTGAGTACGATGCATTACAGCATTTAGCCCAACACCATAATATTGGTATACTTAATACAGTCTATGAAGCGTCATAAAAGCATAGGCTTAAGTAGATGAACAACGCAGGTACTTGAAACAAAAGCGAGAATAATCAGCTATGCCAATGTAACTTAAGTATTAGGAGTTGATAATAACTAAGGCCTTGAAAACACGATTACGGATTTCTTTTCGCATCGGATTCGTTTCAACTGGTTCCAGTCAAAATTGCATCGTTCTCATTTTTCTCAGTTAGGCGACAACCAATAGCCATGAACCCACTTTTAATTACAGTTATATTGACACCCAGTCACCCTGCACTGCGAAATCGAAATCTATTGCTTCTACAACTTTTTATTTGTTCTGGAAAATAAGGCATTTTACGGCGAAGAGGAGTCCCACCAGATCGGACGCGTGAAGGTCAGGGAGCCGAAGCGGTCCTCCATGATCTTGAACGCGAGCGCGCGGACCGGACCGTTGGGATCGACCTTGGCGAGCTCGCCGGTCGGGTTGCCCTCGAGGTCGATCTCCGGCTGCGGGTCGACCTCCATCGGGTTGGGCAGGTAGTCGACGACCGCGTTGAGGATCTGCTGCACGCCCTTGTTCTTGAACGAAGAGCCGCAGAAGGTCGGGAAGAACACGACGTCGCGAGTGCCCTTACGGATGCACGGCAGCGCTGGACAGAGCGAAGCACTTTTTGCAGATCGTTCGACAAGGCGGCAGTACCGTGTCGCATCAGCGACCTTCTGCGAATGAGAGGGCGCTAAGTGGCGATCTCTCGGAAATGTCTAGACCAAGTGGACCGGTGCGAGTTAGACCGTCACACAACCGTGTCACCTCCTCCGGGCACGCGTTGAATGAAGCGATGAGCGCCCGTCGACACAGAAACCGTAGTGGCGATGGCAAGGCACGCTCAGTTCGCTCTGTAAAATACCATACGGGAGGAAGGCTTCCGAAACTGTTTAAGGTCCAACTCACTTTTGGCAGTGGATTAAATTTTAAAAAAGAAAAGAAAAACAGAAAATTTATATTCAAGTCTAATAACCTACATCATCCAAAAAAGAAGAAAAAAACATGTTGACCTATGTTTTCTTTAAAAAAAAATTATAGCTGGCACAGCCTAGCGTCAATTTAAAAAACAACGTTTAATCTTCAGATTACAACGATTTAATGATTTTTATTTTTTTATGCCCCCCGATAGAGCAGGAGTCGTGCCGGAATAATCGGGCCCCTCTCGGTGGTCCGCGCGCGCCCGCAGGCCTCAGGGCCGGACCCGGTAGGGGATCCGCCGTCGCTGGAATCGCCGCTCGGCTGGGGTCTGGTGAGTCGCGTCGACCACCCGGAGCAGGCGCATGCGCCGCCGGATGATGTCGTCGCCGCAGAGCCAGCCGAGGTCCGGGTCGTCGACGCAGCCCGCCCCACAGTGCGGGTAGAGGTAGACGACGCCATCGTTATTGCTCATGTCAGCATTTTCCTTTGTGTTGTCAAAAATGCGGCAAATTTTGACCAAAATCAGGAAAAATGAGATAAAATCAGATTTGGAGCACAATTTCCTTCCAGTCATGAGAATTATGATAAAATACATCAAATAACACTAGTCTGCAAAGGAAATGTGAAAAATACTGCAATTTTGCTACTTTTTTCGCGAAAATTGTGATATGAGATTTTGCGATTTTGACAGGGTCACTCTCGGGAAATTGTCTCCAGGGGGGCTCGGCAATGACAATGGGTTCTTTCACTACACGACGTTTGAGTATGGGCGTTTCTATAAAAAACTCAGGCTGCCACTCACCAGCAGGAAAAGTTAACTTAAACTCCCCGGTAAATACGCCATCTAATGGCCTTTCGTCAAAGTCTCTACCGTCGTCTGTAAAATCAGTGACGCTTTGTGTACCTGCCCCGAAATTTGCATCATTGTCATTATTTGTACTGACAAACTCCCCAAATAGTTTAACAACATCTCGCCCGGTGTGGCACAGGCTGAATCGGAGGAAGCTGGGAATGCCGTGGCGATGGCGATCGGCGTGGAGCGGTTTGCCGGTTTGACCCGCCTCGAGGCGGTCAGCAAGTTCCTGGGCATCCTGCCGCAGGCCCCAATCTCCACTGGCCGTTCCCGCCAGCCGGAGGGCAGCCGGCATGGGAACACGCTGGGAGATCAGTAGCTGCAGGACGTCGGTGAACGCGAGTGAGCGGCTGTTTCGCAGCGGCCGGGCGGCGCCAGGGAGATTCAAAGTTAAATCTGTATTTAATGCCCTATTTTTAGCAAAAACTCAAGTCGACTTCACTAGTTTCTTTGCATAAGTTGGAAAAATCTTTAAAAATCTCTTAGCGAGGTGTTGAGGAGAGGGCAACACTCTCCACATAGATAATAATTTATGCCCGTTTTTAAGTTTTAATGTTGCTCCTTACTTTCAGTTGAAAAACTTTTTTTAATTTTAATGAAAATAAAAAGCGAAGTTGAAACTTGAACTAAAATCACTGCAAAATGCAACTTATTTCGATTCACTAATCTGTCATTGAGAATAGCCTTCCCCGTTAACTTTGGGCCGAGAATTAACAATTTTACGATTTTGGTAAGGAAGGGGTTTTGATTTACAATACTATGATTTTACAATTAATGTATTATTAATGTGTCTTGATTTTGCGATTTTGATAAGGAAAACGTCTTTATTTTCATTCTTTTTGACAGAAGCGGTCTTGATTTTTCGAGTTTTGTAAGAAATGGTCTTGGTTTTACGATTAAAAATGAAAAAATCAAAGGAGTGCAAAACAACTAACTTGACTGGAAAATCAATGCCACTTAAAAATAGTGCATGCATGGGCAAATTTTGTATTTCATTCATTAATTTCTTTGCTTACATTATTGAATAGCCAATGAACGCGCAGTATTGGTTAGGACGTGATAAAACACGTGTGCTAGGAATACTCAGACAGTTTCAAACGTAACATTTTTGCAATTTCTCTTATCTTGCAAAAAAGAACCTCCATTTTTCAAGCTTCGGGCTGTTTTCACTTCCTTCTAGGAGGGAAAAGATACCAAAGATGTCCCTGTCTTTTTCTCCTAACCATATGAGAAGCTAAGAATACTTCACCGCGTTAGATTTCCCCGGCAAAGAGCTGCTGATCTTTAGCTATACAATATTCGTAGAATTGAATCACGGCTTACGGTCAGATTAAAGAATAGAGGCCTTTTTTCGCGTCAACCAAAGAGACTGTTTGTCGGTGTGGTTGAGCTCAACCGCTGTTTTTGCGTGAAACAGAAGCGGGCCGTGAAACCCTAGATAAAGATTCAGACACCGTGCAGCAGCAGCAACCTCAACAACACAAGCGAGACGAATATACTTATGGCAAAACCCCTGAAGAGCTATATGAAATTGCCTCGAAACACTTTGCCGACAAAGAATACGAAGATTGCGCAGACTTGTTTGAAATTTCCTGCGAACGTTCGGGCTATCAGTTGGGACCATCTTGTGCCAATGCGGTTTATTGTCGAAATATGATTCTAGATTGGGGCTTTAAACACCCACTAACCTGTTAGCCACCTGCTAATCAATGAAGCGACTTTGGATCGATGAAGCGCCTATAAACAATGAAGTGCCAAGAAAGGAAGGAGGCAGGAGGCGCCTGGTCCGTGAGGCGGGAGGCGTCTGGTCTATGAGGTGGGAGATGAAAGGCGCCTCCCAGATCCGGCCTCCCAAACCAGCCTGGCCTGGGAGGTGCCCTGGAAGCGGGCGGGAGGAATGGGCGGGAGGCAGGGAGGAGTGGGAGGGAGGAGGCGACACTTCTGCATGCTCATCAATGGCCGAGGCGATCTCACTGACACGCTGATCCGCTTCCACCGCTTCTTGCTCAATTGCACTGAGGCTCTGATCCACCGTTTCGGTAACTCCAACCACATCAACAATCTGACTTTGTAAGCTATGGATATGGTCCACAGCGGCAGTGGCACCACTGTCGACATCTTTTAATAGACTACCGATCTCATCAGTCGCTTTAGCAGTCTGATTCGCCAGTCCACGCACCTCGTCAGCCACCAAAGGCGCACGCCAGCTGCCGGCCTACGTGGCGTCCAAACACGCCTGCATGGGCCTGACGCGCACCGCCGCGCTCGAATATGCCAACCGCGGGGTGCGCATCAATGCGGTGTGCCCGGGGCCTATACGCACACCGATGATCGAAAAGATCATGGCCGCTAATCCGCGCATGGAGCAGCCGATGCTGCAAGCCATCCCGCTACGGCGCATCGGCGAGCCCGAAGACATCGGCGAGGCCGTGGTCTGGCTGTGCTCCGACCGCATTTCATTGCAATATCCTATTGATTTTTCCGCAGGTTTTGAAATGCCCCTGTGTTAAAAGCAATGGGCCTCGATGCAAAGTGAATGGCAGAGAAGGCTGGTGTAAATATGTCAACGACTGCAAAGGAAAGCAAGTTGGCAGTTTCCAGCATTGCAAAGGACCTGCGAACACCGTTCGATGCTCCCTGGGTATGTATCTGACTATCAGCGCGGTTTCGACCATATTTCTAACTCAAACTGAACCCATTCAGCGCTATTCATTCCCCCAAAATAGTACCTGACAAAGAAGCAGAATTTTCTTCCTGAATGGCTTGAAAATTAAACGGTTCTCAGGGCCGAGAGAATTCTAATGTAAAAACAAAACAATTTTGGTTTCAAAACATAGAATCCCAAAAAGAAGGGCTATAAAGGGTCGATTTTTTGGCTGAATTATTTCGCTGCCTGGCCTCAAAGACTCCAAACATTTTCTTCGGTGGAAGAAGGATAATAAGAAATGGACCGAAAATTTTAAACCCTACACAGGGTCACCATCGGCTTTGAGTTTGTCGATCAACCGGCAAACAAGCGTTACTTCTGGATCCTATGGGATCAAGGCAAGGTCGAAGCCTGTTTGAAGCACCCGGGATTTGATGAAGACCTGCGTGTCGTCGCTGAACTCCGCCCGTTTACCTACGCGTGGCGTGGCTTTGTCTCTCTCAAGGACGAGATACGCAAGGGCAGTGTTGTCGTGCATGGTCCCAAGCATCTGACCAAGGCGTTTCCAGAGTGGCTGTTGGGCAATGGGGAAACTGGCCCAGGGCCAGTAAAACACCGGTACGTCGAGCACCTCGAGGCGCACGTGTTTGGCAGTACCAAAACCCTCGGCCTGATTGAGATGAATATCCGATGCGACAATGGCCCAGTCGTTCTGCTGGGGGCCACAGGTGGTCAGCATGCCATCACGGATGTCGACCTGGCTCTCGTCCAGCCGCGTCAGACTGCCGGCCTGGCCGCGCATTTCGGCACTGTGAATCAGGAAGGTAGCGGTGTTGATATCGTCCACGTGGAGGTGCCCTGGATCGTGGAGATCGCCGAGGACGATCCGGAGCTGCGGCGAGAGCTGTATCGTGACGTTGCCAGCGCGGCCAAGCAGGCGGCGTGCGTCTACCTCTACGAGTTCGTGAAGTCGCATGGGTGGAACCCGGATCCCCTCCACTCAATGACGTTCAACGGAAAGCCCGTCTGGTCCCCCAAGTAGGACCCAGAAGTTCTGCTGGACGGGGTCCGGGCCTTGTTGTATAACGTGGCACCTTACAAAAAAAAAGAGAAAAAGAAAGAGAAAGAACCTAACGTTGAACCTGACTGAAAAAAATATTCTAAGAAGAATGTCATTCTATTTTTTTACGGAATAAAACTAGCAAATCAGATGTTCAATAGTCAGTCTTTTTAAAAACCAAAGTTTAGGAGGACTTTTTTCTCAAAAAGAAAAAACTGATTTTATTATACTTTTTCTAAGGCAAAACAAGGGTACTTATCGGTTATATAATAAACACTATAGAATTTCGATCGCGGATGCTCAAAATTTTTTTTTGTTGGCTCAATTTTTCTCTAACAAGATAATTTGAAATCTGAAAAGAAAATAAAATTCGTAGTTGTCCTTGTCATTGGGGAGAGTTTTGGCTGAAAGAAACGAGAAATTTGTATTGAAAGTCTTCAAAATATCTTTATGAGATACAAATTTACTTCTAATAACAAGCGTCCACTCTGGAATGAGTTTGTAGGATCCACACCTTTCTTTGTATCGTGGTTCCTTTAGCTTATATTTTATCCTTTACTGCCGACGTGATGCTGCGCGAGACGACGCCATAGCGCGCGAGCAACGCGGTCGCCAGGACGCGCAGCCGCTCGCTGGGCGCGACCTCGCGGCGCAGGGACTCCGTCGTCGCCCAGCGACCCGCCGTGGTTCGGTAGCGGCGATCGCGACGTTTGCCGACCCATGCCCGAAGCGGGGCGAATGTGTCGTTGGTGACTCGTCCAGCCCAGGTTAGCTCGCCCATCGCGGCGCCGATCTCGTCGGCGGTTCGGCCTGAAGCAAACAAGTGAATGATAACCTAAAGTCAATCGTTGAGGAGTAGATTCAAAAACACATTGAGAAGATCCAAAATTTTTACATGTACTGTTAGATAGCCGATTTTAAGCTATATTTACCTCTCAATGATCTCCGAAATTATTTAGCGATTTAAACCGCTGCCGACTGTATTGGCGGTGGCATCGGCGCGCTAAAACCTTTTGAGGGGGGCACACTAAATGGTTTTCGGCGGTGCAGCGTAGATTTTAGGCGTGACTTCCAGGGGCATAAAGAGCATAAGCATAAAGAGCTTGATGAGATATAAGAAACTGCAACCCGAGCCCTGTTCTTAAACAAACAAGTCAACAGTTGTGTAAATTCATACATAAAATTGCAAATTTAACAAAGACAAACAATGAAATAATAACGATAATAACAAAGAATATCATAATGAAAATAATACAAAAATGGTATTATGATAATATAACAATAAAATAATAACAGGATAATTTAATAATCAAAGGACATAATAATAAAAACGAATAGGTAAGGTATATGAGTAAAGACACCTAAAGACGTTGTATATTAGACTATAGACTGTAAAGACACCTAAATACAGAAATACAAATAAAGACATGGGAAAGTGTGCATGGGTAAGTTATATGAGTAAAGACACCTAAAAGATGTTGTATATAAGACCATAGGCAGAAAAGTCACGGTTTATACCGAATGTAAATGGAGTTGTGCGGGTGTAAGACGCAGTCTGAACTAATTTCAGGACACTGGAAGTTGCATAAATGAAACTGACAGAAACCACCTTCACGTCCTAACGACCCAATGAAAATATAGAGGCCACGTGCCGTTTCTTTGATCGGCACGCGGCAATGCCCCTACATGTTGAGTTTAATGCGGGCCATGATCATTCGTGGCCTATTTGGAAATTGAACCGTGGACAAAGGGCCTGGACCTACAGGTGGCGCAGGAGGATTAATGAAGAACCCATGCGTGGGATATACTTCATCCAGTACATTCTTCCCGGAAAGTTCAATTTCCCATCGATCACTACGAACTGTTTGATTGGTGTTTAATGGGATTTTTGGATGGTGGAAATTAGATTTTTGGATTAGGAAATTTTGGATGGTCTAAAAATTAGAGGACAATGGAGACCTAGTTGTCCTCTAATTTTTTAGGCTACTTAAAAAGGCCACTAGAACTTCAATTTTATTTATGAAAGTTTTTATTAGTAATAAATATACGCAACTTATGAATTAACTTATGTAACGAACTTCTATATTCATTTATTTTTATTACATATATGAGGCCGCTTCCCACGATTTGGGGCACAAAGGTGAACAACACGGACTGAACTTTTAAGAGGCACTTATGCTGAACAAACTTACTTTAAACGGTTTTACCGTATTTACTGATACCGAGCTGAGATTCGCCTCTGGTTTAAACGTGGTGATTGGTGAAAATGGCTGCGGTAAGTCCCATTTGCTCAAGGCGGCCTACTCGGTCATCGCCAATAGTGCGGAGGAGGGGAAAAAGCCCACCGCCGGTGAACCGACCAAAGTGGCGCATACTCGCCCAGCAACAACGCAGACTTTTGGCTCTTAGGTATCGGCTTCATTGAGATCTCCGCAATTGCAGGCGCAATAGAAATCATCGTCGGAACGCTTCGCACGCGTCCGCCTGGGATGTCCCTCGACAAGATGCCGATCTTCGCCTGGTCGATGCTAATTTTTGCGGGAATGATCGTATTCGCGTTTCCAGCTATAATACTTGCAACGCTACTACTCGAGTTCGAGCGCGCCTTCGGCTGGCCCTTTTTCATCGCCCCTGCATTATTTCACAGAAATCGAAGGGGCGGGAAAAATGTTTGAAGCCCTGAAATCAAAAGGCATAAAAATCGGTCTGGGAAGTGGTTTGCCTTTGGAATTCATGCATAAAGTCATTGAACATATCGGTTGGCGGATTGAGATTTTTGATTATCTCAACAGCTCGGAAAACCTCGGGGCGGGTCGCCCAAATCCGGTTATGATTTTTGATGCGATGAATCAATTAAATTTGAAAAACAAAAGGGCAATTTTGAAAATCGCGCTTCGGCAACGAGCGCGGTGCGAACTGAGTCTACCGGATTTTGGCTGGACGATTGCCGTTGCCGCTGCGCTAGGGCCACGCCGCCTCGGTTTTTCAACGCCTCACGCTTTGACAGCGGATCAAGCGGCTGAACATGCGGATATTCGTCAGCCGGTACGGCTGGAAGAGACTGCAGCGGCAGGCGGAACCCCGCGGGAGAATCTCCGGGAATCAGCACCAGCTTGCCACGCCGCAGGCTCCAGCGTTCTGTCAGCCAGACCGCCGGGTACGGGCCGATCACCACGACCATCCACGGCGAGGCACCTTTCTACTACGCCGAGGCGGACCACCAGCAGTACCTGCACAAGGTGCCGAACGGCTATTGCGGCCTGGGCGGCACCGGGGTGAGCTGCCCCGTCGGGCTCGGCGCCTGACCAACGGACCGGGGGCGCCGCCCGGCGCCCTCACTTGTCGCGCGGGGCGATCCGCGCGATCTCGGCGACGATATCGTTGATGCGCGGCCGCCGGGTCGCCACAAGTTTAAAAAACTGGCACAAGCATCTGAAATTGTTGATTGTGAAGAAGGTATCCCGGCTGATATGAAGCCATCTATTGCTTTAAGGCAAGGCCGAGGTACGAGTATGTGGCAAGCCATTGATGCTGTCCACACAGAGCAAGCTCAAGCCATTGTTTCCGCTGGTAACACAGGGGCTTTAATGGTACTTGCCCGTTTTATTCTAAAAATGTTGCCAGGTGTTGATCGGCCAGCTATTGCTTCTTTTTTCCCAACAATGCAATATTAATGCGATGATTGCAATAATTGGCAACGTCATGATATGTATAGATTATTTCGAATGATCTGCGGGAAAATCATGACTCGTACGCCAAGTTCACGCGATATTGAGGCGTTTAACGCCGTTGCCGTCGAACTCAGTTTTCGCCGTGCCGCGGAACGTCTGGCCGTCGATCAAAGCGCGCTGAGCCGCCGGATCAGGCAATTGGAGGATCTCCTCGGATACCAGTTGGTCCGGCGAACGACGCGCGAGGTGTCGCTAGACTGTCGACTTCTCTCTGGATCGCGATCCAGAAGTGGTACCAACCCGACTCGTCAGAAATCGGCTTAATATCCAGCTCGATGAAGAACTCCTCACCTGTTTTCCTATAGTTCAGCAAACGCTTGCGGATGGGCTTCCAATCGACCAGCGCGTTGCGAATATCGAGCAAAGCTGACGAATCGGTCTCCTTACCCTGGAGGATGCGGGGCGTTTTGCCGATCACCTCTTTCGGAAAATAGCCCGTCATCAAAGTGAACCGGAAGAGTGAACTTTTAATGAGACAGTGGAGGGAACAGTAAGTTCACTGTCTTAATATACATTTTGACTATTGTTCTATGTAATTAAATCTCATATTTTTTAGGGCTGTGTCGCCTAAAATAATATATAGGAATTTTTCTGGGAGGCAAATTGTTGATGGGGATTTTTCTTCAAGGTGAATCGCAGCTAAAGTATTTGTTTATCTCTATCCTTTCAACCATATAAAGTCAAGAGTCTCAGGGCCGATACAGAATTCATAAAAAATCTGTCCGGTGCAATAATAGACTGCCTTGTAAGTGCACGAATTGATATTTGGAGATATCTGAAAGGTAACTGTGGACTGCGATGATTTAAATTCTTTAATCCTGCTGTATAGGCAACAATTTTAGGCTATTCTGTTATATAATTCTCACAAAAAGCCATTCTTTTTCATCAAGTTTATGAGAAGCCGCTTTGGGGCGACAATCGGAATGCTCTGCTTGAACAAGATTCAAGTTTTGGTCTAGTCTGTGTTTTGGATGAGATATCTTGCTGAAATTTTTTTCTCGTGTTCTCTGATGCTTGGGTACTCTTGGTAAAAATTAGAGGCAATTTTGAAAACATCACCTGACAGGCATTTGTTGTTCTTATTTGGAATGACCCCAGTATGATCATCAGTATTTAGAAACGCAAAATCCATTTTTTGATAGTCATCAAGGAATTTTGATTCATCCAAATATTTGTAATTATGAACAAAGTAGGAAGAATTATTATTGTCAGGTGCACAGTTATTGAAAAATTGCTCTTGCTTCATGTCAAGGCGGTGGTGGTGTGTTAAGAACCCTCGATGTAAGACGGTTGTGCGTTTTAGCAGCATTCCTATCCTGTTGCATGATTAGTCATGAGAGAAAACTTTGTAATTCGGGCAAGACAATAACAGATCACATCGTGTGGTCACGTCATGAGGAAAGACCAAGGTTAATTCCTTAGCTAAGCCTCAGGCTGTATTGTAGCCCCCTTAGCATTTAGCTCATAAACGCCTACCCTAGAAAGATAGAAATTACCAAAAATTTATCAAAATGATGAAGTAATAAATTATTATGATTTTTTAAATTTGATAATGAGAAAAAAATTATCATGTACTCCATCAATTGAACGAATTGTTCATAAATCATTAAACTTGATAAATGGTCATCCAAATCTTCTTCCAAGAGGATTTTATCATCGATTACAATTTTTCATGTCATTACAAGATTTAAAGCTTTTGGGTGATTCACAAATAAGAGCATTAGCAAGATACTATGAATTATATCCTGAACCAACTTTTAAAACCAATAATAAAAACAATATATTTATTTCATACAAATCATATTACTATGCACAGTATTATCTATTTATATATAGTTAGGTATCAATACCCAATTGGGTATCACATATTGGGTATCAACAAGTGTTTTCTTTTGTTCTAATTATCCCATTATAATTTATTTCTTTTTCTCCGAGAGAAACTATTAGCCTTTAATTCAACAGCCCTCCTGGTAACCTTCCTTTTTAATCAATACTAATAACAATATTCCCTTGGTTGCGCCCCTGTGTCTGTCACAAGCAATCAATAATTCTTGACGTCTTGACAAATCTCATACTACATCTACCATGCCGAGATTCACATGAGGGCTCAGCCCGACCTAACGAGAAATTCTGGCGCCGCCTCTACTTCCACCTGCAATCTCTAACACTTAAAGATCCTAACAATGAAATGAAAATCAATGACATCCCGCAAGCTACACTATCGTTACAAACACAACGCCATTGTGCACGTAATCAATATCGATCAAAAGTGCCTATTTGAAGAAAAAAGAATATATGAATAAAAAAGAATAAATAACGTTGTGTCCGCATCGCTTTTTACATAAGCAGCGCTATTATGCTGCCTATGATCGTCCCCCCCCCCATTTACTGATGTAAATTTAAGAAAATTTAAAGTAGTAAATAGTACTTAAATGTCAGTGCTTTCGGTTGAACCACTGATCAAAATACATTGCCTTTCTTTATGATTCTGTATGAGGAACAAAACTGGACATACATCGCTTTGTGATCTATGATGCCAGCAAAAATGCCGCTAAATTGTCACCCGGTGATACAGAACTTGCCAAAGAAAGGTAGGATAGTTAAGTATTTTCGAAGACCACACTCCCTTTCCATGCCTTAGAAAAAAAGTTCAATTGTGTCTAAATCTCTTATTTGACCGCGAAACAATAAAACGTTTCTGGATATTTCAGTTACAGATACAGTGGCCGCCTTGAGTAGATATACCAAAATAATACAAATAATGCATCAACACTTATTCAAAAAAGCAAAATCCGATTCTGATCTGCTATCAGTGCTCAACATTTTATCCAACTTTGATTTTTTATCAGAACTCATTTTTTCTAACAAAAAAATGAGTGGGAGTGTGATCTTACCTTCATAAAAATCATCTCCAACATTTTTGCCTACTTTTTTGCTATCACTGAAATAATCTAGTGCATCATCGGCTATTTGAAAAATATTGCCAAGTCTTAGACCGAACTCTCTTAGAGCATTTGCATCTGATTCTTTTCCTGCGATAATACATTATTATCTCTAAGACAAGATAACTTTATCTATTATTAGCTGGAAAGTTGAACTTTTATAACCTGATTTGAAAAAAAAAGTTCAGTTCATTTTGCCGAATATTCATTTCGTTTTTGCTTCAGATTCTCAAAAAAAAAATCGGATCTTTCTAAAAATTAGATTGAAGTGCCTGCAACAGGATTCCCTGATATGCTGAATTTAATGGTGTAATTATGGGTGCAGCAATGCTCCAGCCCGGTAAAAAGCAATCCACAGTCAGCCACGTCGTCGACGATAAAGCCGGTGACGCCATCCTGGATCACTTCGGGAACGGCTCCACGGCGAAAACCGACGACTGGCGTGCCACACGCCAGGGCTTCGATCATCACGAGGCCGAAGGATTCGTGCAGGCGGGTAGGAAAAAGGAGCGCGCTGGCCCCGCCGAGTAATTCCTGTTTGCCCTCATCATCGAGTTCACCGACGTATTCGAGGTCTGGCTGGGCCAGATGCGGGCGGATGGTCTGTTCAACATACGGCTCTGCAATTTTAGCAGTTAACTTTTCTTGCTCGGTATATTTTTTTTGTTGCTTGTCTTCTTCTAAAGCAAAAAACTCACTTGAGGCTAGATAGGCATGTAATTCTGCTTGTTTCTGTTCTTGTTTGGCAATTTCTTTTTCTAAAGCAGCTATAGCTTTATCATTATTGCTACTTTGCTTTTTAATTATTGGTTTTGTAGGCTTAACTTGTGGTTTTTTTGTCTCGCTTTTCTTTTGCGGAATATCAGAATAGCCTCCAACTAATAGGGGAACATTATGCTGCAGGCAGTGGAGGAGATTCGGGAGAAGGGCGGCAAGTGAGGTCTCTGGAGCTTAACTTGGGTGTTTTATATTTGTCTCAGGTGCGCTAGGAAGCGGAAGGAGCCATTTCAGGCTTGCTATTGGCACCCCACGATCCCCTCTTCAATCCCGCACACCGCGATCCACACCATGGGGGGCTGTTGCCAACAGTTCACATCTCCAAGGCAGTCCCCCGCGTGCAGTGTGTGGTGTTCGCTCCTGTTATTTTGTATTTCTAGAAAATGAAAAAAAAAGTCCCAAAGTGTATTTTTTGGGTTTCATATGACACCTTATGATTGCATTGTCCAATATATAAAAAAAATATAAATATATAAAAGAGTCCAATATATAAAAACAAGATAAGAGATAACATCTTATCTTGATATCAGATATAACATGATAGGATCCAAAATCCTATCTTGAACTGAAAGATT
The DNA here is from genome assembly GCA_010016025.2 of Alatinidae sp. Z8VKAUB7J3. Taxonomy (NCBI): domain Eukaryota; kingdom Metazoa; phylum Cnidaria; class Cubozoa; order Carybdeida; family Alatinidae; species Alatinidae sp. Z8VKAUB7J3. The sequence continues at coordinate 174,149,837 of JAAAKM020721499.1, read as the reverse complement.
TAAGGAAGTAAAAGACACTTAACTAACACGGGAAAAAACTTCACCCAGAGAACCCAAGCAGGAACCTTTTTACAAAGGTTCAATTTTGTATGACTAGAACATAATGTAAACCAATCACTGAACAGTGTTCTGTAGCCAAAAGAACACAACTTCTGATGAGAACACACTGAATATCATACAACAAACCATTCAGAAGTTATGTTATGAAAACTATATCCTCTTTCTTACACAAAGAACAAAGAAAAACTTCTCACCTAAAATCTCTGAAAAAAAAATGTATGATGTCTTCAGGAAAACACACGGCGTCCTTGTGACAAAAGCCATTTGCTTTTTCCATGGTCCCGCCCACCAATGTTTTTTAGCATTGATTTTTACTTTAACTTCCTGGAAAAGCCCCCAATGAATGCTCGATAATGCATATGTAGATCGCACGCCCTCAGATTCAATTTCTATTACATCGACTGTTTTTGTATTGCCTTTGACGATTGCCATTGCTGCATTTCCTATGGTTCTGGCATCTTGTACAGCAGATTTCTGGAAGTTTCTAAAAAATCCATTATTCATGATGATGATAATCTCTCACTTAATAATAAAAAAACCAACTGCAAAATGGGCTCAAATGGCCCCGACTAGGGCTCTAATGACACTCCCCACACTCCAATGTGTTCGAACATAAAAATCATGTCCCCAACGTCCCTGATTCGTCCGTGAATTACGACAAGGGTGAACAGGATTTAATGCATCAATCGGATAGCCAGTTTCTTGCTAAGATTGTGAAAACTGCGCATACAGTATTTGAAAGAATCGAAACACTGCACTTCCATAAAAAGGTTGATAATTTAATTCTCGTATTTTCAATTCATTATCTTCTTATGGGTAGAAACTACGCCAACTGAAGGCATTTCTTCATGGTATCAGTAAAGAGTACCGTATACTGCTTACCGAAGAATATAAATATACGCCACTCCTCTTTCCTGGTGTTAAGTTCAGACTGAATGGGAAAAAAATCTTTAGGCCTGCAAACATCGTAATTGGGAATAATAGCTATTATTCGGATTCAACAAAATAATAATTTTCGACGGTGATGTCCACATCGGTCTTGCGGTTGCAGAAGACGATGGCGTTGGTGCATTTCTCGCCCTCACCCTCGATCAGCGCGCGCAGCACCTTGCGTTTCTCGCTGCCTTCGCGATCGCGGCGCGAGGCCTTGAACATCACCACACCCTGTTCGATGGTTTCCGAGGCGGTGGCCTGGCGGGACACTTCGATGCGCTCGGGCGCCGACAGGAAGGTGTTGGTGATCCGCTCGATCTCGGGCGCCATGGTGGCCGAGAAGAACCTGGCCGAAGACACTATCTATTTGGCGGATGCTCCTGCCGGGCAAGCCAATGTCTATTATGATCGAGATATTAGCTTCCGTCTGCCCAAAACGACCACACCCGTTGCTGCCAGGGATTCTACCACTCCACCCAACTTACCCATATCCAGTTTTGAGATCGTTTCCGTCTCCAATTTGCCACCAGGACTGAGTTGGGAGGCCAATCAACGGGAATTTAACACCAGCGAAGAAACGGACGGCTGCGTTAAGCTATGCGGTACCCCGCCAGCCGATGTATGCGTGTGTGTATGCGTGTGCTCGCGCAACAGGATGCGCCGTACGAGGAGGTGGCGATGGAAGCGTCGGCGTCCATGGAGGAGGCTTTCGATGAAGTCGTCTGTATGCAGTCCTGTCTTTCCTTCCCCGATCCGTCTCGCGTGTGAATCAGCGCAATGCGATGGCTCATTGCTCTTTTCTCGCTCGCTATGGTCTGCATTCCCCACCCAGCAGTATCGTCTCCGTCCAGCATCGCCGGCAAGATGAACACTTTAAAAGTGACAAAAAAAGTGGAACCAATGAAGACTAGATGTTTGGAGTCTATACTATAATATTTCTTATGATTTTCTCAGCACAATTGTAAAACATATAAGCTAACACACAGAAAAAAAATTGAACATGCTTTCCTCTAGATGTTTGAAGTTTTACAGTAAAAATGTTTCAGTATTTAAATATCACATTTTTAAATATTTGATTTGTCTGTGGTTTACCTTGTGCGGTTAATCGTTTTGGCTTCTAAATATATTAATGAAGTCATATGTGCATGGACCCATGCATGAACCTTCCATCTTGACCTGTTTCTCTTTCAATTTCAAGCCCCCTAATGTCTGCTATAAAATTCTAATGGATCTTGCTTTTCAGATAAATGTTCTCCATGATGGTACTGCTGCGTTGCATGCTGCATGTCAACATGGGGCTGTTGAAGTAATCAATTTTCTAATAACCAGCGGAGCCGATATAGAATTGGAGGTTAATTCATTTTATAATTAATTTAATGATAGAAATTGCAGATACGCTCCTTTGATAACATACGGTCTCATTGTGTGTTTCGAGTTAATTCGACATCCCTCTAAACATTCCCTGAAAGCTTCACTTTAATAGTAGGAACAGTTGTAGAAGCAATCGGATTAGTAGTAGTAATGGTAGTAGATGTAGCAATAGCAGTATTTGTTGTTATAGTAGAAACTGTAGTAACTATAATAGTACTTACCGAGCTCCTTACCGGACAACCCATTTCATATACGGTGTAATTTCTGTTCAGTAGCTGTTTGATAAAATCAAACAGCTACGCACGAAAAAGGCCCGCACACTGTGCGGGCCTTTTGCATTAATAATTCAGGCACCTTACGGCATTTCGTCTTCGAACTCTTCTTTTGGTGCTGGCACCAAATCTTCGCGAGTTACATTTTGCGCGAGCAATAAGTTAGCTGCGACAAAAATAGACGAATAAGTACCAATCAAAATACCAATCAACAACGCTAGGGAGAAGTTATGAATACTTTCTCCACCGAAGAAGAACTTCTCCCTAAGGGGTTGAGCAAGCTGGAGACCTGGAACGCAGGGATCGCCGCAACCCTCGCGCTCAGGAGCAATGCGTCCACAGTGGACCCCGTCGTCCGGAGTGGACCGTCAAACCTATGTATCCGAGTCCCTTACGGTGCGGAAGCGTTCCGTGCCGTCAGTTTTGTCCCGACGCCCTTCAGCCCGCGTCCCGTCCGTCGATCACTCAGGTGGAGACACACGATGAGGATTCAGCCGGTGCGGGTCGTGGCGGCCCCTTTTCTTCTTTTATGTAATATGCTGATACTGTTATATCTAATGGGAATGGCGGTATATGCTTTAAAAAACTTTTGATATTTTCTGCTCCGTACTGACTGCCCCCAACAATGTTTGTAAATAAATCATACTTTTCCCGATCATTTAAAGTACCAACTTTCACAATATTATCCTTATGGATATGCTGATTATTTTGTATATTTGCATTTCTGGTATTAATTATTACAGCCCCCTTTTTCCATTCCGAAACCGAAGGAATAAGCGCGCGCACACGACGCAAGCACGGTGGGGCCGAAATTCCGGCGCGGCCCGCAAGCTCAACGTTGGTCATCCTGCCATCGTCCTGAAGATCGCGCAGGATCTTTCGGTCGATCTTGTCCAAGCGTTCCCGCCGCATCGCGGATGCCTCCGTTGAGTTGATGAGTTATTCTAATGATGCGCAGCATTCTTATCAAAATGGCGCAAATTCGGCAATCTTATTAGCGCGTGATCGGTGCGGATTCCGCAACATCTTGGCTGAGAGCAATTGGTAGTATTCTCCCTTGCGACCTCGAACTACGGGCGCGCGGAGCTCAACAGTAAACTTTGCAGATTGTGCATCATTGACTGCTTGCTTGAGGTCTTTCGGAACTGCAATCTTGCGTGCTTTTGTTTCTTTTGCAACCTTCTTTAAGATAAACTTCTTGATCTCTTCTTGGCTCAGTCGACTAATTTCCTCTCCACATTCAAGACAGTGTGGTTTTCCGATTCGCGCATACAAAATTCGCAAATAGTCGTAATAAAATCGTTAATTTTAACTCTCATTACTTTCGTAAGATATTTTGACCAAAACTCAAATTACTTGTTTGGTTGATTTTTTAGATACATCTTGTATAATTCAAAATTACACTTTTTTTTTTTGTTTTTCTTTGATATACAAAACTAAAACTTAAAGCACAACACGATTAAAACAAATTTTTATTACTAAAATTAAGAATAACAAGGTATGTCATTACTTAAATATAAAAGGAAAATTGGTGAATTAGTTGAGCCCGAAGAAATTTTATATCAGTTAAAGGTGCTGAGCTGCTCTCTAAATATGTAGGCGAATCAGAACAGGCAGTAAGAGATGTTTTTAAGAAAGCAAAGCAGGTTGCTCCCTGCATAATATTCTTTGATGAAATTGATGCTCTTGCCCCTTGCAGAAGTGACTCTGACGGCACAAGGGTTTCAGAGAGAGTTGTAAGCCAGCTGCTTACAGAGATGGATGGTATTGAGGACCTAAGAGAGGTTCTGATACTTGCTGCTACCAATAGAATCTATTGCGTGTGGTAGATTCTAAGTTGTTCTTGTTAGTTTTTATTTTAATCGATACCATCACAGTTTTTCTGGTGCTAGTGTTACTTCAAATTCTTCAAACATGGTGAAATGTCTTTTCTCAAAGTTTTTCACTATCTTTCTTTGTTCAGCACAGAATTCTTTTCTAAGGAGATAAATTAAATTTTCATTTTGAAAATCTAAATAAGTCCCTAATTTTGAAGAAAAAGAGGGAAAAAGAAAACAAAAGGAAAATGTGAGCGTCCTCGGAGCGCTTCGCTTCGCGCGCGGCCTTGACGCATTCACGGGTGTTGCCAGCGAGCTCTCGCCACTTCGTCGCCGCTGCGGCGGCTTCGGCGACGGTCGCCTCGACCTCCCCGCGGTACTGATCTTTGGCGGACGGCTTCGCGCCGCTTCCCAGGTGCCCGGTGTCCTTCTTGCCGGTCTTGGGGACGTCCTTCATGGGGTCGTCCTTCTTGGCGGGCTCCGGCTTCTTGGCGTCCTTCTTGGAGTCCTCCAGGAAGCGAATGGGTGACGAAGCGTTCTGGCTTGCTTTGAAAACCTTAGTAGAAGCTTATGGGAATGGTATGGTCAGCCTTGAGGAGGGGATCGAAGTGTTTCAGAGACATACGGACCGACCCCTGGACGCCTTTTTTGATCAATGGCTTGGGAGAAGGGGAGCTCCGGAATTGGTGAGTCAACTGATTTCGAGTCAAACCATTGAGATCAAACAGGAGCAGGATCAACAGCCGTATTTGCTAGATCTGGAAGTTCTTGAAATATATACTTATTCTATTTTAAGTCTATATAAATGTTTATATAGTAGAATGAGCTTCAGATGCATAATCTGCTACCTCAGACACAATTGAATAAAGTTTGTGATGAAAATCAAATAGTGTTTGCGATATATAAACTAAATGTTTAGACTATACATTTGTATTTCGTGTTTTCACGGTGATAAAATAAAACAACATTTGCGAAATACTGCATATACATCGAGGAGGGTTGAAAGATTAATGCACAATACTGCTGGTGAAGTTGTCATAAGCCCTCTTTTACCCCTTCTTATTGCCCATACATACCTCTGATTACCTAAATCAGAACAAGGATTTTTTATGCTGAATTCCCCATCCTCTTCTCCTGTAGGGATAAATCTACCCGGAATATTTAACCCTAATCTTTCCATCACGAACGTATCCTTGATGGCTACTGGGTAATGAACTCTATTTGTAGAAATTTGCGTCCCGTCGACAAAAGCGGGAGTACCATTTCTGATTTTTTCTTTAAACTGTTTGCACCCTGGCCCATGTGCAGGAGTCGGCCGACTTCGGCATGGCCATCGCCGAGTTCCCGACTACCCTGGAGGCGGCCGAGGCCAGTCACCAACTGGGCCTGAAGGTGCTGATGGGGGCGCCGAACGTGGTGCGAGGCGGTTCGCACTCCGGCAATATCGCCGCCGCCGAACTGGCGCGTCACGGTGTGCTGGATATCCTTTCCAGTGACTACTATCCGGCCAGCCTGCTGCACGCCGCCTGGCTGCTGGCGGGGCAGGACACCACGTTCAACCCGGTCAGCACCGTCATCGTGAAGATGAAGAACAGCCCCGCGTAGATCAGGTTGGGGCCCAGGGCCAGGCTCAGCGCGCGCACGCCGAACATCCTGCCCGCCGTCACCACCGACAGCGAGCTGATCGAGTTCATCGCCCCCATGCCCCAGCCGAACATCATCGCCGTCATCAGCGGCAGGTCGGCGACGGGAAGGTCGCTCGTGGTCACCGCCACCATCATGACCGTACCGGTGATCATCGGGTGCAACCGAATTATGGACGATGGACTACAAAAATATCAAGTCATCATTTCCGTACTGTACCTATTCCAAAATGTTTTCGTTTCCCCAGAAATATCGCATGAACGCCCAGTAAGTAAGGTGACTGCGTGATTCCCCTGAGCCCGAGCCTTTATAGGACGTATTGCTTAGATTTTTTATTACAGAGGGACTCTAAGAACACGTACCATCATTGCACCCAGAAACATTGCGCAACATTTCCCTCTAACTTGTCTCGCTCGCTGTTGGCTAAACCAGTCAATAATCACTTCCTGACCTGCATTGTCGCTTATCTTCCACAAAGTCAGTTTTTGATTAAAACTCGCATGACTAAACTGGATCACCAGCCCTTGTGGTGACAGCACGCGTTGCAATGTGCCTTCTTCCCAGCTGATGAAATCTTCCCTGCCATCTTTGTGCACCACTCTAATCTCTTTGGTACTGTCAACGTAAAAAACCCTGATATCTTTCAGTTTTCTATAGGGAATATCATACTCTTTTTTTACCAGAAGGCAAGATAAAAAGGGTTAAAAGAATATTTGTGAATGACGGGGGTTTAGCGTATGTTTACTATTTATCTGCCATCATTTCAGGAGGAGTTGTGCTCCATTTGCCCGAAAGCCTTAGATTTCATCAGAGAAATGCAAAAGAACATTTTTGACCTTTGTGTTGAGGGTGGAGTGCAACAAGCAAAAGGCATAATCAAAAGTGCATAATTTTCGAAAAATATTAGGTTTTGAGATTTGCAAAAAATTGTGCTTAATTGGTGATTAAACATGAATCTTTGGAAAAAGCATCCAAACAACTAATTAACTGCAGGTAATTATCATAGATTTTATAGGGTTTTACGGACGTTTCTAATCTCATTCGTTCTCCCTTGGAGTTTGCCTTATTCTCAATGTAAGTTGTAAGTATTCTGAGTCGTGATTAGTGCTCAGGTGCTCAGAAAAAATATCTTTGGAAATATCTTCTCATTGGTTAATTTTGATGTAGATCAAGGCTTTTTTGGCAAGCCTTTGCGTCTAAGCAGGGAACCGTTCGTACAGAGAATAGAAAACTATGAAATTTTCTAGATCTAAGATATCTATTTGACAAAATGTATCCTTAAGCCTTACAAACACTTTTACTATTACTAACAAGATGCCACCCTTAACTCTTTCCTTACGACATCCTCCTATTTCTGTCGTGGGTGACTTGCTTTTTATTTAGCCCTCGACAATTGCCTGACAACAACAGCCTTATGCAATCTGCCATCCTTCATCCATAGAACGTGTCCTAGCCATAGCCCTGGCCGAAGCGGCGATCCCCCGCGACATCACTTTGAACGGTCAATGGCATCCGGCGGTGGTGCTGCGGGAAGGCAAAAATGACGTTCAGGTCGGGATAGAAGGGGTGGAGAACGACGAAGACGGCCATTGGATTGTCGCCAAAGATGTGACCTGGGCCGGGCCTTTGCTGGAAAATGGCAAAACCGGACGCAAAGCCCGCAAAGCCAGCGATCTGCTGAAAGTGGGCGATGTGGTGCTGGTACGGGCGATGACCAGCAAGCCGAATGAACAGCACCTTCGCTCCTCGCCGTCCATTGCCTTGAGAAAAGGCTCTCTTGCTGACCGTCCCACGCATATCCTCCGCATTCTGGCCATCGCCTTCACCTTCCCCGCTGCTGCTCGACGATGACGAGGCAGACGCAGATTCCTCAACAACGGCTGTTGTCGCTGCATCGTGCTGCACTCCGGCTCTCTCGATCGCCTGCAGACCCGAAAACACACGGACAGCTGCGAATGAGCATGCAGGAAAGAGACAAATTCTCAATAAGTTTCAATGATAAGTAGTCCCCTGGTGAGAACTCGCTAATGGACCATTTGACTTTGAGACAGTTAGCCGACGGTGTGGCTCGCAAAATGACGTTTAAGGTATCAAATTCTTGGAATACAGAGCAAAAGCATCACATCCTGTTCACAGCTGGCATTGTTTAAAAGGAACTTAAACACTTCTATAACAAAAATATAAAAAATCCAAAACTAGCGGATAATAGTTAAAGCAGTAAATAATTAAAGCAGTAGAGTCGCCGGTGTTTCTCGCCTGACGTCCCCTGCTACAAACATCTCGTTTCTGCTCCAGGCCTGGCTGGCTACTATGTTCATCCTGGTCTATGTTGTATATTGTATTACTCCACGCAAAAGAAAACTAGTCGCCAAACTCTTCCCTGATTTTACTGTACAGTACTTTCTTTACTGAGCGCGTCATTTACGCTCTATTCTTCTTCCTTCACGATGACCTTCTTTCTATCACAGATTTCCTGCTCAACATGCTTGGAGACCGGACTGCTGGGCGTCGCGCCCTTCATGATCGCCTTCGAGAGCATGGAAATCGTCTGGACCTGGCAGCTCGTCGGTTCCCTGATCTACCTGATCGTCGCAAGTTCGCTGATCGCCATCGGCCTGTTGCTGGCGATGATCCGCGCAGGCGAGGTCTCCAAGGTCTCGGCGCTGTTCTTCCTCGTGCCTCCCATGGCCGCCATGTTCGCCTGGCTCGTTCTGGGCGAGGTCATGCCGCCGCTCGCCTGGATCGGCATGGTCCAGGAACAGGGCGGCAGGCTGCTGCATGGCGGCAAGCGCCCGGCGAGCCTCAACCGCGGCCTGTTCTACGAACCCACCATCATCGAATGCAACGACCAGTCGGACCGGATCGTGGATACGGAACTGTTCGGCCCGGTCCTGAGCGTCCTGAGATTCAAGACCGAAGACGAGGTGGTCCGGCTCGCCAACGACACAAAACACGGGCTCGCCGCCGGCATCTTCACCCGCGACGGCGCCCGCTCGCTCAGGGTCGCCAAGGCCAACCCGCGCACGCAGTCGAGTTTGCTGGAGGCGATGTCCGAGTCGGCCGTCTCGGTCGATGGCGTCAGCCACCGCCTGCCGCGCCCCTTCCTGGTCCTCGCGACCCAGAACCCGTTCGAGTTCGAGGGCACGTACCCGCTCCCCGAGTCGCAGCTCGACCGGTTCCTGATCCGGCTCAAGATCGGCTACCCGACCGCGGAGCAGGAGCGGGAGGTCCTCAAGGCCCAGCAGCTGACCCACCCCCTGCAGGGCCTGGAGGCAACCATGACTCTGCAAATCGCATCGAGACCGCAAAACCTCTTTTATATCAGTTTGACACTCATGTCATTGGACGATTCGACAAACACAAGCCGGAAGATGTGGTCAAATCACTCACGACTTCATCAGGTAAGATAAATGTAATAGCCATGCCGTTTTTGCGAAGTGCAGATATCAGTCACTTAGACAGTGATGCAAGTGGCTATGGACATGCCGTTGAGCAAGCTTACCAAAGTGCTTATGCATGCATAGAAGATAGGGCCGAAATATTCAAATAGGTTTTGTTGATTCACTGTCTTGGGAAAAAAGACCTCATTATTCTCGCTTTTGTTGTTATAGAGAAAGGGAGCTATAAATATTTGAATATGGTTCACGAATATTTAAAATCTACTCAGAGCAACCATTATTTAACAAACTTATTAACATCTCTCGCAACTGTGGAGTGCACAGTAAAAATATGGCCACAATTTCTTAGTTAAGTTTTATGTAAATCAATTTTTATAATTATTTTTGACCAACAGTGTTTTACGATTTAGGCTAAATATTTATTCAATGGTTGTGAGTATTTTGAAGTCAATAATTTGAATACTTGAAATCAATTGTCACTAGTTATTTCAAGGAGCTCTTGTGTATCTTGCTTGTGGTGTTCCAGCATTTTGATCAAATTACATCTTATATTCTACAACATGGACTTTTGAGGCAGGTGGAGAGTTCAGAAATCTTTTATTCAAGAAGAGCTGCACATAAGACGAGAAATTCCATATCCAATCCTCCTAAAAAGATCTTTTGAGAGAATTCGTTTGCTTTGATCATTTCATTTTTACTTGCACATAAAAACTATTTACTGACGTTTCAGCTTTTCTCGACTTGCAAGTGTTACAATAGCTTCTAGAACAACATTAAAAAATTCCGTAGAATCAGAACGTCAAATAGGTAAATGGGTATTGCTTCAAACTCTGCTCTGACATAAGGTGCAGCTAATTCGAAGTTTAAACAAGATTTTTTTAAATTTTTTTTATATACATACTCCGATAGAAAAGAGCGACTAAACAACAATATTTGAGTGATGAAAAATTCAATTTAAAATGAACTTGTGTTTTCTGAGTTTATAAGTTTATAAGTATTTACTTTTAATGAACTTGATTCAGATTAAATTCAATATAAAGAGCCTTTGTACATTCCAAAAAGTTGACAACTGTACAAATGCCCAGTTGATTTAGACCCACTAGAAGCCTCAATGGGACACTACCTTGTTTTTGAAAAAAGTCAAATGTTTTTATTTTTTGGGCACAATAACGGAATCGCGCAAAAGAAACAGATCAATCAATTGAGCGGTAAGAGTAATAATGAATTGGGATGCAATCGGTGCAATTGGTGAAATAGTCGGGGCCCTGGCAGTGGTTGGCTCGCTGGTTTATCTGGCATCCCAGATTCGTGTCAGTAATCTCGCAGCCAAACAAGCGAGCATGCAAGAGCTCATGGCTGAAATGACAAACTTCCTGGGTAGACTTTCTGCCAGTCAGGAGTAATCCAGCACTTGGGTAAAGGGTCTTAATTAAGACATTGAAGATTTATATAATACATATTAAGATTTTTCTGTTTCCTAAAATTATTTTATAGGTTTAGAAAATCTACACTAAAGATGTCATAAACCCAATTAATGTAATTTATATATGATGGGAGAAAAAGCAGAAGGATAAAAAATAATGCCAGGAAATGAAGATTACGAAAATATTTCAAAATTTTACTCAATTTATAATGATTTTTATGTAGAACATCATTAATATAATTACAAAATCCATGTTCATAACCAAATTGTGAGGTAGCCATTTTGTTCAAAATAGTCCAAAGATATATAACAGTGCCTCTGGGGTTGACACAACCCCCAGATTCCTTAGACAAGGGCTGTAAGTTATGCCCTGGGGGAATATAATAATAATAATATTTTATTGTTAGCTTCTGTACACAAAAAAATGCACTAAATAGGGGTATAAGAAGATGAAAAGAAAAACAAAAAGTCAATGACAAAAAAAAATACACACAATTCTTGACAACTTCAACTTTCAAACATATTAAAAAAGTCTAATCGACAAAAAGACATCTTTTTAGCGACCTTGGCCCATGAACTAAGAAATCCACTCGCACCAATACGTTCAGGAGTTGAGCTATTGAAGATGGACATCAATATTATGGAACTAATTCCAACAATGGAGCGTCAAATTTCACACTTAGAAAAGCTCATTGATGATCTAACCGATACATCACGTATAAGTAGAGGAAAACTCAACCTTAATTTACAAAATGTAGAGATGACCAAACTGATCAAGGAGCTTCTTCAAGAACATTCTGCCAGCAAGATATGGGCAAAAAGGCAGATATCTGCTTCCTTGCGCTAACAATTCGATTTATTGCAAAGCATAAACACATAAATTATGCATTTGTATTGAACTCTTTTATTCAGCCTTTTCTTCTTAGCCAATAGATCTGTTAGTTCCTTGTTCTCTCTCTTTTTCCTTCTATCTTTGGTGTATTCTAATTATTTCCTTGAGATATCGGTATTTAACTTGTAGTTGCTTGTTAATTGTTTAAAGTTAAATTTATATAAAATGTTTAAATAATTAATTAAAATAATATAAAAAGCAAATTATGTAACCTATTTTTACTGATTCAATAAAATAATTACTACCATAGTGTAGAGCAGCTTTTAATTAATGGTTTACTAGGTAAAAATTTTGAAAAATAGCCTTATTTAAGGCTAAAAAGTGTGTATAAAATATATAAATTTATAATTTTACCCCTCCCCCCCTCTAGTGATATGGTCACTAATTTTCCGGGTGATTCTCTTCCCAGAAAAAAAAATGCGATTTAGATGTACTTGTTTTACCTCACTTTAATTTTAGGATAGAAGTTATTTCAAAGCAGTGAAAGCTCAGAAGAAGTTTTTGAAATTCCATTCATTTTTTGATTTCTTTGATGCAAAATGGAGTTTTTGACAATTTAGAGTGAAAAAAATGTAAGTAAAGAAATATTATATAACTTAAGTAAATAAACGTAAATGGTTAAAAATGAAAAACGGTTGGCTTTTTCTGCACATAAATTTTTTCGCTAGTTAATTGGTACGACGCGATGATCATCAATCATCCGACGTTGTGTATATGTCCGCGCCAACTCACAGTAAAGATGAACCCCGTTGCAGAGTAGAAGGCGCAACAACGTGATCCTGATCCTAAATCGTTACACATTGTAATTCTATTGTGTATGGTGTCGATCACCTACTATTGCACAAACTATTAACAACCAACCAAAAAAACGAAAAGAAGAGGACAACAATAAGAACAACGAAACAACCACAATCTCCGAATTTCAATATCGGGTGCGAAGCTGCTGCCCAGCATCACGCCAAGCACCGCGACCATGACCGCCCGCAGTCGCAGGGAGACGCTGATCCCTAGTCCGGCCGCCGAGGCGATCGTGGTGGCGATCAAGGCACCAATCATCCAGGCGAGCGGCAGGTCGTAGGCATCGGCCACCGCCCCGCCGGCCGCGCCGATGGTGAGCGCGACAGCCATCGAGAGGTAACGGTTACCGATGACGAGGGCCATGACCGTTTTCGCTAAAGGAAGCCAGGAGTATCGGAACATGAAAAAGATGGCGATGGAAGACAGGTTTGAGATTGAAAAGCGCCTTGCTTTTCTTCCAGCCATTCTGTAAGCATTTCAGGGCAACATGCAGCGAGCTCTTGAAGCAGATGATGAGATTGTTTCAGTTCTTCGTAAGAAAGCGATTTTTGATTAAGTGCTTCTTTTAACCTCAAGATCAATTGAGATATCGATTCAATTTGTAAAATCGATGCATGAACTTGAATCTGTGTGAGAGTCTCTTGGGGCGGGGACCCCTGGCTAGTCTCCCGCCGCCCAGCCACCCAAGGAGAGTCGAGTCGGTGAAGGCGCGCGTTCTTGTCACCCTCAAACCCGGCGTGCTGGACCCCCAAGGCAAGGCGATCGAGACCGCCCTGGCCTCGCTCGGCTTCACCGGCGTGGGCGAGGTACGCCAGGGCAAGCTGATCGAGCTCGACCTCGAGGAAAGCGACAGCGAGCGGGCGCGCGAGAGCGTCACCGCCATGTGCGACAAGCTGCTGGCCAAGCAAACTTTACCTAACTCACAATACAAAATAAATTATATAAAAAAAAAATGGTTCTAAAAGTTTATATGTAATTCAATTTGTTTATAGCATGTTTTGTGATTGTAACCAAATATTACGACGAGGATCTGGAATTCGATTTAATGCAATATGATCACCATATGCTAATGATAAAATATAATTTGGATACAGAATTGTTTTGCATTGTTGAATTGTTTTAATACTATGCTCAAAAAGAGATTCATATATTGTGCAATATAAAGAGAAAGATTTCGTGTGTCAACTATTGCTCTTTAAAAGATATGTAGCATACACCCCTCACTTCTCCCGCTGGCTTCATCCCTGAGAAATATGCGTCTATCCGCACATAGTCCTTGCAGCATACTCAGGATGAGCTCAGTCGTATTTGATCAAAAAAAAGTAGAAGTGTGTCTTCAGATACAGTGACACTTGCCCTTTGACTCAATGTCACTTGTCTTTATGTCTTCATGATATGACACCGTGTCTGAAGAGAAGTGAGCTTATTTTTCTATTTAATTAGTCTGTTTTAATGGCCCTGTGCCTGTTTTGAAATATATATTCATCTATCTATAATGTTTTGCTTTTAGCATAGACTTATTAATTATGCAATGCGTTTTTTTCAAAACAAGCTCCTTTTTCTGCCCTCGCGTAGAATTATATGTCACCTAAATTAGATGTCAGATTTCAGTAAATGCTTAGATTTCCGTAAGTATTAAGGGAAAACTAACAAAGTCTTAAAATGGAAACTGCTATTAATAAGGAACATTTCGAACAGAATAAGATGCACCATATACTTGTTGCTTACAAGAATTTTATTGAATGGACGTTTCGTAGACATCAAAACTTCAAATACCACTCAAGAACGACGCTTTTTGAACCTCGACCATATATATTCAGAACCCGTCCTGCGATAGGTGGCGCACATACCGTAGTTGCCCTCTCCCCCTTGAAAGGTTCTGCTGATATGACACTAAATCGATGTCACATCATCTTTAGCCTCGGCCTATTTAAGTCGACAAACACTTTTGAGGCTCCAGCATCCAGTGCTACCATTTCAAAAAAAAAGACGGGAAATTTCTTCGCTTCGCTACAAACTACAAACTACAAAACTACTGTCCCTACAAACCGGCACCACTAATGACCCCCATCTCCACTTAATACCTGGTATTTAACAATAGAATTAAGTAAATAAAGGAATCAAGTCTAAGAAAAAAACTTTTGAGAGTCCAGTGTCCAGTGCCACTTTTCAAAAGTGGCACAATTCAAAAAAAAACAGGGGAAATAGTTGTTAAAAATTGTATCATTTTCCAGGCAAAGGAGTCGTAATGCAAGTTCGAATGCTTGTTCCACCCCAGATGATGCTAATTTAGTTGGAAATTTGATTACTCTTGAAGATTTAAGAACTCAATTTAGCTCCTGCTTCAGGTAATATTCTCATACTCTGTTTTGTTTTGATCGAGTGGTGACTTATTATGATAGGTTTTTACATTAGTACATACAGAGTGTTCGCCAGTTAACTAATTAATGATTAATAAAAGAATCAGTTTTGTGATTGCCATCTAAATTTTAAAGATTTTTCTAAAAACGGTTTTTTTGGATATTTTTCAATGAGCCCTGTTTTAAACCAATTTAGATTTCTTTGCGTGTAAATTATAACCTAACTCAATGAGGACGTATTCTCAGATTGTAAAGACTATTGAGTGACTATTAGTCAATATTATCAAGTTCATTAGTCTAGATACACATCTAATAGTAACTCAAAAATCCTTCGTCAATCTTCATTCACAACATTTCACTTCTTGGAACAATATCTAATACACGTCTAACAAATTTAACTAATTCAGTTGAATAATATTCTGATACACTAATTAAATCTGGAGATTTTGCTTGATTAATACGTACTAATGGAAGATCAAGAATTGATGAAAGTTTTAAAAATGTTGAACGAAGCATAATAACTGATGATGGATCTTTTTTAATTTGGTCTTGCATTCTTGGAACAAATTCACGAATAAGTTGCCATGCATATGACATATCAGATACAATAGATAATGCAATAACCAACTTTTCACCATGATAGGAAACTAAGTGAAGCTTACTTTCCTCATCAATGTCATGCAAGGCTAGTTTTGTATCAGGCAAATCTCCTGCTTGTTTCATCTTTACATTAAGCTATTTTAATCGTACCTATAATCCTTCGAAGCCTCGGAACCCGCTATTTTTTCCATTTCACATGGCATCGTGTTGATAAGATCCTCGGCCTCAAAAAGTCGTCCAGCACGTCCAAGGAGGTCAACAAAACACTTGTAATACACAGCAGTTTTTGGTGCTAAATTTCTTCTTTGAAAAAAAGTTCTATGTGCTAAATTCTTTAACGTATAGAATCAGGAATCACGTTTGGCAAGCTCTGTTGCTCATTATTAAGCTGTGTGAGGTTTTTATTCTACCTTTAGCTCAAATTTATTTGGGCCTTTCTTGTTTTTATTTTAATCTTTCAGTATCATTTTCATCAAGTTCTCTTTTTATCCGTCTAAAACTCTTGCACCTTGGAACCCAAGAAATGTCATGAAGAGGCGACTTTCAACATCGGCGTAACGGCACCTATGAGGTTATCCTCAAAAACAACCAAAACCTTGAAAACAGCGATCCAATTACCTACAACTTGTCGTTGGTCGCGGATGGTCACCCTTCCATTGCCCTACTCGAACCCGAACCGCTGGCCGAACTCAATGAGGCCCGCCGCACACAATTGCGCATGCGACTGACGGACGATTTTGGGTTTAATCGTTTGCGGCTGTATTACCGCCTTGCCGAATCCCGTTTTGGCCTAGCCATCTTCCTGCCGGCCGTAGCCGGCGGCCTCCACGGTGCGGCCGATCCAACTCGTCGTGAGCGGCTCGGTGTTGATCGGGATCGGCTGAAGGGCCGGCAAACGCGCCGAGGCCGGCGTGCTCACGTGCGCGAGAGCGATGTCGACGCTCGGGTGCGACTCGACGCGGTCGACCCGGAAGCAGACGTTGGGGTTTCGCGGATCCTCACCCACGCACGCCTCACGGCCCGGAGAGATGCCGCAGTGACGCGCGGTGAGCAGAGTATCGGAACGCCTATATCTACCGACAGCGATAACCATTTGGGGCAACTGCACAATCAATTGTTATTTGTTTCATGCCAACTTCATATCAGTGAGGAGTATCATCTATGGCAGCTGTACTTGCACTACCCCGTACATCGATCGGAAAAAAAGCCATCATGGCAATTACCGGTCTGATTTATGTAGGATTTGTCTTTTTCCACATGTATGGAAATACAAAAGCGTTTCTCGGGGCAACCTATTTCAACGAGTATGCTGTAAAACTAAAAAGTAACACTAAGTTCGAAATATCCAGTTTAAAAGTTTATATATGTTTACTGTCGATTAAAAGGTTTCATCCCTATTTTGAACTGTTATACTTCAGCCTTTTAGATTCTATGGCTATAAAGTTTATTTTCCGTAAATAGGACTTTCCGTGAAATTGGTTGCTGCCTAAATTTGCAAAACAGGATTTAGATGTCGTCGATCACAATCTTCGGTCGTAATCCAAAGCTGGTTGTGTTACAAGCCTTAAAACTGCATCCTCAACGGTTAGCGTGATGATGTGAATGCCACGCTCAAGCAAAACCGTAGGGGTAGGGCCTGTGGCGATGACCTGCCCGTTTTCGCTCCAGGTGAAAGAGAGCGTGTCTCCATCGGGATCGAAGGAGTTTGAACCGTTAAGCACAACCGTTTCGCCGTTGGGACTTGAGCACTCAAGGGTCTCATCGCTTCCAGCTAGCGCCACTACGTCATCGTTGTCGCAAGCATCACCCTCGCCGTCACCATCAATGTCAGCAAAGCCACGGAACGAAACGAAACTTCTAAGAAAATTTTAGCCTAAAGGTTCTTAAAAGGGGTGCTTATTTTATGCGGGTTTTTACTGTAGTAAAACAATTTTAATATTGATGATGCAGTTTGTCTTACCCATGGCAGTAACACATCCATCTTCATCGATCTAAAGAGATAAATGCATTCAAAAGTTTCAAGTAGCTAACAACGATTGGGCAACATAAATTTGGAAACCGGTTTATTTGATTTATTAATGAAATAATGCTCGGCAAGGAAATCCATGTGTTCGTGATCCAAGAATTCGTCGCGGGGGCGACCCGGGGTGTAGATGCCCACGGCGGCAACGACGCCCCTGTTGCACCAAACGCCGCCACCTCCCTGCGGGGTGTTGGAGGCTCGGGGGGGTGCGAAGTGGCGCGAAAGGGACTCCACCACCTCCCTGCGCTCCCCGAAATCGGCTGCCGAGGGGTCACAGGGTACGAGGACTACGGTCTGCTCCCCACCGGGGGTCGTTTTCATGACGGCAACGCTCTACTGACTGAGCTTCGTTTAACTTACAGGAAGCATTGTATTTCTGTAATGTGTAGGATATTTTGCCCAGTACGTCCTTAAGTAGAACTCGCTATCTAATTGAGATGCGCTTGCCATGTTGTCTTTGAAGACATACACTCCTCCATATGGACAGCACAGCACAAAATACTTCTTAGGGCTTCACTGTTTTCTGAAATTAGATCGATCATACGTAAAAACAAAGTCTTCCCCCTCGTTGCACTAAGTGCCAGACGACGATCGCGAACTAGAACACGATTCGTCGAGTTCTCGAAATTCTTGCGACGAAAGGCTCGACCCGAGCGAAGCCTCTAATTGTTCGAGACCGTTCGTCAGATTCGACAGACAGTCTTGGATTCTCAGCTCGGGGGTGTCCTTTCTGGACTTCATCGCAAGGTCTCCAGTTTGGCGGCGTTCCGCGACAGCTTGTTGATGGCTCGTTCGTGGTGGCGAAGGATCGTGCCCGGGTTCTTCCCGAGCTCGCGTGCGACCAAAACACGAGACAGCTGTATGTGCGTGGCAGATACGTTGCGCGCCCAGCTGGACGCCCGGCCAACGCGTGTTTTGGCAGAGATGACACCCGAAGCCTGGGCGATTTTTCGCGAACGGGATCGCGCACTGGCAAATCGGTTTGTCGTGCTGCCGACTCAATCGCTTGACGTGGCCGATTCCATGAAAATCTTGATCGGTGTTCGCAGCCATTTAGAAGCCAGCCGCAAATGCAGATTCGATTTGGATGTGTTGCCGGAACAACTTTCATTGTTGCGAAATATGTCCCACAAGGGAATATGAGAGGACAATTTAAGAAAAACGTTTTACCTAAGACATCAGGTAAGACATCTGAAATTACCCTTCTACTAATTTCTCTAGCTGAGTCAGAAAGATTTATCCACTGTTTGGCTTCAACTGAATTTTCAAGATTTTTCTCATAATTCTAGTTGCATCATTTCCTTCTGAAAACAGGAATTAGCCGAAAATCAAATTTCTTGATATGCCCCAAAACGGCAACAGAAAGCCTTTTAAAATACAAAGTCCTTTATTTTGTTGTCTTTGGAGTGGAATAAAATTGAATCTGAAAGTATGTAAGCAAATAAGTGGACAGTAATTTAGGTAAGAAAGAACAAGAGCAAAATAAATAGAAAGAATTGCTTCCAGTAGCAAAACAAATTTCTTAGGGTGCATAATACCTATATTGATATAACACTTTACTTGATATAGAAGATTTAATCAACTTAAGACCTGGAAGGGCTTATGATGTATGTGAATATACCGTCAAAATGTTTTCATCATGGGCGACTCAACGATTAAAGGCGTAAAAATTCATCTAATGTCTCAAAGATTCACCATCCATAGCATATATGGGGCAACAAGATCAGCTTGAAAGCATAAAGGAGATCCTCGAAGAATAACGTTTAGAGATAGCTACTAAAACATGCTGATGCAAATGACTTAACCCAACATAGATCCAATTTTAAACAGTAAAGATATAATTCATCGAATCCAAACAAAGACCCACAACACGGATATATTATGAGAAAGAGACACGTTTAGAAACAGTATAGGATTTGCGTGTTAATAATGAATCTACCTAAAATCTTTCATCTGTTCCGGTTTTCTAGCTTTCTAATCCCTAGCTTTTTATCCATCACGCTGTTTAGATTATTAAATTAGATTGACAATTTCAGCGTCGCTACACGACCTAGCATTACTCGGCTTCAAAATTTGAAAGGAGTCAAGTGTTTGACGTGGGTAAACGGAAATTCTGAGAATTCCTTCTATATGGAAGGATGCTGCACCATCAATCCCCCAGCGCGCCAATGCCAACCGCCGTCGCCTGGTCTTTGATGCCGGGCAACGGCAAGGCGGATGTAACTTGGCAACTGCTCAGACTGGCGGAAATACGTATGCGCCGCCGCCATCAGGGACTGTCCCTCCAGCGGCACCACACCCTGGTGTGCCTCGCGCCCATCGCCAGGATCAAACGTCAGCGCGAGATGCCCATTACCTAATAGCTGACCTTGCGCAGTGTGCTTTTCACCCTCCACAGAACGAGAAGTGAGCGAGATTTAGAGTTTAGTCCGATGACCAACTTAGAGAGACATACGCAACCGCATCCGAGCCAGCCCCAACAGGGCTGAGCAAGGCGCGCCGCGAAGCAAGAAGCCGAGAGGCGTCAGCAAACGCTCAATCTTCGGGCGATTGCTGACCCAAGTTGAGCGTGTCGCGCCAAATGGCTGTGTGTAGGGAAGTCTGGTCATCCCACTTCACTTGGAATGAAGAGATCGCAGGTTCGAATCCTGCCACAATCTTCTCAATTTTGAAGATTTTTTGTTATCTTCCCTTGGTACATACCGAAATGGAGAGCCTATATTTGATAGACCGTTAACTTTCAACTTTGGAGCAAGCCAATACCTCATGGGGTATAAAACACTTTTTTCAGGTTTAACAGATTCAACGCCAATACTGGAGTGGATATCACACGAAAAGATTATGCTCATGGATATACCATATATGCTGTTGACCTTTCACCAGATCTAGATTGTGATGGATGCCACCTATCATTAGTCGTTGATAAATTATTGCTGTTTTTCTTGTTTATAAGGCCATATTTAAAACTGCCACAAACTTAAAGTTTAAAATAGCTGTTTGATAAGCACCGCAAGACTAATGAGAGACTACAGCATGTTCTTCCATATGAGAATATTTCTTTTACCGAAAACAAAACCGGGAAACAATCATATCGTTGGTATATTTTCACGAGCGGTATTTTCTAGATACTGTACTTACTTTCGGATCCTCGGACATTAGCTATCGCTTTGTATTGGTGGGTGACGCTATAATCGATGGGAATGCACTTGCGAGCGATGTTTCGGGCGCCTTGGAGCTGGAGCACTAGATGTGGCCCATGCGGGCCCATTTCAATCTCTGTGTACCTGTCACCCATCACCTCTGACCGACGATGGTTGCACCGTTCAGCACGCCCCAGGAAGAATACATCCACCACCTCATGATCCCACAGCATATCCGTAGGCCCAGGAGGACCTGACGGAGGCTGCAGGGATTCAGCCAACTGGGCACAAACAACCGTTGCGAGTATTGCCGGCCTGCTGGCGTGGGACTTCTCCCGACTGTTGATCATCGCCAATCTGGTGGCCTCGCCATTGGCCTGGTGGTCAATGCAGCAGTGGTTGCAGAATTTCGCCTACCGAACAGACATCAACATCATGATATTTCTGTTCGCCGGTGTGGCGACTTTTCTCATCGCGCTGGCAACGACTTTCCAACGGGCTTACAGCGTGGCCACACGCAACCCGGTGCAGTCGCTCAGACCGGAGTGAGAAGTATCAGCACAGCAAAATCCATGGGTATGTGGATGGTCAGCAATCCTGGAACCATTTACATCCAAACTGAGTTGGTAGAAAAATCTTCCCCCTTAGCTTTCATACCATCAAACATCCAAAGGGGACCCAGAAGGTATACCCCCTTTCAATTCAGATTGTTTTGATAATGAAGATCCGTGCTCTTAAATGCGGATGAGCCAAATGCTTCTTAGCCCAAAAAGCTGGTGACAGATTGCAAAGCTTGTCAGAGGTTCTAACAAGGTCGTGCCTGGAAGCTATGGCAGACTCCATGGAAGCCGATGCTATGGACACTGACTTGGAACCCCGTCCGATCGAGATGCTACGGTTTCAATGATGCTCCTCTAATGTTGAATTCACAGGTGATTGGTCTAGCTAGTCACCGATGAAAACGGATGGTGCCTTGATTATGAAGGATATACGGGCACATGTGACCCCATTGTAGCTTATAAATATAGATTCCCCACGGTCGGAAGTGTTTACTTTTCTCAAATTGAGGCAAGTTGCCCTCACGAAATCTTACCAAATAAGACATGACAAGTAGTGAAACCTTTTCCTTCAAACTATTTCAGGGCAGCCTTTTGAGGTATGAAAGCTCTTTCCCTGAGCAAAACAATGAAAAGAGGACGTCTCCACCCCACTTTTTCTGGTTGGAATTTGGTCACAAGCAAAACAGTGTAAAAAAGTTAATGTGGCTTGTAGCAGTCATTTCCATCCCTTGTCCACCCCACTTTTTCAGTGCTAAGGATGTATATCTCTAATGGGTCTATAATTATTAACTTCATCTATAATCCAATCACGAAAATCGTGGATATCATGCCAATAGGCCCTGTATGGAGTATAGGGAGGATTCTCGCATCCTGGTACAGTACCCTCATGTAAGACACCAATTGTTACATATCTGTCCTGATGTTCAGGTTCCCTATGAATGAGAGAACCGCCAGAATCGCCCTATAATTGACATAAATGCTATCAATTACTGATTGTTTGAATGGAATTCATAATTTCGAATACATAATGTCATCGTGAAAGTGGTCAATTGAACAGGACACAAGCCCACGACGAGTACCACGTGAGTAAAAAAATAATCCCTGTTTGAAAACCTACTGATCCCTGGATAATAGGGCAATAACATTGAAAAGGGAAGCAGTGGCCTTTCAAACAGACGGGTGTATTGTTTCAGTCACCCGGTAGCATCTCGACACTTCCATTGAAAAATTCGATTCATTTTCAACACGAAAATTTCTCATACAAGGATTTGAATTTTTCCAAAAGGAGGGCTCTTTCCGGCTCAGAAGAAACTGGGACTCGATTGAGGATGTTGACCTGACCGTACCGGACGAGCATCAGCAGGTGTCACTTGACCTGGATCTGTTTGGTCACGCATCTCTGATGAAACTTATCTGTACTGCGCGGACACCTGTGGGTATCGCCACGCTGGCGTCGTGGATCACTGACAGCGACTGCGGACTGCCGGAGATTAATTCCAGACGGCGGCATGCAAGCGAGCTGTCACATCAGGTCGAATGGCGACAACCTGGCGTAGTTCACCATGCCCGCATCGAAGACCTCCAGCTCGGGACGAATGCCGCGGTCTTCCATGGTCTTTGCAAGGCGGACAACCATGTCCGGTGCATTGATACTTTCGGTGCGGGCAAAGTTCAGCGAGGACAGCGTGAGGCTGGCCATGTCAGGCCTGAGGTCCCCTGTCAGCAGCAAGGGGTCTGAACGTTGTTCGAACTCCGGGAAGTTCCGACCGCTGAGGGACACGCAGATGATCACATCCGGATGCGTAACGATTCTGCTAAAAGATTAAATGAGAAATCTGAGATATTGATATATATATATACATATGTGAGATTTATATAGTACATTTATTAACAATCACAAAATTTAATAAAATGGCTAGAAACTAGCAAAAAAGTGTCAAAATCTGGGAGATTTTTTATAGTTGGATGGTAATTTAAGAAGATAGATTCCAGGTGCTTAAGTCATGTGCTAACTTATTTACTTATTTTAATAACAGCTTATCCCATTCCTGACACATACTGTAAGGTGACTGCGCCTAATCATACAAACTGATTGTAACTATTATCATACTGATCATATTGATCATTCTAAACATGCTGTTCAAGCTGATTTGCTGCCTATAATAAAAAAACACTAATCATTTGGTCATCTCGTCTCTAAGAATTAAGAAACTTATGTAAAGTTAGGAAACGAAGCAAGCTTAAATGAATTTGCTTTGAAAGTTAGTACACGTGTATTCACAAATATATCACGACAATGAACAGTATAAGGAACCTCCAGTCAGCTCACCCAGGCGGCCGCGCACTACAATGGTCTGCTGCAAACCAGCAAGCTCGCCCTCCTGGCTGTGATCGCGGCGCTTGGCGTGGCCGGCATCACCATCGCGCGGCGGTGGATATCCCCAGAGCTGCGGGCGCGGAATTTCGTCGAAAAGGCGATGATGCTGGTGCTGATCGTCTGCTCGACGATCGCCATTCTGACCACGATCGGCATCGTCCTGTCGCTACTGTTCGAATCGATTCGGTTTTTCCAGAAAGTCTCGATATGTTATCAATACCTACTGCTTTTTTCTTTTTAAGGTTGTTAACTGTGTTTAGAATTTCTTCAGTTGATATTTCTCTATTTATGTTACTATTTATATCTATTTTCTGATTTTCAGTAAGATTTACTCTTAACCCTTCCATATTTACATCTCCCTGTTCTCGTACTTCCTCCTTGAATCCTAGTTCCTTATAAAACCTCACCCATGTTTCACTGTCTATTTGATCACTTGGATCTTCCTTTCCTTTATCGTTTGTTAAGGTCAGGTCAGGTCAAGTCAGGTCACGACAGACCAGGCAAGGTTAGGTCGGCATGAGCCGGGTCAGGTCAGGTCAGGTCAGGTCAGCACAGGTGAGGCAAGGTCAGGTCAGGTCAAGTCAGGTCAAGTCGAGTCAGGTCAGGCAAGGTAGAACACAGGATTCATAGAAACCATTTATGAGTTTTACGAATTTCCCAAGATAGAGGAGAGATAACTCGAGAAAAATTATCACAACAAATAACAAGGTAAAAATACCCACAGGACTCGTTAAAAAAAAACACGAAAAAAAAAACGCGTGAAATATTTCGTCTGTGTCAAACAAAATATTGTCGGCACGGATAGAAGCAAGATAATAGAACTATTTAATGAACAAAAGGGAAAAAAAATTAGCAAAATTAAAAGCTGGAACAATAAAGTAATTGAAATAAAAAAAAACACACACAATAGTTATAACAAGTTACTCCTCTTCTTACTCGTATGCGTCTGGAATACCTATTATGTATTTGTTTTTAGTTTTGAGAGCGATGTGGGCACAATAGGGGCTAGTACCCTTTTTAATAGTCAAAAGTGACCAATGGGCAACAAAACGCCCACCCACGCACACCACTTCCACGGAAACAGCCAATAAAAATTTTGACAAAGCCATTTTGTTCAACGTAGTCGAAAGGTTCAGAAATTATGTATTTTAGAATGACATCCCCCCCACAGCCCTCAAGGCAAGGGTTGTAATTTACACCTTGGGACCATATAAGCTATGATAGGAATATACAAACGGTGGATCGACGTCGAAGCCGTAGACCCGCGCCGCATTTCCGCCGAGCATCCCGCGGATCTCCTCCTCCGGGAAGCCGGAGAAGGTCTCGACGAGCGCCTTCATCGTGTTGGGCCAGGTCCCCTCGAGATGCGGATAGTCCGAGCCCCACATGATCTTCTCGACGCCGAGCTCGTGGCGGAACTTCGCCTCGAAGGGCCTGAGGAAGGACGCGCCGATCCAGCAGTTCTGCTCGAAGTAGCCCGTCGGGTCCTTCGTGAGCCCCAGCGAAATCTCCCCTTTTGACTATGAACTGAAGAGGTAACTAAAATTGCAAAATGAAACTCATACTGTGAATTTCAAAGAAATGATGACAATGGAAATTCATTTTAGTAAAATAGTAGCCACAACAATAAAAATGGGAGGGAGATCATTTTTATTCATCTCCTCTTCATTGATCAAGAAACAAATATTTTTGTAACTGACATTTTCACAAGTCTTATGTAATTGCCAAAAACATGTTTGCTAAGCGGTTTTCAACGGGACAAGTAGTGTGTTCACCTTTTATCTGCCAAAACATAGTATAAAACTATACAGTTTACTGCTAAATGTTTGTTTATTATGCTAAGGTTTCATTATCACTATTTTTTTCAAATCCTTTCAAATTTGAAAAAAAGAGGAAAGAGAATGCAAAATGAAGGTGTTGATTTGTATTCTTTTTTTGTATTTATCTATTCTTTATAGATGGTTCATACCACAAAAATGGCAAATCCATGGTGTTCTCTATTAATTCACCAGCTAAGCGGAACCGGCTCCGTCAGCGCGATACCGTGATGCAGACACATGGAGAGAAACTCGGTGAGGAAGCGATTCACCTGGACCTTTTCGTCCGGCAGGTGCATGTCGCGGTTGGGGTAATCGTAGACGGCGCGGAAGTGGCGGGCCCCATGGCATTCCATCACCTCGGCACTGCGCGCATCGTGGTACAGGCGCACCCGCATCTGCGGGCGCGGGCTCCAGCGCAGCGGACCGGCCTGACGAATCTCGACCAGGGTGGTGTACCAGCAGCCCGCCGGTCAGCGCCAGCACGGTGGTTTCATAGCCGACGCCGATGATGTGGGGGTACCAGACCGCGATGCCCCCTAGCATGGCGCCGGATACCGCCGGGCGCAGCCAGCGCGGCAGGCACAGCCGCTCCTGCACCTTGTTGCCGACCTTGTCGGCAAAGAAGATCGCCCGCATTTGGACCACCGCCACCAGGCCGCAGATCAGCCCCAGGATCAGGAAGGCCGGCAGCTCCACATAGAATTGCAGCGCACCGCACGCCATTGCAAACGACTATCGCTTCTACTCCTATGGCGATGCATGTCTGCTTTCGCCAGCTGAGGGAGCGACATGACCCAAGATTTCGAATTCACTCTCGATGCGACGGATGGCGCCGCGCGGTCTGGCCATATCGACACGCGCCGAGGTGCGATCGCGACGCCGGCATTCATGCCTGTCGGAACCGCGGCAACGGTCAAGGCGATGCTGCCGGACTGGGTCCGTGCGACGGGGGCCGATATCATTCTCGGAAACACATACTTTCTTTCAAATCAACTGATATAATTGAGAAAAAAAAAGATTTTTTTTTGTTTTCTCTTGCAAAATAGCAATAAAAAATAAATCAAAGAGACAACTGAGAAAATATACCTGCAAAGAATTTTTTTTTTTTTACCTTCGTGGCAGTGCTGGCGAATCCACTGAAATTCTACGGGAATATTGAGGAGCATTTCCTTGACCGCCGTCTTTTACAAAGCAACGCACTGACGAGGTTTCTTGAGTCTGTCGCGTCCCAACGACTGAACACACAATTCTGGTTGTTCTTACAACAACAGTTTAGCCTCGAGAGGTCAAATCGTATTTCGACACCAAAAAAGCACACCGTGGAAAAAGCATACAGTGGAACTAAGAAGATAGGCAAAAATCTGACAAACCATTCTGGTAGATGTCACCACAGCATTTAGCTCCCCTTCCCTCCAAGGTCAGGACAGGAAACTCCCAGAGGGAACAGGTGGGAAACTCTTTCACTCCCAAATAAGTTTGGTTGAGATCCGACAAAATCAAATTCCAGTATGGTAAACGGTCCTATTTCATAATCGAGCGGAACGGATTTCCAGGCGTTATCAAACAACCGGACGGCGGCGCCGCGCTCCCTTATTTCATAATCGCCCTGATCTTGTCCGCCGCCATAAGCGACCGGCGGCGTTTCCTCAAAATTGATTTGCAAGCAATCATAGGCCTGCGCCAGGTTCTCATTTTGTAAAGGCAGGCAGAATTCTATTTTTTCTCTTTGATAAACGCCGCCGCCCTGCGCGAGTTGTTCCCTAAATTCTGGTCGTTTCTCAACAGGAGGGGCGGTCCGCCTATCTGTGTAAGCAGCGCATCCTCGTCACCGTCACCATCAATATCGGCAACGGCAACGCCGCGTCCAACCATGGGCCTGCCCAAATCGCCGATACGTTCCGCCAATTGGAAACTACGCCCTTGGCCGGTATTCCAAAACAATTGAGCGGCCTGGCGGTAGTGTTGACTGGCTTGTACTTTGTTAATTTCCTCTTCTAAATGACCATTGGCCAGAAATCATAAGGGAGTAGATATCAATTTCACATTTTTGTTGAGTTGTTTACAGTTTCTTCTGTACGACCCCCCACCCCAATAAAAAGGTTTATACAGCAATTTCTACCTCACCCTCCACTTGTCTCTCCTTTAGTATTAATTCTGAGTTTATGTGATGGCTCAATGAAAGCTAGGATGTTTTGACATTAAAATGCACCCTTTGAGGTATCTCCCTCCCTCCATAACTACAAAACAATCATAGATCCCCATTGTAGAAACATATGGTCGAAGTGACTCTTCTGCGCAGCTGCCATAATCTAGTGCATCTCTGTTGGGTCTGTAAGAAAATGATATAAAAAAATTATACATAATTCATCACTTTTGAAGACTGATGAGAAGTCTCCACATTTGTATGATATTGAATCGTAATACATCAAAATAGTACAATTTGCTTACAGAAGACAAGAAAGATCCAGAATATCATGAGACAGCCTTCATCTAGCTTGTCTAGACATCGGGGTTATAAAATCTGGATGCCCCCTCGAAAAATAGAGTTATTAACACTAGTGAAAACAAATATCTTTTTCTTATGCAATATAGCATTAAGAAACTATAAATCGTCAGGCTGGTATCAAAAAGACTTATCTCAATATTTGTAAGTTTTCAAAAGAGCAGAAAAAAACCTCACAACTTTTTTATTTCTCCTCCAATAACCGCAAAACATAAACGGATCGATGTGTGAAATCAACCAGTTTTTGTTTTATGGTTATTAGAGGGAAAATAAAAAGTTACGAGGGTATGCTAACACTTACTTTCATTGTCCATTTTTTGCTTTGTGTTCATTTCTGCACCTTTTCCCAGGATCAATTTTTGCTTGCTTTACAAACATTTATTATTCTCCTTCTCTTCCAGCTTGGAGCAACCATAATATTGCTGAGAAATATCAACCCAAAGAAAGGACTTTGCAATGGCACACGTCTTATTGTTCGCGACCTCAGAAATCACCTCATTTGTGCAGAAATCATTTCCAAAGAATACAGGGGACAATATGTTAAATCTGCAGTTAAAACAGAAGTGACCGGCATGGTCAAATGGAAACACAAATAAAATATGTTGTTAAAAGAGATGTGTAAGTGAGAATCTCAATGAGTCCGAGAAGAAAACAAACCCTTTAGAATGGATGATTCTTTGATGCATTGACGGGAAGGTGGAACTGAATCCAAACCAAAATTTCTTAGATTAATAGATTAGGTTAGCTTAGATTAAGTTTTTAACCCATTTCTGATATTTAGAACCGAATTCAACGTAACCGAAGACACTTTGCGAAAATCCGTGCCGAAGACGTTTTGCCAACCCCACGGGCTCCAGTAAACAGGTACGCATGACCAACTCGGTTTGTACTGATCGCATTGGCAAGCGCAGTAGATACCTGATCCTGCCCGACCAATCCGCGGAAATCTTGCGGACGATAGCGACGGGCAACAACCTGGTAAGCTTGATCTGGATTCGGTTCATTCGACATGGGGACCATTGTCCTGAATGGACCGACGAATCGTCAAGCTTGGTAGGGAAAACTCTTCATCAACAATATGCTGAATATCATCCGCTTGATCGGCTGAGCTACTGTAGACAGCTGTTAGCTTATGAGCTGCTTCTTCGAAATAGTCTCGACTTTGGCCTGGCTCTTGAATTCTGAAACAAATAATGGACTTTCATAATATTACATAATTTTCAAAATTGACCGAAGTTGTAGAACATATATTTTCAAGTTCAGAAGACCTTTAAATCTCCATTTTATTTCTTCTTCTTTCTTAAACTTCTGTCTTACAGGAACCAAAACCGAATTTTAACTCTAAAATGGAACATTGCTTTGAAACTTGAAAGCTACGAGCCTGATTTTTTCTGATTTTTGAAAAAAGGGAGAAAATCCATAGAAGCGATGGAATCTTAGGAAAAATCGTACCATCAGATTTAGCGAATCAAAGAACGCTACTGTACAGTATTCAAGCTCGTATCTGCTCTTTTCTTATTTAATTTATGAATGTTTCCCAAATCATACCCGGGCTTAACCAAGATATAATTTGAAGTACCCCATACCTTAGCTACACACAGTGCTAAGGTATTAGGCCTAGACGTTCCTCGATAGACGTTACACACCATAGGGATCAACTTTGTCAGCCGATCTGGCCCCTCCACCAATAGCACAGGCGGGCTCTTATGCATAGGCCACAATTAGTTGGGAACTAATGTGCCTAATCTAGGAACATCATCTAGAAGGCTCTGGGTCTCTATCCCCCTTCCCAATGCACAAGAGGTGCGCACAGATCAAATCGTAGATAACAAATGAACCACAGGGATTTTTTTCTGGGGGGGGATATGACAAATTAGAGAACACATCAAAGATTTATTTATATAAGTGTTTGATGAAACAAAAGCTTGGCTGAACAACTTTTTATTTCTTAATCTGTTTAGAATATATATATTTAATTAGAATATATATTTTATTATTTAGAATATATAGCCTATATATATATATATATATACATATAATAGTCCCCTCTGATACATAAATGGTCATCCCTTTTATAGTAACCTTATATGCCCCTGGGCCGACCTTCACGAGCGCGCCGCCGATCTTCAGCGCGGCGGCGGCGGGGGTCACCTTGCCCTTGGCGACGACCGAGTCCTGGCGGGTGTGGATCACCCGCTCGTCCAGCTCGACGAGCAGGCTCGGCGGCACGTAGGTGATGTCGAAGCTGCGGGTGGCGTCGTTGCCCAGCGCGTCGACCGCCTTCAGCCGCAGGGTGTGGGCGCCCGGCTCGGTGAGCTGCGCCTCGTGGCGGAAGGCGCCGTCCGTCACCGGCACCACTGAATATCCACCAGCCTAACAGGGCGGCGAAGATCAGACCGGAATATTCCGCTAGCGCAATAGCCCCTTCCTCGGCGCGACGATAGGCCACAATACAGCACAGCTGGTAGCTACACACGCACACCGCCGAGCCCAACACCAAATACAACATGGATTGATTAAAGGGTTGCCAGTCAAATAGGGCCAATACGCCCATTAGTGGAATGGATAGGGCCGTACCCCAAAACATAATTGCCAGGGTGGGCGTATTGGCCGGGAGCCAATTTTTCCCAAAATCGTCTGATCAAAATTTTGAGATATCCATTTTGTTCATTATAGTCGAAAGGCTCAATAACTATACCTTTAGGTACAACATGACCCCCCCA
This sequence comes from Alatinidae sp. Z8VKAUB7J3, assembly GCA_010016025.2. Taxonomy (NCBI): domain Eukaryota; kingdom Metazoa; phylum Cnidaria; class Cubozoa; order Carybdeida; family Alatinidae; species Alatinidae sp. Z8VKAUB7J3. The sequence goes on along the minus strand of JAAAKM020721499.1, from coordinate 174,119,123 downwards.
CAGCCCCAGGGGAAAGGTCTTTAGGTTATAGAGGTTGCCCATTGTCTACGCATAGTATTTGGTATTGGGATGCATGCATACATTTTCGGGGGGGGGGGACAAATTTTTTTGTTGGTATTTTTTCCAAGGGGAATTTTCCATGTGGAAGGAACCTGGTTCGACAGTTCAATGGTTACACAACAATCAAATCATCAATTTGAATTTAATGCGTCGTTACGAAATGCTTGCGTCCGGTGGTTTACGAATTGTCTCCGCACAAAAATCTGATAGCGGAAGTTATGAATGTATTGCTTCGAAAGTTGGCTTGGATACCAGTACAGCCAAATGTTTTGTACATGTTCAAGGTTTAGGCATGAATCTTCCTGGTTAGTTTATTGTTGTTCTTCATTGATTCGAAAAAAAAAGACAAACGAAAAGAATGATCTTTTTTTAGATGGGAGATAAAGTAATTTAAAAATATATTAGTTATGAGATATTAGGGAAGTCCCTAAAATTGAATGCTTTGAGGTGGACCTTATCAGGTTAAGAAAGAGGAGCCAAACAATTTTTGTTTTTAGCAAAAGTTTTTCGGGTTTATTAAATTTTAATTGAGAACTGGAGACGAGTCATAAATATTAAATTGAAGTATATGCGACTTATTTTGTATTTTCGCCTAATCTTTTTGATTACAGCGGTATCATAAATAACTTTGTAAATCTTGCCTGTAAGTTACACTATCCGGCTGATCGAATTTTTGCAAAAGAGATTGTTGGTTTTTCGCAAAAATGTTGGTGAGTTGAAGAAACTCAGAAAGCTTATCAAAGACATGTCTAAGAATTTAAACAAATAGCAACATAAAACGCCCCAAAAAACTGCGGTGACTTAAGAGTGGGTTCGACTATCCCTTACCTGGCTTATCGTTTGAATACTTATTTCCTAGGATGTAATCCACCCAAGTCGGACATTAGGCTCGCGACGTCGGCCTCGTAGGCCGCGGTCACCTCCTGCATGTCCTCCAGGCGCTTTGCAGTCTGCAAGAGGTCCTTCCTGAGCTTCTCGATCTCCTGCCAGACCGACAGCGCTTCATCCGCTTCCCCGGGCGTTGCGTCAGGTGGTAATCCCAGCGCAGGCACTTCGGCCGCCCATTGCTCGCGCCACTGTTCCAGTTCCGCCTCGACACTGGAGAGATCCTCGCGGCGCTCCTCGGCCCTCGAGGGTCATCTCCTCCGGCTCGAGCCGACGGAGTTTCCACTCGGTGTCACGAACACAGGAGAAGATCGCTTCGCTCAAGTCGACGTCCCCGTCGGTGCCCCCGTAAATTCGGTAGGTGCGAAATCCGGTGGAAGCTTCCTTCTCCTCGACCGCGACGCGAGAGACATCGGCGAGTGCGCTGAGCCGGGCTTCGATGTCCCGGCGCGGCCCCGCGATGTCTGCTCGCACGCGACTCTGTTCCCGGTGGCTGGCACGGGTGATGCAAAAATAATTTTATTGTTCTTTAAAAAAAAAGTTTTTTTTAGCTTTTTTTAATCAGTGTCTTTTTAAAAAAATTTAACCGTTTCTTGAAATAGTCCATTTTCATTATAATGGAAAATCTTTTTTATGCAAAAAAATTTGTAACATAAAATGTAAAAACGTTTATAATGTAAAACTTATATAAACGTAAAAACAGTGGTGTCTAAGGAATTATTTATAATAAGCTTATCTATAATTTCGTATGGCATTGGAAAGGTATTGCATGAAGCCAGACATGATGACTGGGGTGTGCTGAAGGGCACTGCGGCCGCAAATGGAGACGACGTGGCGGTTTGAGCGGCTTTTGAAGCATCTTTTCTGGACAGATCCAAGTGTGGGACATGTATTTCCGGACAGCATCGCGCTCGTTCATTTGCGTTCCCACATACTCGACAAGCGGTCTTTGCCATGCACCGAACACCACCCATTCAGCTCAGACGTCCTAGAGTGTCCTAGTTGGCTCAGATTCGAACGTCACATTCCGCCGTTTCGAAGCAACCGGCCCTTTTTCAAGCAGCCGGACATCAAAGCTGGAAAAAAGTGTACCAAGGACGATTGCCAATTCATAACTTGCGAATGCGGCACCAGCACACCGGCGGTGTCCTCCGCCGAATGGAAAATACTCGCTGGAAGAGAACTTGCGATCAAAGAAGCGTTGCGGATTAAACTGTTCAGGATTGGGGAAAAGCGACTCATCGTAATGGGTCAGGGCGCTAGCCGCGGCAACTGCCACAATGAAAGAAACCTTTCAAGAAACAAGGAAAAGACTAAGAGCTCGCTTGTTCCCAGAATAGCAACAGCTGCAAGTATTTTACTGTCTTGTCGTAGTGAAAGAATAAACACAAATGCAACAGTTTGCTCTATGATTCTACGTCAAGGAGGTGCAAAACAGCGTGCAATCAAGAGATTAACTGCAAGGGGCATTTCAACATCACATTTAACAGCCTTAAAATTCCAGTCCAAAATGGGGCTTGATGCTGATGCAACCGTGGAGGGCGTCTCGCGGTTGAGCGCTGACGAGCGTGAGGCGTTGCTCGCGTTCCTTCGCTTGCTGTGAAGTGGCTCGCCTCGCGCCTCGCGCCACCAGCGGCCTTTCCCCGGCGGCGCCCCTCGGATAGATCCCCTCTTCCGCGGCACACCGAGGAGACGACGACACAGTGGCCAAGAAGACCAAGACGGGGATCAGCCCCACGCGCGCCGAAGACTACGCCGAGTGGTATCAGCAGGTGGTTCGCGCCGCCGACATGGCCCTGCCAGCAGCGACGAAAAACTCGAATTTGCCCTGTCCGCAGGCGCCGACCATGCGATCAATTACAGCGAGGTGCCGCTGAAAGAAACGGCGAAGGAATTGACCGAGGGCAACGGCGTGGACGTGGTCTACGACCCCGTCGGCGGCGAACTTGCCGACCAGGCGTTCCGCGCTCTCGCCTGGCATGGGCGGTTTCTCGTTATCGGCTTTGCGTGTGGCGACATACCGGCGTTTCGCGCCAATATCGCGCTGCTGAAGGAGCTGCGAGACGGCTCAAAGCGAGAGGTCGAATTCCCTATGGCTTACACGGGACTTAGCGAAGTATTTGGCGGCCTGACGCCGCTGCGGTTGGCTGTGGCAGCTGCCGCGTTGACAGCATTCGCTGCCGCGCCTGTGCTGGCGCAGGATGCCAAGAAGGCAAAGCCAGCCGCTGCTGCCAAGGCAGACGACAACCGTCCGATCTGGGCGAAGATCTGTGAGAAGGTGCCTGTTACGAAAAAAGGCGCGGACGGCAAAGACCGCTCGGCTCGCCCTCGATCAGCTCGTGCTCCCCTTCGGCCCGCGCGCGCATCAGCGCCTTGGGCAAGAGCACCATCACGGGGTTGGGATCTTCGATCGCGGCGATGAGCGAGCCGTACGCGTCACGCGGGTTGCTCGGCATCACGATCTTCCAGCCGGGGAGCCGGGTCGCCTGCGCGTCGAACGAGTGCGAGTGGTAGATGCTGCCGTGGATGCCCGCCCCGACCGGCGTCATGGGCGTCATCGGCACGTTCCAGTCATAACTAGTAGAAAACTATTAAAATAACTTATAAATTTAACATGGCTCAAAATAAAACTGTTAAAAATGTTATAAAATAAAATTCTAAATAAAATTAAATTATTGATACAAGTTTGAATATTTTAGAGAACTAATTAAGCTAGAAAAAGTAAAATTAACAAAATAATTAAGAATTTGATAATTAACTTCCTTTAGATTTTCAAGATTTAATTTTAAGTGCAGAAAAATGTGAAAAATCTAATATAACTTAAAAAAGCTACTCTGTTTATTTGACTTTAATGCCGACCTGCGTAATCGCGCTTCGCGGCAGGATTAGGACAAAGTCTTGGCAATTGCGTCATTGCCGCGGCGCGAATCGCGAAATTCGCGGAATGGGCCCGTTGGCCATTGGCCGCGATTTTCGCGACAATCCCCTGCCGGCGCCGCCGTCGTTTCCGAAACGCGCGCAATAATCTGAAAATATAGGGGAAAATCATAACTCTTTTGCGACAAGAGTCGCGGAAGGATAGCTTCTTCACAAGGAGCAACCGATCGCGGATCATGGATGGATGGACAGCTCGTTTTTCGACTGACTGTCTGTCTGTCTCTCTCTCTCCTTCTCCTCTCTGCGCAGTCGGAAATGCTCGGCTTTCTGTCTCTGCAGAACGCAACGATCGTGCTCGAGCCGAAGAAGCGAAAGTTCACGCTGAAGGGCGAGTTCAAGCCGAAGCCGCTGCAGCTTCGGGTGCCGAACGAGAAGGACTTTTCGGCATGGACTGGCCTGATTCAGAAATGTTCACCTATCGACACTCCTTTCACCTTTAAAACCCTTTAATTTGTCTCTAGAGGCAAGAATATAACCATGCTCGTTGAAAAGTATGTTAGAAAGCTGACCAAATTGTAGCTAGGGAAATAATTACGTTTCGGGAAGGTTTTAAAGATGCTATTACCCAGAGCATAATCGACAGAATTACGCATAATCAGAACTAGGCCTAATATATATATATATCATCAAACATTTAAACTGTGTATAATACGGCACCGTGGCCTAGTGGTACCTTTTAGAAAATACATAAATAAGTTATGCTTTTCTAATTACAACAACAGCCAACAGTTCATTGCAATAAAAATTGCATCTCAGGACTTCATTATTCAGAATTAATTTAGCGGTTGTATGCTCTGAATATTAACTATTAAACCTTGTCATGCTCAATGAAATTATTACTATGATGTGCTAACTTCTACGTGTATGCTGTTCATTTCTGTTTAACTCTATCTTTCTATGTTACCTTTGCTCGTGGATTGCAATTTTGACCATAAACTAACGAACACGAAACAAAGGAAAGGAAATATGGGCCCAAGGAGAATTTATTATCTTCCAAGTTTTTTTTTTAACATCATTACAACACCCTATCAAGTTGTCAAAATGGTAGAAATTTTGCCTTCCAACAAAAAGAATCACTAATATTCCAGCAAGGCTTGAATCACTGAAGATGAGCAGTGTTCACTGAAGGCGTGGCCGACTTGAATGCATTTTACAGACAATTTTTACTCCTTCAACTTGTAATAAGACCAAAAGGATTCTCTGGTTGTGCCTCTTGTGTTTCCTGATACGACAGGCGACTTAAGTATTCCACCGATGCATGTGCGGAAATTAGAAAAGCTGCTTGGACCAGAGTTCGGGAAATGCTACCACAACTCCGAGAAACACCGCAGTAATTCCCTACCGTTGATTAGAAAGAACTGTATAAAGCTAGACCCCAGTATAAATCTTGACTATGGTAGATCACTGTCTCAGTTAAATATAAAACAGAGGAATGGTATCAGACAATTGAAAACTCAAGGCTTGGATTCTCGGCCTGTCGGTAACTTTCAATTCCGCGCAATGCTACATTTCTCGCTTGCTTCAGCAGATTGAGGCGCACGAGCACGATGACCATGCAGTTATAATAAAGACCATCCTGCAAGGGATTGCCGATCGGAAGCAGGCCCTCCATATGCCGCCAGCGTGTAAGCCGTTCATCTGTTACGGGCTCTCCGGTATGGATGAACACCGCCAGTTCCATCATATCCCGGGCAAACGCGGAATCGAAACAAGGAGGTCGCCGCTGGGTGTGTTGTGCTTTTGCCTCTCGCGACGATACTTTTGCCCAGCCCGGAGGTTTTTACCAGCTGAACGCGGAAGTCGATTGCTGCTTTCCACCCAAGGGGCGGAGGCACGATTCCAAGCAGGAATGTTTGGTTTGGAGTCCCTTGGCCCCGTAAATAGCAAACAATTCTTCCACGGTCAAGGGACCTGGAATCCTAATGTTTTTCCAACAACAAGGAGGGCCTGCCTGCCTGTTGTGGGAACCAGACAAAAATTCCCTAGGGGAAGCTTTTGGCTTTCAATAGAGATACGTTTGGGGCATCTAAAAAGATTAGTGTTGTTTCTCTTCAAGATGATACTGTTAGCCCTTTTGAAATTGATAAAAAAAATTCAGCAACAGCAATGGTCATGAAAGCTTCACTTAAGTTTGCATTTGTTTTTGAATATTTGAGGGATGTTATTGGATGTTGAAAGCTAGAAATGTCTGATATATATATCCCGCTGTCTGATAAGCCCTGAGAAAATTTAGCGGAAGGGGCCGGTGCTATTCCGTTGGCAACCGCTTTAAAATACCGGGATCGTTTTGCCGGTAAAAAAGTGGCGTTAGTGTTAAGCGGCGGTAATCTTTATATGGAAAAACTGCGTAAAATTATCGCCAAACAGCGATCGAGAAACTAATCTTCCTAAAATTCGTGGAAGGAAACGTATTTCAAAAGTTCGCGATCAATATGCAAACAATTTAAGTTTGAAGGAAACTTTATGAGCGATGTCGCAGAAAAAAAGTTGAAGAACTCAAGGGCAATTTCGTAGTTGCAGAAACGTTTTTTTTTCTTTTTTTTTGTACTTGTGTCCAAAAACTATCACGTCCCAGCAGCGGCGGTGCCGATCGACTTAGTATTCCTTCGAGTATATTCTTTAAAGCATGGTGGTGACTTCGAATTTGTTCAGTTAGGATGGAGGAGGGGCAGAAAGAAAGGATTTTAAGATCCGACACTTTGTCTTCCAATGAAGCTGAAATCTAAACGGGAGGGAGCCTCTACCCAGTTGCATCGACAAGGGGGAGCATCCCTGCGCGCTGCAGGTCGACACGGGAATGCACCGGCTGGGCATTTCGGTTGACGAGGCCTTGATGCTGGCAGACGACGTCACACGCCCTTCGGGCTTCTTGCCAGTGCTGGTGATGAGCCATCTGGCCTGTGCGGATGAACCGGACCACAGCCTCAATCCGATTCAACGCGATCATTTTCGTGCGATTGCGGCAGCGTTCGACGGTGTAGAGGCGAGCCTGACGAACTCGGCGACTTATATATTTTTCTATTTTTCAAAATTCTTTGTCCTTAACTGGTTTCCGTGCAAGATCCTGGAAAAATCTGAGCAATATTAATTTTGAAATTAGTAAATTAAGCATAGAATACAATGTTTATGAGTTATTGGCTAGTACTTGATATAGTCCTTTTAGAATCCTTGCTGTTTTCCTACCAGGTTCCTGAATAGATCGGCGAGGGAATTCTAGTAGGATCCTCGTTTGTTAACTTCAAAAAGTTATGCGTGCAGGAGCGTAACAACAACGGGGAAATACAGGAAGAAGTCAAAACAAAGGGTTTTTAGACTACCCATACTGACATACGCTTAAAAAACAGTGTGAAAGGCTTGCGAATGTCCGTCACAAAAATAAACCGACGAAACTAAATCAAAGTTTGTAGCACCGGCGTATTATAGTAATCTATAGGGTTCGCTTTGTTATAATTAACCCTCATATAAACATTGGTATCGTCAATATTATTAGGCTAAAAAGTAGACAAACTCAAGTTTGATACACTCGCATCGTGGAGAACGTCGTAGGCGATCGACCCTATGACGCAGGGAGCGCCGGCTTTCTTCGCGGCGCGAATCCCGATCCCGAGTTCCTCGAGCGAGGTCTGCGTTTCGATGATGATCGCATCGACGCCGCCTTCGACGAGCGCCAAGGCTTGTTCCTCGAAGGCCTCGGTCACCTGCTCTTCAGAGAACTCGCCGTACGGTTCCATGAGCCCCCCGAACGGACCGATGTCGCCGATGACAAAACCTTCCTTGTCTCCTGCGTGCGATAGGCCGCAAGGACCTGGGGTTCCTGTTCGCGCATCAATCCTGACAGAACCACCGGTGCACCCGACTGGCGGTTGGCCGCAATCGCCGGTGCCAGCCGTTGCAACGGACGGGCCAGGATGTTCGCGAGGATCAACCCATACGGACCCGGACGCCGGACCGACATACTTTCAAATCCACGGCTTTCAAAAACCCGCACAAATCGCGAAACACCGTTGATCCGGACATTCTCGTCGGCCTTCGCAACCGCACGAACTCGTCCGCGTGCCGCGCCAGGTCCGAGCGGTTGTCCTCGACGGTCGCGTCGGCCGCCGGCCAGCCTCCCCAGTGCAGCGTCGCGTGCAGGTGCTCGCGGCTGGACATGAACGCGGCGTGGTCGACCTCGGCGTGCTGGGGGCCAAGCGGCTCGAGGTGGAACCGCGGCGTGTCGAGGATCATCGGCGGCTGGTACTCCGCCGTCCACGGATCGGGTACGACCGCCGGCTCGGCGGCCATCGCGCTTCCGGCGGCCTTATCATCATTATTATAAACCCGAAAACTAGCAATTTGACCTTTGAGTAAAAACCTCGGTTTGTTAGCCTATTTGTTCAGGTGAAAATGGATTGTTTGAGGCATTAAGCACGTTTTCCCAGCCAACGAGATTACAGAAGCAGGAAAATCGGGTTTCCGTTCGTCTGATGGCAACAAGCTGGATGGAAAGGAAAACAAAATAGATTCCATATAACTAAGCTTCTGCGGTAGAAGCTACCTTCACCCAGCATGATGTCAGTGGGATGCAAACTGATGGAGGAGATACCGTCTGATTGCTTAGTCGCACGGACCCCAAAATGGGGCATTCTATAACTCTCTGTACGTAGGTCAAACACCTATGAACTGGGGACCAATACACGCGCCTTGGAGTCGTGCATGTATTGGTACCCCAGTTCATAGGTGTTTGACCTACGTGGCAGGAGTTATAGAGCGCCCCGTTCAGAGAGTTGCCATTGTGAAACATTTTTTTAGCTTTGTCTTTTTTCTCTACGTAGGAACCAGGGGTGCAAGGACAGTATCTGAAAGGCCTGTCAATATTGGTACTAATGCTGCTGGTGCATAGACTGAACGTGCTGAAACATCCAGTGCAAGGCAAGCTGTTGTAGGAAGATCTGCCTATGCTACAAAAGAAGTTCAAGGAATAATAACTTGTAACGTAAGTCCCACCATTCGTCTTAAGTTGAGAAATATGACTCCAAAGCAGATGTGGATTTACTTGCTTAAGAACTATGAAGAAAATACATCTTCACGGATTGATCGGCCCGTTCGCCGGCCAGGAACAGTGTTCTGAGCGAGCCCAGATCATATGAGTCGATCAGCGCGCCCTGCGGGTCCTCCTTCTTGATCGCCCGGAATGCTGTCGGCGCGGTGAACAGGGCGGCAACCTTGTATTCCGAAATGACCCGCCAGAAGGTTCCCGCATCGGGGTTCCCGACCGGCTTTCCCTCGAAGACGATGGTGGTATTGCCGTGCAGCAGCGGACCGTAGACGATATAGGAGTGCTCGACGACCCATATTCTTTGGAATATTAATTGTTTTTAAAAATCTGTTTTTTTCAGGACTTTAGTTACTATTGGGTCGATTCACTTACTACTTACAGTTTGTTACCACGAACTGCTTGATGAAGAACTCTTTTACTGAAAAAATAAGGGCCTACAAATACCCTTTCTATGTTTCCTCCCTTCCCCCGGAGGGAAGATCTTATAATCCCCTTGCACAAAGGAAGATGTGTAAAAAAAAATGCTTATTGCTGGAGTTAATTGTTAACTTTTCCAAGTGGGATATTCATTTAAAAGGTTCTGGCGCTACACGATTTGCCAGAGGTTTTGACGGTAGAGCTTCCCTGCGCGCTTCCATTCGCGAATACCTTGGAGGAGAAGCCATTCATGGTCTGAGAATTCCCAGTACCCGGGCGTTAGGAATTATTGGCTTTAAGGAATTGATCTTTCGGCAAATGCCAGAAATTCCCGCTATTTTAATACGGGTTGCTGAATCCCATATCCGGTTCGGAAATTTTGAAGCTTTCCACTACACACCAGACAAAAGGTAATGTGATGTTGATGTATGAGAAGTTGATAGAAAAAAGAAAGCCTTTAGTTGGATTTATGCTTGTCCTTGTGGACCATGTATTGGGTTTTCGTTATTGTCGTTGTTTATCGTATTCACCATACTTTCCATAAGGGTTGACAGCTTTTGGTATTGTGGATGATCTGGTGTCAAAGGATTGCCATTTTCATCTTTCATGAGATCTTCCATTCCTGCAATTAAGTCATCCATTTCTGGAAAAGGAGAACGGCGCCAAGCTGACGGTGCGCGAAAGCCAGGCCGCGGTCTTTGTGCACGAAGGCCAGCTGGCGGATGTGTTCAGCCCCGGGCTCTATATGCTTGAAACCAACAATATGCCGCTGATGACAACGCTGCAGCATTGGGACCATGGCTTTAAATCGCCTTTCAAGTCAGAGGTTTACTTTGTCTCGACCAATCGGTTCACCGATCTGAAATGGGGCACCAAAAACCCCATTATGATTCGGGACCCCGAATTTGGCCCCACCTGGCAGGTGAATTGGCGCGGTTTGTTGCGCGAGCGGGGCATCACTCGCCCGATACGGTTGGTCGTTGATCCGTACCTGGGTCCCATGCTCTGCCGGCTTCCAGCCGGTTACGTCGTGGTCGTTCCGGAAAAGGTGTGGCCTCGCCTATCGATCTCGCAGCAGCAGGCGATCCTGCGACACGAGCTGGCTCATTTCGAGCGCGGCGACGTATGGCGAACACTTGTTGCCCGATTGATCGCACTTCCTCACTGGTTCAACAAGATGCAAACGGGGCTAAAGTAGACGAGGTAGAAGTGCCAAGTGGCGATGTGCTGGAATTCCACTTAGATGGTGAGGAACTGACAGTGCAAAATACGAGTATCAGGGTCCCCGCTACTCACAGTGCAAAGAACACCGGCAATACCTCTTACCGTGAAATGTTTATTGAGTTCAAGAGCTGAAACTGCAGACTGCGCACCATTCGTCCCAGCTTTCTATTAGAATAGTATTGTTAGGACCAGCAGAGTTTCCATTACCGGAATATGACGATCCGCAGGAAGTCATTGACGAATACCGCGAGCAGTTCGCCGAGGATGCCGAGGGCACCCTGAACGACCTGGGCATCGAGGCCACCGAAGAAGGCGGCTACCGCATCGGCGATTCCGCCCAGTCCGCCCTGCTACGCCGCACCGGCTTGCAGAACGGAGATGTTATTCTTTCCATCAACGGGCAGGCTGTGGGAGATTTGCAACAGGACCAGCTTCAAATCGACAATATCCTGGCTCAGGGTTCAGCCCCAGTCTTTTCATAATAAAATCAAGAGAAAAACGAAATCTTCCCTGATATCCTTAGAATGTCTGAATTGAATCCCAAAAACTTCATTTACCTGGCTCAGCTAGTTCCGTTAAGCATCAACGAAAGTTAGTCAAACCCTTTGCTCATCAGCAAAAGTCAACCAAACCTTCTTTAAAAGACATGCATGGTCGTTATCAAAGGGCTAATGACCAAGCAGCTTTATGCATTCCTGATGCATGGATGATAGAGGTATGAAATTAGATAACCGCGAACCTTGGCATCGGGCAGCCGGCTGAACAGGTCGCGGATGTGATCGAACACGCCGGTGTAAGTCGCAGGGTTGGAAGCCGGCGTCGACCCGAGCGGTTGCTGATCGACAGTGATGACCTTGTTGATCAGTTCCAGTCCGATCAACTCGTCGTAGGGAGCCGGGTTGGCGTTGCTGCGATGCAGTTTCTTCGCGAGTGCCCGCGCGAGTGTGTCTTCGATCAGCGAGCTTTTTCCGGAACCCGAGACGCCGTGCAACTCGACCGTGCAATGTCGTTGGCTTGCTCAGGTCTCCCCACTCAAAGCGCTCTTGAAACGCTTCAATTCCAAGGGCATTGGAGGCCATCCCACCGACCAAGGCCATGGCAGCTAGAACCGCCCACCGAGTCTTACGACCTTTCATAATGCCTTCCCTCCTCTTAAGAATTTCATAATTATAATGGTTTTCAAATTTCAATTACGATCACTGCGAGTAAATATCAAATAAGTTACTCATCTGACATGACTTTAAAAACGGCGCTCGCCATCAGTCCCAAGACAAGGCGATTGACGGTCGGCCCAAGACGCTGGTGTTCCAGCATCACGCGAACCTCGCCACGACGAGCCTGACGCAAAAGCGAAATCATCTCATCCGGCGCCGCCTCGAAGAAGTTTTCAGCCTCCAGGTAGATCCGACGCGCCTGACGAATACGCCGCTGCGGACTCAGTCTCCGCGCCATCGATCGCCGCATAAAGCCGCGGACGACCTCCAGCGAATCGAAACTCGCGCCGGAGCCGGGTCGCTCCTTACTACAGTTTGTTACCACGAACTGTTTGAAAACAACACGTAATCTTTTTGATAAATGACCTTAGCATTCACGTATCTAAGCAAACAAACAGTTAAAAAAATTAGTCTAAAAAAAAAAATCAAGTTGTAAAAATCATCATCAACAATCAGTCTATTTTCATTAGTTTTTTTCAATGATTTTTTATTGTTACGTTAATTTCTTCTGTTTATATACTAATAAAAAAACACACTGCATGTTTTCAAAAAAAAAAAAAAAAAAAAAAAAAAAACGGTTTTGGCTGATATAACCACATTCCATATCTTATCCAAAAACATACCTTCCTCCAACAAAAAGCGTCCCGTTTGCAGAACCAAATGTAGAAACACAAACAGCTAACGGCATAAGCCAAGCCCAGGAAGCAAGCGCTCTTGCACCAAAAGTCTGTAGAAGAATAGAAGGAATAAGCAACCAAAAGCCCCGAAAGCATTTTCACTCAGACACAAACGTAGGAATCTATTTCAGGCGAAGGCACAATTCCTATTTGTCAGCTGCAGAAGTGCATGCATAAGGATCCACGGAGGCTGTAGGGATTGGAGCATGCTGTGAAGGGGTGGCTATGGCAGCTGTGGTAGGATCAAGCGATGGCTAAGGAGAGTTGGCTGAAGAGGGAGGGAGCTGAGTGGACGGAAGCCGAGCAGAAGGGTTATCAAGTGTTTGGATGGTAGTGGTAGTGACAGGTGCAGCAGTCTGCATGGTGGCAGTCGGTGCAACGGTGGCATTAGGTCTGCAGAGAGGCGAGGAACTGCAGGGCGCGGTGGATCTGGTTGGTGCCCCGGAGCGCCGGACAGCGGTGAACGACCCCTTCGGCGAAGCCGGCGAGGATCACGCGATCCAGATTCTCCAGGCTCAGGTAGGCGATGGCGGCGAGCACGCGTCGGGAGAAGTCGAACTTGCGCAGGGTGCCTTCGGGCCCCTTGCCGGTCATCGACTGGGAGCAGTCGAGCAGCAGGTAGACCGGCAGGTCGCCGTCCTCCTCGAACCACAAGACAGTGCGTGGAAATGAGAATAACGCGATTTTTATAACGAGTTACAGAGCACAGGCATAGCATGAAAAGAAGAGACAAGACATTTCTCTTGCCGTTTCCCCTACCTCTTGAAATACCAAAAGTATTTAACAGCGTAAAATCCAGGCACTTTTATGACGCACGAAATTTTTAATATTTACATCTCGGGAATTTTCCTTGAAGTCTTGTCCCCTTCTTCCCCAAAAATATCCGCATGCTCCCATGTTATAGGCAAATCCCAAATTATCAAGCGTGGCCACGATGCGTGGATGATCATGTCCAAAGATACCACGCTGCAATTCCAAGGCCTCTGCAAAGGATTGGATGGCATCACCGTATCGCTTCCGCCTACTCTGGATAGATCCAATGTTGCACAGCGTATCCGTTAGCTGTGCCATGCACCCATCTCGATCGTGGCAGTTTTGCCAGACGTAGCGGTAGATGTCTAGAGCATCCAGAAATGTCGATTCTGCCGCAAAGAGTTCCCCGGCTTCCCAGTCGACGCCCATACCCGCTTGGGCGAGGCCTTCGTTCGAAAGCGCCACCCCCGACAAGAACGCCGTCTCCGCGAACCGCCCCGCTCCGTCATTCACATACAGAAAGTTGGGAACGGAGTCGTTGGCAACGTAGAGGTCCTGATCGCCGTCTCCGTCGATGTCCCCCGCGACGACGCCGAGACCGTAGGCTCCGCTCGGGTCCCACAAACCCGACGCTTCGGTCCGATCCGCGAACGTGCCGTCTCCCTGGTTCACGATACCTGTTAAACTTGAATACAGGCAACATTTCAACACCCTGGGATGATTTTACGGATGAAGAGCGGTGGGAAGAAACGATGGAAATGCTTACTACGATTCACACGTCGATGGAAAGCAATATGAATGCGTACGTGTGGTGGTATCTAAAACGATATTATTCCTTCCTGGGAGATGGGCAGTTCAGAGAAACGGAGGGACGCGTTACCAAGAGGGGATACGCGTTTTCGCACTTTTCTAAATTCGTACGCCCGAACTATCGCAAAAGGCTAAATTATCATAAGCATCAAATCAATTGATTTAAAATACAGTGCCCACTTGTCTCCCACATACGTCGGACGTATTTTCTTTGCCAAAATTCTAAGCAAAGTTGCTTCCTTAACGTATTTTGACTGCTTGTTTGTCTCAGCAAAGCTATAGAAATGTTTCTAAATTTAAGCTAACAGGCAGTAGCGCAAATGTCAAAATTATCATAAGCATCAAATCAATTGATTTAAAATACAGTGCCCACTTGTCTCCATTGGAATTCGGCTTGCGGATGCGCTGATTCTATTGGCTTTTGCTATTATTAAGTATACTTGATTCAGACTGTATAAATAAAATGTGGACTGTTTTGTCTTTTTATTTTGAACCTTACGAGTTATTGAAAAAGCGTCTCCGTCCACGTTTACAATACCTTGCACTTTTCTCTGCCTAGTCACGATAACATCAATCCATTAATGGGTGGGGTTTGACTTACTTTATCAGCAGTCATTGGCTGTAGTTCACGTGACTGCCGAGCGCCTGACCAAGAAGCTGGATGCACTCAAGGAGGAGTTCGCCAAGGAGCAACGGGAGCTGGCGCGGCAGTACGCTACCTAGCAGATGACGAAGGGTGCCAGCGCGGCGGCGGCCTCGTCGGCGGACGGCGGCTCGGGTGTGGCGAACGAGGAGCTCAAGGCGAAGATGGACGGCATGCGTGCACAGGTGAGGCGGTGACGGGTGGGTTGTGCGCGTAGCACGGTGACTCAATGCGCCGGGTACTCCCCGCTTCCGCACACGTCATTGATAAAATCGACGTTGAGCAACCCGATCGGTCCACCCGAGGAGCCCTGCGTCGGGAAATGGTTGATGTTGGGGATCTCGATGTTGTCGATGAAGAAGCTGTTTTCCGTAGGGCTGCCGCCACGGACGACGAGGCTGTTACGCATCTCATCGACGTTAGCAATGGAAGGCACCCCACTGAGGATCCGGCTGACATCGCCCCCGGCGCCTGGAGCGCGGCGAATCTCTTCATACCCATAGCCGACGACACTCACCCGGGCGGCCGCTCGGATCGAAGCGCGGGTCACACCGTTTATGCTCGCATTCAGTGAAGAGCTGACTGATCGCCAGATGACTGAGCTGACCGCTTCGCTGTGGGACAGGCAAGAGGAATATGCGGAGGAATACCTCGGGCGCAGCGACGCTGAATACCGTGAAGAGATCACGGAACGGCTCGCTGAGCAGTTGGACGATCTGCTTGGAGATCTCTCAACAACGCAACAACGGGCGATTACGTCGGCAGCCGGGCGACGACTTCAAACGCTCTTCAAAATCACCGCGATAGCGCGTTCCTGCTAACAATGCGCCCATATCGAGCGAATAGATCGTCGCGTTTTTCAAAACCTCGGGAACGTCGCCATCCACGATCCGTTTGGCCAAACCTTCGGCAATTGCAGTTTTACCCACACCGGGATCACCCACATAAAGCGGATTATTTTTCGAACGACGACACAACACTTGAATGGTGCGTTGCAATTCACTTGCACGACCAATCAGCGGATCAATCTTACCCAGGAGCTCGAGGATCGGCTCGACTCGCTCAATGACAGCGGAACCGACACGGGCTCGCCCCTCGAGCAGTTCGCCCTGCTGCAGGATTTCCAAGACGCCGCCGCCGGAAGCGACCGGGGGCTGGGGCAGGGGCACAGCGAAGCCAGCGTTCAGGGGAAGCTGGACGCGGTCTACACCCCTCCCAGCGGTCAGAAGATCCACGACGTGACCTCGGAGTTCGGCGGCTCCATCGGCAACTACGCCGTCAACATTGGACCCATTGAAAGACTTTCTAATATCATGAAACTCATGACGGTAACGCAAGACTGCAGGGCCTTATTGTGCTAAGACAAGTCTTGGAAAAAGTCCACCTATTTCGTATGAACCTTTTGTACAGATTTCACTAAAATAGTTCCAGTACATAATGATTGAAGTGTGTAACAGAACTGTATATATTACCTGGAATCAGAACTCGAATCTTCTACGTTCATCTCTGTTTCTCTACAAAGAGTGGAAAAATTTTAACTGCGGATCTTTGCCTGAAAATTTAGGCTACAACCCCAGAGAACTTGCGGGACTGCTGGTGAGTTTCCATAATCATTCTATCAATCAGTAATCAACCAAACAAGTAGATTTTAACGTTAATAGTCGGTTGCATCCCGTGTGATTGATGTGCCAACCCGGTGGTGTGATATTGATTTCCAAACATATTCGGATCTCAAATCCAGGTACAAATTACTCACTCAAAATTGTAATAACCTTTTAGGGGAACTTCTGCTATGTTCACAAGATTACTCAGCGTCCAGTGGAACCCGGCCACGCTAGCGCTCTCCCCCGCCCAGCAGGTCCTTGCGGATGCGCTCGCGGAACGGCGGGGGTTCGATGGTCTTCAGCGCCTTCTCGAAGGCCAGGCGGTCTTCGGCGCGGAGGGCGCGCATCGCGCTCCGCGCCTCCTCCCCCTCCCCGTTCAGGAACCGGATCAAGGCGATGGCGAAGCGCGCCCGGAAATCGGTGTCGTCCCAGTCGAGGATCCGCTCGTGGGTGGCGATGGCGTCCGAGTTGATCGGTAAGTTTGAACTTCTGCTGGACCTGATCCCGCTCATTGTTCAGAGCGATTCGTCTCGTGTAATAAGCATCATGATTCAGGATCATGGGCCACTGAACATCATGGGTGTGACGGAACCACACCACGCGCTTTCGCATCATGGGCAAGACCAGTCGAAAATCACACAGTTGCAGCGCATTGAAACTGAAATCGTGAAGTGCTTTGCCAAACTGCTTTACGGTTTGAAGACGAACGTAGAAGCCGGAAGCCCGTTGACTCCAATAGTCTTGAAAGTCTTGGATAGTAATATCCGCGTCAACCTTTCGCAAAGATTGATAAGTTTCATCTACGACCAATCGATAGCAATCCTCCCCAGGCAAAGGAATAGCCAGCAGTACGCCGTTGGCCGATAGAAAAACATGGGCTTCATCTGAAGGCAGGTCTCCGTTTAACGTGAGATCTCCAAGGAGAAAAGACTCCTCATAGAGTTCTCCTTTAAACGGGATCTCCAGACATGTCCTGACCGCGCCCTGGGGCAATGCCCCAGGCTGCGGGTGTACTTGGCCGTTGGCCAATGATTTACTGTGTCAATTCGGTAATCTCGTCTGTTGGTCTGATCGGATCGGATCGGATCGCCTCGGCCAAAGGCCGTTCACATCCCTAGCCTAGGGCAACGCCCTAGGTTTTCGGATCCTGCACAATCGGTTTGGCCAACGGCCATAAACAATGCTTCCCGGAGGAGTGACCGATGCTCGATCAACCCGATGGATCGGAAGTTTGCCACGCCCAATAAGTTGATGTTTGAGGTAATAACAAAACAAAGTGTTTGATTGATAACAAAGTGTTTGATGCCGAAGACCAAGCAAAATGGACTGAATTTGTATCTCTAGGGAATGTGCAAGGACCCGATTATTAGGGTAATGCAACTAAGTCAAGTCAAGTCAACAAAGTGTTTTATACTTTAGACATCAGAAATTTCCAGCCCTTCCCATTTCGTTTCACATATTTCATTTACTACTTGATGTTTCTAACAAGGTAGAATTATCTGCTCTGCGCGATGGACCGCATTCCTTATTCGAAGGCTGCGGCCCAATTGCTGTTGGCGACCGCATTGACAGAGAGTGGCGGGTTTCGTCATCGTACCCAGGTCGGCGGGCCTGCTTTGAGTTATTATCAGGTGGAACCGGCGACTTATGATGATATCTACAAGTCTTACCTGGATTATCGAACGAAGCTGAAAAGGGCTGTGCTGGACCTGAGTACAAGTGACGGCAAAATGTCACTTTATCAACTTTGTTACAACGACATTTTATCTCACGATTCTAAAGCCAGGTCTATCCCCAAAAACTTGTGCTCCAGCTCCAGCAATTCCGACTGTTCAAGCCTGATCATCCCTTCAGCGATTCCCTCTGCTAATCCGACCTACGATTCCCTCAAGCTTGATCTTCCATTCAGCGATTCCCTCTGATCATCACTAGCCTTTCTTCCTTCTGTCAATCCGACCTCCTTGGATCTGCCATCGTTCCTTCATCTACCCAAACATGAATCCAAACGATTCGACTCAGGTAAACAATATGCTTTCATTTCCTTGTGAAGTTTGAATCAGTCAGGTTTTTATGTTTCTTTCTTAGTATTTGGTATGATTCCAAATTCTCATCAATAAGATGACTTTTCAGTTTACTCTTGATAATTTTCATACACAATTCTTTTTCAAGTTCATACTTGAAAAAGAATTGGTTGCATATATAAGCAGAACCAAAAAGGGATTACATTTTTTTTTTCTCCAATTTTTGCAATTTTACACAAAGACATTTGAATTTTGAAAAAGCCTTCAACAGATCATCTTTGAAAGAATTCTCTTGAAACAAGTCATAAACCTTCTTTTTATCTTCACTTTGTACCTTCAACAACATATCAAAATTGATATCAGAAATTAACACTTGTATGTCAGATCCAAAATTAAACTCCTCTGCGAGGTTTTCCAGACTGAGAGTGCCTCCAACTACAAAGTTTGAAACTTTCAGAGTAAAATTTGAAAGACCCTCTGAGGAGATAGAGAAACCAAATTGAATATTTGCTTGGAGAAGCGCTGATGTCGTACGAATGGCCGGGCAATATCAGGGAACTCGGAAACATCGTCGAACGCTCGCTTGTGCTCTCAAAGGGCGCAGCGCTTGATGTACGCACTCTCCCGACCCGCATTCGGCAACAAGTCCGCGCCCGCACGAGTTGCAACGGGCAAGGGCTCTCGGCGGATCAACTCCAGGACGCTTTGCTCAAGCACCGCGGAAACAAGGCCGCCACAGCGCGTTCGCTCGGTATTAGCAGACGCCACCTTTATCAATAAAACTGAAACCCTGAAAGAATATTTATTTCAGAATGGCATAATTGGTATTTTCAGCAAGAGCTAAGAACTCATTTGGCACTTCTGACAAGGCAAGAGGAGCTAAGAACCATGAGCTCATTTGGTATGAGCTCTAACAAAAGGAAAAGGAAGTACCAAACTTGCCAAATCACTGAACCCCTCCCCCAACTCCCCCAAAGAGGACAAATCCAGTATGGTTACATCAATCATGTATCAAGGACATTTGCTTATTCTATAATTCACAAGCCATCCTGTCACAGCCATCCTGTCACAAGCCATTATTAATTGTTATTATCACTTTTTGCTATTATTAATCTTATTAATTCAATTATACATAACACTGAAAGTCAAAACATAAATGATTGATAATGATACAAATGATGCTTTTTGCAGGAGATGCCAGTGCCAAGTTTGCAGCAACTCCAAGTGATTCAGTGGAGAAAAAGAGGATGGAACAGATCATTGGTATACCACTTGCCTAACAGAAACAAGCAGATCGTCGTCAGGTGCGTCGGCATGATCGAGCCGTCCTCGACCCCGTTCGAAATGATGATCGGATCAAGCTCGAGCGCCGAGTGCAGTTGCGACTCCATATTGTCCCACAGATCTGTCAAAGCCCGCTTCTCGATGATATCCCGGAAGTCCGAACTCGCCCCCACCAGCATGCCGTGATAGGCGTAGAGCATGCCCTTGGATTCCATAAAGATATTGTCGGCGCGGGTGTCGAACCAGCCGCCATTGTAGCGCTCGGCGCGAAAAGGCATACTTTCTCAAAAAGCGCGACAGCTATGTGGTGGTGGCCCAGTTATCGCCCAAGTTCTCCGCCCGCATCGTGGATCGGTGGCAAGAGCTTGAGGAGCAGGCCGCACCACCTCCAGCCCTCGCTTGTGATTGATCGGCCCTCCTGCAATGCAGGATGGCGTTTACGTGGGTCTTGTAAATAAGGGGGTAATTGTCCGCCCTCCAACGGAGGATGAACACTTTCTCGTCAATGCCAGACCATAACCTCCCTCATACTCACATTTCACGAGACGAAGGGAATGGGAAGAAATGATGAAAAATAGGCTAGTGACCTTCGAAAAGGAGAAGAAGGTGTTTTATGCCAACCTCAAACAAGTCAAGGCAAAGGAAAGAAAGCAACAAGTATTGTTTGACGTGCAGGTCAAGCGAGAGGAGGAGCGGGAAAGGAGGGAAAGGAAACGAATGCTCAAAACTCTGGTGATGGACAAGAAAACAACGATGGTTATTAGAAGAAAAACCATAGTCAGGGACATGGATTGAGTCGAAATAAAATTATTCGTATTCTGAGATAAACCCCGTTTGCTATACCCCGTCACTGTTCATTGTTCCTTTTCAGAGCATTAAAGATGCAAGAATTTATTTCAAACGAAAGATTGATTTCATTTCGAAACAAATGGAGAAAATACAACCCATGCTGATAGAGAAGAATAGTATTGGTCAAGGTTTGTTATCGTTTTCTCATGTTTCTGTGCATTTTTGGGCAAAAATGTTTGGAAAACCATTCAAATGCAAAAAACCTTGTTTTTTTATTTAATAATACAAGAATTTGGAGGAATCTTCACCAATACGGATCACAATTTTCTGGATCTATTTTTAATCAGGAACAAATTTATAAAGATAAATTTAACTAGGATCAATTACCTAAATTAGGACAGTTTTCTATTGGAAAGTTCGAAAACATAACTAAGTACTCTTATAATAATTGAAGGTTTAATTAGTTTGAATGCTAAGTAATTAAGTAGATTAGACACCATTTGAATATTTTTATGGGTTATGTAGCGCAGGAAGTATCCAATAGGCTGAATTTCTTCATTTTCTGGTGACTCATCAACTCCTTGTTCTTTAAAATCTATGTCACAAGGGGGAACAAAAACCCTGTCTCTCCATTTAAATTCAGGCTTCTTGGATCTTTTACTGGCACTGACTAAGGCTTGGTTTTCTGCACAAGATGTTTCCATGTCATCTAAATCAGCAGAATCAATTTCTTCAGGAGCAGGATCATTATCAGGAATGTAATCTTCTCCATACAGGGCTGGGCGACAAGCTCGGTGTGCTCCTGTTTCAGTTTCCGCCCTTCGACGTAGGGCTCAGCGGCGGGGCGGGCGCCGTGCTCAAGAAGCTCGAGCGCTTCTTCGCGCGCCTCCCCGAAGGGCTGCCCTATGCGGTTGAGCTGCGCAACCGCGGCCTGTTTGGCCCGCGCTACCTCGAGACCCTGCACGCCGTCGGCGTCCGCCATTGCCTCAGCGCGCACCCGAGCATGCCGCCCGTGTTTGAGCAGTGGCGGGCGTAGGTGACCCGAAAGTCCGGCCCCATCTCCCAAAACCAGTCGGATGACGATTCGGCGAAATCCCGGAAGCGTTCCTCGCTCTTCTGCAGCTCTTGGCTGACATCGCGCATGCGGCGCAACAGGGGTCCCATCATCAACATGCCGCCGGCCACCAAGACGGAGATTGCCAGGGCGACCCATTCGGCGGTCATGTCCGGCGGCGGGGCGGCGTCCTCGGAGATCGTCCGATAGAGCGTAATCAGGCGCCGCACGCCCATCAATTGCGCTGCATGTGAGTTCTGTTTGGGCTTTATGTGGTCTGCTGATATAAATGCTGTTTATTAATATATATCGGCGAACCCACAAACCAATCAATTTAATAGAAAATCATAAATAATATTTCAATGAACCACGTATATTAGAAGTTTAGTACAATAAAAAAATTCTACAGAGTCAAAATCCATTCAAAACTACAAGCAAATGAATAGCGCGATAGCCGGGGCTACAATAATAATAATAATAATAATTTATTTATAACCAAGAGTCAAAAGAGAACCGAGGGCAACTGCCCCCCCCCCACGCCCTTCTTCCCCAAACCAATACGATAAAAATTTTAAGATAACCATTTTTTTAAGAATAGTTCAAACATCACATAGCAATAGCCCCGGTGTCAACACAACCCCCCAGGTTTCGGGGGTCGGCGTTGTAAGATATGTCCTGGGGAAATATATGGTTGTTACGGAAGGGATTCTCGTATAAACTGCAGAGAGGACTCATTTGATTGGAAATTGAAAACTCCTTACCAAGCAATTCAAAAACTCCCTCTTTCACCCCTCACAGGAAGCTGCCATATTTCCCTTAAATCTTTCTTTATGACATCCTCACATCCCCAACCAAGGACAAACTGCTTTCCGTTTAGTTTACTGTTTTAGTCTGTGTATGAAACACGGTCAGTCAGCTGGATACCCAGAACAATCCGTACGCAATTACTCTGGAAAACATCTAGTAAATTTTCATCTGCTTCTCGGAGCACCAATGCTTCAGAGCCATATTTGACAGGGGAAACCGGGGTTTGTGCAAAGCATAAGCCAATTACTCGCCAGGGTCCCCTGCCCCACGCTGGATCAGCTGAGTCAGTTAACCGGTGTCAGTCTGGCAACCCTCAAGCGAAAGTTCAAACTCCACGGCTGTAGTTATCAGCAACTCGCCGACGACGTGAAAAAACAGCAGGCCATCTTTGCATTGCAGATCCAACAATCTTCCAATGAGCACGTTGCCAAAGGTTTAAACTTTACGGATTTAACAAATTTCAGACGATTTGGTCGTTTACCTAACCCTGAGTTACCTGCATCTAAGCAAAACAAGCCAGAAGCATTTCATGTGTATTCAATGCGCCAAGCAATTGAAGAAGGCTTTATTCTTGATGTATTGAAAAACTACACCAATTACCAAGTCGCGTATCAATTAGCACAAAAAATCGAAGCGGCAGATCAAGAGGTTGATAGTAAAAAGGCCAAAGTAAAACTGAGTCAATGGGTACGCCTACACGAATACAACATCTCGCAAAAGGTGAAGCACAAACGCTTCTCTCTTTTCTTGATTATCCTTGGTGCCTTGTTTTCTGTCAACAGACACGAGATGGAGGGGAGCATTGCTTTGTTCGTGGTTCACTTCCACGACACAGATGGACCACCGCTCGTTGTCATCACAAAGGTGAGCCCTCTTTCTTTCTGCGGTAAATAGTCCCCTTTTCACCATCACACTTGCATGACCGCAGCGATGTAGCACACAGCCTTTGCAAGGTGAGACATCCTTCATGTTCTTGTAGCAACCCAGACTTGCCAAGCAAATCAGAAGTATCCACGACATGTGATTTTCAAACTAGCGCCAATTCGAACATATACGCTGATGATTTTAAAACAACAATTAAGTGTCACTTTTTCTTAATTTCGAAAATTAATAAATTTATAAAATGAAAATTATTTTCAAAATCTTGCAAATTATAACAAAAACCCAATTAATAGTGGTTCACTTAGATAAGTTGATTAGAATAATGGGAGCGAGACCGATTTTCAAATATCTTGCTTTTCACTAAGCACCATGACCTAGAACAATAAGAAATACTTTGAAAATAATTTTAATTTATCGAACTAACCGTACAAGCCCGTTGTGACAAAAAATCGATCATCAAATCCATCTTCAGGAATGCCAACGATACCTTCGGCTTTCGTTCCATGAAACAATTCTTGTTCATTGGGATTATCACCTGTACATTGTTTTTTGATGATCTTCTTCATACCTTCATAGGTCTCTTCTAAACTCGGATTTCGAATTTGTTCAATGGATAATATAAAGATTTTCAAGCAGCTGCGCGAAGAAGTTGATGCAGCATCGAAGTTGCTGGCAAAGGAGCGTGGCGCCTGCCCGGACGCGGCCGATTTCGGTATCGAAGAGCGCTTCTCGAACAAGCTGGCGATCGCGCCCACGGCCTCGATCTCGATCATCTGCGGCGGCGCCTCGCCGGGCATCGAGCCCTCTGCGGCCAACAGCTACACCCACAAGACTTTGTCCGGGTCGTTCAGTGTTCACAACAGGTACTTGACGGAACTGCATGGCTACCAGATCTTCTAAGCGAGATGAACAGGTCCTGGACTCCATCCGGCGCCTTCGCTTCGGCACAAGGGATCTGCTCCAGCATGCACTTGGTGGCGTAGACCCAAACAACATCCTAAGCCGCCTTCGCCGGAAGAACCTCATCCACTCGGTTCCGCGCGGCCTACCTCAAAACCGAGCCTACTACCTCCCGCAAGGAGAGACACCGCCGGGCGCTCAGGCACTGCATGAGCGCCTAGCCTGCGCGTGGTTTGCGCAGTGCCGAGCATGTACTCCTGGCACAGCATGTAGCACCAGTGGATTGAGTGCACCAAGTAGCCTCTGTTTGGGTGGATTCTATTGCCCTGGCGGTCAAGACTCCCGTGAACCAGGAAACCTCAGGTGTCCTGTTGGATATTATTGTCCTCTGGGAACTGCCGTGCCATTAAATTGTCCTGCTGGTTTATATAATGATATGATTGGTCAGTTTGTCTGTAGGTCATGTCCATCTGGATTCTATTGTGCAGCTGACGATGCATGTGGAGGAATGCTGCGGTGTCAAAAGTCAACATACAGACATTGCTTTACCCTCTCTCTCGCAGACTGTCAATGGACTTAAAAGTCTTCAATGAGATAGGGATAGTTATGCTTGAGTTCTTGTCAAAGTACATCAGCTTGGAAGACGCTCGTACGATATTTCTAATGCAATTTGCATACAATAGAGAAGTACATTCCAGCATGCAGATTACATTTGGAATACACTCTCAGTCGGTTCTAATACAATTTGCGCTCAGCAACCTACAAATCTCAGCAGAGTTTCAGCTGAAGATGACCCGTCTGAAGACAACGGAGACATTTATGATGATGTTCAAACAGGAAATGCAGAGGTTGTGGAGAACTATGATGAGGCTGATGGTTCAAAACAAACAGGTAATTCTCTGTTTCAAGTGATATTTATTTGTTTACAAAATGCTTGCATTGAGTTTGTTATGGCTTGTGTTCTTTGAGTGAAATGAATATTTGAAGAGCCAATTTGCTATTTGGTTGAGATGACTAAAATTTTCCAATTGAATATGCTCGTTATTCCTGTATCCCACCCTTTTGACAATCCTTATGCACATATAACGTGTTTGTTTAGTTCAATATTCCCCAAAACATTCTCTGAAAGGTTCACCTGAATGCGCTTCGTCTTCTTGAAAAGTAAAATTCAAACATACATACCTTTCCATACTATGAGTAAACAATGAACGAATTACCTAACTTACAGCGCTTGTCCTGAGGACTGTGGGGAGGTTGACTTCCCCAAAGACATAAACCACGAATAATAAAAGCTAATAAACACTTAAGGCGCAAAAACTTTCAATTGGACATTGCTTTATTGGATCGGCGCTAAATACTGCAAAAATAAATCTTTTGACCTACCTTTTCTTGTCCATGTGTTGTTCAGCATCATAGAGACAAAACGGGGTGTCAATGGTGGTACACTCATTCATAAACTCGATTGAGCCGCCGGGATCTGCAGAAATATCACAAATGGCAAGCATGCGATGTGGCAACGCTGGTGATCCTCTTCAGTTGACCGACCGTTTCCGAGGACTCTTGAAAATGGGACGAAAACTGCGAGAGAGATTTTGCGTAAAATTCAGTTTCAAACTGAGCGGAAATTGGGTGAAGTGACGTCATCAAGGTATCAGCGTTCAGCTAATGCTTAGCTTAGTTAATGTTTTCGTTACTTGTGGAGAAATAAACTGTGTATATGATTACTGCATGTAAATAGTGTACCAAAGGCACTTTTTAGGTTCTGGTTCTTGGTCGTTGAACAGATAACGTGCGCAGGAAGGCAGGCTGAGGTTGATTATTTCACTGTACCAAGCGTCGCTTATACTTTCCCAGAGGTTGCTTCTGTAGGATTTTCAGAAGAACGCCTCAAAGAAAAAGGGATCCAATACAAAAAAGGAGTTTTTTCTTTTAAGGTAAATTCAAGAGCAAAATGTACAGGAGAGACAGAAGGCTTTGTAAAAGTCCTTGTTCATACGGAAACTGGAAAGCTATTGGGGTTTCACATTATTGGCGGAAAAGCCTCGGAGCTCACTCAGCAAGTAGATTATTGAAGTTCTGAAATGTGCTGTAAGCAACAAGTGAATTCGCTTCAGTCCCTTGTACTATGACAATCAGGTCATGCTTGAAGTGGATTTCTGGCTGTTCCCTGTAGGTGCTCTCCTTCAGCCAAAACCCTAAAATTGTATTAATAACAATATATCATTAATTATCAAATGATAAATCTTAACAGCAGACTATGCATCAATCAATAACAACAACATTTATTAATGGATACTATCAAGGGAGCAGAGTCTGAAGAACAAAAGCGATTCCGCAAACGACTTGAACGACTTCGTCTGCAACACGAGGAATACAAGTATTCTAAGCTCACGTCCAACTTACTGAATACTGCGCCCGCTGACGACGTAACAACTCGCTCCATGACGTACGCTGCCTCTATTGGTTTAAACATGATCATTTCACCCCTTTCGTTTGGGTGCTTCATGTACTTTTTCGCTGGAGGTTTGCTGGACTACTTCTGGAAGGATGACGAAGATGACAATTTGAAAGTTTTTTGATAAGGGCTATTGAAGACTATAAAAAAAAAATATGCCACAAAGCCCCTATATTCCAGTATATTCAAGGTCTCTGTGGTGTAAATTTAGTGTAGGTCACTTCTTCTTAAAGTAGACATTTTTTTCTACATAGTTTTGTTTCAATTTCAGATTTTTTTGAAGTATACTTTTGCTTTTCTGAGACCAAAAATATTATTTTAGGCCACTTTGCCAGTGCCTATACAAAGTAGAAAGAATTTTGCGCAACCTAGTACCACCAGCACCATTCAGGAGTCGTCCAAGGAATATCAAACCAACAGCAAATCTCCCCGATGAGAAAGCACTGGCCGCAAAGTAAAGAAGTCCGCCCATCATTCCAATCATAATCGATGCCAAATATGGAGTCCGATATTTGCCTCCCAACCTGTCACTCCAGTATCCTAATACAGGTTTGAAACAAAACGCAGACAGACTGAAAGCACTTATGATGATACCATAGTCTTCCTTCGTACCACCACATTCAAGTACATAAAAACACTGGGAGTTATTTTCTCCAAAGACTATTCTTTTGCCACACATTTTGACAGTGTAATTAGGAAGGGTAACACTTCCCTTCAAACACTGTCTAGAATTCATCGTTTCGGTTCCTATGTAAAAAGTGTCCCCCGCGCCTATCTTTGCTATATGAGGCCAGTCTTGGAGTATGCATGTCCTGTGTGGGGCCCTTCCGCACTAAATACTACTCTCCAAATGCACGACCTAGAGTCTGTGCAGAAAAGAGAAATTAGGATTCTACCAGTCATATTTATGGAAGTCTTAACTCCCGACAACCATATGACTCTCCTATTCATGATCAGATTCAAAATCCTGTGGTGTTAAGTTGGATTTCCACTTCAAGAATTTCGCGGAAACGGAAAGTGGAAAACGGAAAGTTGTTACGGAAAGTTTCCATTTTTAATTTCCTGATAAAATTAATCGCACAGAAAATTCAACAAGTTAAATGGTAAATCAAAATGGCTAGAATGAATTATTGTAAAAGTCTGTTTTCTAAAAAATTATACAAATAGTATGTACTGTCAACAAGCGTCAGTCCGAAATAGTAAAAGCAAATGAATTATGAGTGAGAACTTAGTCTTCCTCCACTTCTTGTCCGTTGCATTGAGCTTTTATTTTGACAAACTCATCTTTCCTTTCAAAGAAATACCAGCTTAGCTTATTATCCCAGAAATTATTCAGAATGGAACTTTCTTTATAGTATACACAGCTTAGCCCTTCAAATTTAAATTTATCAAAAGTCAATAGAGTTAAACAATACAAAAATAAGGTTCTGGATTTGTTCTCTGATACTACATCTTTTTTTATGTTGTCCAATTAAGTTGTGTATATTTCAGATTTAGTACAGCTTCAAGTGGAGTGTCAGTTTTATTTTAACCTATATAACTTTAATTGCAAAATGGTATAAGGATTCAAAGTGAAGATTCCGTTTCCAGAGGGATTGGAAAGCAATGTTGGGCAAGTGAAAAAATACGTCGATTTTTTTGCTGTAATTCTGAAAATAAAATGGCAAACAAAGCTAGTGCGAAGAATGTTACGAAATCAACAAACAACCGAGCATTAATCATCTATTTTTCGAAACTTGCTTCAGGATCAAAAATGGAAGATATCGACTTGGATTTTGTTGAAGAATTGCTTAGAAATGGTGCTAATATAAATGTAACAGACAAACACGGACAAACTGTTTTTCATGAGGTTGCTCGTACTTGGCATTTTGATGTTGCAAAATTTCTGATAGAGAATAATGCTGACGTCAATAAACCAGACAAATTTGATAGTAATCTGGGAAGAAATAGAGCACTATCCTTTATGGATTAAACGTGATGATTCTGATAAGTGGAATAAGCTAAATTTACAAGGAATTAATGGCATAAATAAAGAAGATACGTATTCAGTAGAATTCTTATATAACACTCAACAATTTAAAATAACAGAGAAAACTCAAAATGAGACAGGAGAGCTAAATTCCACGCTTATGCTATTTGAAGATAATGTTGAAGTTTTTGCTATTGAATGCTCAATTAATGCTATAGGTTCCTTTGAACTCATGTGTATTAACTTACTTGTTAGTAAGGTGGCAAAATCCTCCTCCTTCTCCTCATCATTATCTTCATCATCTTGTTTCATATCCTACATCATTTTTATTTTCTATTTTTATCATGATGTGCCAGACCTCCTTCCTAGTATATGTGTTACCTCTGTCTTCCGAAACGCCTCCCCGTGCCCCCCTTTTCAATATGCCCAAACAGTTCTGTAGAGATCTATGTCTACCTTTCTACCATCTCTTTTAAATGAGCGTCCAGCAGTTGAACTCAATAGCGATAACTAAAACTCAAGTAATAAGTCTACGTCGGCCACAAAATTTGTCAAAATATTAAAATCTCAGCCTAGGCATCATTACAAGATATTATTTCCGGAAAGTCATGTGAGAGAGGTTTTCGGTATAGCCCCCCTTCGTCGGCCCTGGGAGAGGGGGCCTTCTCGCTAGTATGTCGTTAAGGCTGTTGCCCGTATCTGAATTTAGGCCAATATTATAACTTCTTACTTCAAAACCTATTAATCCGTGAATCATCATGATATGTTATACTTCGACAACCATGTCGCGTTTGCTCTCAACGGGCATAAGCCGCTGGATGCGCTCATCGGAAAGCTCTTCACGATCGTAGCGCCAGCCGATGGCTTCTTTATCGTTCTTGACGATTTTGGCTTGCAGGATGTAGCGCGCATTGCCCGTGTCAAAGCGGCCGCGCATTTCTAGCTCTCGAACAAGGTAGTCGGTTAGGAGCCCCGATGTGTCCCCTTTGACGAAGCTTTGAGCGGGCTATTCAAGAATTTGAACTTGCCATACCTTCAGCATTGTTCAAAGAACGACAATATCCTCCTTTACACATATTTGTAAGTGGAACTCATTAAAGGGAATCGACATAGTTAAAAGGCAACTTAACCTTTTATCCGTTCTATTCAACTTATCTTCATCAAATGTAGCCTAGCCTAATGCAATATTCGTTTTATCTCCATATTTAGATCAACTTATTTGTGCATGGAATCGTGAGCTATATCCCCCTGGACGATCTTCAACGATTCCGACGAGGACGGGCATGTGGGACTCCTGCCGTGGGCGCGCTCCCTTGCGATGAGCATACAACTGCGCATCGGCGCACCGGAGGGCAAATACTCCGGACGCACGAGACCCGTCCGCGCGGATGCTGCCGCGGACGGGTCTCGGTGTCGTTACGAGAGTCGGGTCAGCTCAGACCGGAGTACGCGTGCAGGCCCTTGAAGAACACGTTCACGATCGTGAAGTTGAAGATCACGGCGGAGAAGCCCACCGGAAAAGTTCCATCCGGACGATTTCCCAATTTCAATACCTCATCAAAGCGACCGAAACGCATGAGGGTAAGTGCATGGTACATATTGACTCCCGTTATTTTTGCGAAATCTTTGGCTGCTTGAATAGCTACAGCTCCCTGTCCATCATAACTGGCGGCAAACAGGAGCATATGCAGGTTGTGGCTGGGGTAAATGGGAAAGGCTTTACCTTCTTTACCTTTTTGATCTGTATGCCAGGCCTGGAGGTTGGCTTTGACAAACGCTACGACTTGCTTACCGCAAGTCCGTTGGAAAAATGTGTTTGAAATGAAAGCCAAAGTCCTTTTCCTGTTTTGTTGCTAACTCCAGTTAAAAAATGTATAATTCTACCCTTGGAAGAGCTTTTGTAATTGTTTGGTCTCGGAGGTTTCCTAAGAGGTGACTAAGCGTAAGTTGTCAAGTTAAAAACGCAAAATTTCTAGGGTACAGAGCTTCAATGTCAAAGGTCAAGGTGAGGTGAGAGGTCAGAGGTCGAATACGCACCTGTTCCGGTTATCGCGCCGTCCTGGTCAGGGATCTACTTCGGCGGCAGCATCGGTTACGGCTGGAACGATTCCGACAACATCTACACCGAAAACGGTGTGGTGGAATCTGTCGTCAAGGAAGACGCGGATGGCGGGCTCGTTTCCGGCATCATCGGTTCCGACCGGCAAATCCATGACCGCTGGGTTATCGGTGCATTCTTTGAAGCCGGCTTGACCGACCTCGACCGTGGAAGCAAGGGCGATGGTGAGACATGGTAAGGTCTGCATCAGAACCATCGTCTTCCTGATCCCAAGGGCTTCCCAAATCGTCTGTTGAGAATTTCTTTACGATCATCTTATTTACCAAAATATGGCGTGGAGTCTTCTCCTCGTCACATAGTTCTCCAGTCCAGCCAGTTTCACAATCGCATGAACCGTCTACACAGTTTCCGTTAACGCAGTCAATAGATTCGCAGGCATCCGAGCTGCCACATGAGCTGGCAAAAATCGCCACACAACCCACGAGCAAGACCGCATGAAGACGGAGATCGTCCACGAGACAGAAAAGCGAGAAGAAACCTACACGGTATTCGTCAAGAAACCCATTACTCGCCAGTACAAACGCCAGTACTGCTATCTCGAAGACGACGTAAAGACCCAGACGGTCGAGGAAAAGTTCTGCCAGGTGCTGCAAGTTCCCGTGACGCGGACGTACGACGTAAAAGTTCCCCATCGGGAAATTCGCGACCTGCCATGCGATGGCGACACCTGCTCGGATAAGGGTGCTGGCAGCGTATCGCGTCGAGCGCCGCCTTGTGATCGTCCTCGATCGAGCAATTGATGATTTGCGCGACTTCGAACTTGGAGAAATCCCGCCCGGCCTCTTCGGCCGCCTCGCGGACGATGGCAAGCGCGTTCTTGGTGTATTCGGGTGAACAGATGGCGTTCAGCACGACACCGTCGCCGAGCTGGCCGGCAAGGCGCAGACCCGTGCGTGATGTGGCCGGGATATAGAGCGGGATGGATTTCCGGATCGGTTGCCAGCCAAGCCGGGCTTATCAGTCAGCTGTTTCAGGTTTGTGCCATCGCGATCACAAACATAAATGTCCATGAACTCATCAAAGTCCCACTGGTAACGACGTCGGCCACCCGCTGCAGCCAGTTTACGTGCTTCGAGTTCGACATTTTCAATGTCAGGCCGAGTGTGTGCAGATGCAAACAGAATTTTCTGGCCATCAACGCTGAAATAGCTGCAAGTTGTTCGACCGCGTCCAGGACTAATGCGTTGAACGTTCGGCTTGCCTTCCACAAGGGACAGGTCTTTCCAGATATTCAAGTGCTCAGTGATGCTCGTTCTCGTATTGTAAAAGCTTATGTGTTCTTCCTTAAAGGATCACATCAAGAGCATTATTAGGGAGCGATATCTTCAGATTCAGACTTATTCATAGCCAGTTGTGCTCTTGATGATATTTATCATCTCCTTTTCTGTGTTATGTGCGTGGTGGGTAGTTTTGCTCTAGTGGGCATCATCTCCACTGGGTTTTGAGTCCCCCATGTTCACTTTGTAAGGTGTCAATAAAATAGTTGATCGAGAAAATTAAACCATTCAAAATTTAACTACCGAGAGCAGATAAACTTCAGTTAATTGCATAACAAAACATAAGAATAAAATGAAATATCAAAAACAGCAATTGCAGATAAATGATAGCGAAGATGTTGCATAAAAAAACCTGAAGGAAATAGTAAAAAGGTAATGTACAGAAATGAATTTAGTCAGCTGTGGAGAGGAGAAGCGGTGGAGT
The DNA here is from genome assembly GCA_010016025.2 of Alatinidae sp. Z8VKAUB7J3. Lineage (NCBI taxonomy): Eukaryota > Metazoa > Cnidaria > Cubozoa > Carybdeida > Alatinidae > Alatinidae sp. Z8VKAUB7J3. Next base: position 174,086,880 of record JAAAKM020721499.1, on the reverse strand, counting down.
GTGGTTCCCTAAATCGAAAAAGACGATCCACGTAGGCCGCCACGTCCTGCAGCGTGGTCAGGTCCGCCAGATCCTTGTCCGGGATCGAGATGCCGTAGGCTTCTTCGAGCTCGATGACCAGGTCCATGGCCTTGACCGAATCGAGGCCGAAGTCGATGAACCTCGCTTCCGGGCGCACCTTCTCTCGGTCGGTCCAGGTCAATCGCGCGACCTGATCGATGATGAACTCGAGGGGTGTTCGCCCTTCCAAGGTCGGACCTCCAGCTGCGACTCTATGCCTCCCAAGACGGAGTTCCGAAACGACGGTTACGACCTTCGCTTCCTCCCGCTCTTCTGGCTGACGCGAATCGGCGAGACGCACGGAGCGATGATCTCGCCGTTCTACTACCGCCAGTCCGGACCGGACGGAACGTTCCACTACCTGTTCCCGTTCTACGCAAAGTTCGACGCGCCTCGCGAACGACGATTCTTCGCCGCCGCCGGTGCGTACATTCAGAACGACATTCTGCGCGAGGACGGCGAGGCGTCGATCACCAGTCGCCATCCGATCACTTTTGACTCTTAAAGAGGGAACTAGAACTTCCAATTTCTAATCGTTTGAGTCCCCTCCGAAGTTCATACAACCATCTTTTCCGTAAAACCTTTAAATGCCCCTGGGGCATAAGTTACAACCCTTCTCTCTGTTTTTTTTTTTGGGGGGGGGAGTGTATATGGATACTAAAATTTTGTCATCTCATCGTTAGAAAATGTCAAACACAATTAATCTTTTAAAATTTTGATCGGAGTTACTTGGGGTGGGGGAGAAGTTTAGATAAAACAAGCATCTTTTGACAAGTTTTTAAGGAAGATCTTGAAACTATTCAAAAATGGCGGTAGATAGAAATAAAATGTGCATCATTAAAGCAGCATTGAATTACCCAAGGGTTTTGAGCCAACCATCATGAAAAACAAGGAAAATCACTTCTTTCCATGGTTAAAACGAATCTGGCTGGTTTTTTTTTTACCCAGGCTAGCATGTCACAGCAAGGTTGCAGAGAGATATTTAATGATGGATTTAAAGAACACAGTGTATTTTTCACTTCGCTTACATTGTGAAGATCCCTAACTCACAGCTCCTGTCAAGGTCCACTTTCTTCCACTTCTGTTACAAACATAGGGCCCACCGGAATCACCATGGCAACCACTCATTATTGTTCCTGGTTTCTGGCCTGCGCAGAGCATGTTTTTCGTGATTGCTGTCCCTCCCCACTTTGTATTCTTTTTGCTGCATACTTCATTGGTGACAGTTGGCAACTCAGCCTCCATTAAAATCGTGCTAGGGAAAAGGGCGCTATAAGGCAGTCTTGGAAAAGCTGTACCGTTAGCAATAAACTGCGATTCCAATCTACAAAGGCATTTTTTGCTTTTATAAAATATTTTATACCTACCCGTGGCCAGACAATCAAATTAATAGAAAAACAGGCAAGGGTTTTAACCGGGTAGTATACCAAAGTATTTAAAATACTACAGGCGAGCCCCAACACTAAGAGGGCAGTAGACAAAGCCCGCTTTGAAAGGCCATCAGATTTTGAAATGCAAAAATACCGAAGAAATATCTGTAGGACCAAAATAATTTGTAAGCTGTCATGTAGCGAGACAAATTCATAAAGTGAAAGGATAATAACCTACGTTTTTAGTGATATATTATTGTCATTAGATATTCACAAAATAGTTCTTCATTAGTTGAGTTTTAGCATATGTTTGACTAATGTTATGATACCTCATGCTGCAAAACTACATGTATTACATAGCATGCACCAAAACCGTATGTAACATGCACTACAATATTGACTTCGGCGGTCTTTTCTCGCCCTCGGGTGTTTTTAAACAATCAAAGAAAAACTATGATGAAATATCTATGTTTGCATCTTGATCTGGCAGGCCCTAAAGATTTTTCCCCATACAATGCACGGTTTCCAAACAATAAAAGAAATTATGATGTAACTCCTACGTTTGCTTCTTGACTAGTGGCCCCCTGAAGGTATTTTCCTCGCCCTTGTAGGCTTCTAAACAATCAAAGAAAAAACTATGATCCACCGTCTACGTTTGCATCTTGAATTCAATGAATCAATAACATAATCACTTATTCATTCAATTGATCAATTAATCACTTCATCACTCCTTCAATAAGTCAGTCATTCAATCACTTCAACTCTCATTCAATCGATCAATTAATCACTTCCTTGCTCGTTTAATCAATCAATCAATCACTCCATCGCTCATTCAATCAATCAGTCAATCACCCGTTCAATCCATCAGTCAATCAATCAATCACTCCTTGCTCGTTTAATCAATCAGTCAATCACCCGCTCAATCAGTTCCTTATCAGGTTATTTTGCCGTATTCGACAGACTTAACTGCCCAATTCCCTATGGTTCGTTTTTTACTATTCTAATGACTAAGAAAAAACTGTAACTGCAACTTGGTAAAAGTTGAACCTGAGCTCATAGTAACTAAAAGTTTGACAGCGGGCTTCGAATAAAAGCTATTAAAATAAATCATTTTATACACGATGATGTGTACGATGCTAATTCTTACATTTTGACAAGATAATGGAACAGAATATTTTTTGAGGCGGCGGAAAGCCCACGATCGGCACAATGCCGCCGATTTCGATCGCACCGGACGTCAGGGCGCCCAGTTGCTCGCGTATGCCGAATAGCTGGCCTGCCGGAAAAAAGTCGATGCGCAACCGCCCATCGGCCCGTTTGTTGACCTCGTCAACGAACATTTGCGCATGAATGGCGCTGTGGTGGGTCGGCCCCCAGTGCACGGACATCCGCGCCACGATTTCTTCTGCAAAACTGGGCAACGCCTGAATGGTCAACAGCCCGACATCGTATGATTGGATCGATTCTTGATATACTGGGTGGTGGTGGTGGAGGTGAATTGATTGCACCCGAACAAGCCTTACCAGGACGCGAACAATCCATCGTCCCTGGAATTGATACTCTTCGTCATTACGTATTGGGGAACAAGTTGGCAGAAGTCCCAGATGGGCATGAAGTGGCAGTGTATGGATCTGGTTGCTTTTGGGGATCCGAAAAGGGACACTGGCGTTTCCCTTTTGGTATTCACAGTACAGCGGTGGGACTGCCATCGAGCAATTCAGTGCGGGTGGCTCATATCAGCCAGGCACGCCAGACGGCTCTCGTCCAGGTACTTTCTACTTTAATGCCTACGATTTGCCTAGCCGCCTAACCACGGGCAACGTTACCTTGTATTTACACGAAGGCGCTCCTGGTCACCATTTCCAAGTAAGTTTAGCGCAAGAAAATGAAGCGTTACCTTCGTTCATGCGCTTTAGCTTCCTACCAGCCTTCGGTGAAGGTTGGGCGCTATATTCAGAAACCCTTTATTGGCCTACTGCAAACGTGGTGGCCACTTACGCGATTTAAAGCTAAGCATCAGTTTTTGAAGAAATCAATCAATGAAACTGGACATTATTTAAGTCTTTTTTATTATATATGATACCGTGTATTCCCTCTTTTTTACTTTACCCCTCCGGTTTTACCTGTCCCTTGACAGAAGGACTCACTTATTAATTATAAGCAATATTTGAATTGCAACTGCAAAACAAATTGTATTTAACTTTTTTATATTTATCGTTACATATCAGAACACTGTATGGTGATGGAAGACGAATGAAGGGTTACAAGAATTCTGACGAAAGACAATAAAATAGGATGTATATAACTTACATATAAAATAAATATTTACTCAGTTTAATCCTGTGCCTGGCACTTCTTCTTTGAGTGGCCTTTCATTAGCTCATTGCATTTACAGCACTTCCCTTGTTGTCCCTCCCCATTCGATCGCTTGTTTTCTGCCTCTTGTCTTCTGACATCCTCCAGTCGCATGAGCTCCTGCAGTGGACTTGCGAAGAAGTGCTTTCAAAGAAAGGATCCAAACACCAGAACATTGGCTTCTTAAACTGTACTAATTTATGAGTAGATAAATAAAGTAAATTTATTAAATGTCGTCATATACTATAGTGATTCTATTAAACAATAATTAAACATCATCATATCATATGATGGACAAATATACTTGAATAAAAACGAAAATATAAGAAAAGTTCAAGTCTTAAGGTATTATTAAAAGAGAGAGAAAAAAAAAACAACAATGGAGATGCTGATTTAAAATCTTTAACCAGATCTTTTTTACTTGCATTAAGCATACGTAGTTTTAAAGATGTACTTGTTTCAGATTGGTGCACAAGATAGTGCAAACCACGCCATGACCCTTCTAATTTCTGGAAATCAGGATGATGGATAACTTCGTTTAATTGAACTGATAACATCTCATCAAGAGCTGCAATACGTGTTTCAATCGTTGAGAGAAGATCACGTGAAACAGTCACGATACCGTCCATGATTTGTGTGACCGGCCGACATGGGCGACTCGTCGGTGAACTGGGCCGTCCGCATCTGGGTCAAGGCCGAGGACTACTGGTCGGTTCGCGAGGAGATGCTCCAGGTCACCAAAGAATGCCTCGAGGAAGCGAAGATCGACATCCCGTTCCCGAACCTCGAGGTGCACTTCCTCAACGAGCTGACGACCAAGTCGGCTTGACGCCTCAGCGGGGTCGGCCCTGCTCGATCCACGTCACCACGAGCTGAATGTCCTCGATGGGCAGCGGCGGCACTAGTGACGCTGTCGATGCCCTTACAGCCGTTGAGGGAACCCGATATACCATTGAAACTTCTACAAATGCTCTGTGTAAGTAATTCTGCTTTTGTTGTGTTTTAATACCATCATAAACAGTATATAAGAATTGACCGGACAGATAGACCATTCCGAATTTTTTTATCAACTCCATTTAATAAATCATCTGCGCTAATTCAAGAGGTTTTATGTAACATTTTTTGCTATACCAGTATATACGAATATTAGATTTGTATGCGACGGACCAGCTGCGCGTCTCGCTGGTCGACGCAGGTGTTGGCCGCTGGGTGCTGGCGTCGGATGATCCCGCGGCCGCAGGCAACCTGAGCGCCCTGTATCAGGCCGACCTGTTGTCGCTGGGCCAGTTACTGGAACAGCTCACTTCTGCAGGCACAATTCCCGAGGGCAGCAGTTCGGATGTCCCGGACCAGTGGGGAAGTCTGATCGCCGACCTGAGTGATGCGTCCGCAGATCGATTTCCGGCCACGGCACGGGAACCCCTCTTTAGTCTTAATTGGCAACACAGCCTTCACTTTGCTTTCTTCTTTACGCTGTTTTGCAACTTTTTCTTCATAAAGATTAGTTGGGGTTCCATCCTAATCTTCATTTTCATCAACAGGTTTGTTGTAGCCTCTAAAACACGAAAAAAGGCTAAATAAAGCCTCCATATCTAGTATGTACTCAGTCATAAAAATTCCCAGGTACTGCAGCTAAACTCCTGTGCTTGTAACTTTTTTTAATACCAATTTTAGAAAAATCATTGATCGCTCGTGCAACGCCGATTTGATCGTCATAGCGCTCGAAAAGTTGCTGTGCGCGCTTTAGCTGAGTTTCGGCGAGCTCGTAATCACCGCGCGAGTAAGCCTGGCGCCCATTCGTCAATGAACGGTCGGCTTCGCTGCGAGATGGTACACCGGCGCCCGGCAAGGACTGGCAGCCGCTCACGAGCAGAACGAGCCCACACCAGAGCGCTCTAATCCGCACCGCCAACCTCCACCAGTGAACGGTCGTGCACAATTGTTTAGTTTTCGAGGGTATCCGTATTGTTATCCTCTCATTGTTTTGACCGAGAAGTGAGCCACCTCTAAGGGGCTATAAGAGGAAGCTGGGATGTATTATGAAAGATGCACTATAGAATCGCACAAGATCCTATGATTGCAGATTGCAGCCGCACACCATCATCGTGGATCGTGGATAGTGGCGGCATCATTCGTCACGACACTATACACTAATACCGCATACCGCGTATCATCGAATATATCAAAAAAGATTCTACAGGCTGACATGCCCATCGGATCGGTGATCATCAGTGCCAACCGCAACCAGTCCTGTTATCAGGGGTTGGGTGCCCGGGTGGTCAAGGACCAGAGACAGGGCTATTTGGGGCCGTTGGCGGGACTGGAAGCCGTTCTTTCGCTAGCCAGTCCACAGATGCCATTGCTGCTCATACCCTGTGATATGCCCGGGTTGCCCGATGATCTGGCCAGGCGGCTAGTGGAAAGTTTATCTGGCCAACCGGCAGATACCATTGTCAATGCAATGGTATCCAGCCGTTATTGAGAGTTCCGTCAGAGTAGAATTCCGTTTCAGTGAATCCCAAAAAGGACTGTCATCATCATAACTTATATTTTGAGGATGAAAAGATTTTAGTGTTGTCAAAGTAAGTAATTGAGCTAATTTTGGAACATGTTGTGAGGAATTTTTCATATCAAAAGTAATGTGAGAAATTGAGGGATTTTCCATGATGGCATCATAAACTGCATCATGTGCTCCTGGAACATCTATTTTTTTCCAAAACATCTTTTAGTGAAGTACCAGCAGACTTGCTAAAATGTGCAAAATATATCCCTTTCTTATCTATAGATCGTTTTTCTAACTCTTTACTAAGTTATATTCGTCTTTCGGGTGAGATAGGTATCGTACCAAGAGTGGAAGACTGCTTTTATATGGGTTTTGAAAAGAGAAAAAACCCAAAAAAAAAGAACAAACCAACCCAAATAACAACTAAAACAATAGAGGTGGATTTCCTCTGTTGAAAGTGTACCTTTCTCCTTGAATGGAGGCCGCGTGGTGGTAGGCCTCAAAGCTGGCTGAACGTGGTTTACAGAAAAGGATAGAGGAGGGGAGGGGTTTTAGGATTTGCAGAAAGGCAGAAAAGGAATATTGAGCCTGGCTAATCGCCAGGCATTTTTTAATGTCTCATTGCCGACGGGCTAGGATATGAAAAGCGCCGATGATAGTTTTATTCTTGGGCCTTTTGATCAATGGCAGCCATTTTATCTTGAAGGATGGAAAGACTCATTACTAAACCATTTAACGGCTCTCGTGTTGATACCCCCAACCCCTCATCAACCGAACTTGATCTTCCACGCCTTCAATCTGCCATCACGAAAGAAAAAATGAGAGTCAAAGAAATTTTGCGCTCACAACCCATATTAAAAACTTACCTTCGCGATACATCATCATGCTCTCCCAAAAAGTCTTAATCATTTCAGTCTCGGGAATCGGAAACACCATTCTGCAAAGTCCCTTAATCAATACGTTACTCCAACAACCGCATCTTCAAGTCCCGAGTGTTCTCTACGTTGTCCTCTTGGTACATTGAACTAAGATCCCGATTACAAAACATTTAATAGGCTTGGTTTGGCCTATTACCTCGAGTAGTGAACAGCAAAGAAATATGCGTGTGACTCGTGTTGTGATTAGTAACTGACTCATTATAATAACGACTTATTAACATTACATACAAAACGGAGGAAAAGCTACACGAATTAACATAAATTATAACAATTAATAAGAAAGCTATCTGGTCCTACTACATACAGGAACAACTTTTTTTTTTTTTAATTAACTTTAAAACAGATACAAACACGTTATTCAAAACACCGGGAAACTACTTCTTATTACTTGTGGTAGGACCCGTGGTAAAATAAAATGTAATGCGATGAAACGTATAACAAAGAAAAAATAAGATAATTCATGGCAACTACAAAAGAGATAAAGTAATTATTTTGGCCGAAACCGTATCTTAGTCGTCATCAGTGGAAAAAGGATAAAAAAGTAATGGAAAGTCTGGGAAATGAAACAAAATTTTAAGATAGCCATTTTGTTGAGCACAGTTGAAAGTTCCAGCAATTTTGTCTTTTCGGATGACACCCTCTCCCCCCCTTACAACCACAGAGCAATGGTTATAAGTTATACCTGTTGCCCATTATTAACAAATAAGGTTTTTTTAGGGAAGGGGTGGTCGTATTAACTTCGGAGGGGTCTTATTCTACTGTAAGAAGTCCTAGAGCCCTTCTTAAGTCAATAGTTGTCGAAGGGCAACTAGACCCCCCTCCTAAGTACCCCGTTTTGGAAGCTGCTTACTATAAATAATTGCTTGAAACCTAACACAATAGCCCACTGTTATATAGCTGTTCCAGTGCAGTGTAAATCCTTCATATAATATGTATGCACAAACTAGTATTTTACAACCTAGTTCTCATAATACCATACCTGGTAAGCCGTTAGTGTTCAAAAAAGCTTTATACGAAATGACTTCCATGGTTTGAATAGCCATTCATTGTTTGATGCGTTTTTTTAGTTTCTATTTCAACGTTGCTGCTACTGATGTGGAGTGTGCTGCGGTATTCTGGGTCGGTGGACTGTGGACAGCCTCACAGTCGCTTCAACGACACCTTTAGCTTGTGCACACCACGCACGTATTCGTCATTTCTTCGCCGTTCCTAACCGCAGGCGTGCTATCGAACATCGAGCTAAACGGTGGAGAGAGTGTATCGAATGCATGCCTCAGGTCCGGAAGAGCTTGCGATCTCATCGACTCCTTCCCTCCCATCCCTCATAATCTGTCACATGGCCACCCAACGACAACAACAGTTGAAGTCACACACGTCACAGTTACGCATGATTTCACTGAAGCAATTTTTCAGTAACTAAAGTTCAGGCTCATTTTACAATGTAGCCTTGCAACCTGCGAAATTGATTGATTGGGAGAAAAATTATGCTGTAGAATCAATAATTCCTGCTAGCACTTATGTTAACAACAAATTGATGCTCACTGAAACAAAATTAATTTGAAGTGAACCTATAACTCATAGAAAATCTGTCTTGTGACAAAGACAGTTCTGCTTGTTTGCACAGAATTGTTTTCTAAAGGTTTTAGCTTCTTTTTAAAACTAAAATTTTCAAACTGTTTTCTTTTTTCACTTTCACATAATGAATTTCACTTCTAATTTATTTTTTTTTCATTTCAACCTGTCTTATCTCCGCTTTATCAAACTTGTCTCTGTTAAAATTCACCCCTTCCCCAAACTTTCCCTCTCTTTATTCTAAAGTTTCAAGCAGGTATGCAAAAAGATCCAAAGCTGACAGTAGCAGAAGGTTAAATGGTTTATGGTGAAAGAGTATGGTGAACTGTTTCTCGCGAGCAGTCCTTATTATTAAAGAAATCAGGATAATATCATGGTGACTCTATGAAGGAGATAAGACTTTAGTTTGATAATTGGACCCCTTTTTACTATTGTATCTTGCTTTTTTTTTGTCTGAACAAGAGCGACTGGGCTGTGATTCTATTTATTTTCCGAATCTATTTACCATCCTCTTCAATTTTTTCTGACTGCAAAAATTTGGCATCTGTCAATGAAGTGGGTGAACATAAGTCTGTAACTTTTCTTCTTGAAGCCTTTCATTAGTAACAACTAGGTCATCCAGCTAGAACTGTTAAAATTATTTTTCTGTAGTGGAATTGAAAGATATTTAGGGATAGCACCATCTATTTTTTTTTTAGCCCACTTGGTTGTTTAATGTGGTTCACTGTCAGCTCTCTACCTCTTAGCAGACAGTACAACTAGAATGCCTTCAATTTGCAGTCTGACCATTGATATAAATAAAATCCAATATTAGACATGTGACGCTGCAGCTGTTGATTATGACCCCCCTTTTTGCCTTTGCCATGATCCTGGATGCATGCTTTATTCCCATCACCATACCCCTTACATGGACATCCATGAGTAGATCATACTTTGCCATGTCCATGCTTAAAAAACTGCTGTTCTCGTCTGGAATGCCTGCATTGTTGAACATGATATCTAAATGACCCCACCTTGATATTGCAAAGTTCACTGCTGCTTCTATGTCATCTTCTTTGGTCACATCACATCCGGGACCCATCATCTGTATATAGATTATCGCCTTTGAAGCGGCCAATTCAAAATCCTATTCTCTTCTTTTGTATGCCAAGAGGCACGTGTGAATAAATATAAAAGTGATTTCAGGCCTATACTGAATGATTTAAAGCTTGAAAGACTTTTGTCAAATGAAGTGTTCATCTCTATAGAATGATTTAGGACTGATACAACAATCAAATCTGATTCTGCAGCTTGTGATATGCAGAGTGTGGCTGCTAAGAGATAAATCACAAGAACTCTATCAGCAGTAGCAGGAATTGTAAAAGTGGCAGTAGCCAAAGTGTTTGAATCAGCTGCAGAAGCAGCAAATGGAATGTTTACACCATCAACTGTAGGTAAAGCTGCAAAAGACTCTTGGAATCCAAAAATAGTAATAGATAAAGTAAACATCAAAGCAACGATCAGAATTTGAGATTTCATTTCTTGACTTTTTTGTTTAGAAATGTTATAATAATTATTAATGTAAGTCCCAAAAATGGAACATACATAGTCTTTGTATCTGAGCTCACTTCCTTGGGCATAAGAAACTTCCTACCCTTATCCTTAGCCTAAGCTCGTGTTTTCTTTTTATTTTGCACTAAGGACCAAGTATGCAAATTTAAAGTTTGATATAGAGGAGGGCAAGAAAGAGAACAGATCAATGCCAAGCTATGTTTACAGTATGAAAGATTTTGTAGATAAGTACAAGAAAGAAGACGTTTACATGGTACACAGTATACAGAAAGAAATGAGAGGTATGAACTTGCGGGACTGGTGATCAGCGTCGGCATTGCCAATCCTACACCGGCAACAGCACTGGATTTAAGCAATCCACGACGTGTGAATTCTAATTTGGACATAAAATTCTCCTATTTTTTTACGGCAAGGCTCCCCACCTTGCATCGGGCACAATTGTGCTCCTATATCCAACATCAGATTCCAAAATCACGCTATTCAACGTTGGTATATACAACGATAGTCTGTACTCAATCGCCCTATACACAGATTTGCACGACGATTTGCACAACGCCGCCCAGATCGCCCGAGGGCGGCAAGCGCGTGAGAAGTACGAGCAGAGCGGCGAGGTGGAAATGATCCCGGCGGTCGGCAAGGAGGGAGAGGTCGCCATGCCTCTCGACGACGCCTTCGACTACTACGGCACCGAGCGCGGTGCGGTCCCCAACTACCACAACGCCTTCGCGGTGATGTCACGCGAGCACACGTTGCCCTGGGACGCGCAAGCGGCGGCGAGCTACATCGAGGTGCCGACGCTCATCATCCACGCCCAGGCGCTAGAAGCGTTATCAGATGCCTTACTTAGCCTGCTGCAGGATGAAGCGAGACAGGGTGAAACCATAGCCAAGCTACTGCAACGAACCCCTGAGTGGAATCAGCTGTCAACACAACAGCGTTATCTTGCCACACATCTCTTAAATACCGGTATTGAGCACGAATTTTCAGGCAGTCTGTCAGAGCTCTCAGCGACTAATTTCGATGATGCTGATGCCTATTCTGGGCCGGACGTACTATTTCCTAATGGCTATGCAGTCGGCGGCGCCGAATCTTCCCGCGAACGACGCAGCCAGATCGGCAACATCACGCAGATGGTCGATCAGCGGTTCCCAATCGCTCGGTTCGCGGCCCTGAAGCGAATGGGCGTATGATGGTTCAGAGGTGTGTTGATGCGTTCCCATGAGCGAACGTCAACGTACCGACTCTGAACATCCGAATCAAGCGGGCTCGTGGGTTTCACTTTGTGTCAGAATCCGGCATCAAATCCGCCATCCGACAATTCAGCGCCGCGCGAGGAATATTTCATACTGAGAGCATTTGATAGTGATGGGGCATTTGCAGATCAGAATCTAACCGTTATACGAAACTGGACACAACCAGCCTATACTCTGTCATACGAAATAACATTTATTTATGATGCCACAATCCTTCCTTTGGCCAACGTGTATGTCACATTTCTCACAAAACTCAAGGTTTATTTCAAGTGGCAATCTTCACAAGACGTCATCCTCTTTCAAATATCTCGCTTAGCAAGTAACAAGATCATCCTAATTCAAGTGAAAAAATCAGTAAGAATATTTAGAATCTCCTACAATATTTCTAGTGTTTATAACTATGGCCTCAATGACAAAGCTTGATGAGTAAGGATTCTGGGAGAGAAGGCTAAATTTAATATCTGATGCTATTACATTATTAGTATTATATGGCTTCAATTCGCGCTATTACACAGAAATTTGCTTCAGATGGAAGGGAAGACAACTTCAATAAATCTAATTAGTAAGTACTGCAAAGAATAGATTATAGCTAACAAGTCAATACGCAAGAGCAAAGTCAGATACACTTGCTCCATAAAAGAAAGTCAAATAAAACTAAAATACCAAACAAGAAAAGGAACCAATCTCTTCATTTTCAATGACCACTAACAATGTACACATACTAATGAGGAAGGTATTGCCTTAGCACATCTCTTGGATTTTAAAGTGATTGCCATCTTTATTCTACATCTTGGAAAACTACAGATAACTTGACTGTCCCAAGTGTTGATCTTTGGTACGTAATGAAATGTAAGATTTCTTAAAAACGGTACTTTTTCGGCGAATGACGCAAAGCAAATCCATAATTCTTTCTCCATGTGCCCAGCTCTGAGAGAGTTTGCGCATTTAAACATATTTTGAATTTTCTACCATTGCATGATATAACATTTTTTGTTTTGAAAATATTCTGTCCCGAAAAAATATGATAATAAAAAAACACTCTGCTACTGTTTTTTAAAACGTCATGACGTAAGATTCGAAGTTTATTTTTTTGTTTGCTGGTGTTGAAAGAAGCGCATCGAACAGGAGATGGAGGACAACCCTTGCCTGGACTTGGTGGAGCCCAGCGAGGACGCCGACAGCAACTCGCAAGCCGAGGAGTACGAGAGCGCCGAGGACGGCGAGCGTGAGTTGGTCGTCAAGGAGGACGCCAACAACGAGGACGACTTTGAACGCCTGATCAACATGGCGGACAGCCTCCCCGACGACTATGAGGAGCGGAGCCGCCCCTCGCGCGGGCAGATGGAGGCGGACGCCGACCGCGCCCACGACGCTTCTCCTTGCCGCTTCCCTTCTGCTTCTCCTTCTCCCTCTCTTTCTCCTTCTCCTTCTGCCGCTTGCGCTCCTCTTCTCTTCGTTTCTCCTCCTTCTCCTTCTCAAAGACAGCCCACGGGCTCTGCTGCTTCTTGCCACCCTTCTTGTTGTTCTTCTGCTTGGCCATCTTCTTGCGTTGTGCCTTGCTGAGCTTGGCGTGCGAGTTGTTGTGCATCTTGTTTTGTTTGCTCAGCCGTGCAGCGATGTGCCTGAGCTCCAAGTGCAAATAAATAGATGATGATGATGATTATGATGATTATGATTAGGAAGTTTAGGGCCTAAATCGTGGCTGTTTGGAAGGTTTATGGTCAGGAGTCTTACCAACAGCAAAAACGATTCAATTGAATGTGAAAGCTGAGATCCGTGTCCTATTTTACCAAGGTATGCTATGATAAAGAAAATGAAAAGAAAAAGACAGAAATTTGATATTAGGCATCAAAAGCTGGAACTTACCAACTGCAATGCTTGGATCACTGTCTTACTTCAAAACCTGCTCAAATTAACAATATGATCCCACTCAAAGTTGCTCTGCACAGGCACCGTGGTATGCTACTCACTACTCTTAGAACTACCGATGAAGTACTGTTTAATATGAGCCTCTTAGGTTTCTTTTAAATGTTGTTAAATATTGTTCCGATGGCTCTTGGCCACCAATAAATAAATACAAACGTATAAATTTTTTATTTTAAAGCACCTTTCCATACCATATTTTCTTAGAATGACAATATTTAAGAGAGCTGCGGATCCCGCTGGCCGGGGGAACTCTGGTCCCCTTCCCGAACCTGACGGCAGTCTTCGCAACCGACGCGACCGGGCAGGCCTCGGCCTCGTTCCGACTTCCCGCGTTCATTCCGATCGCCACCGAGATGTATCTGCAGTCGTGGGTCCTCGATCCACTCGCGACGCAGGGACTCGCGGCGACCAACGCCGTGGTCCGCGCGAAGCAGTAGCCGATCCCCGCTCGGGGCGACTCCGGCCGACGCAGCAGGCGATGAAAGCAGCTTCTTCTTCTTGTGACGTGGTGATACCAAGTGAAAAAGGAGAGAATGTCCTGACAGTGGAGGACGCAAGCTCTTAAAGCCACAGGAAACGCACAAGAATGCAAATCTGCACAGAAGTTCCTACTCTGCACTGGGATACTAAAGTACTGTTAATGATATGCAAAAATACAACTTAAGGAAAATAATACGTTAATGAATGAAACTAACTACAAGGCCTAAATACTTTGTGACACAACTCCCTCCTAAGATTAATATGAGTCGGTTCTGATGGTCCGCCGAACGCCGCATCTGCAACGAGACTATTCAAATCTTCATTACTGGGAACTGAGATGACTGCATTGTCTGTAACCTCACCTTTGCCGATACACTGAAAGGAGATTGGAACAATTGCCTTCAAGTGTTTTTCTAAAAGAGGCGTTAGTAATTTGAGCTTTTCTTCTAGAATCTTAGAGCGAATTGCAGAAGATCTTTTCTTGGCGCCATATGCCTTGTACTGTAGAAAGTGTTCTTTGACCGGACGGGACTCGCATTGCTTTCACCAGCAAATCGGAAAATGGCACGGAAATTTTTGTCACCTGGGTTGAGACCGGAAAAACGACACGACTGACGCAACTGAACCGCTCACCAAAGGCCCTCAGTTGGTCACCGGACGGTACTCAGATCGCCTTTCGGATGCTGGTTCCCGAGGATCCGGTCGTGCTGGTGAAAGCACCAAAGAAGCCGGACGGTGCCGAGTGGTCAGACGCACCACGGGTAACAGCTCGATTGAAGAAATGACTCTCAGCTCTTTAGAGTGTTAAAGGGGCTGAAGTCCTGTTCTTATTTGCAGTAACTTCTATTTATCTTAAGCTTAGAATGAGTACTTATTTTAATTTCAATTCTTTTCCGGTTTTGTTTATTCATTCTTAGTAATTTCTATTCATTTATAGCTTGAAATACAATATGTATTTATTTCTGCCGGGTTAGGTTTTAAAATGGCTCTTTGCTTGTCTGTGAAATTATTCTTAGAATGTATTAAAAAAAAAAAAAAATGATACTTTATTACTAGCTTGCTAGCAACCGCTGCAACTCGGATTCATTGACGTAAAAATCTATTAAAAAGAACATTTTCTTTTACACAAATTATTGTACATAATAGAAACTGAAAAGATATTAAATGTTGATTTACTGACCTATAGGTTGCCTCTAAAGTAATCAAAAATAATGTTTACCAAGCTCTTTAAATAAGATGACTTGAATTGTAGACGTACTTTATCGAAATGGAGTATAGCATTATTCCAATTTCTAACCGGCTGGTCCTCGGGCGGGAAGCGGACCCGGCCCTCAACGGCGGCATCCCCGTCGACCACACCTACGGGAGCTACAGCCTGTCGAACGGCGAGGACGAGATCGTCCTGATCCGACCGGACGGCACGGTGATCGATCAGGTGATCTACGACGACGGAGTGAGCTGGCCCGACGAGCCCGGTCAGGCGATCAGCCTGGATCCGTCGGTGCTCGACGCCCAGGGCAACGACGACGGCGCGGCGTGGTGCAGCGCCAGCTCCCAAAAACAGAGGCATATTCTAATATGGGGTTTTCAGGAAATGTTGGTTTAAGAATAATTCTGTTTCTGAAAATAAATAAATAAAGGAACTAAATCCGAAAAAGAAAAATTAAATGAAATACGGCATATTAATAAAATTCTATTTGCAAAACAAGATATATTGAATTATGAAAAAGTACTAGTAGCAACTGCAATAAATATTGCACATAAAAAAATCCTTACGTTTAAGTTTTCTTTACTAGCTGGGTTGCCAAATCAAGACAATCTGATGAAACCATGTTTACAATTATCGCCGGATCGTTACAGAGGCATTCCTTGCTCATTATCTTCAAAAGAGCGTAGACGTCCATCATCGACGTCGGTTCGTCATTGCAAACGACGATTGTCTCAGGTGATGCTGCAATGAACGACGTAACACTCTTGTTGATCCCAGATGCGCAATCAAATAACAGTATGTCGTACTTCGTGGCGAACTGAATAAGATCTGCGATAAATTGATTCATCCTTACTTCGCCTAGACATATGGAACGATTTCTATTCGTTTTAAGTTTTAGTTTTGCTCCTTACTTTCAGTTGAAAAAAACTTTTTTTAATTTAATAAGCATAAAATGTAACTCTCTTGATGTATTGATTTATATGAAGCTTTTTTTTAGAATATCGATTGCTACACTGTTAGCCGAGGTCGCTCCTTACAACAAACTGTCCACCATCATCTATTTTTTCTTCCAGTGGTATGCAAGCCTCTTGACAGAAGGCTGGCTTGCCTCGAAAAGAAGTTGAGATAGTTTACATAGAGGATGTCGTACGATAGTAGTTGTAAAGATCCAATTCTACCAGCTTCAGAAGGAAATGCTCATAAGGTAAATGGTTGGCAAATATTCGATATAAAATTAATGAAAATTAACTTTAGCATAAACTTACAGTCGTCACAGCGGCTATATTTATCACTGGAGAAATGGCAGGAACTGGTCTTTTGGCGTTACCAAAAGCGATGGATCAAGCAGGATGGTCTGGTCTAGTATCGACACTTGTTCTCTGAAAAGTATAGTAAGTACTATAGAAAAAATAAACTTTTTAAAATACAGAATAGGAAGTAAAAAGTAATAAGTAATAAAAATTAATAAACAATAAAAGTATAGTAAGGACAGTAGAAATGTAATGTACCATAAGCTTGTACAGTGACTCAAGCCTTAACTCGCAGACACCCACAAATGATGAAAACAGATAAGCTTTAGCTGCTGCAAAACCTCCAGTTTTCATAAAAAAAAAAAATTCGATTACCAACTGACATTTGACAAGGATCATTGATAAAAAGGAAACGTCTGTTCAAGATTCTGGAACAACAAGAGAACAACCAAACAAGGAATATTTAATATTGTTCAAGTTTTGGTCAAATCTTGGAGACCTGCTGCCAAACTCATATCTTGAACAAAGTAAAAGATTCTTATTTTATTTCATAGAAAGTCAACACATTCAAGTTGATAGTAAAGGGAAACGAATTATAATTCAGGGGAAAATTTATAATCTACTTGATTTAATGTATAAATGTAGTTACAGTGCTCTGGAATGGCGACTGCTGTGACGATGCAGGGATGTGCCGCTGTGTCGCTGTGCCTACCTGTCGCTTAGGTCATCAATGTATGCGATTTCGTTGATCAATGCCAGTGCGTGCTGATACGGCATCTTGAGTTCTTTTGTGAATGTGCGCATAAGCGACACCACCTGACAAGAACAACAAAAAGCAGAACACAAAGCACAAACACAGACAGAACGCAAATCAACGCGACACGACGCGCAACGTGAGCAAAAGAGACAATAGGCCCTAGGCTTCGTTCCAGGTCTGCCAAAAAGAATATAAAAAGAAACTACTGCTGCATTTTAGTCGAACCGATTGGAAGGAACTGTTGAATAAAATAGACCCTAGGTTTTGTATAATATCAAAAAAAAATTTGTATTATAAATATTATAATCTATCATACAAGGGCTTAAAAAAATGACATCGAATTAGTATAGCAGTTGCTTTCAATTCCTCGAGCTAAATGGTAGCCATAGATACTTTTTTTTACACTTTTTGCAACAAAGATTTCTTCTTACTTTCATGATTGAATTATGATATATTCAATGAATAATTCTCACCAGGATTAATATTCTATTCGAAAATTTTCATTTCATTCAATGAGAATAAAACATGATTTCATTGCAGTTGAAAATTCAATAAAAAACAAATTAATCTGATCATGATTTTCTTCGTCTATTCGATTGTCAAAGATAATATTATTTCTATTGGTTAATTTCATCGAATAATTTCATCATTATTGATTTAGTCACAGCAAGCCAGATCTCTGTTTCATTAAGGGGTTATTGATCACTAGGAATCTTCAATCAATTTCATTGGCCTTGTTGAAAACATAATACCGATTCCGCTTCAATTTTCGGATTGAGGCATTTCGATCCACATCTGGGTACAAATTCGTCCTTATTCAATTGTTTTGGCCCTTTTCTGGACGTTAAAAACTCTGAGGAAGAGAGCTTTCTTCAAGTATGCACAGTGTACCACTGAGGTGGTGTGGTCGAGTGGTCAAGGCGTTCGGCACCACCTACCGCAACCAGACCATGCAGGCTGTCGATATAGAACACCATGCGCGCCGCGGCGATAACCAGTGGCAACGTCATCAGCAGACGAACGCTGCGCCCTTCCATGGTCCGGCTGATGGGATTGTTGGTCGTAAATTTGCGGTCCGCCACGATCAGCATACCTGCCATCACCAACAGTGCACTGGTGGCCAGCAGGCCTTCGCGCCAGGGGAAGATCAGCATGGCAGCCGAGCCCAGCAAGGCAATCGTCGCGATACTGTTCGTATGCTCAATCGAGTAGCATGAATTCCTGTTTAAATGGTCAAGACAGAACTGCTTCTCGTTAGTCAATTATTGATTTATCTATTTCTTGTCGGTCAATAAAGGTGACATTAATTGTGATTGATCGACAAGTAACTAGGTTGCTATTCGCCAATTAACGTTTTCCTATTTATTTGCTAAAGATTGTTTTTTAAGATATAGTTGTTTGTGGTCTGTCAACCAGAGACACTTTTTATTGATTAATTAAGATTTAACTCGTGGAGGGTCTGTTCGATCCGGACGAGGACCACACAGAGGCGGAGCAGAGCGGTAGGTTCCTGCCATGAATCTGCTTTCGCTTGTTGTTGCGTCGATAATGATGAAAAGGAAGAGGAAGAGGAAGAGGAAAGAGGAAAGAGGAAAGAGGAGGAACAGTCACTTGATTTGATTGGATGGCGGTTATCTTTTTGTTTGCATGTCGCTTAGGGACGCATTGGAGAGATTTCCTCTCCGGCTGGGGCATCCTGTCCAAGCAGAATTATTCCAGTTAATTCACAGAGTACTTAGAATTATTCCAGAGTATTCACAGAGTACTTAGAAATGTCCCAGAGCATTCACAGAGTACTAAGAAATATCCCAGAAATCTCTCAAAGTACTAAGAAATATTCCAGAGTATTCACAGAGTACTTGGAATTATTCCAGAGTATTCACAGAGTACTTAGAGTTATTCCAGAGTACTCACAGAGTACTTAGAATTATCCCAGAAATCTCACAGAGTACTAAGAAATATCCCCTTACCTTCTTGTGAATTCCTTCAAATATAGTAATATAGGTTGAGTTAGTTATGTTTCAGGGCAAATTAAAAAAGTAACTCGTATGCATGGTACGCTTTTTTGCTCAACAACAGCGATTCAGGGAAAGGAGAATGAAAGTGTTTTTGGCCTAAGCCGAAACAGGGCATTTAAGACTGCCTTTACGATACGATATGATATGAATTTATTATGTCAATTAACTTGAATTGAATGAGACATAAAATATAATTTAATTATTCCATGCAATCTACTTTACACATGAATAACAAAACTGCCATAAAGTAATTGCATGGCAAAACGCACAATGAATGGCACAGAAGGCACACTTTTTTTATCAAGCAAAAGCAAAAAAGACAAAGCCAGACTTTTACCATAGCTTCATACTATCGGCTCTATTCCAAAGCGGTTAAGCAAATTGCACGCTAGTTATTAACATAAGTTCCCAAAGAAAAACCTAATTTGGACTTTTTTCTTTATTAATGTTAGACGATGATTTTGACCCACATTTTCTATCTGTTAGCTATTGTTTTTACGGTTGTAACTTGCAGCCCCTCCCCTGGGGGCTCTGGGGGATTAGGTCGCATAGAAAGACATCTCAGATTTTTGATCCGGTGACTTTGGAAAACAAAATGAGTGTTGGAGGGGGCTTAGGCCCCCTCCAACACTCATCTAGAAAGATATCTCAGATTTTTGATCCGGTGACTTTGGGAAACAAAATGAGTGTTGGAGGGGGCCTAAACCCCTCTCCAATGTTTTCACCTTGACCCGGGGCTCGACCCAGCCATCGACGAGGCGCTGCGGGCCTACATTGCACAGCGGAAATCGAGCATGCCTGATGCCGACTACTTTTGAGTAGGATCGCCAAGTTTCGGGCAATTCAGGAATTGGAAGACCGTCATGCACCCCATCATCGCCCTTTGGTGCCATCCTCGTTCGATGTCGACGGCCATCGAGCGCATCATGCGCGAGCGCGGGGACTGCACATGTTTTCATGAGCCGTTTCTTCCCGACTACTACACCATTTTCAGGCGTTTCGGATCCGCCGCGAAGCGCAATTCCAGCAGCCGCGCGCTCATGCGCCCGACCCCTCGTGCCGCGGCGCGTGTGCGCCAGGCTGCGCCCTGCTGCCCAATCGACTGCGCATCATCCCCCGAGCTCTATAACCATGACGGTAATGTCGTCATGCGACTCATAGCCGCTGCCGCGCCATTGCTCCACGATCTGTTTCAGCCTTGCACCCGCCTCGGTCGATGCTGCCGATTCTATCATTTGTTTCAGCATGTTATAGACGAAGGTAATTCAATCAGAGGACTTCATGTTCCAAAAGAAAGTCCTAAGGTTAGAAACCTCCTTAAATGTGAACATAGAACAACAATGCTTACCGCAGCATGAAGACTTTAGGAAGTCCTTCACTACTTGCTTGGACGTTTTCCTAGCAAATTTGGGAGGTTTCTTCGGCTTCTTTGCTCATCGCTTTTTGCTATTGTATGCCCGCTTGAAACACACGGGATCAAGCTTTTCGAAATGCTTCCTCCAATCCTCAGACATCAGGATGGCCTAACTCTACATGGCCTAATTCAAAACAACAACAAAATTCTTCGGTTTCAATTTTCAAAATAAGTACTCACGACCTCTTCAGCTGAGTGAGCCAGCCCCTCACTGGGCGCCAATTTGTAGTCCCTAAAGATTTACCAAACTCAGAGAATCAAACCAGAGTGGTGGGGGGTAAACTGATTTTCTTCGTTCGGGGCCCCTCTCAGTTCAGTCCGTTGCACATTGAGCTCACAAAGACAGCGCCCGTTCGGCCCTGGTTTTTTTGGCCTGGGATTCCGTATCCTTCACTCTCAGCAACAATCCATTGGCCAGAGGTAGTTTAAGCTCCCTGGCGACTTCCTTTGCGATCAAAAAAGATTGATCAAACGTCCTCTCTTTCATTTTTTTAAAATGTAATGGAACGGGAGACACGTAAAAACCTGTCCAGGATTCATCCCGACGGCTAAAATAATCATTCAGCAGAGGAACAATATCTTTTATAACTCCTGGTTGACTTTGAGACGTTATCATATTCTGTAAAAACGATATTTTTTATAATGTATTTGTAGTAGTGTATAACTATTAGCTAATTGAGTAAATCTGAGCAATCTCAGAGCACAGTTTTGATACAGTAGCTAGTAAAAACGAAATTTGCGATTTGAAGTAGAATATTTAATTATCAGTTTATTGATTTGTTATCTTAATTGTTGACTATTAGCTACGTACGATCATGTACGATGTAATGTTAATTGACGAACGAGCAACAAACTTCGTAAAAATGCTAGCATTCAGAAACAGAAACTATGTAAGAACATAACATCTAGAAACCCTCAAAATTAAAATTTTGATTAAGACATTAAGAAACTTTTGATAAATACACAACATTTACCTGGAATTGTACTGGTACATCGTGTAACTGCTCTTACTTTAAAGACTGCTTGAGGTTGATAAACTATTTCAAGAGTCTTTTCTGTTTCAACTTTTTCAGTTTCCAAAAATTTACTCAGATTTTCTGTTATCTCTTTATCATTGACAAAAGAGTGCAGATGGTTGTTGCCGATGCTGTCTTTAAGATATTGTAAAATAGAGATAATTTTCGAAATTATTAACAGCAGAAAAATCAATTATGCACAGTTTTTCGACAGCGCAGAGCACCGCCGCTGCGATTTCAACCTTCGAGGGCTCGGAGGTAGGAAAACGAACAATTAGTTTTTGCTCTAAGCGTCTGTCCAAGGGATGCGATCGCCGGATTTGCATCGGTGTGCGAATTTCAGATGCGACTGGAGCGCATTCATGCCACCGCGGCTTTTTCAAACCGCTGCAAGAAGCAAAATTCCGCGACGTTTTGGACGGACTGTCCAACACGATTGCGATGGGAGAAATCATCACCTATTTACAAGACAACGATAACCGCGGCCAAGTGACCGAATCGTCGCGAAACCAAAGCGCCCCCGGTGTCTCGTTGGCGAATCTTCGTGACAACCCATCGATCTGTTCGCCGTTGATCGATCCGGACCGCCCCAGGTTTTGGGACCCGCAATACTTCATGACGTCTAATCTCGTTGTTGACGTCTTGAGGATGCTGTGTTGTGTGCTCTCCGTCCAAATGGGAAAGGATTAATATTTTGTCTTGCTGATGAAGAACCACCCCGTAATTGCTGTAGTACTAGTAATGGTTGTTGTTTTCGTAAAGAGTCCGTGATAGATACAGGTTCTTTCTCGAGCCAGATACCAGCGGACTTCTTGTCATGTCGTCGATGGTGAACATTCGTTCTTATCACTCCTACTACGTGTCCATGATGATGATCTTGACGGAGAAAGGAATTGGCCATCATTTCGGCCATCGCGATCAATAATTTTGATTGCAAATTTTTGATTTCATGAAATTATGGCGCAAATTTTCACCGACGCGAAGTCGATGGCGGCCAACAGCACCACCAGGAACGGCGAAAAGCCGGCGCACGAAGACCGACTCAGCGTCGGCGGCGACATTCGTGCTCTGCGCAGGTCGCGCAAGCTGACGCTTGTCGAATTGGCCGGCCGGCTGGAGCGCTCGTTGGGCTGGCTGAGCCAGGGCGCGAAAGAACAAGATTTTCAACTTCCGACTCGTCCTAGCAATCGTTCTTGGCATCGCATGGGGTGTACTTGGATTGAGAGGCTCGACAGGATTCATTAGGTGAGTTCGGACTGTTCGACCCGCCATCTCGTCCTCCTACGTCACGCTCCACAACGTCTAACTTTATCGTTTATGGGCATTGATCGTCAGCTTTCTTGCGGTTGGCTTTGTCGCGACCGCGGCGTACGTGCGGTCGATTGGTTTTGTGGACGACCAAAGTAAACCGGCTCTTCGCAAATTCAATAGATCGTCCAGAGCGCAATTCTTGAGTGTGTTTCTTTTAACAGCCAAGTATCCATACTATTTTAGACGTTTTTTGGGGAATTAAAAAAAAAAAATAATCGGAAAACGAAGTTTTTCACTGAAAAGTAAAGGCCATATTATACTATTTTAAATGTTTCTTTAGACTGACAACTACCGAGTTGAATCACGCTCGATGCTAGAGAAACACAACTAACGTCATGCTCTACCACGACCAATTGAATTGAAACACGTTGGACTAATAACTAACTACAGAGCGTAGACATTTGAGCAAAAGAATAGAATTTTTTAATTTAGTATGTCTGCAATAGCAATATGTCAATAGCATATGTCTGCATCAAGCAAATCGCATAAAGTGTCGTAGTGTTTGGTTGTAGAGTTACACAAGCCAAACCTTTAATTTCTTCTTAAAAGAATCTAGGGTTGTTCTACATTTTACACGCGGGTACAATATTTAATTTATGGAATTTCATGATAGATGTCTTCCAGGCGATCAAGTTCTGCGTCTTTTCTGGCGATCAATGTCGGCCAGTCATGGGTGTTTTCGCCCAGTTGCCAGCCAAAACCCTCCGAGTCTTCGAAGTCATGGGCGAAGTGGGAGGCATAAACCAATAATTTCTTGGGCACACAGCCCCGCATCACGCAGGTGCCGCCGATCCGCATGTTCTCGATGACGGCAACTTTCTTGCCGTGACGTTGCGCGGCAAACCGGGATGCGCGAACCCCGCCGGAGCAGAAGACATATAGAAATTATATATACCATTTAGTCTGTATTCTGTGTTCTTTAAAAATATAGTAATCATTGCTGTCACAATTGCATCTCAGGTTTCCAAAGCAGCATTGATACTGTTTCTTGGGAACAGAAGGAGGTATTTAGTTTCAACTTTCAGGAAAACTAAGGGGAGTTAAATCAAATCAAAAGGTACAATACATATCCAGATTTTCAAAAGCATATATTTGCAATATTCCAAGAAAAAAGCAGGAGGGGGGAGAAGAAAACTGAAAAACATAAAATTACAGTTCTAGCGATAAGGACGAGGTAGATCATAATATTCCTAATAAATCAAAAATATATAATAAATAGCGTATGATAGCTCACTAGTGTATAACCCTAAAAACACTCATAAAACATAACGCATAAAAACTCATAATACATAACACATAAATAGCTGTTTGATGAAAGCTATGGCAACAAAACTATTTTTCCATCAACAGTAACATTAAATATTTCGAATTTTCGTATAATATACCATTGTCCAAGGGTTAGATCGGTGCGTTGGTTTATTACAATACCCATGGCACCGTGGTCATTGTGCTCACAAATGTAGGTCACAGTTTTGCCAAAGTAGGAGCCATCCAGCGAAGGTGTGGCGATTAAGAAGTGATTTTGTAAGCTGTTGTCCAAAATACGTACCCATATCTCAAAGTATTGAACCTCAAAGAGGCATCAGAGAATGGTATATTCGTCTGATACCTCTTTGCATACTAGCAGTGTTCCACAGCTATGCTAAGTAATGAAAATATACTGTAAAAGAAAACTGCTTTTAGTGGGAGTCGAACCAGCGGTCCGGGCATTACTCTCCAAAATAAATTATTCTTGGATTGTAACTTTGCCGTTCACAATGATAAGTTTAATACAAAAGACATATGTTTTATTTGTATATTTTACTTATTTCTAAATTGTTTTAACAAAATACATTGGTAAACTTTCTTCGACTGATTATTGAGATAGCTTAGAAATAGGCATACGTTTGGAATCAGAATTTTATAACAAACAATGATTCCTCGTTTAGCCAGGAGAGGGTTTGCCAAACGATCAAACATAGTTGGTAAAACATTTGAGATTGACTTGTAAAGCAAAATTTCTTACCATTTTACCACTATGAAAAACATTGCTCGTCAAAATGCTTCTTCTTGTGTCAGGTAGAAAATATTTCTCTTAAGACACTGCTTAGCAAATCATGCTCGGCAATCAGACGTTGCCAAACAGGCAAACACTGTTTGTGAAGCGAATCGCGGATGTTTGACCTGGGGCGAACTATTATATGAAGCAAAAGATTTTAGGGTCAATGATTCCAAAATTGCCTGGGACGGCTCTTTCAGAGGCCAGCCGGCGCCGGCGGGTATTTATTTATATTACCTCGTCGGTCAGTTTCTCGACGGGGAAGAAAAAATCCGGAAAGGACAAACGACGCTGATTCGATAATAAAATCAGAACTATGACGGTTCGCCATTTTACCGTTTACCGTTTACCGTTTACCGTTTACCGTTTACCGTTTACCGTTTAAGTTGTGACAAAGAGTCAAACTTGCCTGATATTTTTTGATGGGTAGCACTTAATGACTTATTATAACTTAATGAATCTCATATATTTGGAATTAGCATAGTAAACTAATTCTTTTGATGTATCTAATCGATATCAAAATTCCATTTTTTTTTTTCAGTTTCGGTTATTATTGAGCCGCGTCACTTTTTACTACAGTTCGTTAACACAAACTGGTAGATTAACACACAAGAGGCAGGACGAGACAAATTGTGGTGTAGTCGGCGGAGGGGGAAGGAATGATACACGTGCTCCGTATGACAAAAATCAGTTATAACCCAGATCAGACTTACGTCTGTGCGCGCAGAACTGTAGCTCTTCATTGTAGGTTCCGACCAAAAAATCCGAGCGGAGAATATTTTTCTAAGTAGAAGTCTCATATACTCTCTATAAAGGATGTATATCACTATGACGACAAAGTAAAAGAGTATTCAAGACAGAAGAGAGCTCTATGTAATAAAATGGAAAAACTACCTAACGACCGGAGGTCGACCACCGTGATGCACGCGTCCAGGTGGGTGTGCAGCGTGCCCTTGTCGAAGCTCCAGGCCAGCGCGGCGTCGTAGTGGGCGCGGCCCTCAGGCCGGTACGCGGCCGAGATCCCGGTCGGGATCCCGAGGATGAGCCCCAGGCCGAACCCCTTGGCCGGCCGCTTGAACACGGGCTAAGCAGCTCCCCTGCACTTGGTCGAGATGAGTCGATTGAATGGATCCAGCGAAGATAAGGGTTAGTAGAGTAGTCCATAAATAACTATCTAAAAGTAAATTAAACCTGATACGAACAGGAAATTGAACTTAACAAAGCAGAAATGAAGTCCTATCATAATTCAAACTCAAAACAATCAGAATTTTTTTTAAAGAATTAATGAAACCAAAAAAGTATATAAGTTAAAAAAATGATCATATTAAATCTAAAAATAACAGATACTAATATAGATGAATAAATGAATCTTATAACGCCTAAAAATTAAGTTGAATTTTCAAGTCAAACGTAAATTACCATTATTGATCCCACTGACCCGACGTACAATACCTGGTTTGTTGGCTCCGTTGGCGGTGGTGTGTGGAAAACAACCGATGCCGGAACCACCTGGGAAAATCTTACCGAAGATCTGCCCAACCTGGCGACCAGTGCTTTGGCAATGTCTCCCGCCAATCCCGACATCATTTATGCCGGAACTGGCGAAGGCTTTGGCAATGTCGATCAAATTGACGGCAGCGGTATCTGGAAATCTAGCGACCGCGGTGTTACCTGGGAACTCGGTGCAGCCACCGTCGTTGCAGATTCTGGGTGCGAACATGGTGGTCGTCGTGCTCTCGCTGCTGCTCGTGGGCTACTTGCAGATTGCGCATCGGGGCTTTGACAGCCGCTACCGCTCGCTGCTGCTGGGCATTCTGTTTCTCTACAATTTTGGCCTCCTCATGCAGTACGCGAATGCGCAGAATATGCCGCCGCGCATGAGCGATTTGGCCGTTTTGCGCAGCAGCGACCAGTGGCTTGCCGACAGCTTGTATCAAAAATCTTTTTTTAATTTTTGTTTGCTAAACGATCTCTTTTAAGACGCTAATGTTAGACTTTTGACACGTTTAAGTCGTGTTAAGCTTCCCCAAAATTAAGTTAATATTTGTTAATCTTTAAACAAACCGGCTAAATTATATAACGATTCCTTACTCTTTATCGTCCTCCGGTTCCTCCGACGCCTCCTCCGACTCGTTTGCAACCGGCACTATCGCCACGTCGGCTATATCGTCGTTTTCATCCAGACGAATAACCCTTAAAGCAAACCGGTTGAAGTTGCCGGTCCGCAGCCAAGGTCGACAATAGTCCCGGGGGTTTCTATCGGAATTCGATTGATCAATTCTTCCGCAGGCCGCAATCGGTCCCGTTTGAATTGCATATATTGTTCAGGGTCCCAGGCCATCACTTCTACCAGTATCTCGACATTGGTTTACTTTCGTATAATTCACCCAGCCTGGTAAGCGTACCCCTGGTTGTTCCAGCCGGCAGGTTATCCCGCGAAAAAAAGCCGATTTCAGAAATATGGTGGGAAGAATAAGAACAAGTTCTAGATACGTGATTGACGTAATCGTACTGAATCCGCTCTCTTTGAGGGAGTTGCGGGTGGGTGGGGGGTTGTTAATTCGGAAAAAATAGAAAAATTTCGGTATTTTTAAAATAAGAACGATGACCAGATCTTAATGAAATTTGATATTTAGAAGGAACCCTTGTCTCAGATCTCTTATTTTAAATCCCGACCAGACCTGGTGACATTGGGGGAGTTGGAGGGGGAAGCCATAGGAAAATGTGGAATTTTGCATGTTTTGCCAGAAGAAAGATCACGGATGCATGCTTATTAATTTTTTTTTTTCAGGGGTGGTCGTATTGAACCAGTAATCGTAGAGGATCGGGAGAGAGCTTATTTGATTGGAAATCAAAAGTTCCAGTGCCCTCTTTAAGTGACCAAAAATACTGGAGGGCAGCTAGCCTCCCTCCCATGCGCATTTCCCCCCAAAGTCACCCAATCAAGATTTTGAGATAGCTATTTTTTTCAGCAATCACTCCTCCTCTTCCTCCTCTTCCTCTTGTTGCCGATGCAGCGACACCGCCAGCAGCGTCGTCGTCATCATCGCCCCATCGACGGCCGCTCTGCGGAGGACTCGACACAGAGGCAGCGCCAGCAGGCTGCGAGGCGCGAGGCACACCACCACGTCCACGCGGTGGAGCATGTGATGCCTCTGTGGAGTCGCCGTTATGGCGCGTTCCGCCATTCAGGGTTTGTGCATCGAAGCCGTCACGTCCTCGCCCTCTCCCTCCGTAAAATTACTTTCTTCTTCATTTTATTTTTAACTCGTATAGCTTCTTGGTGTCCTTGTCTTGTAACAGCCTGTGTTCTTCACTTTAATTTCTGTCATGTTCTGGTATTCGCTTTTGTGTGTCTGCTAACCACATAATTTTT
Source organism: Alatinidae sp. Z8VKAUB7J3 (assembly GCA_010016025.2). Classification (NCBI taxonomy): domain Eukaryota; kingdom Metazoa; phylum Cnidaria; class Cubozoa; order Carybdeida; family Alatinidae; species Alatinidae sp. Z8VKAUB7J3. Next base: position 174,058,482 of record JAAAKM020721499.1, on the reverse strand, counting down.
CGTTTTTCACTTTCATTTTTTACACGTTCCGATTCTTACTGTCGCTTGTAATTCTCACTTCCGCCTATCTTTTAACCGTATATTTCTTTGTTCTCACTGTCCCTTATCTTCTAACCATATTCTTCAGGTTTGTTTTTAGAAGCACAAAATATTTGTATTTACAACTGAATTAGTGCGTTTATTCTATCACTGCTGCATTGTTTTTGTTGGCTTATATATAACGGAATGCCTACCCATAGGGAGAGGACCTATCACCATTTGAATGGTTCAAAATAACCCATAAATTTTTGAGATTTTGATCAAGGAAAGGCACTTTTTTGTGACTTCGACCCCTTCTTCTCTCCTCAGAAAAGATTTTCAGATATCCCCTTAGATGATTAAACTCTATATATTACGGAATCACCTAAGCGATAATTGTTAACAAACTGATAAAGATATAATTGCAGTTCGATTAATCAGAATGTTTATTAGTCATACATAATTATAACAAGGTAGTTAAGCCAGAAATTTTGGCCAGAAATTAAGAATAATGATCAAGCGTATACGTTATTCTATAGTTGGGAGTGAATAGCAGAATTTAGAAGCGTTTCATGAGTTCGTCTGTATATTGTACGATATTTTGTAAAATCCAGTATCTTTGTGTTTTTTTTTTATTTGGAGGCGACATACAGTTTGATTTCTTTAACACATCGTGAACTCCTTTAAGACTCCAAAGCCATAGTTTTCAACTTTGCTTATACTCTTACAAATAACTATATCTATCAAAAGCATTTGTAATATTCATGGCCTATAGCTTTTTCTTTTACAGTTCTTTGACATTGTTTTTTTTTACATTGTTATTCACATCTGGTGCCTTTGGACTAGGGGGATTAATAGGCGTTTAGCCTATTGAACTGGGGTTCTTCGGTGCTAGCACTAGGGCGCGAAGATGGTGACGAGACCCGCCCCGGCTATCACCTCTACTCGAACACCCTCTACTATCCGGTTAGCGCTGCTGGGACGGAGCAGCCGTTCAAGTTCATCGTCGACCCCGATGGCTGGGAAGGTGACCCGAACCGGACGTTTATCGTTCCGCAGAACGACTCGACGTTGCAGTGGGTCTATTTCGACCGGTCGGCACCGCTGAGCGTGCAGCCCGTCACGTCGAACATCCGATTTCAGTTTCGGCGGGGCTTGTGGCGCTTGCCAGTGAAGGGGATTCAGTTCTGGAAACCCGAAAGTGAGATGATTGGCACGCCGAAGCGCGTCGCCACCCGCTGCCGTATATAAGCTGGTCTGACTGCAACGCCTCGTTGAGACCATGTGGCTCCCTCTCAATCTGCCTCGACCGAAGATGGCCTGGCAGGCGGGAAGAGGCGGCAAGCGTGGCCACGGCAAGACTTTCTCTGTCTGCGCCATTCAGCATGGCTCAAGAAACAAAGAAATTCAAACTGATAAACTTAACGATAAAATCAATTTAAAAAAAAACTGAACATTCCTCTAATTTGAAGTAAAAAATTCAAATGTGTAGAATACAACATTTTATTACAAGAAATGCCATTCAATACTGGTATATTATTCGCAGCATTTTGCAGTATCTTGTTTGTAGCGTTAGGTAAGCATGGTAGGATTTAAAGCTTTGATGCTTCTAGGTCCAAACGTTTTTGCTGATCTGTTTTGTTAGGTTTTTGAAAGGATAAAAGTCCTTTGGGAAGCTTAAGCCAGGCAATCATACTCGTAATGCAATGGCATGGCTTGAAGCTTTATTATAATAATCTATGGCTACTTTACTAGAATGCATATCCGACTTGCGAAGTGCGCCTAGATCAATATCAAGCTCTCCTAGGCACTCAGACGCACGAGTGTCCTTCGCAGATCTCAATAGAGCTGCGCTAATGTGAGAATGACCTCGTAAGTACAGGGCAACAAACCCTCTCAGCTTTTTGTTCCAACATTACGATTGATTACTTACATAGGAGTTACGACTTTTGTACTAATGGTACCTGTAACGCCAATTTCTCGGCGATGTCGAATATTGTATACTATGTAGACGATGAATTACACGTGAATTATGATTGGAATTGCACACCAGGTTGGGAGAGTGGCAACACTACGTGTCCTGCTTACGTTAGAGTTCTCGGAGAATCCTGGCATGATCTTGAGTACATGCGCAATACTTTTCTAGCTGGTTGGGGCGTCATATCTACCACTGCTGCCCAGGAATAAAAGTAGCCAAATCAGTGACGAGTACAGTAAAATTCCGCATATAAGGGCCTATATCTTAAAAGAACCTACATTCAGAAAATCTGCAATAATTCATCCTTTCGCAAGAATCTTTTCGCATTCAATTTTTTATAGGTTCTTGTTTTGAAGAACAAATAATATGATATAGTTTTCAGCAGTGAAATGCAAATCCTCCGTTTAATTTTATCAAATAAAACAGAAAAAATCAGTCTTAATAATGCTCAATTTAAATTTTACAACTCGCTATAATGGTTTAGAAAACTCGATTACAAATAATTGACTTGAAACTAAACAACTCAATGAAATAACCACTTGTAAAACAACCATAAATAGATTCTCAACAAAAAACGAGGAGGCGTTTTGATACGAAATCTTTGATGATTTAGCAATTCTTTTTTTAGTTTGATCTGCAATTAATTCAAATATGGTCGAACTTAAGAAACGAGCTATTAAAAGCCAATTAATTTGTTTTACACTTGTAACGGTTGTAGATTTTGATAGATTGTGTCCACTTGAGAAAAGTCCACTTAATTTGGTTTGTTTGGAATTAGTAGATAAACGTAGAGGAATTGATGATTTTGTTGCAGAGTAAAGTTAGACAACACTACGCTATATTAGCCCAATTAATATTTTCGAATCGATGCCTAATGACTCTCTCACAATTTTCCATTTGAATTTTCGGGGAGTGCAAAGCAGTGTAACATGTGTAAATAAACTATGTATGGTTTTTGGAATTTAAATACAATGAAAACAAAGTACATCCGCTTGAACAACTCGCTTCCTTTTAAAATATTTTCCTTTCTTGTTGCAATCCACGGAACGTACAAGAGGATGATGTTTCTTTGTCTGTTGCCTTTTACCTACTTGCAGTTGAACATTGTCTTAAGTAAAATTTAAACATAGCTCAGATAGGAGATTAATGAATTCGTTGTCAATATCGCGATTGAGTGTAGCTTTCCTAAGTCACAGTTTTGAATTACCTGGGGCAGAGAATAAATGTCAAGCACGCGAGAGGTTTTTAATAGAGGTCTCATCAACAGGAATGGCATCGGACTTATAAGTGGTCAACTGCTTTAGCTGCTCAAAGTTTGTGGATACGTTAGAAAGAGATTGTTGTACTTCAGCTACAAAGTTTAGCTTTTGAGCGAAATTCCCAAGCTTTTTATCTAGAATTCCTGAAAGGAAGCCAAACCAAAAAGCGGCAAAGATATCAAAGCCCATAAAAGCGATATCAGAGGGGCGAGGTAAATCGTTTACGCTTGTTTAACCATTTTTTCATATATGTTAGCTAACAGAGAGACTTCAATCTGAACCCCTATCAAAATAAGTTCTAAAGCTCGACGAATAATAAACCAAGTCTTAAGCCCGGTTTCCACTTAAAAGAATGTTGTCGTTTCAATCGAATTCGACCTACTTCGACCCGCTGTCGATAGACGCTGGTAGTCGAGCAGCTCGAATTCGACCTGAACAGGTAGTGGTCATTATACCAAAAACCACTGTTGGTCATTAATTTCTCAAACGGCAATGGTCGTGGCCAATCATGACGGCGGTAGACTGGGAGAGCCGGGAGCGGAAGTCCCACTTGTTGGTCCAACTGCATCTCTCGCAAGCCTATCCATGATTGTACATCGACCCTTTCCTAATCGCCGCAGGCGCCCCAATGCAGAAGCTTTCGATTGACATAATGCGCTTCCCACCCGTCCGGCAGATCCAACGTCAGTGCCTGATCGCCCAGAATTGCGAATTCAAATCCCGGCCCGAGGACCATTTGCTTGCGCCTGAGAAACAGCCGGAAAAGCAAATAGAAGATCTTCTGTGGAAATGAGCTCGGAGCTTTACTTGGCTGTAGCAGTTCTACAATTACACGAAATCTTCAAATAATAAGGATATATGTATTATATTTAGTGCTGTCTCTTTAAAAATTCTTCAGAGCATTGCCTCAAAAGAGGGATTTATGTTCGATGAAACTCTAGCTGGATTCAAATGGATTGCAAATCGCGCCATAGACATAATGAAAACTGGTACAAAAGTAATATCCTAGAAATATACTTAGAGATGTGACAAATAAAGATTTACACTTGGTTAGGAAAATAAATCTCGTGATATTTAATATACCTCAATGATTGACATTTAACATAGTGGTAATTGGAGCATAAGACACCTTTAATGTGAGAGTAACAAATCTTTTAAAGACAGAAATTAAGTATTTAATGTGTAAAGAATATCCTGTATGCAATACACAGATTACACAATCTTTCCTTTTCATTATAAACATCAACGAAAGTTTAATTCTCACATATCGATTTCGAACATGAAAATGACGATTATATTCAAGTTTCTTCATCTTCAACAATAATTAATTCAATCACATCTACAATTCCCAATCCAGCGACGACGAGAATCGTCTCTCAACAAACAACAACAACAACAACAACAATGTCAATGAAGACTGCTAAAGAAAAATCTTTTTCTTCTTCTTCTTCATCTCCATTATTAGCGAAATGTCTTTGTGTCTTCTATTCATTTATTTTCTTATCCAGGTATATTCATAGGTGAGCACATTTTGTGAGAACTCTGCGACAGTAGTTCTGCAGATGGTCTAGTGATCGGCATTTAAAACAGCATTTGGGTAGGTCATTAAACTCGTAAACATGAAAAATTTCATAGCACACCCTGAGGCTATGCTTTAATAACGAAGATTGAGCAAATGAATCCAAAAATTCGAGTTTCACAGCTTTAAATCGGCCCAATCTTTTATCATATTTGATACCGTGCATTCTTCTGGGTACCATAATATCAATATCGGTAGGAATAAATATTGTTTTAAAATGATTCTCTGTAAGATATTAGGTATGGTTTGTGGGAGTTTCTTTCAGTCATATGGATCAAAAATCTGCATATTTTTTTGTCCTCTATAAGGCTGAAGCCATCTTAACTTACATCTCGTCATCTCGTGGACACCCTAGACCATTGGTGATAGTGGATCCTGTTTAAAAATCTTGCTTTTGTGAAACCATGGCCTTGGGTAGAGAAGACTTTTATGTAAAACCAAACGACACAAAAACGACCAAACATTCTACAGTTACCTCTCCGCTCCCTGTCCGCAACAGAATTAAACGTACGTATCTTTCTGTTACAGAACGTCACATGCTGTATTCTCTTTCTGTATTCTCAATCACACGTCACTTGCGTCGCTTATGTTTACTTCTAGGAATCTCGTGACGTTTTTTATTACACGAGTTTTAAACCGGAACACAGGACATACATCTTTCGTTACTCAGTTGCACAGTCATTTTCTTCCTCTGTTGTTTTTTATCTTTCGTTATTATTTCATGCCACCCGGATTGTCGGGTGGCGCGCGCCAAAAGTCTTCTGATTCGCGCGGCGGATCAGTTCGCGGTGGCCAGCCGAGTGGCGTTTTTCACGCTCACGACACCCTGAACCCGTTTGATATCGTCGATCGCCCGGACAACCTCGTCGCCGCTCTTGGCAACACCCGTCAGCGTGACATTGCCCTTGTAGACATCGATGTTGAAATCACTTGCCGATACCGTACTGTCCTTTACGAGAGCTGCCTTGGCGCGCGTTGCACGACCCGCGCATCCATCACCCGGGCGCGGTCGATGATCCGATGCAGGCGGGTGGTGAGCACGCCCAGCAGGCCGGCGATGCCGGTAATCAGAAACACCGGCGCCACCGCAAGTTGAATGACTTCCGCAATGGCGCTGATGGAGGCCGAGTGTTCCACGCGGCGGCAGACTATTTCAGGATGCCCGCCCGGCGCAGTTCGTGGCCGGTATCCGTGACCAGGGCGTCGAACATCCGGCCGACGTCGGTGCTGCTGTTGACCATCGGAGCAGCGTGGATAAACAGCAAGCATGACACCACGCCGTTCCTTCTGGCGGCGAACTTGGATCCCTTCAACGGCGTCGTCAGCCGAAGCCGTCCTGTCATCTAGAAGGCAATGTTCATCGCCTCCATCTGCGACGCGCGATCGGCCATCATGCTCTGTGGAATGGGCGGGAACAGGACTGTGTTCGGAGAGGCCGCGCACGAGTTGGCCGCACGCTGCGCCTGATCCGAGTTACAGCGGTACATCTAGGCGAATGAAGTTGGGGCTTTGGCGGATTTGATGAGCATTAAACCTACCGATTGGCTGGGGGATGGGCTTGAGCGCAGCGATGCGATTGATTATTGGATATTTGCAGCCCGAAATGATCGGGTTGAACATCTTTGGTCCGCCGGGCGGCATATTGTGCGCGATGGCGGTCATATTGAACGGGAGGCTATTGAGCTCAGATTTTTGCAAACGATCACCAAACTCCGAGCTCAAATTTAACTTATGTCCGCCCGCACTGAACCCGCTTAAGACTATTATTTTGTGCAACACGACCTTGCTTGGAAAAGTTTATCTTTTTTATTATAGGTTTTTTTAAACCTTCATTAATATATGGCTTCTTATTTGATGGCTTTTTCATTTTTTTCTTGGAAATAGGATTGATAATTACTACTCAAAAGATCTTGAAGAGACAGAGCCTTGTGGTCAACATGAATTATTTAATACACAGGAGACCAAATGTCCGTAGTAGTCCAAGAGCCAAATCTGTAAAGTCCTGAGTTACTGGATCACATCCCCCCCCTTTGTCAACAGATCTTGTTGGCATTTGAAAAAGATGCTCTGACACATGAGTTCCTTCTAAATAAAAAATTTCATTAAGATCCGGTCACCCGTTCTTGAGTTAAACATACCTCAATTTTTATTTTTCCGAATCAACACCTCCCAGCTCCTCCAAAGTGAACAGATTCGTTCAAATTATGTCAAGCACGTATATATCACTTGTGCTTATCCTCCCCACCATTGTTCATACTGATCTCTCCACTCTAAGCCCTACCCCCAAAAGTTGCTGTCCGTGCTTCTCCAAACAATAGCTCATTTTTCTTTGCCCCAAACTTATGAAGATAGAGTCAAAATTTGCTGTTGCTAATCAAAGGGAAACAATTCAGGTTAAAACCATTAACTAAACAAAGACCAAAAAGTGGCAAACTCTTTACCCATACCCCAAACTCTACCCTTAATTCCTAGCCCTTACATTTCCTAAAATCCAAATTGGTATTTACTTGTAATAAATGCTTGCTAAATAAACCCCAACATACAAATTTATAATCCTTTTTCTATCATTGATAATCAATCCTAATTTATCAAATAAGAGCTGATCAAAGCTATGGCCTTCAAAAAACAAGCATGATTAATAGACTTTCTGGTTCAAAAACTAGTCTTTTTTTGAACGTGGGTCAGGCTTCTGCTTCCAGATAGATTCTCAAAGCCCCACTCAGACCCCATCTCCCACAAGACTTACCATCAAAATCAACTGTTCCAGAACCATCCGTGTCTATTTCGTCAATCAGAACAATAAATGAACTTTTTGGTTGGTCCTGCACTTAGGTACCTCAACAGCGAATGCATGAAGCTTCATGGAGCAACGAGTAGTACGTTGCATAGACTTTAATGGCGGAACCGAGGAAGAGGAGCCCCTTGCTACACGGAAATATCTGTAGAAAAAGGAAAGAGATGATAAAGCCCTACGGTATACAAAAGCTTCAAGGGTCCCAGAGAGCTCAAGACCTCCTTGGGCGTAAACAATTGCTCTCTAAGGAAAAAATCCAGGCACAGACGCTTTAGTGCCGGAAAGGATGAACGAAAGACGCAATATCACCATTGGATCATTTTGGAGGAGCACTCTTTGGCTGTAGGAACTACAATGATCTGGGGTGAGATCCAGCCAGGGAAATGGCAACCAGCTATGATATGGTTACGAACGGCCCGTGAACTGGTTTTTGTCCAACATGAGCTGCGTCCAGAGCATGGCGAAGTCGTTTTCGTTGAAAACTCAAAGCCAGCAGTCGAGGTTGATGCTTCCAGTGAAAGATTGTTGTATAGATAAAACTTCAGGCACTTCGGAGAGTCCCAATTCTTTTCTATATGGTTTTAATAGTTCAACAATATTACTTTGTTGTTCTTTATTATCTTCCGGATATTCAGGAACAAATAAGTTTACCGAGATTGGTTTGTCAGTTAGCTCTTTAGTTTTTTTTATTTCTTCTCTAAGTTTTTCTGGTGATAAGTAGCCTGCACCAAGTGAACCAAGTCCACCATTATTGGAAACTGCACCAATAAGTTCAGCAGGACGTCATCGACTTTGTAGTTTGTCTTGATGTGCATGTTGAACTCGCGCGTGTTCATCTGGAACGGCTTGTCGGCAATGGCAACGATCACATCTTTTTCTCGCAGGCCATCGTGGTAAGCGCGCTGTCCACCCGCACCGCCTCGATTGATCCATCGGACCTCAAGCGCGGCGTCAGAGTCCGGGATTCCCAGCTTGGCACGAGTCTCGGCATTCGCGACCGGAGCCCAGGCTTCAAACCGCGGTGGAGCGTTCCACATTATGAGCCTTAGGAATTAGTAGGAAAAGATATTTAGTTTCCATCAACAAAGTTGGAGCAGACAACACCATCTAGAACTCACCCACTGTCTGGTAAGGCAGAAATGTTTTCAAAGCAATGGGAGGTCCTGAGAAAAATCAAGCAAACAGCTGTGTAAGCAATAGAACAATCCCACATACAACAGCAACACTCTCTCAGACTACTTACGATGCAACGTGCTGCTGGACATTAAGCCGGCGAGGCAAATCATAGTAGTTACAACTACCGAATGGGCGGCACCGAGGCGGCGGAGTTCTGTCGTGTCGTGGCCGGCCTGAGCACCGCCAGCCTTTCGCGCATCAGCGTGGTTCCGCGGGCACGTGTTCCGACCCTGTCGACCGCAGCGCGCGTCTTGGAGCGCCTGGTCGAAACATCGGGCGCGGAGAGGCTCGTCTTCTCAGCCAACGGCATCCGCGAGGGATCGCTGTTCGACGCCCTCGACGAGACCACGAGGAAGGCGGATCCGTTGATCGTGGCGGAGTAGTCTTGAAATAATTTAAAACTAAGAACAGTAAATAATTTCTGTTCGTTTTAATTTTCAATGTTTCCCCTTCTTTCAGTTGAAAGAATTGTTTTGTTTTGTTTTTTATATTTAATTTCTAACTGTTTTTCCAACAATGCCAGAAAATTCTCTTCGCTCCCCCTGTTTAATATTTCTCATGGAAAACTCTCCGAAAACTTCTGTCCCCACCGGAAACACCCCCTGTAAGAAATCGCACAAAAATTACCCCGAAAAAAATGTATCCACATCATCCCAAATTTTTAATATAGGCCTATCATGATGCAGTCAAGGAAAATTATGATTATTTAATAGTAGACCTTCACCTGCGTTCTTCAGATGAACTGAGGATACGAAGTCATACTTTTCCGGGGGAAGACACCATAGTTTATCTCCCCAAATATAAGCACCATGGTAAAAACGTTAATATATAAATAGGGCGGGCGTTGCCTATTTAGTTAGTTTATTCTATCCTTGATGTTAAAGATGTCGCGAGTGGTTTAGGACTTATTTAGAAATATGTACGTTATTTTATGTTTAAGACACTTAAGAAAAATGTTCTATTATGAATCTTATGATTTCAACCCATCTTATCAATGTTGGTTTATGTGAAAAGCAACTCCCTTCTCGTATTATTAACGTAATGATTCACGTTAAGGAACTAAATGAAACGGTGCACAAGGCAGTAAGAAATGTTAGGCAAAATATAGTTCTACTACTTAAGCAACTATTAACAACTTTTAGGGCTGAAATCCAGTAGAATGGAGGGTAATATATAATCCAAAAACTATGGAAATGTAAGAACGATTTTATCCAGCTATATTTTATATGTTAATTTGCCACTCTTTTATTCAACAAACTTGCAAAGATTTTTGACGCCTCTTGCGGTTTTCAAATAAAAAAACATACAATGCTTTGTAATTTCTCCTTAGATGAATGGAACAGAACATCACATCCTCTAACTAAGCGTGAGTTTGGTGTATGGGAATTACTTCTGCCAGATTTGGAGTTTGGACGAGATACAATTACAAAGATGAATGTTCGCTATATTTCACAAGCATTTATAATGAAAAAAAATGTTAATCTATTAATTTTAAAAGTCCTCAGTGCCCAGATTTTACATCAGTTAAGAAGAGACAGATTTATATCTAAGTGTGCAGTGAAATTTCGTTTTGTTTTAAGAGATATTGGCATAATTTAAGGAAAACACAACAGATAAGACTTTAGATCTTCTCTTAAGTAACCAAAGGTCAATAGTACGTTGATATCTTGGCCCACCCATGTCCTTTTTAGCCTGAACCCATCATATAACAATTTTGAGATGGCCATTTTGTTTAAAATAGTTCAAAGGTCAGATAAGGAAAACTCCTCTGTTGATGCAAACCCCAGGGGCAGGTGTTGTAAGTTATGCTATGGGGGTGTTTAGGGCTCTTATGGAGGGGATGATCGTATAAACTTCGGAGAGGGATCATTTGATTGGAAATTAAAATTTATAGTTCATTTTTTTAGAGTAAAAAAATATTTAAGGACAACCTGAAAGTAAGAAGCAACATTAAAACTCAAAACGAACAGAAATTATTCCATATAGTAAAGGCTACCCCCTCCTCAATACCTTGCTCCAGTGTAGCGAATTACGGGGGCTGTTTAATTAGAATAGAAACCTTTTTCGAAACTACTAAGAGCTTTAGCATAAAAAACGAGGTATTGAGGAGGGGACAGCTCTTCATATGCAGAATAAATTTACCAAAATTAATATGCAAATTTCGTTTTAATTTCTCATTTATGGTGAGCCCCTGCATGGTAATGCATCTAGTATTTCTTCGTCTTCATTCCTAAAAAGAAAATCATTTCGTTTTTTTTCTCTCCGATCAGTCGATGATTTACATGTTGGCATATCGTTTATCATTGTTATACTGAAATAAGGACAATGGACCATAGGTATATTGACCATCAGCAACAGCGTAGACTAATTTCTTCTTCGGATCGGGATTATGTCGTTGTTCTACGAATGAAAAGTTCGTGGAAAATTATTCAGTAAAGTACGATTTACCCATTCCGGCTTGTCGGAAAAACTGGCGCATATCCGCTCAAGATAGATCACGGGACGCTTCGACATGAAAGGTTTGCTTCTGCAGCAACAAGGAACAATTGCATCATGTTCAGTAACATGCTTCAAAATTTTGTACTTCTAACGCGCTTGCAATTACCGAAAATGATTGTAGTATTGGATTTTCGGGGGACGTATTGGGGCAAGCGTGATCCCCCTTTAACCATTCAGTATTGGATGCATCGTTTTTTGGTGCAGTCCTACTAAGTCTACTCACATGAAGCCGATGTGTGAATAAGTTTGCAGTATTCTCTCTTCATGTTCTGAAGGTAGATCTCTCTTTTCATTTCCTTTTGCCATAATCCATATTTGAGGAGTTTAACAGCTTGCCATTTAATATTTAGTGCTAAATCGTTTGGCATTGTTTCTTAACATAAAGTTTTTTGGTATTCATAGTACTCTTTAGAAACACCATTTTTTGGAAAGATACGTACTGTAAACCATTTGGTTTTTCCAAAGGAGCCAGGAAACGGACTTCCCCGAGAGCACCCGAAGCTCGACCGCCTCGGCCCCGGCGCGTTTCAGGCGTGGCTTGACCCGGCCGAGACGGTGGGACGAGCGATCGAGGGCGACCAGACGCCCCTGCCCTTGCAGGGCCGCGGCCAGGGCCAGAGTCTTGCCGCCGCCACCGGCACAGACATCGGCCACCGCCATCCCGGGCCGCGCGTCGGTCAGCAGGGCGACCAGCTGGGAGCCTTCGTCCTGGACCTCGACCAGGCCGCTGAATGAAATAATATCTATAAAAATAATAATAAATAATTATAATCCAAATTTTTTGTTAGATTCTGAAAAGGGGGAAAAGAGAATATCTATCCACTTATTCCCCACAAAACCGGAAATATAAAAGATGTGTTAAAAAAAAAACAACTTGAAAACATCCCTACCAATCAAACAAAGCGCTTATTTACGAAAAAAAAAATATAAGACCTAGAAAAATAAGTGAATAGAATGCGTCTAATAAAGGACCGACTGTATAAATAATGTACAAGATCCCTCAGCCATTTTCTACAAGAAATGAAACTTCTTTTTTTTCCGAGAATTATGGTCACTTTGATTGTTTTTTCCCACGAGGGATTTTTTTGAAGGGGATTTATTTGAAATAAAATTGGATATCCACTGTTCTTGCTAATTAATAAGTGATTACACCCAGAAATTGGTAATTTCTTCTGTAAGCAACGATTTTGGCCTGAAATCGCTTTTCAATGCTATCCAGAAAGGTTCCCAAAACTATCGAAAGGGCATGGTGCGGCGGCAGCGCGGTTCGACACCAGGCGGCGATGGCCGCCGGCTCGAAGGCTGCGCCGTCGCGCATCATGACGAAACACAGGATATCGTGTTCGCCGATGGCAGCGGGCACACCGACAACTGCCGTTTCGGCGATGTCGTCATGGCCGGCCAGGGCCGTTTCGATCTCCCAGGCTGATATGTTCTCGCCGCGCCGGCGCAGCGAGTCGGTCATCCGGCCGATAAATTGGAGATTGCCCTCAGCGTCCCATCGCTTTTAACATTTTAATATATGTATATATTTGTATTTCATCTAAGTTTGACAGATATGGCTCTGGATCTTGATATACTTTATTAGCTTACTTGATATTTTGGCTTTGCCTTTCTGTGAGGAGGAACTTCGTTTTCCAGCGGATGGGATTACGGTTATGTAACGTATATTTTAATTTGTTATTGGAATTAGCATCATATCTATAGTTCAGGAACCTTGGACAATAATATAGATGACAACAATCATATGATAAAGAAGGAGCCAGGCCGAGTTCGGTCTCCCGGGCCATGTGCGGCGCCAGGCGTGCGGCTTCTGCCGGGTCGAGACGTGGGTTGTTGCGCGCGATGCGCTGGGTGACCTCCGCCAGGTCTTTCAGGGTGCGGGTGCTGCGCGGTACGTTCATTCTGTTCAGCAGCATGTCGCGTTCGTGCTGCAGGCTTAAGCGTTCGTCCTGTTCGTGGGCGCGTTCCGGTGGTCCCAGGCCTTCTACCACCATCAAAGATTTCACTATCTCTGGAAACCAAAAATAATAACAAAGCATGGTCGCCCGATTACCGACAGCCCGGACCACAAAAATATTTTTGAAAACACTAATCTCTCAACAAGAACTTGCAGCCGCGGCACCGAAGGCTTGGGTTCTAACTTTTGTAAAAAATTTAAGGACAAAGCGTCGTCTTTCATGTACTTTTCTCTTGCGATGAGCGAAAGTACGGACGTCAGGGATACAGCACAATTCCTAATATTTGTACGAAGGATTGATAAAATCTGTCATTTATATGAATAGGCTAGAGGGTTGTCGGCAATTCATGGCTTTTGAGGCCTTAAGAGTGTTTTAGACTCGGTAAGTAGAAAGTTGTTAATTGAAAGTCGGTTAGTAGTAGGCCTGCACTTTTTTTTTTGCAGTGATAATAGCAGAAATGTAATGGAGGATGAAGTTTATTGTGAAGGTCATGAAAAAATTTTCTGGAATGGTTTTGTCTCGTGTGGGAGTGAAACAAGGATGCACTTTATCTCCTCAGTTATTTTCCCTAAATTATGAACAGCAACTCGACGTCGGCGCGCCGGTTGGCGAAGACGAGGTGCTTGCCGCCTCGGTAGAGGGAGAAGAGATCGCCGGCTAGATGGTTGGCTCCCGCATCTTCTGCCGCGTCCGCAGGTTCATGCTCAACTGCTGAAGGGTTGGCTGCTGGGCGTGAGTTGGTCATCGCCACGCTGACGTACGTGCGAACCTGAACGAGGATGTCGTGGTCGCCGGACGACTCGATCGTGACCACCTCGGAACCGCCCCGCGGACGCAGAGCTCATGTATCATGCCCCCGATATACGCCCGGAACGCACCAAGGCCAATTCAAATCGCCGCGTGTCTCCACGCGGATTGTCGCGGCTTATTGGGTATTGCGCCAATCATCCAACGCGGCATTGGCATCGCGTTCATCCGCTTGGCCCGCAACCTGAACCCGCGCGATCTGCGCCAGACCTGACGCCATAGACCTTTGAAACTCCTGAGTTTTCATTTGGTGCCTTGCGCCAAAGTAAAAACTCACAATCACCCCCAGCGGGTTTCAGGCAACATCCTGTGTGGTGAGTGCTCAGACCAGTGAAGATCAAGATCACATTCGGAGTCAGTTCCAGCAGGCAGTAGGCCCAGATGCTCTATGATTCAGTGGCAGGCCATGGATCAGCTCGATGCTGCAGTAGTCAAGTCTGAAGGCAGCCAGTCTAGCAGACCCTTGTTAATCAGGGCTGTGACTCAACTGAGGCAGCTCGGTCCGGATCTGACTCAAGTGCCTTCATTTCAGTAATCCATGTGCTGCACCAACAGATCGGTCGCGACCACCTGAAGAATGTAAGTATCGTCTATCAACGTTGCCTCACCTGTAACGACCCTGTTGGCTCCCAGGTCGACCAGGCGCTCCAGATCCCCGCCATCACCTTGCAATACCTGCCTCAACACGAAAGGACTGACTACCCGCACGCCCGACAAGCTGCCCAGATGGTTGGTGACTTCCGAAGTAAACGCACTTACCAATAGCGCATCGCGATCGTCGAGATTTGCGGCGTCAAAGTTGAGCACGACGTCGCATGTCTCTCCCGGATCGATCGTTCCGTTGCCGCACTGCGCCGGGTTGGCGTCGGGTCCCGCGGTGCCCGAGTCAGGATCGCCGAGAGCGGAGTCCCCCGAGCCGACGGCTGCGTCCGCCCCATCGGTATCACCGGTCGCGGGGCTGGAGCACGCGGCGACGGCCCACAGCGCGGTGGCGGCAAGGGTGAAGAGTGGCGAGCGTGGGAGAGCTGATATCGGCATCGAGGTTCCTGTTGGTTGGAGGGACGGCCAAGTTCTCTTAACTCGTTAGACAAAGTTCAGCAAAATGGGAATTTACTCTATGCAAAGCTGAAAATACTGAAGGACAATATTTTGTGAATAAATAAGATATGCATTTATACCTAGAAAAACTCACCCATTTTTTCTTCTTTTCCTAATCTACAGTTATCATTCTTGATGTAGTGCAAGAATCCATTTTCTTTTTTTTCTAGGAAGTCTTCCTGCCAATATTCTCCAGATTTGAAACCTCATTCATTCATCAGCGACGTGAACGTTTTTCAACTAATGCGGGTTTGAATTTGGCTCACCGTACAAGGAAATTAAAAAAAAAAATGCAAATTAACTTTGGAAGATCTACTCCTTATACGGTGGGTTGTCCCCTCCTCATTACCTTACTCTTTTTTTTCTAAAGCTGTTAGCACTTAAAAAAAAATATCAACTTATTATTCTATTGATCGTTCAGCAAACACTCTTAAAAAAATGGGACAAACAGTCAAACTTTAACGTAAAGAGCAAAGTATTAAGGAGGCTCCCGACGTACTATCCAATATATTTCCCAACTATCAATAGATTGGAAAATTACCATTATAATATTATATAATTCTCCAATATAATGGAAAATTTCCCATTATAATTGCAAATCCAAGCGTGATTAACAGTGAATGACCTGAAAGAACCTTCAACACTACTATTCCATTTTAATTCAATAGAAAAACGGAGCAATAATTAAGAAAAGAAAAGAAATCAAAGCACATTAAGGATGAAACTAAACACTAAACACTTTAATCGGCCGCCATTCCGGGGCATGCGCACGTTGATCGCCAACGCACGCAAAAACAACATGCAAGGATTGAGGTGGGGGTGGACGACGACCACTTCAGACCTTCTGAACTATTCCAGTTAAGGGAGCCTCCCATGGACCAGGAACTCGCCACGCACCCCGCCTGGATGGAACTCGACCTCGACGCGCTGGCTTCCAACTACAAGGAACTCGAACGCCAGGCGGGACCGGACGTCAAGATCATCGCCTCGCTGAAAGCAAACGCCCACACCCCCCGGCACGACCGGCTGATCAGCCAGCTCACCAGCCTGCGCCTGGACCTGATGCTCTTCACCGGCGACTACATGACCCGCGAGCACGAGGCCGCCGAGGCCGCCGCCGTGCTGCGGCGCATCCGCGAGGCCGTCCGCCCGAAGCACGGGGCGTTCGGCGTCTTCGGCAACCACGACTCGGCCGAACTCGCCAATATGGTCCGGGACATCGGCATCACCTGGCTGGGCACGGGTATCAAACATATTCCGGGGGAGAAAATTTTAGGGGTTTAGTTGATTTTTGGGCTTACATCGTTTTATGAATGGCAAGGATAGTACCAAAGGCAAATTAATGGGTGTTATATTTTACACAGTATTTTACAGAAAATAAAGTGTAGAACCATTTAGACTGCTGTGATTGTCAACATTGAAGGACACATCACATAGATAGATAGGTTATATGAGGCCAGGTTTCTAAAATGAATGATTGACTTAGATGCAGCTCCTTTCTAAACCAAAATCAGAAAAAGGACCGCGCAATACATCTATGGCCGTGCCTGCTCCAACGGCAAACGCGCCCAGTGCTTTGGCGGCGCCAAGAACCACATGATCATCATGCCCGACGCCGATCTCGACAAGGCGGCCGATGCGCTGGTGGGCGCGGGCTACGGCGCGGCGGGCGAACGCTGCATGGCGATCTCGGTCGCGGTGCCGGTGGGCGCGGAGACCGCCGACCGTCTGGTCGAGAAACTCGTGCCGCGCGTCGAAAAGCTGAAAGTCGGGCCTTATACCCTTCAGCAATCTGAAACATCTCAAATGTTGTAATGGTATGGCAAACCGTACCAACATGCTGACCTACTTTCCGCCAACATGTCGGCCAATAATCTTGGCGCGGTTTTCGCCAGCCTATATTTTGTTTACCAGATCCTACTGCATACTTTCACAACCGCCCCGGTTATTAATTCTGAGAAAAAAGTAAGGCCTGGTAAGAGAAAATAGCCTTTTCAAAGGAAAATAAAGGGAAGTCTCTTAAACGGCATTTTATTGTTACGGTGCAAATCGTGAACCCGTGGCAATAAGCGACTGAATGGTGATTGTATGAGGTATCAGCACTTTGATATCATTTCCACTTGCTGTCAGATTTCCCACTGTCAAAGCAACAGAACACATAACAAGTTTCTTTCGTACATAAAGTATCGTAGAGATGAGAGAGACTGTTACATAGGGCGTTGTAGCAAGTACCTTTCGTAAAATGAAATTAGATGGAGCAAACGTTAATTTTATCTCCACCTTAAAATTTGGTGGTAACCATGCAGTTCGCCAAGGCGCGAAACCTGGAGGCGTCCGGCGACTATGAAAAAGCGCGCGACATCTATTCCAATTTGAAGAAGCAGCAACCGCGAAATCCGCAGGTGTTGCACCGGTTGGGTGTGGTCGCCGACAAACAACGACGTCACCAGGAAGCCGTCGGCTACTACCAGTTGGCTCTGCAGGTGGACCCCGATAACGCCGAGCTGCACAACGACCTCGGATACTCGTACTACTTACAAAACCGGCTGCCGGAGGCCGCTCACATTTAGATAAAATTTGATATAGAGCACGAGTTCACTTAGCATTGCCTCCGCTGCGGACAAGACTTGCTCTGCAAGATTTCATAACGTAAAAAAAAGTGTTAATTTATGCTAACGTGGAAGTTTCTACGGCGTAGTGTGAAAACACCAAAAGAACCTAGTCCAGGCAGGCTTGTCCACTGTTGGCCTACTTACGAATTAACCATTTTCATTTCAGGTTATGCCCTTCCCCATGCCATTCTCCGTCTCGACTTGGCGAACGCCGTGTCTCCCAATATCCTCCTTTGGATTGTTATTTCGAACGGTACCCGATCCACGAACTGGATGTTTTTCATGTCTTAGCCTCGCGCTTCCGCCGCCAGTGCTGCCGCCACTCGTTTGTCGTTTCTCATACCGACAGCAGTCACACCGGCTCAGAATATCTTGAACGTGTTGTAGCTCTGCGTATATATTGTCTGAGTCTTCGTAGGCATCGCGGAGTTGTCGTTCCAACGTTTCGGCCCTGTCTCTCCATTCAAAAGAAAAAAACAAATAAAAAATGAAAGAAAAAAACAAAAAACAAAAGAAAAGAAAAAAGAGCATTATTCCAAAAAATATATACTTTCAAGTCACTGAAACGGCTGCAGTTAATAATTGCGCCAACCCAAAATCTTACGGTCTTGCAGGATAACTTTACTGAAAACATCATTGCCTTCGAGAATTTCTTCATATTGCAATAAAACAGAAATCGAAGCTGAGGGACTTTTGGTCAACAATGAGGAAATTGAAGTAGTGAGAAAAAATAATGAAAAATACGAAATAATTCTAAAATTACAGAATAAATATGTTTATTCTAGTACATTTTCAAGGTTCCCAAGCATTCCATGTAGAGAAATACCTGCTACAAATGGTCTGGTGTATTTTAACAAAAAAAAGGTCTTCCTACAAAATCAAAGGGCCCAAGAGGGGGTTCTAGACACTTTCCTTAAAAATTTATGAAATCTTAAAATACAGAAAAATATATCTATTCTAGTATATTTTTAAGGTTCCCGAGCTCCATTTAATTTTGTAGATGTAACATTCAGACTTTATATCTCCAGATAACAATAGACAAAGAATATCCAACTTAAAAAAATTAAGACTCCAACCAAGTCAACTATAATGGAGTCGTTTTGAGCCTTGATAACAAAGCTGACTTTATACCAAAGCTGAGTAAGACATATACTTAAAAGCTTATGACCGATTACTGGGCAGCTATGCTTCAGCAATTTTGGGTTTCAATATCAAAAGCTAGAATATAACAAAACTTTAGGAATCTCCTAGAGGGCAGGCTGAGATAAGAGTTCTTGAAAAATGACTCCAGTGTAATTGCACTTTAGTTTAAGTGATACTTGCAGAGAATTTACATTTTATCTATTTATTACTCTTAAAGAAAATTAGAAAAACGTTTAAGCTTAATCATAGGGCTGTGTAAGAGAGTATTGGTATATCGGATGCATAAAAGTACCTGGCACCGCAAACTTATGAATAAAAAAATGGATTCTATCATTTAATTTTTTGACAAAAGAAAAAGAAGGGGTCCGGGAAATTTTCCACATAGAAGTGATATCTATTAAAGTTGAACAATGATCACAAATTAAATAAAATAAAGTGTTTTTTCGAATGAGAATATGCAAATGAAACTTTTTCAGGCGGAATCGTGAGTAAAAAGCTTTCTGGGAGGGGAGAGGGTATTTAAAGCAAGGATGGAATTGTCCAGGTGTAATTTCTCGGGACAGTAGTTTACACGGGATGAGCTTGGCATGGAGAATCTTTTTTTAGGTGGGATTTTCATTAGATTTTATTCCAATTTCTTACGTTTCACGTTAAGTATATTTCTTGACGAACTGAAGAAAAATATGTACCTCGTAAAACATTTAAATCAAAGAAAGAATCGCCAGTGTTGCATTCCAAGTCTCTTTTGAAAACACTAAATCTTGCCAGCCGTCAGATAACCCTTCTTTCACCCTCTACCTATCTAAATTTAAAACTTCTTCTTCATCATGTGTGAGCAATTAATTACGCTTGGGGGCGAGTTGAAAAAACTTCGTCGTGTCTGAGCAAAGAACTCGATCTCGCGAATCCCGCCACGCCCGAGCTTGATATTGTGACCGGCCACAGCGATCGTTCCATGGCCCTTGAACGCATTCACCTTGCGCTTCATTGCGTGAATGTCGGCCACGGCGGCAAAATCCAGATAGCGCCGCCATATGAACGGCTCCAACTGGGACAGGAACTGCGCTCCGGCCTCAATATCTCCGCCTACCGTCCTTGCCTTTATCAGTGCGGCGCGTTCCCAATTCTGTCCGAAAACTCCATTCGTCGCCATGTTTTAATGGCCCGATTGGCAGCACTTCTCCACTGGCCTTAAATTCATTATTATCAACTACTTTTAAACACAACAATTGGTAGAGGTTTTTCAGCTGGTTTTCTGCATTGTCGGTGCTTTGCAAGGCTGCGGAATCATTTTCACGCGTCAGGCGCAAACCGATATTACCGGGCGGCAGGCTATGCGTTTTGGTTGTCTCAGCGCTTTCGGCAAAGAGAACGCCCTCATCAAGATTCAAATTCCTCCAATCGTAAACCACACCTGGTGTGGGGTTCTTGAGTGTCACCATGGTCGTCAAACAACGCGGACTCGTCGCTTGTGTTTGTTGTGAACTTGCTTTGATGTTTTAATGCAGCTATCACCCTTTTTGTCCAGATTTCAATCGTGGAATCGCTAACAAGGGCCGGTTTGGATTCTTGATGAGAAGCTTTATTTTTTTAGTTCTTTTTTTTAAGTGAACTGAAAACGTCAGTCGCTCTCCATCAAGAAACTTCGCCAGCCGCAGTTGAGGCGGGAGCGTCGTCTGTTGCCTCCGGGGCAGGGCGGAACGAGGCGAGCGCCCCGACAGCAAGACTGCCACCGAGGATGAAAGCGAGAATGCCGCTGGTCGCGGATCCGGTTCGCGTGAGAGGGCGTGCCATGTAACCTTCGTCCTTTCAGAGCGTTGCGTTTGAGGCCTCCAGAAGCCTAATCGGCGGCAGCCCAATGTCCACGCGACAGCGGGCATTGCCCGAAAGTCGTCACCTCACCCGAACACACATTTCGACCTGTCATTTTGACACAATATAACAAGAAATTTTTTATCCAGGGAAGGAAGGGAAAAAAATACATTCAGACTATCAAGGGACAAAACAATTTCCGAACTTTGTTAAAAAATGGCCTTTCCTTTTCTCTTAGAGCCTGCAATTGTTCAAGATAATTTGTTGGTAACCTGACCAGAAATTTTTTCTGAGGCAATAACATTTCTGAGTTAAAAATAAGGAGATACAATTACGAATACTATCAAGGAAGCTCGATACTGAAAAACCTAAATAAACTATGGCATTGCGTCGTAGATATATTCTGTACAACTTTCTGCCTTAAGATTAAGTATGTTATTATCTCTTAACTTCGTCCAAAAGGAATTTTACCGTAAAGTAGGAAACCTGTAATTCAATCTTAAATTCGGTAGTTGACAAAAATACTCTGCGCCTCGCCCCCAACATTTTCGTCAATTGGCTCTACTATTTATGTTGGCTACTATTTAAAAACAAACAAAAGAATGTATTTTAAAAATCAGGTCAGAAGTGTTGCTGTGATACCTGCCACCCAATCTTTTTGACGTGCCTCCTTCCGGAGTTCCGCCTGCTGCAGACGTAGTTTGTTCAAATAAGATTGGGGTACTGGCTGTGACTCAACTGGTTTCATCTCTGGAAATGGATATTCGATTGCTGAAGTATCGAAGCTTTCGAATTTCTTAGATCGCCTTTGCCCTACTCGTGAAATATTGCTCCGATTAGTTGCGATCATGTTCCTGACCATTCCATATCCATCCATTAAGATGACAGAAGAACAAGAATGACAATACAAAACACAAATTATGGTGAGGTTAATTCTTCTATTGTCCAAGAATTGCTTGAACAAATTGTTCTTGAAAAGGAATAAAAATGCTATCCTATAAGTCAAATTAAGCTAATTTGGGCCAGAGAAAAAGAATCTCAAAACTGCATGGCCTTAAGCTAAAAGAGGAGCATACAGCTCTTAAATATATCTATTTTGCTTGTGATAAAGTTGTTAATTTGGCTTTATTCAAGCAAGAAGAGAAAAATTCTGAAGAAGATAAAACTATCATGTAAGTTTGTTCTCAATGTCTCATTGATTACATCTCATTTAAAAGGCATATTCACATGTTGTAAATGTTCACTAGTGGGTAGATCAGCCCCATTCCCAAGCTCATAAGACTACAGACAGACTACAGACTCTGGGATGGTTGCAAGGATGGGTCTGACATCAATTTCTTAAATTTGCGTGACGCATAATTAGGTTATATTTGTGATAAAAAACTAGAATTGAGGATGTACTGCACAAATACTACTTTCATTTGGATATAATTGACAAAAAATATCATTATGCATTATAAATGTCATATATGCATGGTGCATTGATATATGTTGCATCGTAAGCAGCCATTTTTGGGGAATTTGTCGTATTATGATTTGAGATATAATTGTATTATCAAACAGTAAATGGAATGAAAGATGAAAATGTAAAAAACAGAGAATCCAGCATAATATAAAATAAGAATTTAAGTTTTGTTGATTTTTAGATGTGGTGGATGAGAAAACAGGAGACATCTGCCATGCAGGTCCTGAAGAAAGGTGATTCTTACCTTTACAAGACATTACTTGTTTTGTCTAAGGCCATCCATCATCATGTATAATGATGTGGGAAAAACAAGGCATAACCTGCTACACAGGTACCATAAAATAATTTATACTGGCAGCCTGAATGAGACATCTTCTCTCTGGCTTGTAAACAATGCATCATTTGCAGCAGAAACCTGATTGTAATGCAGGTTCCGAAATAGCGTACACACCCAATGCGCCTCTCCTGCTTAGGGTCTGCCAGTATCAAGAACCGTCTGTTTACTGGAGGAATTAGCCCTAAAAGGGCAACCAAGATCACTGTGAGTAATAGTGACATTTTCTATCACGAATCCCCCCGCAACTCCCGATCTCAAAAGCATAGAACTTGGATTTCAGGACCAGATCCAGAAATTGAGAAAAATTCTACTGTCTAACCCTATTCAGTATGTCCTTTTACCCCCAGAAGCCCAAAGAAATGACCTTACGGACGAGATGTTTTGTTCTGTGTATGTTATATTATTTACACACCCAACCTTACGAGCTCTGCTCTCTGTTGGGGGTTAGTGTTTTTTTTTTGTACTTTTAAGTATATCAAATAAAGCATTAAAGTAAAGAAGGGTAGATCCTCTTGTATAACAACTCTTGTATAACAGATAACAGGAGGATCACCGGGGAGGTCTTAGGGCCTGAACCTGTTTTTATCCCCCCTTCCCCTCTTCTCAAGATAGTGCATAAGGTCATGTTAAGATCCACACCCAATACGCTAATCTGTTTCATCGGTCCGCTCCGACTCCGTTGATGGACTTGCAATTACCATCATGGCTCACTGAAGCCGCTTTGGGAGCGGGGCGGACCATTTCATCACGGACGGATTCACGGCGTGGTCCGGAGTACGGGTCGCATCGACGCGCCGCCCCGGCAGATCGCCACAAGCCAATCGGCCTGCACCAGAAGCACAAACGGGCCAGACAGCAACGAGGCGGGACGGTGTGACACCAACGCAGCGAGGTGCCGTGCACAGTTCCGCGAACGAAATTGCTTCGGTGTCGGTGTTCTCGAGTTCGGTTTCCACTGTCCACGTGCCGGCAGCGAAACCACGCCGCACGGCATGCGCGCTTCTGTAGTCGATCGGGCCGTCGACGCGTATTTCGCGGAGGTGCGCCTTCAGTACCTCGATTGTCGGCTCGAACTTCTCGTGGAACAGCGGGTTGGGGAGAAGGCCGTCGGGTGGATAGTTCGACGTCACAACCAGCGCTGTCCCGCACACATCTGAGTTCAGTCAGAAGGCGCACTTTCTCGTTCATATACGCAACCACGGAGACCACGATGGTACCGATGATGGCTGTCCAGGATGCCAACTGTAGCGAGTTGAAATAGGATTCCCAGCCCCCACCGTCCATCATGTCGAACTGATAATTACTGAAAGAAAGAGTCAGGTTGTAAGGCCAGAAGGTGATTAGGGATGCATAGAATGCCATACCGATCACTAACAGCAGGAAGCCACAGATCAGTGTACAGAACAATGGACCTTGTAGTTATTATGAACTAGATATGACTGGAAAAAGTTTTGGAGTTTGTAAATGTGGTTATAATAAAGCTGCGCATTCAAGAAATTCCCCAGAAAATAGAAGAGCACAACAAAGAAATGCTGCACAAGCAAGAAGACTTGCTGTAGAATCAATTTCTGTTGTTCAAAATAAGCATAATAATAATAATAATCATCATCAAAGCGTTCAATCGGCATTATCTGCTCATAGTGGAGCTTCAACAACCAATAATAGCCAATGCGCCTTTGGTTTTCCAGCGGTATGACGCGTCACGGCGGCCTTTTCCGTCAGTATCTTCTGTGACAAGGGGTAGCCCGAGCAATGACCACCAGCAATAGAGCCCCCGGCGCTCCCTTGATGAAGGGAAAGCGCGGTCTGATCATGGGGGTCGCCAACGATCATTCGATCGCCTGGGGCATCGCCACGATGCTGGTCAACCACGGTGCCGAAGTTGCTTTCACCTATCAGGGCGAGGCGTTCGGGCGCCGGGTCAGGAATATGCAATAAGGCGAATCAGAGATGGATTTAAAATGCATAAAAGTGAGACAAACGCTGAACAAATTGAAAACTTTTTGAATCTTGCAAAAACCAATCTAGCTATCATTCAGCGACAGGTATTCCATATTGGCATACTTTGAACATTATTCGAATTGTATTACAGTTTAAGATTAATTGGCATTGAAAAAGTTTAAATTTGATCCTCTCTTTGTTCATGCAAGTTTGCGATGACATAGCAAAACTCGCAAGAGACCACCAGGACAGTCTCATTGACTTTTGCTTTCACTGCGTCAGGAATCTTATCCCAGAAGGTTCTGGCCTTGGACTGTTTAGGGCTCAGGCCCTCCACATCTTAATTTAACCCGTTAAACATTTTGTGTGGTTTTTGTGGGGATTCACCATCCCGACACTCTACTTTTAAGCAAAACTAAATTCTCATTTTCTCTACAATTTTTTTACTCTCTCCAAAGCGTATCGCTTTTCCTCCTCCGAACGTTCCAAGCGCTCCTCCCATTCCATTTAAGGGTTTTGAGGCATATGAAGCAATGCCATGAGATAGTTGATGGGGTAAGCCTCTATTGGACGCGTTATCAGCAAGCTTGTTAACTTCAAGTTGAGGAGAATGCCCTGAGATCAAAACTGAATAAGACACAGTGGAAAGCCTCATATTGTAATCTGCCCATCATGAATAGAATATTAACCTGGTGGAGACTGCTGGTGACTAGACCATATTTCCTCCTGCTCCAGTTCTTGAGTAAGCTGCTGCATTAAAAGACATTGCTTTGTATTAGAGTTAACGATGCTGATGCATATTGCAACGATACATGTTAGGGGATCAGCTGCCTTAAAACTGGGACCCATAATCAAACATACAAAATACTGTACTATGACAAGTTTGGAAGAAACTCGAAAATCAACAAATCACATCCATACCCTGACAGAGGAACTTTTCTTTTGTGTTCTCGAAGAATCTCTTGAAGAAATTGGTTGAACAAATCGGGATCAATTTTCAATTTCAGATTTCCTGTTTCAAGGGTGCCAATATCCATGCCTAAAAACTTGGTATAAACATTGGCGAGGGCATTCAGGGCGGTTTTTTGGGTGCTTGGTGACCAATGCTCCTGGAGCGTCTTTTCAGAGAGAAAAGCAGCGATATCCTCTGACCCCAAGGTTTCGGGATGCTTCATACCATGAAAACGAATAAATTTGGCAACCCACATAATGTAGTGCTTTTCGGTTTGCCAGGCATAACCGTTGAGCCTTAACCAAGTGCGGTAACGGTCCAGAAACATGAGCCACCTGGGGGTCCTCTACCTGCGGGGCCAGGGCATTGGGAGGAATCCGGAGCGCGCGGTCCAGCTGTTCCAGCAATCAGCGAAGAGGGGCTACGGGGGAGCCATGAACAACCTCGGCACCCTGCACGAGCGCGGCGAATTCGTCTACCAAAGCCCGGAGCGGGCCTACATCTGGTATCGGAGGGCAGCGGAGGCCGGAGACCTCGCCGCCATGAACAACCTCGGCCGACTCCACGAGCAGGGCCTTGGCGTGCAACCACATCGAAATCCGTGCAATTCCCCTGAAGTTCACCGATCACTTCTTCTGCATTTCCATAGGTCGGGGCAGTGTCCAACAAGGAAACCCCCGATCGAGCCGCTAGCCTCAAGATGTCATGGGCCTGCACCCTTGCGGTTGGTGTTGCAGGGTTTGCTGGACCGTATGGTGTTCCGAACTGAACGGTCCCCAATGCTAGTTTCATTTTCGTGTTTCCGGGCGGGGCTTCAAGTTTAAAGGGTTTGTACATTAGCCCAAAAACTTTTCGCCAGTTCACCATGTGGTTACCTTTTAATTGGATGTGTGGCCACGTTTTTACTAAGCAATTCAAGAGAACTACAGATTTTTCTGGCTGCTCCCTTTGTTATTAAATGTTTTTATCTTAAAATACTTCTTTCTTTCATGAAGTACTGGGAGCTGGAGAACAAGAAAAAAATAATTGTGAATTGTAGTTTTGGTTTAAAGAAGTTTTCTTTTTTCTTTAGATTTTTGTACAGAAATCAAATATCTAACATTACAGCTGCAACAGCAACAACAGTTATTAACACAGCAGGCGCAGCTAGAAGAGAAACAAAAACAAGAACAACTACGGCTAGAGCAAGAAAAACAATCATTACAGCAGCAAATCCAACAGCAAAAGATGCAGCAACAACAAGAACAACAGCAACAGCAACAACAACAGCAGCAAAAACCAGCAGCTCAGCCACAATCAAGTCCTGTCTTAGATGATGCATTCAGAAATCTCCAGAACAACATTGCTAGTTTGGAAGGCAAGAGCGCGCGCCAACGCGCGAAGGGCTCGGGCGACGCCAACGCCAAGGCCTGGGCGATGCGCGACGGTTTCGACGGCCTCATCGACGTGATCGAGCGCAAGCTCGCCGGCTCGTGAGGAGCGTGTCGCGGCGCGGAACGAGGGACGGAGCGCGTCGTCCCCCTGGTACGACGTGGGACAGAGTGCTACCTTCCCGCCGGTAGAGGTGTGGATTTCCACGCCCTCTGCTTGTTTGACGGCGGCACCGGATCGGTCGGTGGCGAGCGATATCAAGCCGAATTTTTTATATTGTTTCTGTAGAAATTTTGACCTTTTAATTGCACTTTCTTTGTGTGGGCGGTTGCACATTGTGGCTTTGCCTTCCTGAGTTCTCAAACTCCTCTTGGTCCGACTCACTGTCAGTGTCTGAAGAACTTGTGCTTGTAGATTTAGTAGCTAGTTCTTTGGAAGAAGACGTTCGAGATTTTGGTGTTGACCCTGCGTTGATTTGGCGTCTTCTTGTTGATTTCTTGGCTCTGGAGCACCAAAAGAGCCTGCTCATCTTGAAGAAGGCTCAGGGGTTGAAAACCTAAACCTGTCTAGATACACATCACCAGAGCAGTCTTTGAATCCGTCAAGAAATGAGAAATTCGGGAAAGGGCTGGAGAAAAAACGCACTAATACACAGGAGGGGATGGATGATTTAATCAAAACTCGTCTGATTGGGAATGTAGATAGTACTTCTCCTAAGCCTCCAACCAAGAAGGCTAAATCTGCATCCAGGCTTGATTTTGATTCAAAAGGTGGCTGCGCTCGAAATCCGACAGATCGGCGGGGGCGAGGTAGTTGTCGGGTGGGTCGCCGCGGCGGATCTGCGCGGCCTGGTGCTCCAGCCGGGTCTGGGCGATCAGGTCGTAAGCGTCGGTGAGGTCACGCGCACCGGAGGCGCTCAGCACGCCCGCGGCCGCGGCAGCGGTGAGGCGGGAGCGGGTGCCTGGCTCGGTCAGCTTGGCTTGCAGTGCATAAAGCCGCGCGAGGTCCGCCACCGGCACCACGCCGGCAATGCCCTATGATTTTTTGAATAAATTATTGTTAATAAGTCGTTTTTGGGAGAATGAGGGGGGCCTGGTTTCAGATCCCTTGATTATTGGAATAAAATATTGTTAATAAGTTGGTTTTTGGTAGGGGTGGGGTTGAAACACGGAAGGAGGGCCAGGTGTAGGCTCCCATGATTTTTGGAATAAAATATCGTTATTAAGCCTTTTTAAGGGATCAGGGTCAGCCATGAAAGAAGGCCAAGGGTCAGTTCCAATGATCGGTCTGGACAATTCAATTGTTGTGAACATTTACCCCGGACAATTACCCTTAACATGTCCACGCGTAAAATTGAATTGGTAAAGAGAAAGCAAGACATATAAAGAAAGAATCGTATAAAAATTCCGGCAAATTCACCCAGTGTAAAATGTCTCCTGAAAAGTTCACCCCCTGGAAACTTCTCTCTCCATGGAAAATTCCCCCTGCCGAAAATTTGTCCTCCCCTCCCACCCGAAAAATATATGCATACTTCCCAATAAAAAAGGAAAGACGTTTATTTTGATATCTTTCCCAAGCAATTGTTGAAATAATAGTATAAAAATCTCCAATAAGAACTAATAAAGAACATAATTGTGTAGTAATAGTTTCTTCTATAGAATTTGGTTTTTTAATCGAACGATGAAGATAATAAAGACCTAAACAACAAGCAGATAGACCATTTGTTTCAAATCTTTTCTGTGATTCTTTTTTTATTTCGGCTTCTTCTTTCTTTGTTAGTTCTGATTCTTCACTTGTTTGTGTACCAATCGAAAATAGCCATTTGCCAATAGAAGTTCTCAAGCAGATAAAATAACTGTGACTTTTCGTGTCAACTGATCACCAAAATACTTTTATCCAAGGATTGTT
The DNA here is from genome assembly GCA_010016025.2 of Alatinidae sp. Z8VKAUB7J3. Lineage (NCBI taxonomy): Eukaryota > Metazoa > Cnidaria > Cubozoa > Carybdeida > Alatinidae > Alatinidae sp. Z8VKAUB7J3. The sequence continues at coordinate 174,029,772 of JAAAKM020721499.1, read as the reverse complement.
GTGTTCCTGCCCAGAGATAAATGCTTTAGTATACTTTCAGCTGTAACAATTCAAAAGGTAATGCTCGAAAACTGACTTCTCTTTTTTAATTCTTTTTAAAACTCTAGTTAAGGATTAGCAGTTCTACCTAAGATAAAGGTAAAACTTCTATTGTACTGATGAAGTCTGTCAGCCCATCTGCTTTCTACTGTCAGAGGCCGCCAGCTATATCACCGGTCAGCATCTCTCGGTCAATGGTGGCTATACCATCGCCGTATAAACCATAATTCGCCGGATAAAGACCGCTAAAGGAACGATGTATGCACTTTGAATTGACGCCGGATCAACAGATGATCAGGGAAAGCATCAGCAAACTCTGTGAAAAATTTGATGATCAATACTGGCTGGATCGTGATTCCGATGGCCGATTTCCAGGTGCGCGACTATCAGGTCGGCTTCGTCGAACCGCCGGTCGAACTCCGCCGGTTCGATGAACGACTGCCACTCGAAGTGCTGCGGGCGAAATCCCTCGGAGCCCGGATCGGCGATCTGGCCGATGACATGAGCGCTTGGGTTCGCGGCGCACCAATCGTCGACCGCGCGAGTGAGCCGGTCGAACGGCAGTTGGGTTCCGACGGTCAGGAAGATCAAACCACCGCCCCTTCATAATGCGGCCGGCCTCGCTCGGGATCGAGAGCTCGGCAACGTGGGCGTGGTCGGCGACGACGACCAGTCGATCTACGGATGGCGCGGCGCGGAGGTCGGCAACATCCTCGACTTCGAGCGGCACTTCAAAGGCGCGAAGGTCGTCAAGCTCGAGGTCAACTACCGCTCGCGCTCCCCGATCCTCGACGTGGCCAACGCGGCGATCGCCCGCAGCCGTCGGCCGCGGCACGAGAAGGTGCTTCGCTCGTTCAAGGGCCCCGGCGACAAGGTCCGCCTCGTGACGCTCAAGCAGCGTGTTGCTGTTGCCCGTGCCCTGGTGTTTGATCCGCAACTGGTTTTGATGGATGAGCCGCTGGGCGCACTTGATAAGCAATTGCGCGAGCAAATGCAGTACGAGATCAAGCACATCCACGAAAACCTTGGCGTGACCGTCGTGTACGTGACGCACGACCAGTCCGAAGCGTTGACAATGTCAAACCGGGTGGCCGTGTTTAACGACGGCGTTATTCAGCAACTGGCACCGCCTGACGAGCTTTATGAACGTCCGTGAACATTTTTCAGAACTTACATCCAAGAAACTAAAAGTCGGCTTATGCAGTGTACGCAGCTTAAACGCTGCGTCTATCTAGCCCAGAAGAGCTTTAAAATATATAATTTTTTCATATAACTCGCGAAGTTATTCCAAGGGAAGAGTACCCAGTAGCGTCACAAGGTTTACATGAGACTATGCTTGAACTCTGCTTTCTCCAGGCAACCCATGTGCGACATTATCTTTAGGCATGTACAGAAGTGTCCAGTGATTCACCTGTCACACCATTGAGTGTTATATTATAACGCTTAATGGGTGTTGTTGATACATTATCACATTTAAAGATTACAAAGAGCCTGATAATAGCGCTGTTTTAAAGCGCCATTAGTGTAATGACGTTAATGACCGGATAAGCTGAAGCTCAGATTATTTAATGGGCATCAGGCTCAACTTTTAAAGCTACGCAAAATCTAACAAGTCAGTACCGAAGAAGTTATCGATGACACAGCGCCATTCTCCACTTGCATCCCTTTGCAAGACATCCTTTGTATCCTTATCTTGAATCATACAATCTCTCACAAGATCTCTGTGAGATCCACAAAAAATCTTTATGCAGAACATACCATGATGGTCTACAACTGTCACCAGGCGAACTGATTTTAAACAGCTCTCACTGTGTGAAATACCAAAAGAAAGGGCAATGCTTGGTATTGGTTGTTCCAAGAATGGGCAAAACTCTTGTTCATGCTGAAATATAACATTATTCAATTTAGCGAGCTGTACTTAAACTTTCCCACTCGATTTGTTTTTTGCAACGCGCGCGGAGTCGGATCTTGAATTCGGATGTGTTGGTGTTGAACCACACGCTGTTCTTCTCGCTCTTGGGAGGCGTAGAGGAGAACGACGAGGGCGGGGTGTTGTTTCGGAACGACTTCGTGATCTTTGACGAGGCACACAGCGTGGAGAAAATTGCGGCGCGTCACATCGGGGTGGGGATTTCACGGATGCAGGTTCGATACTCGCTGAATCGGCTGTGGAATCGTAAAACGGAGAACGAGGGCATCAACTTGAGGCGACTTAAAGTACGAGTCAAATACTTGATATCTTCCTTGGTTCTCTTAAATGGTTAATAATTACTGACAATATACCACAAATCAATATATCGTGCTTGCAAAACGAGAGAGAACAATCTCACAACTACAATGTAGAAACCGGAATTTTGGTCCATAAACGTGTATATTTTACAGACCTGGATTTCTGTTCAATATGCTTACCATATCCTTGACAGTTTTCAATACCAATGTTACGTTCAATTTAGATATATCACTGGAAAGGCAATGGGTTTTTATAAAGATGATTCAGATTATAAGAAATTTCTTAGGGTACCAAGGACAGCGAAAATAATAGCTAATTTTTTAAATGAAAACTTTCATTTCAAATTATTGCTTTTTTATTCCTTTTTATTGTCTTATTGCTTTTATATCAGGCTTTGATTCACATATTTTTTTCGAATGACCATATGTTACGGGCAAGAAAGTGGTAATGTGAATTTTAAACGTTTTAATTACTTCCACAGATATAACCTCAGCGTATGAGGGTTCGTTTAAAAATGAGGCCCGGTTGTTCAATGAGGCCAAACAATCACAATATCGATAGATCGCAAGAGGGGGAAACTGTGATGATCAGAAAAATAAAGAACAGTGTAAAAACCATGTGCCTGGGAATTGCCTTTCTGGGCCTGATTGGATTGGATGCATCCTTTGCAGGACACGGAGACACTCTTCCTCAGGCATATTCAGAATCATCAGCGACAAGAATCGTCTATGGAACAAGTGAGTTTGGCAATCGAAGCGCTCCGGCGTTTGAATCTGTCGCGTACACTGGCTGAACCAAACCTCATTGCGATGAACGGGCAATCCGCCGATTTTCAGGCAGGTGGTCGATTTCCAGTTCCGATCATCACGGCTGGTGGAACAGGTAATGGGCAAAACCTGCAAGGGGTTGCATTTGTACCATTTGGCGTCCAGTTGCAGTTCACTCCGGTGATTCAAGATCGGGATGTGATTCGTTTGCAGATGAACGCGGAAGTATTAGCTACACGAAATCGCAATAGCGAAACATATTATCCATCCCAAATTCAACGATATCATTCCCTGATTATCAAACAAATCAAACAACTAGCTTAGCATTTTTGTTATTATTTCCCTCGTAGGTTGTTGTCTTTGCAAGTCAAACTGGGCTTCAAACTCCGCATGACAAAGTCGATCTTTTCGCCATTCGAGTTGCCGTGGTGAATGCAATGTTAAACCCACTGGCATGTGCTTCATTCTGCAAACCATATCGAAGAGGGCCGAGATGAGACCCGTCCCCGGTGTAATGCCCCACCCCGTCGCCAAGTTAGATCCCACATGTGCATACAACACGATGTCTACGTCATCGAACACACCGGCCCGAACGTAATACGCTTTCGTTGCAACGAGCTCTTCTGCCACACCGGGCCAAATCTGGATTGTGCCGGTGATGCCCTCCCGTTCCATGATCTCTTTGGCGGCAAGCGCTGCCGTGATGTTCACCGCCTGCCCTGAATTATGCCCTTCGCCATGTCCCAAGAAACGCCGCCGGCAAGTCATGATGGACGGCACCACGCTTATTGCCCCGGATACCGTCTGGTTTTCGTTCGACACGCGCCTTGGCCGTGATGTTGTCGTTGAACCCAATGTTTTCTTCGGGCCAGGTGTTGACGTTGGCGAAGATGTTATAATCAAAGCGAATTGTCATATTGAACAGACGCAGATCGGAGCGCGCGCGCGCATAGGACCCTTTGCGCGCTTGCGCCCAGGTGCAAAACTTGGCGAAAACACATTTGAACAGTCAAGACACGGATGTCGGAGAACTATTGCCTTTCAATACGGATGGCTTGATCAACGATCCCGCCCCCACGGATAACCTTTTCATTGCTGGCGATGTTCGCTCGAACGAGAACATTGGGTTAACGGCGATGCAAACGTTATGGGTTCGTGAACACAATCGAATCGCTGATCAGTTAGCAGCAACCGATTTTGCCGGCCAGGACCTTTCTGACCCGAACGTTGACCAGGAAATCTATCAACGGGCGCGTGAGTTTGATGCAAGTTGCCTGTTGTTTACATATACCGAGGGTATTAACTTGAAACTTCATTGGTATGTCAAGGGAGATGTTGAAGGGGATCAGAGGACAATCCACCCTCTCGCTCTTCTTGGATGCCCCCTCCCAAGCCATTTTGTTCTTAATTGTCAAGATTTTTTTCCGGCACCCACTTATCCGGTTTCTTTCCTCGTTTTTTTTTAAAGAATAAATTTGTCAATTTGGTAAATTATTGGTAACTTTGTCACATTGCTCCCCCCGGATATTAATATCTCATGACCACTATGACCATTTCTCCAATGACACTCTATCAAAATTGGGAGGTGATTTAGATATATTTTTACCTTTGGGTATGCAACATGAGCTCGATGGCAAATTTAATAGTGTGTTTGCACTGGATTGGTATACGGACATTGAATACAAGCAAAACAAAATTCACTTTGTGCCGGCTCATCACTACTCAAATCGAAGTATCTTCGACCAAAATGAAAGCTTATGGGGCGGGTGGATCATCAACACATTATTCCAAAATGTACACCGAGATAAGCTATTATTGAAACCGAACCTCTTGTAGATGTTGAGATATATTTGAACAAAACTTGACTTGAATATCTAAGCAAACACTTATTGTTTTGAAGGGCTACGAGTCTCTGATTCGCCATAATTCTCCCCAATGTTTTGCGGCATTCGCTGGAAATATGGTCTAAATTCATGGTTTGACACAGGAAGGCGAAAATTATCAGACAAATTAAGATGGAGTAAACATCTCATTTCAATCCCATAGGCCATGGCCGCGTTCTGCAGCGTGACATCCATACTGGAAGCTCCTTGGGTGAGGGGGCGAGATCGGGTTCAGGATCGGCGGGGGATCAGCGCAGCAGGTCCACCGTGCGCGACATCATCGCCTTGGCATTCTCGATGACGGTGACATTGGCCTCGTAGGAACGCTGGGCCTCCTTCATGTCCACCATCTCGATCAGCGGGTTGACGTTGGGCAGCTTCACGTAACCGGCGGCGTCGGCACCGGGATTGCCGGGGGAGGATTAGACCCGAAGCCTCCTTCCATTCCCATTCGTGCGTGGTTATAGTATGGAAGGAAACATTTTTTAATTTGATTGTTAATAATAATTTTGCTCTCTTTCTTCACTTTTTTTTTTGCTTTTTGCAGTGCTAGGAATTGTATACATAAACGGTATCAAATCTCAAAGGCATTATTATCACAAGTTCATTTCTTGGGAATTCGATAAGCTTCTTTTGAAACTCTAAACAAGCCACAATGGTCCTAGGGGAGATAACGACGGTCAAGACGCGGTTTCCGGGCGCGCGCCTGATCGCTTACTACCGACCGGATCGGCCCTATAAGGAGGCCGTGGTCAAGCTTAACCCTCATATCGCCACCACTTGGCGTCTGTCCGGCTCCACGCCGCTACCGATGGACTATTTCGATGTCATGGGCTCGCCTCCAATCCACGCGGAGACGAAACGTTGGTATGATAGCTTGTCGGCGGAACCGGATCTGGTGCTGACACCGTCGATGATGGATTTTCAGTTTCTCCTATTTATTTGTTTTAGGAACAGCATACTTTAACACTATGAGGAGAGCAATTTACTGGTCCTCTGCTAAAAATCCTGAAGCCAGGTCTAAACATTGCTATTTATCACGAGATACTGTATCTACGTAATTAGACTGATTACAAGTTTGTAGTTATCGCTATTGATAGACTGATGGATTCTCAATCTATTTTGAGCAAAAAATATTGTTTTTGTTGTTGTTGTCATTTTTGTTGTTGCGATAACTGGGAATATCTTGTGAGATGGTCGGATCGCCCGGCATCAGAACTCACGAGACCTCCAACCCCGGAGAAAGTCATGAAGAACCCCCTGCGCGGCGCACTCACCGTCCTTTCGGCCCTGGCCCTCGCGATCGTCCTCCTGCCCGGGATGACGGCCACCGCCGAGAAGAAGCCCACCAAGTGTCCCATCAGCGGCAAGGCGGGCAAGGAGGACGTGGCCCTCAACGTCAACGGCAAGACCACCAACTTCTGCTGCGGCAACTGCAAGAAGGGCTTCCTCGTATCTGCAACCAAAGGAAGGGGGGTGCATTGCCAGAAAAGCGACCACGATGTTTGAAAAAAGCATAAAATAACGAATCTAATGGTGCTCCTTTCATTTTATCAACAAGGCTCACCAAATTCAACTACTTTCTAAAATAGCAACAAACCCTTTATCAAGAGTTTTACCAAAAAATACCCACTAGTTCAGGGTCAAGCAATCAGAACTAGGCCTAAATCTGTGAGCATGCTTACCTTTCTGATTTGAGTCAAGGCAATACGGTCCAATTCCAAGACGAAGTCAATGGTCGCGCAGTCGACGATGATGAATTCGAGCCCTTTACCTACGAGATTCAACCCGTCAACGAATCCGAACAAATTCTTAAGATGACGCTGGACGACGAGTTGTTGGAAGCCCATCTGATCTATACCGGTGAATGCTCCGGGACCTATGTTTTGCGTGAGTTTGAAGATGGGCAGCTGGATGACGTAGACAGCGGGACCTTTAGTGTCTCCACCGAACCGATCACGGCGAATCCAACTTTTCAACCGGGAGCCGGGGTAAAAAGGAAGAAAATAACCACTGGGGAAAACTTGTCCCGCCCCCTTGAGAAGTCGTTTGATTTTGAACTTGAATTTTCTTCTTATCTTAGTGGCCGCTTTGAAATTAATGATAAGAATTATTTAGACATGAAAATCTTTGTCCAAATTTTGCTCCTGGCCTCTATCCTGGTCTTATCCTCTTCCAATTGCTCGCGCGTGCCTGCTTCGCAAAAAGAAACGGTTAAGCCAACGAATACGGACGGTGCGTGCGAATCCTCCGGGGAATCCTCCGGAGAGAGCGGAGCGGGCGAGCCGCTGATGGGCGTGCCAGAGAAGGAGTATTCGAGGCTGTCCTGCACCACACGACGTCCGTCCACCTCGATCGACGCTCGCTCAAACTCAAGATGAGGGAGCACCCCCGGAGGCGGCGCAGGAAGTGGGATGGAGCCCATGGAGCTGGTGGAGGTTCGTCCGCCGGTGCGTGAGTCGACGCTGACTCGGGACAACCGTCGAGCAAAACCCGTCAGAAATAAAAACGTTTGCTTTGAGTGAGTTAAAAAGGTATTTGAGATTAGAAGAAAACATTGAGTAATGGCTTCTGCTCTTACCTGTGCTGATTTTCTTGAATGGAGTGTTGCTGAGTTGAAGTACTACTTAGCCATGAGATCTTTATCTCAAGAGGGCTCAAAAATCGATTTGGCTGGCAGAGCATTAGTTGCATATGAAAAAAAAATGCCTATACGTAATGATGTGAACGAACTAGCAAATGAATTACACAATTTTGAAAGTAGTATGTAAGTAGTTTGATTGTGTGACATATTTGCTACATTTAATGAGCATAAGTTTATATGCTTTGGTTGAATATTTAAGTCTTGTTGGAAAAATTCACTATAGAAATTTTAAAAAATGGGTATGGAAATTTTGAAAATAAATTTGACATACCGTAAAGCGTCACATGGATTTACTGGAAATCAGCTAAGCTATGATGACTATTGTTTTCATATTGACAATTTATCAGTTCCATTCAAGAACAAACTGCTGATGTCCGGGTTTTCCTTGTACTGCAGGGCGAAGACCAGAGCCGTCACGAAAAAAATGAAAACAAACAGATTGAACGAGCTGACAATGACGTCTTCATGCTTCCGGAAAACCGGCGTCTCGCTGCGCAGGTCGCGCAGAACATGGTAGGAATGCAGCAGACGCAGCGTTCGCAAGACCCGCAGAAACGCCAGGTTCAGACCTGTAAACAGGGCCAGCAAAAGCGACAGAATGACCACGATATCGGCCAATGTCCAGCTGGCCGCGCGGCTGCAGGAAGATGCCACGTCGGTGTCTCTCAGCACGGTGACCACGCTGTTTTCCCTGCATAAGACCTTGGGGGTGCTGCTGTTCTTTGTGGCGCTGGCACGGATCCTTTGGGCGCTGGGGCAGGTCAAACCAAAATTGCTGCATGGCGATCGCAAGCTGGAAGCTTTTGCTGCGGAAACCGTGCATTGGCTGCTCTACGGATCGCTGGTAGCGGTGCCGCTGACCGGCTGGATCCACCATGCGAGGCAAACCATGGTTATCCGAACTAAAGCGAAGATCGCCCTTTGACACCTTTGCCTCTCGCCTTTGACCATTAAGGGGTTCGGCGAAAACCGTGGACCCGCCAATGGTAACGTATAATAAATCGCGTTTGTGCTCATGGTACAGGCTCACGTAAGCAGGAGGCAGGTAAACATGCAGGATCATTGCATGATCATTTTCAAATACCAGCTGATGTTGCGGTTCTTCGTAAACAGGCACCCATTGTTCTGCGTAACTATGCAAGGTACAAAATCATCAAATTCTAGTTGGCGTGAGTGATTTTTTTCGACCCTAGTTAGTTTCCACAGATGTGAGTTTCCAAAATAGATCCTTGTCTTGTAAATCCTTGCAAGAAAATTGATAAGGTAAATCAAAATTTTTCTTTGACAAGGTAAGTGAAGATCTATGGAAGACTGTATTTCAGGTAGAAATATCCCCTATAATAAAAAAAAATATACATAAAAATTCAAAATTTGGCATTAAAAAATTTTCTCTTATTGCAATAAATTTCAATCCTTGTGAGCTCCAAAGCTTTGAGGCTCGAAATGCACCAATCACAATCTAATATATTGTTTGTAAATTATCTTCGATCTTTGTCTGCTCTAAAACTTAGTGGCTCGATATGCACCAATCACAATCTAATATATTGTTTATAAATTATTTTCGATCCTTGTCAATTTCAAAGCCTTGTGGCTCGAAATGAACCAATCACAATCTAATCTATTGTTTATAAATTAATTTCGATCCTTGTCAGCTCCAGGTCCGTTAACTGGTAGCTAGATACCCATGAACATACATACATAGCAAAAGAAGGTAAACATTGATGGAATAAAGGGATCAGCCGATTATAAGATATTAAGAAATTTCCTGGAATCTTGCGACGCTTTTTGATTAGCATTTTAGTCACACTTTCGAAAGAACTCAAGTATTATAGGTTTGGTGTCTTGTCTCCATGAAGTGGTTTTGCCTTCAATCTCGAATATACGTATACAGTCATTTATGTTGCATGACTGAGACCCTTATTTTGCTGCTCGGACGGTCTTAAGACTTTGAATTTCGCATGCGTGAGTCAGTATGTCGCAGGCCATTGAGGGTTTGGTTTGGGCTTAACTGTCGTATTACTTGTCTCGCGCTTCAGAACATCGAAAAATGCTGCAACAAAGCAAGAAAAAGTAATGGAAATACGCAGGAGAATTTTACATTTCATTTCTGCAGCATGTATGTGTGCTTGCATGTATGATAGAACCCGTTGATGTAGTAATTGGTAGGTTTAAAAGAACCACTGGCCCTCCTCCATCATGGCTGACACCAAATTATACATCACTGTACATAACTTCATTAAACATGAAGCGAATTCACTTGGCTGAGTAAAGCTTTAAAATAAGTGCCTATATTAACTCTTTATTTTATATGAACTACTTGACTCTTTAGAAACAAATGCGCCACCACGCGCTTCTGAGAGTGGGAAGTTTAATTTATAGTTCTTCAGTAGCTTTAAATCACTTGGATATCTCATGATTTTTAACCAATAGACACATTGGGTGACATTTTCGGGTGATTGGGGTGAATTTTCTGCTGACGGAATTTTCCCCGAGGATAATTTTCCATAGGGAGGGAGGCTTGCAGGGAGTGAATTTTTCAGGGGAATTTTTCAGGAGAATCCTGTCATTCCACGACAGCCTCGTCATAAAAAAACTAAATAGAGATGAGGCACTTTGGCATTAGTTTGAAGCTTGCAAAAGACACAAACTTCTAAACCATTTGATCAGTTGAAAAGTATGAATGTACTGAATACGAAAAGATGCTGCTCCCTGAGTATGGAAGCAATGGCATTGATAAATATCTTGTCATATTGCGGATATGTTCAATTAGATTCTGCAATTAAACTTGCTTTTATCGGCCATTCCTTCCCGTCGATATGGGAGATATTCTGATGTAAACCCCTTTCGAAGCCAGCAAAAACGACAGGCAGATCATTGCTTGGTTTTCCTTTCTAACAATCATGGCACTTTCGTACATGTATTCATATATTTTGTTCTCTCATGAGAATGGAAGAAAATTGTTGCTGTTGACCCGCAAAGCTACCTGACAAAGAGACACCTGGAGTAAATTTTGCAATTTCGGTACTGTTAGCAATACCCAGCTGATCCAGTTGATCGCCAGAGAATGCTGTAATAGCAATACCAACATCCTGTGCTGATTCTTGACGTTTATTTGCCGTAACTATCACTTCTTCCAACAGTGCCGATCCAGCATAAACATTACTACTACCAAAGCCCATTCCAGCAACGGTCACGGCTGCTACGCAGTAACAGAAGTTCTGGAACCAATGAAAGGAGTCACGCCCAACCCTACCCGCCAGGATAACATGGAACGAAAGAGATTCCTTCACGGTCGAGTAATTTTTTGTTTACAATGCACGTTTTGCTTTGATGTTTTTGCTGTTAAATTGAAATTTAGTTCGGGAAAGAGATCACAAGGGGTGACCTCGACCTCCCTCCACCCTTTTGCTTTATGTATCAAGCAGATCATTGCAGAAGAAACTTAGTTGCTAGGCTAAACTTCTAATGCCACCGGTGCAGGCCCCCAGTGGCATGCCCTCGATCCAGCTGCGCGATGTCCGCCTGTCCTATGGCGATACAGAAGTTCTGCAGGGTACAACCCTTAATGCCCCCTCTGGGAAAACCACTGCTTTGGTGGGGGCCTCTGGGGCGGGGAAATCGACCATATTCAATCTGCTGACCCGCCTGGTTGATCCGCAATCGGGCAAGGTGCAGATCGGTGGCGTTGAGGCGCGGCAGATGTCCCTGCCCGGCCTGCGCCAGCTGTTCGGTGTCCCAGGACCCGTCAGGATGGGTGACATAGGGAAAGGCGGCACCGATGGCGGTTTCGTCTTCAAGGGTTTTCTTGGCAATCAGATCGAGCGCCGACCTGATGGTGGGTGAAATCTCAGCGGACATCTATGCCTCGGCTTGGTGCTAGTGGCGCGGATTTTCCATCGGATCCATGATCTGAAAGTCAGTGAACCTCGCTTCAAATCCGCTTCTTTCAGGGGAGCATGCCATCGGTCCGATCCGTGCTGCTTCGAACCTGCCGCCTTTCCTGGCCCAGCTCGTGTCTGGCAGTTTGCTCATGAATTGGCCTTTTCGTTATCGCGTTCGGCTTGGAAACTCGTCGTCAATGTGCCCGCCAGTGTGTGGGTGACGCTGGTAATCAGCCATTCCCCTTCCAGCTCGGGCTTGATGCCGGTCAGGTTGACCTTGGCTTCGGCCATCAGGTCGCCCCAGAAACCGCCCAGGCTGATATTGACGGTGCCGCTGGCCCGGCCGGTGCGTTCCAGAGCGGCGTCAGGCTTAAATGGTCAGATTATTTGTTGGGTCGACACACTTCTGTTAATGTCTTCTATAATGTATCAATTAATGTCTCATTGGAAGTAAATCTAATGAGACGTTAATAGATACAAGAAAAATTCGTATTATTTTTAGTTAATCCTTTTTTTTCTTCGTATTTATTTCTTACGTAATGGTTCATCAAGAGGGTAGATGTATCATTTTATCCAAGATTTGCATATTCCAAGATAGTTTATCGCATGCACAGTCTAGGTTATAAGATTGTAATATATGTTCATTCATAGTAGATATTATATAATATAATACTTATAATTAAATTTCCTTCACTGCAAAATTCTTTTAGCCAGTTTGTTGAGCCATCAGCCTTCAGTTCTCATTACGTTAATGGACGATTTTCTTATATTGACACTTGCATCATCATCATGACATTATGGTCATTATTATCACCAAAGCTGTTCATCATTATCATTATTATTATTGTCATCATCATCCTCATCATTTTCATCATCATCACCATAATTTGGAAGAATCGCGCAATGATCCAGACTAATTTGTCGAATCTGTACATCCACAGAATGAACTAATTTAGAATTCAACTATTGCACTCCCAGTTGATCAACACGACACTTGGTCGATTTTTCTATCTTAAAAATCTCTTTTACTAATGAAATGTCTTGAAAATGATATTTACAGGTATGCGCTTTTTGACTGCTTGGATATCTGATACTGATTAACTGTGTGCCTTGGATGTTTTTGTGAATTGTATTTGGATGAAAGATCAAAGCCAGATGGTGTAACGAAACTGACTCCCATATCTGCTACAACGTACCCTCTTATCGATGCAGTGAGACACTCTGGGCGGAGAACCTTGATGAGCAGCAGTTTTTGAAAATTAGAAAGCTGTTTTGGTGACCAACCTTGATAACTTGACACAGAGGGATCTAGGGGAAAGAAATAACTATTAGCAACACTGACATTCCAGATACGAGCGATTAAAAGCAGATAATGGTGCCTAACAGAGAAAAACCCGAAGGCAAAATTAAAGTTCAGATTCAAGACCTCCGAGATGCTTGCACACGACCAATTTTAGCATCTTGAACATTTACTAATAACATGCTTGGATCAGCACCCTTGAGTATATCTAATTTTTGATATGGCTCATCACCCTGCAGTGTAACAGCTATACGAGTTCCTGCTTTATTTAGTAGAGGCAAAATCAGTTATTTCCCTTCAGTCAGTGCTTGAATGAGAAGGCGCAGCAAAGACATGATATTACCTGCAGGTAAATTCAAATCCCCTGGGAAATAAAAAACAACAAACAAACAAACAAATAAACACATCCGTGACCTTTCTTCTGGCAAAAAATAAAAAATTCTACATTTGAGGAGCTTGAAACTTCTACAGTCGGGTTTTCTGCTACGCTAAATCTAATGATGTGATTCTCGTTAAGATTTTTTTTTTTAATTTTAGGGGGTGTTTCCCCCTGTTTTCTAAAACAAGGCAAATTTTCTTAGGCTCGTTACTTTTGATGCGTAAAACAAAACTTGATGAAAACCAAGGAGGTAAGCAGTTTTTATTTGGTTTTTCATTACATAAGCAAAACATAAGTATACTATGAATTACAAGCATTATGTTGAAAAAAATGTCAATTGCCAGACAACAGAGCTGTGGTAGCCAACCAAGACATTTCCTGGTTCACCCAGTACGTTTTGAGGATAATGGAACGTTTTAGAGAGTATAGCTGGGTATTCGTAATTGGTACGATGACCCTTTTATATAAAACTGTATAAAACTGAAGAAGTAAAGGACCTCCTCCTGATAGATGTCTTTTTTCGTCATTTTTGCCTCGCTGCCGAAAAAGGGTTGAGCAGCGCGAGACACTTTCACCCCGCGCATGAACCCTTGCCCAGCGGCGCGCGTCCGAGATGGAACAAACAAAAAGCCGCCCCGAAATTCGGGGCGACTGCATCGGACGATCGACCAAAGACCGAAGATGGGTCAATGTCCTTCTCGGGAGACCGTTAGCTGCTCTTGGGGGCAAAATCCGCCTCTTAGAGCTGCTTACGGCGGAAAAAGTCAAGTTGCTGAAAGTGTTAAGCCATATTTCAAGCACAGAGATGAATTAGCAGTACATGACGCTCTTATTTACAGAGGAGAAAGAGTGATTGTTCCACCAGTCCTAAGATCTGCAATGAGAGAAGAAATTCATAATTCTCACTTAGGAATACAAGCTTGTCTTAGGAGAGCCAGAGAATGTGTATTTTGGCCTGCAATGAATGCAGAAATTAAAGATTACATATCAGAGTGTGAAATTTGCCAAAGCTATTCAACTTTATCGCTTCTAGAGGAGTTGCTGAACGAGATAAACAATTGCTTCTTGGACAAGGAGCATCCCCTAGGCCACTCAGCGTGTCGTCCCCGTACGAGGTTGCCTCCCCGTAGTAGTCTTGAGACTCGTATAAAATGACTCGTATATAACTCAAGGTTCATTCGACTCGTATATAATAAGTCGGAGGTAATAGGCTTGCGGCTGTCTATGCAGGATTTCGACTCTTGTTGGTAGAAGAGCAGACCCAAGTGCTGAAAACCAATTGTGAGATAGTCATTTTGTTACCAATTGTCCAAAAATCCAACGACAATGTCTGTAGGGTGGATACAATGCCCTGAAGTCCAGGGGCAAGGGTTGTAACTTTTGCCCCGGGCATATGAGGTTCTTATGGAAAGGGTGGCTGTATAAACTAAAGATCATATGGAGCTTTTTTGATTGAAAGTCAGAAGTTTTAGTGCCCTTATTAAGAGTTATAAGTAAATGGATGAAAATCAGACTCCCCCAAGCTTATCATCCCGCGGTTCGGGGCAGCCAAGATCAATTTTCGTGCCAATGCTGAAAATTTGCACAGCAAGGGCCATCAGACCAAGGCGGTTGCTCGATATTTGGGGTGTCGAGGATGAAGGGTGGATTTTGGATGCAAAGGGCGCTTTGCCTTCCAAGTGACCAAAACGCTGCCCAAAAAGGCAGCATAGACACAAAAAGCCCGCCAAGGATAAATCCCGGGCGGGCCAGTTGGTCTGACAGGCTGGGTATCGGGCGAACCCGATACCCGTCAATTGAATGCTTAGTCTTTCGAAGGAACGAACTAAGAAAGCACATAAACACCGTGTCAATACTTGTACGACAGAAATAGTGAACGAACAGACTCGAGTTTTGAAACTTATGAATCCTGTACGCTTAGCAACTTGCTGATGGAGATGTGATATGAAACCGTTCAAAACCCACAATTCTGCTCCATGCCAAGATTGCTGACTCAGGGTTTGGGAAATTCCGGGGAAGCCTTCTAACCTACCGTCTGGAATTGAAATTTCACAGGGATAAGTTTACACCAGTGGGTATTAGACTCGTCTAATAAGGGGATAAGTTTACATGAATCTAATACCCCCCTGTTGCGACACCACAACTCCCACTTGCTCCGGCAAATGATTTTTGTCGGTCAATGGGGGTATTAGACTTATCTAATAAGGGGGGAATTTCAACTTAGAGTATAAGCTTATTTTCGAAACCATGAGTCTAATACCCCCCACAAATTTATTTCATGAGCCTAATACGCCCTTTGGAATCGAACCCCAAATCACCGGGTATATCGTCTTTACCAATTGGGACTTCTGCCGGAAACAGACTGGGTAAATTACGCGACGGAAATCAACGGGTTTACAGAGTTGCCGGGTGTGCAATTGTATTTGAGCGGTAATCCACTCCCGCAGGACTTTGTTTCGGATGTTCTGAAATACGCTGATGACACGCGTGAACTTGACTACACGCTGGGTCGGGGGTCCCTCGAATTCGAGAATCTGAATGATCTTTCTGGCCGGGGGCAATAAGTGGTCGAAAAAGGCATCTTAGATAAGGACGACAAACGGAGCCCAAACAAACATTTGATCACATAAAAACCCCAGCCCTTCTTCACTTATTAATATACTAATATCATAAAGGCCTGAGAGATTTAGACCTCAGAACCACCCACTTAGGGAGAAGCTTAGGCCAGCTAGGGGTCTCGAACCTTATGATGAGAGGCCCCTCCAATGAAGAGGATTTTCAGCTTGGATGTAGGCCTAATTTTTTTCTTTTTCATTTTTTTTATTTCCTCTAAGTTTCAAATCTTTCATGAAGGGCTGAAGCCAAGCGAGGTTCCAACGCAATGTGGGGAAACGGGTTTCACATTGCGTGGCTCCATCCTCAAACGCGAAATAGCCAATTGGCGATCTTTGATCGGCTTTATAGTTGCCATCTTCTTGGTAGTAGAAGCCAAGATCTACCTTTTCTCCATCATTGTGCGAAAGGTGCGGCAGAAGTGGAAAACCATCAAAGAAGGGGAAGTTCGCATCCAAGATATGGGTAACTGTGCCGCAGCGTCACGCTAACGATATCTTCGCAGTCCGTAGCCGGATAATAAACTTTTACGCTATAATTGCCCGCAGGCAAACCACTAAAAGAGGAACTACTTTGCGTTTGCCATTGAGGTGGAGAAGCGTTCTCGTTGAGAAGACTATATTCCAAACTTTTCCCGGCTTCCTGACTGACGCTTGTTATGCTGATCACGCCGTCAGACGAGCTACAATCGCTCGGCGCGCTGCTTGTCCAGCCTTCTATCTGCGGCCCAGTCGGCAAAAACAGAGGAAAGCCTTATTCACTCTCGCTGGATCCGACCCTGTTCTTGTTGATTCACATCGGTTGTTGTTGATTTATTTGGTCGTGAACTTGAAAGAAAAATCATATCTCAATAAGATTCTTGTTACAAGGAGGGACTGTTCACTTTTTAACCTTGCCGATCGAAGTAAGTTTCATGAAGTGGATGATATTGGAATTCCGTTTCTCTTCCTTTAAACCTTTAAATTCCATTTAGAAAAAGCGCAATTCAAGAAAAGAAAGGGTTTCTTCCTTTACGTTTTTTCTTCATTTTACTTAAACCATTTCATATAATTGACAGTGTGGCTAATATAAAAACTATGATGTGATGCTATAGGTGCTATCGAGCGGGTAGCAATTTCTCGGGGAGTGGAGTTCAGGTCGGTCAGTTGCTTTTTGGACAAGAGAGTAGGTGTTATTTTTTATTTATTTATTTATTTTATTTTTTTGCCGAAAAGCAAGCGAGTATGTCTCATTATAGAGATTGCAAGCAGTCAGTTGTTATAACGAACTGTTTGATAAATAAAAAAATTCAACTTAAAATAAGAAGCAACATTAAAACTTAAAGTGAGCTGAAATTATTCTGTATATGAAAGGAGCTTTTCCCTCCCCAATGTCTTATTTGGGATGTTTGTTTCGAAAATCACCCAAATTTTCTCTAGCTCGAAGATTTTGATGGATAACATTTAACTTAGAGAATTTTATATATATAATCAGCATAAAAAGCCCATTCTTTTGTTGCATCTATTGTTATAAAGCCTACTCCGAATGGGCCATGGCAAGCGGTTCCCCGTTCAAACGTCTGTTCTGGCCCCTGGTTCAGAAACCGGCCGTGCAGCGTACTGCTATGTTTCATGCGACGTCAGAAGGGGAATATGTTGATATTCGTCGTCTGGGGTTTCAGCAGCCGGTTGCTGTGATCCCCAACGGGATCGACATTCCGGAGACCCTGGAAACGACTTCAACCGACCGACGTCAGCTGTTGTTTCTGGGGCGAATCCACAAAGTAAAAGGACAGTCCCAGGCATAAGACGTCACGTCGACGTCTTGGCTCACCACCGTGCAGCTCGCGTCGAACTGTGTCGCGGCGCCGGTGAGGACTTGGGCTGGTGAGCTGCGGAAGCAGGGGCGGACGGACGTTTCGTCGCAGGCGGAACCTCCGCCCTGCGAGATGCTGACGTTGTCGATCAAGATCTCATGGTCGTTCGAGTAGAGCCAGAACCCGAGGTGGCCCTCTCGTCTCGTGTTGTCGTTGCGTTCGATCAAGAGCTCTCCCAGTGGAAGACAACTCCGCCCTGTGTGCTGGCATGTGGATCTCAGGGACGTACGCAGTGGGGGTGGGATGTTTGGGGCCTGGGTTTCCTCCCGAGATCCTAATTAGATGATAACATAAAGATGATAGATAATAATATGGGCGAATAGATGAATCCTTAAAGGAACAGAAACTGAAATCAATCGTCAAGTCAAATTAAAAGCGAACAGAAACTACCACAAATAAACGTAGGTTTATCGGCCCTTTAAACCTTCTGAAGGCACAACAAGTATTGATGGAAGGACGGCGACGCCCAGGCCGCGCCGTACCGCTTCGCGAAGCACGAGCGCATCGTTGACCTGGAAGCGGGGGCGCACGGTAATGGCAAAGTCGCCCGCATCGCCATAGAAATGCCAGGTGTTGCCGTAAAGCAGCGATGCCAGGCACTTGTGCTCTACGAGGTCGTGGGGATGTTGCGGCTCCCCGTGCGCCTGCACGTATTCGGCACTGGCATAGGTCGCGTTGCTGTAGGGCATCAGCGGCATCATAAGTAACGACGTCTCTTCGTAATTATCTTTGTGGTCTTCAAAATTCTCTATAAATATGGTTAGGTTCTTGTCACTAAGCATTTTCTTGTAGGCTTCTAATTCGTTTGCCAAGTGATGGTTAAAAACCCAATCCACACCTATAGGATTTACGGTATTAGTGATATAATGTCCTAAGGTCATTGACGGTAGGATGGTGAAATTATCGTATTTATTAGCCAAAAATTGTAGTTCTTTAAATTTATCGTACCGACCCGTTGTCTATTTTAGGGAGATGTCTAGGGAAGAGTCAATTTGTTTTGGGTCTATATAGAGTAATATTTGCAGAACACAAGGAAATCTCGGTTCTACTTTCGTCAAGGGTAACCAAATTGGCTTTCCGAAAAAGGGAAATATAAGTTACTTTACCATCATTAAAGATAACTCTTAGAATAGAATATGATTTATTGGCTAAAATAGCGCACAAGCTAGCATAAGCATGTCAGAACAGTTACAATGATAAAACAGATGTTAAAAGCCCTATGGCCTTTGCTGCAGGCAACGATAAAGCGTTGTTGTTGATTCCAACTTCTCTCTTTTCAGTTGTCCAATATATTTAAATTTCCAAAACAATGATAAATGTAAGCGTCTCTTACGCTTAAAAGCATGTAAAATTAAAATCCTTACCTTTTTTAATTAAATTTGTTTCACAGTTATATGATTTAGGTTTATATTTATGAAAATCACATTTAGTTTATTTTTAGTTTTAGTTCATATATATGAATGGAGATGAGCAATACGTACATGACGGATAGCCTGTTGTACTTGACCGGTTTGGAATCGTTCATCTAATTTGAGTAATTCTTGTCGACATATTTGTTGCATTCGTTGTCGACGATGACCAGAACCCTTCATTAAACCCACAAAGTATTCAACGGTTCGATTCCCTAAGGGTAATGATAATAAACAAGTATCAATCTCATTACACATCCAACTTGCTAAACTCTTTGGATGGAAGGGATCATGAATACCACTTGTAGTTGTTGTTGTATCATGTCCAAAATCAGCGGGTCGATCAGCTCCTTTTGATGTTAAGAGTGACTCGGCAACAATCGCCTACACTACTATCACGATTCTCTTGACAACAGCATCAGCAGCCTCCTCCATATCGATAATTTATCCTCAAAAGAAGGTACATCATACAGTGCACGTTGAATTTGAACATCTAACCAGTTCAGGTGTGTTCCGAACACCTTTGCTGTCGTTTAAGGATTTCACCCAAAGGTCTCTGAGCTTCTCTCGCGCACTAAACAACTATTGTGCTTCTCAAGGAAATAACTCTAGCTACGAGTACATTCAATCTGTTGTTTTAGGTTCATTTAACAATACTTCTGGTAACAATGGAGGATATGCCGATTTTACAAGCTCAGTAATTAATATCACTAAGGATGAAGCTACTTCGTTTACACTTACTCCAGGATTTGGAAGCGGATCTTATAATGAAACATGGAAATTATTTGCGGATTTAAATAAGGACGGTGATTTTGATGAT
Organism: Alatinidae sp. Z8VKAUB7J3; assembly: GCA_010016025.2. NCBI lineage: Eukaryota > Metazoa > Cnidaria > Cubozoa > Carybdeida > Alatinidae > Alatinidae sp. Z8VKAUB7J3. The sequence goes on along the minus strand of JAAAKM020721499.1, from coordinate 174,009,952 downwards.
GCTGGAGAAACCCTTTACAATTTATGAAATAATCATTTTGGTTAATTGCAGCGCTTAATTAAATTAGCTCACTTCATCATCAGTGCCTGTCCTGAATGGCTTGCCAGCTGCCACTTCTTTTTTTGGTAACCGTTCTACATTAGTTGCACGGTTTGGGCCACGTCGATCTCTGACAGGTTCTGATATGGCCTTTTTATTAACCGCTTCATATTCTAATTTAAAAACGGCTACCGCTCGCACCAAATCGTCGGATTGTCTAAGCATCGACTCTGAAGCTGATATGTTCGCTCACCATATCCTCAAACCCGAACGCGTACCGCTGGAAGCCAACCTTTGGGGCACTTCCAAGAGCTCTGGCTCGTTTATGACAATGTTTGAAGGCCGTATTCGCAGGGCGCTGGATTATGCTGACAATCCGTTCGAATTACGCCTTGCCAGCCGGCAAGGCGCCAGGGCTACAGAAAAAGTGTATGGTCTTTCTGACCCCTTAGGCTTCGAGATTACCGAAGATTACGCGGCCTTCAAACATGAGGGCCGCTCGTTGCTGGCGTCGCGGATCGTGGGCAGCGAAGGCGCGGTGGTCGCCGTCGAGGCTTCGCCCACGATGTTCGAGCGGCTGCGAGCGAACCTCGAGCGGAACGATGCGCACAACGTCGTGTCGCTGCAAATCGCCGCCTCCGATCGCGACGAGGTCGTCCAACTGTTCGACGGGCCCGCCGACAACCCGGCCAACGCCACGCTCGTGCGTGAGTTCGGCCAAGATGTCCTGTGCGAGGTCCCGGCGAAACCGCTCACCCTTTCGCAGTTCGCGATATGTCTCACGTTCGCGCAGCATCCCGGCCGCGAGCTGAACGCGCTTCTCGTCCAGGAAATCGTAGCCGGTGTGAACCAGTCGCTCTTCCTCGCGCAGCTCGAGGAACGCGCTGCGCGAGATGCTTCGTTGCGATGTCCCGTTAGCCACGGGCCTTTCCACCGCGCACGAAGCGTTCGATTTGTTCGTTCGTCAGCCGGGTGAGCTCGCCGTCCGGCAGCAGCCCGAGCACTTTCCATCCCACAAAAAAACTGGATATTTTGTCACTTACACAATGGTCGTCTTCATTAGATAAACTAAAATAATACAAACATAAAATCGATAATTAAATAAAATGAAAAAACTAATTACATACTGTTTAATACTTTTTTCTTCATAGCGTTTACAGATGGAAATCTCTTTAACTTCCTAATTTCCAGGCCACTGACTGGATTTGTATGTAAACGTTCGTTATCAAACAGTTCGTGGTAACGAACTGTTTGCTGAACATTTTGTTCAGCATTCAAAATTAAAAACTGAAGGTAGCCAACTATGTTCGTTACGAAATTACTATAATTGTGAATTTAAAAAATATATATACACAACGCCAGAATGACACTGCCCTATTTCAAAAGATTATTTCATTGAAATTTTCCCACCTCCGAATGGTCCTGATTGAAGCTGTCATATGCCCAAAAATATCAACAGTATAGTATGCGTCACGACATGGATGTAGGGACAGGGGCAGTGGCCCTCCTCGAACTATTGAGATTTTTGCAATACGAGGCACTTGTTCTAGGACTTGGGGCAAATCCTCCATGCTTCCACCAACAGCAACTGCAGTTTCTAGTGAGGGATTTACATCAAGCCATTCAGCAACATTGCCCAGCAAATCATACCCCCCATAAGCATTCGGGGATTTTGTACGAATAGGATGGGTTTTAATACCGCTATTGGTAGCGTTCCACGTTTGAGATGAAATGTCAGAGTCATTAATTTTGCCCAGTGCATCACGGAATAAAAGCTCATCAGGAAGCCCCACGTCTATATACTCTCATACAAATTCTGGAACTGGAACACCTTTCTTTAAGTCACTTTTCTACAGTCATCCTATTAGTTTATCCGTCACTGCCAAGTTTAGTGCAACTAGCTATTAGCTCAAAAGCTATTATCTGAAATCATTAATAAAATACTTAGGCTACTGCTTAATTTGTTGGGTAATGTTTATAGGCTAACAATAGACTATTCAGCTAGTTAAGAAACAAATTTACCTCTATAGTCCGAATTGCATCCTGAATCCAAGCAGTTCCTAAACATTAAATGAACTACCACAGCCGCATTTTCCTTTTTCATTTGGATTGGTGAAGGTGAACCCTGATTTAAATTGTTCGGATACAAAATCCATTTGGGTTCCAAGTAAATACATCAAGGCTTTTGGATCAATAAGAACTGTTACACCCTTATCTTGTATTATTTCGTCAAAAGGATTTTTCTCATCTGCATATTCAACAAAATATTTTAAGCCAGAGCAACCACCAGATTTAACGCCAACTCGTATACACGAATGTACTGTTCCTCTGTTTTCTTGGAACGAGCGACGATTGCATCCTTCGTCGGACCGTTCCAGAACGTTTCGAACATGGACTTTTTCTCATCCATACTGAGACGACTAAACTCGGCAGCACTGGTCATCGTAGTTTTATTACCATTCTCACCAAGCTTGCGTACGTCCACGAGGATACTTGATAACAGAATGGACAACATGGTCGGTTGTTCTTGAGTGATCATTTCGTCTAATGCATCTTGCCCGTATTGTCCACTCCCACCCCAGACGAGGACGACCTGCTTTCCGTGTAGCCCCAAACGGTTGGCCAAAAGGGACAATCTTCAGCAAACTGTCATCCTTCATCCGCACAAATGTTTAGCCGTAAAATATTTTTATATTTTAGGGGATATTTTATATTTTAGGGATATTTAATATTTTAGGGGAAGGGAGACGGATCAGAGCCCCAACCTAGCGTACAAGAATAGTCTACCAGATAACTGTTACGATGAATTGAATGCATGGTTAAGTGCAGATGTTCCGGGCCGCCCGGCAATTTTGGCAACCACCAAAAAGTTTCTCGATTACTTTAATCTAAGACGACTGGATGATTTGCCACCGCTAAGTGAGATACGTGATCTTGTAGAAATTGCGCCTGAACTGGGTTTGGAAGACGAACTAAGAGCACAGATAGAAGACGAAGGTGACACTGCCGATCAGGAAAAACCGCTGGATGATCCTTTGGAAGAAACCTCAGAGTCTTTAGATCATCAAGCCGCTGATGACCTTGAAAAATTAAAAGAGTTAGCCGCCGCCTATTGCCTGGGCGCATTGGATGGCGAGGATAAAACCGCCTTCGAAGGACTGCTGCAAAGCGGTGATCCTTTAGCAAGGCAGTTTTATACCGAGATGCAGGAAACCGCCTCCCTCCTCCCCTACTCGGCAGCCCCTGTTGCGCCGCCAGCTCATTTGAAAGAAAATATTCTGGCCAGCATCGCCAGGGAAAGCAGCGAAATGCTTTCTCAAAATCCTGGTACTACAGATAATATCGAATTTAAAATTGGTTTATTATGCATCGACGTAATTATCTTTACAGTTGATGAAATTACATTCTATCAGCGATTATTTTTAAAATGAAAATATCTATGGTTCGAACGTTTCTTTAATGTTTGTATTTTGGCTGATTTTTATCTACAGCTGAAAAATATTTCTGACCCGTCATTTAGATTATAACACCATCCGTTAGCCATATCAAACAGCTCTTGGCAACGAACTGTAAGTGAGGAGTAACCTGGCTCAATAGTAACCGAAAAGGCTTCAGTCGAAGCTCTCGAAGGAGCGGTATGAGGAGGTGCTTTCTATTATTGCGGGGGAGTAGGGCAGTCTTAGCAGGTCTGGTAGGACCATAGCAACCACGAGCCGCTAGTCATGTACTATTTCCTCCAATGAGTTCGTCCACCAGCGCCTTTCTTTGTGCTGTTGTTTCAATGACGCGGGCTTGATACCCTCGAATTGGATCAAGCAACTCTTTCGCACTAACCTGCGACAGTGCTGGAATCAAAGGCTTGCCCCAGAAAGGCCCAAAGGGGAACTGGGCACGTGCTGATTGGTATGTAAAATGGACGGGTAGCTGCAAAGTAACTGTGTCCATTAATTATGTTTATCCAAATTGGGAAAACAAATCTGATGCATCAAACTTATTGAGAGATCGCTGGGATGACATGGTGGTTGCGCTGAAGCGCCATGAAGAGGTTCATGGTTCACACGGCATCAATGCGGGCAAGGAATTGGTCAAGAAAAAGTGCCGTAATGGCGATGCGATTATCAAGAAGATCCCAAATGATCTGACGGGCAAGTTCCTCGCGTCCCTTCACTAATGCATCGACGAATTTCTCACGTGTCGAGAGGGCATCCGAACTTCCCTGCCCGCTGTTCTTCGGCAGTCCCAAAATCCCCGGATCGGCCAACTCGTGACCATTCTTCCGTATGAACTCAAGGACCGAAGACCGTGGAAGACGCCGATGGCCACCTCCGGTTCGGACGGTTTCGATAATCCCTCGGTCGCACCAGCGTTTTAAGGACGATTCACACTCCTGCGTACACTCCAAGTTTCTTCTTGAGGGCAGTCTGTATGAGGGATTTTTTCGTATAAAAAGATTCGTCACACCCGTACATACGTAATGATGTATTGGCGAGACGTTGACAATCCCGGCATTTACCGTCTTTAAAACTACTTAACGTCTGGTTGAGAAGTCGAACATTGATCCTGTAGGAAGTTCAGTCCACGTGACGACTGATCACTGGATATACCTTATTGACAAATATTCTTCCCTGGAGGTCTGCCAGTAAGCTTGTTTGATAAGGTGCCGTGCGGTACTGTACTTGTAATAGTAGCTACAGGTACCCATTATACGTGAAAAGATATATATGTACGTACTGTGGCCGAGAGTGGTGAACAGAATGGCGTGCTATCAGCTCTCTACGTGGTGTGTAGATTGAACAGGTCCCGAATTGTGTTGAGGATTGAGGACGCGACGTAAGGGAGAATCTTGAACCGACGTGAAGGACAAACAAGATCCCAACGCGCTTTGGGCTTTTCACGCACAGATTTTTTTTCAAAAACATGACTTCTTGATGCTATTCTTTATTCCAGGCAAACCGTTGAATTTCAAGAACGTGTATCCAATAGCATTTTGATCTTCTTCAGGGCGTGATCTTATAATCAGAAATATTCTTTCCAGGGAGACCTTCAACTGAAAAGACATGGAGATCAGTTTGAGGTAACTGGCCTAACGAATAAGGGAGAATTCAACGAAACAATGAGATCCATACAAGCAGGTAAGCACGCAGCATTTTCCCCTTAGACCCCCCAGGTCCAGGACAACTTTCTGGGAAACGTTGTAAAGCCCATCAAACGTCGGGATCTTGGACCCTGGGTGCTGGCGGATGTACATGCGAATCGACTCACTCAGGAGCCACGCGTTCGTCGATGCATCCGTGCAGCGAACCCGGTAGGGCTTGCCGTGGATGCGGACTTCCTGGGACCACACGCGTCTATCGCCGATAGACTCGTCGCCGCTGTTGTGCTCGTCGCTGTGTCGCGCCACGATTTCCTCTTTCCTCGCGAAATCCCAAGAAGTTCTTCCAAAAAAAAATACTTGTTGCAAAATAAAAAATACTGATTACAAAAAAATAACTGTTAAAAATCAAATTATATCCTAATAAATCAAAATTTTTTCTTACAATATATAAAATACTTCTTCCAAACAGAAAATAATGATTACAAAACAAAAATACATTATAACAAATCAGAGATTGTTGTTACAAAAAAAAAGTTTGTTAACAAAATAATCTTCTTACAATGCAAAATATAATTCTTACAAAAGGGATTTTCAAGAGGAATCCAAATTTTATATAAATCCCGCTTTTTACTCTTAATTTTCAAGAACGGCGTTAAGCACATGGCTTCAGAATGACTTCGGGCATACTATTCCTCACCAGATGGCGTCGCTACTCTTTGGACAAGAAGTTCCCTTGCTCAAAGCAATAGTTTGACCTCGAACAGAAACATCTTAGTTCGTCTCATTACAGCTGTAAATTTCCTGTTTCGTTTTAATAAGTACAGTGTGGGTTTTTAGTTGAGCTAAACAATGATTCTGACTTCATTTTATGCAGACATCTTTTGAGTATTCAGGTAAATTGTTTGAATTTCCACCTACATCTTGAATACAAAATTCTCTTGCATATTACTTAGTAATAGTAGTCACCTTTTCTTTTAATACGCACAATTATTGGCGTTTCTGATTTTGGCAGTGATAGCAAAACAGGACGCTCTCACATTTTCCTTTTGACGCATATTCATGGTTGCAGCAGTAGCTAAAACCAAGTAAAGAGCGAACCACAAGCGTTTGCTGAGGTTGCTGTACTTGTAGGAGGGAATTTCGAACACCCAGCCATCAATGGCCGGTACCAGCGCTGTAGCTTCCTCCTGCGCTGCCGTCGCAGCCGCTTCAGCAGCCGCTTCTGCGGCTGCCGCCATGGCGGCTTCGGCGGCCGCGCTGGCTTCGTCGGCCGTTTCCTCGCCAGTCGGCTCAGGGGCCGCCTCTGTCGTCTCTACGGCGGGCGCAGGCAATAGCGCTGAATCAAACTCTGCAGTCAGCAACCACGCAGCGGCAACACCGCCTGATTGGCGCGGTTGCGTCCCTGTTTGGCGGAACCGCCGGCAGAATCACCCTCCACCAGGAATACTTCCGATTTTGCCGGATCGCGCTCCTGACAATCGGCAAGTTTGCCCGGCAGCGATGCGATATCAAGCGCGCCCTTGCGACGGGTAAGTTCACGCGCCTTACGCGCTGCTTCACGAGCTGCGGCAGCTTCCACAACCTTGGTAATCACCATCTTGGCTTCATTGGGATTTTCTATTGCTATTTCATATGTCCACTGTTTCCCTGATAAAGTTTCTTCAAATGTTACAAAAATATCTGAGTATTTTGAGTTAAGACAATCTTATTCTATGATATCTTATATTTCATTTTTATAGTCTCTATGAAATAGTAAAGTACTGTAAACTATTAAACCGTGTGCTAATACAAATATTATCTTTATTATAATTACTCCAATATTTACTTTTTAAGTTTTTTTTAAACGGTAAAAGAAAACTCCTAAAAAAATACCAATTAACGGTAGTCACCCGACAGATCCGCCCCCCATGCCAGATAGGGCACCTGAAACATCGTCCAGCCAAGGAACAGTACACTGGCCCAGATCAGGAGATACATCGCATCTGGCTGGTCTGGCGGGGTGAACAAATACCAAAGCCCGACCCCGGCGATAATCGCGCCAATCCCGACCCAGACCTTGCGGTTGCCTGATCGATCCGACAACCACCCGATCAACGGATCGGTCGCCATGTCAATCATGCGCACCAGCAGCAATATCGCCCACCTTCAAAAATTGTTTGCAACAAGTGATATATGGCATTCATGGAAGAAAGGTACCATGCTTGACACTGTGGAAGAGGGTGAGTGTGACTTCATGTAGCTACAAGTTTGCCACTCAGCATGGAAGAACATGGAGTCTTATAAAATGCTTTCAAAATAAATCATATAAATCATACTGCCATGGACTATTTTATTTTTATTATGGAAAGGATAGCCCCCCTCTAATAAAAATAATTTCCGTTTGTTTTAAGTTTTAAAATCAGAGACATGAGATATGTTATATCCTTTATTGATGAAAATGATGTAGTACTAGAGACATTTGTAGGCGATGATCCACAAATACCAGGAATCATTGCTACTGAGGGAATCGATATAAAGAAAATCTATGTTCCATCTCAAGGAGTCTATAGAATTGATATTAGAGCCTTAGGTACTGGATTAGCTTATGATGAGACTTATGCTGGAATTGGTTCAGGAATAATTGAGTTAGGTCCTAGTACTGGTAAAACTATGCCTCGCCAGGAAGACTATCTCTTCAGGGCCTGCATTTGTATTGGCATCAATTATTGCCTGCCTGAGCGAACCGGCACCTGCATCATTAAGATTTGTTACAATGATCTGTGCATAAGAAAAATTTGTTAGAATAAACAGAAAAAAAAGTAATAATAAAATATATTTTTTTAATTGCCCAAAATATATCACTCCTCAGCTCCTCTTAGATATATCCATTATTACGGTAATTATTATTTAATTATATACTCATGTCAATACATTCGACGAAAAGAAGTACAGTATGGGAATGCGATTTATTTAGCTTATAAACTAAGTCACGGCTCGTGACTGAACAGTAGCCTTGAGTACCGGTGATAATTTGGCTGCCCAAATTTTGCGCCAACCATCTCATTCTAGTCTTGTAGAATGATCTCATTAGAACAATAGTGTCACGCGACTCGACCATGCCACCAATCCGCACCCCTGCGGCCACGCCGTTGATGTACAACTACTACATCCCCGTTGCTGGTGTGAATGAAGCACTTGACATGTATACAGTATACTTGTAGGAACTGATTTATTTATATTCATTTATTCCATCAAAAGATGTATTGTTTTGTGAGGAGAGTACCAATTTCATTCACAGACTGTGTCACTTTGGTTTACTGCTGCAATCGCAAATCATGGCATAACTTTGTCACCACATTAACAGGAAATGTTAAGCAGACAACAGATGGCTGGCCTTCTTTTTGAAAATTGCTTTTCGTTTCCTTAGGATAATTATTCCTTTCCTGATTAACCGCCACTATTTTCATGTAGAATACAGCTACAAGGCAATTGGCAGAAACTTGCAATCTATATGGTGCCCATTTGATATTTACCGCAAATAGCAACTATTTGACAGGACCAATATAGCACATGGCCCTCATTTAACATGATAAATAAAATTTATGATAATTCCACATTCTAACAACAAAGTTAGAAGAGAAGAAGCAAGTGATGTACATACATAGCACCATAAAACAATCGGCTAAATAAATGTTAGATTGTAGAGAATAAACTCAATACCTCAGCTTTGTCGTCTTTTCTAGGTTTTATCTACGTAATTTAGGAATAGTTAAACAGTTTCAAGAAGCTAATACCTATTGTTTTCAGATGAATGTTACTTTTTGTCTGCTTAAAAAAGTAAATTTCACCTTTTGTTTTTTACTAAAAAGGGAAAAAGTATTTCCTTTTTTTATTGAAGGAAATAAAAGTAAAAGAAGTATAGTAAAAGTAAAATGAGGAAAAATAAAATTTAAAAAGGAAACTTCATGTGCGTAAAAACTCGCGGCTGTATAGGAGGCATCAGAACTTAGATAGATGGATTTAAACAACGGAAACGCCCAGTCAATGAGACCGGGGATGGCCAGGCAATACAAGCCGATCGCCGCCTCAAGCACCGCATACAGGGCAAGGGGATTGAAATAACGGTCGATGACGCGGCCGCCCAAATAACTACCAAGGGCCAGGCCGCCCATGAAGGTGGTGAGAACCGTGGCGATGGAATAGTGCGTGTTGCCCATGACCAGGGTCAACATATGGTTTTAACATCAGGGTGTGGCTTATTATTGAAAATTTTTATTCTCATTCTGATTAACTAAATGTTTATCTTGAAGAAATTCAATTTTGGTTGTATATATTGATAACTTTTTTATTTTAGATGCTTGTTATTTTTTCTGTCATCTTTTCATATTTGCAAGAACTCTGCAAAGAAGGGACAACTCTACAAATAGTTGGGGAAGAAAGAAAGGACCTGCTGCAGTCGGATAGATATCAATTTTTGTATAGATTTTCAGAGCGCGGCTGGCAAAGTCGCGAAGCCTCGCCTCGACGACTCCGAGGGTAGGCGCCGGCAAGCCGCCCCCCAGATCGCGGAGAAACCGTTCAAGTCCACGAACGAAGATCCTCTGTCGACCTTCTCAATCGACGTGGACAGCGCCTCCTATGCCAATGTCCGACGCTTCTTGTCTCACCACACGCGCCCCCCTGTCAGCAGCGTCCGCATCGAGGAGATGATCAATTATTTTCACTATGATTACAGCCCACCCAGCGACACCCCGTGATCTACGGCAACGGGCGCTACCGCGGAAACGACGCGGCGCTCGTCATGGAGAAGTGCGTCATCGATCTCGGCCAGACGATCCGCTACGCCAAGGAGGAGCTCGGCTACGACCGTGTGCTGCTCGGCGGTTGGAGCGGTGGGGGCTCGCTGTCGCTCTACTACCAACAGCAGGCCGAAAACCCGACGGTCACGCAGACGCCCGCCGGCGACCCCTGTGACCTCACGCAGGCGACCCTCCCTCCGGCCGACGGCAAGGGGGCTCCAGGAGCAATCATGAAAAGGGGCGTGGTTCTTGTGACCACGCCCATATTTTCATAGATTGAAATATGATAACCATCGCGTAAGCAAACCAAAAGCGTGTAGAAAACAGCGAGAAAAGTCTTACGAATAACAATTAAAAATAGCAAGATATCATAATAACAAAACTATCACCAAGAACACAAACTAGCACAAAGAACACAATAACAGGAAAATTTAAATCTATGGTTCTTTATATGACAGTTTGGAAACAATCCCGTCACTGCATGATGGCTCTTGGGTTGCGAGGGTTTTTCTTCGATGGACAGTGCCTTTCCGTGTTCGTCAAACTCCACCACACCGAATGCGGAAGGGTTGGCCACCGGATAGGCGAACACGGTTGCACCCCTCACTTTGACTCCTAGATCAGTATTCTTTTTTTACTTGGCTTTTGTGTTTTCAGGGAGCGCTACAACTACTACTGCTACTACTACTAACAACTCACCGCAGCACCAAGCCGCGTAAGGCCAGCCCGTATCAACGGCACTCATAGATTTTCATCTAGCCCCAGGGCTGGTCGACAAATGCTCGCATCGCCTTTAGCGGCGCGGCGCGCACATCGAGCTTATTGGTCGCGTACTGGCCGGGTAGTTTTGCGAGTCGTTCGGCAATCTCCCGGCTGCGTGTCTCGAGCTCAGCGGCATCGACAACTTCGTCGAACAACCCGACTTCGACGCCCAGTTCTGGATCGATTGCTTCCGACTGGATTGCAATACGCGCCATGTACTTCGGGCGGGCAGGCCGGTGGGGGGAGACTCGATCATGCGCACAGTCTAGGCCGCGATTTCGGATCGTGCCATATCCCATACCTTTCGCATCAGGCCCGGCAGCGCATTTCGGTCGAATTGCCGCAGCGGGACCAGACGCCCGCGGTCCGCAGGACCGTCCAGATCGCCCAGCATCACGGTCAGCGTCAGGTTGAAATGCGTAAAGACGTGCCGCACTTCGCCGATATCGCTCCATGTGGCGCGGCCCGGCGGTGGCAGATCACCTGTAAATTTGTCGCCTATAAAATCAATCCAAAGTCGAGGTGGAACAACACAAGGGAAAGCAGAAGATAAAAGGTCGTGTGAGGGCTTGATCTTGCGATAGAGACAAAATTCGATTCATAAACGAGCGAACCGGCTTCTTAGCGGAAGCAATAATGATCCAGTTCGAACAAAGGTGACAATAGACAACCATCAAATTCAAACGTACAGACAATGGTCACCCGATTCACAGTTCCACAGGCCTCAAAATGTGCCAGAAGCCGCTACCCTCAGGGCTTACCTGCCGGCGTTTTCCGCGCTGCTCGCCCGCTGCGCCGATATCCGCAGGGCGGGCGCCGCGGCACTGGATCTCGCCCACGTCGCCTGCGGCCGCCTCGACGGTTACTGGGAGTATGGACTCCGCGAATGGGATGTCGCCGCCGGCGCACTGCTGGTGCAGGAATCGGGCGGCCTGGTCGGTGACCCTGGTGGCGGTGAGCGCCACCTGGAGAGCGGCGACATTGTGGCGGCCAATCCGCGGGCCGCGCTAGCAACCGAATCCGTGATAAATTGTTCACGAGACTCTTCTCGGTGGGATGTCTCACGTCTCGTGTCTTCTCGGGCTCTGCGGGTGACGGCGATCGTTGGCGGCCGATATCGCGCCCTAAACTAGATTTTACGCCAAAAACGCGAATCAGGGACGCCTTTCGATTGACGGACTTTGCATTGCGCGGCATGAGGCCAGATAACGCGTTACATCCCTTGGCTAGACTATCTAGGGACCACAGATGGATGAACAAAAGCACAACCGCAAGGAAATCATCAGTCTGCTTAGTTTACTCCTTGCCACCTAGTGAGCTCATTCACCAAAATGATCACATGAAATATCACGTGAAATTGGTATGCCCCCCAGAAAGCCACTGTACTTACATGAACACACTACTTTTAACAAAAAAGTAAACTAGCGTGCGGAGAAAGATCCGGCTTTTTTCATGACCTGACCTTATGCAGATGTACTGTCGGAATGTTTCAGCAGCTTTTTGGCACTCGAGACAAAGGATGCCATTCCAGCATTTTGTTAGGTCATACCTTAGATGCAAAGCCAAAGTCTTTTCTCATCATGGAGATATTTTTTCATAGTCACATATTAGTGCCCTTGGTAACATTCCCATGTTTTTTTATATAAAAAACCTTTTCAAGGGACACACAGCAGTTATGTGTAGCACTTCCCACATTCTGGTTTGCCTTAACAACCAAACACCTTTTTCCTCTTCTTCTTCTTCTTAATATTTAAAACATGTATCACGCCAAGAAGAAAAATGACACTTGCAATATGCACTTTTTTATTTTCTTACGCAATTTTTATGGGCTATGCACCCCATGGGGAAATCTACTCCCGGTACAATTGTAATCAGCGAGTTCGATAAGACTAGAAAGTGCTTTCAGATAGCTTAAAAAACGATGCGTCATGAAGATGTCACATTTTTAGGTCCTGGTACCGATCCCTAGTAGGCCAACGCATTGCTAGTTTTTGTTTCATTACACTGGCTGCTCAATACAAAAAAGTATGAAAATCAGGCCCACACTTTGCCCGACCGTGAGATGCTTGACTTGGGACCCGACCGCTTTGATCCGTCCCGCCACTTCGTGACCGGGGACGAAGGGATACTGGGTCAATTCCCAGTGATTCTGCCACATGCTGAGATCGCTGTGGCAGATGCCGCAGTAATCGACGGCAACATCTACGGCATCCGGTGGGAGATCGGGAGCGGAGTATTCGAATCGTTCAAAGGCGCCGCCGGCTTTCATGGCAGCATAGGCTTGAATGGCTTGAGACAACACGAAGAATGGGCAACAATTGAAATGGATTGGATTGTTGAGTTTGTGAAAGAGGGGATATCATCGTCCTTGTTACAGGGAGAATTACGTGGAAATGATCATGATGATGATGCAACGTACATTCCCAACGTGTACGTTGACAGGCAACGCGAATCGATACTGTCTCTATACACGTCCACTGGTTTCGTTACCTACGAAAGTTGTCAACAACACATTCTTGCTGACTGTGGTGGTGCAGGTGGAAGCGGATCGATCAATGGAATTGCTCACTAGTGACCTGGTGGAGTTGGATGCTAGGGGGGCCACTGGTTAATTTAGGAGCTACCGGTGAAATTTAATGCTAAGGCCCTGTTGGAATTGATTACTAGGAAACCCTGATGTAATTGGTTGCTAGGGGGCTCCGTTGAAATTGGTTGCTAGAATCTTCAAGATGGAAGTGAATTCTAGGGCCACGTCGGTTAGGTTAGGGGCTACTAATGAAATTGGATGCGAGGGCCCAGCTGGAATTGACTGCCAATATTTTTTGACAATTATTCACCAGGTAGAATCTTATGTGAAGCATTATCAATTGGAGTTGGATATTTAGAAGGAATCCAAGAGTATGAACTTGCAATTAAATATTTGCATTTATTGCTATCTAAAAGATTAAAATCTCGTCAACGTGGATATTGGTGGAATCGTTTATCCATTAATTCCAAACACCTAAAAAAAAAAGAAAATGTCATGCAAGCTTGTATTTCATGTCTTTTGGATAAATATGTTCCAGAACACTCCGATCGGCGTGTGGCCTCCCCGAACGTTCTGGCCCAGGGAGTCGAGCGCGCGAACCCGCTCGAAGATGTCCGACTCGGTGTCGGGGGCGCGTCGGTCATCGCGGATGAACGGATCCCGCTCGGAGATCAGTGCCGCGGCGCGGGCGAGCGTCGGCGCGTGCCCCCAGTGACGTGACGCGAGGAGCAACGCGGCGAGCCGGGGGTGCAGCGCGAATCGTGCGAGCTCGCGACCGCGTGTCGTGAGTTGCGCGCGATGGTCCTAAAAAAAAAATTTACTAGGGTCCCATTGGCCCAAGGAACTTAAGAATACTGGTTTCTAACAACTCGGAAAATATACTCCTTAGCCCATTTATAACCGACTCGTTTTACATTGAGGCTTCCTATGCCTAAGGTTCATAAGCTTCAGATACGCCAGAAACAAAAAGACATGAGGTCCCCGTGGTGCAAAGGACAATGTACTGAAAGTTCTAAGATAAATAGACAGCCAAGTTGAAACATACCCTCTTTTCTTTAATGAACTACGATCGGCATCTCTGTCTTCTACCCTTGTCAAATCTCAGGCTTTGCACGCTTGTTGTCATGACTTAATATTTTAAGTTTTTGGTTTTGCTAGTTTATTTATTGTTATTATTTTTTGGCTCATATTTTTCAAATTTGCATAGCCTTTTACCACTTTCATGATTTCAAAATTGATTTTTATGAGCTTGCATGATTTTTTAGTTTCTACTTTGAATAATTTAAAATTAAATTCAGTGAACAAAAAGATAGACAGACAGAGCCTTTGCTAAAACAGATTTAGTTCGTGTCCTCTTGTTTGAGTTGCACTTAACTCGAAGAGCTTCGAAAAGTTCAAGACGACGATAATTTTCATCATTTTAAAAACTAGTATTTTGTCCCCTCGAGCTCTTTTATAAGGCAAGAGTCGGAAGATCAAAAGTGATAAAATGTTGTTTGTAGGACAAGTTTCTCAGCGATATGTAGCTCATATGCCCTCTAGCTCCTTACTATTTCCTACTTCTACTTTCAGAGCACAAAAAACAATATACACTTGTTATCTTCTTTGCTGTTATGCAGAATTCTGTTGTTGTAATTTAATTGGTAGCATGAACATCGTCGTATAGAATTGTCTGTTACCTTGTTCCGTGTTTTCTGCACGTTAAACTATACGTGAAAGCAAGGACAAGTAGTAAGTCTATAGCGAAACCAGCAATAATTTCTAAGTTCTCAGATAAATATTTGATTTCGTGAGCTACTCACTTGAAGTGTTCAAGAACAGTAACAAGCATCTTTGCCATACTTCGCCTGACATCATCATCGAAGCCAACCCGAATCCGAACATTTCGAAAAAGGCACTCACGCATCGGAAAACGTTCTGGAACACCTTCTCCACCATCAAAGCAGTTCGAACAGGGCAAGTTCATTATGTGGGCAAGGATTTCATTTTACTTCCCGGACCACGCTTTCTTCAGATCGTCAAACAATTCGGCGAATTGATCCATCCGGAACTGTTTAAACATTCTAAAGAAGAAATTCAAAAAATGCGGATGGTACAAAAACAGGCGCGGCTGGCACCCGTCCAGCTGGGAGCGGCCCGCAAGGCCTATGAACAGGCCCGTGCGCGCTACGGCAACGGCCTCACCGACCTGCCCACGCTGGTGCAGAGCTTCGTTACGCTGAACCGCGCCGAAGTCGACTGGTACGTGGCCAACAGCAATGCGTGGCGCGCGCTGCTGCTCAAAGCGGCCGCCGAAGGGGATCTGCCGCTTTTCATGAATCAGGTAAACTAAGGCCGTTCCGGTCCATAACCAACATCAATTTATGCCAAGGAGGTTCTGAAAAACAATGAAGTAAACATTTATGTTTTTGCTGCTAGTGTTCCTGACCTCCTAAAGAAAGGAAGAGGAAAGTACAGAAATATCCTGATTGTCAGACCCGCAAACTGTAGCAAGACATTTTTATTGGACCCACTAAATGATATTTTCGATGCATTCACAAAACCCTCAAATGCCAGCTATGCACGGCTTGGTGCTGAAACAAAGGAAATCATTTTCTTCAGTGACTTTCGCTATTGCAAAAGGAATTATTGTAACTAAATAAGCGGAGCCTTGGCCCCTTAAACCCCATAAACAATTCGTAAACTTCTTAAATCCCTTAAACTTCTTAAACTCTACAAGCTGGGTTAATGTAGATGGAATCCCTTCATATATAATATGTTATCTGTTCATTCAACTTTTCATGTTGCTATGTTTAGTTTCTTTTTAAGGGTGGTTCTAATTTATCTTTTAATTGCTAGGGTATTAAGTTGAAACTTATAAGGAATGTTGAGAAGTGCAAACGTCTAAAAATGCTCAATGTTCCCTACATAGGTGACCTTCAGGGAAGAAATAGATTGTGATGGTTTGGACACACTGAGAGAGGGACAGTATCGACCCCAAGATCATTTAAAAGCTTTATACGTCGATGTCTTCTCGTCTGGCAGCTGTGCAGAAGAATCGAAGTTATTGCAAATAGTATTGATGAGTTAGAATATGAAGATAGAAGTAAGTTTATCGTTTATTTTACTAACTATTTGCCAGTAATTAGATGCCCCATAGCACGAGGAGAGGCAGGTAAGTGGCGCCACATTTGGAGAGTAATATGGGTGAAATCATGAAGTGTTTCAGCACTGTTATCAGTGCTTATTAGTGGCAACAGTTCTGGAACCCTGGATAGTTTCTGCAATTCATTTCAATCCAGCATTTATTTTGCATTGCAACAGCGAGACTAAACGAAGACTTTATGTAACCTCCCGTTCTAATAATAAAAAGTGTATTTCAAGAAGTTCTAACTTTTGATAATGTTTCCCAATCAAAGTGATTCACATTGCTGTATTAGAAATCGTGGGAAACAATATAATAATCAATATGATATTGGAGATGGTGAAGATCAAGACAAAGTAGCGCAAAAAGCAACAATTCCATTAGGTTTAGAAAACATTGGAGGCGCAGTTAAATTTTGGGAAGTTACACATGGTAGATATTATCCACCATTACCAAATCGTTGGGAAGGTCAAAATGATGAAGATTTATTAAATGCTTTAAAAAGAGGACCAACAAGAAAAGCGGAAAGCTCTCTATCTGCCTTTTTTCTCTTTCTTCTTCTGCCTGTATGCCTGAGCATCTGAACAGATGTAATGACAGCAACACAGAAGCTCAGACAATTACAAAGAGAGAGAAAAAGACAGAGAAAAACACACACAAACACACAACAGCCATCAGAAATAGAGGCAGAAAGAGAGAGAGACTCAAAAACAAAAACACAAGAAGACAAAGTCAAATACACAGACACAAATATAGATAGAAAGAAAGAGAGAGTGAGAGAGAGAGAGGAAACGGTTAAACACGTCGAACGCGGGCGTGAGATCGCCGCGCTTGAGGGCGTCGTCGAGGCGGTAGCGATGTTTTTCCAAGGCCGCAATGTCACTGGCTTGGAAATAGATTTTTGCCGGGTCCATCATCGACAGGTATTTGTCGAATACCTCGCTCGATGCGCTATCGTCTAGTGGCTTGCTGAGGAAATGATTGTGTCGCAGTTGCTCGACAATGGTCAGCGACGTGCGTGGGTGCACGTCCAAAGGTGCCAAAGCCAACCGGGTGAAACGTTCTCCCACAGGGTGCCCCACTCAGTCGCGTCGATTGTACCGCGTTCGAGCGCCGCATAGACATCGCCGCCAGGCATCGTGACCGGTGCGGCCCCCATGCCCTTTGAGATTTCAAGCCACGCGCCCGCCGTACGAAGCTTCAGACCCTGAAGATCCTCAAGCGTGCGGACAGGTTTGCGGGAATGCAGGAACACTTCGGATGTCCGAATGAAAAGCGGCATAGAGACAAGATTGAACTTTTCATCATTGCGGCCACTCGACGTGCCGGAACTCCCGGCCAGTGAGCGGGTAGTTCGGGCCAGCGATGGAAATGGGGGCATAGCGACCGCGGCCGACGGCAATGCAGGATCGGAACCTACGCCTCGATCTGAAACCCGAAGCCCTGGCCGAGATATTGCTGGCAAAGGACCGGTGTCACGACAACAGGGCGCCCGCTCTCGACGACCGGCCCCATAGCGTGTCGTACTGGCGATCATTCCCGTATCGGCGACGGCCTGCTTACCGACATCAACTTCAACAATCTTTTCTCATTTAGAAACTAACCGAACTCTGTCTCGGTTCGAATCAAATCACCGATCGAGGTGCACAACATCTGAGTGAAGCTCTTCGCAATTGCACAGTAACTGAAAAACAATCACTTTTCTCATCTACATCAACTTCAACAATCTTTTCTCATTTAGAAACTAACCGAACTCTATCTCGGTTCGAATCAAATCACCGATCGAGGTGCACAACATCTGAGTGAAGCTCTTCGCAATTGCACACAGGTTTGGAACGGTTGATTTCAGCGAGGTGCAAACACCTTGAATGACCAGGGAATAACAATTGTCTTATTGTGTGAATGAGATTATATCCAAAAAAAGGTGTTCACAGTGTGAATTCTGAAACAAGACTGAATATCTACCAAGTAATGGTAGATAGTGGTTTAAAACCTCTGAAATAGATTTGTCTGATATGCCGAATTTGATAGTGCAATTGTCATAAAGATCAGTCAATTTCTATCGGGTGTTTTCTCCTTTTTCCTTTCTGCTTAAAATATGTATCTTAAATATGCTAGGACAGTTAATCAGATTATTTCGGTGAAGAATATAGTTTTTTTGAATAATTCATTATTGAAGTATCCGCCTTATAATCAATTATTTAAGTGTTTGTATATTTACATGTGTTGATGGTTATTTTTTTCATCTGTCCACCAAACTGAATGCTTTATGAAATACATTTAGTGGCATTCTAACCACCAAATATTAAAGACTGCAAGAGAGAAAACATTATACAATTCTACACCGGGATTGACGCGGTATAGATGACCTGGCCACCGTTAAAGACGGCGACACTGGTGGTGCCTGCACCCATGTCAATCACGGTCGCACCCAGATCGCGTTGATCCGGCGTCAGAGCCGAAAGACCCGATGCCAGCGGTGTGACGACGGTTTCTTCAATCGCAAGATGACAACGCCCCAAAAGGGTATCGAGGTTACGCAACGGTGCGGTTTGGGTGCGCACGAAATGCAGATCAAGACCAAGGGTCGATCCATACATCCATACAACCATGCATAAACAACAACTGAAAAGAAAAATTAAAGTGAGTAAACAACAACTCAAAAGAAAAATTAAAGTAAGTGACTGAGTGAGTAAGGTAGCTTCCCCCTCGAGAGTGAGGCCTATGAGTGAGATGAGGTGCTTCCCCCGCGAGAGTGAGGCCGATGAGTGAGATGGATGAGTGAGATAGGGCGCTTCCCCTCGAGCAGTGAGGATGAGTGAGGTGGGATTCGCGTAGTGAGGATGAGTGAGGTGGGGACGTTTCTTAAGATGAAAAAGCTTATGAGGGCGCAGGGGTACTATTTTCTTTATGCTTGGAGCGTCATGGTGTACTGAGTAATGACCAATATTGATACAATCCCAGACACAAGTGCGACGAACTTTGTCCATTTGTGCTCGGGCTCTGACCACTCTTCCGGTATCACTTCCGTGGCCCCTACGTACACAAATGTTCCCGCCACAATTGCCAACATGACAGCATCTACAATGGGAGCGGCAAACTGATTCACAGCCATACCAGATGACGCTTTTCGTCTGTCTTCAAACTTTGAAGGATGAATCAATTCCATCCATCTGAACTTTTCTAGATTTTGGCATCTCAAAGACACCTGATAGGAAAATTCCTTTATTACTTGTGCACCTGTTTGAAACAGAGATGCCTGCCATGATTCCTTGGATCCATCGTTTCCCTCCTCCATCCCTCGTCTCCAAACTTCTCTTGCAACAATAACTGGAAACACAGGATCCATATTAATAGATTCACTCCAAATCTGATTCAAGAATCTCTGGGAAAGTAAAATAGGCAATTTGTAGACTCAGTAGCATGTTGAAGCTCACTTTGGCCACTGCACCCTTAATAAACAAGCATTGCCAATGACTTCAACACAATTTGTCACCCACAACCCTTTTTTAAAACAGCAGCAACTTATTTATAACACCCATAGCAACTGTGGTCCTTCAAAATAGTTTTCAAAAGTACATGTTTTACTTATTTGTTTTGACCTTTCCCGCCAACAATGAGATCATGCACAGCAGATAATGCGTCATCGCGCTTTGAAATCAGAGGTTATCAAAGCCCGTGGAAACCGAAAAGAAGTCATTAGTAATATTAAAACAGAAATAGAAGCACGCTTAGAAGAATCAGGTATCGACGCCACCATTTCTGGCCGAGAAAAGCATCTATATAGCATTTACAAGAAGATGCTAAATAAAGAGCTGTCATTTAACGAAGTGATGGATATTTACGCGTTTCGGATCAATGTCGATAACATGGATACCTGTTACCGCGTACTAGGTATAGGTATCTAAGAACGTATACAGTTGGGGCTAGTCGTATCATTGTCTGTTCGCCACAGCCAGTTGGCAACTGTATCAGTTTATTTAGCCCTTCATTTATTATATCTTCGACAGCAGCACCCATCATGTTCCCTGGACAACAAAGTATCGTACATAGATGCAAAAAAGGAGATAGGAGAAATCGCTCTTCGCCATCCAAAATAATTTGGAATTTAAGACAAATCCTTACAACTCTTGTGTACTTTTTGGGAGTGATTTGGTCAAGCTCCCGTGTACAAAAATACATTTTTATTAGTCGTTGGGTTTTTCGATTTTTTTTTATTTTTTTTGTTAGTTTGTCTTTCCGTTTTCCGCCAGGAATGGTCGCTTCGAACCAATATTCCTAAAACATTAGGAGGAAACTCATTCAAATATAATTAAAAGCTCAATGTCCTTTTTAAGTGACTGAAAAGATTGGAGGGCAACTAGGCCCCCTGCTACCCGCTTTTTAGCCAAAAGTGATCCGGTCAAAATTTTGAATGCTAAGAAAAGACCCAATCGCTGCTTCTTTCTATAAATCTTGTATTTAAATAGTTCAATCCTGTCCTACCATTCTTTTGCACGTTTCCTATACTAGTTTTGCTCATACTGACAACTAGCCACAGCACCGAGCCGCCTACAGCCAGCACAACTGTGCATGCTTCTCCTGTAACCTACTTTCTTTACAATCCCACTCTACTCTATTCATTGATGTTTCTGCTTCCTTTAAATACTTTCTTATAATGTCTCCTCAACCCGAAAAAAAGAGAATATATTTTTTTCAGTTGTCTGTTCTTTAAAGTTCACCCTGTGTGCATCTACTCTTAAGCATTCAAATTAAATATATTTTTATGTCTACTAATATTTCTAGTATTAAACTAATATACATAAAAGAATCAACAATAAAGAATTAGTTAAAGCAGAAACAGAAGAATAGACAAAAAAGATAAATTAATTTAATGGCTTAGCTAGAAAAATTACAAATAAAATGAGAACTTTCACTAAGTTACTTGTAGTAGAGCAGACCCTGCCGGTCGAGGACCTTGGCCGCCACCGCACCGGTGGCATCCGCCTTGACGGCGGCGACCGCGCCGGCGATCGCACCGGGGAGCGGGACGACGTGGGGCTCGATCACGACCACGACGGTGTCGTCGGCCAGGTCGAGGCCCGCCGGCGACGATCCGACGACCTCGAACCGGGCACCGATATCGGCCGCACGTGCCGCGATGACCTCGTTCCACCGGGAGTCGTCGACCTCCGGCACGACGACCGCGACCAGATGGAAGAGCGAGGCCTGGCCTTCGACGACTTCTTTAGCCAACTGCAAATTGAATTGAGCATTGGCGGTAGCTATTTTCAAGAAATCGCCAAAATAAGGGCCATGCGATGGCTATGGACCACGCTTACAGGTCAATACAGTCAAAAAGAAGAAGCACAGGCTTGCTACATAGTGGGCAGCACTTCAGAATGGAACAAGTCCGTTTACGATCCTTACGTAAACATGCTACGCCTTACCACTGAAGCCATGTCGATGACACACTCGGCGGTGCGGGTGTGGCGATCGAGCCCGATGCGAAGGCGCACCTGGTCACCATGCTGGGCGCCGACCGCATGGCGACCCGCCGCGAACTCGCCAAGCTGATCGACTATGCCGGGCCGAACGCCGGCACGCTGACCGCCGCCGACGTGCTGGCCGCGATGACCGATGGCAACACCCAGTCGCTGGACGCGCTGGCCTATGCCGTGCTTGGCGGCAACATGGCGGAGATGGGCCGCCTGTTCGACCGGCTGATGGCTCCGGTCCCTACGACGACTTCATCCAGACCGATGCGGCGATCAACCGGGGCAACTCCGGCGGGCCGCTGTTCAATGCCGAAGGCGAGGTCGTCGGGGTCAACACCGCGATCTATTCGCCCGGCGGCGGCTCGGTCGGGATCGGCTTTGCGGTGCCCTCGGACATGGTGCAGAAGATCGTGGCCGACCTGGAAGATGACGGCGAGATCACCCGCGGCTGGCTGGGTGTGCAGATCAAGCCGCTGTCGGAGGACGCCGCCACCCAGACTTATTGGTCCTGTTTTTGCATCCTTGGCTATAATAAATTAAATAAATTCGCAAAGCCGTGATGCTAAGCCTTTGTCATATTCGTTGCTTTATTTTTAGGGTATTGTAGCGGTCGGATGTTGAGGAGGCATAGGTATTCCACTGGTTGAATGGAATAGACAGAAAAGAATTTTTAAGATGGATCAAACGACGTATCACGCCTTTCTCGAAAAATGGGATTTGGCAATGTATGGATTAACGGCACTTGCTCTGAATCTCACTGAAATAGAAGGACTCATTGGCTGTATCAGGAAGCAGGCTTGAGGGTCTAGAAAGCGACGGAGTCTGGCTTATTTCGCCATCACTAGGACCTATTAAAATATCTGATTCTTTTACTGGACTAAGTAGTGGAGTTTTGAGGCCATCTTGAATGGGGCTCACATCTTTGCTAGCAATTTCATCTTCTTTAGCCAGTACTAGCTTCAGAGGGATTATCAAAGGGACCAGCTCAAACACAAGAAAGACCAACCCAAGCGGGTCAGCTGTTGGTCGAGCTTGCGAAGAAGATCGGGATTGCTTGCTGCCAGGTCGCGACGTTCTCCCATGTCCTGTCGCAGGTCGAACAGCATGTTTCGGTCGCGTTCATAGATTCGCAGCAATTTGAAGTTGTCTTTGATGATTGCCGACACAGGGCCAAGTGGATCTTTGTCGTAGTGAGGAAAATGGAAGACCAAAACGTAGTCCGGTCGGCTTACGGTGCCTGTGTCAGGCGCGGCCAGAATGTCTCGCAGAGACTACTCAAAATTACGGAATGTATGTTATCACAAGTTCATCTTACAATAAATGTAATAACAATTGACTTGGTTTTAATTTCCTAAACATCAGAATGGAATGAAATGTATGAAAATTTTGATTGTTAAAGCGACTAAGAGCCTTGTAACACTGAAGTGTAATTTTATTATGAATTGTTAAGCAACGGACTACCTCATCGGTGTAATTACAACTAGAATACTGGAAAAAACACATTCGCCATTGAATTATCTTAAATTGACAGCATGCGGCAATGTCTTCAAACAGCAAACGAACATTGTGCGGTGCCAGGGTTCAACCGGCAAGTTCATCCATTTCCGAACTGCCCAGATCTGTCAGTGCAGCAAACTCCTGCGGTGTCATGGGCGCCGCAAAAAGATAGCCCTGCGCGTCCTGGCAGCCCATTTGCGCAAGCAGATCGCGATGCGCCTCGGTTTCAACCCCGACGGCGACTACACGCAGGTTGCAGCGCCTGCCTAACTCGTAGATCTGAGCGGCGCGACCTTGCTGCGCTGTATCAATTTCCTCGAGGAATACGACGCGGGCGAGGTCCGGATCGACGGCCAACTGATCGGCTATGAAGGGCCGGGCAGGAAGATGTCCGCCCGCAAGCTGCGTCAGATGCGGCGCTCGATCGGCATGGTGTTTCAGCAGTTCAACCTGTGGCCGCACATGACCGCGCTGGAAAACGTCGCCGAAGGGCTGATCCGGGTGCGCGGTTTGGGCAAGGCAGACGCCGCCACCCGCGCCGCCGAGGCGTGAAGGAGTTTGGTGTATTTTTCAGTCATTTTCATATTGTTTGTTGGTGTATTTAAAAAACATTTGATTTTTTCTACGGCACCCCAGCAAAAACGTAGGTTTATTCATTAGTGAGGTAGACATGAATTATAATGAATTGAAATTGTGTTTATTAATAAAATCAGTGTCAGTATCAATTTTGGTGTCTTAAATAGACAAAAAAGGGTGTTACAAACCAATCCAGCCGGATTGTTTTCCTTGATATTTTGTCTTAATTGACTCAAACACCTTTTAGATTATAAGACAATGCTTCTTCCAAGTAGGAATTGGAACCATTTTTTCTTGGAAAATGATGGGTTTGTGAACCTAAGGGAATCATTATTTCCTGCACTATCTTATTTGCAGATGACCCAAAGCACCTTCCAACAGGAACTGGGTCCATTTTTTCTTGGAAAATGATGGGGTTGTGAACCTAAGGGAATCATTATTTCCTGCAATATCTTATTCGTAGATGACCCAAAGCAATACATCATTGATTGTCATGGTTCTGGTCAGGCAAACCTCTAAAAGGTCTTCTTCCCTCACGGGTAGTGAAAACATTTGGGTATAAAACCTACTTTCTGAGTCTCAAGCACCCTCTCCTCCAGACAAAATCCGCCTTATCTCCTGCGTAGTGACTATTGCACAGTTATTCACTACTGTATAGAATTTTATCCAGTTTCAAATCAATCAGTTTACTTAAATGAAGCTTTAAGTGGAATACTTATGTTAACCTGCTATTTTGTGTGGACTTACAACTATAGCACGCAGCATAAAATTGAGGTGGACAATATTGTTAAGCTAAAAAATGCCAGCTAATGGTGTCATATTTTTGGCAAGATTTCTTGCTAGGAATTGCATTAGCTGTTGTTAACTGTGAGTCAGCGTTTTGGTTTTTTTTCTCCAGAAACCATCCGTATGAGACAATAGTATGCTCAATCCACTCACTGTTAACTCAGCATATACCTACCATATTTCCTCGATTAAGCGCCGGGTGCGCTTATCTAAATATCCACCATTTTCATGTCCGCGAGATCGTCGGGCCGGCGGACCGGCCGCAGCCTGTTTGAGATGTGCCGGAACCCGTTCTCGAAATAGCCAAGCATGCGGTAGTTGAAACCGGCCTCGATGCGCTCGTCGAGGTAGCGTCCCAGCGGGCCATCGAACGCCGCGCGTGCCTCCTCGAGATCGGCGAACAGGAACGGCAGATCGACGAATTCGAGCTCGGGCACCCGGTCCGTCAGATAGCTTGTCGACTGGTAGGACATGGTCAGGAAATCCAAGGCAAACGCAAAACTGAATGAGCTTAAATTTTTTGTTGGACAGTTTGCAAAGGGATATAGATATTGTAAATGTCGTTTTGAGTGACATAGATATTGTTATTCTTTTCCTTTATCATTCTAAGCTATTCCATGAAATACTACTAAAATTGGCAACAGCAGACATTTTGACCGATTCCACGAATACTTGGTGCCCATACATCTACTTGAAATGAGTTCACCAAGTGATCTAAACCTTGTTTTCAAGCCACCTACAGGGCAAGCGCAGGGTATTTATTCTGTGTGTTGTGCACACCCGCTCGTTATCGAAGCAGCAATGTTGCAAGCTCTAAATGATGACACCGAAATTTTAATTGAAGCGACAGCGAATCAAGTTAATCAGTTTGGTGGTTACACAGGAATGAAGCCCCATGACTTCGTTGAGTTTGTTCATGCAATAGCGGAAAAAATAGGGTTAGATACCAAGCGCATTATTTTAGGTGGTGATCATTTAGGCCCAGTGTGTTGGGTAAATGATGCGTTTGGGGAAAAAGGCGTGGGGGGCGGGGTAGACACCATCCGATCACTTCTGATTACTCATAAAATGGTAACTGGAACTCTTAATTTCCAATCAAATGAGCCCTCTCTAAAATTTATGCGACCACCCCTTGCATAAGACCTTATTTACAGAATACCTTTGCCCCCGTGGCATAGCTTACAACCCTTGTCCCCAGGCTCTGGGGGGTTGTGTCAACCCGAAGTTTTTATCATTTGATCTTCAAACTATTGGAAACAACCGATGACACCGATGTTCATCTTGTCAAACTTTGATGCTTCCGTTGCACCTTGTGCTTGCTTATTCGAAAAGTGATAAGGAACGAGCGCTGCCGCACTCAAGCCGGCGGTAGCTTTGAGAAAATCACGGCGTTGAATATTTCGATTCGACATGAGATACAAGCCTTGTTGATTTGCGGCGAGCGACTGGCCGTACGGAAGATCATTTATGGCATTACGTCACAGATCAGACCACTTCACTATCGTTGAACATGAGCCCGATTTATTAGAACGTGCCGTCGATGCCATCGAAAATGCTGCCAAAACAGGCAATGTCGGAGATGGAAAAATATTTGTGACCACACTCGATCAAGCCGTACGCATTCGCACAGGCGAAACAGGCCCCGACGCACTTTAAACAACAAAAAAAAGACAAAAGGAAGAGAAGAAACAAATAAACCTGCTTTCAGCTCTCTTCTTTCTTTTTGCTTCTTTACCAATTTATTGAGGGAGAAATACTATGTTTAAACGCCACTTAATGGTATTTCAGTGACCCCAACCCAAATGCGCAGCTCCAGTATTTTTAATGGGGATGGGAGGGAGCAAGAGGGGTCTTCATCCGTATAGTCAAGGGGTATGGGCTATATAATAATTTTTCCCCTAATAATTAGAAGGGGGTAACACCCCCCCCCCCCCAAAAAAAAAAACCCCAACCCCCCCCCCCAAAACCCCAAAAAAAAAATTCCACATTCTCCCAGTGAGAGCAAAGCCCAAAAATCAAATCTTAATAATAAAAAATTTGCCAGGTACTAACTTGTTTAACGGCATCCAATATATGTTTCATAAGACTCTGTCTGTCTGATTCGCGAAAATCATTTGCTGCAAAACCATCTGCCATATTTCAAGAGAAAACCAAAATGGCTTTCCTTTCGCCTCCAGTTTTGTGATTGTGTGCCACAGGGAACCAGGCATTGTTGTTTTGCAAATAATAGAAAAGAGGCTTATGCAAAAGGTTGGACTAGGCCTAGAAAAATGGCGAAATCGGATTAGTGATCAAATTCCAGATCAGCCGGAATGTCGCAAGTTCCTTCTTGATGGTATCGACACTGATCTTCTCCCCCTGCCATTGATCCTCAGATCGTGTTCGTACGTACTCCTGAATTTCGGCGACAGTGATTTGCTGGGCGATTGACGATGATTGGAGGTGCTTCTCTAGGAACCGTTGGTGACGCCTCTCACCCGCCAGCGTACTTTCTTCCTTAGCTCCTTCAGGCAGTTCATGATTGTAAACTCGGAAGAGATCAGACAATGTTCGACCCGACCGCGTGCCTGGCAGGATTGGCTAGCGGCCGCCGGGGTTGCAGTTGTTGACGAGCTTGCCGGTCCGCGCTTTGAGCATTTCCACATGGTCATTCAGGCTGCGGTTGCCGGACTTGGACTCGCACTGCTTCCAGAATTTCTGGTGCGCGAAGAACTTGAAAGCGGGCGCTTGGTCGCACCATTTGATGTTTCGATTCCCAATCACCACGCCTATTACGTCGTCTATCCACAGGAAAAAGAAAACAATTTCGCCGATCATGGCGACGGCGCCACCATCGAGGAAGCCGAACATATGATGGCGGCGCGTCTCTATCGAAACACCGCCCGGGCGCATCTGGATCAGGATCTGATGGCCTCCCGGCCGCAGCGGCGGCGGCTCGTCTATGGTGGTCATGTCATTTCGCTGGCCCGGGCGCTCAGCCACAATGGTCTGGCCAACGGCTGCATCCTGGCGGCAATTCATGGCGGGCGGCATCCCTCGCCGGTCTTCGCCGGCGATACGATCCAGGCCTGCACCTACATCCAAACCTGCTCTCCTTGCTATTGTAGGAGTAAGAAGGGAGCAATAAGAGATTAAAGCGCCACACCCACGCTGTGCGGCTCTGCGGAAGACATCATTTGTTTTCTCTCTTTCTTGTTCTTGTTCATCCTCTGCCAAGAACCAGGTGTCCAGGCAACACACAACCAATGGCTGCAGGAAGCTGAGGTGGGTACGCTAGTCTAATTGGTTGTTTCGCCTGGACACATCTCACAGTGCCACAACACAAACCCCCAAGAACCTTAATTTTCTTCTGGATGAAAAGCCTGAACAGACAGCCAATGAGCTTAATAAACACCTAGCTAGCTAGCAAGCATTGTGCAAACATTCCCCCTCTCTTGGAAAACTAACTAATCCCTGAAACTCCCAAACATAAAAATCCCAGTCAGAGAAGCAAATAATAGAAAAAATACAGAAACTGAAAAAAAATAGTATTTGTCTTGTTGATATCCCAATTGATCTAATAAAAGAGTTCTTTGATAAACTATCAATAACTACGACTACTGTAATGCAGGGTCAATAATTAAGACTAAATAATAATGCATCTTTCAAAATAAATAATAGAAAGTACAAAGAAAATACATTCGAAAGTATTCTGTCAAAGACCTCAATACTCGACAAAACATAAGATGACGTCATAAGAGTTAAATAAGTGAGGAATTAGGACAGAAGAACACTGTTCATAATGCCAAGTGTTCAAATTGTCTGATAAGGCACTTCAATGTTCAAAACATAAAATCAGGTTCTGAGACCTCAACCGGGGACAACCTGATTTTCGTTTGGCTCTAAACAGTTGACGAAATGAATAATCTTTAGTAATATGTCATCTTTCATACACGGAACGTTCTTAAGCCACCTCAACCTTTCTCTCATTATCGTCCAACAGAACGGGATTGAACTACACTTTTCGTAGTCTACTGTTGAGATACGGTCAGTCAGTCAGGTACCCAAAACAATCTGTGGTTAATTTCTTTGAAAAACATCTAGCAAATCTTCTTTCGTTGTTTGGAGATAAAAGCCTCAAATCTTTTTTAGTGCAAAAGGCAGTACGAGCAGAGATGCAAAGAGCTCGATACAGCTACAGAGACACTCGATTCAAAATCAGTCTGGACGCCGAAGGAGGATGAAAAGGTGATAAGAGATTCCTAAGCTTCGAGATTTTCGTTTTCCCTTTTAATGAAACTACAAACATGTTAACAAATATACAAGTAAGCTTCAAAATATGTCAACAAGCCTAGGGCCTAGCAAATACATTGGTAAACGAAATTTAAGACCGCATAACCATTGAGGCCAATACGGAAGAAGATCCGGATGCTGTATATTCTTTATTTGAGCAGGTAAAAGCTTCCATGCCGATGAATTTATACAGCGTAACGCAAGTTGAGTTAACTGCCTCGGTTGTAACTGATGCCGAGAAACCGGCTAAGAAAATCACATTCCATATTACCTACCCTAATTCATGCACATTGAAATACGATGAAATTGATTTGAAATTACGCAATTTGCTGGAAGCTTCAGGGATCGAACCCGCAAGGTTTGGCCCTACCCAAGGATCTGTAAAAAGGAGGAAATAGGCAATATCAAGAAACTGCAAGACCATGCATCACCAAAGTATATGACATTTTTTTGGAAAATATCTTTACTTGCAAAATCTTTCAAGACCCTCTAAAGGAGTTTTATATATGATAACTATAAGTGGGAATTTAGAGCCTTCCTAGCTGATGTTATAGATGCTCTCTTTCAAAACAAAGTACAGAATTACAGTATCTTCTAACGTCAGAAGAATAACTTTTCATTGATTGTTCTTTTTTTATCATATTCCGCATGTATTCGATATACTGATGCATCTGATCTAAATTTATCTTTGATTACTTCCCGTCGAGAACCACGGATTGGGCGACTCAGTCGTTCACTAACATGATGAAAAATTTGTTGATTCGATGCAATAACAACACAGTGTCCAGTATTGAGAACATAAACGACACATTCAAAATGACAATCTTTCCCACTACACTTTAACAAACATCTCAGCAATAAATGCGTTTTCGTTGCGACGAGGATGGTCTGGGCACATGTAAAGGGATATGCATGGTGGCCGGGCCTCGTCATTGAATGCAACAGCCCCGAAATACACAAGGAGGGTCACGTTCTAGTTGAATTCTTTAGTACGGGTGAAGTATCGTCGTTACGTGACAGTGCAGATTGCATCCGTCCTTTTTCTCCTAGTCATCTCGATCCTGTTGTGGCTAAGCACAAGAAGAAGCGAAATGCCAAAGCTTACGCATTAGCTTGCGAAGAATGGGACATCACCAACTGTCATAATGTGTAGTAGGCCTAAGTTACTTAGTCTTAAAAAAAGAGCGAAAATTAAATTCCTCTTTTGCTTCCTAATCGGTAGTTGACCCCTTTTTTAAGAGTTTGGTAGAAATTTTTTAGATATATCTTTTTTTTTCTATATATTACTCTGATGGTTTCATTGAAACTGAACCACCATGTAACTGAAATCCAAGCAACTAAACCACCATGCAGCTATGTCACCGTGAAACTGAACACCCATGTAACTGAAGTTAGGGTTAGGGTTAGGTTTAGGTTTATTGTTATAGTTAAGGTTAGGGTTAGGGGAAGGGTTAGGGTTAGGGTTAGAGTTACGGTTTGGTTAATAGTTAGGGTTAGGGCTAAGGTTAGGCTTGAGGTTAGGAATAGTGTAAGGGTTGGAATCTGGGTTAGGGTTCAGCATAAAGCTGGGGTTAGTGAAAGGGTTAGGGTTATAGTTAGGGTTAGGGCTAGGGTTAGGGTTGGGGTTATTGTTGGGGTAAGGGTTAGAGTATGAAACAGGAGGAGGACCTAAACTTTTGAAATCAGAACCTCTCCAAAAACTGTCGGTCATTTCATTAATGCTTGGTGAAAAGTGAGAACTAGTTATTCATATTGTACCCATGCATGCTCTGCACGAAGTAAGACTTCTATCAGAAGGGGGTGTCGGATCTCCGTAAAGCTTGATAATAAGTAGTAACTAAGGTCCTTCTTAGATCTAATCCAGGGTTGAAGACCAATCTTACCTCTGAGTGGAGAGGGCTCCAAAACCCTATATGGCGGAAGTGTTTCACGCGCCTTTCCCCTGTGATTTACACGGTGTCAGCACCGAGCAGGCGATGAAAGCGCTGCGCACCCTGTTTAAGGTGGATATCGCCCCACAAGATGTGGCAGCCATTATTGTTGAGCCAGTGCAAGGCGAGGGTGGCTTTTACGCTGCACCGCCCGCTTTTTTACAGGCGCTGCGCAGTTTGTGCGATGAGGAAGGTATTGTGCTGATTGCCGATGAAATTCAGTCAGGCTTTGGCCAAGTTGAAAGTAGAATCCAGATTTTGCATATAAGAAAACCACTTTGATTTTAATAGCAAAAAGAAACCTCTAGTAAGGGACAAAAGCAATATTGGACTATGCGGCTTAGTGTCATCTTTAAGATTTATGTTAAAAACGCTATAAATAAATATTGAATTATTTTCTGATACCATTCTTATGATATATTTAGAAAGTAAAGCAGAAGCTGTGCTTCATTTATGACAACTCGTTACAGTAGTTTGGAGGCATATACGAACACGGATAGATTGAGAGATCTAGGTGTAAAAGGAAGATGATAGTAGTGAGGCCTCCCTGCTTTTAAAGAGAGCCATAGGGGATATACAAGTAGAGCTACTATTCCCTCAAGACCTTATTTTGCACACCTGCGTCTTACTTAATACTATAGCGCACCTGTAACGATATAGCACACCTGTATTTTACGTGATGGGGTTTGTTTTCTAAAAGATGCAAATGTCTATCACATAATAGAGCATGCTTATTCATTGATTGTTTAAAAACTAGTATTATGACTAGTTGAAATATAAAGTGCTTTGTTGAATTTACCATTGTCAAAACCCTTTAATGACAGGTAAACAGGTAAACATTTTGAATTGTGTATATGTCAGGCAAGCCCGTATCCAGTATTTTTATCTTAGAGGGGGAAAGGTGTTAAAACAAACTTATGAAATTGTGGTGTGGGGGGTTCAACCTAAGTGTTGGTATCCAGTTCCCCAAGTTTGTAGATAGGTGTACCCATCTGAAATTGGAAGAAATGCCAGCCTCGGCTCTCCCGCTCCACGACGAGGGTGTCGATGCCGTAGGTCCCGAGCAGGTTGGCCAGAGACAGGCCGCAGGGGCCCGCGCCGATCACGAGCACGTCCGCGTCGAAGGCGTCGGGCTCGTCGTGCTCCGGCGCCGGTCGTTCAGCCGGGCTCATGACCGGCTCGACGGTTCGGAAGGCACGCCTCCGGGACAAGGCCCCACGACCGTCTACTCCCGCAGGAACGCGAGACTGGCCTCGTTGAATGTCTCGGCGCACTTCGATGTTCCAGTTCGGGATCGACAGGACCGCTTCCTCGTCGAACAGGTCTTCGAGAATCTCCGGGCGCTTGCTGTCGACCCCGACCGCGTAACGCGACAGGATCCGGCGTACCGCGTCCTGGCCTCTCAGTTCACCGACCTCGGCTTCGAGCGCCTGCAGTCGTTCTTCGACGGTTCCCATGGGGCGTCTCCCGAACTTCGCTAACACCCTCAAAGCATAGCCGCGCGATCGATGAGGGGACAAACCGACTTGGAAAGTTAATACCATTTATAGCAGGGTCGCCACGTGGCTATTACTCTTATCAAAATTTTATACACATGTTACTGATTGTCACCATCATTCCAATCAAACTGACATATCCTTGTGTCCCCATCTACTGCTGACATCTAGTTGACATATGCAAGGTTACAAGACAAAAACAAAGGCACGTAGCTCACTTCAATCAAACAGTTCATAGTGACGAACAATGAGTAAGGAGCGAAGCGGCTCACTAGAAAACGCAACTGTTAAAATCAACTTAACACCCTGAGCCATTCCTAATATATTGTAGATATACCCCTTTTGACATCCTGGATGCCCACAGTGTCTTTTGATTTAGCTCAATATTCCCGACAATTTGCCCTGGAGGTTCTAACGTAATACTCTTAGCTGTTCGTAGAATATTGCTTGAACGCGCTTTTGACAATTTGAATACATATAGTATATTTTGCTTTACATCCCCCTCAAGTCTCACTAAAAATTTTAACTTAATACCCTATTCAGTTCCTGAGAATTAGTTCAGAACCTATCCGCTCAGTACGCCTGGCGTTAGACTAGCTTCGCTGCTAGCATACTAATACTCTATCAACAACTATTAAAAGCTTCATGATAAAGTCTGATTTTTTGTCCAAATTTTTCAAGAAAGACTTTCCAAAAACAGGGACCACTTGACTAGAATAAGAAGCTATTTTAACGCACTGAAAAACTTTAACCTAACAGGCAGGGAGTTGAGGAAGGGGCAGCCTCTCCCTACCCCTCATATAAAGAATAAAAATACCAAGAAACTGACGTGGTTTTGGGTCATGTTGCTTTTTGATGCCTATGTGTTGTGATGAATTTTTAGTATTAGTTTTAGTCATAGCCAGGGTTGGGGGGATGCTCAGGAACTTGATGCTTGGGTTTTTTTTGGCTTCTCTTGGGGTTCTTTCAAATGTGCAAGCTTGAAAGTTTTTATATTGAGGGAATGGAAAGTATGGGCGTGAGAAACGTAGCCCAAATTACTTCATTTTTTGAAAAGTTATTTAACATTCCAACATAGAGGTCTTTGCCGATAGGATCCGTGAGGCCATACTGGCGTGCAGCGGCTTCGTTGATGAGCAGTGCAGAAGAGTCTGAGAGCAAGGCCGGGTTGAGGGCGCGGCCTTGCACGAGCGTCAAGCCTAGTGTGGAGAGGTAGTCGTCATCGACGCGGAACAGATAGCTCGGATGGCTTTCAGTGGAAGCCGCACCTTGCGGGCTAATCGGAAAGGTGCCTCGCGGATTGGGTTGTGTGGGCAGGTTGCCTGCAACATAGATTCCCTAGAATTACTCTCGTGACAGGGTGGTTTAAAAACTGATTCAAAACTTGTGCTGATTGGCCCGCAACTATCAGCGCAGGAAAGGTTCCTAGTGCAAACGCGACCATCGTTAAAGCGCCATAGAGTGGACTGGAAGCTTGCAAACTCCAAACCAAAGCGCTGTACACCAAGCCACACGGCAGCCAGCCCCAAAGTGCACCATAAGCTAATGCTTTTTTCTTGGTATCTATGGGTAATATATATTTGTTTAGCGTCCTTTGCGCGGTGACCTTTTCGAATTTAGCCGTTCCAGGTTCTGTCGCCGCAGCACGTTCACCCGTCGCCGCCGCCAAGCCGAAGTCCCCCGCCGATTTCGGCTACAAGTCGGTCGGACCAAACGGTGCGATCGCCGTTGATTTCAAGCAAATTGCAATTCCCGGCGTTAAGAAAGCAAAGCACCTCACACCGGCAGTTGCGAAAAATCTCCCCGCATCGATCCGCGTGTTACACAACAAGCGAATTCGCATTATCAGATAGTATAATGCTTAATGTAGATTTCTATATCTATATTATATATTCGTTGCGAATAAGAGTAATTGGTGTCAAACATGGGCGACAGCCAGCTGGCTGGTTAGAAAGTTAGAAAGAGAAAGAAAAATCCGCCACCAAAGAGAAAAATGAAAACCGAACACAGTGCTTAGGTAAAACGCGAAGGAGAAAAGAACAAGAGAAAAATGAGTCTCTCCTCCTCTTTTCCGCTTTTTGGAGAGCCCCTTCAACAAATCATTGGCCGATTATCAATTCGCTGACGCCTAATTTCGTCGCGACGAAAACAGAGCCACCAACCAACCAATGAGACCCTAGGCCGAGAAATATCAAACCGGCTATGACCAGGCCAATTTGATTGAATATCGATACGCGGGTGGATTTTAATTTCGCAGCGTCTCGCTCGAATTCTGCTTTGACTACATTACTTTCGTTACCGCTTTGACGAATACACCAATAAGTGTATGCTAACAAACAGCTACATAAAATCAATTCATCAAGCCGATTTTGTATGTGTACTTTATTGACTTTATTCTTGTTTTGAAAGGGATCATTTGTTTTAGGAGGTGTTTACTTAACCATGAACTAGAATAGTTGTACTCTTCTTCAGTCAAATATGCCTACTCTTTTTGTGAATATTTGGCTGTATTTGTTTCACAATATATGAATATTGAGTTTGAAATTATTATTGCAATGTCGACAATACTAAATCTGAATTATGTTTATATTTTCCAACAGTTTTTTCTTGTCAGGTTTACTCAAATTACACTTACTCAATAAGATACTCAAGTCAATTTCAATTGATCGCAATAAACTCTGTTACACAGGGTGTGTGAAAAAGAGAAGATGATGATGGTGCCAATGACGTCACAACTTAGCAATGGGTTTTGCCTTGAAGTGGCGTGATTGCCCAAGTAAAATACTTCGAGCATGCATGACTGGATATGCAAAAAAGATATATTCCCAAATACGTCATGGTTTCACTCACTGTGGTTACACAGGAAGTAATCAAAGCAGGAACATAAAGATGAAGTGCTTACGGTGCTGACTGCTTGTGTGTCTGCCTGAGCACAGTTTTACCATCTTAACAAATGTTTTGTACGTATTTCGATGCTTACATATATGTTATGAAAATAGTTACGGAGGTAAAGCAGTGCCGGAATGTAATAAGATACAATTCCAAATGTAGCCGAAATACAAACCACGCCATACACAAGCACGAGAGTAATGTACAAAGTAAAGGTTTTAAGTTTTGTTTTACTTTTACCTTTTTATGAGTGGCAATATAACACCGCCCAAAACTGGATGGATCGATGCACTGCATTATTATAACAATTCGAACAATATCATAACAAAATACCCCAAAGGAAGCCGTCGACAAAAGAACAAAAAGAGTCCACCCACGGGTACATAACATTCGGGAAGAGATTGAGAGTGTGAGCAAATATAACTGTACGACAATGTAATGTCGAATGTATACCCACATTCACAGAAAAACAACAACAGGTATTCTTCTCTGCCCTTCTCACAAAATAGAACCCAGTATCTTCTAAGGATGATAGTAAATCAGCAGTGGTACCACTAGAAAAACAATGTGGAGCATCATCTAGAGTGATTAAAGATTTCGGTAAAGAAATTTTCTTTTTCAAATTTTTATGAGTTCATTTCATTTAGCTAGTACTCGATCAGTATTTGATATGAAATATGAGGGTGATGATCGCCCAAAAGTCACGCTTCAACGAGAAAATTGAATATTTTCATGAATAGATAAGCTTTTTCTCGAAAAGAC
Organism: Alatinidae sp. Z8VKAUB7J3; assembly: GCA_010016025.2. NCBI lineage: Eukaryota > Metazoa > Cnidaria > Cubozoa > Carybdeida > Alatinidae > Alatinidae sp. Z8VKAUB7J3. The sequence continues at coordinate 173,973,941 of JAAAKM020721499.1, read as the reverse complement.
TTGTCTCAGGTTGGTTTTTCTTTACTAATTATTTCCTTTTCCTCTGAATGGTACGGACAGTTCTACCACCACGACCGAATGTAGTACCACCACCACCACCACCACCCACGGACGGTAGAGTCATACCCTCAAAGATATTGTTCGGTTCCATGGCGTGGATAATTAATGATACGGTAGCAATTAATGTCATGATCGTAATCATGGGTAATCCATCCAAGGACATGTTGGGTGTCATGATAAGATCGATAGCTATTCCACCATTATACAACATGCTTTATCTCCAACCCTGCGTTTTCAGTTGCATGGTGACCGGCATTATTTTTACTTTCAAACAATTAAAAGGAAATTTTGATTTCCTTCAAAAACATGGGCCATTGAACAAAACAATAATATTGATTGCCTTAATCCCATTTATCGCAATCTCTTTTTTTGACATCTCCAAAAAGTATTATTGGGAAATGGAAAACCGGATTCCCTTGCATCAGTTACACGATCACATCGCGCAACTTGGAGAACATGACCTGGTCAACTTTAAGGGGGAAGTTGAACTTGATAAAAACACATTATGTGCATACAGAAAGGCTTACCGTATCAGAGGAAACTTCGGGAGCATCATGAGTCCGAAATTCAACTGCCCGAAAAACAAAATGTAGCTGCTACTACTCGTATTGATAATGTTGCTACTACTATTACTATTACTACTAATACAGCACTATTGATGCTACTCCTTTTCCTACTATTACCAGTACTAATAGGAAGCTAACATTATTAAGGCTGCGTTTATGAGCATTGCTGTTCATTTTATTTTCGTTTGAACAGTCCACCGATCAGCCCAGTGTCACTGATACAAGGATGCACAGATTGCACCATTTTATTATTTTTCAAAAGATGTTTGTTTCTGGAAAATTGCTCAAATATCCATTTAATGGCGCTATCAACTGCTACTACTACTAACAACTCACCTCAGCACCAAGCCGCCTGAGGCCAACACAGCTACGCACGCTCCCCTTCCATCCCTATCTGTTCAAAGCCCCCCTCTTTACACAACTATAGTATCCAAAACTAAAGGGTAGCTAAAGCTTTAAGTTATACTCAACAGGTCAAATGGTGTATTTAGCGCCTTGGTAGGATCTCAGAATTAGATAAACTGACAAGAGCTGGATCCTAGCTATGACGCTACTGTGACTTGGGCTTGAACCTCGACCTCGCTCTAGACGCCACGAGCTTGCTGGATTACACCACGATGCCACATCACCTTTAAAAGAGAGAGATTGCCTGGCAGATGGTTCTTAAGCAATCTTCTGCTCTCTCTCTCTCTCTTTCCGCCAGCGTCTGCACGCGTACTGGACCTGGAGAGTCTGTCGTCGCCACGTTCACAGCGCGATCCGATTGAGACGCTGCGACCACCGACAGCATCCGAGGTTCATGAAATGGTCTTTCCTCTCCTCCTCCTCCTCACTCCTCACGCCGTCCTCCTCTCCAGTTCCCGCAGAACTCGTATCTCGGCAAAATCACCGACTTGACGCAGGAGCAAGTCCAGGTGCGCATCGACACTATCCGAGCGGAGGCGACGCTCACCCTCACTTCACAGCACAGGATGTATTGACAGTTCGTCCCAGCATTGCCTCTCACGCAAATACTTTCGCATCCCTGTCCGATGATGATATTGATGTGCTTTGCGCGGAAAATGCTGCGCCCTTTATTGAAATTGTCCAGGCAGGTGGCGCCAAGAAAATGTTACGCGTGGTCGAGCGTTTGAAAGAACGCGATGCCCTGAATCGACTCATTATTGGTACCGACACGCCAACAGGTTATGGTCTTAGTTCAAGTGTTGCCTTGTGTCAATTGCATTATCTTTATTATTATCTGTTGTTTATGAGGTATTTCAATCAACATGCATCAAGCTCTCTATCCCTTAATTTTACTATAATTTAATTCCCTGTCCTTATTGTGTTTATATCGCTTGTTCATTTTTGTTCTATAATTCTTCACGAATGCTTGATGTTCGGAAGGAGTGTAGACAATAGTCTCCACTGGTTATCAACATGATATCTTATAATACAATCTAGAAAGTACTTTGAGTCGCTAGGGGTATTCCGTATTGCTGGGAAAAACGGCTTTTTCGGCATACTGTTTCAAGCTGTCGAGTAGTGCAGTTCTTCGTTCTCTTTGCTTCGGGTAGAGTCCTTCAGTGCCACTCCCTTTCAAAACCGCCGTTACTTGCAGCAAGTGGTATTGTATGCGTTCCTCATCGCTGCTAAAGGCAATCTGCTTTTGGGGCGACAATGCTGAGTATTTGTGCCACTGGCTGTTAACGGTACGTAAATGCTCTATGGTGGACTGGATTGTACTCTTAATTTCATAAAAAAGGTAACAGTCTATGATTTTAATTTTCAGTCATTTCCGATTCTTTATGCTAGTTATCATATTAAAAGCATCATCACCGTTATCATTTCAAAAGTGCCTACTTTTGAAATGATGCCTTCTTAACTGCTAAAAATACAGTGTGTTTTTAACCATGATTTCAAGAAAACTACCCATTCTTTCGTTGTATTTCCTGTCACCCTTAATCAGGATATTAAGAAAAAAAACTTAAAAGAAAAATAGGGCAATTGTTAAGTCTATTTATATTACTCATATTATTAGAAAACGGTAATTGGTAATTTCATAAAATTGGTGATTTTAACTGCTTTATTAAGAAAATTGACTAAATATTACTTTCATGGAATCTAACTCTTACCAAGTATAATTACCTATCGCTTACTTAAATGTTTCAATTAAAGCGCTTTGAAATTTGACCTTTTTTCAAAAACTGCAAAAAGAAAATTAATCCATAGCCGCTGTTAAAAAATGGTGGAAAAATAATTTGATCATTTTTTGCTTCTTCTTGAAGAAAAACAATAAATACTTATGAGGCTGAGTTTAGACCAGTAAACACTTGTGAGGTAAAGTTTATATGATAATAATAATATTATAATAATAATGATAACAATTACCAGCAAAAAGGGAACAATAAATAAAAGCAAATTCTTATGGATCAGTTAAATATTATTAAATATGGGGAAAAAATATCTTAAGAGCCCTTTCACAAACTACTCAAATACCAGGGTACATCAAAGGCTCAGAGTGCGCCAGACAGGCAGGACCACCGTGCGAGCCAGCCATTCATCGCGGTGTGCGTCATCATTCCCTGATGCTGGACGTCTTTCGAGGTGGTTCTGCACGTCAGGGTCAAACGTCTGTAGCTCTACTCGTGTTGCGTTCAGCTTCTCGGCGAAGATTGCGACAAGTTCGAGGATTAGCCTGTTCTCGCGCCAGCTACGGAATTTGTCGGGCGGAACTAGGTGTGCAGTCGCGTTGGATGCCTCGGCGAGCGCGAAGTGCCGAGCGAAGTTTGCAGCCTGGCCAAAAAAGTGGAACTAGATCGCGCCAATTTGTCTTTTAAGAAGCGATTCAAGGGTTTGAGCCGCAGCACTGAGCTTGCTCTCCTCAGTTAGAAGACTCACCTCAAGAAGTTGTACAGCTCCGTTTCCAGAGTTTGTGATCAGGCTATTTGGTGCTATTTGCTTTGTCTGATTTTCATGCAGCTCGTAGCTCTCATCTCCGTCTTGGACTTCAATGCTCCCCCGGATCACCCAAACAGTTGCAGGCCGCCGTATTTATCTTACCGATCCGCCAAACGAGTATCGTCAACCGGCGCAAACGGCAGAGTATGGTGATTTGGGACAGACCGAGTCATCCAAGGAACGCGCGCGCAAACGTGCGTCCAGTGATGGAAAGACGGGATGGCGCAGGTGGGTGCCCTGGCTCTAGGGCCGCCGGTTTTCAAAGAAGCGTCTGAGCACATCTGACGCTTTGCTTTCTCCGATACCGGAATAGACCTCCGGCGCGTGGGAAGGCAGCGAAATCCATGTCCTCGGGCAGGTCCATCACTTCGCCGACCCCGGCTTCGGTGCCGTCGCTGCCGTGCACCGCCCGGCCAGCGATGACCTTGAACACGTAGGTGTAGACGAAGCACACCAGCAACCCCACGGCGATGCCCCAGGCCCCGAGGGTCAGTCCCGCGGCGAGCTGTGTGCCCGGAGCAGCGACCCCCAGGGCCCCGGCCAGAGCCCCCAGGTCCTGATGCAGCAGGTACCCGAGCGCCAACACCCCCGCGATCCCCGGGTGGTCCTTGAGCCCGCCGTCCACGCAGATCCGCCGACCGATCCGCACCGGCCAGAAGAGGCCCGGCACGCAGCACGAGGCGTGGATCGCACGAGCGAGGTCGCCGGAACGCAAGACCAGCGTTCGCCAGGCGAAAACGTCGAAGACCGAGATCTGTAGCGCCAAGGCCGCCTCCTCGATCCGCGAAACCGGGAGTCGCTCCTCAAGGACGCGTCGCAAGCGGCGACCCCGCACCAGCCCCGGCCAAAAAAAAAATATGCTTCTGAACAATAACACAGATACAGTGCAACAGACATTAAAAAGAACTATCAGTTTGATTCCAGAATAGCCGCAGGTGTTCCATAATAAAATCTTTGGCACATGAAAACCGTGCGTCGAATTTCTGTTGTTAAATGTAGTGGTTATTTGCCAATCAATAAAAATAAAAATAACCTAGCATAAACATTAAATACTTCATCTCCATGGAGATCGTAAAATGGTTCGATAACTTTAAGTTGTTGGAGAGTCAAAATCTAATAATTTTGGACCGTTTGCTAAAAAAAAAAAAAAAATCGGAATGATCATGACTTGCAAAAGCTGTAACGCGTCTGTTTGTGCGAATTTGGGGACAAGGAAATTTGTGGGAAAATGGGCTTAAGAGCCTCACTTCAAACCCCCTTTATTCGCAGGGATTGAATATACTGCTATGGTTGATTTCAAGGTAACATGTTCGTCTTTCTATTAAAAATATATTTCTGAAGCATCTTTTTTTCAACAGGTTGTACTTGATCAGCCCCGTAATGACGTCGACGGTCGGCTTTTGCGTTGCCAAGATCAAGTGAATCCCGACCGCACGACTTTTCTGGGCCAACCGAATAATGTGCTGCTCAACCTCTTTCCCCGCCGTCATCATCAAGTCGGCGATTTCATCCGCCACGATCACAATGAACGGCAAGTGATTTGGAATTTCGTTCCATTGGTCCTCGTCTTCCGGCTGAATCCGCTTGCGCAGTTCTTCGTCGTCCAGCTGGTTGTAGCTGGTACCAATAATAAAAACAACAATAACAACAAAAAATGGCACTAACCGTCTGGTCCACTTTCTACCATGCGAAGACTTCCTTGCACAACTATCCACTCACTGCCTTGTGGATTAGTGGGGGTGATTCCCTTACGAAAGAATATCGTACCCTGCTTGTCCACTCCCCAGCAACCATATGCTCCGCAGGAGATGTACTTCAGGTCTCCAGGGACAAGGCGCCAGCCAGTGCCGGCGAGGTTTTGAGCGCTAAAGAAGACAAATAGTACCTCGCCGGGGCGAACGACAAGCTCCACACCATCATTACGCGTGACGTAAAGGGTGAGGGCATCATGCCCGCTGACCATCTGGCGAATGGCCATTTTGCGCTCTATGGAGGCCGAACCATTGGCGATCTCCTGGCCGCAGAGCAACGCGCAACCATCGAGACCTTGGCGGCGAACGGGCGGCCTGTCCTCAATATCCACATGCCGCGTCTGGACGAAGAAAGTTTGGGCGCGCTGCTGATGCACTTTATGCTTAAGAGGTTTGATAAAATTCACTTCAAAATCACAACTCTTTTGTACAGAATCCGGTTTTCGTAATATAATGGAAAATTCACTGTTCTTCTGTTCACTTTGCATGTTAATATATTTTTTTGAAATGCAATGTCACAAAGGATGTTCCATTTTTGAAATCAATTTCATTAAAAAATTTATCACATATTCTTATTTTTATTTTATTGAACTCATTCAATTTCAATTTGTAATACAATTGAGGTTCGAATTGGAATTTACTCTTATTAAAAAAGAGCAATTTCATTGCTCTTTTTTAATTGGAACTGTATCCCTCAAATCTAAATTCATTTTTTTCATATTATATATCTTTTATATTTATATTATATTATTATAATTACCTAGATATGAGCTTAAAATGCTGATGTTTTCGAGTTTCAAACTTATGAGAATTGTCTAACCAAATAACAGTTTCTTAAAGAAAAATATTTCTATTTTGTTTTGATCGCGATACTATATTGAGCTCCATACGAAGTAAAAAAGCAAACTATGGCAATGTTGGATGCTCATTCTTGGAAGCCCAACAAGTTGCGATAAAGGCTTTTCTCTCGCCAAAACGCTATAAAGAGCGTTACAAGAGCTCGTATGAACCAATAGACACTTTATGCACTTATGATGGTGTCATTGTGGGATGCACCATTTAAATCTATAGATTGGCAACCGTGTTTTCAGGATTGGCATGGAGAGCAATGTCGCTTATAAGTTGATCTATTTGTGTTTCCATAACTTACTCGTGTATTCTTTTTTGACAAGGCCCCAGTTCACACCCGCGCCGTCCAACGCGTCCTCAACCATGTCAAGCGTCACGGACTTCTCCCGGTCGCCGTCGGCAAACCGAATAACTTCAAGCCCCGCAAACGCTCGCGCCGCCGGGCCCTCAAGCTCAGCCACCTGGCCAAGCGTCACGCCCGCACTCTCCACGCCCGCCTGTTCGTGCAGCCGCACCGAGTCCGCACGCGTCACGATCCCGAACGCCACCACCAACGCCATCAACAGCAGCAGCAACACCTGCTTGCGATGCAGGTCGAGCTGCAGGCGCACATTCCGGCTCGGATCGTGCAGATAGACCGACCATTCGTCGCGGCCCGTCTCATTGAAGCTGAAGCGGTCCTGCCCGGACGCGCCGGTCTCGACCCAGCGCCCGCCGCGCTGCTCGAAGGCGCCCTGGGCGAAGCGCACCATGCCGACATTGCGGCCGTTGACGGGGCCGGCGGCGCGCAGGCCGCTCGACCGGCAATTGGCGATGGCGGCCGACCAGTCGACGCCACACCCGCCACTGAAACCAACAAAATGAAAAATAATACATATCCTCTCTTCGAAAAAAATCATCAGACCTGTCGAAACAGCACCAATTAACATGCCTAACATTGTCTTCGGATATAAATCTCCGTATCCAATTGTTGACATCGTAATCATATTAAACCATAAGGCATCTGGAATGGAAGTAAACATATTTTCCGCTGGATTTCTCGTGGTCATTCGTTCGGCATAATAAATCAACGAAGCAAATATAGCTACGGCAATCCAGATAGAGAATTTGTCTATGGGTTGCTTAAATCTACCAACAGGATAGTGAAGAGTGAAGTCATTCAATCTCATGCACATGATCAAGATGGTTTTTTGGCATGGTACAAGTTCAAGCAGAGGTACAAATATCATGGATCAAGCAAGTTGGAAGCAGTAAGATTGGAGAAGTTGGCAAGAACAGAGTATAAGACTGGATATAAGGGAGGAACGTTTCAATACCTGGAAGATGTGGTTCTTATTTATTCTCAACTGGCAGCCTTCTTAATATAGTTGAAAATAAATTTGAAAAATATATTTTTCAAATTAGATGTTTTTATAAAAAAAAGAGCAGTGAGATAGAGTCAAACTTTGGCGTAAAGAGCCAGGCATTGAGAAGAGAGCAGGCCCTTGCATATTCAGAATAATTTTTGTGCGTTTTAAGATTTAATGTCACATTTTCTTTCAGTAGAAAAAACTTTTTTTTTGAAATTTTATTTCTGATCTTTTTCAAATTATGCCAGAAAATCTAACACAACCAAGGTATTTACCTTCGAGGTAATAACTTTCTGGGCAACAGCACTCGATGTACTGGCTATGGTAGGATTCGCATTTGAGGAAATTCTCAAAGCATTTCTATCGGAAGCTATTACCTTTGTTGCAATTGCACTCGAAGCATTCGAATTTGAAATAACCGATTTGGTGATATTTGCACTTTCGGCATATGTACTCTGGACAATAGGACTCGAGGCAACAGCACTTGAGGCAAGCTTCAAGACCTTTGGACTGGACGCTTTCAGCAAACAACGAGGTGCAGAATGACAGTGAGAGTGTACATAGTTTTTGGTTCGTTGAATGTTTAGGTTGAGGCCGATACTGCAAGGCTGCAAATCTTAGCAAAGGTTGCGGGGTCAAGACAAGCTTTTCCTATCAAGGCCCCATCGATTTCCGCACAGCCGAACAACGCCTCGGCATTTTGTGGACCAACACTTCCCCCGTACAAGATTCGAACATCCTGAACCTCGCGTCCCCATTCGGATGTGAGGGTAGCGCGAATACGGGTTGCATCCTTCGAGTCTATCACGACCGGACGGAGATCCGAACAATGGTGATTGAAGTCGGCAAAACGCCGCCGAGGGGACGGGAATTCGCATCCTCGTTCGATCCGCCAAAAAGGACGTCCTGGTGCCTCGGCGATCAACACTCATCTGGAGAACGAAACCCGGGCGACACGTGACGGAAGGTCATCGCATGCCCACGCAAGCGAGGGCATGGCACCCGGCAGGCACTGCCGGAGTCAGTGGCAAACGACTGAAGAAAAGACATTGGTGAATATTCAAATCCTGCGAGAGATCTATGGCCCTGATATTGATATCCAACTTGATCTCGATACTTCCTGGGATTCTGCTGATGCCCTCGAACAAATTCCCATCCTGATGGAAGAAGGCATTTTTCAATACGAACAACCTTTTGAAACAGATCAGGATTTACGTATGCAAAAGCTACAAAGACACTATGGGGATAAGCTTACTTTCATAGCCGATGAATCCATCCGTCGCTACAAGGATGCAGTCAGGGATATTAGGGAAAGGGGGTAAAGTACAGGGTCTGCACGTCTAATATGTTAGGTACAATTATTCTGCATATTATGTAGTAAGATTTGTTTTCAATTTTCACAATATACTTCACCGCCACCCCCTTCCCCAACACCCTAATGTGCAAATATATAGCCCGAATTATATATTTCCCATCTATTCTGTAACCTCTCTTTGTCATGTCTCACGCTAAGCTGAAACACACTAATGACAAAAACAGGTTCTATAATGCGTCAATGACTTTCTTATATGTTTTCTGGAAATTAGCTTTTTGATACAGCTTTGTAATGAAGTATCATTAATAAAGAGAATTTTAAATTTTCAAAAAAAAGAAGAATTATCACAATAGAAACAACCTTATTCTCACCCTACTCATATTTTTGGAACATAATCAGAAAGTTGAATCACTCACATGAAATTTCTCTTCAAGACTAGTGTCATCATAAAACGTTAAAATTTGGTCCGTCGACACTGACACCAGACATTTTTTACTTTTGGCAAGACGGCACCCGGCCACTACGTGATGGACGGCTCCGGACGTTGGCGCCGGAAATGACGCGGCGCCGAGCCCCGGCGCTCGCGCTGCTGCTGGGATTCGGCCTGCTGACCGCTTGCGCCACGTTCGATCCCGAACCCGTCGATCCCCTCACCGCGGCGGCCGATCTGCAGACCGCCAGCGACGGCGACGTCACGGTCACCACCACGATCCTGAGCGACGCCCAAGCCGAACAAGCCTACGGCACTGACCTCTCAGCCGTAAATGGCACTCCGCACCCGCCGACAGACCACAGCCGAATCCTCCGGGACGAGAATTACGTCACACACTCAGGCACGGTTATAACCGGTTGAGCTACTCCGGAGATTTCAAGGCGGGGCCGTCAAACGTTTCCAGGCAGGCAAAGCGCTCAACCGGGTTTCTGCTCAGCTTGGTCAGTTGTTTAACTGGCTTGCCGATCGGTACCATAGCGGCAAACGCATACTCATCCGGCACACGCAGCAGCGCTTTCAATTCCGGCTGGCGCCGGCTCTCCCAGGCGAAGAACACGCAGACGGCCGGAATCACGAGCGTGAGAGCGATCTTCCAGAAGGCGGCGGGCCACGGCGGAGCCTCCCGCGGCCAATACCCCGAGAGCACGGACAGCGAGGTGGCGAAGACCTGCTCGAGCTGGGTGACGAGCCGCCCGAGGCGGTCGGGCGCGGCTGCGGTCTCGGCATCGAGGCTCCACCACCGGAAGCTCAGCCACTCGTTCCCCGCGTTCCACAGGATCCCGGGGAAACGCTCACGCACGCGAGCTACCGACGCGCGCTCGCGCGCTGAGCTCCCCTCACCTCGAGAGCCCGGCGGGCTCCCCACGAACATTCGCTTCGACGCGCCCGTGGCTTGGGGTACATACGGGCCGCGCATGCCCTCCGAGCCCGTTCGCTCGCTGCTCATCAGCACCGACCCCCCGGCGACCGGGAGCGGGGTCGGTCAGCGCTGCCTGTCCATCCAGCGGGCACTCGCGAGCCACGGGGAGTGCCGCTTCCTCTGGCTCAGTACCCAATGCTAATCCTGTTTACCAAAGGTGCTATAGATTGAATCCCAATTATGCACTTAATGTCAAAGAGGAAATTGAAAACTTGTTACAAGCTGGATTTATATTTGAAGTAAATAACAGTGAATGGGTATCTCCCATAGTGATTGTCAAAAAGAAAAATGGGAAGCTACGGGTTTGCGTTGATTTTCGTAAACTCAATGAAGTTACGGAAAAGGATCATTTTCCACTACCCTTCACTGATCAAGTGCTTGAAAATAAGGTAATAATAAGTTCTAGGACATACATTCATAGGCTATAATGTATTGTTTCTGGGACGCTGGCCAACTGATGTTAAGCGTCACAATTTCTTAACAAGTTAGTTACGCAATCTATTTTTCAATTGAAGTTGGATTTTTGGTAAAAGCTACCAGTGAATTCTTTTTCGGCACCATTTTTGGCATCATACAGTGAATATGCATACCACGGTGAATTGAGATTCTTGCTGGACAGACATATGCTTTGATGGTTAATGAAACAACAACCTTCCATCATCCGACGAAGGACCTTATTAGGCAGTCCTGCCTTGACAGGATTAGGACGCTTGCCCTTGGCAACAACAAGATCATAGTGCTTGCATCCATCGTAATCCGGAAATGGCGTCTCGAGGGCAAAAATTTGCCAAAACAGGATCCCGTACGAGTACACATCCGCGGGCAAGCCGTAGGGGACACAGCGGACCGTTTCCGGAGACATGTATCTCCTTGAGCCAGTCAATCCCGTTGCGTTGTACCCATTATCAGCAAACCGATCCACTCGCGGCGCGTCGCCTTTGCGGCGCCATCGGCAACAGTGACGGACATGGAGCAATCTCTCACTTCAAACCAAGGGAGATTGCCGCAGCCAGTGTCTTTCGACAAACGTCAAATTTTGATGGAACAGGTCAGGCCAACTGATCAATCGATGGGTGGTTTCTCGGCGCCGAGCTCAGCCCCGAGCCGATCGAAATTCTGCTCGTTGGCAACAGCAATGAAGCGCTCGATCTCGCGGTTATCAGGTTTTTAGCCGGCAGGGGGTCTAGCTATATTCACCAAAGCGTCATTTTTGCTTTGGTTGTTTTCGTAAAGCAATTCTGTAAGCCCTTAAGCGACTTGATAGCTCTGTCTGGTTTCATTTGGACGGGTAACTTTGACAAGTAACTTTGTTTTTCTTGCTCCACTATTTTACTGTCATTTAGATAACTAGCAAATACTAGCAAATAATCCTGCAGTGATAACTATAATTCCTTTTGTTATGTAAATTTCGTATCTGTAACAACGAGCTCGTAAGTCTTGCCTGAATATTCCAAAAAATGGGAGACTGCTCCCAAAAAGTCAGGCGATATTAATGTAAATCACATCAAATTCTCCAAACTAGATAACCCTGCTGTAGATTTTTGAGCCTTATGTACAAAAATATCGATTTCGTTTCTTTTTCGCCAGAAGAAAGATCACGGATGCGTGTTCATTGGCCTTTTTCCCCTGCGATGGTCACATCGAACCAATGGTTGTAGAAGATCAGGAGATTTGTCCTCCACACGGCCAGATTGCTTTTTCCTCGTTGCGCAAGGGCCTGGGCAAGCTTGAGCCAGACGGTGCGGCGATGGATGCCGACCTGGCTGATGCCTGGGAGGTGCTCGCCGAGCCCGTGCAAACGGTTATGCGGCGTTACGGGATCGCTAACCCTTACGAACGGCTAAAAGCCCTCACCCGCGGTCGCCGCATCGACCGGGAAACGCTGCATCAGTTTATTGGCGACTTGGAAATTCCTACACAAGCACGCGATAAACTGCTGGCATAAAGAAAATAATGTCAAGGATCTCACTCGGGATGACCTGAGAAAGATTCTGCTGGGAGACCATAAATCGTGGACAGATATTTCCGGTTCTAACCTCAAAAACGAGATCAGAATCGTGTTTGACCATGCAGCTTCTGGCACGATACGTTTTTTGAAAGATTCCGTACTGACAGGCCAAAATATACGACAAGACAATGTCTACGCGTTGAAAAGTAGCCCCTCAGTATTGGAATATGTCGCAGAAAATACCAATTCAAGGTAATGTAAAAATTACATTCGATTTGGAAATTTCTTTAGTAAAACCAATTACTAACAAATGGATAAACTTATAAGCGAAATGAAAAAGGAAAATAAATATAGTCGTACTACTAGGCAAGAAGAATTAGACACTGGAACGGAATACTTGATTAAAGCACTGAAATGTGTTGAAACTAAACATAGAAATAAAATCGTCATCATTATTGATTTTAAAGGTGAAATGGTTCATCTCTTTACTCCTAAGTATTTTGATTCTAACAGCGATTCAATACCCTCGCCGTCGAGGCTGGCCCCTTCCTCGAGCTCGAGCTGTAGATTGCGGAGGAAGCCCACCGCGTCCCCACCGGCGATGGCATCGGCGCGATCGAGAAGTCGCTGAATTTCATCCGGCAGGTCGGGTGGCACCTCGCTGGCCTCCACATGCGGTAGGACCAGGTTCCCAATGTCATCCACGACACGTTGAAGTTCGGCAACCTCAGCAGGCAGGGTGAACTCCTCGGGGATCACGAGGCCGGCCAATCACGCCGCGGGCTGCCGTCGGTGGTTCGAAGCGGAACGCGATACTGTCGACTATCGCATTCATCGCTGCTACCCACTCGGTGACGACGAGAGCGCCGGCCCGGGAGCAGATACCTGATGGCCGGGCAGCCGAACCGCCTCGACAGTGGCGGCCGAATCGATCGGACAAAGCCGCTGACATTCCGCTTCAATGGCAGGAAATACGGTGGCTTCGCCGGCGATACGCTGGCATCCGCGCTGCTCGCCAACGACGTGACACTCGTAGCTTGCCAGACCCTCCTCACTCTAACAAGGGCACGATCATCTTCCTGTAAGGCTGAACTACTTTTTTGCAAGTTCTGAAACAAATTATTCTAACAATTTTGAAGTCCTTTGATTTCTTTGATCTTAGAGTTCCAAATATTAAATCAACTATTCGTCTCAGCTTCCCGTTTACTTCAATTGATAAGAAGTGCTAATAAAGTAATAATAAAGTAATGATTTATTAGGCTACGAGAACTGTTCATGTGTGACAAAATGGATCTTGTTGACAAGTGTCTTAGAAAGCATTAATATACCTATCTTGCAATCAAGAAAAGCCCAGTTTATTTCTTTTTTATAAGGCACTGCAGGTCTTTCCATAAGAAATAGCTTGGGCAAGTGGAAATGCTTCACTTTAAGAAGAAACACCAGGAACATTAGAAAAATTATAGAATTATACAAAAAAAACCTTATGATAGTTTAAGCTGTAGTGACCAGTTTCAAAAGTGATCGTCTGATTCAACTTGAGGTAAATCATCTGATTTTTCGGATTGGCCAAGGACATGCCGGAGACGGTCAAGAAACAGGTTACGATTGGGGAGGTTGGTCAGGGTGTCAAAGTTTGCGTGTTGCTCAATGAGTTTTTCCTGCTCCCTGCGATCCGAAATGTCGAGTACGGTGACATAAAACACTGGCTTGCCATTCCAGGTTGTCATGCGAACATGTTGTTCCACCCAAGTGTGTTCTCCCTTGAAACACTTGCCCTGGACTTCGTAAACTGCGGGAACGACTTCAACAGACAGCCTTTTTATGGAAGAATTGGGCTTTTGCTGAAAAAGACACGTTTAATGCGTCTTACCCTTTTTACCAGTATGCTGCGAATGGCGGAAAAAATTAAAAGATTATAACCGTATTATCTTTGCAAGACAACTGTGGAAAATTTTGCTGGAAATACATATTTTGCATCACGAAAAACCATATGTGGAAGATTTATAGGCTAAATGAGGCAAAACATACTTGAGTGATTTTATCCTCTACCGCAGCAATTATCCAATCAGGATACACGTCAGTGATGGTGAGAAGGGATGCTGTTGATGTCGGCGACGGTCGCGAGCGGAAAGCAGGGGGAGAGGGAGGAGGAGGGAGAATAGGAACGGACGCTCTCCAGGTTGCAGAAGGTGTGGATGAGTGCTTGGAACAGGTTGACCGTACGTGCGCTGGACGCTGTCTTCTTCAAGCAGAGTCTGTGCGATGTACGATCGGCAAGAGCATCGTCGGACAGCCAACACACAGAGAGAGAAAGAAGGGGCTACATAACTACAGTACTTAGCTCTTCAGCATATTCATGAAATCCTTCCTGTACCAACGCATTCCTTCTAACATCTTGTCTTAGTATTTCCCTGTTGTTGACTATATTTGTTAACAACTTGTTTAATTCCTGAATAAAGATCGAATTATATTTAAGAAAAAAATATTTTTATGCAATATCTTTGGACAACTCTTTTTCCTAAGAGCACCAATAAGAGCACCTAAGAGTTTCCCCGGATAATTCGAACGTAATAGGAATTGTCTTCACTGCTTCACCCTGGGAGGTCCCACGCATGCGAAGCAGATCTGGGTACTTATCACTGGAGATTGGTAGATTCATCTGATCCAAACTTAGTGGATCTTCGTAGCAGCCCTTTCGAACGTGTTTAAGGCAGTTATCCAACTCGCGTTCAGTGCCGATTCGAACACCACGAACTTCGCGAAGGATGTAGGAGAGATATTCGTTGCCATTTTGCGAGGCCACAAAGCGCAGGCGATCGTCTTCAGCTTTAATTTTTGCAAAGGGTTGCCAACTCCCGACGTCTGAAAAGAGTGCAAATCAAGACCAAAAAAGAGTGATTTTTGCTCAAAAAGAGTGCAAGTAATGAAATGTGTGCCCGTATCCCCTATGAGGTGCAAAAAGAGTCCATTTCACACGAAAAGAGTGCAAGTTGGAAACCATGTTTCTAGGGTTAGTTGCACTTCTTACGAAGTTGCCAACTAGTAACGCTTCAAGTGAAGCAAAACCGACACCTATAATGACTGATTTTCACAGTTCCATAAACCATAAAGGCCGGTACGCAGGTATTGAAGGCCAAACGTTCGATGTCTTCTTCCACTTTCTTGATGCACTGATGTAAGTACTTCAATTCTTCATCCGTCGCCTTCTCATCGGTAACGATAACTTCCTCGTTTTCATTGATGAATAAATTGAAGGCACGCTTCAAGAAGGTATGTACACCCGTGATGCCGTCTGTGTTCCAGGGTTTGGCCATTTCCAAAGGCCCCAAGAACATCTCGTACAAACGCAAAGTATCCGCAGTCATTTTGCTTACCATGCCCGCATCACAATGTCTGTAAAACATGTCTCTGATCTTGGTCATCACGGGAAGAACAGAGAGAATGGCCATGATGCCAATAATGATGAATGTAAGAAAAATCACAGAGAGACGAGCATTCATCTCTGTCTCTGTGAAAGTCTCTAGACTTCGCTGGGTGACAAACACCAATCCAAGAATCAAAGCCATGACAACAGATACCAGCAACCTGGCATAATTATATGTGGGAGATCTCCAGTAGAAAACTGGACCGATTCGGTGGTAGCTACATTCCTGAAACTAATGAATACAAAAAAAGATTTGTAATTATTTATTTTTTTCATTTTTCAAGCCATGCTTTGACATTTTGGTAAAATGGATAGAAAAAAATATTGTGATCTTTTCTGTATGTGGTGGGCTTGTCTGTCTGTTAGAGGTAATTTTGATTATGTTTATATATTATACCTGCTTGTTTATCTGCTGTACGTCTCCCTTAATTTAATAAATATCACGATTAAGGTAGGAAATAGTTTGAAACCAAGTTGGTTTCATACAAAAATAGAAACATTTCATATGAAATCATATCAATAGCCAGAAAAAAATCTACTCTAGTATTTTTATTGAAATATGCCTTTCTTGGTATTTTCATTGAAAAAATTACACCCGCCTCAGATCTTGAAAAATACACTTTATCCCTTCCCCTAAAATATTCACAATTAAAACAGCTTTTTTCACCGTCAAAAGTGTTTCAGAGCAAGTATGTTTTTGGAATTTTTTAGCGCCGTTTTCCTGAATGGCCGCAATATAGGCTTCATGATGGGCGCGCGAACTCCATTCCTCAAAGATCAGCAAGCCGGCGTTTGCAGGATCGGAATAAATCGTCACAGAATGCGCCCCGTCAAATCCCCGGACCCGTGGCAGGTTGGCCTGCAAAAAAGCCTCCAGCTTGTCCTTGGCGGCTGCGCGCACCTGCATGTTCAATGATACCCAAATCGACATCTTAGCACTCCTTGTTTTGCTGCCCCAAACCTACTGCGCCAGAACAAGATCCATCCGGTCGACCCGGAGAACTACTACCTCTACGACCTTCCGCCGGACGAAGTGGCCGGAAAGCCGACCGATTTCGGTTCGCTTCGTGTCGCGCTGGAATCCCTGGATGCCGACCGCGACTTCCTCAAGGCCGGCGGCGTCATGACCGACGAAATGATCGACGGTTATCTCGACCTGAAATGGGAAGAAGTGTACCGCTTGGAACACACGACCCATCCGGTCGAATACGAAATGTACTACAGCGCCTACGCCGATCTTATTGAGTGGAAGAAACATCGGGACTTCAAGGTCCTTGTTCGTCCCTATCCGACAGAGGGAAACTTTGCGCCATGAATTTGTCGACGAACCAGCTGATCAAGCTTCGCCAGCTAATCCGAATGGCCAACGAACTGGCCGCTGAACAAAGAGCGCGCAGCGAGTCTTACGCAGAATGCAGAGAGTTCTTGGCCAACCAGCGCTACCAACTATCCCGGCTCAAATCCTATCGACGTAAGAATTCTGGAAAACCCATTCTGGTCAGTTTCCCGTTTCTGCTGATACTGACAAAATCGCACTGGATCAGCATTTTGATTTTTCTCGCCGGTATGGCAATGATGCTGTTACCGGTGTTGATGCACCTGATCACGTTGCCGGTTGAGATTGACGCCAGCTTTAACCGGGCCTTACCAATATTGGAAACCGGTGAATATTTACCGGAATCCGCAATGCCGATCGTGAAACAAATCCTGACGGCGGCGGCGTTGACGTATGTCGCCGGTTCACTCGCACCTGCAAAAAAGAGAAAAAAGGGGGACTAAACAAATACTATACCATAATTAATACATTTTGAACAGACCCCATTTCTGTAAGAAAAATAAAACAAGAAAAAATAAAATAGAAATCAAACTCAAGTTAACAGGAAACAAAAAAACAAATTATCAGAACAAATGTACTTTCAACAGTCGCCTTAGTTTTACAATACTGAAACGACAACTTTTTTCACATTAACTTTATAATTGATTCCATTTCATTCAAGAATAAATAAAAATCCAATCCACAATGGTGAGTATTAAAGAGGAATTAGTTTGAGTTCTGTGATGTAATTCTTATCTCTTTAAAATATTTAAAAATGTGTTACTTTGAATGATATCTCTTTGATAGAGGAGGGTTTAACGTTAGAAAGAACAGTCTAGTCATGACTGTGGTAGCTGGGAGCATCAAGTTCGTATTTCAGGTGCCGATCGGTTTCATCATTTTCCACTTCTGTACATCGATCATTTATTCTATAACACTCGTTCTCTAGACGGTCCTTCGAGGATTTCTGCGCATAAGTGTAGGACAGGAACTGGGCAGTGAATTCGCCCACGCCGGGGATCATGCCCATGAGAACACCGAAGCCGGAAGAAACGGTCGCCACCCGTTTGAACGCGAACAGCTCCTTGAGCCCGGCAAAGAGGTTGCCCTCGACCTTGGCCGATCCGGGTTGATGTTCCTTGTCGACCAGCAGCAGCAACGCTTGCGAGATCGCAAAGAGACCGAGCACCACCACGATGAGATCGACACCCCGCGGGTTCACCCTGCGCGCCCACCGCGAGATGGTGAAGCGCGGCCGGGACGGTCGGCTGATGGACGCGATCGAGGCCGCCAACCTCTACGACGGCGAGCTGCGCTTCATGGACCATCACGTCGGTCGCCTGCTGGATGGCCTGCGCACCCGGGGCACCTGGGACGAGACGATCGTCGCCGTCATCGCCGATCACGGCGACGGGCTCAACCAGCACGAGACCCCGGGCCACGGCTACATCTGGAACGAGCAGCTGCACCATTGTGGATGACACACACAACACATCAACACCTTTTGGGCCACCTTGAAGGTGGAACATCAGCTTACAATAGGGTGTCAGATAATTGTGAGACCAACAATAGCCAGAAATTGACTCGATGTTTTGTATGATGCATGATTTGTTATCATGTGACCAACAGTAGCCAGAGTTTGACTTGATTTGTTGTATGGAAGCATGTGGCAACCACTGCCACAAAAAATTGGTCTACACATTGTCAACCACCACATTGGTCAAGCACCTTTTTTCTTGCATTCTTCTGCGTTTTTTACTTCAACTACTCATAAGAACGGTGATTTCGAGGGGAAAATAAATTATTAAATACTATTTTATATTAAATACTATTAATACTAATAATTATTAATAATTATTAATAATTATTAATACTATTAATACTATATATGTTAAATACTATTATTAAATATTATTATTAAATTACTATTAATAAATTATAATTATTTAAAAAAAGTAATAGCGTTGCGATAAGAAGTTGAGTTTAAACAAATGATTATCAGCATGTAAAATTATCGGGTAAAGAATATTCCTACTTTGCAATCATCAGCCTCTGGTTTTTCTCTCCAAACGTAATTTTCCTGATAACGATTTTCTTTATTTAGCTACTCAAGTGGCAACTCTGCCAGTGTTTCTGCCTTTATGCAAGGCATCTTTAAAGTTTCCAAGATATAGCAAAAGGACAATTTATTAGACCTGTAAGCTACAGTGTTTCCAAATTATTGTCGAAATATAACTAGTTTTTGAAAAAGAGAGGAGGAAGGGGACCTAGTTGCCCTCCAATATTTTGGTTACTTAAAAATTCTACTTTCTATAGTATGTACTATTCTACTGAGAATGTTTTTTATTAGTAATTAATGTGCGTAATTTACAAATTAACTAGCGCAATAGCTTCTATTTTCATATATTTTTATTAGGTATATGAGGGAGTTTGCACCTCGTGAATACCTCGCTCTTTACATTAAAGTTCGAATGCTATAACTCTTATAACTTTTAATTTTCGTTAAAATTTGAGTCAGCCAATAAAGAATATCAGTAAAGGTGTGTGGTATACCATCTAATTACATCAAAGTGACTAGTGCTATGTACGAGAACTATATTGCTGTGGCTGAGGTATGAAATGAGGATAGTAGCTGGTTTGGTGTTGAACCAAGAGTTAAGAAGGGTTGTGTCCTATCCCCTTTTATATGGATTATTTTAATGGACTTTTTTTCTAAGAAATACAGTCAAGGCTATAGGAAAGGTAAAACTTTTCTAGACTTCGAAAAGACTAGTGAAAAAAACATATGAATGTGGAATAGTAGTTTGAAATATGTGCTTATATTCATTCTTGAAAGTCATATATCCATTCTATTCAAGAGAAAATATTTAAAACGTGTTTCTTAAAGTAAACTTAGTTTGAAAGAAACTGAAAGTTCCTTTCAGTAGTGTCCGTAATTTACAGAGACTTTACGCCTGAGGCTCTAAAGATTGTGATATATAAAGGGCAAATGGAGAGAACTTGAAAAACTTTTAAATTGACATGTGCAATTATTATGAAAAAGTAGACCAGGTTACTCTTTTTACCAAATAAGTGATGGATGAAAAGGAACAATTTCTTATTTTATTCATCTTTGTTATGACGTTTAATTTTTTAGATGGCATGCAGTCACTCAGTTTGAGTCAACAGATGCACGGCGAGCCTTTCCATCTTTTGATGAGCCTAATATGAAAGCATTATTTAAGGTGACCCTTGGTAGAACGCCTGATTATTCTACCCTATCAAATACCAGACAAACTGAAAAAGTAGTTGCCCTGCTTGGCAAGTATGGTTTAAAACGTGGCAAAGATGGTTTGAAACTGATCATGATGTGTGAAGTGCCAAGCAATGCGATTTTGGCTGATCAGTTTCTCGAACATTTTGATGGCTTTTCTATCGGTTCTAATGATATGACGCAATTGACTCTGGCCCTGGATCGGGATTCAGGCTTGGTATCTGAATTGTTTGATGAGCGTAATGAGGCGGTTAAGTTTATGTTAAGCCGTGCCATAAAAGCCTGCAAAGAGGTGTCATTCGCGATTCTGGGGAAGCACCAATAGGTGCCGAGCGTTCTTCTTCAGGTGCATCTCTACCAATCGGTGGCAGTCTTTTTCTTCGGCAGATAGTTCGTTGAATAGGTGTTGCATTTAATGAGCGTGATATACCAGTGGGAGGTTTTTGCTGAGCCGTCTTAGCATGACGTACTGATGCACGTCGCAAATTTGCACGCCAAGTACTATCTTCATCCCAAGGTTCACTCCCATGTCTTGGGTGACTAACACAAGACCTTACTGTCAGGTGACCTCCGTTTATAATAGAAAGGGAAAGAGAAACATGATTTGGTTCATCTTTCACACCAAAAAACTGTTCATAATGTACGAAGACAGTCTATAAACAAAATAGATGCATAATTAAAGACTAGCTGTGTATACAAGAGATGTTTATTCTAGGCCACAAACAAACACCAGAAAAAACAATTGTATCGGCAACAGATCAAAATATCAAATATTTCTGCGAATACAATGCTTGATAAAAGCAAATGTGGGCTGAGAATAACGGATAATTCATGATGGAGATTCTCAGGTGGATTGTAAGGTTTGGATTGCTTTATGCAATACTGAGATATAACACCATCTATAACAAGAAACGAAGGGAAGAGAGCTAGCATGCTACCTGGGTTTGGTCTGTGCCTTGTTTTGGCTGTTCTTTTGGAACTCGGTTTCTTCTTCTTTCCTGTTTTGTTTGCTTCTTTGAACTGCGTGTTCCTTAGCAGTAACGTCCCATCTGTGGATTCGATGTACATTTTGCCTCCCCTTCTTCACTTTTTGTTAATTGACACCCCTGATCCCTGCGATGGTAAGGTTTACGATTCTAGACCTTCACAATTTTTAAATATAATGTAACATCCCAAATTTGGCCAAAGTTCTAGGGTGAAACCAACTGGAAATCCCGGATAATAACTTAGAGAAAAGAAAATTAAAACTTAAATTGAGTATTTTTTACGACAGCTTAAAAATAGATGTTATTAACATACTTAAAAATGTTATATTTGACAGAAGCAAGTGAAGCTGGTTGGTGTTATCAGTCAATAATTTGATAGATCATTTAGACTTTGTGTTCAGCATAGCAGGTTGACTTAAGAAATGTTGTTAATCAAAACTTTGATAGTTTAAAGCATGCTCTCTGATCTAGTTGTTGATGTTCAGGGCCGACGGCCTCTATAGCTCTTTTAGAGTCATTTCTCTTTGCCCCTAAACAATATAAGATGTTTATTGAATGTTTTTCGACATTATTCATTAGTATGATTATAACTTTATGAACTAGAGATATTTACAAAAAAAAATTATTGCTGGAAATAATCACTTGCCTTAGAAAATGAAGAGGAATTGCATATTGGTAACTTATAGTTTTTGTTTGGTGGTATGTCTGTTTTTACAAAAATATACGTTATGTTCAGTATTTAACAATTAGGCCAAAAGAAGTAATGAGGGTATTACCCTAGTTATCATGAAAAGTAATTAACCTGACATTTGTTTTAATTTTTTATGGCAAGTCGTCTAATGGAAAGTAGTACTGTACGCCTTGCCAGAATCGTAAGTCGTGGCCCGATATGTGCCGTAGGTGTTGGCATTGTAAGTTCCATTCAGGCTGCCATTGTACGTTCCATGCGTCGAACCATTGTATGTACCGTAGGTTTGGCTATAGCCCGCATTATGAGCATTGAGTGAATTGCCTAAGCCTTGGAGAGCTACCCCCACCGCAGCCCACCTCTGCCGTCTCTTTTCCTCTTTGATGAGTTCGTCATAGGAATAAACGTGGAGATCTTCAGATTTTCCTAGCTTTTGAGTCCTTACGTACTGAAATATATTTATCCTTCTTAGTTATTGTTCTTGCACTTTCGAACTTGCTTAATTGTCTCATCCAAATTCTAAAATCGTTCTCAATTTGTCAAATAACTTATTATATATTTTCTGTTTAGTTTGCCCAGTTAAAATGTACCAGATTAAAGACACCAAATTAAATAAAATCCTCCAACTTATAAACTTCA
This sequence comes from Alatinidae sp. Z8VKAUB7J3, assembly GCA_010016025.2. NCBI lineage: Eukaryota > Metazoa > Cnidaria > Cubozoa > Carybdeida > Alatinidae > Alatinidae sp. Z8VKAUB7J3. The sequence goes on along the minus strand of JAAAKM020721499.1, from coordinate 173,951,446 downwards.
AATTCTCGCTTCCAGGGCAATAAGAAATTGTGCTTTTACATTATATAGTAACAACACAGGTTTAAAGACTCCTGGCAAAAAAACGAGCCCTCCACTAGGATAGGCATGGTTACTATTGGTCCTCCAGTGGGATAGGAATCTATACGACTGTTTCTCCATTGGGAAAGGGAATACAAACGGTCTATACTGGTTAATTTGATCAAGGATATAATTTTTCTTTGGATGGTCAGATTTTTGCCAGTATTTGGGAGGACACATGGATGTATTTTCCCCAAGGATGGTCGGTCGTATACACCCGTTTACTACATATTCTGACGTAATCCTTGCAATTTTCTTCTGGAGACAATGAGACAATTGAGCTTTTGTTTTTCAGCAATTTTCAGCCCTTGACAAAGTCTAGAAGTCTTTTTTCCAAACCTTCGAAGTTTTACGAGAACTCCTTGGTCAGACAGAATATACTTTGGCCAATATTTTGTTATTATTGATTGACTAAATGAAAAAATCGCAGAAGCTGTTTTTCGGTGTTTATCAACTTACCAGGACATTCTTTCTATTATAATCTTACAGGTTGGTCAGTTGCATTCTCTAGAATGATAGCTTGCGTTCACTAGGATATTGTTCAGTTATTTAGGGAGTCCAGTACAAGAGATGTTGAGAATATAACTATCTTAAAATTTGTGATTCCCAAGTGTAAAGGTATGATATTGTGGGAGTAGGAATCAGAATTCTCGAGAGAATACTCACTGCTTACTCCAACCCTTCATTTGGCATCCTTTGTTCACTTGCATAAAAATACACCCAGGTGTAAACTCTAGCTGTTCATGCGATTTGCATATTGGAATTAGTCCAGTTTATATGCTGATACATTGTGGTCATTGAAGAACTGGTCTTTGCGTTTTTTTGAAACAGAAGCTATCAGGAGCAGAAAATGATCGGCAGGAAAGTGCCAGACGTTACGTTTAAAACCCGCGTTCGCGACGATTCGATCGACGGCCCCAATCCGTTTCGGTGGGAAGACAGAAAAACCAGCGACTATTTTTCGGGCAAAAAGGTGGTCGTTTTCTCCCTGCCCGGGGCATTCACCATGTTTGTTTCAATTTTCAGGATTTTCCAAATCTTCGAATTTTTATATTCCCGTCAAAATTTATCGTTTGAAAGAAAAAAAAATGTAAGCTAAGCAATATGCACTTGGAAACACCTAAGAAAAATGTCAAATTTAGATTTACTAAACAGGCATTTTACATTGGATTTCTTAGTCATTTACCTTTGAAACAACTATTACTGAAAATTACTATTTACTGAAACCTCCGACTATTGCTACTACTATTGAAGCAACTATTACACTCAAATCAGACATTGGTACATTGCTGATCGGGTTAGAGCCACGGTCCATCCCCGTGGAGGGTGATTCTGGCAAAGCCAACATTATTGCCGGGCCAGTTCAGGATATGGCGGAGGCTCTGACACTTTGTTTGCAAATTTCCAGAGCTGGTTTTTCATGCGAAGCCAGTGGGTTTGGCGGCAATTTACTCGCTCAGTAACCAACACAGTGAGAAAATTTTACATTGTTGAATATTTCTTGTTGACTTAGCCGCCAATAAAAACATTGGCCACATCGAACATCCCAAGCGTGTGAGGGCGGTGATCCTCCAAGGGGCATTGCACATTGGATGCAGGCCTGGGTATTGCGGGGTAGGTGAGCTTGGCAAACGTCACACATTAGGCTGGGTCCGCGGTTTGACAACGTCAGGTTGCAGACGACACAGGTGTCTGGCACCACCCAGTCGAGAAATTTATGCAGGGTTCTGTGCATGGATGAGGTGGTCATTTATGCGGAATTATTTACGAGGGAGATGATGTAAGGGGTTTGAGGGGGGTTTCGACAAAACGTCCGTTCTCTTCGATGATCGAGTAAATAGACTTTCCATTGGGACTGTATTGTAAAGGTCCTTTGGGAATAGCTCTTTTTACATATTGCTCGCCGTGCTCGTCAAAATGTACTACTTGCCGGGATCTACATACTAGCGTTCGCATGTCATACCCTGAATGGGCTAAGACACGAAATGGTTTGCATTTTTTGTCTGAACGGTGAAGCTCCTTGGCACCGCGTTCAGAGAATCTCGCGTATCAACTGAGTGTTACTCATTATGTGAAGAATTTCATTAAATTTTTGTTAAACTTTCAATACAAAGCCACTTTTGCAATACAAAGCCTCTGGTAACAATATCCGCTTTTCAAACTTTTGCTGCTTTTCTAGCCTCTTTTGCACAATCCAAAAAATATACAGTTAAAATTAAGCAACTTTTAAGTAACTTTTGCTACTAAAAGGTGGCCATAAGAGGTCTGAAAATAAGCAACTTTTTGAAATAGGCTCGAGCGTATGATAATGATTGTTTCAGGTCGGACAAATCATCATGATATTGGTGAGTACAGTATTTCTCTCTTATCATCAATAATTCGTTTTGCGATAGATTCGGGTGAGAGTGACTCTGAAGTTCAAGAAATAACTCGTCGAGGATTCGGTTGTAATGGACCTTTCAGCAAAAATGAAGAGGAATGCAACCGTCATTGCAGAAATAACGGCTTCAAGGGTGGCTATTGCAATGCAAAGACTGGTTGGCTCCGATGCGATTGCTATGGCCAGGGCGGCGCCAGGATATTTGTCCCGGAACAGTACCAATGCCCAGTAGATGAAGACACCACCGAGCCCGAGCGCCGATACCAGGTAGATCGCCCCGCTCATACCTATCGCGAAAGGTAAGAGGGATGACGCAACCAGTATGAGCGTATAGAGCAATATGTGCAGCCGGGTGTAAGCGGCGCCATGGGTGACCGGCAGCATGGGTATGTCGACCCCCGCGTACTCTTCCCGGCGATCCAAGGCCAGGGCCCAAAATGGTGCTGCAGTGAGTTATTAGTAGTAGTAGTAGTAGTATAGATATATATATATATACTGTATTTCAAATGCATTGTATATGAGTGGCACTGCCAAACTTGACCATGTTCTTTCAATATTTTTCTTGGGTTCTAAATGGAAAAAAAAAATCAGCAGTCCCGTAGACTCCTATAATATAGAAAGCTTTTTTCGTTGACCTTAATGTATCATGAAGAGCTAATGCTGCTAGGGTCTTGCCACAGTTTAATACTACTTAGAAACGAAGCGCGTCGCGTGCTCTACCAGGCGGCTCTCGAGGATGGCCGTCTCGCCCCCGACGATCTTCCGTTGCTCCGTCAGAGCAAACAGCGCCGTCTGGAGCAGGGCAGCTTCCTCGAGTGGATCGAACCGCTCGGTGGGATGGAGGCGCTGGGTGGCAGTCCCAACCTCAAACGTTGGGCGTCGCAGCGCCGCGAGGCGTTCAGCGAGGCGGCGCGGCTGTTCGGGCTCGACGCGCCCAAGGGCCTGCTCCTGGTGGGGCCTACAACGCCTGGGAGGCGAGCTTCTCCGGGCTTTCGCCCGAGTCGGTCCGCGGGAAGCAATTCTTCGTCGAGGTCGCCCCGTGCACGAACAACTACATGGTCGCTGAGCGCTACGTCGGCGCGGACGCCCTGGACGAAGTCCTCGACTACGTGTTCACCTACAAGCTCCAACCGACCAACGTGCGCCTGCGGCTGCTGCGCGCCGCCGGCGCCGAGCATTCGTATCTGCTGGTCGAGCGGCGATAGGCGGACGTGACTTAAGTTGCATGGGCATACAGTTCAGGATTTCCTTAATGAGCCTACTTGTACGACGATCAAATTGCTCAGCCCTTTCGTGTGTTTGGTTATGAACAGCAACAAAGCCATGCTGCTGGTGAGATGGATGCTCGGCCGCCACCGTGGCTAGGTAGTAAAAGACGCACCGCACTGTGCGGTTGGATCGGTTCTTGTAGGGGTAGACGCGACTTGGGTCGTAATAGAAAACGGGTCGACCACTGTTGTCTGGTGGTAACCGCGTTGGTTCCTTTCCCCGATCCTGGAGCACCGCCAAGCAAGATCAACTCTTTGGAGAACCGCAGATTTTCACGACCGATTTCTTCTTCCAGGTCATTCCACACGTTGGTGAAAATCACATGGGCGTCTTTGACTTCGAGGTCTTCGACGGAGTGTTCCGACGCGGCGGCGACAGCTTGGTCCGTCACCAGTTGGGAAGCTTGGTCCTCAGCCATGTCGACGACCGTTTCAGGTAAATTCGCTTCGGAATTTGCAATTTCACATTGTTGTAAGGCACATTTTCCACATCAACATCAAACACTCTAACAGTACAGTTTATGCTGATCATTGTGGATGATGATGATTTATGCTTTCTATTTCTTGTTGCTTAAATTTTATCCATACCACCCAATCCAATGCTGAGAACGTTTTTTTGGCATTCATGCATTCATCACATGAAATCTTATTTTCTTCTGAATTCAAGCAAACAAATTCCCATAAAGCTTGTAAGCCCTGTTGTTCCCTGTTTTGTAATCTGTAGAGACAATATGCCACCTTGGGGGAGTGAATTTTTTTAATTAGAGGGAAGTGACATTTTCACAGCAGAAAATCTATCAGTTAAGTAACTATGAATTAGTTTTAGAATACCAGCAGGAGATTTATTTAACAGCTTTTTTATTATACCCGTATGCCAACCATTATCGAACGCACCTTTCAAACAATTCGTGGTAACGAACTGTAAGTAAGGAGCGACTCGGCTTTCTGCTCAGTACTGTTAGCCGTTCTTCGATACCAGTTTAACACACACCACTGAGAGCCAGGGGGGTGCGCACGCTGCTGGGGTTCGTCCGGCACGCGTCTGGGGTGAGACAGACGTAGGCTGGAATCTGTTTGAAACCACGACGACAGTTTCAAAACCTGCCGGCCTGCCTGTCGTGTCGTTTCAAACATCGGGATGACCCAAGACTGCATGAACGCCACACCGAGGGACCCCTACCAAAAATTCCACCGTTAGTCAAAACCCTCCTTCCCCTGTTGCCGTCGGAGCGGCAGCTCAGGAAGTCCTCTGGTCAAATTTTCGGTTTTATCAAATGCAACCCTTTTTAATTTTCTAAAACCCCATTTTAATTGCCGCTGTGATGTTGCGAGTTTCAAGCCGATATTTCGTAGTATAAAACATGAAAACATTTTAAATGTTCAAGTTTGTTATCTTAAAGAAATCTTTCAGCTGCACTGTCTGTGGATGCAATGTTTGTGACAAAAAATACTTCTACTTGAGAGATTTTTAGGTATTTTGTGTGCCCTTTCTCTAAGAAATGATGGTAATGCATGCCATTTTTTTGTGTACAATAAAGAACATGACCATCCAATAATCAAGACCATTTTTACACATTTAGTACCCTTGTTACTATGTGTACAAATATGTTGCCATTTTCGGCATATCAGTTTGTTTGTATGTACATTTAGTGCACGATGTTCTCTATGGCAGCCCATCTTTGTTGAAAAGTGCCGAGTTACCGAGGGGCATATCACCTAGAGCCAACTTGCTCATTTTCATGGCATCGCGAATGCTTTGCCGATCGCCGCCAATTCGTCTTCGGCCTGCACAACGGCACCGAGCTTTTTCCCGTCCTCGTCGATCCGCAGCCGTTTCATATGTTTGTCGAACGCTTCGGCAAGCGATGTCGACGGCGTGATCGGATACCAGGCCGCAACTGTGGCGCCTGCATAAAGGCATCCAAGGGCCGCCGCCTCGTTGCCGCTGACCATAATCTTGTCATCCGTGCCATTGGTTCGCTTCACACGCAGGGGCAGCGGACAGTCGAAGTTCAGCTCCCTTTCATGATCCATACTTTTACACCCAATCTACCATAGGTAGTGTGTGCCTCAACTAAAGCATAATCAATATCGGCTCTAAAGGTTGACAAAGGAATACGTCCGTCTTTGTACGCTTCACTACGTGCCATTTCAGCACCGTTTAAACGTCCGGAGATCTGGATTTTAATTCCCTCAGCATTCATTCGCATCGCTGCTGCAATGGCCATTTTAATGGCGCGACGGTATGAGATACGGTTCTCAATTTGTCTTGCAACACACCTTTCACCGCGTCCCATGCAGGGAAAATCTACGATTATGGAAGGAAGGGAGAATCATGGATTTTATTTGACATTATTTTCTCATTGTTTTATTAATGATAATTTTCTATTATTTCACTTTATTTTTTTCTATATTCTACTTATAGTTATATATTTGTTATATATTTTTATTTTATAAATATATACTATTTTCAAGAGCGATGTTTCTCCTCTGTTCCCTGACATATTTTTTCCTTTTTGATGATACATTAGTAAGACGCAAGTCTAATTCGAAAATACTGAATTCGTAGCGAAGACATTTAAAACTTATATTTTCAATCTATGCCTTCTAAACTACGCTTTCCAAGTCAATAAATACAAATAAAATAATATTCCCGTGAGGAAAAGGTCAATCCATGTGCAAACAAAGAGGCCTAATTATATTGACAGGGCTTGCAGCTTTTCAACCACGGTTTGGGGAGGTTGCTAAAGAATAGCGAGTAAGAAATATATCACATTTCAAATAAGAAGCAGCATAAGAGGCCGCGATGCGGAGTCGGCTGGACCGGCGCGTGGGCGCAGAGGCAGCCTCGGGATTCTCGAAGGGCAAAGCGTTTCTCTCGGGTCGTGCGTCAGCTCGGGGGCGCAAACTCAAACTCTCACCTTCGGGTGGTGAGAGTAACGATCGGGTAAAACACTACCCTGGCCACCCTGGGAAAGCCATGGATCATTCACTTTTCCGTTCCCAGGATCGCGAGCAGTCGGTCGTGCACGGCGCGTCCTGCCGCGACGAGCATCACCGAATTCCGGATCGGTTCGATCTCGATCTCGATTGTCGGGATCGTGACGGGCCTGCTGGTGTTTGTCGTCGGGTTTTTCCTGACCCGCCGCTTCCAGCGCTGGGTCGATGGCAGCGTCATGGCACGTGGCCGCATCGATGGCGGCGTACGCAACTCGATCCGCATGGCGGTCGGCTATGTCGGATTTGCCATTGCCGCGCTGATCGGCATATCGGCGGCCGGAATCGACCTGTCGAACCTCGCGTTGATTGCCGGCAAATTCAGTTTGAATTACTGCAAAATCTTCCGCATAAGACAATTTTGTCTCACTTACGCTGTTACTACCTGTGTGCTGTGTTTTTTCTCTTTTCCCTATTATGATGGGTTTTGTTGAAAATTTATGCGGATGTCTACCCCTGCATTCATGGCAAAAGTTTGGTTGTAGTTGCATCTATAGTAATAATTTTAACAATAATAACCATTAAAAATTAATAATGATGATTTGGTTCATTCTCGTAAATTTAACAAAAGTTAAAAAGCCATTCGCCGCGCCCTGGCCGATCTCGCCAAGGCCAAACCAACGGTGATCTCGATGGGACAAACGGCAGCCTCCGGCGGCTACTGGATCAGCTGCATCGATTGTCCCGTGTACGCCGAGCGGGGAACGCTCACCGGGTCGATTGGTGTGTTCTCCATGAAACTTAGTGCCGGTGCGCTCCTGCGCCGCATTGGTATCCAGCTCGAATCCATCACCCTGGACGATACCGCCGCAGCATTTTCGCTGGATCGACCTTGGTACTGCTGGTCATTCCTCGCTAACAGGGCCATCATCAAGAGAGGCTGCGGTTGGTGCTGAACCCCCCTGGCCCATCTGAGTCGGCAAATCGAAGAAACGCAATGAAATCGACCGTGTTCATATGACAGAGACAAAGGGGAGTGCGAGCTGCGCATTCAGATTACTTTTGAAAGAGCAATAATAAATATGATAATTATACTGGAAGACTTAACAACTTCCTAAGGTCTGTTACGAACAGAGAAACAGAATTTTTCTTAAACCGAGCCGCCAATAGAGGTCGCTGCGTTCGGAACCTTCGTAAACAGCACATACGCGAAGATCGGAGCGAGCGGGGTCTCGAGAGCACTCGACAGGGCCGCCTGGCCCGAGGGAATCCGCTACACCCCCATCGCTGAGCCGGTCGTCGATCTCGTGTGCGTAAGTTGCCCAATGCCGGTAACGCCACCACAAGACCGCACCCGAGGCACATGACAACGCGTTTATTCATGAATGCGAACTGAGACCGGTGCGGGGAGGGCAATCAAATAATCCCCCTCACAAGTTAAAACGACCACCCCTTCCACAAAACATTTGTATGTTAACAATGGGCAACTTGCATAAGTTACAGCCCTTGCCCCGGTGGTTATGGGGGAGTTTTACTCATAAGCTTTTGACTCTTATACTTTTGACTATTCAAATGGGGAACTAGGTCTTTTAATTTCCAATCAAATAAACCTCCTTCAAGGTTTTTACGACCAGTCCTTCCATAAAAACCTTATATGCCCCCAGGACAAAACGAGTAGTAGTATACTGCTGACACGAAACACCTATGATCTCACGTAGACTCATTCACTCTCCAGCTAAGTCTCCAATATTGCGAGAGTGCATCCAGATTAAGCAACAGCATGTTGACGCAATTTAAGTGGTGACGTCGTCAGTAAATAGTTCGACAGTTTTCCCTCCATGCTGTAGTGAGGCAGCCAGTAATGCCGCAGCGTCCAGATTATCTTCTACTCGTCCATCAGACTCCATACCCTGAGTGGTATTGGGAGGGCCACTCTAACGACCATCACATCCGCGTGAATTGAAGTTCGCGGCTCATAGTTTATGGAATCTGCCTGCTGATTAGCGTTGCAATCTAGGGTTCGATCTGGTCCTGCTCGATCGGCTCGAAGAATTCGAGCGGGTGCCCTTCCCTGTTGACGCTGATGATATCCGTCACGTCGATGTGATTGGGCGGCATGACGAGGCGACCATCGTATATGATCTGCGGATGATTCGGCGGGAGCAGCGGCGTAATGACACCGGTGTGGTCAAGCCTCTTCCGCTTTTTGATTTAACGCAGTAAATGGACCGGACCGATGGTGCGGAGCCGTCGAGCGTCCGTCTATGCATCACGGTAGCGGCGGGCATCTGTACTCCGCCGGAAGACTGCCATCATGCACCGGCTTGCCAATTTCGATGTCAGCCGCCAGTTCCTTGCCCGGCGCAGCAAGGTGGCAGCGCAGATCGTGTTCGGCGGAATGTGTGCGGCTGCCATGATCGGGGTGCGCTCGTTGATCGACGTCTGGGCTCAAGATGATGATGCTGTCGATGAATATTGTCCTTCGGACTCCAAAATTACATGTGTCGTCGATGCGAAAAGTATGTTGTACTTGTATGGATTAGAATTGGATTATTCTGATGAATTAATTGGTGGTGGTTTCCAATTCTTTAATCCTAATGCAGAAGAATCCTGTGGTTGTGGTTCTAGTTTCGGTGTATGAATAAATAATCAATGATATAGCAAAAGAAAACAATAAGTTTACTACTGAACACGAAAGCACTTTCTTACCTGTGGCTGCGCAAGAAACTGCCGCGAGATGCCGTGATCGAGCTGACGACCTGGTCGCAGAGCGAGGCCGGCGATTTGAAGGTGGAGTTCTACGGGGACGGCGAGAGCTTTGATCCGGACAAGGGCGCCTACATGGCAACCGGATATGTTGCTGTGATGGGCGGCTGGAACAACTCGAAGTCCATCATTGCGCGGCGCGACGAGCACGGCGTCGTCGGCAAAGATCTTGTCGAGCGCACAGGTCCCAAGGTCGTTGTCAGTTTGACGCCATCTGCCTTGACGGCGGTTGCGTTCGAAAAGGATCTTGCAGCCCGATAGACCATGTCGATGGGGGTCAATCCGGTCTCCGAGCCGGTTTTCGGGGAGATCGGCGCCACGATGTGCGAGTCGCATCAGCTCTTTGGCTTTGCAGCTTAATCAAGAGTCTCAGCATGTTAACCAAATGCACTGCTTGCGCTAACGAACATGTTTCTGACATGTGAAAGCATTGTAAGTTCCATTTTAAGCCTTTTGTTTGATCGCGCTCCACCTGCTCGAAGAGGGCGACCATCTGGTCCTCGTCGCGCGCGTCCACGCCGCGGGGATGGGCGATGCCGCCTTGGGCCCGGATCGTCTCCGCCAGGGCCTCGAGCTGATCCAGGTTGCGGGCTCGCCGCGTGATCACGGCGGCGTAACCTTCACGGGCGAAACGTCGCGCGATCGCCCCGCCGGTGGCGCTGCCCGCACCGACTACCAGGGCAACCTTGCTGTCGCTCATGGGCCCGACTCAGCCTTTCACAGGAAAGTTAACAATTATATCGTCACGATAAATCTATCAAAACAAAAAATAATCACTGAACGAGCTCGGTTGCTTGGTATATACGTTCTTATTGCAATTTTTCCGACAGTATTTAATGCTAAGCAATTAAGAATTTGGGACTCACTTCATAGCTATCAGACGGGAATGTTTTGTTCTAAAAGCTAGGAAACAAGTAATTTGTGAACAAACAGATCACATTTTGAAATTCCTCCTACTTATGCTGAAGGCTTTCAATCATCCGGCCGTGCGCGCCCCAGGAACCATTGTTGCCTGTCGCGGTGATGGCCGGGTTGATACAGGCACTGGGCGGCAGGACCGTGGCGACATCCACATAGTTATGGACTGCCAGCGCAATCTGCTTCAGATGATTCCGACACTGGGTCCGGCGGGCCGCTTCCCGAGCCTGCTGCACGGCCGGCAACAGCAGTGAAATCAGGATTGCAATAATGGCAATCACCACCAGCAGTTCGATCAGAGTAAAGCCTGAACGTGTGAAAATAATACCTTCAGATTAAATTTCTTTTTATAAATTAGGATCTTTCCCAACACCTATAAAAAATAACATTTTACTAAATTTATAATATATATAAAGTTTAATTTTATTGTATAATCTTAATAATTATACATTCAATATTTAAAGGAGAAGCATATGCATTCATTCTATTTCCCCCTTATATATATACTAATAATGGTACTAGTTCAACTTTATAATCAGAATTATTTTACCCCACAAAAGTATTATCGGGTAATGAGGAAGAACGTTACAATCACTCACTCAAAGACAAGAATCAAACTTATCAAGAAATAGATTGCAGCTAGTTCGTCAAGCAAACAGATGTAGGGCTACCTTTATTAAAAAGACGTGGAAGCTTCCAAATGGTGAAGAACTTACACGTACCATCATCATTCCACAACTGACCCAGAGACAGAGACTCAGAAGAAAAATTTCAAAAATCAAGAAAAGAAGTTAAGGGATTTTTTCAGTGATTAAACTTAATAGTGGGTGGGCTAAACACAAACACACACACACACATAAAGACATCCACAGAAACACACACACACATACACACAAACACAAACAAACACACACTCACACACACAAACAAACAAACACACAAACAAACACAGCCACAAACACACCACCACAGTGCCACAAACCCACACACAAACAAACACACACAAACAAACACATTCACAAACGCACACAAACAAAGACGTAAAAACATACAACCAAACAAAGTCAGACACAAAGATACAAATACAGTCAGACACAAAAATGCGTGGAATGGCGTTGGGCAGTATTTTCTGGCTTTATTGCCTTATTCCTTATCAGCATGTCATTGATCACGTCTAGCCAAGTGCGGTTTATCCCACTTCCTAAAGTGCCTCATGACTATCCAATGGTCAAAATATTACTCAATGATAATGTGTCAGATGAGCAGACTTTGGCTGCGGTTACGCAAGTTGAAAAGATGATGCTAGATGTGGATCGCAAGATCGAGCAAGAATATGGGCAAAAAATGCTAAAAGAGATTCTGGTCGCCATTCTCGTCTCCCGCCTTCGCGAGCCCGAACGCGGGTTTGCGGACAGATTGGCATCCGACGCCGATCCGATCCGAAATACTCCTACCCAGACCGCGCCGCTTCGGGCGCAGATCTTTCGGGTCCTGCGGATCAGAACACTCTGGTACACCGGTGCGGCGTTGACCGTCATGAGCATCTCCATCGGCGGTCTCACGTTCTGGATTCCGAGCCTGCTACAGCGCGAGTTCGGATTGTCGGAAGCGGCCAACGAGAGCCTGTGGCGCGCCGATATTTTGCTGTTCTCGATAACGCTTCTGTCTCACCTAAGTAAGCTGCGCAACAGAGCGGCGGATCGAGTTCAGAAATTGGTCCAGGGCTTATTCATCACGCGGGACATCGAAAGCTCAATCCAGGCTGACGTGGATGCCTCGGTTGGCGGCATACCCAATCAGAGGAGGTTCTCGCCGCTAATCAATGACCTCGGCAACGCGGAACTAGCGCGAAGCATCTTCCGCCGGGTCACGCAAGAGAATTCGTCCTGGCGAGATCGAGAGACGACACCCGTCCCGCTGCCGCTTCGATCACCTCTGATTGCCCCCAGCCGGCTGCCGAAAGCGACAACCGACCCGCAGTCGTGGTGGCTACTTCGCAGACTTCCGCAGCAGTTCCCGCCGTCGCTTCCAGACAGGCCACGCGAGCAGAAACAGAGCGATCAGCAGGAAGACCAGTGTGACCGGTCGCGTCACCAGCGGGAGATAGCTGCCGGCGGACGACATCAGCCCGGGTTATCGCTTACGACCCGGCGCCCAACGGGGCCGAGGTACTGAAGGACAAGATCGCCAACGCCTGGCCGGCGCTGGAGCGCATGGGGCTCTATCCCGGCGCCTCTCAGGATCGGATCCGCTTCGTCGCTTCGGTGGCGGAAATGGCGGCGGCGGCCGATTTCATCCAGGAATCGGCCCCGGAACGGCTTGAGCTCAAGACCGCGCTGCATGCCGAGGTCGCGGCCGCCGCGGCGCCGGACGTGGTGATCGCCTCGTCGAGAATATCTGATTTTTTCATTTTTGTTTTCGTCATTGACATGAAACTTACAAAACATAAAAAGAAGAATGTAGGGATTTCTATGAAGACAAAAGAATAAATTTGGCTATATTGATTCGTGATGCTGGAAAGTAGGCCAAAATTTGCTCTGTCTCCAATCGAATTGCAACTTAATCGACCTGCGGATTCAGCAAAACGGACATAAGTGAAGAAAATATTTTCTAAAAATTAAGTTTACACTCCCCATCAAGTTTTGACTCCGCTCTAAGGGCAGTCGCCCTACGGTTCGACATGACCTTGGCCCATTTTAGCCTCGGTTGGGGGCTCCTCCTCACGGGAGATTACGGGCGCGCCAAGGATGCACTAACTACGGCTCTGATGTTGGAACCTGATTTGAGTCAAGCCCATAGGTGTTTGGTTCTGGTCTACCGGGCGCTCGGTAACCAGTCGATGGCTCAGGAACACCTCAGTGCCGCACGCGCGAGTCGCACGTCGAACGCCCGCGATAATTAAGGTAGCCAAGAGCCGCACCCTCTCGCGCCGCTACTACCAGCAGGCGTTCGACACCGCCGAGGACCCCAAGATCCGCCGCATGGCCGGCGACCGGCTCGCGGACCTCGACCGCCGCGAGCGCGAAGGCCGCTAGCGCTACGCCGCCTTGACGCAGTCCGGGACGGGCAGCCCGCAGGCCTCGTAGACCCGCCCGACGTAGTCCACCAGCTTGGTCCGCTTCATCAGCTCGCCCCCCGCCCAGGGGGTGATCTCCCCGTAGGAGAGCTATAAAAATCAAATTAGTACGCCAAATTATAAATAAATCAAGGACAAAATAAGAACGAAATCAAAACGAAGCAAAAGCAAATGCACAAATATAACATTTGCTACTACTACTACTTACAACTCACCGCAGCATGAAGCCTCCTGAGGCCAACGCAGCAGCGCACTCTCTTCCTCCATCCCAAGTTACTCAAAGCCTCCCTCTTTACACCCGCCCAGGAAGTTCCCATTTCCCTCAAATCTTTCCTTACGACATTTTCCCACCTGCCACCGACAATCCGCGTGCCGATAGATCGGAAGACCAGACCACGACTCTCCTACGAGTGAAAACCAGACATGTCGATCAAACTTGACCATGAGACTCTTGTGAAGACGGCCAACGAGGTTCCGCCGTTGCCCCAGTCCGTCACCCGGCTTTCGGAACTGTTCGCTGATCCGGACTACGAGAACCGCGATGTGGTCCGCGCTGTTGAGCTGGATCCCGCTCTGGGCGGACGAGTCCTGCAGATGGCCAATTCGTCCCAAAGAAAACTTGATTGAACACTTTTTACTGCAGTTTAAAAAAATTCAGATAAAGTTAGAGCTAACAGAAAAGCTAAGAACTCAAAATCTTTTCAAGATAAAGTCATTTTTTATATTTAAAAAGAAAGCCCATTTGATTCTGAACACATTGAGCTAAGAAAAAAAAAAGTTTAGATTATTGTATCACAGGGGTCTGCACCTTTTTTAGCGACCCTATTAGTGTACCCGATAATAGGAATTTCGGTTAGTAACCTGCTATCCCATTTGCCTAACCATTGTCTTGTCACTTGGAACTACAAGTTCTGAGATCAATGCGCCTACGTCATTTATTGGTGATATTTTAAGCTATGAAGTAAACCCAAGTAAGCAGGCTCTGGACTTCTATTGGAAGGATAAAAACAATAAGATTATCGGAAATTTTCAAAATCTCAAAAGCGAGCTAAAGACTAAGGGTAAACAGCTTGTTTTTGCCATGAACGGTGGCATGTATTTGAAGGATCAATCACCACAGGGATTATAACCAACAATGTTTGATTGTTTGGCCAGGGCCTTGTATGTTTTGCTTATTTATTCCAGGCTATGACAGATTCTAATGAAGGAGAGATCAGTCAGTTGCTTCAAGTTGTTCAACGATGGCAAATTTTTGCAGATGAAACTTCAAAACGTTTAGGTGAAGCAAATCAAACAAAGAAGTTCTGGGATGAATCATCATCGAAACTCATTGTGAGTTTACTGCTTTTAGTTTTTTTCATTGCTATTTGAAATTCTATTCGCAAAGAAAATACTGTTTTAACTGTCAGACCTAACTATAGAAAGAAGTGTCGCTTAAAACTTGTTTTTTTTTCAGTTTACCCTACACGATATGTCAGGCGCTAAAACATAAACTATCGATAATATTTTTGAGAAATCTGAGAACCCTACTAGTTCAAAGGGTATTAGATCAATCAGTGCATTATATTTAGAAATTTTTCTCATAAGCACTTCTTTATGAAGTTTGAAAGATTTCTTGTAGATCTTGAAGTGAGCATTTTCAGAGCTAGGAAATTTAGTTTTTGAGAAACACCCTGAATTGATCAAGAATATCCTAACTGATGAAAAATTTAATGTTTCTGTTTCACGTAAAGCAAGTTTACTTTTATTAGCTCTCCCTTATGTGAAACTTTCGGAAGAAAATAGAGGAGATATTTTTAAGTGGATACAAAAAAATCAGAAAAAACTCCTAAACTTAAAAAAACCCGATGAAAAAGGGCAGGCATTTAGTGAGTTACTACTTATGAAAGACAGAGAAGGAAAAAACAAGCAGTGGCAAGACTCCGCGATGGCGAAGACCGGACTCAACACTTGGGTCTACGACGTCTTCAACGGCACCGGCACCGCGGGGGGCAAGGGTGGCTTCGTCTACACGCGTGACTCGGTGCACCGCAGCCACAGTCCGAATGCCGAGTGCGCGTCTTGCCATCAACCGGAGAACTGGGTGAAGGACTTCGGCACCGCACTCGACCCGATCAGCGCTCCGACGAAGGGCGCCGTCCACGGCATCTCCTGCGAGACCTGCAGTGAATCTAACCCCTGGGCAACAATGCAGCACGCAATTGATAATGCCGCACCGGGAAATATTATCCTCTTAAAACCCGGACAATACACAGATGTTACAAGGCTGAACAGGCATTTTAATCCGGGAATAACTATACGCTCGGAGTTACCTTACCAGGCAAGGCTGAGGGCCAATGAAACGGTTATTAAAAGCTTCGGCGGCTCCGGATTCAGTATCGAAGGATTTGATATATCGCACGAAAGTACCAACCCCTCAGCACATTGAGCAGTTTGGTAAGGAGGTCGCCGACCTCGTTGATGGTGTGACCAAGCTAACACAAATCAAATTTGAAACTCGAGAAGAAGCAAACGCAGAAAACTTCAGAAAAATGGTGTTAGCCATGGCGCGTGATACGCGCGTCATCCTCATTAAAATGGCGGACCGTTTGCATAATATGCGTACCTTAGGCGCTTTGCCTTTAGAAAAACGCTCTAGAATCGCACGCGAAACGTTAGAAATTTACGCCCCCATTGCCAATCCAGCGTGAGCAGACGAGGGAACGCGTTGCGCAGGGGGATGGCTTGATGCAGCCACCACCTCCATCTCCTTCTCCTTAGGCGCATCTCTCCTCTGTCTCCGTTTGCTGCGTGTTGGAGATGCTTCCTGATTCCGTGACCGTTCCTCACGAGCAGGCCTGCTGCGATCGCCATCCCGTGATGACCTCGAATGCATTCGCGGCTCCTTTTGACTGTCACCGTCGCTGTCACTATCGCATTCACCCTCCTCCCGCTCCTCCACAACGTGCGAAGAGGCGACGGCCGGCGCCTCTTCGCGGCGCCGAGCCGCCTCCCCTCCGAAATGCATCGACGCCTAGAGCGCCGCGTCGCCCATTTCGCTGTTGCGAATCCGGATCGCGTCTTCAACGGGGTAGACAAACACTTTGCCGTCGCCGATCTTCCCGGTACGGGCGGCCTCGACTACGGCCTTGACGGTCTCGTCCAAACGGTCGTCGCCGACGACGACTTCGAGCTTGACCTTCGGGAGCAGGTCGACCTCGAGGCAATCATTAGTGTCTTTTTCAATTGACTCAATTATATTGCAAGCTGGCTTATAAATAGCTTCGTAAATGTCAGAATAGTGCTTGTTATGCAATTCCAGCATATAAGAGCCACCGAGAGACACAATACCACCTATTATTTTGCCTGTATTTCTAAGAATGCCGCGTTTAGTTTCGGTTGATACATAAAAATCCACTTCTTCGAAAACTTGCTCTAAAGACGAAAATGACTCTTTGACTATCTCTTTCAAAGACTTATGCATAAAGCCTGCTCTAAATGTGATCCTCTTCAATTTTCCATTTCTGTGATATGCAAGTGTTTTGATGATTATGCAAACGTACTCAGGAAGCCGTTTGAGTTATGGAAGCCGACGAACTATTTATACTGCGCATGCGACTCTCGAGGAATAGCATGTAACATAAGAAGAAGTTACGCAGATAATTTCATCACTTTTATTGACGGTCACAGATGGCTAACGCCACCTACTATCGACCAAAGAATAAAAATGATATATCCAATTTGATTCAGTCCCTCAAACAGCTGTAGTCAAGATCCTATCCTTGTATGGTATATCAGATAAATACATTAAAATAATTAGTGTGGATATACAAGAATAACACTGGGGTGGTTAAGGTAATAAATGAAGCTAGCAGCTAGTTTTGTATTAAATCGGGAGGTAGGTACAGTCATATTCTATCCCCCTTTGTCCAGAGGATTACAGCAAATGCAATGGGGGAACATAGAATCAATTGGGACAAAACTCTCCAAGACATAAGTATGTGTCCTCCTGGCATTTGACAGAGCAGTCTAAATAAAAATAAGTCTGCATTTTAGAACACATATGAGACGGGATGGGATTGCTTGGTTTGTTAATATAGGCAAAGTCTCAATGATTACTACCTGCTGGTCTCGGTTCAACAACACATTCCGTCTTTTTATAAGCATATTTGATTGCCCTCGTTAAATGTTTTCCATGATGATAATATACATATGATGTGTATATCTTAAACATTATTTAAAGCTGGAAAAATAAAAAGCACATCGAGGATATGTCACCAGAGTAATGCCTTAAGTCAACAATGTGATACGAGATTTCGATGGGAATAACAAGAGAAACGTTCTAAAATATCAAACAATGAGAGAGAAATCCGACACTTTGAAGGGTTTAGATGAAAAAGTATTGGAAATAATTGGTATGCATGACGAATCAAAAATATTAGCCTCTGCGCTATCTTCAGTTTTCTTCATTCAAGAACTCCCCAAGAAAATCGTCATCGTGTGGGATAGAATCAGCAATAGGATCCATTCCAAAAGAAAGAAATTTATCGTAATTAAAAAGTTAGCGGAAAAGACTCTATTTTGTAGATAGCTAGTTAGGAGTTTTTTTTAGGCTTAGTTAAACGCGGGCCTTTTGTGAAGCTTTTTAAATTGTCCGGATACCACCCGTAAAAGAATATTTGGATATAAGGTGTTCGGATCCGTGGTGGGATGTAAAAAACTCTAGCTGATTGGTTCAAGCTACCTAGTTTTCGTGAATTTGTACATACCAATATAATGGATGCCTTCGCTTTCATTTCAGCCGTCCAATCGGTGAATGTAAAGGCCTGGTCTGCGAGGAGCGTTCCGATATGAACTTCGATAACACGGCCCTGGAACACGTTATCACCGAATTGCTTCAGCATTTGTGCCTGAGTTGCATGCACCACATCACGGAAATCCATGTGATCTGCCATGGTGCCCGTGAAGGTTACCTTAACGGATTCAGGGATTGGCATGGTTGCTTCGCCAGTTGCAAGTGCCAGTGCCACAGTACCGTCGGCGCTGTGGGTGTCGTCGTCGTCAGAGACACCCGAGAGACGTGAACGGAGGCGGCGGAAGTGGGCATGGGTCAGGCACAGTAGCTGTGGCACACGCCGACCAACCAGCCGGTCGCGCCTCAGCTCCACGTCTGCTTCCATCTGGTTCAACAGCTCGCGGCCAACACAAGTGTCCACGTCCGGATGGCGTGACAAGTCGAATGGGAGGAGTGGCTGCCCATCAACCTGTGCCAATACCACCGGTGTGAGAACGAGAAGACCCGGACAATGCGAAATGCGACGGGCCAAGCGCCTTGCCGTTTGAGGATCTTCCCAAGCTGTTGGGGCAGGTGAAAGCGGTGGACGATCTGGTGAAACCCATCATGAACGGTAACTGAGCCAGTTCTTGGCCATTCCGGCTTTTTGACCATTTGGTGGCAGCGCTTGAACAAGAGAGTTAAAGCGCCCACATTTTGCTAAGAGCGTTTTCAGGAAAAGTACAAGGTTAGGCTTGTGGTTTTCCGGTTCGAAAACGCAAGTTCAACCATTTATTTCCTCCGAAAATGATATGCCTTGTGAATTTTGACAAAACAACTCTTCTTTATAACAGCTATTCTATATGACAGGACATTTTTTTAAATAGTTTAGGCTTCCTCACCTAACATGGACAGCCAAGACTCTTTTAAAACAAATAATTTTATGATTTCAGTAAAAAAATTTGTTTTATCGACGTGACTTTTCGAGTATTTTTTTTATATTGTATTTCGCTGATGACAGCTGTTGAATATATAGCACAGAAAAATAACATATCGAATAAATGGTTTTCAAATTTCATGCAAGAAGATTACCTGATTTACTCTTCTGTACGGCCCTGTCTTCAAGATACAAGAAGAAAACTTGCATCATCCCTGTGTCTGCAGTGATCCGCAAATTTTCCAAATGGTAAACACAGAGAAGGTAGACACTCTGAGCAAAATCAAGTTTATTGATGATTGGATATATTTCTTGGTTATTTCCTAGCGAATCTAACAGCGACTGGCGAATTCCTGCACGGTCATTTAAGGGTAGGAATAAGAACCTATAAATACTATTCAATAAATTCCACAGAAAGAAAATAGTTTACTACCGCTTCTTTCATTAAAACACTTTGTTCACCAGCTTTTAAATTTGGCAATTGCTCTTTTACAATATAATGAGGCCAACCCTGATCATCTACATAATCAAATTGGTAATATCCATAAGGCTCTAAAAGTTTACAAATGGCAATATGCATCAAATTCACTTTGTCATCTTTTTTAAACTTTCGGTGCACTTGAGTTGCAATGAGCCATTGAGCCAAGGAGTAATGAGCCCTTAAAAGTCTGATTTAACTACTATTGAGCCTCGATTCTAGTATTATTAGCCTCGATTCTAAAACCTCGTCCCCCCTTTTATTCTATTGCATTTTTTTTGTATCTGCATCTGCTTTATCAAACTAAAACCTGATCATGAAGTATTTCGTTGCAGGTGGTGATGATATGCCAAAAAAGATGGCCATTTTGAGTCAGCCTCCAACGGGGCCTGAAAGAACATCAAGGTCTATGTGCGCAAAAAAATACTTGCATGCATTTTTGTTACTTGTGTGCGAGCCAGACAAAACAATCAGGGAGGGAGGGGGGTTGTCAAACTGAGTATCCCACCTGGATTTGGCCACAGTACCAATTAACTATTCTCAAAAAGAATAGATGAGATTATCAATCTGGAATTTAATATAATTAAAGCTAAAATTCCTCTGTAGGTAATAAATTGATGAATTTTTCTTGTCTTCAAGAATTATTTGAACTCGAATAAATAAGATAATAATAGTTGACGACAAGAAAGATCAATTAGAAAAACTAGGGAAAGCATTTTTTAAGAACGGTTTGGGATGTAGAACTTTTGAATATTCACCAGAATATGACGAGCCACTTAAGAACGTACGTATAGCTTTTTTTGATATAAACTTGACACAGAGAAGTGTTGATCATAAATATGATAGTTCAACAGAAATAATTAAACATAATAGTGCAGTATTTAATGATTTAGCTAGGGCTATTAACCAATATATTGATTGCTGTTGTTGTTACCGCCACTGTCTTCAGCCTCTCCCAGCTCGTAGTCGTCATAGGCAGGTCCTTCATCCTCCTCTTCGTCCTCCTCCTCTTCTTCATCTTCATCCTCTCCTTCTTCCTCTGGGTCTTCTTCATCGTACTCCTCCTCAGCGTCAGCGTCTGCGTCAACGTCAGCATCAGCATCCACGTTAACGTCTGCATCCATACCGCCAACATCGCCATCAGCACCAATGTCAAGTGCATTCTCGAGGTCTGTCACGATTCTGGACCGAAAAGGACCTGGTGAAAGGCAACTGCCCGGAATGCGGACGCAAGGTGGACAAGATCACCGAGAGCAATTATTTTTTCAAAATGGGCCAGTATCAGGATTGGCTGATCGAACACATCAAGACCCATGAAAATTTCATCCTGCCGGCGTCCCGGAAAAACGAAGTGTTGGGGTTTTTGAGCAAGCCATTAGAAGATCTTTGCATCTCACGGCCTGTGGACCGCATGCCCTGGGGCATCCCCCTGCCCAAAAAATCCTAAAGAAGAAGAAGAAAATAATTGGGAGCCATTTTGTCATGGTTTGATTAGATCTTAACCTCATCTACAAAAGATTGTGGTTTTAATTTATGACATGTACCCTGCACCGTGCACCATGCAATAAAGAATCAAACAAAATAGAAAATCATGTAAACTGAAAGAACCACTCAAAATTTAATGAACATGGAAAAGTTGATCAAATATAGTATAATAATAATTTATTTATAGCCTACAAACAAGAAAACTGGAGCTGCCGACGATGAAAAAAGCATCGGGCATCGTCGTAAAAATTTGTGCCTGCGGTGTCCTGAGTGTTCTGATACCACTAATTGTTCGCCCGGCGTCGCCGAGTGACTGCACGTGTTTCAGAAACGCGATTTCGTCCAGAGGTTTGGTGAAAACCGTAGTGACCTGAGCGTCGTAGGCACTCTCCCGGAATCCCTGCTCGCTTTCATCTGCCAGCAATATCAGTGGAATATAGCTACAGCCGGGCATTTCACGAATTTTCCATCAAAATAGTGTACAAAATCATTATCCTTTTCAACAAACTTGGTTTCTTTGGTAGATAAATGTTTTGTACCACAATTGTAATAGAAAATGGAATAAGAGGTATAGGTACTACCCATTTCCCATTGTGAATAACATTCTTTCTTGTATACAACTGGAGTTGGACAAATGGTGTGATGGGGTGCATCCACCCAATGCGCACATTGTTTTCTATTTCTCCTCTGTTCGTGTTTCGTACTAACTCTGTTGTTGTTGATGTTGAATTTCACCGACGTTCGCGCCGACTAGTTTATCGATTTCGTCAAACTGGAGCGAGGTGCGCTGGTTCTTCTTGCAGATTCTGGTGACTTCGAAACTTTGTTCAGAAAATGATGGCCTTGGCTTCCAGGGGGATTGAGACAATCGGCGTGGGCGAACACCCGACGCAAGTGGTGGCGATTCTTTCGACGCAGCGATTGCATCGGGTGACCAATAAACGATAGGCTATCGTGTCGTTAGAAACGCGATGGTAGATAGCCCTAGTACATAATTTACAAGATGGAAGAATTAGAATTCCTTGGAAAAATCATATTTGAAAAGTAATGTGACATATGGCAAACACCTCAAATATAAACTTGATCCCTTTGTATTTTACACTATATGGCAAAGTATTTGAAATGAGTAGGAAAATTTCCTTCTAGCTTTAGGATGAATAGGAACTTGCGGATTTGGACATGACATATCCTAGTAATAAATATTTGGTTCGGATGTTTTCCTTTAAACTTCAAAAAACAAAGGGAGATTGTTTCTAGAAGGTTGATACACTTGTTTGGCAAGGTTCACATGCCAAGTAGAGCTTGTCTACTATTTTAACCTAGAAAGTATAACAGCAAAATATCCCAGTCGAAAGGATCATAATACAATTTTAAAGCCAGTTATTCATCCAGCATTAAGGGGAAATATTGACCCCTCCCCTCCACGCTTTTCCAAAGAATGCCTCTCAGAAAATGGTGGCTAGGTGTGTTTTTTTGTACTTTTGACCCCTCCCTTCCTTGGAAAGTGCGTGCACTTTTTGCCCAAGCAAGTCTAGTCTACTTCTAGTTATAAATATTTTCCCTAAAATTCTGTTTATATTTTTTTGGGAATTCAAGGAGATATTTGGTCTTTAATTATATATGTTATGATTCTAACATTCCATATTACTTTCATTAACTTCATAGTCATACTCAATTTAACTTTTGATAAATGTCAATCTGCTGTTGAAACCGAAACCTTGTAGCCCATCGTAAAGGTTGACAATTTCATTTCCTGGTCGAAACGCGCACGGGCAACGCGGACAGGACCGCTACGGTAGAAGAAACGTCGATGGCATCGCGGCCGAGACGGTCGAGCTTCGTCACGACAAGAATATCTCCGGGTTCAAGCCTGTCCATCAGACGCTTGAACTCGGGCCGCTGCATGGCGGCGGTGCTTCCTGAAATCGTTTCGGAGACAATACGGTAGTCCGGGATGGTGAAGCCCGCCGCTGTGATTTCGTGCAACTGCGCATCGACGCTTTGACCGAACGTCGATACGCGGTAAAGCTTTCATTCAAAGCAAGATAGATATTTGCAGCCTCGGGTTCATACTTTGATCAATGGTGTGAGGAGAACGAGGCCACTGGCTATTTTTGAAGTAGCATTCTGTGACCAGTTGCATGACCCCTGTTCAAAGAATGCGCCTAGAAACGATCCCTGTGGTAATTCACAACGGTTGTTCATTGAGGCGCACGTGTTCTTGAAAATGCAGAAGCACGTCTCTTGTTTTGCATTGCTGTCAAATGAATAGCAAATAAAAATGGCTTATTTGAAAGCTATTACTCATATCTATGTACTTTTTATCAGTTCTACCATCCGTAAGTGCCATATAGCACTAAAACGACACTTTTGGTGCCACTTCTTACTTGGAAAAGCTTGGATTTACGAGAGCCCATCCGGTATACATCCCCTCCTTACTTCCCTTCTACTTCCCTTTTTTAGGTATATAAATGTACCTAAGTATGATGAAAATACAATACTTTAGAAACAAATTTGGGCTATGTATTTTATAAGAGTGGAGTGGTCTCTTGATTGTGCTGTCACAGTTCAGAAAGAAGCAATAAAACAGTTGGAACTTTGTCTGTGGCCAAAGTGTAATAACTTTTGTAAATATAGGAAACTTATAACAGCAAAAAATTGGTCTATATTGTTGGTCTGATACATGGGTGACGTTTTAGTACTGTTCAAGGACAGAGAAGAACACTGGCCTGTACAGGAGTGGGATGGAATCGTCGTATTATGGTGACGTTCAAGGTTAGTCCTGTAGCTTCATAAAATAGAGATGTTACCGATAGGGGCTTCAAGTTTCAAAATAACGCATACCAATATTTATTATAGTTACAAGAGCTATACAGTTGCTGTTATCCCTTAAAAAATACATAAAAAGAGATTTTTAAGAGTCTTTCTTCTTAAACATATAATATATTGTTATAAACATATGTTATATACATATATGTTATAAACATATAACATATCTGAATGACATTCAGATGTCATTTGTTTCTAACTGGATGCCCGGAGTTAATAAAAGTTACATAGAAACATGTATAGATGGTATTTTAGTCTAGGTGAATTTGATATAGGAAAAGAAAACAGTACTGGCTAGAGATTGCTGCAATTTTGTATGTATAACAATATATTTATATCCAATAGAATAGTTGACCATAAAATGCCCCGTAATTTAACATGGTTTTCACATGTTGGTAAGACAGCTAACCTTATTTATCGTGTAATTGTAAGCCAAATACTAGCAGGATCAATAAGAGATTGAAGTGTATAAAGGAATCTAGTTATTGAAGCATCATTGCAGCCTGAACCAGATAATCCTGCCGACAAGAATGCCATCATTGTACAACTTGACTATGGACAAGGATTTAAATCAGTTGGTTACATTGCTATAGAGATGACAAAATTCATCCATCCCCTGTTAACATCTGGTGACATTTACAAAGTGTCGCTAAAGCATAGATCTTTCTCTTTGGTTTTTTCGGACATATTATTTACCAAAAGCTGCTGTCTCAACACTTTGCCTACTGTTGATAATGATGTAGATTACCCCCAATGTCGCCGGATCCGATTCGGCTGACCCGCTCAAGATATTCGGGAAAGGGACGTCGACATCTGGGGCTGAGTCCGATG
The DNA here is from genome assembly GCA_010016025.2 of Alatinidae sp. Z8VKAUB7J3. Taxonomy (NCBI): domain Eukaryota; kingdom Metazoa; phylum Cnidaria; class Cubozoa; order Carybdeida; family Alatinidae; species Alatinidae sp. Z8VKAUB7J3. The sequence continues at coordinate 173,926,710 of JAAAKM020721499.1, read as the reverse complement.
CGCCTCCAGGCTCGTTGGAATCGCGTGCACCCTTAGCCTTGTTTGGCAGGATACTGAATGGGAAAATGCCCTTACTGCCGGACGTGTCGTCTTGGCTTGGTGTCGTCTGGACTCCCGATCGACCGGAGTTGGCCATTTCCGTTTTCAGCGAGCTATTGTAGCGCCGCATGGATTCATGTTTTTTTATATTAATTTTTTAACGAATTTATTGAACGAAAAAAAGAATCGCAACAATTAGACTATTAACCAAAATATGTATTTCAAAAACGAAGGAAAACATCAAAACTAGAAAAATACCTTGCTTTTTATATTATTAGGGCAATCATGCAGTACTATTGCCCTATTTGGGAGGAATGGTTGGATTCTCTTAAGCCCCGCTCCCCATACGCGTAGTAGGCCAGCTCTAGTAGGAATAAAAAAAAATGGAGAAACTCAGAGCAAACAAAAGTAGGTCATAAATATGAATTAACAATTCAACCAATCAGAATACAGACCTCACCCAGCTGCCTACAGGGCTCATGGACTAATTTGCTTTTGGAACTTTTGAAAATTGTAGCTACTTCCTTATATGCTGGTCTTCTAGCCTATGGTTCCTCTTGTGCCTTAGTTCTGCCTGTCACAGGTGCTGAAAAGAAATCAGACTGCAAAAGTACATCTGAATTGATTGGTAATTTATCTATTTTAACACACTCTGCAGGATATTGCCCTGGTTAATTCCAATGCCCCGTTGTTACAGCTTTTTCGTAACCAAATTGGCGAGCGGGCGGCAGCACTACGGAAAAAACCAAGCAATAGGAGGTCTCAAAAAGAAAGCGGGCAAATGCTGGCAGTACGCTTTGTGGGCGGCAGTAATACTGCCAAACCTTCCGCGGATTGGAGTAATCGGGATGGTATTGGCGTCATGGCAAAAGTGGCCGCCGGTGATCTGGCCATCAAACGGGAATACCGCGCCGTAAAGGGGTGGGAATATGTCATAAATAAAGATTTAAAGGAAATGGGAACTACTTGTAAGGGTGTAAAGTGGGAGGCTTTGAATAGATTGGGATGGAGTAGATGCATGCGTAGCTATTTTGGCCTCAGGGGGCTGTGGTGAGTTGTTAGTAGTTTTAGAAGTACTATAGTTTAGATTTAGATATTTTAGAGGAAATACGCAATAGAGCACGCCTGGCTGCTGCTGTAGTAATTAAAAGCGTCATTAAAGCAAAAATATAAAAGAAAATCATTTGTCTGTTTTACAGTAGTGAATAGCTGTTGAAAATTGCATTCATAAAATACTATGATTTTGAAAATTCCTAATCGACTCTTAAGATTATTTTTAGACGATTGACTGAAACATGAATCTTTAATTGTGTAGTAGTTAACTTTTTCTACGAAGTAGCGCTGAACATTCTCATGTCTCACCTTGACGATAAACGCGTGTTTTTTTGATACTTAGAAATCAATCAAAATACAATCGAAGCGAACGTTGAACATCATCGTAAAGTGGGTCCAGATAAATGCTTTGGTTTTCACGGTCAATATGACTCATGTTTCCAAGTTGGAACTGGTAGTGGTGCTGAGCCGCGTGCATGCGGTAATCCACGCCGTCTGAGGCTTTGTTGATGATGCCTGCAGCTACTTCGTGCAGCAGGGGCTTCCATACGTGGGTGCGACTGCGATCCACCAGGATAACCTCTGCCAGCTTCTTTTTGCCGAGGGTTTTACTTAAACGGGTTACGAGCTCAAGACCCGGACTGGCAGAGACCTTGCTAGACGGGCTCGAGGGCATGAAAACTCGGCTTGAAACCATCGAGGAACAGGAAATCGCGGCCCGCCGCATCGTCAGGCTGATTGCGCTGGCGGTGAATTAGAGAGTCTCCAGATCAATGATCTCAGAGCGGAAGTTGACGCAAAATCCACTGCACAACCGGAAGCTCAAGAATAGCCTCTCTATTTTCGCCGCTCTCTATGGATAAACACCACTCAAACCATCTTAATCTGGCACAGTCGTTAACTGATAGCTTTGCTTGCCTGCTTGCTTGCTTGCTTACAACCTTCTAAGCTGTTTCAAAGCTATGCCTATTGTGTTGGCTACCTGACTGGCTGTAGATTAGACTAGACTGAAGTTTTAACTTAATTTAACTGTGTTTTTGCTTCCTTTTAGATTGTCATGGAATATTGTGGTGCTGGATCAGTATCAGATATAATGAGACTTCGAAACAAAACAGTAAGATCAAATCCTTCATTGATAATTCCAAATGATTCAACAATTTTACATTCTACTTTTATGCTTTAGTGTAATGGTGGGTACTAAACAATTTATTTCAAATAAGCGTAGTTTTGCAAATAGCATCCAATGCTCAAGATCTTCGACTGAAAGGAACATAGTACAAAAGACCAGCTACAAAAAGTATAAAAAAAAAACGAGTATACAGGATACGCCGATGCCCCCTAACTTGATATACAGGATAGTATACTGGATACTTTTGGGCCCATGTCATCCTAAATGTCAAGATTTTGTGTGCACATGGGACTCCTGATGATGGATACAACTACACCTTCTCTTATTGTTCAGTCTCCTCATCCTTCTCTCTTCTTCCCCTCAGCTCTCAGACCATCATCTGATGCTTCCACTTGCTTCACCAATTGCGAACACTCGATCGTATAGTCTCTCTCTTTGACCCATCTTCGCGTTTCTGTTATTACTCTAGCTACACAGTACTTAGCTAGACGAATAGTTGAAGACCTCTTCTTATACGAATATAGAATATAGTACGGAGAAACGGAGATGGCTGCGTTGGTAGATACTCTGGCGGATGCCATTGTATTCAAAAGTACCTCTACCTCTCTGCCTATCTCATTTGTTTGCGCGACCACCTCCTTTAACTGCTGCATATCTATCGATGAAACAGGGGGGGAACGCCTCTCGGTACAGAGCTTGTTGAGCAAGATGGGTAATGCGTTGACCATCACAGAACCGATGACATCGAACGCAGCAGGTTCGATTTTGGAACGATGCCATTGGATAGTTCTAGGTAACAAGCCCCACTCAACGCGGCCCTACCGGACGCGCACCGACGGAGCCGCCCCGACGGAGCCACTGCGCAGCTCAGCCGTATCGCTCGGCGCGACTCAAGCGTCGCACCGCGGTCTGCAGCAGCTGCATCATCGACTGCGGGGCCCGCATCAAGAAGCTGCGGAACGACACGTCGTCGAACGACAACAACATCGTCGGCTCGGTGGCCACCACGCGCGCCGCGCGCACACCGTTGGCGAACATCGCGTACTCGCCGAACAGGGCGCCCCTGCAATTAGCTACAGCGAGGGGGGGGCTTGTGTAGTCCGTCTATTCAGGCTTCGGGGGCTTCACTCCACCTTGTAGATGAGGGCGAACGAGAGAACACCTAGGTTCAAGATTGACCTGGCGCCCGCATCAGAAACACGAATCTAATACCCGTTTTGATTGTTGAACGTTCATCTTTCACATGCTCGTCAAATAACATTAGTTTAAGTCTTATTCTCCTGTTCTTTCAGGTTAAGATGTTGGAGCACCTTGGTGTACACAACAAGGTGGTCGACGCCTGGGCCAAGTGCACCGACCGTGTGGCCGACGAGATGATGGACCACATTTCCTCGGTCGAGGTCGACAAGAAATCAGGCCAGGAAGCTCCGATCAACTCGATCTACATGATGGCGCACTCAGGTGCGCGTGGTTCGGCGGCGCAGATGAAGCAGCTGGCCGGCATGCGTGGCCTGATGGCCAAGCCGTCCGGTGAAATCATCGAGACGCCGATCATCTCGAACTTCAAGGAAGGCCTGACCCACCGATTGTGAGAATAACGAGGACGATGAAAATCGGATCCGCAAATATGCCGCGCATCAGTTTGCACCGGCTGTCATGGATTTGCGCTCGACCTTGAATAAAGTGCCATTGTCTGGGCGACAATGACCGGTTCGGCGAAGCTGCTTTCGGCCAACTGGCGCGCAGCTTTGCCGTAGGTCCCGCGGAGCTGCTCATCTTTTGCCCGTTTCTCCAAGGCGTCGGCGAGCGGTCCGCTCGTACGCACCGGGACCAACAGGCAAAATTGTGTTTTTGAAGTTTATTCATACATGGCATCACTGCACTACAGTACTTTGGGATTAGCCAGCTTGCTTTGATTGTTTTATTTATTTGAGTGTATGTCTGTAAATCATATTAGAAGTCATATTCTTTTTGTATTCTTTAAGCAATATATTAGAAGAGATAACCTAGATTTTCCTCATTCATGACTTGCCAAACCCTCACCAAATTGTAACTACCTTAGTTTACCTACTGCTTGTTCAGGTCTTCAAGATCAGAAATCCACATTTTCCTCTGGAATACAGCGCACCGAGTCATGTCTGAGAGGTGGGTTGTATGGCACATCCCGGCCGGTCTTTGTTGTGTGCCACGATGCGGTGCGGATCGAGCGGACACTCATCCTCTGTTTGCCTGTCTCTCTCGCCTTTTACAACCGCTGTACGCGCGTGTGCTTGGCTTAAAACAGCAACACGAAGCAACGTAGGTTGGGATAGATTGTCTACAACGCCGTGTTTGCTGTTTCCGAGTCTGTTTTGTTCAACGACGTCGCGTTCCAGAATAATTTCATTACGTTCGATTGTAACGACCTCTCCGGTATCTTCGTCCACGAAATCTTCCGTCCAGCTACGCAGAACCCGGGCGGCCAGTTTGCGACCGATAGCGGCTTCCAAGGCGTCGCGGGTGGCGGGTATTTCGTCAGCCAGGTCAAAAATATCCAGAATAGACTTATCAGAGTCAAAACCGATAGCCCGCAGAAGCGTGGTGACTGGAAATTTCTTCTTACGGTCGATATAGGCGGGTAAATTTGGTAAACAGGAAAGTATTTTAAAAACAATCTACCATTTTCTATATGACTGTCCTAGCAAAGAGTAGATGTTTAAGGATTTGAAAACTATCTTAAACATTCTATAAGACAAAAATATAGTTCTTATCAAAGGTTTTCTTGGCTTAGAATCGCCACAGCACAAGCTACGAGGAACCCAACTTAATACAGAAAACTTTGTGCATAACACAATAGGATGAAGTTTTATCCTCAAAATGGTTCTCGCGAGAAAACAATATCGGACGGCGAAAACGGCATTCCATCAACAAACATTCGCAACTGGGCACCGTTGCCCAAACTAACAGCGGGATGCACGCTCTTGAGGTTGAAATCACCGGGGGGGCGGAGGATGACGAGGCGTGTCATATGCTTTGCCGAATCACCGCGGCGCTCCGCGTCCTTTTCAACCTCGTCTAGCGGAGGAAGGCCAAACATCCCACCCACACTTGCGATGAGTTGCCGCATCGACGCCGTTGCAGATACGTGCACAATGCGCTTTGCTCGAGACTTTGCGGCAGTACAATTATGTCCAAGATGCCCCCGAAATCTTCGAATCCTGTTCGCTCAACGGTGCTCTCCACGAAGCCATGGACAATCTCGGCACTGAAATTGCCGAAACCGGAGCTAGTATTACAGAGCACAGCCTGCCTGATGTGGACGGCGACAAACCTCAGCTGATCCAACTTCTGCAAAATTTGATCGGCAATGCCATGAAATATTGTGGCGAAACACCGCGAATAACAATCACCACCCTACCATGATCCAACAAAGAGTGGTGTACTGTACGCTGGACAGTACGTATTATTGGGCAGGGTCATAAAACTACACGAGTACAGTACTGTACGGAGTACGAGCTTTCCATCCCTCAAGTAGGAAACTCACGCGACCAACCTCCATTCTTTCAGTTTCCCTCCTGCTCATACTTCGTCGACTGGTAACGCCATCATCATCGCATGAAGACCTTACATAGAGAGATTCGGTACACTGCACTAGGTACAATAACAGAAGTTCCCTGTATTTATGATTTTTATTTCATTTTAGCTTGCAAATACTGAAGAATTCATAGACAGCACATTTGCTGGCAACTTAGGAGAAGTTCTTATAAGGTAGAACAACACATATGCCCTTGTTAATAGTTTCACTATACCTTATTACACAGCAAAACCTGTATTATTAAGTATAGCATTGTATTAGACAAGACAATCACTGCTTATCGGGAGAAGCCTTTCATGTTTTTGGGGCAACAATTTGTGTTTTGTTGACATTCCACAAATGGCGACCGAGCCTCATCATGGTCGTAGTAGCGATGCTGTTGTTTGTTCTATGCCTACCGCTTGGCGGCATCTGGATATTTCGTTTCTATGACAATCAATTGGTGCAGGAAACTGAAAGCGAGCTCATCGCCCAGGGTGCTTTTGTCACCGCACTGGCCAAGCAGGAACTGACGCGACTGAAATATAACGCAAGTAACCTGCAGATCCCTATTCCTCAGCGCGAGCAGAGCTTGTTCACCATGCAGCTTCCCCAACACACAACATGTCCATAGGTGATTAAATTTGCAACTGGCTGGCCTTGAGGAATAATATTTTTAAAGTAAGATGTATGGTGTGGTGCAGATTAATAGGTTGTGGCACAATGGTACGATTGATCAAGGTAGGCAGAGAACACGATAATTCGCAGCTCCCACTTGGCTACTCAGCTACCTAGAGAATGCTAAAGAAGTTTACCGTTGCACTGTCAGGCAGCAAGATGCTCAGTGAGTGTGTGAAAAACCTGTTAATCTTTCAAGGTTGCGCCGAATGCCATGGTGCTGTCCCAGAATTTCGGCCCTCCCCTGAAGGCATAGTGATATCTGCGCCGTGAACCATCCTTGCACTTCTTCGTCACGCGGTGAACTGTCGCGATACGGTGCTCTTGCGGGTTACTTGCCACGACGCCGCCTCCGTTCTTCGGTAAGGCTCATGGACGTGGGCTTCGTTTCCGGCGCGTCTGACCTTGCGACCGCTTGCGGCGCCATGCCTTGGGCAATGTCGAGGCGATGCCGAACGACTTTTATTTATAACATTAGAAAGTTCTGCACAAAGTGATAGTTTTACGCACTTGAAACAGCGTTTTACTTTAAACAGCGAGATACTAGACAGAGAAGTTAACACTACGACTAGGAAAATCAAAGAAACCATTCATTCCCTACAACACCAACACCACATCAATAATATATCCTACAACCTACCACACATATGGCATCGACAAGCGTTAGAATATTTAGCAGCATTTTACTATAACGTTTACAAGGGAGAAAGAACTGCCACTATTATAACTATAACATTTATTTGATCTTGTAAGACCATAATTTGGAAGTTTGATAAATATGTAATCCTCTTGGTTAGCTAAGAGTTTTTGCTTTGTCAGTAAAATAGAAAGTTGATAAATCCCACAGCTTCTGGATCACTATTTCTTAAGTCACCAGTAGTTAACGTGCTAAATTCTTTTATCGCGCCAGCTAATCCAGTTCTGTTTATCAAGGTATCACTCTGTCTGAATATTTCCGGGACATGGGATACAATGCATTTGAACGTAAATCAAATGTTCTATTACCATTTTTATGTTACCGAAAAGATAGTGCCGAGCGAATGTGGCGTTTTCTGCCATTTTTCGGCATCAGACTATGATTTTGTACTACGGAGGACAAAGTTGCTATCAATCGAAAATTGCGAAATAGCAAGTCGATCTAAGAGTATCAAAAACTATATTGAGCTTCCCGTTTGCAGAGGAAGTAGTGGTGCATGGCGGCTTATTCGTTTCTGGAAAGTCACGTAGTTCACACCCGCGGTCCTCGAGGCCGGCGCCAAGCTCGGCCCGGTCCTGTTCCAGACGCCGCCCAACCTCAAGAAGGACGCCGGCCGCTTGCGCGGCTTCTTCGAGCAGCTGCCGGACACGATCCGCGCGGCGATGGAGTTCCGCAACGCGTCCTGGGACGACGACGAGACGCGCCAGATCCTGGCCGACGCGAACGCGGCCCTGGTCGTCGCCGAGGACGAGGGCGTGCCCGACGTCCACCCCACCGCCGACTTCGGCTACCTGCGAAGAGAGCCAAACTTGCGAGTAACTTTTTATTATGAAAAACTCTATACATATTTTAAGTATGGATGACTTCAATCTAGTTGTAACTTATTGATATTAACGAATTTTTCAATTTTATTGACTATATTTTGCCAGGGGGTATAATTCTCGGATGAAAATAGGAAAACACACATTAGATAACAAACTAATTTTAGCCCCAATGGCTGGAGTAACCGATCGACCATTTCGGCAATTATGCAAAAATCTGGGCGCTGGTATGGCGCAGGTCGAGGCCGGTGCGGCGCTGATCCGGCTGGAGGAGGAAGAGGCATGATCCGGCTCCACCACGTGCCGCAGTCGCGCTCGATGCGCGTGCTGTGGCTGCTGGAGGAGCTGGGGCTGCCCTATGAGCTGGTCACGGAGGCGTTCGACAGGTCGCTGCGGCGTGAGGACTACCTGGCGCGCTCGCCTGCGGGCCGGGTGCCGGCGCTAGAGATCGGCGGCGAGACCATGTTCGACTCGGGGGCCATCCTGGAATACCCGGTTTCCCGGCAGTTTAGCGCAATTACTTCCGCCGCCGTCGTACGCTGGCGCGCGGCGGCATGCCGGACATACCCGGGACCGGGTCAGTCTTTCGGCGGCTGCGCGCGGCGGGCGTCGAGCCAGCCGACGATCTTCAGCTTCGCGAACAGCACGAGCATGACGAAAAGGATTTTGGCCAAAGCCAGCCCCTGCTCGAGCAGGGAGCGGGATTTCAGGATGTCGCGATGCCGGATCAAGGTGTCGCTCGGTCCGGGTTCACACATCAATCCTTGGAATGTGGGTCGACCACCAAGTATGATGGTGTCATATGCAATGCTCACGCTCTTCCCCGCCCTCCAAATCCGAGGCTTTAGATCCAAACTAGAGCTTTCACCCCGGACGCTACCAGAGGAGCCAAAATTGCATGTCCAGACTGTACAATTTCACAAGACAGCCAACGTGGATATATGATGAAAAATATTAATGTTTTGTGCAATGGGGGAGGTTCTGTCACTACTGCTACTTCAGCCGTAGGTGAAACGTTGCTTCTTATTCCAGTCAAAATTAGTGGTCTTTATGGTCGGGCAGCAAAGGGCTTATGCGCTAGCACCCTGCTCACTGAGCAGATAATAACTAAGAATATTTTCTTCTTTAGGTGATATGCTTAAGATTTGTCACCTGAAAAAGCCTTTTTCTTCATTTTATTTTATTTTTTTTAAGTCTGATAGCCTTTTTTAGATCTTTTTACACATATTCCTTGGCTGTTGTGATCTTATTTTTCGCATAATCCTCTCTGCAGCGCAGTTGAATGGTTCAGTAATTCAGTATTAATAATGGTTCAGTAATTATATTTGAGGATGACACCCCCCCCCCACATCCCTCAGGAACAGAGATGTAAGTTATGCCCTAGGGGATATGGCAAACTGTCTGGTAATACAGTTGGGAAGTAAATTATTATCCAACTAATATTCCAAGATTTCACGCGTTAGAATATAAAATTTGCTGAAATTCGCTATTTACGAAAAAATTCGTTATTTACGAAAGAATCAGTAAAGCGCCAAAACGTTACGCTTCGATCACATCAAGCGCCACTACTACGACCTGATCGGCGACATCGAACCGACCATCGTGCCGGTCGGGCCGGCATGCGACTATACCGGCCGGGAGACGGCCGATTGCCGAAAGGGCGGCGAACTGGCCGGTGAACCGGAAGCCGGCCGATTGGAGCGTATCTTCCTGCGGGAGGTGATCGACCTCCACGGCTTCCTCGAAGACTGGCTCAAGGGCCGGGTTCCCGACCGCGACAGGGGCCCCGCCTGGCAAGTTTGGCAGGAAATCTTGTTGATCAGCATTTGAAATTGGCACCTGAGATCGACTTTGTTTGAACGCTGAAGTTTTAGCTGTTGCCATTGCCGGGCCGAACCAGCATGGAGGTTTTCTTGGACGAATGAGTTTTTTCGTCGACACTCAGAAAATAGCTGTGCCCAAATTGTGTCTTTCCCCAGGTTGTTCCTGCCCTTTTTGGAATATGCTCAAGACGTGTATTCCGCCATTTTATTTTCCATCGGTTCCCAGCAAAGATAAAATAAGCAAAAATTTTCTATCAGTTGGTGAGGACACCACTGACAGAAAATCATTTCTTAAATAAAAAAAGCCTATCAATTATGTAAAATTTTCTAAAACAACATCCTGTAAAAAACTGTTTTATGAAAAGAATATTTTACACCTTATTATCTGCATTTATATTGAATGGTTTTATGGCTATTGCTGCTCCATTTGCTATAACTAAAACAAATTATTATACCACTACAGCAGCATTGATGGATACAGGAACAGCCGGCAATCCGGGTCGTGAGCGACTCACCGACGATCAGCTCATCGGCACCTGCAGAGAAGGGTCGCCCTTCGATGATCTTGACGAGATCACCGTGCACGCCGAACGACTTCTGCTGAACACCGCGGATCGGCACGTTGGTCTCGCCGCCGTCGAGCTTGAACCGACGCACGTCCAACAACAGCTCGGCCGACGCGAGCGGCTGCTCGTCCGCTCCCGTCGCGATCTCGGGCGTACCCTTCGTGATGACGTCGACGCGGTTCCTCAGCGTCCTCCGCAGGCGGTGGGAACACCACAGGAATTTCGCCACCCACCTGTCCCAGCTCAGGATGTGAGGGCGGTTTCGGTTACAGTGATCGCGCCCTGGAGCAGCTCGATCAACGATAGCTCCACACTCCCGTAGACTTTCTCGCCGGTCATGATGTTCGCTTTGACGACATGATTCGCGAGCATATCGTATGTATCCTGTTGAAGCGGCCTGCTGATGGTATGGCTGAACTCGTAAGCTGGGTTAGCAATTTCAAATGCCCCCGGGTTCCCTGGGTGGCGGCCCTGGCCAGTCTCTATTTTTATCTCTCTCTCCCTGCAGCTCTCTTGGGGTTCAGTTGAGTGTGTGTTGTTGCTTGCTGCTGTCGTTGTGTTGGGGGACATTCGGGGTCACACTCTCTACTTTTCACATTCAATCTTTACACTCTGTCAGGGGCCGGTCGCGCCCGTTCGCGCACTGGTGTCAAAATCAAAAACCAAACAACAACAGGTGGCCACCCGAATCATCCCTGGGGAGAAAGGGACCTATCTCAGTGAGTAAATTAAAACTGAGGTCGAGAGTTTCCAGTTTCATCTTGTCCAAATGATAAGAATCATAGTTTATTGAGTGAATCTCATTTTGATGGGCGTCAAGCCATATAAGCTTGGCAGGCAACTTCGAGAAATTCAGGCGACTTATCTGATTGGCGGATATATTTAGCCACTCAAACTTAGAAGACCTGACAAGGATGTCGCCAACTTCGGCAAGTTTATTGTTATCAATTCGCCCAGTCCCCGACGGGGTTCCCCAGGTCGGCTGACAACAGCGAACGAGTTTCAAGACGCTCGATCGATCGCGATCGAAAACGACGTTCGAAGCTTCGGTCGTGCGGATGCATCTTGATGCCTGAACTCGGTCGAGTGATCTGGTTTTCGCCGCCATTGCGGACGATGGAGGTCCAAAGAGAGCCTAGTCGCATCACATCTCGCGTGCAGCGCCCGTTGGTGTCTAGCCGTTAGGCGATTCCCCCCTCGCTGCTTCGCAGCACGTACGCTGGTATTGCATTCCGGCCTGACGCCAACACTCACGTGCCGCATTAAGATCGTGCGCCACAAGTATCCGCGCTTCGGCAGCCAAAGCTGCACCCCAGTTTTTTGCTGCTTCATGCATATCGGGCTTAATAATCAACGCACACTTAAACTGCTCACCAGCTCGACGCCATAATTCATGCGCTGCATCAAAATCTTCTGCAGCGAGTATTCGTGCTTCTGTTGCTAATAAATCTCCCCAGCGATTTGCCACTAGGATCTATTCCTCAGGGGTTTACCTGGCACTACTGTCCGGGGAACGCGCGGCGGATGCGATCGTTGCCGGATTTGCCAAGCAGGATCTGAGTGGCGCCCAGCTCGGCGGCTGGTGTGAGGAATTCAAGCGGGGTAGCGCCATGATTCGCAATCTGGTTCACGCATTCTATTCCGAAGATTTTAGCTTTGGAGCGTTCGTGAAACAGCATCCTGAGCACCGCGCTCGCTTGACCAATCTGCTGATCGGCCGTGTCTTTGACCTTTAGCTGAAAGAGATTCAACTATTGATAAATTCTGCACTTCCCTTGACAAAGACATCGCCACTCTTGGAAAAGAGGTTAAAAAAGTCAAACAAGAGGCCCAGGTAAGGAATTATTGCACGAGCTGTGATTAATAAATTGATAAAATTTGACAACTAAAACAAGTAGATAGAACATTTCTGGCATTCACTGTTTGCGAGAGAAACTTTTGATCCTGATCAAATGAAAAAACTAAGATTGGCTAAAAATATCCCCGAACACTTCAACGGGATTCCATGAGATTGATACTCTCTAAAGCAGAGAAGCAAAGCCCCGTCGACCTTATCTTGATTACACAGTTGTACCAATCTTTTGCGGAAAGCTTTTGCCTGAGTGGATGAGCCAGTTGTGCGAAGTTCACGGTGCCTTCCATAGGGAATGGTGATAGCTGGCATCCCATTTTCTCCAGGACGAGAGCCTCCTCCAGTGACAAGCTTTTTCATTTTTGGGTTGGTTGTCGACTTCCATACATCGTATGGGCCGAAGCCCTCGGCCGTGGGATGTTGGTGCGCGTCTGCGCTGGACAAAACGGTTCTCCGTCGTGGACGCCGCCCTCTGGCGTGCGCGCACGACTCTTCTCGTATTCAAACCCCGACAACAGAACGGGGAGAGAAGGGAATTCCGGTGCGATCTGCCGATTCGGAGGGCTCGTCCTGCGCATGCTCGACCGTGTTGTCGCGCGCATCAGCTGACGAGAGTAGGCAGATCCTGCTGTTCACCGGGTGGGGTCGACTACACAGACGAACATCGTTTCGACGATCGTGTCGGGCGGTACGACGACGGTCCGCATTACCAGTGTCACCGGAACCGGCCCTGCCGGCCCGTCTGGACCTCCGACAATTACCGTCAATGTCACGGTGCCTGCGGGTGGCATTCCGTCTACGCCAGCCGGTCAGACGGTCACGCTTCCCGGTTCGGGTGGCTCGCCGCCCGTTGTCGCGACCTCCAATGGTGACGGCACGTTCAACATCACCTTGCCCAGCGGTGATACCGCGACAATTTGATTTTCCAAAAGCTTCAACAATCGACTCTTGCATTTGTAATGAGTCATTTCAACGAAAGGATAACTCTGATGGTACTTTTAGTTGTAAATGTCCTCCAGGATACACTTTGGACAATGATAGATGTGTCAAATGTGATGTTGGAGAATATAAAACAGAACATTCCAACGAAAAATGTATTTCTTGTGATACAATACTTCCGTACTCCACAACTAACAGAACAGGGGCAGAATCACATCAAGATTGTAGATGTAAAGCCTACACTTGCCGAGATGCCATAACCACCGTCACCGCCGCCACCGCCGATGGATTGCGCCATCACGCCTGTTGAGTGATCACCCTTGGTTCCTATTGATCCAGCGTCAAGTTCTACAAAAGTGACACTGCCTGCAGATCCGCCCAATCCGCCTTGTCCGCCAATGGCGGTTGAAAATTGTGCGCCGGCCGCAAATGAGTTGGAACCGGAGCCGCCACCACCCCCGATACTTTGCATCATGACTGCGTCTGCATCGTCCAAAAGCCTACTAAAACAAACCAACCCAGAAAAAATTTCCTATAATCAAAATCTGGTACAGTGCTGTGTCGTTTACTAGGCAATAATTTCCTTGATGGGTGCTATTCATCAGTGGGTGCTGCAGTACTGTTTATAGTTGCGGTTCTGGTTAGGCAGACTCTGGGATATTGAGGCGATTAATATGCTATATGAAGAAAATTTGATAATAAATTATAACTTATTTTTTACACAAAGCTACATTTGTCAGGAATGCATCTAGACCTTGTTGTTCCGCGAGAAGCGAAAGGACCGTGCTCAACGGAGCATCGCGGACGGATAACGAGATTCGTTCTCCTGTCGAACTCACGCGGATCTTGTCTTCGCCTGACTGACTACGCAACGGAAGTGGAATCGTCGCCGGTGCTGGCGGCGGTGCGAGTTCGGTTGTCGCGTCAGTAGCCGGCGTCGTCGACGGTGAGGAATCCACTGACACATCGGTGGCCGGGAGAGGGAGTCCCGGAATCATATCTTGGAGCCACAACAAATCTACAGAACTACTAAACAATACTATAGAATATTTGAATATTTAATTAGCTAGCTACTGTATAACGCTCAAATTTTTTTTGTAATTATGGAACTTATATAGAAGCATTGGCCACTCTTGGGAAAATTCAAAACAGGTTTTCTGGAATCTATTGATTTTCTGCAATAGTTTGCCAAAAGCTTTGTTCTACAAGGCTTCTTAATCAATCTGTTTTCTTTCTAGGAAATTCAAGAATTATTAAGAAATTGGGAAGCGTATTCTTCATGAATTAGTTTCTCATCAATCGAATGTTTTATGTCAAAAAAATCATTCGAATTTAATTCCACTTCATCTTGCATTGAAGAATTTCGATTATCAATCAATTGGTTATCTCATGCCTGAACAAGATGGACAATTAATCGAATCAGCACAACGTTCATTACTTTTACTTGATTCTCTTGGACGACATTCACTTCACTATGCAGCCAATTCAGGTTTAACAACATTCATTGAACGATATTTCAAACAAACCAAAAATTTTCTACATATAATGGGTGATTTTTGAAATTACCATTATTGTCCGCCTCGCAGTCGGTGTCCTGAAACTTTGCAAGTGCTTCAATTGCTTTCTGGGCTAAATCGGAACCTGGACAAATTTGAATTGTTGATTCAGAAATTAATATCGCATAGTCTTCTATAGATACACCGGCAGCGGACATGTACGCATGGATTTCATTTTCTGCCTTTTCTGGAATCTGCTGCACTCGCTCAATATATTCATCGTTGACAATACAGGCAGTTGGTGGCATCCATAGGGCTGACTGGCGGCATGATGAAGTAATGAGGCGCTGGAGAACCCTCGTAGAAGAAAGTAGGAATAAGAAACTCGTTGAGGAAATAAGTGGCAACCCTAGCTTTTATAGAAAAAGTTAGGTCATGTCACATCACTTTATTATTTAAAGCTTAAAATAATAATAATAATTATAAATAAATATCTAATAATTAAAGGTACACGTTTGTTTCAAAAAGAGGCGTATTCTGCCTCTGATATAAAGTTTCCACTAAACCAATTTAGGAAATTATATTCAATTTTTGTCCTTGGAACTTTGAAAGAGCTATTGATATTTTTAAGTCCTTATACTAGTAACCGTATCATGGTTGCGACAGTAGGTTCAACCCAATACTGAGCGAATCGCACCAAATACAGGCTAAAATTTAAACTACCAGTTAAAAAAAAAGCTGTCGCGCGAAAAGTAAATACGATTTAAGACTATTTAAAAAATGGTGATTTCTATTTAGATTCAACTTAACGAACGCAACGGTGCCCCAGAAAGTGACCTGTAAAATTGTCGAGACCGAGCCGGTTGTAAAAGGTCAGACTGCGGCAAACTCCTTCAAGCCGGCGATCCTGGACAATGGCGTAAAAGTCATGGTGCCCCCCTTTGTGGGCCAGGACGAGATGATCGTCGTGGACACCATCGCAATGGAATATTCCGAACGCGCCTAGGGCTGACGTCATTGTGTTTCAAAAGCCGCTCCAATCTGGGGCGGCTTTTTTTATGGTTGGGTCACTACACTTTTCTAATGGTGATTTTTAGATTCCCCAGGTCAGAAAACATCTGAATACATAGTATCAAGATTTTCATACCAATCACTCTTGAAATATAATGCATTCGGTTGCTGGTCATGCATCGTTGACTTTGATTTGTCACTGTGAATTTTTGTTGATATCAGGTATCTTGAAAAGCATGAAAAATACCTTTCCCATGCATACTTAAGGCTGAAATTTTAGATTTGGTATAGAATAAGATGTATCTTTCCATGGTCCACAGATTTTGTCCATCCTTTTGATTTTTTCCGTCCCAATCGTTGCAATAATTTTCGTTTTGATAAACCAATTGTTTCCAGCGATTGTAGACGTACAATTTATAAAATCCCCTGCCGCAGTTATCTTCCTGACAAGCCGTAAGGGCTTCAAAGGTTTCGCCGGCTGCTGGAGCAAAGGCGTCGGGTAGGGGAGAGGACGGACAATTTTCGACCACGCAGTTTTCAAACTTCACCTCTACCTGACGTTTGTAGGGGCAGCCGAATCAATTTTCGCAGTGTCATCAGCAAGATTAACATCACTATTTAGAGTGACATGTAATGGTAGAGAGAGAAAACCATCTCTATAATCGCCATAACGACCATTACTAGCAATAGATAGAGTTTCAAAAACTACTTGATTTCTAGAATAATCTTTTGAACCATTATTGTCAATAATATAAATAAGTTCTTTTTTAAGGAATGGTTTAGATGCAACTGAACCAATTTCGTTAGAATTAGAATAATCAAAAACTTCATTGTCCGGTGCTGTCCGCACGAAGCTCGACCGCCGCACCGACATCCGGAATTGCCCGAACCACCAGCCAGCCGGCAATGAGGATGGCGACCGCCGGCAGCACCCATACCGCAAAATTCCAATTGCCCGACTTGCGCGTGGCGGGCGCCACGGTGTCTTCGTGATCTTCACTCATCGGTGTGGCTGCTCCATGCCGGGGTGGGTTCGATAATGCGGCGCCCACATGTGGCGCGGATCAAAAATCTGCGAGGCGATCAGGGTCAGCCTGCTGCTTGTTTTATCTTTACAACATATATAGAAGAAGCTGTTTGTTAGAATTCATATACAGTTGCAAAAGCCTAGATCTGCTGAATATGGAGAGTGCTGGAGAGCTGAGCTTAAGATGGCTTTGCCAATTGGTCTCCGTGGACGATAAAAATACTATTCTATCACATAGCAAGAGGCATGATTGTGATGGTCAGGTTGAAGAATATGTGTATGAGGATGAGGATTTTGAGTTCTCTGCAGAATTTAATACCACCTTAATGGGACCGGAGATGTCCGCCGAAAGGCAACCCCCGGCTGAAGCGCCACAGAGAGTGCGAAAAATGCGGGCTAACGGCTCTCGGACGGTCGCGCCACCCAGACCCAACCCGGCCATTCATCCACATTTGCCATGGGCATGACAAAGTCGCGGGCTTCGTCGCGCTCCAAATTGCGACGTCGCATGACTGCCTGCGAGAGCAGATTGTCCGGCCTTGTATAGGCCAGCACTTCGTCCAGTCCGATCCGGGCAAAGACATCGGGGCCTCCTACAGGTGCGGGGCCTCAGGCCATGGCCCTGTCGGCCTCCCCCTTAAACCGCCACAGCATTCATCAGAGGCTCGAAAAGTCCATTCCATTTGTACACATCTCATTTCCCCCAACTGTTTCCCACTGACAATCGCTCTCCCTGGTCGTCACTGATCATCATCCACTTGCACAACTCCCTAACTACGTAGAAGGATCTCTGGTATCTCTTGACGTATCCAAGTTGGTGGAGGATTAAGGAGCGTTAGGAAACGGTAAATAATTTCGTTTATTCCCTTTTCAGGTTATTTTCTGACGACTTGTTATGCTATGATGTACAGTATAGTATGTTTGGATAGTACAAGTTCATACTTTACCATTTCATAAGTTCAGCAGTCTAACGATCAACTCTGCTTTTTGTACCGCAGGTAAAATTATGGAAAATACCAGAAGAAGGCCTACTAGAAAACTTGACGAATCCATTGAGCTCGATACCACCTTTTGAGGTACGTGACTGTGAGTATTTAAGCAGACAATGTGAAGCAAGCAGTCCGACCGGTCCTGAAAAAATATCCCATCGCGACGATTCAAGCGGGCACCACCGGAATCCTGCGGGCGGTCGGATCGCATACGGCGGCAAACTCGGCACTCGCGCTCGCGATGGAATGGAATCCCCCGGGATTCGGTCGACTGGTCAAAGGCGACCAACAGGCGTTTCGCGACGTCTTTAAGAACTCCTTGGCCCTAGTGGGAATTGTCGTCTGGCAGCTCATGCTGAGCGGAATGACGCTCTGAAAATTATGAGAATATATCCGTAGACAGCATCGAGGTTGTAAACCGCTTAATCGAAGTTAATCAACCAATTCGCATCAAAGCGCTGTTCCGAAATCACCACCCGGAAAAACATTTGAATACGCTGACATCTGTCGTATTAAACGAAAACCGCGTTTCCCAGCAAAAGGTGAGTATCCCGCCCGGGCAAACGCGGGAAGTTGAATATAAACTGACACTTACGGAAAAAGGATTTATCGAAGGCCGTATCGAAACGGAAAAAATAATTAACAAAGTCTATCTAAAACTAAATACACTAAGATTTTTTTCTTAATTCTACAGATTCATCAACAAATTTTGCTAATGATATTAATCGTCCTTTTAATACTTCATTATTTAATATATTATTTATGATGTTGCTTTTCTCTCTTACAATCATTTCTAATAGGGAGGCATCACTTTTGTTTAACTGTTGTAAGAAAGTTTTTCTCTGTTGCTCGTTATTTTCACAGTAAAACAAAAGGTGCAAATTGTCATCAAGCACGCAGACCGCACTGCAGCTCTGCAAGGGGCCGTTCCTCGGCGTGGGCTTCGACGCCTACTTCACGCTGATCACGTTCCCCGTTCCGCCGGTCATCGGGACCGCGGACACCAACGGCGACTTCAACTTCTCCGCCCCGCTCGGCTCGGTCCCGCCGGGGCTCGAGGCCGACTTCGTGGCGCTCTCGGTGAAGCAGGCCGCGGGAGGCTTCGTCCTCTCCGAGATCGGGAGGATCACGTTCTGATGCGTACCACTACACATTTTCACACTGCCTGACCTGGGTTTTCTGCCATGAACTATTCACTTTGCGATCAGCAATGTCATCACCAGATTTCCTATCATTCATTGTGACCTCTTCTTTTTCATCAATATTTGCAGCAGGAAGTGCAGTAAATTCCATGTCACTCACTTCTTCAGCACTGTAAGCAATTTCACGCAAATAGTCTTTGCGGACTCTGCTATTGATGTAAGCCACATCTCGATCAGCCTTCTCACCATCAATCAAGATATTGTCATCAGTCCGTCATTATCAAAAGCGTAGAGAAGAATGCACAGCGAATGTACTTAGCACGTGTCCATCTACTCGGTGAAGATCCTAAGACAATCCCGGCATCTATTGCTTCGTTACCGGTTCCACCAATCAGGAACAACTCCTACCCTCCGAATGGCCTTGGACTTGGTACGCTTGGTATCCCTATGGGCACTCGAGAACTAAGCCAAGGTCTTCTTGCATCTCTTGGAATAAATAGCCAAAGTCCAATCAACAGCCCTTTAAGGCAAAGATTAAGTGCAAAAGGTTATAATGAGCCTTGATGGTCACTTTTTAAGATTTTATGATTTGGCACGGAAGAGCACACTTTAAAATCGGTCTATAGCTAGGCGTTCTGGATCCCACTAAGATAAAAAGGAGATATATTCAAATGTTGCTTAGTATTCAAAGTTTTGCCATTGTCTTTCTAGGTTGTTCCTGCTAAAAGTCACTCATATGCAACAGCGAACTTCATTCCAACTGTGAATGAAAGGAATAAAACAGAAAATCTATGCCTACCGAATGTTTGAGCGCATCGCTTCTTTGACTGTCGAGGTTGAGATAAGAGACATCCACAGAAGCCAGGTCCAGGTGCTGACCCGGTTGGCCCGGAGGCACTTCGACTTCCAGCAGGACGAATTTTTCCTGACGGCTGGCCAGTTGATTCAGGTTCACCGTCACGCGGTCGCCCAGAATTTCGTACTCACGCCCGATCACACGCAGGGGGCGAATGCCGGGGCGGCAGTGGATGATGATGTTGACGTCAAATGATGTTAAGAAGCAATAAAATATCCCAACACAATGAAGCTAATACGAGCTGTTCAATTTTTAACAATGTTATATACAAACAGTAAAGCAAGATTTAAAATACCTTCACTGAGATCGTTGGGTCCAGGCCCAACTTTTCCACCTGTAAAACGAACGAAGAGACAAATAAGATAAGAGAATAACAAAGCATATTGCTACGATTTATAACACGTAGTATAAACTACCATTGTATGGTTAGCACATGATCTTTTTTCGAAGACCCAAACCCCTCATGATTCGTTTTCTTTTTATTGTTGGGGTTGTTGTTGTCATTATCATTTTTATCATAAATTTCCATATGATGTCGTCGATTGAGAATCATGGGCATAGGACTGATAATTTGATTCTTACGTATCCATCGTGTAGCAAAAGCCCCATATCCTGCTTGTTTGATACTTGAAACATTCCCATATAGATTATCAATACATTGTCCATTCCTTTGTAACCATTGTCGTGTTTGAATACCCCCGTTCCTAAAGCTGGAATTTGTGCATAACATCATTAAAGGACAACCCGTCGGGCAGGAAGTGGCCGATTAAAGGTTTTCTGGGGTGTTTTGAGTAGGTTTTTCCGGGTTGCTACGGATGATTCGCATTAGGTCCCAATACCAGGTTGTTCGGTGTGAGCCTTTACTGACTTTATTGCGCAAGCTTTGTTCAGAGATAGGCCGGCCTAATTTACACATCCTTTCAGCAAGCTCTTTATAATTCAGGCCAGCTAACGCCATTTCAGCTATAAATTTTTTTTAGTCTTTTATTTAAACGTTCAAAACACGGATGCCTAGATAAAGCTTTTAAAATGAACATTGGTAATTTTGAAGCAATCTCTTTAGTTTGTTGCCACAATGTTTTGAATTGACGAGTATAGAAATGACCTAATAATATATTTTCTACATGTTTAAAAGGAATGTGTTTACAAGTCTAAAAGTTAAAATACAAATTTACTATATATCAGATTATCGTGGGCACCGGCCGAAAATTTCCCAGGCTGGGGGGACGCGCGGTGGGCGCCGAGGGCGTCGCGCTCTCCGTCCTCGAGGGCGTCGGCGGGCAGCAGGTCGATCAGGGGGCTGGCTTCGGTGCAGTTCATCGCGCCTCCTCGGTCAGGACACCCCGGGTGCGCAGCTCCTGGGCGAAGAGCTGGGCGGCGGCGCGGACGCGCTTGCGCGCGGTGGGCAAGGAGCAGGAGAGCGCGTCGGCGAGCTCCTGCATGCGGAGTCGGTTCATGTGGCGCAGGGCGAGCACCGTGCGCCATGAAAAGATCTTCACGCCGAACATTGTATATAAAGAAGCACTCATTCCTTAGAATACAACCAAAAAACAGACCGCATCAGGAATTCGCAGCTACTATACCTACCAAGCAAGTTAGTTTTCTTTTGATACTAAAACGTTTCATTTAATTCACAGAATTGAAATTACATATGTACTTGGTTACTAAATCTAACAAATACCTTTTTCAGGCCTTGATGTTCCAAATCTTCCTATAACTTTTTAAACTACTGGCATTTTCAAAACCGGCTCGGTTATAATGCGATCCCCGATCAGTGTGCGTGACGCCACCACGGTCAGGGCACCCAGAAACAGCAGTTCCGAATGCAGACCGCGCCATTTGCCAGTGCCATAACGTATGGCAATATCAACTCCACCGGGCCCGACCTCGACCACGTCGATCTGCGGGTTTAGCATCAGTTCGATCTCGGGGTGCAGGGCGCAGAATTCAGTGACGCGGGGCATCAGGAAGCCCACGGCGAACATCGGAGTCATCGACACCAAATTTTCGGTACTTTAGCGATCTTAAGATCGTCCCTCTTTCATTTTAGGATAGGAACATGCTTCTTGGTTTCAAGGCATTCTTCGTAAATCCCTCAGACTCCATTGCTATCATTGCTGCAAATGCCGATTGCATTCCATACTTCAAGAACAACGGACTCAAAGGTGTTGCACGCAGTATGCCAACTGGAGAGGCATTGGATAAAGTGGCACAAGCATCAGGCATGGAATGCTTTGAAGTGCCTACTGGTAGGTATTCGACACACGCGAATCATCAGCTTTAATTCATCGTGGCGCTTCTTGACATCATGGCCTCCCTAGTTTGGGGTGCGCTCGACTATGTGTGGTGGGCACTGGGGTATTCTACAGAGGTATGTGTGTCCTAATTTGATGATCGAGGTACCAGAAAACAATGTTTACGCTCTCAGACATTCCGTATTTCAGGAGGAAGCGTTAAAGGATGATACCCAAGCAAGTACAGAGCAAGATGATGTGGCACCAAAGCTGGAGCATGCTGCGACGTTATTCTTGCCGGCGCTGGCGACAAGAAAATCAACGTCATCAAGGAAGTTCGGGCGATTACAGGCTTGGGCCTGAAAGAAGCCAAGGACCTCGTTGAAGGTGCGCCGAAGCCCGTCAAGGAAGGCGTTGCCAAGGACGAAGCCGAAGAGCTGAAGAAGAAACTGGAAGAAGCCGGCGCAACAGTCGAGCTGAAGTAGTTTCTGTGCCGGCATCCGGCCCCGTGCGCTCGGGCCGAATTGTCGGTGAGGCAGGTTTAAGAATATCTGAAAAAAAATTGGCAGTTGTCTCTGAGATAATTGAAATGGCTGAGTGAAATCAATTAATTTAGTACTATAAAACAGAAGTTCTGATACTGTTTTTAATTATCTAACAAACATTTATAAGTAAAATTCATTGCCTGAACAAGTTGTAGTTAGACTTGTATCACTATTCGACTTGTGTCGTTGTTCGACTTATATTATCGACATAGATAATAGTTATATCTGACATTTTGCATACTTCTGAAGTAATTTACCCAATCCATTAACTTTGCGCCTTAATTTCAGAGGACTCCTCTTGATCAATTTGTTGCATCTGAAGTTGTCTTAATAATTTAGTCGGATCGTCTAATTGTTGGACTAAATAAGAAATGTCAATGAATTCAAATAAAATGCCGCCTACCTCAAATGGTTCACCAATACTGCTGGTGGTGCGCGACGCTCTTAGTGAACGAATACTTAAAATGAACGTTGCCTGGCCCAGCTGAGCTGGCATATAAAGCTCTCCCTGCTGCAGCCGGAGTTTATGCTTCGGCTTATTAGCTTTTATGTGAGGGAGAATAAAGATGCTTGATGCCATGAAACTCGTTACTGACTATACCAACCATGCAGACGGGCTTGCGGTAACTAATCCGGCCGACGGCAGTAAAATCGCAGTGGTAAAAAACTATTCAAAGGAAGAAGTTAATAAAGCGATCGATCAGGCAGAGCAGGCCTTTAAACCCTGGGCAGCACGTACCGCCAAGGAACGCGCGGTAATCTTAAGAAAATGGTACCCAGAGGTCAACCCAAGGAACTGTTGAAGCTTCTTTGCAACACAATGCCAGGAAATAACTTTTCTCAATAAATGACAGCAATCTTTCTGCTGCTGCAGATTTTCTTCTCTTAAACATTTCTTTCAAAAATTAATGGGACAAGAGAGCCTGGAGCTTTGATTTGGTGAATCCGTCGTCTCTGTTTATGTTGTAGTTACTCGTACAACTAGGGTAGAGTTTCTCAGATTTTTCAAGCAGCTCGTTTAGTCTCAAGTGTAAGAAGCCGTGGGGACCGCGCCGCCCAAGCAGCGTCAGCAATATGTCGCTGAGACGCAGCAGCTGCAGCATGCTATCGAAGCGGAGAGGGGGCAGGCGGGCGCAACGAAACTGGTGAAGCTGGCCAGGCAAGTGGCAGAGCTCGAGTCCGTGAAAACGGATTGGAGACTCGCGAACTCGGATGAGATGTTCCTCTATGCGGAACTGGCGACCGCTGAGGTCGATATCGAGGAGTTCGAGCAGATCGACTTCGCCGACATGACATTTATCAGTAGGTTTCATGTTGATATAATGATATTTGTGTTCGTTTGAATTCGTCTTTTAGCATAATTTCTTTGCTTTGAATGCATGTTTGGGTTTGTGGTTTGTTGACGGAGCGGTATAGGTGGGATTTTTTAGGTCACTCAGGTCTAGCCCCCGCCTATCATTTCGGTTCCAAAATTAGCCCCCCGCTCAAACTAGGTCAGCTAAGGGGTTGCTGTATCCTGAATTTAGATCGACTGAAAGATTGCTGGGAGATCGCTTGTTCTTCGTCTTTCTCAACCAATCCTGTTTCTTCCTCTTCAATGTCTTTTGCAGGATCCTCTGAAATGGGGTTTACCTCTTCGTCAGCGTCAACAACTGCCTCTTTTATTTGGGCGACTACTGAGTCATCAACTGATTTACCTGAATTAACAACACAATCCAATACATCAATGAATAATAAGACAATGATTTCATAATAGTCAGTATGATTTCGTAGTGTAAGTGAAATAAATCAAGAAATGAAATTTCGACCTACCTATCAATGCTTGAGCAAGATTACTTGCAGCGATTGCAGCTAGTCGAGCAAAAAGCGGAAACCGGCCTGGATTCCAGAGATACATTCCTAAAAAGCTTAGATGGTTACCCTAGGGCCTCTCTACACACGAGGGACGAAGATTATCGCAACCAAAATCACATTGGTTCGATGTTACACTCTTCTGGATTTGAGTCTTGTCGTTTGTGGCTAAGCGCTTTTCCCACTCCTCTGGCGATGGTTGACGATAAAATGAAAATTCATGTGCCAACCTGGTCTCCGGATAGCGAATATATCCGCACCTCACTATTTCGGGGTAAATTATAAAAATGCAATTTACGCTGTCTTTCCAGGCCGCCATCCCAAAGTGCATTCACTTTGTAGGGATTCGGGTAGACGCCAATTTCCCGCTGCTCGCGCTGCTCCCGGGAAACTGCCGGCGTTCCGGTGCTAACGATCACCGCTTTTGTCAACCGGCTGCTCTCCAGGCTGGGCAGGTTTAACGCCACATTTCCGCTATCCCGCCAGAATCTTGACCTGGCCGTCGGTGAAGGCGGCGGCCTTGGCCCGGCCGTTCGCAGAGAACGGGAAGGTTCCCTTGCGGTACTTGATGCCGGCTTCCTTGAGCTGCTCCTCGGTCTGGCCGACCGAGGCGACTTCCGGCCAAGTGTAGACGATGCCGGGGACCAGGTTGTAATCGACATGGGCGGACTGGCCGGCCATGATCTCGGCCGCGGCGACGCCGTCCTCCTCGGCCTTGTGGGCCAGCATCGGACCCGGCGCAGGAACCGGCTCGGTGCGAACGTTGTCCTGCCCGGCCTTGAGCGTTGCCACGTCCCGCGTAAGGGCCGCGAGACGTTCACCGACGGTCTCAATGTCGCTGCCGCTGACCCAGCCAAACGCCGCGCCCAGATCGGCCTGCAGTTTTTTGAGCGCGACCAGAAACACGCTGGTGGCGTCTGCAAACGCCGCATAATCGCGGCGGTATTCGGCGCCGAGCACGACTGCCCTGTAAGTGCTTTCGCATGTCTCGATCCACATGCAGCGATTCTTCGACATGCTGTTTTTTGAATTGAAGTTGCTGCTGGTAATCCACATTTTGCCATTTGCACCCACCGCAAAAACCGAAATGCTCGCAAGACGCAGCCTGGCGCAATGGCGACGGCTCTAATAACTCCAGGGAAAATGCTTCCGCATAATTCTTTTTGGTTTTTGTTATTTTTGCAGTTACCAAATCGCCGGGCAGGCTGTTCTCAACAAAAACGACGTAGTTATTTACCTGGGAAATTCCCTTTCCCAGGCACAAAAGCAGGTGTCACCCACGGGGCGACCGATGAGTTTGGTTATCATGTCGCCGAAAATGTGGTCCACGTGCGTGATCTGCACGCGACCCTGCTTCACCTGATGGGAATTGATCACCACCGCTTTAAGTTCAAGTTCAAAGGACTTGATCTGGGGCTCACCGGCGTCGAACCGGCTCGTGTCGTTAAAGAGATCATCGCCTGACCTTTACGCTTGTTCTCAAGATCATTGCAAGTGACAAAAGGCTTGTCGGTCAGTCCGGCTTGTCGGCTGCCAGTGATCAAAGTCTGCTGATCGTTGGCTCAGCGACCGGTTGGATGCAGCAGCAGAGGAGCGGCCGGCAACTGCTGAGTTCGGGGCGGTTGCGGTTGCACAGGATAGCGCTGTCCGGCCGGTGGCTGATGAGTCTGAGTGGCCGCATGCACAGGAACCCGGCCGGTTGTTGCGCCCGTCTGTCGGTATCGACCGCCGCCCGGAAGGACCATTGACTGTGACGGAATATACAGGCCGGATGAGAAAAGACCTTCCAAAATGCTTCAAAACGTGTACCAAGGAGAATCTATGCAGTGCGAATCTCCTTCTACTTAATTTGGCTATACCAAGGATTCTTTTTTGCCTTTGACTGGAATTACAGAGAGCCGGTAATATCTCTCATCACTGTGTGAACTAAGGCTCGAACTCATAACCACCACATCCACTGTAGGGCTCCTCATGCCAACTAATTAGCCAAATAGAGTGATTTGTGCCCCACCAAATCTCTCTTGATTGTCAACGTTATCCCTAATAATTTACTATTTTACGGAAAAACCTGGTTTTTGCTTGTATTTAGATACTTTACTAATTGAAATTCGTTTTCAGGGTTAAAAGTTTGCCCTGTTGGCTATTTTCCCTTGGTTTCGTCATTTGAAACTTTTAAGCCTTTACATGCTTGCAAAACTGCTTGTTGTCATACTGTACACTTTCATGGCAAATGCTTGTATTCTTTACACTTTTATGATCAGGGTATTTGTTTTCATCCCCAGAGCTCTGCTAGCACGGGGATCTACTGGTCGGCTCGCACCGCGGCACCCCGGGCCTGCTGGTGGGCGTCGACCTCGCGACCGGCGAGATGCGGTGGCGGGAGCGGCTACCCAAGGCGACTCTCCTTTCCCTGCGCCAGAGCACCGGCCCACGCGGCGAGTCGACGGATGAGGACGCAAATGATGAGAGCCGCCACCTGTTGATCCTCGACGAAAGCGGTCGACTGCACCTCGCGAAAGCCGACGGCGACGGCTTCGACCGGGTCGCCTCCAATATTTTTCATATCAGCTTGCTAAACAATACAATATGGTTGTAATATCTCCAATTCTGGAAAGGGATGAGGCACATCAAGATGTTCTATGGAATACTGCAGGTAAAGTTGTCAGATTTGATTTCTTCTCCATTAGCAATTGACCTGAAGGCTATGACTGATTAGAGTGTCCGAGAGAAGTTTCTGTTATTGTCAACTCTTTCTTTGAAAGGCTACCATTGTCACCAGTTCTTATCAGAGGCACTTGTGGGATGTAAGGGTCCAAACCCGTCATAGAAGAGTGAGGAGAGCAAATTCCAGCTCTTTTTAATTCCAGGCAAAGGCATAAAGAAATCATATGGTGTTATCATATCAAGAAGGGGGACTAGGGTCGCACTGCTTACATCGTCCCTCTGCGCCTAGCACTTCAACCCACACATTGTGAAGATAGCAAATGCATGTGCTAGTCAATCAATCAATCGAATTCCCTGAAAATGACTACATTTGTGCTGAAATCAACTCGTTTAAGGAGGTAAAACAATAAAAAAAAAAATTATTAGCGTTAGAAATAAATGGCAATATTTTCAAAATCAACTGAGCATTATTTTACTATTTTCAATTAAGTTCATGTTTATTTCTGTGATTCTCACTGTTCATGCACTTTTTTATTGTATGATCAGGTTTTAAAAGTTTCAATTCAAAATTACCCTTTGGAGGGTAAAGGGGTGGACAATAAAAAAAGGGGTGGCTTAAAATTTTCTTTTTCGTGTCTTATTTTAGGTAAGGAATTGAGCCACCAGATATTCATCAAAAGAGTTGGGGAAAGAAGGCCAGTCATTGCTAAATTTAATGTGGATTATACCAATAAGAAATGCCATCGATAATCTTTGAAAAAAGTGTCTGTAAAACAAAAGAGGTGCCAGACGAATTCTGGATTCTTTTCCCCGAAATAGCCAATGCAAGAGTGGATCTTTCTGTCATATAACTCTATAGGCTTCAGTTTGCGACATTTGGGCATTAGATTTTGCATGATAATGAGATTGCCTCCAAGGCATATAGTGTTGACATATAATCAGTCTGAAATTAATAGGTTTATTGAATTCAATGCAAAAAACAATATAGATTGTTTTGAAAGTTACTATTCGGCACTGATAATAAAATAAACAAAAGCTGTTGTGATGGAAGTAGAAAGCAAAGTTGAAAACTTAAAACGAACAAAAATCAACTTTTTACCGTTTATGCCATATATAACAAACAAACATAAAGTAGAAACAATAGGGAAAATCTTTTCAAGACAGTGGAAATAAATTCAGTGGAAGAAGAGGAACAAAAGTCGAAAGTCATGAAAGAAAGTGATAACAATAAGATTAGTATTGATAGGGAGACTCGTTGGTTGATGACGAAATATCGCCGTATGATCAAGAGTGGTGTACCCTTCAAGGCGGTGGAACAGCGTGCACGTGTCGAGGGTAAGATTGATCCTGAGCTTTTGTCAAGTCCTGACTTTCTTGCTGGTGGCAGCGGCTGTGAACGCAACAACAAGAATGACAGCGGTACAAACAAAAGCAACAACAAAACTCTTAAGCCCAAAACGTGAAAACTGAGAGATATTCAGTATATTAACCAATAAAAAATTCTAGCAATCAAAAACGAACAGAAATTAACCTCTAACTTTGACTAGGATATACTTTAAAATGTATTTATTCATTTATATCAGTATCAGTTATCTTTATGTTTGATACGACCCTTAATTTCTGTTCGTTTTTAATTTGAATTGCTATAGGGCTTCAGGTCTACTGTTCTCAAGTTTATTATGACTCTTTACTTTTGCTTGGACCCTCGAACCTCGGTGGTTTGCAAGCACCGACTACCCGGAGCTGCTTTCCCAATGGCAGCTTGTACGCCGGGAAGACAACCAGCTAGCCCACGCACCTAAAGCCCATGTCTATCGGCTGTCTACTCCACTGTTTAGCGACTACGCCAAAAAACAACGCGCGGTCTATCTGCCTGACCAAACCACCATCGATATCGATCCCGTCGGCAAACTATCACTGCCGATCGGTAGTGTGGTTTCTAAGACCTTTTACTATCACCATCACAAAAGTTGTACTAAAAGGCCGATCTTCAAATTTCTTTTTTCTGGCAGGTAGATCAAAGACCAAATTATTTTTCCAAACATAGCTGATTATTTGATTTGCTTTTAAATTAGTGAATTTAGCCCTTTTTAGTGCTGCCTTGTTTTGAAGCATTCTACAAAAAGCACTGATGGTTACCTGAACAATCTATTTTTGTTTATTAAACTTCTAGTTTGGGCATAAATGTCAGAATGAAATGCAAACTACTATTGTAGACAATTTCCCACGCCTTAACGTTCCATCAACCCGATATTGGGCTGTCGGCATCCATAGTAATCCCGCTCTTGGGCAGAGTTTACCCGCAGTATTTTGGATCAGGTGCGCTTTTTGCGACGTTTCTTTGTGTAGGTAAGCGTGCGATCTATCACTTCTGCGTGAAACTTGGCATCTTTCTCGACAGTAGTATGCGTAAGGCCTCTAACACCTTCTACGTTGATGTTTTTGACCGTACCTCTAAATCCAGCAGCCTTTTTGATGACCCGTGCCTGGAGGGGCAGAGCTGCGATGAAGATCGGCTCCGATGCATCGCCGACTGTGGCGCCTCCCGGGACGCTGACGGGGATGGTTTCGAGAGCGTCGACTGCGGAGGCACGGACTGCGACGACGCCGATGCGACCGCCTTCCCTGGCGCCGCAGAGACGTGCGACATGGTCGACCAGGACTGCAACCCTGACACCTTCGGGGACGACGGTGACGCAGACGGTGACGGCTTCGTCAGCGTCATGTGCTGTAACCCGTAGCGGGGGAAGCGTCTTCGATCTTCGCTTAGACCGCCGTGCGCGCGTTGGCGTTGGTGAGGGCTCGCTGGGCTCGGGTCGCCAACGCGTCCGCGATGCGGGCGTCCCGCCCGGCTGCGCCGCTGCGATCTTGGCGCCGGTAGGTGAGGACGAGCTTGGCGAGTTCGCCCGTGGTCGCATGCAGGGCGTACCGTGCCGAACTCTCGTCGCTGTGCACGAGGTGGACCGCGTCGAACGAGACCTTGGTTCGCAGGCTCCGACCCAGAGAATCTCGCGCTCCGCCGAGAGAGCTCCTTGGCTCGCCCTCGAGCTATCTGATACCCATTGCGCGGGCCAGAGCATCGCAGAATCCGATCGTGGTGGCGGCGCCGCCCTGATCGGGTGTCAAGCACCGGCCTTCGGCGTAGACGCGCTCGATACCATCCGACAGGCGCCGCGCTGACTGCGCGAAACCGAGGTAGTCGAGCATCATCGCCGCCGATAACAGGGTGGCCGTTGGGTTGATGGTATTCGTGCATTTTTGCCTCTATTGGCATATGTGCATCCTCAAGATGGGGTGTTTAATCAGCAAAAATCAAAGGCAGAAATACTCAATAATTGGCAATTAGAAACCTTATACCATAAATCAATTATGATGCCTTGCCTTTTGAATGGCCATCTTTTGTTCGTGTTCATGTCCATGGACACAACGATCCACTTGAATAAATTCATAGAAGGCAGGTTGCAACAATCGATGTATTTATATGAAAAGTCGCTCTTATGCTTAGGCAGGTTGATACATTGCCATGACAACAGTTATCATCAGGGGGTATACTTTTTCGTATCAGTTTGCTGATTATAATAATTATTATTATTATTATTGTTATTACTGTTGTTTTTGACTATTTTACACGATACTAGCTAGTATTAAAAAGTATTTAAGATAATCACTTAATACGCAGCAAACTTTGCTTGAAAAATTCTAGAGAACATAATTTTCTACTGTAGATAGAATATCATGACTTTAAACGTGAAGGAAGACGTGAAGCAAGGAGCATGAATTTGGTAGATGTATTCCGTATATGAAAGATTGCACCCTCCTCAATACCTTGCTCTTTGCGCTATTCATTTGGCACTTTTTAAAGACCTTTTTATTGTAATTAAACGGCCCCCATGTTTCAGTGGACGCTGTTAAGAAATTGGGATAAACAGACACACTTTAGCGTAAAGAGCAAGGTATTGAGGAGGGGCAACCCTTCATTTATCAAGTAATTTCTGTTCTTTTTTCAAATAATACCGGTAAATCTGATTCACATGAGGTAGCTGATGTGGCAGATTCAGGAGATGGTCTATTTGGAGAAAGGGCAACAGAGAAACAATTTGTGGAATTAAACGACAATATAAAACAACAAGGTATTGCTCACGTCATTTCGAGTTTTCGAACTTTTGTCGTAGGACTAATGTTGATGGATGTGTTTATTTCTTTCTTTCGGTTATTCGGGTTCTTGAAATACCTTTTTTTAGTGTGAAAATGATCCACATTCTCATCAATTGTATCATTAATGGACTCCATTGAACATAATTTTTCTACCTATTGCATGCCCATGTTCATGTCAGTATGATTTTTGCCAGTGTTGAAAAATCAAAACTTTGTGAAAAATATTTAGTACTGTATTTACTATCTATCTGCACTTCTTGGATATTTCAGTAGACACTGGACATAAAAAAGAAACTTTTAACAAACTAGAACCTGTAGATGAACAAGTGTATTACTCATTAGAAATACAAGCAATACAACTTTAAGAAAGCCATACAGCAACACAAAACAACAACCAGTTTGCTTATTCTCCTCTCTTCTCTGTTATTCTAAGAGCCATAACACTAATAACCATGATACTTGTTTGAACGCAGATTAAATATAACAACTGTTTCTCTGTTTGTTTAGGACCTAATTTAATTAAATCTTTAGAACCTAACTTAATTAAATATTCAAGAATATCTTTAGCAAATATGTTGTAATCAATCATCCAGTACTTTAACTCAGAAAGAAAATAAAATTTGCTTGAGGCAGGAGGAGGCGTTTAGACTAGAGATATCGATGGCACCCTCCTCAAAATCCAGGTTAAATCAGCCTGGTACGATACAGCCAAAGAGAATTATGTAACCGATGTCCGCAGAAGTTTTACCAATCAACGAACAATTAAACATCGCCCATACCAGCCAAAGGATTTCGATTTTGCCATTATTTTCCTGGAAGAAATAGATGTCTTTTACATTTTGCCTTCTGTGGTTTTCTTATCTTATAAAAGTGAAATCCATTTTGTTGAAGTAGAGAAAAGGCAGAGAAAACAGGCATCGAGGAGATACGGCGAGTGCGTTGTCGCGACGATCTGTAGATTTGGGCGTACCCGCAACAGTCCTCGCAACAGGCCTACCAGCTCGCGCTGGGCCGTCGGGTGTAGCGCCTGGTCGAGGTCATCGATCAGCGCGATCGCGTGTTTGGAAGGAGGGAGCGTCGCGACGGCGGTGAGAATCGTGAGCGCCCGAAGGGTGCCTTCGCTGACGTGAGCTGCATCGACGTTTCCGACGTTCTCGACCTCGAGCTCCAGAAGAGATTTTCTCCAGTCTGATGAGGGCAAAAATCCGCTTGACAAGTGTATTTGACAAGTACAAAAAATGTCATTGCTGCAGAATCCAGCAAGGACAAAAATAGAAGAAGAGAAATCCCTCGCCATATATATCCCTTTTCCAACTCGATAGACTAAAAATTTGGTTCTTTAAGCCCATTTTGTTTTGTTGCTCCAAGTTTGGTCGTAGTGCATTACCGGTAGAAAATGATGATTCACGACACAACGTCTCGGACTGGCGCGCCGGAATCTGTGTTTACACAAACACCTCTCTTACGATCGAGACAGTTTAGCAAATGGATATCGCGCCCACCTTTTTCTCGCCCCGCGAGATTGTTTCCGAACTTGACCGCCACATCATCGGCCAGAATGAAGCCAAACGTGCGGTGGCAATCGCCCTTCGCAACCGTTGGCGCCGCCAGCAGCTTCCCGAAGCGTTGCGCGAAGAAGTGTTGCCGAAAAACATTCTCATGATCGGCCCGACCGGCTGCGGCAAAACGCCCACTCAATATAGCATCTTCTTTTATAAACATCTAAGGCTTATGATTTCTCAGATGTAAGGTTCCAGAGAGCCTTAAGCTACGATAAGATTATTGAGTTTATGTTGTCAAAATTGTCATTTCTCGATCAGAAAAATGAATCTCATATAGCCCGAGGAGAGATCATAACTTATAAGAAAGTTTTTACAAGCCATTTCATACTAAGTTAATTTAAAAAATGCTTTCCAAATATAACGTTTTTCAAAGGGAAATAAAAAGCAAGGAGATGACTTATTTCTTCCAAGCTGATGATGAAACAAAAATGGAAAGGTAATCATTAATCAGTTGATTACTTAATCACTTCATCATGTATGAATGATCTATTTTTGACTTTAGGCTTGGATTCTGCGAGCTTTCAAGACCTTTTGCAAAACCTCCGATTCACCCAACTTCCAACCATCTAAGACGATGCGCCCAACCCATCGCGGTCGTTTCGCTCAATAATCACACTGGTCACTTTTGTAGTAAAAAACAAGTGAGCACGGTTGCTTGGGTAGAAGGGCGGGATCAGGTGAGTTGGTCAAAGGGGCAGCTGCGAGGCTACCCCACAGAAATGACGTTAGACCATGTGATGGCTTCTTCAGCCTTGCCGATGTTTTTCCCGGCTGTTCGATTGGAGACTATGTGGCATGGCGATGGAGGTATCCGCCTCAACGCGCCCCTATCCCCCGCGCGAAATCTTGGGGCGACCAAGATCCTTGCTGTCTCACCCCGCGCCAAGCCTGTGCACGGGTTGCCAATCGAGAGTTACTTTACCTCACTAATCCTTCTGAAACGTGGGGAGTCAAAGACCTATCCAGATAGGAATCTTTTAATTCCTCACTTTCAGTAAAAAAAAAACTTTTTTCCATTATTATGCATTTATAAAGGGATTAAGCATAAGTTTTTCTAACACTGCTAAGGTTTAGGCTATAAAAACTCGTTCCATTTTCAAAGAAATATAAAAAAAAATTTAAGGGTTTTAGTGTATTTTACAACTGTTTTATTTAATTTAATTAGCGAGAAGTCGGTGATCAGTCGGAGCGTGTCCGGGACATTCGTTCCGGTATCGACGTCTTGCGAGGTGTCGTCGGTTCCTAACGGGCGTTTGAGGCGCGCTGAGTCGGTGGCTGACTGGCCGACTGGCTGGCTGTCGTCTCGAATCGGCTCCGTTTCCTCGGCTGAACCTGCGACATGGCGAAGAAAGAATCATCATCGACTCGAGAGAAGATTCCGCTCTCGGGTGAGAAGCTTTCGCAGTACATCCGCCCTGAGGCACTTTCACAAGGTCGTCGACTGTCAGTGGGCCTGCCCGGCGCACACCACCTCCTGATTTCAGAATGCTGTTTTTAGTATCTTCGCCGAAAAATACACCCCCGGCCCACTTTTCCTAAATCACTTTGGAAGAATTCAGGATTTTCCCTTTAAATTGAACCAAAAGAAAATACAGAGAAAGTTACCAATGCCCCCCCCCCCCTCGGACAAGGATTACTATGGATATGCCTGCGATAGCCTTGAACTATTAATGGTTCTTAAAACAAATTTATGAAATACAATGTGTACTTAAAATTTTATTTTGAAACAAGAGATAAATTGTATACAAACTATTTACAATATATTAGTGTAAATAAATTAATATCACATTATGAATGCAAAAAACTAATAGATTAAAAATGAAAGAACAATGCAAAAAAATTAAATTGTAAGCCCCCCCCCCCCCCTCCCGAAATGGAACATTTAAAAAACCCCCAACCCCAACACTTTTTTTACCCAAACACCCCATACAATAATCTAGAAAGTGACATCCCTCAAGGTGGCCGAGCGCGCCGGGGTCAGCCAGTCGGCGGTGAGCCGGGTGTTCACGCCCGGCGCCTCGGTCAGCAAGAAGACGGCGGACAAGGTGCGCAAGGCTGCGGCGGAACTGGGCTATCGGCCCAATGTGCTGGCCCGCGCCATGGTGTCGGGCAAGAGCCGGATCATCGGTCTCGTGGTCGCCTATCTCGAGAATTACTTTTACCCCGAGGCGTTGGAAAAGCTGTCGAATGCCTTGCAGGATTTCGCCGACGTCGCCGGCATGGAGACGGTGGTGGACCAGCGTAAACAGCGCGGCAACCGCAAGTCGGTGACCCGAAGCGCGGCGCGGCGTGCTGACGATGGCAATACCCGGGTCGCGACCGGAAGCTAGAGCACTAGCCGGCTGCTTGTTTGATGGCTTTGCTGGCGCGGTCCGCATCGGGCAGGGCGGCATTGCACAGCAGCTTCTGTTCGAACTCGTCCACGCTCACCGCCGGGCTGAAAAAGAACCCCTGGTACAACTCAACAAAGATGAATAAAACATTTTACAACGTAATTAGTAAAACAAAACCGAAAATCAAATTGAAAAAAAAATTAAGCTAGACATTATTATAGCACGATTAAAAACCGCATTTACTGTCAACAAGTGCTAAACCCAGGGCCAGAAGGAGGGGGGAGAGCGTCACCGGGAAGGCGTCCTGCCACCTGGGCACTCAGCTTTTCGAAACCAAGGTCAACTGACCAAGGTCATATAGCGTTTGACCAAGGTCAACAAAAAATGTTGAGTGCTTATTTAATGAAGCCCAAAAAAGCAACAGACGACAATCACCAGTCACCAGTCACCAGTCACCAGCGATGCGACCCCGCGTCGGCGCAAGACGCAAGGGAACGCGCATCGAAACCAGTCACCAGTCACCAGTTATCGGGGAATGGGGATGGGAATGGCAATGGGAAATTAAGCAATCTTCGATCGCTAGAACCCTATCGAGAGGAATTACAACAGACGATTGCTTCTACTCCTCCCAAACGCCGTCGTAAGCCGGACCGGGCCCTTGTAGGTTTTGGGCACCGCCCGCGCCAGATGCGGGTGGTCAAGCGCTGCGACACCCTCATACCGGGCCGCCCCCGGCCAATAACCCGGAATGAAGATGTCGCCGCCTGCCGTAACGTCCGGTGACGCGTCGGCCTGTAAAGCAGAACAGGTTTCAGCCGAAGCGCCACGTACTGTAGACGGCGCCAGGGCAACCGAGGCCGCTGCCCCAAGTTTGAAGAGCGTTCGTCTTTTCACGGTCTCTCCATTCAGGACAGCGACCTGTTGAAAGTGCGCATGAAACGCAACCGAGGCGGCAAGCCCCTTGGGGAAGTGGAAGAGGCCTTTGCTGCCTCCCTTCTGCCGGGGGATACATTCCTGATCGGCGGCAAAATCGTGAAATACGAAGGCCTGCGCGACATGACGGTTGAGGTCAGCCGCGACGCACGCAAAAAGCCCAAGGTTGCGGTCTTCTCTGGCACCAAATTCTCGACCTCAACCCAATTGTCCCAACACATTCTGCGGAATTTCCCAGTAGAAGTTCATGATAAATGGAGATGTGTTATTTAGAATTATAACAAAAAAAGTATGATATCATCTGAAATTGACAAATTGTGTAGAAGCCTTGACACTTCATCTTTGAATGGAAGTATAGGTTTTAAAACTACAAGTGATGAAGGCAAAGCTTATCAACTTCTAATAGAAACTAAGAAATATTTCATAAAAGAAAACATTAGCAAATTTCGTAGAAGCCTAGAAACAGCCATAGCAGGTTACATTGAGTAAATATAAGCTTTCATTTACTAATGCCGCTTTTTCAAAGTTTATTATAAAATATTATCTTCGATGTTACAAATCGTGCAATTACAAGAACTCAAGGGCAGTTTCGCAGTTGCTGTAGTTGCGTACCATTATTTTAGTAACACGTTTCTGAACATCCCATTTGCCATGACAGATAAGTAATTTTCTGAGTTTCGGACTATGGCTAAGATCATCAATGATTAAATCCGTCACTTTCATCAATAAATTAGTTTTTGTCAAATGGATGGTCGATAGAGAATGGCAAGAATTCGGTATGCCGTCCTCTATTCGCCATCTTCAATCCTCGGTTCCGATCTCACTTTGACTGCGGATTCGTCAAAGAGTTCGCTGTCAGTTCAGCATTGAAAACCAACAGTCATGACCGACACCAAGATCGTGCCGTTGCACACTGATCACGCTCGCACGTTCCACACGAACCGATTCGTGTATCCGGTGTTGTCGCGTCGTAGCGGCGGAATTTCGATCGGGGTCAATCTCAACCAGAATTAATTTATTTTCTGTGGTTGGGGTAGTTTTTCAAGTTTTCAGCCTTTGGGCCTACTAGTGCATTCCTTATATTACTGGTGGTAAGATGGATCTGTAAAGGCCCATAATTTAGCTGTTTTTCTTTCTTTCTCTTTTTCTTTTTTTCTCTTTTGTATTTTTTAGAAAACAAAATGTTTGGTTTGTTTTTTATTTATGTTATTATAAGCCTTAACCGTTTGTTCAAGTTCTTGGTTAAATTTCCTGAATGTAAAAAATGACACCAAAATGAAATTAATCATAAGTTTCCAAAGAGGAATAACTGTGAAAGGATGGTGGAAATAATTCAGTTCACAAACCTCGCAAATTATTGATATGAATTTCACATTATCACCACGATCACAGGAAAAGGAGCAAGCCATACTGTTAAGAACAGAGCTTATCTCCAGTGATGGGATACCTATTACAACAATATCCAAGCTCTACAAAAAGGCTTTTTATCTACAAAGAATTCAATTTGGGCAACAAACAGAAAGAAAAGGAGTTTACAAAATTGGTATGCAAATTCAGGGACTCCAACCCGGAGAGAATGACAACGCCTATCAAAGGAGTGTCACGTTTCACTCCAATTGGTGGCCTTGGAGTCAAGGCTGCTTTATGACTTTGCCTTGGGTAAATAAGAAGGTTATTGACTTCACCAAAAATGGCAGTCTGGTACTGGTGCTTTAATCGGTAAGCAAGTCTTGCAGCCGTTGCAATACAGTGGCTAAAGCTTTAGGTTGGCCGAGGTTTACCAATTTCCTATATCAGTATCATTATTTTCATCGCAAAATATTCATGCAAAATGCTTCTATTGTTTTTATTCACGGAAATTTTCACGTGGCTTCCAATTTGAGGCACCAACAATTTTAGAGTAAACAAATAGCTACCTTTTTATTTTTGTTCCCAATGTGACTAGCACGTATTTTTGCTGAATTATGCAGGCTGAAAGAGAACATGTTGGCAAATAATTGAAGTGTAACTTCATCTACTACGAACATCACAGATAACATGCAGATTGCCTATTCTAATTTTTCAATATTAGGTAGTCATTGCCTGAGATTCAGTCTGAGCAGAATAGTTTGAATAGAAGAAGGCGGGAGAATGTGAGAATGGAAGAAGACAGTATAAATAGGAAAAATACAAATAAACAAAAAGAAAAAAACAAAATGGGGAAGATGACCTCATTAAAGCAAGCTTGAGGGGGTTGAAGGCGCCGACCATCTTTAAGAAAATGGTTGCTACAGGTGACACAAAGCTGGCTTATACCGTTGACAATAGATACATCAAATGAATCGAATTGTGATGCTGATCCAGAATATATAAAATTCATTAAGTTTAATACTACCCATCAAAAGTTACGAACCTGAGAAATTTTGCTCAGATTTTGAAAAAAGGGAGAAACATCCCGAAAAAACCGATTGATCTTAATGAAAATTATAACGTCAGATTCAGCATATTAGAGACCCTACTGAAAAGGTTTACAGCTCCCATATACAAAAATGTGGAATTTTGTACTTTTTGCCAGAAGCACCTCGAGCCGGTAGCGCCCCTCCTCGTCGGTGACCGCCCGCGGGAGGGACGAGTGGTCGATCCACGACACCTCCGGGAAGCGCGCGGTCACGCGCGCGCCGGGGATGGGGCGGCCGCGCTCGTCGGCGACGGTGCCGTACAGGGTCGCCGTGCGATCGGTCCGGAGGTCGAGGGTCACCGGACCCGCGCCGTGGTCGGGCAGGAGGAAGGTCCGGCAGGCGCCTTCGGTGACCAGCGCCCAGCGTTCGCCCTTGTCGAGAAGTACGGACGGGTTTTGCATGGGTAGCCTCCAAGAAAGAAAGGGGAAATAATGATTGTGCCGATCATTATAATTTAATTTATATCAATAAAGGTAAGATGTCAATTAATAATTTATAAAACAGAAAACGCCGAAAATAAACGATTAAGTAAGGATAATCACTTTAATCTTTTGTTTAGGCGGCGTTTTCAATGGCAAATGTTTCGTTTCAAATAGACGGCTTTGAGCAGCAGCCCGTACGAATTTTGGGGCCGGACGGAAACAGTTCAGCACGCTTTCGCCCATTCCTGGTTTGCGCAACTGGATGGACCGTCAACTTGATGCCATGGCCAAGGGGCTTGAAACCGGGTTGCCCAAGACCGTCGACGCGGCCTTGCGCGACTGTGATGATCTGATGGGCCCCAAGCCGTCGGCGACCAGTCCGGATGGGGTAGGAGAGCGAACACGCATCAACATTGAATATCTGACGGCCTGGTATCTTTTGAATGCCAAGCGTCCGGAAACCGGATCGGCATTTGCGTGATTGATGACATAATTTGGGGGTAATTTGGGGTAAAATTGACAGAAAAATAACTTCCTTCATACTGCTCCAATTTCATAGGAAATAACATTTTTGTACTCCTCACAAAAATACTGTCACTTAGATATATTAATTAAATTGATTTGCTGACTTCAGCGCATTTTATCGATGACGTCATCGGGAAAATGACGTCATCAGAAATTATCGTATTCATCTTGAAAGAAAAATTTAAACAGTAGTTGTGCATAAGTGCATAGCCTATAAAATATTTGAAAACAAAAACTCTCAGGTAAACTTGATCATCATTTCGGAAGAAGAAATGTTTTCTTTGTTGAATACCATTGGATACCCATTTGGATTAAAGCTAAAACAGGCAATACCTGATCCCCCCTTGTACCACCAGCCTCCACCATATTTACTTGCACAATTTTTATGGTCTAAATCATTATCACGATCTGAAGTAGAAAATTTCATCTTGTTGTGAAAAAAAAATCTATTTCTTGTACCCCCCAAAAGACCAATAAGTAATCAATCAGTATTCAATCTGTAACTATAACGATGTTTTCTTCATGGAAAGGTGTTCGACAAAACACCATCTTCAAAATATAGACTTAAATTGGCCACCAGTTCTTGGGAAATTAACGGGCAAGTACGAGGCTAATCGATAACAGGTCGACCCTCAACTCAATTCATTTCCAGTTTGTTTATGACTTACGACTGGTCTTCTTCGGGTACCAGTAATCAAATCATTTTGAATCTTCACGAAAATTTAATCGCACAACTTCAGTTGTTATATGTAAGAACATGATAAAATACGTTTGATTATACACCTTAATAAAGCTTGATTCGTTTGCACATCATTCGCATCTTTTAAAGGATCAATCTGAGAACTTTAGTTAATCCTTTTGTGATTTTTATGGGCATTTGCCGTGTTTTTTTGCTTTTGATATAAAAGAACGTATCGATTATGAAAGATATTCGCAATATTTATCAGGTTTTAAAATTCTGTGTAAAATACGCCATACAAATATATAACTCATCATTAAAACTATCCATTAATGTGGGCCTTTTTTTCGGCTCAGCTTTAACCTCAACACATTCTTTTACTGCGCGACTAATTTGACGACATTTAAGCTCAACATCCTTATCTTTGCTGCTATTCTCTAAGCCTTCAATAATCGCTTTGTCGATTTCATAACCTAACATTGTCATGGTCATACCATAGTTGACTCGGTCGTTATCTTTTTTATCTGCAAAGGCACTTGCAGGCTGTGCTTGGCTAGCGCGCCCACCAGTCCTTCCCACTGGGGACTGAAAACACCGGCATGTGGAGTGTAGTTCTTGATGTGAGGAAACAGGGGGTCCGCTGCTCGCTTGGAGACCGTCTCCGCATCTTGCCAAAAAATCTGGTGGACCGAGCCGGTAGGTTCCGCTATAAAGTCCGCAAAATTCTGGGCTTTGAACCCGACTGCGAAGTGCACACATCGGATGCAGCATCCTGGAAAGAGACTTTGAACTACTTTTTGGGTGATGGTTCTCCAGAGCATCCCCGCGCCCTCGCCGGCCTCTTCTTCCTGCTCGAACATCGGCGCCTGAAGCGCCGCCGCCCCGTCGGCCACCGCATGCCGATCCCGTCCCTCGAGGCCCTCGACCGCGTCAACCGCGTGACCCTCGCCCTCGGCTTCCCGCTGCTCACCCTCGGCGTGCTGACCGGTGCCCTCTGGCTCGACGCCCGTCACGGTGCGTTCTGGAGCGGCAGCGTCCACGAGACCTGGATGGCGATCGCCTGGGCGATCTACCTCGGCCTCGTCCGCCCCGATTGTCCCCTGCTATCCCCGCATCTGGATTGCTGGCTTCGTGTTCCCCTTCGTTGAAAAAACCTTTGACTCCTTCGTGGTCTTTCGAGAACTGTTCTTTCTCTGCTGTGCCACCCTGCAGCAACTTAGGCCTATCAGTAAACTGCACAGCATCAGAAGGACGTTTTTGGTAATTTTCCTCAGAATGCATCGGTTTCTCAAATAAGGAATGTGCTAAACGGCCTTTTAGATGTGCAAGCTCCTCAAGCATTTCGTGCCCAAAGTGGAGGTCCACCACCCCTTCAAAGCTGTGTCAGCAGCAGTACACTTGCTAAGGTAGGTTGCCAAGGAGATGGGATGTGGCCATGAACCCTGCTCTTGCAGGTGTGGGTGACTCTTGCCTGCCAATATCTGATGCGTTGTTTCTTTCTGCCTATCTAAACCTACTGTTCTATCTACCCAAAATACCCTGCACACATTTTGCTTGTCTTGCTTAGGGAACCTGCTACTGACAAGCATTCTTCCAGCACAACACAAGATGCTACAACGGACTTATTGCATTCTCCTGCGCAATCGACCAAGTAGTTATACACCTTTCCTGTTGCACCTCCAGTACACTGCCCGCAGGCATCTTTAAAAAATAACGAGAATTGAATTAACAAAGTCCAAATATTTCGCAATTTTTGATTTATTTTTCTATTTGAACAATTTTCAGATATCATGAAAATAGTTAAATTCTGCGATTGGTCGTGAAGAATAAAGAGCCCCGCCGGATACAATAAATACCATAATACAATGTGCTATGATATGTCCCCATCACATATCCCATATTCTTACACAAGTGCCACTGAAGAGCCGTTTGATGACGATAACAATGAAGAACAACAACACTTGATTGTTAATTGGGAACCTTTAGATAGCTCTGATGAGGACGAAGAATAGTGGTGGTGAAGTTTGCATCTGGTTTTCCCATTACACTGAAGAACAACAAACTGATTTTTTTTGGTGTTTTTCCTATTTGCTCTTTGGTTGCTAAATGTGTTTGCAAGAACGGCATTGGCCGTGACGTTGTAAGTAATGGTAGCGCTGCCTTCCGAGAGGGCGGTCACCAAGGTTTCCGCCTCGACCGACTTGCCGACGAAACTGGCGGCGTCGTTGAATTTGCTTTGAGTCTGCAGAGCGATCAGGTCATCGAGGCGTTGGTTGGTCTTCAGAGCCTGCTCGACACCGGTAAAGTCGACCAGCTGCGCGGTGAACTCGTTGGTGTCCAAGGGCGAAAGCGGGTCTTGGTTCTCCAGCTGCTTGGTGAGAGTGTTAGCTGTAGCCATGCCAGTATTATTGGTGTTAAAAATATTCGTCGTTGTTGGTGGCAAAGTAGTCGGTCCTAAATAGTCATAAAAAGAGAATATTTTTATTAGATTGTCTGAATACAAGTAACAGAAAAATTGAAATGATTGTCTCAATGCGATTCTGATGCGAGGTTCATTGCGTCCGAGGTGTCACTTACGAATGGAAAACTTCCATATAATTGATCACTTTCCATGTGAAATTTAATCATTGATACATTCGAAGCCTTTACAACGAGGTTTTAATGACCCAGACATTTACCCCCCCCTCCAGAATCATATTTAATATGTACCTTACCCTGGTGGGGTGAGTAAGGTACTTGATCAGGTAATTAATTTACTGATCCATTTTTTAACTGAAATTAAACACGATTGGAGAGGGTCCAATTGTGTGACGAGTTTACAAGTTTTATAATAAAATTTACAAATTAATTTCTACTGACACCAATATTCAACTACTTTTAAAAGATATTTTTCAACGTATTGACACTTAATGTAGTAATAATTCGCATAAGGGGCAGTTCGTTATTTCATTCATTGATGTTTGTTGACGTTGCGAAAAGAACCAATCAATGTGCTTGGTTTATGGTCATGTGACAAAATTCCGTGATTTGATTGGTTGTTTTCAGATTGTAAAGAGTGGTGAATGGAATATGAAATTGCCCTCTGCTCTAAATGTCTTGATAGCTTCGGATAGTAGTGCTTATGCTTTTCATCAGCAACCAGTGAATGAGAGGCAACCGGTACTTTTGGCGCTATTGAAAAAGCACTTTGGGGCAGGGATTTGATACTTTTGAGACGAAGAAATAAAAAAGGCCGATAACAATTGCTATCGGCCTTTGATGTTACAGCAGCTAATTTTGGAGGGCTTAGCTTAGTTTTTTCGCAACATCAGCCATGATTGCAGCCTTGTCGAATTCGGCTCCCATCTTTTGCATGGCATCGGCAAAGCGGCCAATGATGTCTGTTAGTGCTTCGTTAGTGAGTTGATTCAAAATTCGTTTTGCATCCTAAAAACTGACTAAGTTGTGCCGATACTGCAGATTATTTCTATTGCCCTCCAGATTCTTTTACCCCCAATAAGATCCCAAAAACAGTTTTCCCTTACCTATTCCAGCCCCAACATCTTTAGGGAACCTTGTAAGAGTAGTTTAGATTTTGAAAATAGCAAGACAGTTATAAAAATTGAGTGCCATGGAACAATAGAATTCGGCAAAGCCTTCAAATGATACTTGACAATGGAGGGTGTAATGATATGAGAGGAGCTGGCACAGAACGGGCCGCTGACCCCCGAGCGCTCGATCCCCTTGATGATGGAGGGCCTGGAAGCGCTGGCCGAAGCGCACCGACGGGGCCTGGTTCACCGCGACCTCAAGCCCGACAACCTCTACATCTGCCAACCAACGCCCCGGCGAGAGACGCTGCGCATCCTGGACTTCGGGATCGCGCTGATCACGACGACAGCGGACCTCGTCGCCGGCGACGACGACACCGCCCCCGGCGGACCGCGTTTGACGCAAGAACACAAAGCCAATGAAGACATCAACGATCTACTCCAATATCAGGGCAATTTCCTGGAACTGGATAGCTCTACGCTGGAAGACTTCCTCAACAATAGCGACGGAAAGATCGAAAGCGAAGATATGTTACTCGCTCTGACTAAAGCTCCTGAACTCAATCCTGAACTCAAGCTCAAGGTCATCATGGAGCTATCGACTGGAGAAATATACGAAGCTGAGACTGCACCTTTTTTCCTGGTACCTTAAACTGA
The DNA here is from genome assembly GCA_010016025.2 of Alatinidae sp. Z8VKAUB7J3. Taxonomy (NCBI): domain Eukaryota; kingdom Metazoa; phylum Cnidaria; class Cubozoa; order Carybdeida; family Alatinidae; species Alatinidae sp. Z8VKAUB7J3. Next base: position 173,882,511 of record JAAAKM020721499.1, on the reverse strand, counting down.
AAGCGCAAGGAGATGCAAAATACCTGAGGCGAGGTTCAAAATTCCATTTTGCCGTTGCCTGCTACAACTGATAATTGGAGGGCAAAAATTCAAAACTATGTCTTAGAAAGAATGTCTTTTGGAATCAATTTTAAGATAGTATCGTTGTATGTTCAGTACATCAGTCTTCAAAATTCCGGCAAGTGTGCTTGTAAATTAGTCAAAGCCTGACTCTTAAACCTCAGGAGTAAACCAGTTATTCTGAATTGTAGGAAATCTGATGTGAAGAAACAAAGATGAGAATCAAAAGTGTCGTTGAAGTCCGAGTTCTCCTTAACGGCGATGAGACCTGGTCTACTACTGTTTTCGTCTTATGTGCCAGAAATATAGCCTAAAAAAATTTTTGTGACGAAACAAGGGATAAGATTGCATGAATTTGCATCTAATATCGAAACACTGTCATTTAAGAACAAAAGTCTCAATTCTCGTGAGCTCTCAGTAGGAGTCCAGGAGTGGTTTGGAGTCCAGGAGTGGTTTGGAGCTCTATATCTGAGCAAATAGCTTTTCTGAAGTCGCAGTGTTATCAAATTATCAAATACCTTTACACTCAAAAAGCACACCATTTTGTTATGTTTATAACTGGTATTCGGGTGGTCTGCGACAAAAACGTCTCTCGAAAAGTTAGATGATACACACAGACGACATTCCAGAACGAAACTAACAAAAGATATCCAGGAAGAATTAGCAATAACACTTGTTCTTATCAGGAACCGCGCAGTGATTTGAAAGTGGGAGGGCTAAGCGGACTTCCCTTTCCGGAAAATGCTCATAACATTGAACGAAGAGAGATAGATGGCAGGATATGCGCCGGCCAATAATCCGGTCAGCAACGCAATCCCGGAAAACAGCAACAAAGTTGGTCCACTAAAATCGTTCAGCCCCAGAGACTTTTCGCTTAACGCATTGAACCCAGGCAAAGCAATCATCACCAGCAACATCGCCAGCACAAATGCCAGCCCGGCCATAAGCATCGACTCCCCGAAGAATTGCCCGAGCAGCGATCCGACAGCCCCGGCAGCTCGCTGTTCCGCTCGCCGGACGACGACACGCCGGCACCGCCGCAACAGGACAGCACCAGCGGCCCGCGCGTGCGCGGCAAGTAGGCTCGACTCACCGGCCGGGCAGGGGCGTTGCGGCGGTTGTCGCGGTGTGCAACTGTCTGCGACAACTGGTTTGAACATTGCTCTGGAGGCAACCGCAATGCGTATCGGAACCGCGTTTTCCCTCGCCCTGGCCCTCGCGGCATCGTCCGCGCTCGCGGCAAGTCGGTCCAAAAGGGGCTCCGAAACCGAACGGTAAATCGGCTCGTTCAATAAACATTCGCCGCTCCGAAACGCCCGCGACGCCAAAATAGCCTAAGACCGGAATATCTTTACCATCGGCGCTTCTAATATTGCCAAAAACTTCGTTGGGAATCGGGTCAAACAGACTGCCCGTCGTTTGGTTAATCTCTTCAATTTTCCTCAAAAATTCATAATAGGCCCGAGAAGCGGCGTACTGCTTCACGAGTATGCTATAACGGAACGAACGCCAGTCGAGCCAGCGAGCGGCGCTTGCAACGTGAAATTACTGCCATTTGGGAAGAATCCCTGGGAGTTTCAGTGGGGCCTCAGGATACTTTTTTTGAGCTCGGTGGGCATTCGCTTCTGATTCCTCAGATTCAGGAGAAGCTTGAGCAGCTTGTGGGACGAGAGATTAAAGTCACCGAGCTCTTCAATCTTCCGACGGTTTCTGCATTGGCTCGCTACTTTTCCGAGGACGGATCGAGTGCCTCGATGACACCGGCGCGTACCAGGACCCGAAGAGCCGGTCGAGGAAGGGGAAGTATTGCGCGAAGTTGCGGTCGCGATGGCCCGGGAGGCGGGAGTGGTGGACGCGATGGACCTGGGGGCCGATCACCCAGCCCGTGAGCGGTCCGAGCCGCAGGCGCAGGTTCGCGTGGGAGAAGACGAGGAAGAAGATCGAGAAGGCGAGCACGACGACGGCATGGGTCGGCCCGAGGCCGCCGAAGACGACCACGGTCGGCGTGATCACGAGGGACTGTGCCGCTGCGGTGCGTCAAGAAGCTCATGGTGCGCAGACCGCGCCCCGCGCCTTCTTGGCCGTTGTGGCGGGGGTGGCGCGCGGCAGCGGGCCCCCGGGAGGACATCGCAGACAGTCAGGCCATGTGCGCCGAGGGGCTGTGGTACTCGAGGAAGCAGTTCCAGCGCTCGCACGACCAGCCCGAGGCGGCCGCCCTCGCGCTCCTTCTCTCTTCTGTCTCCCTCTGGCGGTCTCCTTTGTCTGGCTGCGCCGCCTGAAGTAGACTTTATTTATTTCTCATTTCTTTATCTAATATTGGAAGCATGGTAGAAAATGAGCTTATTCAAACCAACTAACCCTAACACACAAATTTCAAACATTTGCCAAGTATTGCAGCAAAAAGTTTCCAGACTACATACTCACCATGCACGTAAATTACCTGCTTCAAAACTCTAGCTACTTCTCAAGTATTTTAGATTTGGAAGCTTCTTAAAGCTATGTGGTTTTTATTTGCGAGTCTTAGCTGTATAACAGCCTGAATGGGCCATTAGGTCCCTCTTCTTCAGGCATTTTGAGAGTCCATCTCTCAAGTTTTTCTATGTTTTCTTCAGGATTTCCTCTGAAAGGGAAAGAGCACATACAATAATTGCACTGTAAAAAATCTAAAATATCATCTTCTGGATATTACTATCAATGGTGGACACTGGAGGGCAAAGGTGCTATTGCCCCTTGTCTTGGTTGGAACAAAGATGCTTTTTATACAGAAACAATATTTTTGCCCCATCTCTAAATACGACCTTCTACCAGTTGCAGTTCGACTTCACCGACCGCAAAGGTGAAAACTACAACCCACGTTTTGGCTCGGGCCCTGAGCAGCAGTTCCGCTTCGGCGACATCGACGATCCCACGAATGCAGTCCTGCGTGGCTACAAGAACGTGACGATGGTTGATACCGAACGCATCACGGCTGCTGGCGACACGGTGACGGTTGGTGTGCCTACCTACAGTCTCGCTTGGGCTGACGGTGCTCTTCCGAATAGCCAGACTGTTGGCCGCTTTATAAAAAATGTCTACAAACAGTCCCTATATCTGTGCATTTGTGACAGATTAAGCACCAAAATGGTGATTGGCGTGCTTAATTTACTGCTTGTAAGTTGCTGTCCAATAACAAATTTTTTGCGGTGCAATGACAAGCGTAGCAGGTCTTATACTTTTTGCTGTATTGGTAAGGATTAAACTTTTGTTTAGCTGCTTTAGCTTGGTTTTGGAGCTGTTTTTCATAGATGCAGCAATTATTGTGCTGCATGCGTTACACAATTTCTTTTTGTTTTAATTTGTACTGCCTTCATTAGAAAATAACTACTTATTCTATTTCTACTAATTTTTATTATAAGTTTAAAAAATTTTCCACAACAGAAGTTTTTTTTTCAAGGAAAAGTAAAGAGCTGCATTAAGCACAAATGAGCAAAAATAAACCCTAGTAGCAATTCAAGAATAAAATCAACATACATCACAATTAATCAATAAATGAAATCTAAATCGAAATAAGATCGCCATAAATATCAAATTAACTTTTGATAATAGCGCGTGAACATGGCTATTCGATTAATTTTCTCTTTAAGCTTTGGTTGAATTTAAAATAGAAAGCGGTTATTAAATATTTTGCACTAGATAAGCATTAAATGAGCATTTCAGAAAACAACTTGACCTGGTTTGCCTCTTAACCAATTTGCTCAGGCTTTAAATATGTTTTTTTTGTCAAAGCAACTAGCTGAATATCTGTTGAGGCTATTGACGAGTTCTTGGTTTTTAGTCAATTTTAAGTCCTTAAGTTCGGCCATCACAGAACCCACGATCCCCGTGGATTCGGAATCCAGCTGCCGGTCGTCCAGCCGCGCCAGCAGAGGCAGCAACATTGTGATCCCAACACTTTCTGCCACTGCTGACAGCGGCAGGAGCAGGATCAGGAAGTAAATCCGGCGCCCGAGGAACTTCCGATACAGTTTCAACACACCGCGAATTGTGTGGACCGACGGTGGAGGACTGGATGGAGATGTCACGACGTCAGGAATTCTGTGTCAGACGGAGGACCGCCAGCAGCCCGCCCATGCAATAGCCGGCCAGCGTGCACGGGCCGCCGGATTGCTGCACCACGTGCTCCAGGGCTGGCTCCAGGCGTTCGACGACGTAACGGTCGACGTCGAAGCCGCGCTCCTCCGTGTTGGGGGCGCCCCAATCCAACAGCCAGGGCGCCAGCGGTGCACCGCAGGCCTCCGCGTCCGCCAACCAGCGCAGCAGGCTGCGTGCCGGGTCGAGGTCCAGGATGTAGGCACGGTTCACCAGCGATGGTGTTGTTTCTGTGTGTCGTGAAGATTTATGAGTTGGTGTTGGGTTGTTGTTGTTAATCATCATTGACATTATTCCGTTATGGATATTTAGATGACTAAGTAGTTAGATTTTTGTTATTCTTATTCCAGATGATGTTGTTGTACAACGAAAACGTACTATTGATCAATGACGTTCGCCTAAGAAAATAGATAAATTAAGGCATTTTCAAAAAGCCTAGAGGGGCATCTTATTCAAACATTTTTCTTGTTCTTCCCATTAAATGGTCAGCCAAGGGAAGTGGTCATTTACGCTACTTTGTTCCAGACACCACATAATTCCACCAACATCATTGGGCAAGCTTACCCTGAAATGGCTTTATGTAAGTTTCTTAGCAGTAGTGATACTGCCATCAATTTATGTACAAGACAAGAACGTAAGCAAACCCCTTTAAAGTAAAGAATGAAGAAGAGATGTTGAGAATACTGTTTCCATGGCATGAATGCCACGCACAAAAAATGAGATTCCTGGAGTAGAAATGCAATCAGGATGGTGGAGATTTGGCTCCGTCCCAGGATGGATTGCACGTACGTCTGGAACAATCTGCACCGATTAGGCTTGAGGCTTCGTTTACCTGTGAGCCGGGTGAGATTCTTGCATTGGTTGGACCATCCGGTGCTGGCAAAACAAGTATATTGCGTGCCATAGCTGGTTTGCTGACACCAAAACACGGATTGATCCAATCTGGTTCTACGGTTTGGTTTAGCGACCAAGTAAACATCAATCTTGCTCCGCAGGCGACAGCCGGATGATCACCATCCCGATGTATGCCACTCTGAGCGCCGAGGATCAGCAGACCGTGATCGACAGGCTGCACGCGGTTTTTGACGGGTAGATAGCTACCGCGATCCGCCGCCTTTCAGTGGCGGATCGCTTGCGTCGCACGGGGGGCATGAGGTATCTCCTCAGGGGCGGTACTCGTTTGGCACCGATGCAACACAGGCTAGAGGCGAGTGATCCGGCCGGCCGCTCGCGGATATTGTCGAATATATCGATTTAATCGGACCCTTACGTTGTACTATACTCAAAAGGCTACATTCAGAAGCATTTTGATTTTTTTTTTCAATCCTTACTCTTATACCCGACTAGAAAATGCTTATTCTTGTGCTGCTTATTCATTATTGCAAAGTATTAAAGTTTCAGAAAAATATATTATTTATAAATTATTTTATAAATTTTATAAATTATTTTATATATTATATATTTCATATATAGTCTTATTTTATAAATTTTGATTTTGAACAGATATTGGGAAATGAGTAAATATTTGAAAAAAAAATGATACCATTCCACTGGTTCAAACTGAGAACTTAGAGACCCATCTACATCAGGTAGCTTAAAAAAAATAAACAAATAGTTATTAGCCTTCTTTCATAAACAATTTTTTTTTTAAATTTATTTTTCTTAAATGATTATTCCTACCTTGGAATGAGTATTTTGACTTGTATACTTAGTTTTAAGTATATACTTATATGAACCTTTATTGAAGTTATAAAGAACTTGGCCTTTATTTGAATATCAAGTTGGAACATTCAAAGATTGTTGAGAGAGATATTAAACTTAATCGAGATACACACATGTGCATCACCATACAGATAAGGGTATTAAGTTGAGCCTATCAAACGTTGAGGGGGATGTTGAACGTAACCAAAATACAATTATGTACATGATGGTTGTCGAAAGTGCGCAAGGCCAATAACTGAAGGTTGACTGGCTAATGGTATTTAGTTTAAACTTTCAGAAAGATATCGAACTAAATTAAAAGATACTATGCACAAATTAGATGATTACAAAAAAAAGCCCCAGGCCAGACGTCTCCCCAGACCGGAAACCGCCCTTGTACCGGACTAACACCAGCAGCACTCCACAAAGAAAGCGACGAGCTGGTCCCCCTGGTGTACCATTTTTTGGCGTGTTGGTGTTGGTGGGTTGTTGTGGGAAATTGGGGCAAGGGTGGGGGAGACTGCTAGAGAGTGAGAATGACGAAGAAGATAGAGATGAAAAGGAAGAAGAAATGATGGTGAGGTTGCGGATAAGAAGAAGCCTATATCGGTAGCGTGCTCACCGTGTCTGTAAGCTATGTGGATGATAACGGTTTTATTGAAGAAAACACTTCAGAAGCAACGATAGAAGTGGCCAGTGTCGCAGTTGATGAACCTGGCAGCATTGTTATTGAGGGCACTAAACCTTACCTCGCAGATGCGTTATTAACCGCCACGATCACAGACAATAATGGCGTGGATGAGGCGAATGTGAATTACACCTGGATGGCTGATGGTGAGGTCATCTCAGACACGATGTAACGACATTAGATTCACTGCAAGATTAAGACTCAATTATTTACATTAAGACCTTGAAGCTTAACACAGCGCTTCTACCGTACTCGAATTTCTCAGGTTTTTCTGGACCTCCCCCAAAGGAATATCGTGTTCTCTTAAATCTCTTCGAAAATTAACGCTAGCGAAAATTAGCTATAAATATTACCGTATTTTGTTCGTGCTCATTATAGGTTTCACGGAGATTTGGGGAAACTCGATTTTCTCTCGGTAAAATACTTCTGACTCTTAAAGAGGAACTAGAACTTCCAATTTTCAAACAAATGAGCCACCTCAAAAATTTATACAGCCATCCCTTCCATGAAAACCTTATATACCCCCAAGCTATAGCTTGCAACCCTTGTCCCTAGGCTCTGCTCTGGCTGTCTGTAACAACACCAAAAGCCTTGGGTTATATGACCTTCAGACTATTTTGAATAAAATGGCTATCTCAAAATTTCCATTGTTTGTATTTCAGAAAAACATTATGTGTATCTAGTCCACATGGGAACAAACTTTGGTGTTAGGACATTATGAGATTAATGCACCTAAAGTCCAATGCATTGTCCACTCCTTTTGGTTCAACCATGAGGGTAGCAATGCATGACATTTACTGTTGATGTTGACATTTTGTTTACCATTTACCATGAGGCACTCTTACCATGAGCAACGTCATGTTCAATTTCACCCTTAAATGTCATATCATAGTACAGCATGCAAACTAGTTGTTGTGCCTAAGACATTGTAAAGAACTGGCAGCAAGAACCATAACTGTGGCGTCCCCATAACTGTATGAGGTCCCATGCTCCAAATCGATTTCCGCCAAATTGATATCGTGAGTTAGACCAGCCCGCGCTGCGTCTACAATTGCGTTGCGATGATTTCGCCACGCCCTGCTGTCACGCTCAAATCCTGTGCGTATGACGCGTTGCACACGGTATCTATCGAAAAGCTCATCTGTCGCTGAGAGATGGTCTGCGTCGGAATGAGAGATAATCAAAAGGTCGATATCGCCACACCGGCTCGCCGGTCACGCGGTCGAACACGAAGGTGAAGCCCTGCTTCGTCACCTGCGCCACGGCGCGAATCGCGCGCCCGTCGACGGTGATGTCGGCGAGCACGGGAGCGGCGGGGAGATCGTAGTCCCAGATCCCGTGATGGACGGTCTGGAAGTGCCACACCCGCTCGCCGGTGCGTGCGTCGAGGCAGACGAGACTCTGGGAGAAGAGGTTGTCCCCGGGGCGGTGGCCGCCGTAGTAGTCGCCCGTCGGCGCGGTTGACGACTGTTCAATATTTTATATGTTTTATGATTTTTACATTTCCTATCTTATTGCTATTCTGATTCTCTACTTTTCATCATACTTGATAGCATTTTTTGGCGCATGCTAATGGAATGGATATTTGGAAAAGACACTTGTTTATTTTATTGTTTGTTTCGTGCCTTCACAATCAACAGCCCGGGCCAGGTGATTGGGACCACCTATTCCGTTTAATTTAGGCAAGGGAGGTGGTTAAAGGGCAGCTTTCCACAACATTGGTCATCGTCTAATAGCCTACCATCTAGTGACAAGAACAGCGTGTTTGGTTGTCCGAGTCCAAGGTCCATTTGTAAGTTAATCAAAGCCGATACATAGCATAGCATACGTCGTTTTTATAACACCTGATTACGAAACAAGTCATCGTGGGCTCCCCTTGATTTGGGACTTATTTTTGTGAGGGAGGAGGGGAAAAGTTAACATGGAAAGTGGGAACTATTAACGAAATCAAAGCAATTCAAGTCTACGTAACTGAAAAGCAATCACGCTTCTGCAAAAAGTTTGGAATAAGGCTCTAACTCACAACTACTCAATTTAATGTTGTGTGTGCTAACCACTCTGCCATCACTGTTGGCAATGTTTCTAGATTATTATTAAAGTACATGATTCTATGAAGGGATGCTTCTGGAATAGCATGGTTAAGTGTTTTGAGTTATGGATTTAAAAAAAATTGCAAGTGTTTGTCATACTGGAACCATTTAAAACCCAAGATCCCTGCAGCAAAGGTTAGACTGGATAAAGTATACTATATGTAAACAATGAACAAATTGTCTAACTTGCAACCTTTGCCCTGAAGACTATGGGGAGGTTGATATCCCCAAAAACATAATTACCAGACCTTTCAACATTGCTAAAAAAAAACAGTTTTCTTAAATGATCAGACGCATTTTGGGGAATGATAGGCTTTTGGAGAAGGGCTTGTTGCCCTCTTTTTACCTCTTAAAAAGGGCACTAGGACTTCCAACTTCCAAAAAGGGAAAAGGGGATGTCAGGGATTTCTCTTTAGTAGAGGATGGGGTATGAACTGGACGGGAGTATGACCTTTAAAATAAAGCTTATTGTCGACCTTCATCCGAAACAAAATATTATTGTACATTAAAATATTTTACGGTGGATGCTGGCCAATGGTTACAATGTCAAAAAGATTAACAGAGCCCTCTAATTCAATCAGAAGAAATATATGAAGACATTTATTGACACCTTTGTCAGTAAACAATCTGAGGCAAAAACAAAGGTCGAAAAATAAATCTTCAAAGGGCTGGGTTGTTTTCGACGAATCAATTTTAGGGAAGAAAGGGACATATGAAACAAAGGCAATAACGACCTCTGATGAATCCACCAAAGATTCTACTGATAAAAGCAAAGAAATGATGTTGCCAAATGGAAACACTTTTGACAACGAGAATGAGCCAATGAATTCATCTGCAGCCAGCCCACCAGCAAGCCCATTTGAGTCTGACTTCGCTCCTAAATTTGAAGCTGTAAATGCAACAGAGGATGGAAAGGAAAATGCCTCATCGGCGGCAACTCGTGCGAGACGAAGGAACCGCGCAAAGCTGCTCTCGATATCGTCTCGTCCCGTTGACGCTTCGGTTAGTTCATCTTCGAGTGGAAGTGGAAAGTCATAGGGAAAGTCACCGCACAACATGGCTGGCTCCGAACAAAATGTGCCCGCGGTCGCGACTACATCCTCGACATCGGTTAAGACCGAGCCGCCAACCGGAAGAGTGAGGCAACGCGAGAACTCGTCGTCGTCATCGCCGGCGGTTAGGTCAGCGAGAAGGGGAGCATCCGGTCTCCTGGCTTCCACCGGATCGATCACATGCGGAAGGACCTCGTAATCCACTTGGATCAGTTTCAGGGCTTGCTTGGCGATCTTGCGGCTGGTCGCGGCGATGGCTGCAACCGCATGGCCTTCATAGAGCACCTTTTCCCTGGCCATCACATTGCGCACGAGATCGCGGTAGTTGATGAGCATTTCCCCGGCTGGAACGAATTCCGATGCCTGGTCCTCAAAATCATCCCGCGTACACCGCTGTTTCGAAAAATCATCAGCCTCGCCTGTTGGCGGGGCTTTTTGTCTGAGGCTTCTTACTCGTCGTTCTGCAGATTATCACGCATCCGGCTGATCGTTTGCACGAGTTCCGCCAATTTCGCCGGCGGAATTTTGGTGCTGTCGACAATGCAGCGGGTTATCGCCGGAGCCTTGCTTTGCAGTTTTCTGCCGGCATCGGTGAGATAGACCAGGACCTGGCGCTCGTCCTCACTGCTGCGCTTCCGTTCCAGGTAGGAGAGAAAGCGACTCAACTGTCAACCCAAGCAAGAAATTGGAACCAGAAAATGACGCGTTCAGGTGAGATTTCTTACGAGATTCCCTATGGGAAAAATGAACTAGGGCATCTTCGTCTGAAGCCTCAGAAAAAACCAGAGTTCAATTCCTCAGAAGGAGATATTTCTTCAGTTAGGCCAGGAATTGGAAGAGTTGTTTCTCCATATGGTGCGACAAGTGAACTGCCGCGCCCTTACCCAGTTCACATCACAAAAGACACAGCATGCTGCTTGTGAAGAGTGACTTCTCTTTGCAATGAGCTATCAGTCTCCAGCGTAGGCTGTCCAAGGTTTTTGCATAATGCATTGGTTCTTGGAAACGTGGAAGTTGGGCTGCAGTGTCAGCATTCATAAAAAGGGGGTGATGCACAGGCCTTACTGCTTCCGTAAAATAGTCTGTATGCAAACTACAGAAGTAGTGGCTTGGATAAGAAGGAGATTGAAGAGTATGAGGAAGAGAGATCTCAAGGCAACATCAGAACTCCTGGAAGGTCGTCGTGGACCCTGCGTAGCGCCGCGAGCTCTGACCGAGCTGGATGCGATGCCCGCCGCCGTCGAGCAGCATGACCAGCGGCGCGCCTTCTCGGATCGCCCGGCGCAGGGCCGCGTTGAGCTTCTTGCTCCCCAGCTCGCCGGACGAGCCGCCGACCGTCATGAAGTCCTGCGCGACGACGATCGCCGGGCGGCCCTCGATGCGGCCCGAGCCGGTCACGAGGCCGTCTGCCGGACGCTCGCCGGGGGTGTTTTCCTCTCTTTTCCATATTCGTAGGATTGGGTTTTAAGGATTGGTGTTTTTTCCCTTTCTTTTGGAAATTGACCAGAACATATCTGTGATTGTCAACGTACACCGGTGAGACTCCGAACACACAAGAATGTAATGAAACATTTTATCTATCACTGATGTATTTGGTGTTTAAGATAAGATTTATTACTGAAAATGGCTATCACAAGCCCAAATAGGCCGAATTCGTACTTTAGCGTCAACAAAACGGAAAAAACCGCCGCGGGAGAAGCGGAACGGCTGATACCAGCTCTTGTCCGCGCCCCCGGGCGTCAGCCCCAGCTCGGCGAAGCGGGAGGCGAGGAACTTCGCCGCGGCCTTGCTCCCGGGCGTGCCGGCGCGGCGGCCCTTGCGCGCGTCGTCGGCGAGCCAGGCCAGGTCTTCGAGCATCTTCGGGCCGGAGATCCGGTCGAGACCCGCCACCTGGGTCGGCTTGCGCACACGCGGATGGACCATGCTGGTCTTCTTGTGCGGGTACATGTGTGTTTTTTAGAAACAGTTTTTATAAGAAACCCATCATCTTTCAGAGTTGGTCCTAGAAGCAGAATATGGAAAGCATTGGTGAAAATTAGAAAAAGAACTGCGTCAGTTGTTTAAATCGAAAACAAATTTGCTATGTTTCTGATTGAAAAGACCATTTTGGATTCGCGACGCCATGTTGAATTCTTCTGAAACTACTACAACTACAGCTAGAATATTCATAGTGAGTGAAGATTTCTTTCAATTATTTTCAAAACAAGGAAAACGCTATTGGCTGGAAGCTGTTTTTCGGGAAGACAGGATTGACGACCACTTATCGGTTGCTTGGCAGGTGCCCAACGGCCCCCCACCTCGCAATGGAGATCCCCCCATTACCGGTGACTTTCTGGAGCATGACGAGGAGTAGCTAGGCCGGAAACATTTTTAAGCGGCACGTCGAATGCTCCACAGTGTGATTCCGAATTCCAGCCAACGGCACTATCGCCCTGCGTTCAGTTCTTCCAGCGAACCACCGACGAGAAGCAGCGCACCGCCACTTTGACCGAAACCGGCACCGACCACGTGGAGACCCTGCTTCGTGACGCCGGCCTGCTCCAGGGCGAGAGCCTCTACGACATCGAGAACGTCTCCATCGTTCACCACGTCAACCAGGGCATCAAGGCGCACAAGCTGTTCCAGCGCGACCGCGACTATATCGTCAAGAACGACCAGGTGGTGATCATCGACGAGTTCACCGGCCGCATGATGGAAGGCCGGCGCTATTCGGAAGGCACCCTATGATCGCCAGCAACTGCATTTGGCGAAAGCGCAGCTTTTCGCTCCGAACATAACGGGCAATCGAGCGCTGCGCGGGCTTCAGCAACCATAGACACGCGCTCCGCTCCCCGCCAAGAGGCACCGGGGCCGCCAATCATGGCCCATGCGGTTTCATGGGCCTCCCGCAAATTATCTCGAAGCGGAAATTTGATTTGTTCGTACACGTATTGCACTCCCTAACGACTTACGGCTTCCAGGGCTCGCTGTAGTTTTCCAAGGTTGAACTGTTTTGCGAACCGTCGGTGTGATTCGGAACTTTGCGGACTCACCCCGATTACTTGAACACCTGCGTTGTTCACTTCTGTGCTCATATCTCGCACCGCACAGGCCTGGGCCGTACATATTGGTGTGAAATCCGCGGGATAGAAGTACAGCAGGACATCGCCATTTTGAAGCATGTCGGCGAGGTTCACGCGGTTGCCTTCATGATCCTCTTCGTCGAATTGGGGTGCTTGGGTGCCTGCTTTGAGCATAAAAGCAGCGCTACTCAAAGTTAACGTAAAGGTTCGGGAAACTCAGAGTTTTAGGAGATTCAAGTGATTTGGCTAGTTGGCATTGGCGCTTTGGCGCTAGGTGTAATCATCGGGGTAATAGTCGCAAGTCGGCTGAACGCTAGCCCGTCTCGCATTCGTGAGCTGGAAACCCAGATTAAACAGCTGACTGAAAGCAATGCTGAATATAGGGATAGCGTAAGTGACCATTTCAGCATGACAGCTGAGTTAGTACAGCATATATGTAAATATCTTGTATGCAGACAAGTCCACATGGAAAGGTAGTGTAGGAATTGTATCGACACTGCTGAAGATGAGGATGGGTGTCTTATACAAACCTAATTATCGTCTTTTTCCTGCTTTTAATAGGAAAAATGGTAATGCAGCGACCATTAAGAGATATTAAGTTTGATGTCCAACGATTATCCTGAGGATAATTATAAGCTTTTGAAGTCAATATTAAATGAACCAGGTTCACTGAGATCGGATTACTCTAAAATAAAAGGCGAGGCATAGAAACGTTGCAAGGTGACGGCATCCTGACGCATGAAGTGGCCTGTGCTAGTCTGGTCTGCAGGAGACGCTAATGACGAAAATCACCCTCGACATACACAAATTTCCCTGCCTGAACGATAATTACGGCTATCTGGTTCATGAACCTGTCTCAGGAAAGACTGCGGCAATCGATACGCCGGATGCCGAAAAGTACCTTGCCGAGGCCGATCGTAAAGGCTGGACGGTTACGCACATCCTGAACACGAGTAAAAGGACTGACAGCAATACTGGGTGGACGACTGTAGTACCCTGACCAAAAACCCTCTCAATATCCGCTGCCATAGTATGAAGTTGGTGAGGGAGTGAGGGAAGTAGTGCTCCGTACAAATTGCTCCTACACATTATCAAATCGCAGTGCTCCTTCTTCTCCTTCTTCTCCCTGCTCCCCTTCTTTTCTCTCTCTTTTCCCCTTTTTTCTCTCTTTTCCCCTTCTTTCCTTTTCTTTTCCCCTCTAATAAAATTTCGGTGCCCTCTTTGCTTCCAAAAGAGCTTTCTATAACAACTGATATATTAGCTATCGTTATTAAGAGATGAAACGGGTCGGTCGATTGAAAAAAACTGCTTCACAATATCACAGACATTTTTCTAATTTTTCGTTCCTTTAGTAACAATTGTCAATATGTTTCAAGGAATTTCCTATTTACTATATTTCGAGTTGTTATGGCTCTACATTATAAAACATATATAATTGATATCTATTAAGTTTGTGACTGCAACCAAAAAAAGATTAGTTTATTGAAGTATGTTCGTTGATTAACAAGATTTCCTAGATTTGAGTTTTCTTTTCTGCCTATTTAAGTAGGTAGTTTCTTTGGTTGATCAGTTAGCACTAGTTTTGTGATGTATGTCATGCTGATGATTACCAAGATTTCCTAGTTTTGAGTTTTCTCTTCTGCTTAGTTATAAGTAGGTAGTCTCTTTGGTTGATGGATATCAAGACTACTTTCCGCTTGATTGTTGAAGTATTGGATTCTCCCATTCTGCCAAGCCCCGTTTCTTCAGCCATGTCCAAGTGCTTTCTGTTTAGCGGCGGAGACCAGTTCATCCGTCGGATTGTCAAAAACCGCCGTCACATGCTGGTCCGGGCGGAAGAGATAGCTCAGCGACTTGCCGTAACGTTTGAATGCAAGACCCGTCAGATCAGCAAATTCCTGTGCTGTGCTGCCACACATGGATTCCACATGCAGATGCCGGACATCGTTTAATCCTAGTTTTGGTCGATGACCGAACGAGACAAGCGCTTACCACGAATAGTGCGCACAATATTAATGAGGAAGAGCAATTGCGCCAGACCTAATAGATAGGCGCCATAAGTTGCAACCACATTAAAGTCTGTAAATTGCAAAGCGTAATCGGGGATGCGGCGTGGCATGCCGGCTAAGCCTAGGAAATGCATGGGGAAGAAACACAGGTTCGTCCCAATCACTGTGAGCCAAAAATGCCACTGGCCCAGGCGTTCGTTATACATGTAGCCAGTCCATTTGGGCAGCCAATAATAAACAACTTTCTCAAGAGATTGTTCTTTTTTTTCTTCATCTTCCTTTGCAGTGTTTGCTGCTTCAAGAAGGTATTTCATACATTTCAAAACAAAATCTACCCGTTTTTGATGGATTTCTGTTTGAAGTTTTTTTGAAACGTTTGAATAAAGTTGACGTAAAATAGATAAAGCACCAACAGCAACTTTTCTGTCTGTGCATTGCAAACCCATAGTCCAAAATTGGGAAACCCCAATTAGATCAAAGCTCCTCACACGTACTTCAACCTGGTGGGCAACGAGCCCTTTGCCGTGCTGCTGGCCGACGACCTGATCCTTTCGGAGGTGCCCTGCCTGCAGCAGATGGTGCAGGCGCATGACCGGCGCGGCGGCAACATGATCGCGGTGATGGACGTACCGCCGGAGCACACCAACCGCTACGGCATCGTCTCCCCCGGTGCCGTTGACGGCGACCTGGCGGAAGTGCAGGGGCTGGTGGAGAAACCTGACCCGAGCGTGGCCCCGTCCACCATGGCCGTCATCGAGTGGGATGTTCAGTTGACCAAAAGGCAACATGCACATACTAGTAATGCTAATAATACTTCTGCTCCAGCGACAGACCGCGATCATAATAAAAAAGAAGAAGAAATAAACCGAAAAAAAACAGTAATTTCGCTTCTTCAGATTTGGCATTCACAATCGAATATAGAAGCGTACATACCTTCTTGAAATGATTAATAAATATTTTTGGTGAAAGACAGAAATGGAAATGAGATGAAAATTTATAGTGATAATGAAAGAATAAAACATCATATTGTTTTCGTATAAGTTACTTATTTTTTATTATCATTCATATTTTTGCTACTTTTATTATTTTGCATTCGATAATATCATTTTTTTTTATAATTATTATTATTTGTTATTAAAACAAAACTGATTGTTTAATTACTAACTATTAAACATAAATAATAACTTCATGTGTGAAGCTAAACGATAACATCTATATTTGTTTTTCCACTGGTATGACTGACTCAAAGACAAACTCTCTGAAGTTCTTTAAGTGGGGCGCTGAAATCCCCTTCCAGAAATAATAAAAAAATTTATTTAGTAGGATTCCGAGATAGTTCAACACTGTTTTGGTAGAAAATGTTGTATTTTTCTTGTAAACCTTTTAGCCTCCTCCTTTGCAACAGGGTTTTACAGGCTTCTCCACATAACCTAACTTAAATGAACACCCATTGTTGCAAACAATTTTTTTTGGAAAATTTTTAGTTCGTCATGTGAGTTAGCTCCTTGTGCTGTAGGAACCACATGCCTGTACACAGTGAAGCAGTAGCTTTGGTCCGTTTTAAGTTTCAACTTTGCTCGAAATTTTCGTCAAAAAAACATTTTCCAAGATTAATTTTCGTATATACTTTAGATTCTAAAATACGACACAAAATACTTTAAACAAAGATCTTTGTCCAGCTTAGGCTAGGTTTTACTTCGCTTCTCTATTAAATTGTCCCCTAAGAGTATTTATAATTAGTCACCTAAAGAGTTCATGGAGTATATTTTCCTTGGTATCTTTGAGGGGCTCTCTCTCCAAAAAGCCCGGTTTTAACCCCTCCTATTGTATAGTGTGCTGCAGGCGCAACAGGTATTACTTCTTTGGTAATATCGATACCGCTTTGCTTGCAGAAATTATAAATGTTAGAGAATCTGCTCCTAATGTAGTCAGATTCTATGTGCCTTAAGTCCAAGTAAACATTGCTTTTTCCTGATTTATTCATTTCCGAGAATATTGAGCGGGATACAATATCTCTTGGGGCAAGCTCTGCATATTCGCTGTACTGGGTCACCAATTGCATCGCTAATTGTTTTATATTTTCCTGTTCCTAACATTAATCTGGAGTTAAAAGATTTTTCTCCAATTTTTAATTTATCAAAAGAATTATCCATAAAACAAAGATTGTTTAAAAACTCCCCAGGTAGGATTCGAACCTACGACCAATCGGTTAACAGCCGATCGCTCTACCACTGAGCTACTGAGGATTAAAAATATTTTTTTGTAGAAAAAAATAAAAACTTGCTTCTATCGGAATAGCAGGAGTTGAACCCTTTTGTCACACTCTTGCTTAAATTCAATCCAATCTTATCAGTTTCTCTATGCCATGATATTCCCAAGACTTTCTCTTCCATCTCCTCGCTTCCTTCATTACTAACCTCCCCCTTTCTACTCCCACACCTTTCCAAACTATCTTCCCTGATCTCGCGTCGGATCCATTTCTTTACTGTAAAGTTTCCTGTTGACAGAACTTGATCAATATCTTGGCAAAGTCTTTTTGCGTCATCATCAGTCTTTGTTGAGAAGCAAACGGCTTTCGCGTTAGTGTGCATCACAATCGTCTCTGCGCTGGCGCCAGTCGCTGGCGAACATGGCGAACTGGGCGACGTCCATACGGCTGCCATCAGGCAATGCGACGTGCTCCTTCCATATCCCCTCCAGCTGGAAGCCCTGCCTGCGGTAATTGAACAGGGCCGGCACATTGCGGCCCCACGGCGTTCCCCAGGCCTTGTAGACGCCCAGTTCGTCGAACACGAAATCCAGCACGCGGGCGCGGGACTCGATGACCACAATTATTCACTCTTAAATATTGAGCTAGCTATAGATTGATTCGGTTGATTGTTGTACTTTCGGTTGCGTTCCTTTTCATGCTAGTGTAAATAATATTTTGTATTTTGTGAATCTTATGAAATGTTTATACCACTGTACATCTAAAAATAGGAAGACATCATAATTTTGCGATAGAAATGAAAGCTATTAGCTATACAGTAACTTTTCAATTTTAAAGCGTGTTGATAAAATTTGATCTTAAAAATACTTGTTTTTATCCAATAAGGCGGTCCGGGCGAAACAATCGCTGTTGGTCAGTAATGCCGTCGAAGAATTTGCCGGCGTACACAGTATCGATCAGGCCAATATTCGTTCCGCGATTTGTGCCCCGTTGTATTTGGAAGGTCGAGTTCTGGGGTTCATCTATGTCGATACGGTGAGCCATTTGTTCTTAGAACAGCACCTCGAAATCCTCACTGCTCTTGCAATTTTTGCCGCGGTCGGTGTGGAAAAGTGGCAGATGCAGGAAAAGGCCGACATAGGCTGTTGCTTTAATTTGAGCTCACTCTAAACTAATTAAAATTGATAATCTGATTATCCTTTGAGGAATAGCAAAATAGCTAAGGTAAAGTAATGATCGAATTCCTCGCATGTTTTTTCCGCTAACATTTCTTTTATTTTGTGAACTATAAATTTATATCTATCACTGTAAATTTTTTTATTACCCCTTCTTTCTACGAGGGTAATTATAAAGAGCAACTATTTTTTCAATGGGCAAAATAGAAATTAAATCTAAAAAACGAACTAAAAACAAGCAAACAAACGAAAAAATGAATAAACACGAGCAAACGGTAAATAAAACCAAACAGAAACGATTAGAAAATGAAATGGAAACAAACTAAAATCGAAAAAATAACAAAGATGAACTAAAAAACGAACTAAAAACGAACAAAAATGTTCGTTCGTTAAAAACGAACTGGAGCGGACATTTTCAAGGCATCATAAAAATCAACTTTAACATTCAGATTAATGTTGTTACAAAAGTCATAATGGGACCGTGCAATACATGCTGATCGGCATGCTCAAAAGCCTCTATCCGATCCAGTTCCGCAAGAAACTCGACTCCTTCACGAAGACAGACACAGCCTCATTTTGCAAAGTCAATGGCAACGACGAGATCCTCTCCATCCTCAAGAAGGAGAAGTATGTCGCATGGAAGCTGATCGACTTCGATAAGAAAGAGCGAAAAGCCTTTCTCGAAAAGAGGAAGAAGTATCTTCTCTACGATTGATTATCATTAGTATTTGAACGCTCACCTAGATTGGAATTGTTCTATATTTACCATAAAGCTTAAAAAAAGTACTGTTGTGCAGGAAGAAGTGCTAAGTTGCCCGATAATACTCGGTCTTTTTCAACTTAAAAAACCATTTGACAGAGCATCTCAAGTTGCTATGTTCGTCAGCAAAAATTTCGTGAGAAGTTACCACTACTACTACTGGAACATCTCTGTTTAGGCTGTTTCTTCTGCTGACGTGCTTAGTAAATCAAATCAGAGCAACAGTTTACAAGGTTAGAGCTTTCTTGATGACACCATTCTTGACCACGCCAGATTTTGCATTCTTATGTCTTGATAAGAGATCGCATGATTGCATTTGTGCAGCATGTTTGCAACTTCTTTGCTGCCTGTCATTCTGTGAATAACAAGCCCCATAACTGCTTGCTTTGGAGAGGTTTCTCTCGTTATAAGGCTTTCCCAATCGCTTGCTAGAGACCATATCTTTATGGCTTTCAAGTGAGAATTTGTTATCGCGTAGCCATACTCATTTTTGCTAGGAGTTTGACGGATATCAGCCAGCCTACGGTCCGGCCGTGGGAACCAGTTTCGCCATTCTCTATTTCATGCGATCGACTCAGCAGATCCTGGACTACGGCAAAGGAATCCAGGTGGGTTCCCGAAACCTGGTGGAGTTTCTGAATCCGCGAGCAAAGTCAAAGAAGCCAATTGGAGCGCTGGATGCACTGCTTGCCGCGATGGAAGGACAAAACTTTGCTGATCTGGATGTCAGCACAGACGAAGTTGTGGAGAAGATCCAACTGAAGTTGCGTCAGGTGTACGTGGGAATGAACTACAAAAACGATTATTTGATGCTGGAGTACATGTAAAAACTACAGGTGATGCGGCGCTCATTGCACCGCCGTTTGTTATTGAAAAAGCCGAGATTGATGAGATGTGTTCTATATTTCGTGAAGTATTGGATACATTTATATAATAGATAAACCCAAAAATCACTAAACATTAGCAGTCATAGATTGGCATCTAATAATTCTTAAAATAGGAACAAAAATATGAACCACACTGAGCTGAAGAACACTAAATCATAAAGGTCTCTGACTGTGTATTTGAATTGGAACCTGCCTTTTGCTTCCAAAGAGATTAAAAGAAATTCATGAAACAAAGCAGCAAGATATCAATAATTCTTCTTGATGGAAAGAAATCGAAAAGTTCTATTTGCTTCCAAGAATGTACAATAAATTTCAGCAGAATAAATTTCAGACAGTCAATCTTTTCAAGAAATTTTGAATGACTATAAAAGACAATCTATTTACAGCCTGTGTTTTGCAGGTGCTTCTGGCTCGACGTGGTCATTTCGGAACAGGATTTGTAGCGTTCGGGGATGTAGACGAGCCGTGAGAGCATCTAACTGCAATGGGACGCCTGGCAAGGCTGCAGCTGTGCGTGTTCATCCTGCACATCTGCTCCGCATCCGTCAGGTACCATCAATACTCATCATCACGTGTGTTTTCTGACACGCCAATCATGCCAGCCTATGTTCAGACGCATATGATGCACGTCTAAGACAGGTGCGCCACGTACTACGTATTACGTAAGATGCTGTCGTCGTAACGAATGATCCATCACCTGTTTCACTATTTAGTTTCATATAATTCTCATTTTCTTTTGTGGCCTTACTACACAAAAATCTCCAAAAAAGAAAAAGAACAAGAACCATTCACGAAACTTTGACTTTTGATACCCTTCATTCTTTTTTCGGGGGAAAACACAACGAGCTACCTTGTCAATACTCTATTCTTCATTCATTTCATCTACGGCATTCATTAACTGTAATAATCAAAACCAGAGAACATCAGGTACGTGTTTCGCCATTTTATTTCGCCATATAATTTTAATTCTCAAACTTTGAATGTCTCTTCGAAGGAACAAGCTGGTTTTACTTATGCGTGCAATGAATTTAGCTTTACAGACTCGAGGTATTCTAAGCCCCCAATCTCTTTCACAGCTATGGCGTTTGATCATGTTTCGGAGTAAACCCTTCATCAGAGCCAAGCATCCCTATATGTTAGCTATATCACATGCGCTTATCAATTAGTGCTTGAATTGCGGGGCGAACTCTCCAGAATTATCTCAAAAGCACCACAATTTCCCGAAGCTGCGATAAACACATTGAAACGTGTTAGCCCGGACGGAACATTTCTATGGCTCGGATTAGCGGTATTGACAGCAATCGCGGGGATAGCGGTAGGTACGGTTCCGATACTCTTTACCGGGAAGTGGGCGCAAAAATACTTCGCCGGTGTTTACAAGGAAAATCCACAAAACCGTGCGGAAAAAATCTCTTACCTGATGAGCCGACTCGTTCCAAACCTTCGTCAGCGCCTTCGCAACAGTGGCAACGCCCACAGGCTGCCAGTTGCGATTCAGCACCAGCGTCGGTCGATCAAGAACAGCGACAACCATCGATCCAGTCCTTTGCTCATTAACCGTCTCGCCGCTTCACGCGATCAATTCCTATGCCGCATCACACGGCACATGATCCAAACGGAACGTCTGGGAGGTGACCGAGCGGAATCTAACCGCCGCCAAACAGATTCACAGTCTGTCTCCGACTTACCCATCCCATATATGAAACCCCAATCTCACCGTTGTCTGCTATGCTTCTAAAATAAAACAACGCTCAAAACAGAGTGGAGGAATTTAAAAAATTAAACCCACCGGGAGATTTAATCCAAGGTGCCGAAATGGAAATGACGATCCGGGGTGATACGCTCTTGTACAAGAACGCGGTGGGTGGTGTTGGATATATTCGGTCCGAAGTCTTCACTCGTGCTCTTTGTGATGTTTATTATGGTATGGATGCTGTTTCAAAAGTAAAAATGAAAAAATGAATTTGGTAACTAGGAGGAATTCTATAAAATTTTGGGTTTTCCATATAAATATAAGGAATTCTTAGGAAATCCTAGAAATTTTAGGATCTTAAGATACCCAGAAAATCATAAGAAACCTTAGGATTTTATTATAATTATAAATATAATTAATATTTATTATATATACATGATTATATATTATTAAAATTTTTTTCATATTTATAAGTTAATTATTTAAATACATATTTTAATTTTAACAAAAAATCATGCGGCAGGCAGAAGTTAGTTTGACGGATTCTCCATCTTACGCAGGTTCCATGGAAGCTTTGCGAAAGTGTACCGAAGGGAATCGTGGTGGCGGAACGATCGAAATCAAAGTGCAAATCAAGCACGGACATTTCAGTTTGTTGATGGATCCGCACAGCCTTTATGTCATCGGGTTTCGAAACAAAGCAGGTGCTGAGTTTCGTTTCAAAGACTTTGCCGAAGCCGGCAAGAAAAGCTTGCCCATCGACAGTCCCGGGTCCGCTCGGCTCAGGCATGGTCGACATGTTCTGCGACCGCAAGCACGGTAGGGAGAAGGTCGAGTACCCCCACGAGAGCACCGAGGAAGTCCTGCGCGAGACCTACGGGGTCATCGTCTACCAGGAGCAGGTCATGCGGCTGGCGGCGATCGTCGGCGGCTTCTCGATGAACGACGCGGACAACCTCCGCAAGGCGATGGGCAAGAAGAAGCTCGACGTCATGCTGAAGTTCAAGCAGCAATTCATCGACGGCATCAGAGAAGTAGAGGGGGGGTAGCCGCTTATTCGCAGGATCGAATGGACGATTCAAGAGCGCGACGCCCAACAAGAGGGCGACCATGAGGATCGCCGAGAGCACGAGCAACTCGACGACCGTGTAACGCTTGCCACTGAGCGCCAAACCGAAGCAGGCTCCTCCCAACCCAATCCACACGCCGCCCTTGATGGCCAGCCCTAGCATACCCCAGCGGTACGCTTCGGCGTTCCCTACCAGCGGCGTGTCGTGTGTCAGGCGCCCGATCCAAGGGACCGTTCGACGCGCTGGCGCGGTGCGCCAAACGCACCGTTGAAACGATCGCCAAAGAACTGCTTGAAGAACGGGTCGTTGAAGAATGGCGTACGCTGGCGCTCGGAGACGACCTTTTTGGTATAGATATTGACGACCGCCGGTGCGGTCTGTTTGACCAATGGCGAAAGCGACATCTTGATTTCGGTCTGGCTCGAAGGCAGGCGCCGATCAACCGCAACTTCATCGCTTTGGGCATGGGCCAGGTCACATTATTATTACTGTTGCTTTTATCTTGCTTCACATTGGGCTGAAGATTAAGAGACCTTCATTTGCAAAAGGACATAAGAGGGATTAGTGGCTTTTACATATTTTCTAATTTGGCATGCCTAATGGCTTGTTTCTTAAACTTCTGAAGTAACTTCATAAAAGGAAAACTGTTCGAGAACTCGATTAATTTTATCTTTAGGAGGGGGGGAATAATACTAATAATAGCCTTAAGTTTTTGATCACACTAGAAAAAAAGAAATCGATGACACTTCTTTTAAAGCATAGTACATTACATTATCGAGACCCTATAAAATGCTACAATACTAGTTACTCTATCGTAGAAATTTCTTTGACAAGATGTCCTTTCCTAAAATCTCATTGTGAAAGTAGATACTAGAACCATAACCCCCAGCCCTAACCCTAGCCCTAATTTGATTCTAGAGTAGTACATTTTGTTGAAGAACTGATGCCTGTGCCGGGTTCCGAAACGCGGCCTTCCGTACTGCAGTCCAGCATTTTAGTCAGTTTGATCTGAAATATTATCAAGAGCAGAGACAATGAAATAAGATTTGAATCATTTTGATCACTAGAAGTGTCAACAAAAGAACCAATGAAATGAGTATTTGAACCAATTTGACCAAGAGAAGTTCTAAAAAGTGTGAAAATATAAGGAGGTTTTAATCGGTCGTATGTGTAAAAGTGCCAGGAACCATGGAAATGATAGGGGATTTTAATTGATTTGATCTGTAAAAGCACCAAGAACAGTGAAAATGTGATCAGAACAAAAACTTTGAGAAATTACTAATTGGGCGTTGATATTTGAGGAAACACGGCAATAAAGAATCATATCCCCTGTAACAAAACAAAACAAAAATGCGCCACGGTTCGTATTACCGCAAATGATCGTTACCGAATTGATTGCGTCTATCCGGCCTCGGAAGGGCGCCAATGCTCAGCCTGGCCGCTGACCACGGTCTCGTGAAGCCGCCTTGACAGCTGGAAAGCGGCGCATCAGATAGGGACAAAAGGAAAACCATAACTTCGGCAATATCTACTAAAATGGCAAAGTGTTACTACATACGGAAATACAAAAATCGGAAAATGGCCCACTTCCGGTTTGAATTCCGGCTTTTGTCATACTACAAGGTCATTATGACTTTTGACAAGCTTTCATTTGACAACGTAATTTTATGCTAGCTTCAAAAACAACGTCAAAACACACTTTAGTTTGCTCCTCATTTTTCATTTCATGTCACCAGGTATAATTTTGACTGTAGTATAGTGTTCTCGCAAGAACAATCTTTCGCGCGCATTATTGAATTAAAAAGAAAATTGATTAATGACTTATCACGACTTTTGGTCCACTGTCCAGCCAGCCTCGTTTAGGAAATCAATGATCGTTCTCCTCTGATGTTTGGTTAGGTTTGGCGGGAAACGGGTCTTTGGTTGAAGTACTTGTCTCTTGGCAACGAAATCCTGACACGTCAGAAGAAAAAGAGGTTGAAAATAAAATAAGCTTTTTCTTCATCAAGAAGATATAAATATAAACCAAAGAATCAGTTAGAGCTCTGAGCAGACTGTGATGCAATTTCATCTAAACTAAGGGACATAAGCTGCTCCGATGTGGATCTGCCGATTGCCTTCAGCTTGTCGCTCACATTCTGGATAGACCTTTGCAGAGTTTGTCCGACAGCTGACAACACCTTAGTGGGTGCCTCCCATTTCTGAGTCTGTGGTACCAATCGGAGCCACTCCTCATCGACAATGATTGGAATGATGAACTTGTTATTGTCTTTTGCAAAGGTCAACCAACGTAACCGAAGATGCCGATCTCGGCATCAGGCTGTCACGCATGGGCTATCGCTGCGGCACGATCACCCGCCCCACCTGGGAGGAGGCGCCGCCCAGCGTACCCGTCTGGCTGAGACAACGCACCCGCTGGCTCAAGGGCTGGTTGCAGACCATACTCGTGCATATGCGCAATCCGGCGCGCACTACCTGCGAACTGGGGTTGCGCGGGACTTTATTCTTCCATCTCGTCTTGACCGCAATCGTGGTTTCGATGCTGGACGTTCATTTGCGCTAGCGGGTCATCCTGGTGGGCGTCAAACCCGGCAGAGATGATCAGTAAATCCGGTTTATAGTGACGCATTGCCGGGAGCATTTTTTTCTGTAAAATTGATAAGTAGCGCTCATCATTACAATGCGGTGGTAAAGGGAAATTGAGCGTATATCCAAGCCCAACGCCGCGCCCTTTTTCATCTTCCCTGCCAGTACCGGGATACAATGGTGATTGGTGAATGCTGCCAAAAAGTACATGCGCATCAACGAAAGAGATGCCGCCATTAGCAAGGACAAGTCGGGAGTAAATGTCAGATGATGGAGAGAAGAGAATTTTTAGCTGGATTTGCAACAACAGCATTTGCCGCGGGTGGCGGGT
Organism: Alatinidae sp. Z8VKAUB7J3; assembly: GCA_010016025.2. NCBI lineage: Eukaryota > Metazoa > Cnidaria > Cubozoa > Carybdeida > Alatinidae > Alatinidae sp. Z8VKAUB7J3. Next base: position 173,857,010 of record JAAAKM020721499.1, on the reverse strand, counting down.
TACCAATTACAGAAGCGCTCGCGCATCACTCAAGCAAGTACAAGAATTTCAAGGTGAACCCTGTACACCTGCCACAATCGGTACGCTACGGCCACCGTTATCGCCCGGGGAGGATTGTTGTTGATCCGCACAATCGATTTCTCTACCAGAAGATGTCTAACTTCAGTCAATAAAGTATTACTTACAAACCTGATACAGCTGTTTATTTAAGGAATAAGAGAGCAGGATGTAAAAAAAATAGAGTATGTATTGAACCAAAGTTCGAGATCTTCAGATGATAGATGTTCATCATGTCATGAGTCGTAGTTGTTTTCTGAGCTACGTTTCGAGAGATACTTTCCCCATCTTCAGGCTAATGGACTCTGTAACGTTTCGTTGAATTTATGCTGCAACATTGCGGAACTCCAATCACAATCTTTGAAGGATCCTTGCTGTTTTCAGCTTCGGCCAACCAATTACTGGTGTAAATGGAAACAAACAGCAGGACCAACGCCCAAAACAATTGCCAAACGGCATTGGCGGGAAACCAAAAATAAATGGCGACGAGCGCCAATAAAGAGCCCGCTGTTCCGGGCGCGACCGGACTTAGACCGCTACCCAAGCCGATGGCGGTGAAGTAATTGAATCCATGCAGTACTTTCTTCAAGGTTCGCCCCAAAATCACACCAAATTCATCATTTTTTCAAAAAATCCACAATTTAAAAATGAATTGATCAACTATGGCATCGTAGCTTCTTAAGGGATGCAGCTTTTCCCAGGTGTATCTTTAAATTCAACCTGCAGGAATGGCACTACACTAAGAGCTTTGTTGTTCTGGAATTTCTTCTGAGTAGCCCTGGCGGCGCAATATTTAGCCGCTTCTCTCTACTTTGAAATACCTGGCATAGGAAAGCTTAGGGTGTAGGTTTTACATGGAATACACCCGTGCGGATCGCTTCGAAATAGCTGTCGCAGACCGTGAAGTAGTCCTTGATGATGCGCCGGAAGGGGCTGAGCGCCAGGCCAAAGACCTGGGACTCCCCGCCTTCGACCGGCGTCACGCCGAACAGCAGCCGGCCTCCGTCGATCCCGAGGTCCACCCTGTAGGGGCCTGAAGGTCCTTCGGCGAGCCGGAAGCTGTTCTCGTCGATCAGATCCTGGAGGGCGACCGCGCGGTCATGCTCGACTTCCGGCCTGAGACGCGCAATAACCTCGCACTTCAGGGCCCTAAGCTGCTGCGGCCGGCCGGCGGCCGATAAACCGAGTGGAGGACCGCCGCGCGCCAACCCGTCGTCCCAATCACCCGGTCGCGGGCCTCCGGAGAAACCCATGCCCCGGAACCGACCCATCCGCCGCGTCCCCCCGCTCAGGCGTCTGTTGATGCTTGTGGGGTTGACTGTTGGCGTGGGGTTCGCGGCGGCGGCTACTGCGCAGTCGCCGGGCGAGACCGTCGTGTGGGGACCATTGCCGGTCTGGCAAAAGAACAGGGGCTTGAAGTCCAACTTGTCGCTCTGCGCGATCCTGGTCAACTCAGCGGAGATGCCAACTTGGCCTGGCAATGGGCTGAAGCGCGGGGGGTGGAATCTATTTCGTTTGCTGCTTTCGGTGAAATCACACAACCCGATAGACAGCAAACCGTTATAGTCGACGGACTTTTTGGTACCGGCCTCGATCGCGAAGTAACCGGCGAATACTCAGAAGCTATTCAGCTAATCAACAGCATTTTGAAACCCTACAATAGAATGAACATAAACCTAATCCTAGTTGGTGTTGATAATTTTCTTCATTATTTTTTAGAGGTGTTCTTTATTAAGTTCTACTTTATAACTTTTTTTTATGTTTTACAAGCCTTCAAAATGCCCCATTCATATAAAGTTGTGGCAGTTTCAAAACCAAGTGTTGTATTCAATTGGGGCTTAATCCTAACCTTGAAAGCTGAAAGACAAACTATCAAGCCTTCCTTACAAATAAATTTTTGACAGGCTTCGACCGAGTTCCGTTGATATTTCGCAGTGGAAAAGCCACTGTGAATGCTTTGGGTATCCGCACCATCTATATATTTTCATGTGAATCCTTATAAAAATCCAGTGTTATAAGTTTTCATAATGGGCCTTTTCTGGCTTTCATACTAAGTATTATTATTTACATATTGTTGTAAAACTTATTGAAGAGCAGAGTCTTGTTTTATTAGACTTCGTAGGTGTGCGCTTCGCGCACACAGGGCCGAATCGAGGTCGAGATTTAGGAGAACTTTGAAATCCACTAATGTTATAACGCCAAATAAAACACCGTCCGATGCTTGAACAGCTTTTGATAGCATCAAAATGTTGACCAAAAATGCAGGAAACCAGCACATTGTGAACACCATAACAGCTGCAAACATTAGCTTAGTTACCTGTATTTCCATTCTTGACATTCTGCTCGGAGGATTTCTCACTGAACGCCTCTTAATTTGCCCTGTTCTCGAAGATTTAAATCGTTGGTCGCTGCTGCCAGTGCCAAGCTCCGCCAAATTCTCCATTACCTTATCGACCTCTTCCATGCGCCGCTTGGCGTGATTGACGTGACTCGCAGTCAGCGACTTCACCATGCCCGCAAAAGTGCGGTCGTCGATATCGGAAAAACAAGCCAGCACCTCGTCGGTCAATCCGGCGCGCTGCGCGGCAACCAGACATTCGACACCCAGCGCCTCGAGCCCCTTCACCATAATCGAGCGGATGATCTTCACCGCCGAGGCGTCCCCGGCGCGGTCGCTCAAGGAAGCCGCAAAGCGCTGCAAGAACTGCGGACTGCACGTAAGTCGCAAATCGAATGAAATTGACCGGAACTCCCGCGAGTTCCGCCGCCCTTGGGTTTTGACCAATGGCTGTGACTGAACGTCCGAAAACCGTCCGGTGCAACACGAGGCTCATCACCGCAGCCAATGCCATCACACACAGCGCCAGAACGGGAATATCGGCGATCCTCCAGGTGGTAAAGTCTGCAAGCATGGGCGGCGGTTTGATCTTGATTCCGCCGCTTCGAGGGCCATCACGATCGTCTCGTCATCCACGACGACGGACTGACTTTGCCGACGGACGAGCACATGCAATTGCGACTCGCTGTGTTGCCACAAGACGGCCGCATCGGCCGATTTCGGCGGCACCGAAGGGGTGGGCTTCTCCGCGGTGCCGCCGTCCTGCCCCGACTGACGGCGGGCGTGTTTGCGGATCAGATTTTTGGCAACTTTGATCGTCAGGAAGTTGCCCGCCCGGGCAAACTCCAATGCCTCCGAGGGTCGTAGTAGTTCTCAATAAAATGCTCCAATGAGTAATGGTGGTAAAACTCATTCATGAACTTGGCAGTGATCAGTTCCTGGTGAACCAGCTCACTGGAGTAGTAGTGTTGCTGCGAAGTAGAATCCTCCTCTTGGGCATTCCCTTCAACCACCATAACACAAAGTAGGAGAAGAACTAGTAGTCGGTCTTTCATGCTTAAAGACGCGAAAATATTCAATTTAATTCGGATTTGTATCCACCAAAGAAATGTTATTACATAACAAATAATAAATAACATTCTGTATATTCGTACAAAAATTCTAAAAAATTATCTTAGATTTTGGGGTCAAAATACTTGAATTACAATTAGACATGATATTAAGAAAATCTATGAAAATGAACAAACAGACGAAACAGATTCTGGCCGTTAAGTGATAGATACTGTATGAAATTTTGAAACTTATGAAGTCTATCTAGCTCAATTTGGACATTTATCTAATAACATATATATTCTTCATATAAAAAAAAAAATTTAAACGGCGAGCCCGACATCGCGACCGAGATGTGGATCAATTCGGCGCCCGTCTATCAGAAGCTCGAGGCCGAGGGCAAAGTGAAGACGGTCTCCAACGTGCTGTCCGACGGCGGCGCCGAACACTGGCTGATCCCGAAGTATCTCGCCGACAAGCATCCGGAACTCACGACGATCGAGGGCGTGCTGGCAAATCCGGAACTGGTGGGCGGCCGCTTCCATAACTGTCCGGAAGGCTGGGGCTGCCGGATCGTGAATGACAGCGGCTCCACGCCGTTCATCCAGTCGGCCGCCATGTGTCGGATTGCAATCAGAAGGCTGCATGCCGGAGGAGAAGGAGGAGGAGGAGGGGGTGAGCGGACCAAGGGCAGAGGAAGGAGAGGAAGGAGAGGAAAGGGCATCGTACTCTCTGCTCTCGGACTTCTTCTTGTTCTTGGCAACCGAGCGGAGGGCGTCGCGCAGCTCGTTCTGGATAAAGTGCTGCACCGTGCTGTGCACGTACTTGCGGATCAACGGAGCAAGGGCCTGGCGCGACTCTGCGCGAAGGAAATCAAGGCGATCCTTGCGGAATAAGTCATTGCGGCCGGAGGCCGCTCCTACGGGAGGTCGTCGATCAGGGACGGGTCTTTGACCGGCTCGATCAGGTCCTGCGGATTTACATCCAGTTCCAGCGCAGTGGCGCTCGCGGTGTAAATCGACGAGTACGTACCCACAATAATGCCGACAATCAACGCGATCGAAAACGGCGCAATTGATTCGCCACCCAGCACCAGCAAAGCGACAATCCATCCCAACGATCGTGAAGAACGCGCTCAGACTCTGCAGCATGCTCTTGATACCCGAACCTCGTACAGCCTGGAATATCGATTAGTTGGTGAGGAAGGTCAAGAACGAATCATTTCTGAGCAAGGGGAAATGGTGTTAGATGATCTCGGCATTCCTATTCGAGTCACCGGGGTCATTCAGGATATTACTGAACGGAAATTTAAAGAGTATCAAATCCACACGTTAGCTCACTATGACGCGTTGACCAATCTCCCGAAGCCGTCTCGGTCGCCAAACAATATCTCAGCTATTTCCAGGGTCCGGTTGAGGATTGGGATTGCCCCGACCAGCGCCTGCTGCGCCGGACGATCCCGGAGGACCGGCTGCGTATTTACGACGTCCGCAGCGTGATCGAAACCATGGCGGATACCGGCAGTGTATTGGAATTGCGCAAGGAATTCGGGCTCGGCATGGTGACGGCGCTGGTGCGGATCGAGGGCCGACCCGTCGGCATCGTCGCCAACAATCCGGTCCAGAGAGTTTGTCTGTTGTCAGCAACTTATAGGGGACAAGTGCATTTAAGCAGATTCAACTGACTATGGCATCTTTCAAAAAACAATAGAATGGGATCAACTGATGACTGTTTTAAGCAGCCTATTAATAAAGATGAAGTAACAAATGCAAAGACTTAAAAATGATATTCTGTTGAATGCTATTAAATTTATGATTCTCACTTTTTTCATGACAACTCTATATTATGGAATAAAATCTTATTATTTTCTGTTTTAGGTGGCACTTTGGCGATCGCCGCGTTCTCACCTATGTCTTCACCGACCAGCAGGCGTTGCAGGACAAGAAAATCCGCATCCGCGACATGCTGCTGATAGCGGACGGCGGCTCGGTCATCGTGTTCGCTCCGGACGGCCCCGCGACCGAACTCGCCGGAGCCGCCGGCTGGGAGATCGTGCGGGCCGAAGGGGGCGTTCAGGACTTAATGCTCGAGTAGAGCGCGATGGCCAGCGGGAGCACGATGAGAGCCGGCACGAAGGGGCAGTTATTCAAAATAGTTTCTCGAAGTACAAATATAGTATTGTAATATTTAGTAAATCCTGTAGATAATTATTGGTGTAATGATACCTACATGCATACTTCAATTTTAATCCAAGTTCTTTCATAAACTGCAAATCCCGTTCAGCCTGAAAGAATCAATGAAGTATACATCTTAATATTGCAAAAATATTGAAGAGAGTGAGTAGCTAGGTAAAAAATGGCCTGTTTCTTTAAACTGTCTTTTCTTTCCTTTTATTTATCCTTCATATAAAAACGCGAGCTTTCTTCTGAGTAAAACAAACAGGTCAGCAATGACCCTTAAAGGATGTGTAATCCGCCATGACCAAGTTACAAGTATGTTGGCTATTGTTTCCTGCTGTTCTCGAACCTGTTTTGATAATTGCAGATTCTTCTTATCTGATTCACTCAGTTTTGACTTTAGGGTATCAATTTCACTCTCATAGTTTTCTTTTTCTTGCTGTAAAATATTGAAACGTTCGCTCAATGATTGCAGCATATCGATATAGCAAAAGAATTGAATTTTTAAGCTGATTTTAAATATATCAGAGAACTCAGAGGTTTCAAGCTCCTATTTACAAAAATGTGATTTTTTTTTGCTTTTTGCCAGAAAAAAAATTCGCGGATGAGCGTTTATTTGTTTTTTTCCCAGGGCTGGTGATATCAACTCAATGGGCCTAGAACATCGGAAGAGGGCTCATTTTGACAAAAGTTAAAAGCTTTAGTGCCCCTTTTAAGTGACCGAAAAATTGCAGGGCAACATTTTCACCCGGTGTCAATTTCATTTGTTCGGACTGTTCTATTGGTCTTTCACGTTTGATAGTTTAGATGGTTCCAAAGATTCTTCATTTTAATTTTCATCGGTTGTATTTTCAATTTTGACACGTTTTGATTCCCACTGTCGCTTGGCTTCTAACCAAATTTTTCTTTCTTCTTCATTTGGATTTTCATTACTTCAGACAATTTGCCAATGGCCTTTGCTTTAGCTGCCCTTATTGGTCTAGTCTTACGTGTTGATCCCTGGCCCTGGCCCTGTCGCCTGGCAGTCGCCTGCAGCGCTCGGTGCGCGAGGCCATCGGCAGCGAAGCCAACCTGGCGTTGCACATTGAAGAGGATGCCGGGCGTACCGTTCGCATCCGTGAGGCCTCGCTGACCGGCGCGGTGCTGAACGCCAGCGCATCGGGCTACCTCGAGCGCGACACGGGCCGCCTTGATCTGCAGGCCTCGGGTGGAGTTGATGCTGCTGGCGCCGGAGCGCTAGCGCCGCTGACGCAACCACCCCGATGTCGGCAACACCGTCGATATCGCGGCGGCCACCTGGTACAACACCATCGGTGCCTCGGAACTCGCGACGATCTGGACCGACCCGGAGTTCGATCCGGCGCAGAAGGCCTTCTACTACGCGCGGGTGCTGGAGATCCCGACGCCGCGCTGGGTGGTCTACGACGCGCAGCGCTTCGGAGTGGAGATCCCCGAGGGCGCCGAGACCATCGGCCAGGAACGCGCCTATACCTCGCCAATCTGGTACACGCCGTGACCTAGAAAGGTTTTGGATAATCAAAAGATTAATCAAAAAATCAAAATAATTATGTCATCTAAAATTAATCAAAAAATCAAATAATTATGTAATCTAAAATTAATCAAAAAATCAAAACAATCATTATATCACAAATGAGCATCAAAAATCTTAATAATTAGAAATTAATAAAAATACTCAGAAAATAATAATAATTAGAAAATAAAAATGATTGTTTTGATTTTGTGATTAATTTTTGATTACTTTTTGATTATTTTGAAAGGCAAAAGTAGTTTTTCAGAAAACTGATTTCTCTCGATTGCTGTTTTTCTCTGCTTTCAATTTATTTCCTTTCATAAGAATGTATAAATATAGTTTTTCCTTTACATATGCATGACAATCAAGATCAATTTCTAAATATAAAATTGAACTGATTTCAAAAATCATCAAGTGACTCTTGTCTTACATTGACTTTTGTCTCCCTAGGTTCCCCTAGAGAACCAGTTGGAAGGCCCCCCTTAGAGAGAACAAGATCATCACATTGTTTTGCTCTTAATTTTTACAACAATCTTCTGGACATTCTTTGAATTGGCAGGTTCCGCATTAAATCTTTTCACGGAAAGAAATATTAATAAGACATTCTTGGGAATGAATTTCGAAGCATCTTATTTCCAATCTGTGAATCCGTTCTTTATCATGATTTTCGCACCGGTATTTTCCTGGATTTGGATTAAATTGGCAAACGCAGGAAAAGAACCTGCCGCGCCTTACAAATTTACGGTAGGTCTGTTGCTTTTGGAGAAACAATTAGTAGTTCTAGTTGAATGCCTCTAAAGATTTCTAAACTGTCTAGAGCTAGATTAATGGAAACTTCAGGAATTGAATAAATATAGGCCTAGCCTAAATTATGTTCTGGGAGGATGTTTTTCAATTGAACATCTTAACAGTTTAATATTACACTGTGAGAGCACAGAGCATATTTCATTGAGGGTTAGTTTTTAGAAGCAAGACCAGATTGAACTTTGTTGAAATCAGACCATTCTTTCAAAAATTTTGCCCCTATTTATGCAATAAATCCCTTACTTCATGGGATAATATGATCAATATAGAGGATCCTAGCAATTCTATCTCTGACCATTACCCCCAGTTTCTGGAAAAGGCAGAGGTTTCTAAGAAAGGTGGAAAAAATGTCCCTTTCAAACTGAACACCATGCTACTAAATCTGAAAGCTTTCTGTCGGGAGTATCAGGATTTCTACACCTCTCTTCCTCAAGTTTCTAAAACTGGTTCCATGAACGGGTTCATTGGGAAGATGAGGAAACGGTGTCGTTGTGGTGATTTGGATCCGGCACTGCCGAAGCGTAGATACGTGTCGGCAGCGCTCCCGCCAGGTAAGTCATGAAGTCAATGAAGTGGCAGCATTCGCCCACAATGCGTCCGCCGCCTGTTTCGGGATCTTGAATCCAGGAGTCGGCTGGAATCTTCCCAGCGCTCACCCGATAGACCATCGCGACGGGGGCGCCGGTTAGGACAGCCTTCATCGCGCGGGCGGTGGGTGCAAAACGGCGATTGAATCAAAGCAACGAGTCATATACCATTGAACGGGAACCGAATATTAATATCGAGAGAATGTCATGGCAGAAATCAAGTGACGTGGAGGAGAGTTCTTTTGAGGGTGAGTAGATAGGCCTTAATTATTTCCGATCTTTTACGCGTATCTCGAGGTATTCGCGATCTTTCTTCATATTTTCGAATTCTTTTTATAATATATACCTTTTCAACTAAGAGCCTCGTTTTCAAAATTTACGAAAATTTGTTCGTACATAAATTTTAACGAATTAACCCCCCTCCTCCCTACTCCACCGAAAAGAGCATATCCGTTCCAGTATGTCAATCACGTATCTAGGACTTATAATTATTTTTACCACCAAGTTTCTTCCCGATCCCTCCACTCTAAGCGTTTTCCAAGATTTTAGGCTCCCCCCCCCCCCACCCCCCCCTTTTTCGCCACATTGCGAACGGACCAGTTCTGAGTTTGTCCGTTACGTATCTTTCACTTTTTTTTTTTTTTCCCCCCACTTTCATTCTTTTCTCGCCGCAAATTGAGCTTTTTTCGGGGTTTAACTGCTGATTGCACAGAGATTTAATAATTTATGCAACTTCAAGATTAGTACAATATTTCAGTGATTTAACCCTTTAATTAGGGGGCTGACATGCAGTCCTTCAAATTGCACGAACTTTTTTTCGCCCAATTGAGGTGCGTGCGTAAAAAAAATGCATTGGAAAACCGTGTTTAAAAAATGCGCACTGTTGCGATGCGGAATCGGATGGCTTTTGGATTCCTGTGCGCGCCCCGGTGTAGGTGACGAGGGATTGGACCTTCTCCAGCTGACCGCTGACCTGCTGCACGGTGCGTCGGTTTGCGCCACCACCCCCACCCCCACGGGGCGTGCCGCGCGTTGCCAGGGTGGCCACGCTGTCGTTCGACGGACACAGCACTCGCAGCAGCTCGGTGAGCTCCGTGGTGTCTGCATCATCAGAGGTCAAATTGACAAACTGACGAGCCCTGTGTGATCCGGTACAGCAACAAGTTAGTGGAGAACAACACACCACTTCGGCGCGCACGATGCGACGAGCTTCGCTCGACGACACCGACCGCTTGACCTTCTTGTAGAACGCGTCGAACTCCGGATAGCGCGACGTGTCGCGAGCGTCACTCACGGCGAGCTTCAGCATCGCGTCGCGATGGTCTTTGAGAAGGGTCTCGACGTAGCTCTTGAACGCTTTGCCCTTCCGGACCTTCATGACCTTCTCGAACAAGCTTCCCTTGAGCTGACGCTCGAGGACCGGTTGATCAGGCTCGACGCCCACCGTTCGGCCCATAGATCATGAACTTCCCAAGGTGCAACGTCCCACTCGTCTTCTCTCGTGAGTGTGAAAATTTGTGTGCGTAGCTTCTCCAGCCGTTCCAGTAGCTCATTAATCAATGGTACACGAAGGTATCTCATTGGAACCTTGTGATAGCGGCAGGCGTCCAACATTTGGCCAACATAGCAAAATGCAGTTCGTCCTTCACAGTCGTCGTAATACAATATCTGGCCTTTACGTTTTCCCGCAGTAACGATTACAGCGCAAACATCCGCACGGCCGTGGCAGCGATCCCGGTCGGCCAAGCCATCGACTGCCGCATACCGTCGACGTCGACCGGGTGGAACACGATCCGGCGGAAGGCCCCGATGGCCCCGCCGACTCTCGACATGGCGATCTGCTACCGGTGACGGCACGCCTTTCCGTGCAAGGCTCCGGTCGCATGATCTCCCATCATTTCAAAAATATTCGTATTATTGAAAAAAGAGCCTGTCCAGACCAAACTGCGGCCTCTCGGCACGAGGTTTTGGATGGGGGACAGGAACAGGACAGAAAGTTGGAAGTTAACTAGTGGTGTTTGAGACAAATTGCAGTTTGGTAAGCTTCGAGACTGCGTCAACAACGGGTTCATTAAATCCAAGACGAGCATATTAACGTTTGGTTACGTTCATAGCAGAAAAAAAGAGCATAATACAATAATACATTTAATAAAATACATATCAACGAAAATTATATGACACACTATTTCAGTAACCTTGATAGCTATTTTTGAATTATACTAAGTAACTTTCCCTCCCCCTTTATAAACAAAATTTATAAAGAATGCTTGAGCCAACAAGAATGTGATTGAATTAGTTACCTGCTACAGCAAAGACATGAGAATACCATTTCTGAGACTTTTTGCTTACTCTGCTTAAAGTTTCAATGTTCACAACAAAATCATCCATTTTTAGCACTTCCTTGTAATACCTAAAAGCAGCAAAACAAAATACAATGGAGCAAAAACTACCGGACATCTTCCAACAACAGACAACAAATGCATAATCGGTATTGTAAGAACATGTCCAGGTGTGTTGATCGATGCAATAGCATCTGGAGACATTGCTTTCCATTTCGATTGATCAGTTAAACGAAATACACATGTATCGACATTACATGTTGGCTAAAAGAAATACACGAAATTTCATCAACAATCGATTGGAATGACATGGATTTTACTTGAATATTCGCATAGAAAGATCGATCGTTGAATAAACAACCGATTGTTCGATATGGATGACGAATATTATTAAGAGATAATTAATTTCAAAAATCTCAGATTTCATAGAGGGGGAGTATTACCAGTCCAAAACACGGACTTGAGTAAAATGTAAAATCATAAAAAGTAACATACGATTTATTTTTAAAGAAATAGAAAAATTAGAAGCGAAATATTTAAACTAAGAGACATGTTTTTGGAAAGGAGATAAAGAAAAGAAAGAAATAGAGGAGAAAACACATACCAGGCGCATAGTAGTCATAAACACGGAAAGGCATGTGCCGAGTCATGTTGGCCACAAAGCCTTCTTGGCTGCTGTGAACCTGCTGTCTAATCAACTGCAAAAATCAGTGATGGCATATATTGCATACATAAAATTCAGGGAGACCATCTATAAGATGGCTTTGGAGTTTACAAAAAACCCTAAGTGTGACATTCCCAAGATGTTTGGCAGATCGCACTTAGTTTTGGTTACAGAAATGATTCTGAACCCTGATGACTTTACATATAAACAGGGTAATGGAGGCAGTAGGGTCCAGTCCAGGCAAAGCAGGAGGAGGGCTGATCTGGGGTTCGATACGCACGGGAGAACAGGTGCGGCGCCCGTGCCGCACGTGACCGATCCCCGCGCCGCTGATAATCTCCACGTTTTGAGTGTGTGAAGGCCGTTCGTGTGGCTTTCCAGCAACACCGCCGAGGTCGGTCTGTGCGGGATGTTGCCTCCGGGCATCCACCTCGCGTCGCGAAAGGGCAGCGAAAGCACGGATGAAGACCGCCCGCCTCGACTACCCGCTCCCGGAAGACCTGATCGCGACGACGACGGAGCAGCCGCGCTCCGCGCGCAGCGCCCGGATCGACGGCAGCCGATCCCCGGGTCGGTACGTGCGGCGGCGGATCTGTCGCGCGAGGTCGTCGGCGAGCGACGCGTAGAGCAGCGCGGATCGGTCTGTACCGGTCACTTTGCTCAGCAACTGTATCTGTGCTGGTCGTGCCCCGCTACCTAGCTTGAGCGCATGTCTACGTTGCGAATCCTCAGCCACCCTTTGTGTCCGCTCGCGCAGCGCTGTCGGCTGGTCATCTACTGCTACGGTGCATGACTTTATGTATTGGGTGATGGAGCCTGCGGCTGACGTTATTTGGGATTCAGCTGGATTCATAATTACCGCTGAGGGTGAAACAGACCTGCAACCCACAACTCAAGAGGGTTGGGATAAAGTACGCAACGCAGCAACCGTGGTGGCTGAAACAGGCAATTTGTTAATGTTACCGGGCTATCGAGCTGATACGGGTGATTGGGTGGAATATTCGCAAGGCATTGTGCGTGCCGGACTGGTAGCCTTGCTGGTGCATTTGTAGAACTCATATAGTAGTTCTGGCATGGTTAGTACCTCAACTTTCGATAGGTTCCCCAACAGGTTGCCGAACATCCCATCAATATCATCATGAGTATGGCCATGCATCATGAAACCCAATTCTATTTCCTCAAACACACCTAGGTAGGTTAAGTATGACAAGTAGGAGAAAACATACCTGTTCTTATTCTGTCCAGATGCATTGTCGAGTTGTAGAAGGAGTGTTCGAGGTAGTGGCTTAAGGGCGCACGGCCCCCCGCGACCCCGAGCTCTGGCTCCTGCCCGTCGCGCAACGCCATCGGCTCGAGGAGCTGCTGACCCAGACCCCCGAGGAGGAGCTCCGCAACCTGATGGTCGCCTGCGTCGGAGCCTCGGGCGAAGACGACATGTTCGCCGTGCGCGAGGTGTTGACCGGTCGCGCGCCTCGACTCCTCCCCCTCACTGAGCGGGCCTACGCGCCGCTGCCCGGCCTGCCCGGCCTGCTCGTGCCCTGCCATCAGAATAGCACTAAGTTGCGTCTTTTTGTAAATATCTTGCAAGATTTTATCAAGCAAGACTTTAATAGTTCAATGCAAGATGTTTAATATTATCAGCTTGACAAATTTTGACATTCTTGCTGATAGTAAACACGATTTTGATAGCACTATCTTAAATTTTGTAACGAATTTGACAGCACCATATCAGCTTTTAGTAATCGGATATCGGTTTTTATTGTACCAGTAAATTTTTTGTTAATATCAGGCTCCATTTTAATAATTCCCAACTACCGATTTGCCGGGATGAAGAGTCGTTTGGAGCGGTGGCAGGCCGAGCAGATGAAGGGGATTTTGGACATCACCGATTGCAAGCATCCGCAAGATGCAACCTACCAGGAAGCGAAAGGACCCTATCGGTTAGCGCGGGCGCTCACGCAGATGCGCCGGGATCTGACTGAGCAATGTGTGGCTCGGATCTGTGTGGGTGGCAAAGATATGAATCCAAAGAACCCGACGGGGGGGCCGATGGGGCGCCTACCGGGCGCAGGCTTAGATTTCCAACCTTGGTCTTCCACGAATGCCCTCTTCATTTTGTTCTGTTGCCATTTTCAGCAGTTTTATGTTCTTTTTCAAAATTCCCAGAAAAATGTTTTCCAAATAAGTTTTACTATTAATGCCCTCTACCAATATAATAGTTATCAATCCTGAGACTGCTTTTTCAAAACATGCTTTTTAAGTTTCAATTACTATAAGTTTGCTCTACTCTTTACTTAGTTGCGGCAAATGCTACAACCATAAATAATGTGAAAGCGGAGCGCATGAAACCGACTAACCGAAAATCAAATCAGTCAATAAAAATGTGAGAAAACTATCTTCAAAAACGATATACGAAACAGGATTTCTAATTGGCTGATTAATTTGGTGTATTGTCTGTAAAACCCATGATAACCTTTAAATTCCACATTTTGCGATTTATGGAAAAGTAGAATTTGGACTGCTCATTTATTTTACTGAAAAATGCACAAAAAAATTTGCACGATGGCAGGCATGCTGCATGAAAAGATGTAATTTTCCAATTCAGGGTTTTTGACCATAAAGACTCCATTGGTATGCTTGTTATTTTGATCTGATTCCATTTTGAAGACGTTTTGGGTTCTTTTACAAAGTTCTCATAATTGTTTTTTTTTTTTTTACAATGAACTTTTAGTATTAAGACTAATTGAACCATTTGTTTTTATCTACCACTACTATTACAAACAAAGCACTGCGGATCTGGAAGATCAAATCAGGATCTGGGAGATGCAGCTAGACGGCATAATACCACAAGGCCTCTTGAAGGCCCTTTTAAGACATCACAACTACATCAATGGGAGGTTGCCTTCCCCTCCCTCTAGTAAAGGAAGCATCTTTATCAAACAATGACGTGTTCAGGCCTGCAAGGGCACCACTGTTTATCTGCATACTATAACACGGGCAAAAAAAATAAAATAAAATAGCATTGACTTGTATCGTCTGAAGAATTTTATATCGGAGAACAATCTGGGTAAACCCTTCGATTTTCCGTTTAGTGATTCCAGTCAATCCGCCGGAGGATTCATCTCGATGAGTCTATCGTAGAGTTCTTTGTGACCCGGATTTCCATAGGCTAAGACCTGTTTACGTAATCTACGCAATAAATGGCTGGCAACCTCTTCCCAGTTGCTAATCAAGGGGCGAAACATGTCCTCTCTAAACAGTGCTTCCATTAAATTGTGCGTCGGAATATCAGTGATGTTCTCGAGTCCCAAAGCCATTAGGGTTTGCTGGGCTTCATTGGCCATCAATAAGTTGTAACAACCCATTAAAGATAATGATATCAAATCTCTCCCGGCCGCGTAAATAGGAGTCAAAATTCAAAGCCCTTATTCCAGATATAGACAAATTAGCCTATTTATTTGCCCATGACCATGATTTTAAATGGGGAGAAATGCTTTTCAAAGAAACATTATATTCTTTGGATTATATACAGCATATAAATACTAAATGAATAGCACATTTAATGGAACCATTTCCGAGTTCTCGTGGCTTTGGTTTCCAATTACGATAAGCAGTTACGAGTAAGAAGTGTTACAAGTCGATCGGTAAAGAGTGCAGCTGGCGACACGCTTCCTAAAAATACGGCTCTGACCAATCGCACTTTTCGGTTCTTAGCGGAACCGCGATTTCCCACAGGAAGCGAACTTGATCCGCGAATCGACAACCGACTCGTCAACAACAGAAATATCGCATTGTGCGACCGCGAGCCCGTCTTGTGTTTGGGCGTAGGGCCGCAAAGTTCACTGCGCCTGCCGGGCATCAATCCGCTCACCGCAGAAAAAAAAGCTTGTCTACTTGGAATTTTTTTAATAAGGTATTTAAGTTTTGATTTTCACCTAGATGCAAGCTTAGTTCGGTCTCGACTCCTGCCGCTTCCAGCTTATTCTTTAACTCAAATATAAAGCCAACCGCAGTGCTGTCGATTCTTTTTACGCGTTCTAAATTTAATTGTATAGCCTTCAGATTGCTATGATCATTACTGTCATATAACTTGCGCAGCGTTGAAACCAGATCATGATTGAAATTTGGATCCTGGATAGAAAACTCAAGGGAGGGGGGAGGAGGCTATCTTGATTCACCTGAAACTGCTTCAGTTCTCATCTAAAAAAATATTATTTTATGGATTCCTCATTGCTTAGTGTTTAGAAGGGAAAGATAATTTCAGGAAAACATAAAAATAAATTCATGAAAAGGAAAAATCAATGTTAGTACTTTATTTTGCTGGTAATTAATCTGCAGAATCCACTGAACGAATTTACTTCGGGGTCTAGTGTTTCTTAGATGTTGGTTTCTATGATGACGAGCGCGTCTCGATCGGCCGAGGGTGCCTCGAGCACACGCTCAAAGATCTCCATGACCTTGCGGTAGTTTTCTTTCGTGTCGCTCATGCGCGACCCCTTCTTCGCTCGGATCTTCGCGATGACCGCCCGGCGAGTGCCATACGGGCCGTCGCCTTCAGGCGTTCTCGAGCTGAACTCGCAGCCAGGCTCGCGCCGCGTTCCACTCCTTCTCGACCGTCGTGGTACCGACGCCGAGGAGCTCTGCGGTCTGCTTGTTCAATTTCAGCAGGAAGGTAGGCAGAAATTTGGCAGGCAGGAATAGCTACCGGTTCGAGGCAGCGAGCGTATTTGTTGAATTTAAGAGGCATCGGATAGGAAGGTTAGTTGTTCAAAAGCCAGGTAAACAATTTGAATCTTCCAGGGTAAAACAATTCAAATGTTTCGCTCATATGAGCGTTAGAGCTCCAAAGAAGAGCAAGATGCGGAAAAGGGTTCCATAAAAACCTGTGGTCTCCCTTACTGAATAAATATGGCGAAGGTCCATCGCGGCGCTCAGAGCCATCCCGTGAGGGACCGGATGGAAAACTAGATCGACTGAAAGGATTCGTTAATAACTTATTGATCTGGCGCTGGTCGTCTGGTAACTTGCTTCCCGATTTCGCCCTGCCAGAAATCATCGGACTGCGGCACGCGGGGAAGGACGGGGTGCGGCGCCAGCGGCAGGTGAGCAGATCACCACTCACCGCCCGGGCATCGCCGATGCCATATAACGACAGTTCGCAGTTTGCCCGGACAAAATGCTTGTTAATTGAATTAGCAGCTGAACTGTATAGAAAAGGGCATCAGAACATAGGTCAACATGAATGTTTTTCTTATTAATCTTGACCTGTTTAATTACTGGCAAGGTTGCTGAATTCATGCTTAATTGGCAACTACATCTATCAAAGGCTGATGAAGCATGTTATTCTTCTATTTCCAGCTTTGCTCTTTCGCAATTAGTGTATGAGCGTTTAATTCTTGTACCCCCCGATTTAGTTGGAGCCTACCACATAATGAGCCTGAGCGTCACAACACCTTAAGCACACCGAGTTTTTTGGGAACGTTTTTCAGGCGGGATCGAATTCGAAAAACTCAAATTATGAACCAAGCGCCAATCGGTTGTTGTGTCCTGATGTACCAACCCCTGAGTCTCGCTCACGTGACAAACGATCTGCTTCGGATTGCCATCGTCGCGCTTCTTGCGAACGTTGCCGTGCTGTTTTTCGCCAATGACCTTGGCTCATCCAGACCGAAACACCGCCAACGATCACACCAACGCATAAACCACATACAATAATCCAGGGAGGGAGAGTCATATTTCATGTAATCTTTAATCATGCTTTGCCTAAAAGCTCTCTTCGGCACTGACAACCATTTAAAATTACCATTTCCTTTGAACTGTTTTTCTAAAGTAACAAGATTAAATCTGATATTTTGTCTGTCTACTTCATTTGGTATAGATTGTTTCTAACGTTGCTGATTAACAAATTAACACTCAAAAATCTTCTTTGTGAAACAAAAAAGTGACTTCTAGCAAATGTTTGTATGACTCATAAATACGTAACGAAAATGTATATGAACAATTTTTTTCCATCATTCCCTCGTTTTTCTTTTTATTTTAATTTAGTGCATGTGTTCCCACACTTCTTGAACTAATTGTTCGAAGTAACGTTTTAATTCAGGCTTAAAAAAAGATGTTGTTGGTTTTCCAAAACTGATGAATTTTTTAGCAGTATAATTATCTCAAGTATGTCTGTCTTGGGGCAAATTTGGAACTCTAACTTTTAGAAGCACATGGAGTCGTACTCCCGCAGCAGCCAGTCCAGATGCGCGTTGCGCGCGGCGGGCAGATCCATCAGCCAGCTGTCGTCGGCCGCGCGCAGCTGCGCGATCCGCTGGCGCATGGTGTGCTCGCCGACGAGGACCGCGCCGGTGTCGCGCATGATCGCGTCGAAGCGCTCCTTGACGGTCATGTCCTCGCGATCGGCGTAGTGGTCGGTCGCCATGCGCATGACCCCGACCCACAGCTCCACGCCCGGGGTCCCCTCGCCCCTGCCAAATTGTCCAAATATATCTTACCATCATCATATTCTTTCCGGATTTTATGCCCTGCGACATGGATTGAACATTTGAAGCACTCTAAGCCCGTAAACTAAAGCGCTGTACCCCTTTACAACCCCATAAATCTGCATTATATTTTACACCTCCCTTATCCCTTCCGCCTCTTAAAACAAATTCCTTTTTAAACGTTGTAAAATTTAAATCTAAATGTTCGATAAACAGAACTACTGAACCACTTCCCATTTCATTACAAGTGGTTTTTTTTTTTTTTTTTAATGTAAATCTGAGGTGCAAGTAAAGATTAGTTTGCAGTGAGACAAGTGGGGCACTGCAACATTTGAGTCAATTGGACAAGAAAGTATTTGTGCTCCATAAATAGCTTTGCAATCTGGGTTTCTCTTGAATTTACAGGTTTATATATTATCCTTTCTTTCCTGCAAGCTGCCACTTCTAGGCCTGGCTGGCTCGATGACTTTCACAAGACGCTTTTCTTTATGGTAAAAACACTAGAGTTCCTTTTGTTGGGAGGGTTTCCTAAATGGATTCAACATTGTTGCTCATAAACGTCTCAACGGGCTTTTAATAATGAGGGTGTAAATAAAAAGAAGCTATTTAATGTCAGAAAATCCAAAATACTAACTGCAATCTTAGAGGGGTCAATAAGGGTGAGTTTGGGTTTAACTTACTGGGAGGTGGCTATCTACAAGGGACAAACATACGCCGTTTTTTCAGGGGGGATAATAAAAAGATTATTTGATAATTTGAATAGGGCAAAGGAAACAATGAAGAAACAAAATTCTAAAGAAAAAAGAAGGAAGCTTTTAAATAAGCAAGAAAGGGCACTTCTTTTTGAAAACAACGGAATAACTTGCTTCAAGATACTTAATTTTAGCACGAATTAGCAATTATAGAGGTAAGTGAACAGTTGCATTAATGAGTCAGTGAACAGGGTAGGTAAAAAGTTTGAAATGAGGGAGACAAAGAAAGCAATGAAGATGGGAAAACGAGGGATGAAAGTGAAGCAATAGGGTACTTTTTCTTGAGTCATTCAGTTAATTTAGATTGAATGAGCTTTTCGTCATTTTCTCAGTGAAAAGGGAATAATTTGGGTTTTTTGTCCCATCATCTGGTTTATAATGGCAGAACACTTACCTTCTTTTTCCCGGGAGATTTTCTTGGAGATATTTTGCTGCCTTCTTTTTTAGTTTTCGTGTTGATTTCATGTTTTTTCACCGGGCTCAAAGAATCCTCATTGTTGTTTTTATTTTCCCAGGCTTCTGCTAAACCAAGAGACCACCAAGCTGAAGCAGCCGCCCCATCGGCACTATCTAGATCGCCAATACCGCCATGACCCAATCCTCCATCAGATCCACCATGACCTCCTAATAGCTTATCTAGCCCGCCAAGCCCTCCATGACTTCCAAATACCCCACCTGCTCCGTTATGTCCAGATGATTCAACAAATTTTGACAAAATACCAGCACCTTCGTGCACACTTCCATGTCCCACCACAGTAGCAAGACGGCCTAACTCATCCGAGTTGAGCTTGTTCCCTTTTAATTATATCTCTCTAGTTCTTTATCTCCGTATTAATTTGCCTGTTCGTTGGATTTACTTCCGACCTGTCCAAATCACGAGTCTAATTACCGCATTTGAGCAAAAAGAAAGAAGAGGAAATTTGATAAAAATAATGATTATACATTGCAAATTAAAGCATGGCCCAACATATTTGGACTATTTTTTTCTGATACAGTAATAACCATACATGAAATGATCTTGCAGGCCAAGCTACAACTATAGAAACAAAGAGAAACACAATACAATGACCTGTGATGTTTATGGTACCCAGTATAAATGCCACTTAAAATTACAAATAATTGGCTAACACAATGATCATCCAACAAAAAACACAGTTGGCAGCAACCAATACTACCTGTTAAAGTGTAAATCAATTACAGATGCAAGCAAAGGTAGAAACAAAACAATAAAGGCTAAATGCATTCTTATCTGTCCTCCAAAGATTAGTGCAGGTCAATACAAATCTCACTCTCATTTGAAGAAAAGATCGGGTGAAGCCACGGGTCCCTCATTGCATGAAGCCACGTCTGCAATGCAAGTTTTTTCCGACAAAAAAGAACAGAAAACAAGCATTTTGCTAGAGTTTTAAAGCGAGAGACCCGGAAATATTAAGCAGTATAGACTATAATATAGGATTACCTCCTTAGTTTGTGGTTGAATGTCAGGCAGGGCCCAGACTGACTCATTACTGTTCTCTTCAAAATAATACAGTCTGCCTTCTTCGTCAACTGATGAAAACCACTATCTGATATCTATATCGAGATATTGTAGACTCTTCATTTATGAAACTGGAAAAGCAGATACTTTTTAAATGATGGAAGATGAAGTCTGAAAACTCTTTATGATTTGGGCGATGGTTTTATAGAGAAGGTTCCACCTTAAATAAAATTCACTACCTTAAGAATCACCTTCATATCTAGCATGCTTGGTTTTGAAAGGAACAAGTACCGTAGAAGACTTGTGAGATGAAGTGGAAACTTCAAAAGTTGGCAGTAGACATCCACTAGCTGACGCCCGTTTCAAGCCTTACGGCGAAACCAAGCTACATAAACACCTAGAAGTGGACGTTATCTCCGTCATGGTTGAAGGGCGCATCGCCCACGAAGGCTCATTGGAACATGGGCAGCAACTCAATAACGGCGATGTACAAGTTCAACGGGCTGGCGGCGAAGGTTTTAGCCATAACGAAATCAACCCTGATGGCCATGAGAACCGCATGATCCAGCTATGGGTACTGCCAGAAACCGCCGGTCAGGCGGCAGAAGTTGGGTAGCTCCGCAAGTTTTTGTGCAGCGTCCTCCAACGAACTGGCCACAATCACATCACCTGGAAAGTTGCCGCCAAGGTTGTTTCCGTTGTTTCGAGTGAGTACGACATTGGTGCGTCCTGCTAAGGGACGGAACTTGGTAGGGATACTTTCCCAGGTCTTTCGACCCATTACGACCGCATTGACCGAGTCGGGCGTGGGAGGTTTCATCGTCACACGTTTGAAGTGCTGCATGTCGCCAGGAAGTTTCCACGGCCCAAGAAAGCTCTTGGGTGTGCCTGGGAGAAGACCAAAAGCCCATCCCGGCGTCCATCCACACCGGCAAACTGGTTCGCCGCTCGATCTTCCTGCAATTCATGCGTCTTCCCGGCGGTCGCAAGGAAACACTTGAGTATATGGACCGAATCAAAAAGCGAGTCGAGCAGTTTCCGGCCGGCACTCAATTCGCCCTGCTCGAACAGCCGTTTCTGATCAGCGATGAAGGCAAGCTCGTCCTGAGCCCGATGATCGTCACTGGTTCTGCTGCTCGTTCTGCTGCTGCTCCTCTTCCTTCTTCTCCTCGTCGCGGCGCTTGAGCTCGCGGTCGAGGGCCTTGCGCAGGGTCACCAGGCGCGCGAGGACCTCGTTCTCCAGGTCCTGGGTCACCGGGCCGGGGTCGAAGTCCCGCAGCCGCTTCTGGACCTCCTTGAGGTCGACGTCGGCCGCCTTCATCTGGTACGCATAGACGACCGCGCGCTCCTCCTCGAGCATCTTCTGGACCTTGGTGGTCTCCATGGGTATCGATGCGATAGGCGGCCGGTGTCATTATGGCCCACTTAAACAACTTGACAGCGAAATAACCAATATCTAGTCTTATATAAGACTAGATTAATAGTTGGGTCAACCCGACATGGAACTCGCTCAGGTTCCTTTCACCCAGGATCACCGCCTTCCGCTCTACCAGCGCTTGCGGGACGACCTTTCGGCCAAGATTGCCGGGCGGGCTTGGGGACCCGGCGACATGCTGCCCTCGGAGCAGGCCTTGGCCGAACAAAGGAGCCATTGAACGTTTGAACGTGTCTTTATAGATAAACTCGCTATTGCTGAAAATATTGATCGTTGTTTTGGTAAAATTTGAGATTCCTAATTGCATGATCTTGGTGATTTTATCTCCGAAATTTGATTTTAGACATTACGACTTCGTCCTGAGCACTTCAACATTACTATCAAGATTATATGGTATCAAGCTTGAAAAGGAGGTAGTTTGCAGTTTCATTTCACGAAAATTTTCATTTTGGGGTTTTTTTTGCTCTTCATGACCCATTAGTCTGCTTCAAAATGGAACATAAGGTGGCCAAATGTGCCAATCTGATCTCCTAGTGTTTTATCAAATCTCGTACGATTGAACAACCATTACATAATGTAGAGAATTCACTCTGCTTATTTATTAGCTCACTGTTGCCGACGTATATAACTAGCCTGGTTTAATTATACCCAACTTCAGACATTCGTAGATATGAAACCGCGTATTTATGACAAAACGTGGGAATTGTCGAAATGCAAGGAAATACTTACCAGAGTTGTCATGGCTGAGTAATCCTAACAGAGTATTTGTAGCATGGAGTTTAACAATAATAGGGTAATGCTCTGGTACTGTCGCAATTATATTCATCTTTTGAACTTCATCATGCAAGTCCAATTCAGATTCCATAAACCTGTTGAATGCATACACGCTCATATGTACATTATAATAAAACAAACATGTCAAAGAACATGATTAAAGGTCCTTTTAGAGTTGAATGTCTGTACAACTGAAGAGCAACACAGCACAACAAGAGTTTAAACTGGAGAGATAAATCTAATTGTTTCTACTAAAACAAGCCAAAATTGCAGAGAGGAAGTAAACTGTAGCCTCGAACACGTGGCCTAATGAAATGTTGCCATTGTAAGTCCTTATTTAACGTAAAAAGTCTTATTAAAAGTATATACTTGTTTTTGTAGTCAAGCTTGAAATTATTCTATCTTCCTTAACGTTTCAATATATGATTAACAGTGCAATTGTCTTGGGCTTGGAAAGATGTTATAATGGTCCAAGATGCAATCATTGTGGAAAAGTTGGCCACATAAAGAGAATATGTTATGAGCTTTAGAAGAAAAAGGAAGAACCCTTCAAGAAAAAGCCTCATAAACCATATACTACTGTTGAAAGGTTCAAAAACAATAATAGGGACTCAGACAGTAATGTGGTGGCTTTGGTGGCAAGCGAATCATCACTCAGCTCTACCAACAATGAAAAGAAGTATAGCTGGATCATCGATTCTGCAGCAACAAACCACATGTGCAAGGAGGCTCTTAGCTCTTCTTGCCTCGTCACAAGTGCCATATGAGCTCTTGGTTTTTGTTTTTCTTGCACTAATTTATTTCATCTTTCCTGTTTATCCTTCACTGACGCCAAAGTACCTTTTTTCCGTTTCAGAATGGTAAGATATTCAAGCGTGGATTTATTTTCTGCTTCCTTTGCATATTTACAAACGTTAAAATAAAACTTCTTAATTTTAGGGTAAAAATCAGAAATTTCAATTAATTAAGCAATTGTGGCGTAAAACCTCGCAGTGGGACACCGCCTTCTATAATAATTTTATCCATTTATCTTCTTTCTTGCGGAGATCGTTCGAGGTTTTGCAGCATAATCAAAAACTGTAAAAACTTTATCGGATTCTCCCGATTGATCAATTAACCTTTTTACTGGTTCCAATTGCCCGTCGCCTATTTCCAAAATCAAACAGCCTCCAAACTTTAGTCTTAAAACCTCTTCTGAAACCAACCTTTCGTACATTTCTAGTACAGCTTTTCCAGATATCAAAGGGTAGGCGGGCGCGTCGGTGCCGGCCGCGTGCCGGTTGGCGAGGTACCACCCGTTGGTGTGGCAGGTGACGCAGTGGTAGGTGGCCTGCCAGTCCATCGCCGCGCGGTCGGTGAATCGCACGGCCTGTTCGTACGAATAGGCGTCGGCCAGCGGTTCGTCGGCGCGGTTCTCGGCGGGCGGCTCGAAGTGCTCGGCGCTGACGGGCTGTGGCTCGGGCTGCGCGTCGGGCGCATCGCCGGGCGCGCTGTTGGCGGCGACCATGATTTAATTTGATGATAGCGTAAGCGTAAAACTTGGAGTGTCAGCAAAAGTTAGGTCTTGTTTATAGAATAACCTGAATTTACTGCTCGTACCAGGAAAATTTAGTTAAAAGCAATTTAGAACAAATGATGACATTTAAGAAATATTGTTTGAAAGTGGTTATGATCCAAAATTTTCAACTTTTGTGAAAATGTGGTCTTTTTGGTCCTTTTGATGCAAAAAACATGATATTTTGACTCAGCAAGATGCCATTGGGAATTTTCGAAGATCATAAATCGTGTGCGAAATTTCTCCTCTCAAAGGTATGTCTAATGATTTTTTGATTAATTAGATAGCTTATGGAGCACTTCTATGAAAGAATAAGATGCAGTATAGTGTATGGCTGCCTTGATATGAGTTGTTCAAAAGAATTTGGCTTTTAGTTTACCTTGCCAAGTCCCTAAACATTTGTCGTATTGGTTAATGGATTGAATAATTTCATTTTTCATAGGGTGCCAAAAGCGATTTAACTGCACACTTTGCCGCCGACCGGCGCGCGCCAACACCAACGGCCGCAGCGGAAATGGCGGTTCCGGTGCGCGCCGAATTGCTGGAGGATGTCCTCGACCATTCCCGCCGTCTGGTCGGCACAATGACGCGTTTTCTTGATGGCAACCGCCTGCAGGTCGCGGCGCTGGCGCGGGGGCTGCCCGATCCCAAAGCCCTGCTTGAAATGGCAACGCAACGCCTGGACGAATGGACGGACCGCCTGGTCGGTACAATGCCGCGTTTTCTATTGCCGAGTTGATTGAAGTCAACGCAGTCAATGCGGCGGCGGCAGAGCTTACGGCCAGCACATCGAGCCCCAGTGAGGTTGCAGAAATCGAACCCAGTCCCACTTCAGTATTCAGATTGATTCGGCTGGCTGATGTTGAATCGATTCCCACCTGAATCTGAATCTGACTGGCGGCGGCTACACCGGAACCCAGGGATCCGTCTACAAGTGCCTGACCGTTGAACTCGGTTGTGTTCGTGATACGGTCGATTTCGCTTCGCAAGTTATTTGATGTCCTTGAAGTCTTCTACTGGTCAGCCACTTTACATGCACAGGCGCAAAACCTTCGTGATAGGCTTTGTAGCAACAATCAAGGGTACTATTGATCTTGCCAATAGTTTACTCTCAATGCAAGTAAATCCATTCAAGTATTTCTTAATTAGCATACAAGTTTTCGCAAGATCATGTTGAATTGCTGTTTTCCTGCATTCGTGGAACAGGTGGCTAGAATAATAGTCCAAATGCATTGCAGATAAAACCGCTGACCCGCCCGCAGTACGTCAGGGCCATGGAATTCCGCCCTGGAAATCACCGCATCGTCCACCACGCGTTCATCATGCTGGATCCCACCCGCCGACTGCGGCGAGTCCAAGAAGCCGATGGGCAACCGGGCTTCGCCGGCATGGAGACCCAGGGCGCCGAGCCCCCAGACGGCCACTTCATTGGCTGGCAGCCCGGTCGCCGGCCCTACGAAGCTCCCGAGGGGATGTCCTGGCGCATTTACCCGGGGACCGACCAAAAAAGAAATTCCAGCTAGGTAATTGTAAGACAGAGCTAGGACTGACATAAATACTCCCATATACTCTCAAAACAATAACTTAACATAACTAGCTTCCAAATTCGAAATTTTGCTGTCAATCTGAAGATTTAACACTGAAAATAAACCTGGTTTCAAAAATTTTGGCCACTTTCTATAATGCTCTTATTTCAGAACAACCCTCGAAAGCCTCCTTTAACTTGTACAAACTGTGGAACAGCAAATACTACTCTTTGGAGAGTCAGATATCCGACTTTCAGTCATACAGACACACTAACGCGGAGCGATCGGAGCTCTAAATTCCCCTGATGGTTCGGCTGACTTTTGACTTGAATGCAGCCGACCGAACGCCCTCATTTTAGCCCTACTCGGCGAGACGCTTGCGGTCTGCCTCACGCCCCTCGGCACGCTGTAACTCTTGCGCCGATTCGACACCCAAATCACTATGTTCGTGGACGGTGACACGGTGCGGATCGCGCGCACCGCGTCATCAATGTCAAGGCGCAGATTCGTGGTGCAGAAGCCCGTGCAGAATTGCAAATCGACAGTAACTGGCAAGCCACTGCCGGTGTCTCCTACACCAAGGGCGACAGCGAAGTTGCTGGCGTAAAAACACCACTCGACACCATCAACCCGATGAAATTCCTGGCAGGCGTGCGCTATGACACAGCAGCCTGGGGTGCGCGTGCGCAATTCCAGCATCATCAAGGGAAGCAGCTCGACAGAATCGCACCAGCAGCGACAACACAGTTTGCACCTTTAGACTGCTGGCCTGGTTTTGTCGTTCTAATCTTTTAAAAAATTACACTTTTTATCTTTTTTGAGGTTTAGAAAAAAACATCTATGAATAACCAGTAAATAATGGAGATTGGTTTTTTAGGGTTTTTTCACACTCACGCCGAAAGTTTGCGTTTTGGTACACAAATGAAACCCTTGGTATCCCTGGCATGCGCACTGTACCTAAATGTTAAAGGAGGCAAAGCCCTGTTCCTCATCGAACTCGTCCCGCTGTCAAACCACATGGGCAGGTGCACATTAGACTGAAGGCATGAGTGATAATACCCTTGACAATTTATATGAGCCTCCACCATAACAGGGGTGTTATTTGGTGGGGGGATTTTTAATCTTATGTTTTCAGAATGGGGGCAAAAGCTTATTCAGTAATTAAGAGTCTGTCTGCGCTTTCTTGGGACTAATGTGGCCTTTCTCGAGCATATGGTATGGCCCATTAAATAGAAACTGCAAGGTCAGACAAACAGGCTCTGGCATGAAAAGAAATTCAACAGTCACATCTGGGGTAAATTATTTTTTGAGCCTTTAAAGTTTTTAAAATAAACTGGCTGTTGAGAAAAAATTTGTATATTGTAGTTGATTCACGAAAATCAAATATCATATTCAGTATCCCTAAGAGTAAAATGCTATTATGAAAACAAATTTACAGAAATTTTCGAAAAGAGCCAGAAACCCTTCAAAAGTGACGCCGGTTTTCTTGTGATGTCGTTTTTGAGAAGAGCACTTTTTAAAAAGCCCTTTGTTATTGTTTTTCTCACTTTAGACTACACCTGTAATCCAAAGTGAGAAAAACAATGAAAAGGATAATTTCAGCAGCCATATTTTTAATTTTGGCAGGTTGTCAGCAACCAACAGTCTACGTATACACTGAAAACCTTGATGAACAACAGCTGCTCACATTAGAGCAAGCTTTAACGAAGCAAAGCTTACCTTATGAATACACAAAGCTACCTATTCCTAGAGACTTTGCTGATGCAACCTTAATGTTATCGAGCGATAAAAGAAGTCTTGTCCTTTTCCTAATTCACCATTTCCAGGAAAAGTAATAAAAATTAGGGCTAGGTGACAGGACAATAGTTAGTAAATTTTAATCCTTTGATTGCTTTTCTAGAAAATAGTCAAATTAAACGCAAACATGCTCAGGCCAGTCGGTATTTTCAGTTAAGGGAGGGTAAATTCGCGGATTTACCATATGTAAGGCGAATTACATGGAAACTAACCTATTACAAAAGGAATTATACTATCTCCGTGGAGGTCTTAAGCCAGCAATATGTCCGCAATCACATGGACTGGACCGAGGCCGCCGGGCGCTATCGACTGAACACCAAAAACGACGGATAAGCTATGAAACTTGAAGGAAAAACAGCCCTTGTAACGGGCGGGCGCGGCGGCATTGGCCGGGCCATTGTCGCGCGGTTCCTGCGCGAGGGCGCAACCGTCTTTGCCGCCGATCTCAGCGAACAGGGGTCGCTGGCCGCCCATGACGATGATGGCAGCCATTTCCTGCGCATGGATGTGGAAACGGCGATGGCGATTGGGTTAATTGATCTAGAGGTTTTGCAAGTGACCATGTCAGAAATGATGACATTAGACAAGGACTTGAAGTCAAAGCCACAATTTTCAATGCAATTAGGTCTAGGCGACTTTTCTGGCTTGGTCGTGTGATCAGAAAGCCCGAAAACAGTGCCGTTTTAACATGGAGACCAAGAGGGAGACCATCCAAAAGATGGAAATACCACATCCCAGACGATACGATGCTACCACTCGCGACAGCTGAACTTTTCTGCCTCCCACCCTCGTGGGAGGCCTCCGCCCTCCCAAATCGGAGGCTGTGCCAACGGTCCACCAACCTCCAAAAGCCTGAGCAAACTAACCTCAAAAACCGAAGCTCGGGCCTCCCAAAGACCGGATTAGGGCAACATCCAAAACCCGAAAACCCCCCAAACCGGATGTTGACCCAAAGCCACCAGATTTTAGCAAAAATTGCAGATTTCATACCTAGCAGATTCGACCCGAAACCGGAGCTGAGTGAAATACGGTCCAAAATTCTCTTTTCTACCGAAACAAATTCCTGTGGCAGATATAGTTTCCTCTCTGGGGTCCGCTCTATATCTGTTTCTAACCCTGATGAAGTTAAGTTTTGTCTCATAAATAGCCTCAAGTTTTGATTAGAAGTTTTTTTTGCGAAAAAAGAGGCCTGGGAGGGGGCTACTTGCCCTCCAAGCTTTTTGGTCACTTACAAACGGAACTAAACTTTTGATTTTCGGAAAGAGTCCTTTCCCGATGTTCTAGGACCCCGTTCAAACGCCTCAAGCGATAGTGCCTCATGGGCGTAGTTGACGATCAGTCGGTCGATGACTTCTTCACGCAGATTGGCCAGTGGGCGGTCTTGGTGGTTGACGGGCATAGTGTTTTTTTCCTTTTGCTAGCACATTGGGTTAAGCAAAGATCGCGCCAGAACGTTTTTCCTTTTATTTACAAAGGCTTACGTCTGTTTTCGAATGCGCTCCTGTTGCCACATTGGCGACAACTTGGTCAAATTGACTTAAGCAGCCGGGCGACTGGTCGTTTGCGCGCAAAGTCAAAACCATCCAGCTTGAAACCAATCCGGCGGATCCGTACTCGGTCAATATCTGGGCTATCGGCCGCGATGATGTGCTGTACGTGCACGCCGGCGCGAATCTCGCGACCTGGGTGGAACACATGCTCGAGGATCCGCGGGTGCGGGTGCGGTTCGATCAAACGTTGTACGAACTGCAGGCAACGCGCGTCACCGCGCAGGCGGAATTTGATGCCTTCAGTGACGCCTATGAAAAGGCCAGAACCGGTCATTTTGGCTGCGATGCTGCCTTCCATGGCATAGATGGCTTCAGTCCAATTCGCTGTGACCTTGCCACCGGCAACCTTGTAGTTGGCCTTGGCATCAAAACGGTAGCTTTCGCTGGAGCACCGGAAACTCTGCTGCGCACTATTTCCGCCCTTACCGATGCGGAAAACGGTGACGCACTTCATGCTCTCCGAGCGGCCGCTGTCGAGGGTGATCCGACCCCATCCAGCCCAGCGGCCATTGAAGTACATACCACATACATCTCCTTGAGGAACGCTTCCGGGTTCACAAACTATTTTCTGCTCACCCGAAAAAACAAGTTGCTCAACGGGTAATTTTCTGCCACCAAGTTCAAGATCTAATTCACCAACTGTTGCTGCCCTTTTAAGACCATCTTCAATATTTTCCAGCTTTTGTGATTGAGGCATACTGGTGTTCACTATCACAGTACCTAAAAAATCTGATAATCATTCGTGAAATAACTTCCTATTTTAACATGAGCATACCGCTGTAAAATTTCCCCTTGATAGTTCCCCTGAAAAGTTCCTTCCTCAGGAAAAATTCTTCAATAGAAAAACCCAGAATCAAATTTGTCCCTCCCCGCCCAAAATTGTAGGTATACTTCCCAATAACAAATACTATTTGTAGACAACGGAGGAATTTCCTAACTGAAAGATCTTTCTCCTGGGGTGTTGGGGGGCAATATTATATCCAAGGCATAGTTATTGGGTCTCTCAACTATGATAAAATTTGCGGTCGAATGAATTCTAATCAGTTTATATAAATCACAAGGCTTAGAAAGTTTCAAAAACATGCTTTAACTCTTGCACTCCATACAACTGGCACCTTACATTTAAAGATACAGGAATTTTTTGCAAGGTTTGTCATCATGGTCCACTACAATGATACATTATCACAATACCATTTGATCGCCTGACAGGGATGAAATGGGTGGTTAAACCTGTAAAATCTAACATTTCTCTGAAGTAGTAAAATATGTCAAATGTATCTGAAAATTCAAAAAAAAAAAATCATTAAGGAGGGCATATTGCTGATCAATGATTTGGGCCTGGAATCTTTTACTTTTAAGAAACTGGCCGAGCGGATCGAATCTACCGAAGCCTCTATCTATCGGTATTTTACCAACAAACACATTCTCTTGGTTTACCTGGTGTCCTATTATTGGGAATGGGTGCGGTTTCGAATTGATTTCAACAGCATGAACATTGAAGATCCGGTCAGGAAATTGAAAATTGTCATCAAAACTATTGTCGACACCGTCAGCACAGCTGCTTGTGAAGCAAAAATTTACAACTCTGTAGTACTGCTTCACCAGGAAACAATGCGGTTCTATTTACAATGACGAAACCTTCTGTCCAGGTCATGGTGGGTGCTCAGAATATTCTCAGATCTACCCTGAAAAATCAACTACTCATGAACTGGTGACAGAAGAGAGGTATGATCGATGCCAAGTATGAAAAGAATGCGCGGCGAGAGTGCAGAGAATGTCAAATTTCACTTGTGACGGTGTTACGAGGAAAAAAGTACGTTGATCTCTAAACATAACTTCCTGCTTGTGTTCCAGTAAAGAATTAACACGCCGATTTTGCTCAAGTCCCAGACATGAAACTTTATCAATCGATTCGATATGACGGTCATCTTTACTGCCTAACTTAATTTCAGCTTGTGGGACAAATAAAGATCTTACCCGTAACCATGCTCTTCTAAAACCATTCGCAATGGAACTAGCAGTATTTACAACCGCATCAGAAATAACTCGGGCCGTTTTAGTAATAGCACCGCCCGGCTGCCCCAGGCGGTGGCGCACCTCTCCGACCTGCCGCACAGGCCCTCCCGCAACGAGTTGCTGGCGGGTATCGTCTCCAGCGTGGTCACCTTCGTCACCGAGTTCGACCGCCTGGGCTTCGAGCCCTTCATCGAGGCGTTCAACGACCGGCACTTCTACCATGGCCGGGACAGCCGGGTGGTGCAGGGTCAGGGTAGTGTCGACGGTCGCGTGGCCGGGGTCTCGCCCAGCGGGGAGTTGATTCTGGCGGGCAGAATAAAAATTTACTTTCTACATTGTTTATATTTATTACTAATAGCATCAAGTACAAACTTCGGCTGTCGTCTTCTTTTCTTGTACCTTCTTTTGTGTAATGACTTGGAATGAACCTACCACATGCTTCATTTAAAACCTCTTGGACATACTCAAAAGCATCATCTACATCTTCATTACTAGACTGAAGTTCCATGAAACAGAACAGATAAAATCTTGAATTTTGTTCAAACAACCCTTACTGTAATCATAATAAAATACTGAAGGCCGGTCCAAGCTTTCTGATCCTGGGGTTCCAGCCCTTTTTCGAACTGGAAGAAGACCAGGCCGAAGGCCTACGCGAGTTCCTGACAGAAAACTTGCCGGAGTTCGTGCGCAAAAATGGTCTTCAGCAAGGAATCTCGGTCATTCTGCCCATTGAATACACAGACGACCAATCGCTGTTGGACAAGATCAGGGCCTGGGCTCGGGACGGGGCTGCTGCGCTAGAGGCCCGATTCTTCGAGTTTCCCCAGGTAGTCACTTTCAGATTTAGAACAGCTTCTACCCCAAACCCTAATGATATCGTTGCCTTGTGTCAGAACTGCGGCGATACCATTCTTTGACCAATCTGTGTATAACACTGTGTCTTTTCTGTCAGGGTCAAAGGAGGCGTTAAGGAGTGATTTGGAACATAGTGCCTTAATCTTGTCATAGGCCGTTTGCGCTTCTTGGGTCCAAATGGTGTCGAACTTGGTAAGCTTATCATTATTTCCACGTTGTAATTTGCTTAAGATAAAAGCTCATCCCAAAAGCTTACCTCCTCATCAGGCGGTGGTCTCTCTATCTGTCGTTTTGCAACAGCTCTGTGAATGACGTTCGGTTGTGATTCACGAGTGTCTGGTTCTCCAACTGCTTTATCTCGCAAACAACAACCAAATAATCTCCCAAGCCACGTTAGTTTAGTCTTCATATATAGATATACCACTGAAAATACAGTTAATTAGAACCAGCTGATGACCCTTCAGGAGATTGAATTCGAACAATGTCAGAGTCACTGTGACGGAGGCTTCAGCTCTGGTGAAAGCTGGTCATCTGGTCTGCTTATGAAATTTCCACCTCCTCGTGCATGAAGGGCGCTCAAAACAGAACACGAGAAAGGGTGCAACCAAAAAGAGCAAGCTGTGATAGAAGGACGGGAAGGAGTTTCCAGGAAGGGGAGGGTCGTGGAAACCGAGGACCCCTGCTTCTTGTTATTTGTGTTGTTTGCCAGGGACGAAACGGAGTGGCCTGTGTTGCCACCCCTCCTCTGGAAGACTGCGACATAGTATGGGCAATTCTTGACAGCATTTCCTCCGAGTAAAATTTTATAGGGCAAATCTTCTAGAATCAAAAACTTTTTTTCACCCCGTGTCGGGTGGATCCAAGGGAGGCCGCGGAGGGCCTTAGGCCCCCTAATATTTTTCTGACACCCTCATTCGCATTCCGTTCTTTTTTCTTTTTTACTCTTTTCTTAAGTATACTTGTCAATTTGATCAATTATTAGTAGGTGATTTACCCATTTAACAACAAAAACCTTATGGTATTGGATGCAAAATTAAAGTCGGTTATTTTTATTAATGTTGATCCAAAAAACAGTAAAAATTTAAATGAGATCGAAAAATTCGTTCAGCCCCTAGAAAAACGGTGGTAAATCAAGCAAATTTACAACTTAACTACTTTGGGTCATGCCAGACTGTAATAGGTAAACATATATGAATTATTGGATATTATGTTTTTCACTTAATTATTTAAAATTCTATCAAAAATTGTTTGGAAGAAAATTATGAAAGTAAGTCTTTACTATCATATTTACAAAACAGTAGAACCTAATAGGCAAAGTTTTTGTTTTTTTCCTCTAGATCTTACAATTAAGGATTGCAAGGTATATAAGGATATATGAATTTTATACATACTACGGCTATATCAATTCATCTTGTCAGGAAAATGTGAAAGAAACAGTCTGTTTTCTGAAAATAATTGCAACACCTCCCATCCCATTTTTATAACAAACATTTAAACAATTTTATATTTTGTAATCGATTCTCTTAGATGGTACCCTCTGGGTCTAAATTAACCGTATTTCCCAAAGTGTCGTATAATTTGAATTTCAGGTCCAGTTGGGGATGAGTGACTAGTCAATCTTCAAACATACCTCTAATATTGTGACATTGGTAGTCCCTCCTAGCCCAACTTAACCCTAAACCCTCGGTCTAATATACTTTCAGGTCAAGTTATAGATGACTGATGAGCATTCGGACATATCTTCAACATTTTTACAATACTAGTCCCCTTAAGCCTAATTTAACCCTAACGCCCTTTGCTTTGCTTTGACTCGTATTACGTATGAGATTCGTATTCTGAAACAAATAAACAAGCATCCATTAGCATATTTGAAACCATTACCAAACCACCTTAATTGCAGTGGACTTCGTAACAGTGCTACAAGAGTAGTATCATCGCATAGTATCAAATTAAGGTAGAATTGTACATATAAGGATTTTGCTCTATGAATAAATCAACATTAAATTGAACTAAAGTTAAAAAATTCATCTTACATTTATGCTGTCCCACGGTTTTCCTTGAATACTGTAAAATACAAACATAACTGTTTCTATGGAATTTTGTTTTATGTCAGTATTGCCTTCTTCCCAAAAAATATTGTATATGTCAGATTGGGAGAAGCGTAAATATTCTATGAACTATATTAATCCGTGGTCCATACGTTGTCCGTAAGGATCATTTTCAATGAGCTAATTCAAATGCAAGTATTTATATAGTTTAGGTTTTGTCATATCATTTGTTTAAAACATAAAGCTAAATTTTAACCTAGTGGTAAATCGTAAAGTCATTTATCCAGAAGAACGCTCTTTAATCATAGATTTTGACCCAAATAGCCGCCAAGAAGCATTTAAAACCAGTAACATTAATAAAGCCCGCATCACAGCGATGTTTTATAACAATAAAGGCGCAGCAGCGATGTTAAAGCATGATTATGATATTGCTTTTAGCTATTACAAAGCTGCTGTGGATATTGATAGCAACTATTCAGGCGCTTGGGGCAACCTCGGGGTGTTATTCAGATTAACAGTGACAACCAACCCAAGACCCACTTTGGAGACACTGGGATGTGAAGATGATGCTGATAATGTGAGAGATGGCTGTGAAACTCAAGACCCACTTTGGAGACAGTGGGACGTGAAGATGAAGATGATATTGTGAGAGATAGCTGTGGAACATGGGGAAGATGACAACCAACCCAAGACCCATTTGAGAGACACTGGGATGTGAAGATGATGCTGATAATGTGAGAGATAGCTGTGGAACATGGGGAAGGTGACAACCAACCCCTCCATGATCCGAGCCCATCAACAGGATTTAGGACACTTTTTCACACAAGACACTAAAGGTCAGCTGATCCCCTCGTATTTAAGCGAATTAGATAAACAAGTGGCCAAACAGCATCAAACGATGCTGGAAGAGATCCAAGCCCTGACAAAAAATCTCGACCATCTCAAACACATTGTTCAAGCCCAACAGGCAAACACGGTTGGGACAAACCAAAAAGAACCCGTCATTCTTTCAGAATTGATGGAGCAGGCACTGACAGCTATCAATCAGGGGTTGAAGATTTATTCTTTGCGATTGAAAGCCAGTTAATTGAACAAGTCGGCGCGGCACATGGTGGGAATTTACAACTTGCACGGAGTCGTAACGATCTTGGTTATGCGCTAACACGCTTAGCATTGCGTCCCTTAATTTTGCAAGCAATGGAATATTTACTAGATTTACGAGATACCTTGCTTAATTTTGGGCGGGAACATCTCGAAACATTGATGCCAGGCTACACACATACACAACCTGCACATCAGAAGCTCAAAAGTTTTGTGGATGCATTTCTATTTTCTTAAACAGCGTTGAGCTTAGCTGTTATACAGCCATGGTAAGATGATGTAATCAATATTGTTGGTGTTCTCCCAGGAAGTTCTTTTTGAAGACTACAAAATATCTAGTCAAAATGAAGATCGTATTGCTTTTACTGTGGACTTATCACTATTTTTAAGAGCACTTAAAAGTAGCATGAGCATGGATGGAGATAAGCTACAAATTAAGCTTGTCAAAAAGCCCCTCTTCGCTCAGAGAGGTGCATTCGCGGATGAAATGCACGTTGACCCAGCCTAGACATGGCAAAGGTGAGGGTGGCGATTCGGGGAGGGTTGTGTCTGGATGTACCCAGCATGCGGCGTGTTCGGTGGCCTGGGACGAACGAAACGGAGGAGAGAATGACCTCTGCGGAGTGCAGTCGGTCCTGAAAGTTCTTTGCTGCGCGGGCGCAGAAAGGGCGATTCTTTGTAAGGTGGGATGTGGTTGAAAATGGAAACGAGCCATGCCCAACGGCAAGCTGATGGTCGTGGCGCGCCGCGGCCTGCATGCCAGGGTGCCGCCTGCGCACTCGCGGTTCCGCTGCCCCCGTCTCTGGCCCTGCCTGTTCCCCCATTGACAATGTGGTCGCGGCAAGCAACGCCCGGGCGGGCGCGCCGCAAGGAGATCCCCACGTTGGAGATTGGCTCCGAGGAGTGGGGCCGCGTCGTGCCGATCGGCGTCGGGTCGGTCGTCATGTACTGCGCGGGCTTCTTTGCGGTCACGCGCCACCGATGCATTGGCAAGCACACGGCAGGTGGAGTCATGGGTATCGAGGCTGCCCCTGATGTTGCCGCCGCCGTGATAGTAGATCAGCAGCGCGCCCTCGCCCGCCTCGAAGCCCTCAGGCGAATAGAGCCTTGCATCCAGCTTTCCGTCGGCGCCTGCGACCTTGATGTCCTCCACCGACGCGATGTCGGGCGGCGCAGCGTCGACCGCTTTCATGTCGCCTTCGAACTCGGCGCGCGCCTCGTCCGGGTCCACACAAGGTTCTCCAGCGTCACGAACCACAATCTTGTACGGATGTGACCGATCCTTTCGTTTTTTAGAGAGCGACTCCTTAAATAATTTGGAGAGAATAGAACGGTCTTGCTGGGACCAAAATTGTATCATTTCAGAATTGGATAGGTCAATCTTGTCCCAACCGTGTGCTAAGGCTGTAATGCATCTTGACTTCAAGTCCGATAAAGTGTCATAGTCAGTACCTATGATTTGCTTCTCGAGATCAATAAGCGTGAGTGACAAGAACTAGAGGTGGTACGCATTGATCAAGCTCGACTCGTACACCATCTGCTATCCACTGTGCCAGGCCTTCGTAGAGATGAGGCGATGCTGCGCATTGACAGTCTTTCCAAAACGCAGCTTGATGAACTAATAGCGACGTATGCACTTAAGGAAATGAAGTTCCGCGAAGCACTCAAACTAGGGCTGCACGAGGATCTGGTGTTCAAAACAGAACTCGCGAACCGTTACGACAGTTACATGCGCCTCAGCCTCGACAAATTTGAGGTCGCGTTGCCCACAAGTGGGGGAACCATGAGTGGCGCACCGTCAAAACATTCTTCTTGGAAGGGTTCTTAAATTTAGCTTCAGCTAAAAATGTTCTTGCTGTTTTTAAGCATTAGGAAACCCACAAAACGATGAGGGATTTCTAGGGAGGAAATTTGAGGTGATGCTGGCATGCTCACGAGCAGCTTTCAAGTATTAGGAAATCCACGAGAACCCACGGGATGAGGAGTTTCGAGAAAGGAAATTCGAGACTTCGCCAGTCGCGCCAGCCGCTTCCGGTGCAGGGAAGGAACGCGGACGGACGCTGGCAACCTGGAGATCACTGGCAAAGGTGATATCGGTCAGAATGTTGCCGGAGTAGATCGAGCGCACGGCAACGAGCGCGCCATCGGCAAGCTTGAGATCGACCACATCCGGGGCAAACCCTGCATTCAACTCGCAAGCGACCGCAGCCGCAAGCTCACGCCCACGGATCGTGGAGCTTGTCAGGAAAACGGTGGCATTGCTCTCAATCGAATTTCGGGCAAAATGTTTTCGGACAGTGTTGGTAATAATGTATTTTACCCTTTTTGGCTGCAGTTTCGATCCTTTGTGTATGTGATGGTGATGTCATGAGGTGTACTCTGAAGACTAGTTTAGATGTGTGGATGTCAGTATGCCCCAGTATTATGTTCATGATATATACTTGGCAAGGACCATGCTACCCATGACTGCTTGATTGTTATCATTGTTTCATTCTATTTTTGCTTCTTGTGTTTGTGAATTATGAGTTTGGCCTTAAAAACTAAAAACTTTAATAATGGACGAGATATGGTGATCCTTTAAGTTATTGAATCCCCTTTATACGAACAGATACAGTTTTCCCATAGACAGGTTTCCTCTAGTTACCAATTACATAGAAACAATTAGGTCAGTCAGTTTTAATTATCATACTTGTATTCACTTGTGGGAATTCAAGAAAAAATGGGGAAATATCAGTGTTGTTGGTATCTTTTAAGTTCAATGCTAAGTCAATGAGTTCTCTTAACACTGGATTCTCTCGATCGATGGATGCAGGTTGAACCCAAGTCGCAGTCAACCCACTCGATCTGTTTTCATTCATCGTATCGAATGCAGTGACGATCCAAATCGGCTGATCAAGGCTCTTAAATATCGATTCGATTTTTTCTTTACGCGTCATCACTCAATCTTTAAAGCCATTGATCGATCCGTTTTCGCCCCATTCGATGGTCGTTTCGGCGAAAGGCATTGTCGCAGTTTTCATCCCATGCCATCCATCTTATGAGATGCCGGTATGCTGCCGACCTTGGTGGTAAAGCCTGCGGCAATGCTGGAGGCAGCCGAGAAAGGTTACGGCACGGCGACCGACATGGCCGACTACCTGGTGAAAAAGGGCGTGGCCTTTCGCGATGCCCATGAGATAGTGGGCAAGGCCGTGCACTTCGCCATCGAATCCAAACGCCGCCTCGCCGAGTTGCCGCTGGCAGAATTACAGCAATTTTCCGAACATCTTGAGGAAGATATCTTTGCTGTGCTCGAACTTTCCTAATGCATTTGGCTCACTGTGAGTTCTGGTAAATACTCGTCAATGCTTAGGCATAATTCTTGGGGGTGTCCTATAATCATAAATGTTTATTCAAATACGAAAGGCAGTGGTATTCTTGGAACAACAATAATCACAGCTGGCTTGGTGACAGATCCATGTAACAAAGGTCTACATCTGTATTCACTCACAGCTCTTATTCCATCGCGAAGACTGTACAGCGCTCTATAGGGGTCCTAATGCTCACATTTGTTGACTTTCAACGGTTTCCTCGCAGCTTCCATTGCTATCGAATCAATGCTTGATACCAAAGAGGCATTGGAAGGCGATGCAGAATGAAGAACAGCAGTGAAGCCACTCGTTGAGCTTTTGTTGCCATGAATATCTCCAAAAACACCTGCTTGCTGCAAAAGAACATCCCCGCCATTTTCACTAACAGTATCGACATAAGAGTTTCTATTCTGGAAATTGTTTTCATCTTTTCCACGATGCGTTTTATTCCCTTGGCTGTTGTCAGTGGAAAGTAACCACGAAACATCGCATGGAAATAGGCTCCTAGAGTGGTCGAGCGAAGAGGGCTTTCGTGGGCCACGAGGCTTGCGGCCGTCGCCCAAGAAAGAGATTCCACCTCAGCCGCGAAACGGACAGCCAAGATCCAAGAAAAGACAACTCACTCGGCCGTTCCGGGGCAGCAAGTTGGATTGACCGCTCTTGCTCCCGAAACGGAATCTCCCTTGAGAGGGCACGCAACGAACGCCCGTCCTGCTGACGAATCTTGGAAAACGATCAAAAGCGAAGATACAAGCCGATGTGAAATGGAAAATCAAATTGAAGAGCCACGTCCTAAACCAGAAAACAGTCTTAAGCGAAAGTCAAATGGCTGGGGCTCATCAGGGCTCAGCAGAAGGTTTAAGAATTATGAACTCTGATTTCATCCTGTTTTGGATTCGCAATGTTTTACGGAAATTGTATTTAATACAATGTATTTAGTTAATATTTAATATGTTCTTATTTCAATAGCCCACTCATTTTGTTATCAAAGAAAATGATAAAACCGTCATTCATCTAGGCAACTCTTACACCGAGCAGTTGAAGCGGTTACACTTATCGATAATTTGAAATTCCGGAAGTTTACCATTTTCCCTCCATACCATGAAGAGGAATCCACTTAAGCAGTTTCAGCAAGCGTTCATTGAGAATTTTTAAGTTTTAGGTCCATGCCAAACATTGTTTGTCAAACATTTAAATGTTTTACCATTTGGCCACGTCGCAAAACTGTGCTCCTCAAACAAACACTCACCGGCTGGTCAGCGGCGGTCGCATCCCGACCCGCGAGCAGCTCGACGACCCCCGCCAGTGCCCAACGGTCCTGCTGGCCCTAGGCATGGACTTCAACCTGTGGTGGTGCCGGGAGGACGCGAGCGAGCACTACGAGGCCGCCCGCCGCGGCGACACGGTCACGCACGAGCGCCAGCTCGAGCAGGTCTCGACCTACATCGACCAGGCCAACGCCGACCCCCGCGGGCCGATCCTCCTCTACTGGAACGCCTTCCCCCATGTGTTGGGCACTTTACATCGAAAGAGTTGTCGTAGAAGGTTCGAAAAAGGGTTCTTTTGATTGGAAATTAGACGGACTTGTATCCTTTTCAATAGCTAAAAGTTATTGGAGGGCAACTAACACCCCTTCATTTGATCATTGGATTGCTAATCAGAAGTTTTAGTGAGCTTTTTGAGATTCAGAGTGATGGGAGGGTAGATACCACCCCCTACACCTTGTTTTTTCCCAAATATATTTGATAGAAATTTTGAGGCGACACTCCTTTCTCCATTGAGTCATGAATGAACAGTTCAAACTCTGCAAAAAGAGTTTGTCGAAATAGCGTTCCTCTTATTTGTTCTAAAGCATAGCAAATGAGTGAGGCTTTTTCTTCAGGGGATTCTGCTTTTTTTAATAAATGCTCAAGTAAAAGTTGTTCGTGAAACGTGGATGCCACTTCTGCAACAAAAATCGGATAATGAGCATCTTGAAATTCCTGATTTTTGTTACTTAAGTAAGTATGCATGCTATGCCCTGATCAAACTTGCATTTACTTATTCAAGCTGAGAAGGTCCCAGGGGTCGGACGCGTTGTTGTTTCGATTACAGAAGTTCGGGGGAAGGATACCGTTGAAATGTGGAGCTTTGACTATGTGCAAGGCGTCCACGTGAAACACCCCGACCGCTTTGAAGGTTCCTTTGTCCTGGAACTCGCATAGCGCTATGGATTGGATCGAGAGAAGAACTGAATAAGGAAGATTGTATTAGACAGATGTAACCAACCCCCGCGAGGTGTCGATAAGTCTCAATTAGAACCATCTCATATGCACACCATCATGCATACAATGCAATACAGAAAGGACAGAACTCAGAAAGGAGGGGAGGGGAGGAGAGGGGAGCCTCCCCTCCCCTCCCCTCCACCATCTTAGCCACATGCCCAAGGGGAAAACGCCAGTGGCCAGAAGGAGGAGACGGGTCATACATTCCCAACGTACACTCTGAGAAAACCATGGGGAAGCCAAAGACCATTCAGTGAACGCGTTAGCACCGGCGTAACCAGTTCGCTGTTGGGAAGTTCACATTATAATTAAAACCGATAAAAATGTTGCCTACTTGAGCGATAGTTTTCCATGTGTGTTTCCTCATTGCTCCTTTAGCATGGAACTGCTTGTAGCAAGGGGGGCAATAGCTTTCCCCACACTCTGTGCAGTCCTTGAAATGGAAGATATAAAAGTTGATTTAATAAGATAGCAGGATCTTAAGTACAATCATAAGCTCTGCACATGATTTTATTGTGGACTGTTTACGAAGTTCCACTGAAAAATTCATCATCAATCAACTCAAACCATACTGCTGTTGAATCAAGACTTAATATTGGGGATGGATGGTGTGTATCGAATGACCCAAGTCCAAAACTTTCAATTGACTTTGGTAGACTAGTTACAATATCAAAGATAGCAACTCAAGGTGCCTATTACAATGAACAAGCATACTATGTTTCAAAATATTCTGTCAAGTTTGGCTATTCTGATGTCAGATGGCATGATTACAAAGAAGATACTGTGCCAAAGGTACAGCCCACGCTCATACACGAGCACACGATTTCCCTCGATAATACAAGGGTGCACCTTGTCTGCATTAAACAACATCTTCTTGAAGCCAGTCTGTTTGAAGGCCTGGGTTATACGTTCCACCCAGGAGGTCTCCTGCTTGTGCCCTGTCGCTTCCGCCAATGCTGCCGCTCCGTTTAGCACAGTGTCTTTGCTGTAATCTATCGCGCCTAGACTCATGTTTATTCTCCAGATCGAGTTATTTGAGAAGTCTCAAGAGGGACTAGTTCTAATGCATTATACGGTGTGTCAAAAATATGAACTCCCATGTCTCCCAGAGTTCCGCAGCCATAGTCCATTAATTTTCGCCAGTTTCCTGGATGATAATAGCCTTCTTTATATGGTCTTTGTGCAGAAGTTCCTAACCATAAATTCCAGTCTAAATTCTCCGGAACGGGATCTGACCCTTCTGGAACAGGACCATCGTAACCCCAATTTTTTGGCGACCATGCTCTAACGGTATGTACTTTTCCTATTATTCCAGTAGTAATAAATGATCTACTAAGCCAAACAACGATATTTTGATAACCTGAGTCTTATGAATCATAGGCAGCGCAAAAGGACTACCTAAGTAAAGAACGATGTTGGCACAATGTATTATTCATTACTTCTTTTGTCTTACATCAGGGCACTTTGTATCGAAGGATTTGTCGTAAAAACTTTAAAAAGGGCTCATTCGATTGGAAATCGAAACAACTAGTGCCCTTTTTAATAGGTGAAAGTAATTGGAGGGCAACTAACAACCCTCCTGCTGACCCGTTGCCCGCCCCCTATCCGCGGTCCACACGCAGCTGGCATCTGGCAAACGGTCCATCCCGAGGATACAGACGATGGGAACAACTTTGGTGTCCGTTTTAGGCGACGGTCGCTCAAGTTTGCTGTGATCGACCAACCCACACCTTTGTGCGTTCGCCTGACACCGAACCCTACCGAGCTCGACGCTTCAGGTGCGTCACGAACACCACTGCTGGCCAGCCCTGTTGATGTGTTTGCCTCTCCTGGTGATTTATTTGCGATTTTCGGACAAACCTAATTACGTTGTTCAAACACAGTGGCATTATTCTTAGAATAATGATCTTTTTCTATAAAATAGTTAAAACCAAAATCTCTTAGACAACACAATCCTTAATTAGAATTAAAGAGGATTTCCTATTTCGAGGGAATAGGTATTACATTGGTGTGTACACCAGTAGGGACTGAGAGAAGAGCACAAAAACTGGAATGCAAACTTGAAAGCACAAGGGAACATAGCCAGGAAAATAGGCATTTGAAATTTGTTGTGAAACCCGTTTATTAGTTTTTGGCCTATTGAACCTATTTACAACCTCTGAAAGTTTGTAGATTATGATTGGGGCATCATAAAAGGACTTTTCACATACAATATTAGCAGTAGATACGTTAAGAATCTCATGACTGTGCCTAATTTACATATTCAAGTGACTGTGCCTAATTTACTTATTCCCATGAGTGCGCCTAATTTATATATTCCCATGACTGCGCCTAATTTACATATTCCTGCGGACCGGAGAGGCGGGCGCCCGCGCCATCGCCGCCGCGCTTGCGCCGCCCGGCGGCTGGCTGTGGGACGGGACAGGCGACAACCCGTATTTCGGGTTGCTCGGCTGGGCGGGGGCGATCGTGGTCACCGAGGATTCGGTGAACATGGCCTCCGAGGCCGCGTCGACCGGCAAGCCGGTCTTCATCGCGCCCCTGTCGGGCGGATCGGCCAAGCTGGCGCGGTTTCACGCGGCGCTGTCGGCGCGCGGGCTGACGCGGCAATGGTAATACCATCTTGCCATGAATACACACTTTTAAAGCTCGCTTAGGGATGTTTTATGTATCTTGTACGAATTCACGTATCAGATGGCAAATATGAGAAGAATCAATCAGGAAATACAATGATAAAAGGAAACATAGGCCAATTTTGTATTTTATTCAGTAATTCGTTCGTTTACATTTAGGAATAGCCAATCAACTTACAGCAATCATGACCCCGTGATAAAACCCATGTAGCTTGATTGGCTGATGTTAAATTGGACAGTAGTTTTGAAGAAGAGGCCAATGCAGTACGCGACAAAGTAGCGGCAGAACGGCAGAAGTTGCCGAGTGATGCTGAGCCTTCGACCATTACGGTTGGAGGGCATGACAGTCCAGTATTGAGTATCGGTTTTACGGACAAAAAGCGTAGCTCAGAAGCCATTCGTGATTATGTTGATCGTTATGTCACGCCTTTATTCCGTAATGTCAAAGGTGTGGGCGGCGTGTCTGTGTATGGGGCCAGCCCTTACGCGATGCCAGGAACTCGGGAAGCAGACACACAATGACAAGATAGGCCGCACCCACCACCGTCAGGCGTGTCAACACATAGTCGATATACTCGGCGGTCCGCTCACCCGGACGGATACCCGGCACGAAACCACCATACTTCTTCAGATTATCCGCCGTTTCCGCCGGATTGAACACCAGAGCGGTGTAAAAGAACGCAAAGAACACGATGCCCGCTGCATACAGCGCCATGTAGAGCGGCTGACCATGGCCCAGCAGCGTCGTGACGGACCACCGCCGCCATCGGCCTGCTGTCGTGCGCACTGATGCAGGGTGCGATGGCAGCCGAGCCGGCCAGCTGCAAGCAGGTGCGTTTCGCCGAGATCGGCTGGGCCGACATCGCCGCGACCACCGGCGTGGCCATGACCCTGGTCGAAGGCCTGGGCTATCAGCCGCGCAAGATCATGGCATCGGTGCCCATCGCCTTCACCGGCGTGAAAAGCGGCCAGGTCGATGTGTTCCTCGGCTACTGGGCCCCCTCGATGGACCTTTCGGCGCGATGTCGCGAGACATAATCGAGGCCGAGATAAGACAACATTCCGATAACGCCGGCACCGAGGACAAGCAAGACCTGATCGGGTGGCAGAATCCGCTGCACGGCGATCCCGACGATAAAGCTGCTGAGAATGAGGATCGACGAATGCGTGATGATCGGCTTTTTCGGCCGGCGTTTCGCGTTCGGCGTGGTCGAATCGTCCCCCATGGGAGTTTCCCGGCAAGTCGATGGAAGCAAACAACTCCCGCGGCACGTAACGGCCGCGAGATGCACGGTACCTGCAGATCGCTTGCTAGTCGGCGACGCCGATCCGCGCGAAATACGATCCCAGATCCTCCGAAAACCGCTCGTCCCGGGCCAGCCGCCCGAGATGCGCCCACGAGCGCTCGTACTCCGGAAGCGTCGGCATCAGGGGATCGAGCCCCGCCTTCTCGAGCTCCTTCGCGAAGCGCCCCTCGTTCGAGAGCAGGCACAGCTCGCATGCGAAGACGATGTCCGCGAGGCTCACGGTACAATTATTATTACTGTAAATCTACTTTATTAAGTCAATCTACTTTATTAAGTAATTTTTTAAGTAAAT
Organism: Alatinidae sp. Z8VKAUB7J3; assembly: GCA_010016025.2. Lineage (NCBI taxonomy): Eukaryota > Metazoa > Cnidaria > Cubozoa > Carybdeida > Alatinidae > Alatinidae sp. Z8VKAUB7J3. The sequence continues at coordinate 173,812,246 of JAAAKM020721499.1, read as the reverse complement.
CGACTTTATTATTAAGTATATTTATTATTAATTATCAATTGTAATATATTATTAACTATTAATAAATCAGTAATACTATTTAGAATAATAATAATAATACTAATTCAATTTTGATAAATTAATAATAATTATAAATTAACTAAATAATAATAAATAATCAATAAATTTGTTTAAATAAATAAAATAATAATATGCTTACGTCGTTTATGCACTACGCTGGCGCAGATAAATCACTGTTTGATGTCATTTACGATGTGTTCTACGACACGATTTTGCCTTTAAATGGCTTGCTAATTTGTTTGTTTGTTATTTATCGTTGGAAGAGTGCAAACTTCAATGCTTCTTTGGAAGAGGGCAGCAGTCGTTACACAGGTCGCTGGTTTGAAAAATACGTGGATATATCGCTGACAACCTTTATTCCACTTATTTTACTCGTGATTTTTGTAAAATCGGCGGCCAGACAGAGTTTCTTTTTCAAGCTAGCATATGGTTGAGGAATTATCACCGCCGCGACGTGCGCTGCCAGCTTCAGTTTTTTTACCGTCCAGCCATTTTCATCAAATTCCAAAACTGCTTCTATATAGCCTTGTTTTAGTACTTCGGCTTTTAGTGAAGCCGCAGTCATTGCCATTGCCAGCTCGGCTTCCAGCACTGCAATGAACAATTGTCGATGTGTTTCATTATCAAACTCAATAGCGGATAAGCTCAGTCCTATCAACTCTAAAGGAGGCTTTTTCTCTTTTTTTGGGGGGGGGGGGGTTGGGGAGCCGGGAATTATGGACGTTTCGCCCAATGGACAACTGGTTAGCCACTTGTTATCCTGCTACCGAAATTTTGCCTCTCTGATCTGGAGTCCTTGGGGGATACTCTCTCCCAGTCACTTCATATTTAACATTGCCCAGTAGCCCAATTCACTATTTTGGATTGAAATCAGCATTTTACCCGAACTTCATTACTTGAGCTACGAAGCAAAATTTTTGTCTGGTGGAAATCAGCAAAAGATCGTGATTGCAAAATGGCTGCCGTTGAATCCGAAAATCTTCTTGCTCGACGAACCTACTCGAGGCGTGGACGTAGGCGCAAAACGCGAAATCTACGAATTGATTCATCGCCTGGCTGAAGATGGCGCGACTGTGATTTTCGTTTCCAGCGAAATGGAAGAAGTAATCGGCCTGTCCGATCGAATCATGGTCATGCATGAAGGCCGAATCACCGGCGAATTGAAGAAAATGAAGTCATTCCAGAATCATAGATAAATCACGATGTACGGTGATCGTCTTATCAAAACCAGATTTGCTGCTCTCAGATGACGTAATCGCCTATAGCTTTCTTGTATCCAAAGTGTTTCTGTTGCAGGAACATCTTTTTGTAAACAATGTTGAAACACATAAGAGCTTCTACTTGTAGATAAGTTTGGCAATGCCTGAATTTTTAACCAATCCTTAAAATGATGTTTTCTCTGGAGCGTAAAATATAAGATGGTACTTGCTGTTTCAGAAGGCTTTTTTTTCGAAGTAAATGATTTGACGTACAAGATAGTCACTGCTGTACGTAACAAACTCCATAATTTTTATTTAAAAAGTGAATTTGTAATTTGTATGGGACATGGGGACCTCATAGTCTCCTTAAAATGGGTGGGTCATAATAATTTGCGTTATTGGGGTGAAAATTTCAACGAAGTTGAAAATCGATTTTCAGCAATCATACAATTATGCGCATAAGAGCAGGCGCGAGTCCTTCAAACCGACGCGATACACGTCATTTGAACAAGTTTTAAGCCCATCTCTTTAGCCATAAAATGTCCTAAACGACATAAGCCCAGATAATTTCCATATGCTTTTTCTAATAAATATTGAGTTGCATACATTCCGGTAACGATCAGGCCTTTTTCATTATTTTTTATGGTGGGAGAAAAAAATACATGTTGCAGGCATGGAAACCCTAGATAAGGAACATCCTTATGATCTTTTCGAGGATCAAAAATGGCGGCTTGAAAGGCCGAAGGAACTCGGAGCAAAGCTGCCCATTCAGCGTGATCTGCGCGTACTGAAGAGACAGCGTATGTGACAGGGGGTTGGCTTCGTGCGTAGCCGGACTGTGCCAACCAATAAATGCCGCCGCATCGAAGCTCTCATCGAGTTCCTGCACCATGTTGAAAGGGTGTCCGGACCAACCACGGATGAGCCGCGCCTCCGACGGTAGACGTTCAGCCTGAATGTTACGGCCACTACCGTGAGCATCTTTAATCCATATCTCGGTAGCCTCACAGCTTTTTCTTTCATGAGGAAATGAATTGCCAAGGGCTATTCCTTAATTTAAGTCTTAAATGTTAATATTTCAAATTCTAGGTCCTGTGAGGAAAGGGGAAGCCAGCAAGGGATACAATTACAATCAAGGAAACATTCAGGTAAAATGGCTGATTTAAATTTTCTTGAAATTTCAGTGTGCAAATGAATGGTTGAATAAAACATGAGAAATGCGAGTTTGTTCTACAATCAGCTTGCAGGGATTAAATATAACAGACCAGGTCGCGGTACTAGACGGCAAAATACTCGGCAAACCCCATACACATGAGAACGCGACAGCTCAGCTAAAAGGCGCATCCGGCCAAGCAGTGTGCTTCTATACCGGACTATCAGTATTAAATAGCGCAACCAATAGCGTTGAGACAGAAGTTGTACCTTTTAAAGTGCACTTTCGACAGCTGACAGATAGCATGATCGAGAACTACCTGCAGAAAGAAGCGCCTTACAACTGCGCAGGCAGTTTCAAATCAGAAAACAAAAGCTCTGAAAATGCCATAATCGCAAATTACGCTGTTGCGTCCCACATACTCTGAAAAAAACCTATTAAATCATTAGTAAATAGAGGAAATAGCACAAGGGAGAGTGACCTACCTTGCTTCGATCGTATTTTGTTTCTGAAAATCCTGGAGATACCATTCCCCCAAACAGTTATCCTATTTTTTTTCCAGTTACCCAATGTCTCGATATATAGTCAGCCAATGGTAGAGTACTTTAGAAGGTCCCACTGGAAAGAAGTAGAGAACCAATAGATATAAGAGCAAATTGGGAGAATGAGATTAAGATAGTACTACGAAATCAAATGAGCCAAAAATGGAGCGAGGAAATTAAAAAAAATCAGAACCATAAAAGTTTTATAAAGATGTTGAGGTGGCTTATGGGCAGAAGTTTTACCTTAATCTGAATTCAACAGCTGGATATTTGACATTGTGGATACAGCTATGAGCTAATTAGCGCAAGATTTAAAACATATTCTAAAAAAAGATGTTCCAATAAAAAACAGCACTCAGTCCGAACAAGGTCATAAATCGAATAAGAAGAAATAGAACATTGCTGGCTTCAGAAACAGCTTTCTGAAATAATAAACACTATAAGTAAAATTCCAAACAAAATAATACTATCAAAAATTATATTATAGGGAACATTATTAAGAGTAGCAAAAACAAAAGAAAAAAGATAAATGCATAAGCATTTTCTTATAACAAGCTAAGAATACTTATCGACCTCACATACTTCGTTTACGCAAATGATGCACCACAGCCCTCGGGGGAAGGGATAAAAGCTGTTAACTAAGCCCATCGTTTACATATAATATTGACTATTGGGAAGTATACAAATGCTTTCCGGGGTAAGTTCCTAGAGGATGGCTACAAGGGAAGATTTGTCCATGGAGCGATTTTTGGTGGGGGAAGGTATTTTTCATACAGGGAGAGTTGGATTACCTGGTATTGTTTAAAATACTATCAGAAATTAAATTAAAAGAAAAACAAGTTTTTTCAACTGAAAGTAAGGAGCCGTATCGGACCTTCGGGCTACTTTCACTCAGGCGGCTCGTCTTCATCCACGGTATGGCCCGCAATAATCTCTGATATTACCCCGGCGTCATCGTTTCCGTCAACGCCACATCGCCTCACTCGTTCGGCGTACTCCGCCCCGGCGTCAGAGACTCCTGACGTGCCCTCCCTCGTGCTGGAAAAAGAACGTCGTGCCCAATCCCACGCATACTCCTGCCTGAGACATGCCCCCATCGCCCGCCCTGTATACTCCTCCACAGCGAGGACGTCGTCGTGGAGAGTGAGCGTGAGGGTCTTGGGCTCTGTCATGATTCTCTCAGCATACCAAAGCAGACGACTCGGGAGCTACGGCCGCCGCTCAAGCCAGTTCGGCGGTCGAAACTCAATCTCTCCTTCGACGGGGTCGGTCATGAGGTCGACCTCTTCCTTACTCATGGCGCGAACGAGCGCGAAGCAGCGAATGGGGACGCCTGGAAACGTCTCTTCGAGGTGGGCGAAGCAGGCAAGAAGCGTCGAACCGGGCGCATTTCTTCAAGGCGGCGGTGCTGTTCTGGCTGATCGGCGCGACGGACGGCCATGCCAAAAACTTCAGCATCGCGCTGATGCCGGGCGGGCGCTTCTCGATGACGCCGCTGTATGACGTGCTGACGGTGCAGCCCTCGCTGGAGGCCGGGCAGTTGCAGGCCAAGGACATGAAGCTGGCGATGCGGGCGGGCAAGAACCGGGATTACCGGGTGTCGGACATCATGGGGCGGCACTTTGCCGAGACCGGGCTATATTGGTGGTAGTCCAGAGGCACAAGAAAAGATCGTTGCCGAAATCAACCAGAACGGTGGATCGATTACACCCGACACTATGTCACCCACCAAATCACCCTACCTGTATGCATGTTTACGTGAATCTCACCGGTTAGCCAATCCAAATGTTACCATCCCCATCAAAATGATGCCAACATCAGTTGATGTTCATGGGGAGAAGTTACCTGAGGGTAGTGTCGTGATTTTAGACGGCTACTCACAGGGAGTTGACGCAAAGCATTCAGTAAAAATATTAAACTAATCAGTCCTAGAAGCTTAATCATGCGGTAGTATTGATCAAAAGGTTGCTTTCGTTTAACAATACGCTAGACTTCACTGTAGTGCAATGGCGTTTATACTGAGTTTTAAAGACATTATGCAAACAGCAATTTATCCAGGAACGTTTGACCCCATCACCAATGGCCACCTTGATTTAATTCATCGAGCCACACATCTTTTTTCAAAGGTGGTTGTCGCTGTTGCAAGTAATGAAGTAAAACGTGATGTCAAGAAACCATTGGTAGTGATGTCGCCGAAGAGCTTGCTGCGGCACCCACAAGTCCTGTCAGCTCCAAGCGATTTTACCGACGGGAGCTTCCAAAAAGTCATTCCTGCAACGGCTGACCCAGCGGGTGCTAAACGCCTCGTATTTTGTAGTGGCAAAGTCTACTACGACGCCATGCAAGCCCTCGCCGACAATGACAAATCGGAAGCCATCGCTGTTGCTCGTGTGGAGCAGTTCTACCCTTTCCCTGCGATTGATGACAAAACTGAGGATGATCCAAATAATAAAGAAAATACAGCTTATCCATAACAAGAAGATGGCAACTGGCGGCGTTGTAAGTATCATAATCATCTAATTATTTACAATAGGCAAATACAAAATTAAATAGCAAAGTAACAGCTAATTTAATTCTACAATAAGAGGACAAAAGGGTAAAGAACTATCATGTTAATAGCCCAACATGTGGCATGTATTTTTTGCAGAGCCAGCATCTTATATGTCTTTTAAGCAGCTCCTATGACTTTTCAAGAGGGAATGAGAGCATATTTCCATTTCCTGAAACATGAAAGCGGGTTCGTCTCACCTCCTACAGTGTTGGGATCAACCCTCATCATTGAGCGTCCCCTACGGCCGGGGGGTTCTTGTCGCGCCTTTGCTGCATCTTTTTCGGGAAGTAGAGTCGTTGCTAAGTTGTACAACGACGAAGACGCTGCCACACGAGAAGTGACGAATCTGAGGGAAGTCCCGACGGACGTTGGCGATGGTGTCACCAGGACGCTCCTTACCAGGTCACTACTTACTAGAAAGATATAAATGACTTGTACCCACAGTTTAATTGTATATCCGTTAATTTGATGGTGCTATTTATAATTAACAGGTAAAAATTAAATATGCTGGTTTATGTTTTGGGTTTACAACCATGTTACTGCCTAAAAACAAGTTTATTGCTATAAAAATGTAATAAAAAGCTCCTGTTTACATACATGTATCCGTATCTGTTTATACGAAGTTTTCATAATTCATTTAGAATATTGGGGCAAGTGGCAAGACACGGTTGATGCGGCCCCACTCGCACCAACTCTGGATGCGATCAAGCCTCCCGTGTTGTTGGGCGCCACGTTTACCGTGGATGGGTTCGCCGGACAGATTAGCCGGTTTACCCTTGATATGGGGCTCCAAATCGAACTGATTCAGGATATTTCCGAAGCCACCGGATTCGCGCATGCCAAGCTTGTCGGTCGGGCTCCAGTGTTTAGCTTCGATCCACTCAAAACGTTAGTGGCTACACGTGATCGTTTCTTATTAAGTTGCTGGCTACCACTGAAACCCGGATTAACAAAAAAATAACCTTTCAAAAAAGAAGTCTTCAAAAAAAATTAAGGACCATATTAACCTTAAGGCCAGCAGAAACAAATTCCCATGATAATTCAAGCTCAAAACGCTCAGAAATTACTATTAAAGAATAAATGAAACCCAAAAATGTAAACATATTGCAAACATAGACATAACAGGTGATAATATAAATGAATAAATATATCTTAAAGTCGCACCCGACACACCGAAGCGTTCGCGGATCTCGTTCACCGTGGCCACCGCCGGCACATCGCGGTTGAAGACCTTCTCCATGCGCGCCTCCACCTCGAAACGAGGCACACCCACGACAGCCGCTGCCAGGAGGACGGCGGCCACGCCGAGATGACGTCGGGGCCGGCGCACTGCGTCTCCGGCGAACCACCGCGGGATCACGGCCAGACGATCGAGGGGTGAGGTGAACGGCTCGGACGCTCGCGAACGACGCTCGTCCCGACCATCCAGTTCTTCGGACCCGATGGCCGCGAGCGCGCCGGCTATCGCGTGGTTGGGTTCATGAACGCCGAGCGTTTCAAAGCCCACGTCGAGCAAGCGCTGAGCATCTAGGAGCCTGCCGTACTCATGTCTGTTCCATGGCGTCGCCGGAATTTTTACCAACCGCATCACCTGCGTGCCGCCAACGGCGCGCGCCTGTCCGTGAACCCGCGACCCAGCCATCGCGAGCCAGCGCCTGCCGGGAGGCCGGTTCGGGCGCCCTCCAGATCCAGCTCCTCCAGCGCTCCGCACCCGTCCAGGCACGCGCTCAACGCTGCGCCCGTCAGCTCGGTGCAGCCGGAGAGGTCGAGCCGCCGGAGTGTGTCGCGCCCGGCGAGGCGGCTCCACCCTCGGGGCGCGAGCGCCGTCTGGGACAGGTTCAGCTCGGTCAGGGCCGCCGGCAGCAGGTCGAGGGTGTCGCCGCGCAGTCCGACGCAGCGCGCGAGGTCGAGCGCCTCCAGCCGCTCCAACCCGCGCCCTACCATATTTTTTCCACTTCGGATACAGAACCATTTTCAAAGGTGGTTTCCAATTTTTTGAGACGGTCCGTTTTGCACTAAGGTGGTTTCAAGGTATAAACCGACACGACTTAATGCTGGTTTTTGTTCATATTGACAGCTGAGTAAGTCTACTCAGCAGTCACGGAAGTGCGTGAGAGAACATGTAGGCTTTAAGATAAATGCACAAGCAGAGGAAAACCCTTTAGCCTATTAACATCTTTTTGCCTGTAAACCCGCCTTCGTAAGTTAAAAATGCGTCATTTTTCTAATTTTTCAGAATTAACCCTCCTCCTCCACCCCCAATAGATCGGATCATTAAGATCAAATTTCATTAAGATCTGATCAAAAAATCCGAGGGTAAACCTCAAAACCCCAACCTGGGCTGAAAAACCCAGGAGTGGGGCACTGTTATAACGAGACACTGAAGACCATTAAAGCGTAATGTTCCGTTTCTTCATTTTTTCTTCTTCGTTTTCAATAAAACATATCACCCACAACCCGGTCTGGCAGATCGGGCACGTCGAACCGGCGTAATGTGGACCGGCTTTCTTCGTCGGCAATACTTTGGCGTTAGCCGACAACGGGATTCCTTCCTTACAACGCGGGCAACGGAACGCACGATTCGCCCGCTGGCTCGGCAAACGAATCTTCGCGCCGCAGTTGCACTCGATGATGGGAGAATCCGCCGTCAGTCCAGAAGCCATTGGTGTTGTGATACCTCGTTGATCACTAAAACCGGAAGAACCAATTGTTGGACGGCCAATCATCTGCATTACGAAATCATCGTCAATGACCGGCACGTCAATCCGATGAAGCTGCGCATGCCGACCGGGCGCAGGTTGCGGGGCGCCACGCTGGCGGCCTTCAAAAAGGAAATCCGCCGGATCGACCGTCTGATGCGGGCAGCCCCCGTCTCGACCCGGCTGGCATCGGCACGAAATTAGCGACAATCAAGCCGAACGGATGGGCGCCCACAAGGGCGCCTTTTTTAAGTCCGGCCTGCCTTTTTGGCCAATTTATTGTTATTTTTTTACTACTTTTTCTCAAAATTCATGAAAAACTCATTGTGTTTTCTCTTCTAAATCAAATTAGCGGGCGTGGCTGGGTTGGAACTACCAATTTTGAGAACTTTAATCTTTAAATCATGCCTGCCTCCATAAAAAGTTATCTTCGATTTGTTGATTTTTGGTAATTTTTCGTTACATTTTTTAGGTAACGGAGTCAAGGTCGTGGCCGACTCTGTTGGTGGATTTGTCGAGCGCTTTGGTAATCATCAAATGTATTCCGATAGCTATCGGCCAGATTGCTGTCAAGGAGTCTGGGGAACGTGAAATGCGTACGATGCAGCCAGTTGGAGGTCAAGGGGTCCTCCACTAGAAAATTTTCAAACATTCTCTTGCATATCAGCGTGGGGTGCTGCTGACTACTTGAAGTTTGCACCAAAAACATTGGAGGGGCAAATATTTGTTTACCGTCTTCAAAAAGTTAGGGTTACGAGTCCCACCCATCTCACCTAGGATATACGCACGTGAGTTCATACTTTCCTCATTTCCTCTGTGAAAGGGATAAATTGTCCCCCTTTTCCATGTTTAGCTCGAGAAGACCGGAATTTCTCATACGCAGTGCAGTAAGTGAATTAAGTGGTCTTATTCGTGTAGGTGGACGAGGTTGGGGAATTCGGTTAAGTCATAAGTCCATGGACTTTTTCAAAAAGGGCCAAAGTCCACTTTTCATAATTTTACAATTATGAATTTCATTCCATTTCATTATATTCCATTTTGAATATACCACTAGCGATCGAGGAAGCGCACCGCATCGGTTTGATTCACCGCGATCTCAAGCCGGCGAATATCCTCCTCGACGAGCGAGGAGAGCCGCACGTCGCTGACTTTGGTCTCGTCAAACCCGTGGGCGACGACACGAATCTGACGATGACGGGGCAGATCGCCGGCACCGCGAGCTACATGGCACCCGAGCAAGCGCGAGGGGAACCAGCGAGCGAGCGGTCGGACGTCTACAGCCTCGGAGCGATCCTCTTCGAGCAGCTCACGTTGATGAGGAAGCGAGCGATTTAAATAATAAAAACTACCTTGCGTCAATAATTATCGTTTCTAATGCGGTTTTCTATTTATCATTATTTGGATTTATTTTTGCAATAATTGAAATTGAATTTCATAATTACTTATATTTCATATCAGACAAATTTTCGACAAATCTCAGTTAAGTTTGCCTAAAAATCTATATTATTGTTTAATATCAATATGTTATTGTTGACTTGAATGCAATTTCGCGATACTGTCCATACGAACCGCAGGTCAAGCTGGCCTATGAGGGAGTCCCCGGCGCGGATGTGACCGTCTTCGCGTTCGACGGCGCGACCGCAGTGTCCCAGACCTTCTCCGGCAGCCAAGAAGACGCCTTTCCGACCGGCGCCATGACGATCTCGTTTTGGCTGAAGACCGAGCAAGGCACGACGGACGCCGTGCTTGTCGAGGTCCGGCCGTCAGAGCCGCCGCTGCCCCGATTTTGGCTCGACAATCCCGGGAACGTCACCCTGCATTATGGCAATTCCGCATTCGTTTGCTCCAAGAAAGACTTCTTGAGATCTTGGATGATCGAATCCACTGCAAATTTGATGGCAGCTTGCATTGTCCCTTGCATAGCATCCAATAACTATTGTTTCAGATTTCCCATGAACATAGCTTGATAGGAAGCCATGGAAGAAGGATCCAGACCGCCCACAATACCCACTGCTTTTAGATCAAGATCATGGGCTGCTGTAGAAACAGAGGCAAACCGAATCCCTTGTTTAGGGGCTGCCACAACGATTTCGTCACAGTTGTTTCAATTTACGGCTACATGAGTTGAAACAAGAGTAACGCGTGACAAAATGCATGGGAAATATATAATTTGAGCTATATATTTGCACATTGGGGGGGGGGGGGGGTAAATTACAGTAAAATTTTAGTCAGAATGTGTTCACTATAGTTTTCTAGATATCATGAAGTAAGAATTGTTTTCTTAACATATTTCCTTCTCAATAGCCCCCATTGTAGGCTTATACTCAAGTCATATTCCAAATAAACAGATTTCATTTCACTTCGCTTGATTTATCTTATTTCTTTTAATTAAGGGTCTAATCTAAAAAATGAGTCAGTAAAATTGCAGCTCTTGCACCAATGTTTAATTTTTTACTCTAAAATTTTAGACATTGTAATTTTTCCATCTTGGAAAGTGACTGGATTAGGTTAGACCTGAAACCTATACTAAATCCTCATTTATAAGTTGTAAAGAATTTTGAATAGTATATTTAAATTTGGGTAAAAATTACCATTTTTTAAGTCATATAATAAATGACCATTTTTGAAACTTTATTACCCTTATGTCTATGTTTATGTATATTTTTATGTTTACCTTTTGTTCAACGTATCACCCTTATGTTTATGTTTTACCTTATATTGAACCTTATTGCCCTTTTGTTTGTGTTTATGTTTAACTTTATTACCTTTATGTTTATGTTAATGTTTATGTTTATTAGTCTTAATGTTTATGTTTGTGTTTATTACCCTTGTGTTTATGTTTACCTCATGTTAGACTTGATTGGTGGAATTCAACAATTAAAATATCAAAATGGTTTGAAAGATTTACGATAATTATACTGATTGATTCAAATTTTCTTTCAGAAAATGTTTCCATCTACACGTCTAGAAAAAGGCGTCGTTCGTTGGTTGAAATTGATCTTTCCATGGTTGATAATATGGTTGCTGAACGTCTTAATTGGCCCAAGATACAAACGGTATTAAAATTGAACAAATTTACTCGATCAATTGTTGAACAATGTTTAAAGAATCAAATTCCTTCAAAAGCGATTACAGCTGTCCAAACAATTAGCCAATAGATGCCATCTCCGCCACACTGCTGACTTGGGTCTGCATCTAGAACACCGTTTGTGCAGTCAAATGCAGTCAGTAGATTGCGTGTAACAGGAATGAACGCAATATTACCAACCAACCAAAAGATCCAGTAGTTACAATACACATGTTTCTCCGTTAGGATAAATGGAACAGCGACAATGACGTACAGAAAAGACAGGATGATCGCAGTGATAGCTGGAACAAGCCCGAACCTAGAAAAAAAACTAACCTGAGTATAGTTACCAATGTGATTGAGTCATATCATGTATTTCTGACAATAAATGTTCCGTGAATCAGAAAGATAGGACGACGTTATGATACATTAATTAAGGTTATTTTCCAGTTAGGTTATTATTTGTGTTTGAAGATGAATGAAAATTTGTATTTTAGTTGCCTTCGCATTTCTGAATAACATGGGAGTTAGAGTTGGCAATGTTTTCTTGTGGGCTACATTGTTTATGGGGACGGAGATTGATGCGATCGCTGCCCGGATTCCAGTCGTGCGAACCGAGGACGTCTTCCGCGGCCAGGTCTACCAACCCCTCAATTCCACGGTGGGCTACGGAACCCTGCGATTTCGTCGCGTAGCAGAACTCGCCGGTCGTCCGGTGGGACCGACGGATATTGTGGTCCTCGATCGGGTTCCCAATGACATCTCCCTGGTCTCGGGCATTATCACCGAGGAGTTTCAGACGCCCCTGAGCCATGTGAATCTTCTCTCCAAAAATGAACTAAATCAACAGAGTTTAAGGGCATCCAAGCTGTGAAAATGGCATTAATGGAAATATTTCAAAACTTGAATTGGGTATTAAGTTAAAAATTTCAGGGAAAATTAACCGGTATGTAAAACTAATAAAAAAAAAAAAAAAAAACGAAAACAACAACATTTATCCACTTTGTAAAAAATGGTGTCTGTGCAATATCCCGGGGAAAACTGTGGTTATTACGTTGAAACTTAAGGGCATGTTATTAGGGATGTTAAACCCTGTCACTTTTTTGGAGTTTGCATTTGTCGAAAGAGCTTTGAAAGTAAGTGAGGATGACGTTTACAAAAATTTAATATCTTTTGTCCTTATGGCCGCGTGAAAGAAATAATCGATGACGTCATAACAGGAACTTACTCAAAAGCACAAACCATGGTATGAGTAATAATTGCAACATATCTTTAGAATCGAGCCCCAGATTAGGTTGAATTGTGGTTCATGGTGGCCTGACTATTGATGTACTATTTGAATTTTTTAAAGTTTAATTGTTGAAGAAGGCCCTGTTGTCAATTTCTTCACAGGCGCACCGATTTAGAAATCTTACCTGTGCAGAACTAGAAGCTACGGATATCTTAGACTAAATAATAATATGGTCATTAAGGGAGCAGATAAGGGGTCACCATTGGTAGTATGGGATAGAGAAGACTAATAGACATTTAGATGACGAGTTAGCATTTGACAAGATGGAATAACGTTTTGCAACAGAAGTAGAACAGAATGTAGGTGATCCGGGTATTATCAAGGGGAAGCGGCGTCACGCGGTGCTCGGCGGCCTGGTCAGCGCGGGCTACGACTTCTTGTCGCCGCCGGTCTTCAGTGCCAACGGCAAGCACGTGGTGTTCCGCGCTGGCAACCAGATCGGGCCGACCAAACAGATGTGGTGGGTGCTGCGCGACGGCGTGGCGGGTCGCGCCTACAGCTGGATCGGCGAGGTGGCGGTCAACGATGCCGGAGACGTCGTGTTTTGGGAGAAGCCCGCGGCGCGCGTCGCTGCGGAGTTTCTGTTTCGTTTTTTGTGATGTATTTTAGTTGGTTGGTTAGTTAGACGAGCAGCATTAACTGTCAATGGCTTCGCTTTTTCTGCATGTTTTAATCTTGAACAACGTTGAACATCACTCTATAGTTTTTATACTTTAACATGGCTTTTTATCCTCTTCATCCCCAGAATGAAAGCGTTGGCTACAAGTGTGAAGAATGCGGATGTGGCGATGCTAATTTATCACATCATTTTAAAAAGCTTCCAAGGTATTCCAAAACCAACAGCTAGTAATATATATAATCTAATAATAACATAATATAATAATCTAATAATCTAATAATCTAATAATCTAATAACATAATCTAACAATATAATCAAATAATATAATCTAATATAATAATCTAATAATATAATAATCTAATTAAATAATCTTAAATAATTCCCATAATCTTAAAATAATCTTAAAAGGTCACATTATGACCTTTAGCTTCCTTAAATCAAAACCATCATTTATAACCCCAATACCTCATGAAATAAAAAAGAATGTCATTTTTGATGCATTTTCAATTTTTGAACGTCGACATAAAAAATTATAACTACCTTATTTTGTAGTACCTCTAATGGTTTAATATGTGTCCAAAAGTCATTAAGATAAACAATTGAGCAGTTATTCAAATAAATAGCAATTAAAGAGTGATAAATTATATTCAATATTGAAAATGAAAAATACTTTTCACACGATTAGAGCTCCAATATTTTAAGCAAGTTTTACCGTCGGATGATCAATATGACTTTATTCTCACCTAGACTAGAGGTTTTCAAACATAGGCCATAGCTTGCTGTGAGGTATGGGGCAACTGTTCCTCCCAGACATCTTGCTCCCAAACCCCAGTCTGCCCCCCTTTCCTGTTGAAATATAATGTCTTCAAAAATCTTGTCAAATCTGGCTCATTTTTCAGCTTTCACTGTCATTTTTAAATGGCTCCAACTTTGCCCCCCCCCCCCCCCAGTATTTGATGCAATTACAGCACTGCTTTCAGAGAGTTTTTAAGGCAACGAGTTGGTTCAAAAAGCTGAAGCCAAGTCCAAGGAATTATTTCGTCGCCTTCAGGAAATGCGAAGCAATTCGGATGCGGAATCCACCGCGGCCTCGGACCTGTTGAAGATCCAACTCGATAGTTCGGACCGAGAACTCAAAGTTCGTAAAGAGGTTTTGAACCGAGAGAAAGAAGAACAAATCGCGGTGGCGGAAAATGAGAAAGAACTCAGTATCCGCCGAATCCAATCGACTTTTCGCTGGTACTCTGCGATTGGCCAATCCAGCGTTGATATGCGCCGAGCAAGACATACGTCATGCCCGTGCCCACGTATGCGCCCACGAAGACATCGCTCAGGTAGTGGACGGCCATCAGGGTCCGGGTCAAGGCGATCCCCCCCGCAAACAGGAACAGGACAGGGCGCCACCGGGGTGCCAACAAGGCCAGGGGTGTCGCCAGCGAGAACATGGTTTGCGAATGGCCGGAGGGAAACGACCGTGTAATGTATTGCCAGGACAAGGCAAACGGGGCCGCAAGGAAACGATATTTTTCAATGAAAATACTCCAAAAATAAGTATTTTTCAATGAAAATATCACAAAAAGTATTTTTCAAAGTATGGGGAGAAGGACAAGATATCTAGGGTAGTACAAGTACATCCCTCCCTCAAATGACAACACTGCTCCTTCTTGAAGATTACAGTCATTTTAGTCTGCTGATGAAGATTCTAGAAAAACGGAGGGTTTTTTTGATGAGCCTTTTTAATACTCCCGATAAAAAAACATCATTTTCAATAATAATTAAGACCTATTGCAATAGATTGTCAGAAACGCGCGCTGTAATTAAAAAATCCCAATAATTAAATTACCGTATTTTCGGGAAAACAATATTCTTATATTTGATTGCATCTCAACACAGCGAGGTGCAATCGATGACAAACAATATCGGACTTCTTTATTACTCTGACCTAGTCGAACAGGGCTACGGCTCGAAGGCTACGATCTGGAGAAAAGTAAAAGCAGGAACTCTTCCCAAACCCATTGATATTGGCGGTCCTATAGCCGCAATCGACGTAGTGCACCTCGCCGGTGACACCCCGCGATAGGTCGGACAGCAGATAGAGCCCGGCCGAGCCGACCTCCTCGAGCTGCACGCTGCGCCGCAAGGGCGCGTGATCGCGGCTCCAGTTGTAGACGAAGCGCGCATCGGCGATCGCCGAGCCCGCGAGGGTCCGCATGGGTCCGGCGGAAATCGCATTGACCCGGACTCCCTTGGGACCGAGGTCGACCGCGAGGTAGCGCACGCTGGCCTCCAGGAAACGACACATTTTCCAGACCTTAATATAGCCTCTCATTTATGACTTGTGAAAGTCTCAGCGACATTTTATCTTTTTTTTTCATAGCTTCCACAAAACTCCTTTTAAACTTCCCCAGTTTACGGCAGTATGGCGGCTTGTGACTTGTGAGCGAATAGTCATTGAGGTAATCATATCCAGATACACCATACATATATATAAATGATATTTGACTGGAACATCGGGCAATTTAATGTTAGAAATAGCCCTATGACATCCAGAGGAAAAACAGTCCTGGCATTTATTTAAATGAGATAATGAGAGACTAGTACAAGTAGTGAGATAGAGAGACACGAACAGGGTTTACGGACATTCAAACAACCTTTTCACGGTTCAATAAAGAGTTTCTACCAATAAACTCTTCCTACGCAGCAATTTTATTCTCAAATATTAACGATTCTTTTGTATTTGTCGTCCGATTTTTTTTCTTTGCCATACGCATAGTTGAGCTTTGCCAAAATTTTAAAGGCAGAACGAACTTGGGATGGGTCGTGGTCATGACTCTCGGACCTCGTTCGATTTCACTGCTCGCCTCATCCTCTCGTCTCACCTGCTTGCCTCACCTGCTCGCCCGACTCTGGGCTCGAAGCGGGCGCCGCAGGATTCGGACACACGAGGCGCCGTGCCACCGCGGCGAATCGCGAGGCCACCTCGGGTCGGCGAACATGACGGCCGTTGACGACCAGCTGGTCGCCACCGATCCACACCCCGCGAATGCAACGGCCATCGCCGGCGAACATAAGTTTGACTATATCCACTGTATTTGATATGCATCTTAACTAAGAGAGTGTATCACAGACTATGGGTAAATGAGAAAACTGGAAACTCAATTCAGTGTCTGAGAAAAAGACATTGATGCCGTCTAATGTCTCCTGGTAAGAATTAGAAGCTTACTATAATTGAGATTCTAGGTTGCATATAGGATCTTTAATTTCAAACTTTAAATTCTCAAAGATTCGTTTTTGAAAAAAATAAAAAAAGGAAAAATAAAAGCAGCTCTGCTTGGACGGCTCAAAAAAAGGTCAACCCTAACCTGAATTCAGTATTAACTTTTTTAAAGGGTCAAAAGAGGAAAAAAATTAATTCAGATAGTTTATTCCTTAATTTCATGGAGCTAAAATAGAAGATACATAAACTACTGTTCTATTTTTAGGGTTATTCAGCAGCGCTAGACGCAATAATTAACAACTAAAACTTTATCAAAGTTTGTTTCAGGTTTCTACAATTGATCAGTCACTACAATTTTATTTTTTTCCGGCTCGGTCTCCGACGTGTTCCGCTTCATGAGCGGGGAGCACGCCGACACCTACTCCACCCGGCGCATGAGCGACGCCCAGATCCGGAAGGCGATCGACGAGGCGCTGCGCGCCGGCAACCCGGTGTGCGTCGGCAGCAAGAAGAAGCTCGGCAAGAAGTCCATCGGCCTCGACCTGAGCGGCAACCACGCCTACGTCGTGCTGCGGGCCGAGGACGGCGGCTACCGGCTGCACAACCCCTGGCAGCGTTTCCACCCCAGGAAAGATGGCTTCCATGGAATTGCTGTCGACGCCGAACCATTTTGCTAGCACGGCCGAATACTGATCGACCGAAGTGGTGGGGATCCATCTACCGCGATTCCGTCCGGCATCATCGCCCGCTCCAACCAAAAGTTGTGGGAATTGACCGTAGAGGCGGCCTCCGTTGACGGCGCCGCCAAGAACCATCGCGTGTCCGCCCCAGGCGTGATCGGCACCCGCGTTGACGTCGGTGCCGTTGGGGGTAAACGTGCGGGCGATGCTCCCAAGTCGATACCATACACCAGACCATTCGCCCGTCAAGGACCGACGGTTCCGGGTGTCTCCAAGACGCCCGAAAAAAATTCAAGTTTGGCGAAACCGAACATATACCTATTATACACCCCTGACGGGAGCCGACGATGGCCGATCTCCTCACGGAACTCAAGAATCAGGGCCTCACGCTCCCCAAGGCCCCGCCCCCCGTCGCGTCGTACGTCCCGGCGGTCTCGATCCACAGTGGGAGCATGGTCTTCATCCAAAAACAGTTTTATTTAATGAAAGTTCGAGTTATCGGGGTTATACTTTACTTGGTTAAAGAAGGTAACCTTGAATGTGGCAATCAAAATCTTTATCAAATTTGTGCTATCATCCTTTATATTTCTAGCAACGTTACTTTCTGCCTTTATCTCATGTCTTTAACGTTATATTGCATCTTAGAATTGGGAGAAAGAAAACCATATTCCCGTCGATGTTATTTGCCAGTATCACTTGTATTTTGGTGGCATTCATCCCCACAGCCTGGCCATCCGGCCGGGCGAAAGTCTCGCACTGGTGGGCGAGAACGGCTCGGGTAAGACGACCCGGATCAAGTTGCTGACCCGGCTGTCCGAACCGACGGAAAGCCGCATCCTGCTGGACGGGCTCGAGTTGCCGGAGTGGGACGTCGAGGCACTGCGTCAGCGCATCGGCGTCATCTTCCAGGATTTCGGCCGTTACCAGTTCTCTGTCGGTGAAAACATCGGCGCCGGCGATGTGCGGCATATTGACGACTCGGAACGGAGTCGGACTAGCTTTCTTTTATATTCATTTTTAGCCAAAAGACCCGAGCCTAATCCTGGTCCGTTTTTTTTTATCGTCATAAGCCTACGCACGCCAAGGTTGTAGGATGCAGTGGCCTCAATCCACAAAAATTTAGCAGGGGGGTTCATGTTTTAAATTTAGGTCGGAAAGGGGCAAATTTGTTATTTTTTTTAACCTCATTATTGAAAATACCCGAAAAAGACATATTTTAGTGAAAATACCCAATAAAAAGAAAAGACCAAAATTTAATTCAGCGGTTCATTCAGCAAATATCGTCTTACCTGCAGCACCAACGGTAATTACTCTATCTACTGTTTGATTTTCCCTTTCTTACATCAAATATTTACAGCTTCATATTTCGCACGCTGTGTACCACTAAGTGAATTATTATGAATTGCATAATTAATGGCCACTGCCTTCTTGTTTTATCAAGTTTCTCAATGTCCTCATCAGGCATTCAAAACTTGGAAATAATTTAATTATATCGTGGCCCGTGCAGCTCCGGGCCTTGCAGCAGCTAAGATTGAACTCCAGTCTCGTATTACACAGTATTACACGTATTGCACAGTTCAGTCACACCGTACCGACCCAGGGTATAACTGAGAACCACGGTCCAGGAGTTAGAGTAAGAGTTTTCTGTTTTTCTTTTATTTATTTTCTATTTCTTTTTTCTTAAATAGTTCAAATAAGGGGTTGAAATGGAGCTAAAACGGTAAATAAGAAATCAGGTAATGGTAAAGGGGAGAACCTAAAATAAAATCAGACAGCGTTCGCTTTTCTTAATTTTAATTATCGCTATGGCATTATTCTCTTTTGTCTTAGCCGATTTATTTAAAAATAGCGACGGCTTTTCAAGTAAGTCTCAAAATGTAATCGCAACCATTAATGGTGAAGATATACAACGAGATGATTTTATGTCTAAAGTTGAAGCAGCGCAACGTCAGTTTGCTGGTGCTTTAACTAATACTCAAGCTATGAACAGAGTTTGGGATCAGGAAGTAAGAAATGCGAGATGACATGATTTTAAAGAATAAGTCTGAAGCGATACTAAAGGAAGTAGAAAGCATGCCACCAGGTCACTTTTTGCAACTTTCAATTGGATTTGAACAGAATGATTCCCCTGATAAACTGCCTTCTGTAGTCAAGTAACATGTCGCAGTAGGAACGGCGCCATCAAATTTAATGCGGGGGACTAAGATTGTCTAAAAATTTGTCTACCATAGTAAAAATATCTTATTAAGCCAAAACTTTGGGGGATATACCCCCCAGATGATACCAACTGAATTTTTTACGACCGCCCTTTCCATAAAAACCTTATACACCCCCAGGGCATAGCTTAAAGCCCTTGCCCAGGGCTCTGGTGGTTTGTTTCAACCCCAACACCATTTCTGCATGATCTTTGGACTATTTTAAACAAAATTGACATTGTGTAATTTCAATCAGATGCATTTTATGAAAAGAGTGATAATTGGGGAGGGGGTTAGTTGACTTCCACCACATTTGATTCTTAAAGGGGAACTATAACTTCCAACCACGAGAAAACTGGGAAGGTTTTAATAATTGATTTTTTTTAAACTTAATGACTAAATAATGCAACAAATCATTTAAACTCATAAATGCCCCAATAAAGCTGACTGATGGAGTCATTCAGTATTCATTACAGATGGATAGTTTTAATGAAGGAAGAATATAAGAAAGGTGGGGTGTTTTGGCTGGGTGTAGGACTCATGACTATTACTTAGGCTATTAATGAATAATTGTGCTGAAATAAAAATGTACGAAAGATGATAGACTAACATTACTAGTGGACTGAAAATCTCTCAAAGCGGGCCTGCGAAAACACGGAACAGAACAACCTCGTTTAAATAATACTGCATAATAGCCATGAGTTGTTGTAATTTGACATGCATCGCCGAGTGAAAAGCTTGAGCAACATTTAGCTATTGTAAACCTGTACAACAGCTAACAATACTATTTTCTATACTTTTTGCTATACTTAACAAAGACAGAGCAGAAACTGCATAAAATGACGTCATTTGAGCTAAGCCAGAGAGACTAGTGTAGTATGATTACACCACTTTGGAGGGGTTTTTGTCAGTTGAAAGTGTCATTTTCACAAACTCCATAAAATTTAAGGTAGGTTTGCGCACATTTAGAATAAACAAATTCAACTTGGTGCGGCGTGGGCACCAATGCGGTAATTCGCCGCATTGGGCACACAAAGTGAGACTGTGACACTCACTAATAATACCACCCAACAAGTTGCCCAACCGGCCCCAGAGTGATGCCAAACCTTACCTGAAAACCTTGACTGGTATTCCCAATATTACTTGCTAAATTAATAAAAGCATGTGAACCTCCTCTTGCTATCGAATAGGCAAGTAATGGAATAGCCCATTGCAAACCTGATGCTACTGTTACTATCTTATCTATTGCAGCATGCGATTCATTAAATGTAGCATAAGTTAAGACACCACCAGTGATACTGGAACCTATAACACCACTATATAGTTCAATAAATAGATTGAGTATTGCATTTAATGGTGCCCATAATTGCAACGATAAAATCAGCGAGCAGAGAGAGACGCAACACCACCATACATTCTTCTTCTTTACTAGTAAGCACCTATCAATCGCACACAAGAAGAAGAGAGGAGAGAGAGAGGGGAAAGAGACGTAGTAGTTTGTAGCTACAAGAAGGAAGATCATCTTGCTTATAGCAGGCTTATAGTGGATTGCGGTGGCATTTGTCATCCAACACGAGAACGGGAGAGGAGAGAGACTTGGTTCGTAGGATTCCTATTTGTGGCGTCGCGGTTCAGCTCTTTTTCAAATTTTACAAACAGCCTATTTATCATACTATTTATCAAAAAAGCCAGAAAATAAAGGGAAAAGCAGAAAAATGTATAAGCACATATCTAGGAAACTGATCCAAGCTCAACATTATTTGTATGTCCATTTTCTTTAACATGTAGCTCCAAGTATGCATCGTACGTCTTCCATGTTTGCTCCAGAAATGCACGTTTCGACCTCGTGCAGATTAGAAGCAATATTGCAAGGACAATGACAAACATCCCAAAAACTATAGGGGTATTATAATGCAAAAACAACCTATCAGGAAATTCACTTGCTAGTTTTTCATATGGAGCTACTTGTTCTGCTGGATGAACTTTGATGATAAAATTCCAATCTGGATTTTCTATAACTAACCTTCTGAAATGCTTCATCTGATCTTCGAATTGCATTAATTCGTTATTTATTATGTCATCCACAAACTGGGGAGAATTATTTGAATTTTTTAAATACTTTCTTCTAATTTTCTGTAGATCAGCGCCAACATAAAATCCCTGACCCCTTTGAGTGTGATGATGATGCGATCACTTGCAAACTCCTCGCGATTACGTTTTAAATGTTATTTCCAAAATGATAACAATTTGAAAACAAAAAATGAAGAACCTGAATAAATATTTAAACAAACATCGCCTCTAACTAAGATTAAATCTACAAAACAAGGTTTTATATTAATCTGGAAGCAAGCCTTGCTCCAGTATTCTTTGCTTTTGAATTAATGACTTAAAGACAGTGAGTATAAGGATTGGTAAATTTTTTTTTTCGCAAATTATACTTAAAAGTTCCGCCGTTTATTATTTCAAAATTAGTTTTTTTTTCGATTTTTATCGGTTACTTTGGAATTTTTATTGGATCATTTGCAAATATGAAAACGTCATAAAAAATATTGATAGTTGAAAGAAATCTATATTGTAAAATTGAGTAACTCTTAATATCGGAAAGAATATGACTGATAAACATGAATGCTTGTTTTGTATTTAAAAATGTTTCGTCATATCTAGACTAATGTAAAATTCATCCCCTGGAAATTTCAGGTCTCTCTCCACGGACTGTGGGCGGTCATTTTACACCTAATGAGATAGTTATTTGATCTTTCAATTATACTAGACAAAACGACTGTATCAAAATTTTGATCAGATAACTTTGGAAAAAATGGGAGTGAAAAGGGGCCCAGTTTCCCTCCAATCTTTTTGGTCACTTAAAAAGGGCACTAGAATTTTTAGTTTCCGCTCGAATGCAGTCTCTCTCGATTTTCTAGGGCCATTATTAAAACAAAAAGAGACTGCTGTAATTCTCCCTCAGTGTTGCTGTGGTTATCTGTTTATTGCCTGATGTCTTCCATACACGCAAATCTGGTTGGGATTTTTCTTTCCTATTTTTTTCTGTAATTGTGTTTTAGTCAACTTGGGCTTGCTAGCAGCCAGCGACCGAGTTAAACATGAAACAAATATACGTAAGAAACTGGGAATCTTTTCAGCAAACTCAGACTTCAAGCTGACACCTGCAGATCAACCTGTGATCGTCAACAAAAGAACATTTATCTTGCATTACATATCTATCTATTAATATCTTTTTTCGCAGTTGAAGATCTCCAAAAACAGAAAAGCAAGGCAAAATCCAAGGTTCCCGAAACAGCAGCTGCAGCAGCAACAAAATCTACTGTTCCCGCTGTCCCAGAGGTACCAGCAGCAGCTCCAGAAATAGCTCCAGCAGCACCAGAAGAGGATGCTTCAAAGAAAGACAACGTCCCTGCCGCCTCGAAGCAAGAGTCAGAAGCAACGTGGAAACGCCGTGTCGCCAAATACGGTGGTCCGGTACGCGCCCGGTGCGACGGTAACCGACGCTCGCTGGCCCGAATCGGAGATTCTTTACGAGCCCCCGGCCGGCGACGACGCCAAGATGATCTCCGAGGCGGTTCAGATGGCGCAGGATGTCGACGCTGTGATCGTAGCGCTTGGCGAGTCGGAAGCCACAATCGGAGAGAGCAGGAGCCGGACCGATTTGAACCTCACCGGGTATCAGCGGGAGTTAGTGGCTGCGTTGCAATTCTGTGTGAGTCATCACGCGGGCTAGCTGAGTCTCGCCCATTGATTTTTAATTTATGGACGCCGTAAATTTAGTTTAGGGGTTCCATTGGTTTGATCTGTCCACGTCCACACATGTTGGTGAATGAGGCAAGTTTACCTCTTTTGTGTATATACAACTTATATAAGTAGCTCATTCCTGTAGTGCACCTCTGTAGTTTGTTTGTCTAAGACTTCAGAAAAGTTTCTATTGGAGTTGACACGCGGGTTAATTAATGTGACTTGGTTCGAGAGCCAAGTAGTTGTCGAGGAGATCCGGTTGTTGGAGATACGGGTAGATTGCGAAGAGTCCTCCCGTTGAGTGACCGATGATCGTGCTCATGTTCTCTGTGGGGTAGCGGCTGTTCACATAGGGTTGTAGCTCGGCCTGTATGAAGCGCGCAAAATCATGCGCTCCACCAGAGGTCGCGGAGTTGTGGCCTCTGTGAAAGGGTACATTGGTCGGGGTCAGGTCTCGGATTCGATCCGTTGACGTGTTGAAGCTAGTATCACTTCTCATTAGAATCTAACATCATAAATGAAATCATGAAACAATAGAAACCATCGAAAATGATATCTTTCACGAAGATTAGAATAAATTTGCTATTTGTCTGCTGGAAGTACATTATTCACTCAGATATGGCGTTTGTTTGGCATTTGGGGGACGAAGCCTATTAAATCCCTTAAATAGGCCATACCATCAAAATCAACAACTTCACCATTAGAGGTATTACCATCTATATGTGCAAAAAAGCGCCTCGGCCCATCTTGGTGCTGGACGTGTTCACAAGCTGGAGCAGCGACGCTTTGCCGAACAGATCCAGGTCACGCGCCGTGGAGGAATTCAGGTGGCTGCCGGCGGTCTTCTCGGGGGGAAGCCGGTCCCAGTCACGCCGGCGGCGAGCCAGGCCGCGCTCGCAGATGCCGCGCATCAAGCGCAACACCTGCCCCGCCTGGCACACCCGATCGTGCCAGGCAACGATCGCCACGAAAGCCACGAAGATTCCTCCGCCAAGCCCCGGCGCGTGCGTCACATTGGCGATCCCGGCCTCGGCCATAGCCGCAATGCGTCGATCCGCCTCGCCCTCGGCGATATCGCCAAGACAAAAACCGTGGCTGATCGCGACCAGCCCTTGCATGCCGTGCGCCCGGGTCCGATCGACGATGGCGTCAACCTCCGCCGCCCCGGTCTCGCCGCCATCGTGCAAATGAATATCGATCCCAACGCCCTTGCGTTCGGCCAAAGCAAAGATCAAATCGAGCTGTCCGTCGACACCGCGAAGCAATAAAACAGCTCAAGATCGAGAGAAATGACTATCTGCTTCCTTTGGCAATCTGGTGCGACTTAACAACATCCACCGAGCACCAATAAAAGGAAAGATCGAAGGCAAGATGAGTAGAGGAAGGCAAAGAATACAAAGGATAGATAACCTTATGAAATGGACAACTCTTAACTACCGCGAAGCAATAAAACAGCTCAAGATCGAGAGAAATGACTATCTGCTTCCTTTGGCAATCTGGTGCGACTTAACAACACCAATGTCGTTAACGTGATTCGTGCCGATGACGAGGAGGTGTTCGCATCCGAGGTCGTACGTTACCACGGTCAACCGGTGGGTGTAGTTGTTGCTGAAACGAAGGAGGCGGCGGAGCGCGCAGCGCGAATGGTGAGAATCAAATACGACCCGCTTCCAGTGGCGATGGACGTGCACAATGCCCGTGAGTATTACTCGACAATCCCGGTTTACTCGTACAAAAGTAAGGGCGCGCGTAGCGCTGTGGCTGAGATGGAGGACAACCACTGCATATAGTGGAATTCGCCATATGTTTGTGCCGAATGTCGAATCCAAGGCCCATCCGGCGTTTTCGTTGTACCTCACGGCCGCTTCCCGCATACTGTCGTCCTGGAGGACCAGGATCCATGGACGACGGTCTGGTTCAACGGCATGAGAAGCAAATGGCTGGTGGTACAGGACCTTTCCTCCATGCGTCCAAGCCTCTATGCTATCCTCGAGGCTGTCCCAGTCAGCATGCGACCCACCACCTGTGGTACATCCCTTCTCCACCATCTTTCTTTGGCGCCTTTTTAGGCTGTGGTTGGCAAGAATTCTCCAATGACCGAGATAAAGACTGTAGTGCTTGCATTCCTGGACCAGCACGCTTTGGTGAAATGTTGTTATTGAAATTAAAATTAGTTTTAGCATCGTCACTTAGCGACCGATAATGCACTCCTCTACAGTTTTCCATGGACGTTCTCAGATCGATTTCTGATTGGCAACTACGTAGGCCACGTGGTGAGAAAATCGCCCGCAACATCATCATCAGATGAAGACAAACATCTAAAATCATAGGCAACTTAAGCGCACCTTATGGATAATTTTTGGCATTCAATGCCTTCAACTTTCAAAGCTTTCAACTTTTTCCAAATCTTCATCCTGTCTTGGAGCCAGGCAACAATCCAGGTTCGGGTTCGGGCTTGAGTTCAGATAAGACCGAAAGCAGACAAAATACACAACAAACAGAGCAGAAAAGAAAAAGATATAAGACTATAATGATTTCAAGATGGACGAGGAACGGACTTAATATAATATTAACATTTTATTTTTCAATGAAAAAAAAAATCGTAAGAGTTTGTTCGATAAGAGTTGCTCAGCTATTAAACTAGTGCTTCCCGTTATAAAAAAAAACAATCTAACAAAAAACAGACAATAACATAGACGATACTGTCCTTGTTCTAATTAAGATGTACTAATGATCTCGTGAGCGGAGAAAAAGAGAAAATGCTCACGGCACTTTTTGGCGTTTCCTACATATTTGAGCAACAAAATAGTAGGAAAGCGCTTCTGCTCTTGCAGAATGTGTTGTTGGACGGTGACGATCTGAGGGGTGTCAGGTAGCTTGGCTACGTCGCTTCTAATCATCTGTCCGCTCAATCCTATCGAAGGGGAGTGATCACAGGAGGTGGGCCTGACCAGCCATGGTTCGCGGATCAACGCGAACGCACCACTGGCTGCGTCTATCATCGTGCAGGAGCCAGATCTTGAACAGCAGTTTAGGCCACGGTTCGAATGGAAAGCTTACTGCAGTGCGTGCATCGAGGATATGCCAACGCGATTTGCTGCCGTGTCGACAGAGCTGGCCACCGGGCGCGAAGTCTGGTTTACGAAGGGCGATATCGCAGACGCCGTGCGTGCATCGATGGCGATGCCCGGGCTGTTTCCGGCAGTCCGAAACGATGATCGCTGGCTGGTCGACGGCGGTCTGGTCAATCCGGTACCGGTCAGTGTCTGTCACGCGCTCGGTGCGGATACCGTCATCGGCGTAAACCTGAATTCAGGCATCGTTGGCACCTGTACGGATCGCGCTGGAGGCTTTCGATGAGGACTTTCCATACAGGCTGGGCGCCAGTGCTTCCGTCGAAGTCAACACGGACGCCACACCCAGCAACGCGGCGAAATCCAACTAGGGCCGAGCCCAGCAATGGCTGACGAAGCGCCGGAACAACCTGTCCACATCAAGCCGCTGCCACCCGGGTTTCAGCGCAACATGATCATCGTGACGACTTTGTTCGTTGCGCTGCTTGCTTCAATCGATCTCACGATCGTGACAGCTGCAGCGAAGCAAGGAACTCGATAAGACTGCCGCCGCGCGCGGTGTGCTGGGCGTTGGTTATGCCGAAATCGGTGCAGCCGTCGCGAAAACCTGGAACCTCCCGGGGTCCATCATTGATGCCATCCGCGGTGTACCGCCGGGCGCGCTTGCTGCCCCATCGTCAGACGATGAGAAAATCAGGGATATGGCCGTGTTCGCGAATGAGCTGTGCGACCTGTTCCAGAATTACCCACTCGACGATATTGACGACGCACTAAATGATTATGATAATGCAATTAAACTAATGAAAGATAATGAATTCATACCAGTAGAGGATCCAACACCATTACAAGCATGTTTACATGATTCAAGTAGAGGTCCACACGTTAATGATCCATCAAAGTGGCATGCTTCTAAAGATCCTTTTGATACAGATATCTATAGAAATATCGGTGCAGGCCATGTAGTGTATATGAATAAATCACAACTACAAACCCAAATCACAAGTATTGATATCAACAATGTAAGTGTAAATCACATATTTACTCTTTTTTTTTGTCGGTAACCAATCTCTCTATTACTTTATTAATGCAAATGATATACAATTTCCTTTTAAGCTGCCTCTAAGTCAGGTTTCTTTTTTCTTTTTCTTTTTCTTATAGAGAGAAAATATTTACTATGAAACAAAAACAGCAATAGCAGCCACCCCGATAATTAAAAAACTTGTCCGAGGGGTAGCAAAACTACATTAGAAAATAATAAGGACAAAGAAAAAAAATTTATAAAACCAATAGATTTCACTGGTATTAGATTGGTATTAAATAGTAAAATTTCACTCCTATCCTTACAGAGAAAAAAAAATTGAACTCAAAGTTCAACAGATAAAATCCTAATTTCGGCAAATAAAAAACCGAATTCTAATACAGAAAAATGACAGTAAAATCACACGTATCCTTACAAAAAAACAGGATATTTGCTATCGCTGAAACACCGGATTCAAATATCGATGAAGAGAATTCTACATTCGGTGAACAAACGTCAAATTATAGCATAAGAGCCTGTTTCAAAGAGGCCGCAAGGTTTGCTTTAATAGTTTTAAAGTGTAATTTACGATTTCTTGAAACTATCTGATGCCAGATATCTTCTAGTCTTTTTAGCAAACAAACGGCAAATTCGGTCCAACTTTATTTTTTGGAATTTGGTTACCGAAAATCGCAAGTTTCTTTGTTTGAAATTAACCTTCTATTGTATAATTTGTCAAATTACTTTCAAGTTACAAGTATGAAAGGACATTTTCTTTTGTCTCCCTTGAAAAATATGGGGCGCGCAGAAATGCGGGCCAATGCCGCACGTGACGGCGAGGCATTCGGGGCAATCATTCCCGATAATGTCACACCGGAATTTGTGCGTGATGAAGTTGCACGTGGGCGCGCGGTAATTCCGGCCAATATCAACCACCCCGAAGCCGAACCGATGCTCATTGGCCGTAATTTTCTGGTCAAGATCAACGCCAATATCGGTCATTCGGCGGTGACCTCATCCATGGGGGAAGAGGTTGAAAAGATGGTCTGAGGGCATGGCTCGACACGATACCTTGAGCAAAGGACCAGATCTTTGGCCAAACTTTATCCTTCAAACCTTCCAGAGATTTTTCGCGCGAGCGAAGGCGGACTTAGTCCGGGACAACGGGCCGAGTATGAAACCGCGTTCCACTTGCGCGACTCCCTGCCGGACCACCTAACGATTTTCTATAGTCAGCATTGGGGTGTGATGGAGCGCCAACGCTTCCATGCCCGAGAGGTTGATTTCATTGTCATCAACCCTTCAGGAACGAGGTAAGCGTTTATGTACTTTCTCTTTATCGCCGTAGCCAATGTTCAGTAAGAAATTCACCTTCCACGTGCTATCTGAAAAGAAAGTCTCGTTGAGTAATGTGGGGTTGAAACCAGACATGGCGCCAGCGTCAAGGCCTAAGGCACGAACGGCGCTTATTAAGTAAGCCCCCTGCATAGAGCTATTGCGCATGGCAGTCTCATAGGCCGCTTCTGGGCTTGAAGTAAACCAGCTTTTCGCATCTGCATAAGGGAATCTACGGCCGTGAAGGGCGCGAAAAGCTCGGTATTCGGCTGATCCCGAAATTCTATGCAGATGCCACGGAAATCCATGACGAACGATTTGACTACGTCTACAGCAGCGAAGTGATAGAGCACGTCGAGGACCCGGCTGCTTTTGTCAGGGAAATCAGCCAGGCGCTGACCGAAGACGGTATCTTGGTGTTGACGACACCCAGCGTCACAGTTCTGAAAGAAGACAGCAGCGCCGTCGAGGTCCTCGCGACACTGTCTCCCAGACGTCGGATAAGTCCAGGAGGGGACAATAAAAGTTTTCATGTTGATTTCTTATGTATTTTAATAAGTGTAATATATCAGTCTAAAAATTAAGTATTCTACGTGAGAGAGAAAAAAAAAAAAAAACTTGTAAAAAACCAAAAACATATCATATCCGATTAATATTTATTAGTTTTATTTTACAACTAATAAATATTAGTTTTTCGTCTATGTTGCTTTTTAGTTTCGTGTACATTAGAATCAAGGAGAAAACATTAAAAGAGCGTCGTCATTTTGTCGATCCGGCCGGCCATGTCCATGGCCTAGTTTTTTAAGAAGTCTGTCAACAGAGCAATAACCTCATCGGGTTTCTCCTGCTGCACCCAATGGCCGGCACCTTCGATCAGATGGCAGCCTCTGAAATCGGTACAGGCGGTATTCTGCATGGCCTCTATAGCACCGGGTTTCTGGTAGATGCCCCAGTCCTGGCGTCCGGCAATGAACGATGCCGGAACATCGATCGTGCGGCCCGAATAGAGACGGATATCCGGCAGCCCGCTGTACGCCCACAGTAGAGGGTGATAACGTTTATTTAATTAGCAGCAGCGGCGAGGCGGTTTGCATAAACGCCAAAACCGGGGAGAAACGCTGGTCAGTCGATGGTTACGAAAAGTTTGAGGGGGATTGGGGTCCCTGGAGTACCGCGGAGTCGCCGCTAATTGTTGGCAACAAGGTAATTTATACCCCTGGCGGCCAGAAAACAACCATGGTTGCCCTGGATAAAAACAGCGGCGAAACATGATTTATTAATTTTTAAGGGCATATATCTTTGATTACTACAATTGCATCTTGAGGCTACGTGAGGAAAAATTGCCACCCATCGAAGTGTTTTATGATTCATTTCACGATCGTCAATGCACCCCTATCGACTATGAATTTGCTAAAATGTTTTCACCAAGGGAAGATGTAAGAATGTGGACGATTATTGTAAAATGTACCTTTGATATTGTCTGTTAAAAACGGATAAAATTTACGTGGAATTTTGGTTGAATTAGGGACTGAACATGACAACCGTTTTGAACAGTTGCTCCGGAGACTTGAAGTGACACTAAACAAGGGAAATGCATCTTCAAAACCAAGGAAGTGGAATGCTTAGGACATTACATTTCTCCCGAAGGAGTCAAACCGTTATCATCAAAGGTATCAGCAATTTCAGACTAGCCAACGCCAACCAACTTCACTGAATTACGTAGATTCATGGGCATGGCACAACAATTATGACTTTACATAGAGTTATGAATAATGGTTGGTTTGATCCATCAACCTTGGTTACGAAGGCGGTATCGACTGCGGAGACGCCGCCGTAATGCCGAACTTTCACGCGAAGGACCACGTCTCTTTCAAACGACGCCACGCTATCACCGCGTTGCAAGAAGGTTTGCACCGGCCAGATTTCACTCCACACGAACTGCTTGCGGAAGTCGCCGATGTACCAGTCGCTCGCGGCTTGTCCGCCTTGTTCGTCGATGAACGGTGAACTGAGGACTTCCACCAAACCTTGAACCGGGTTGGCTAATATATTTACATGTATGTCCGGTTGAACATTAAACTTTCTTTATCTAACGGCCGCCCTCTAATTAAGTTTCTGGAAGTTGCAGGCTTTTACTAACCTCATACACTGAACCCTTATATGATAATGACAATTATCTACTCAGCGGATCTAGAAGTTAGAGAATCAAAAGCTATTATTCCATTAGTGTTATCGCAGCAGAAGACAAAGTAAACCTAGAAAGGTTCACCAATATTTTTAAAACTTCAAGAAACAATTAACAGCATCATTCGTCTCCAGTCGACAGAAAGATCGGTGCCCGGTGCGATGCTTGCTCCGGGGATTATTGCTCCCTAACATATGTCATATATATCAGAAATAGATTAGGTGGGCCGGTGAGGCAGGGGAAGGGACGATGGCAGAGTTAGAGCGCAAGAAACGCACGATCACGGAGATCCGTGATTCCAAGCGGACCGGCGAGAAAATGGTCTATATGTCCGTACCGGACTACACGTCTGCACAATGGGCGGAGATGGCCGGTGTCTAAGATTTTGCCCTGTCATATACGTGTTGTCTTCATTAACCAAAAACAACACATACCGAGCCACCTCCTCAGGCAACGCCATCCTTCCGAGAGGAATCTGTGCAGCCATCTCCTCCATTCCTGCTTCACCCAAGACGTTTTTGGTAAGGTCAGTTTTCACAAACCCCAAAGCCAAACAATTGACTAATACATTATCTTTTGCGACTTCTAACGCTAAGGCTCTGCTGAATCCAACGACCGCACATTTGCTAGCAGAATAATCAACTATGCGAATATGGTGTTTGATCGGATCGCAACGAAGAAGGGAGCGCGATGAGTACCTTGATACCTTCGGATGCATTTGCTGCCCTGTGGGCGGTAATCATGATCGGAACCGCGGCCGCCATCTGGTTGGAGCAGCACTATCGCTGGGCGGCGCGATTGAGCGGTCCCGTGATCGCCTTGTTGTTGGCCATGGGGCTGTGCAACTTGCGAGTGATGCCGACGGCGTCTGAGGCCTATGACTTTGTTGGGGCTTGACAGTCGGCCCCATTTTGAGAAAACTCGTCAAATTTTCCAGCCTTAATCTATTTGACTCCGCACGGATGCGATCGTTTAGGGATATTGACATTATTTTTTGCCGAAATGTGTTGATCTATTTTGACCAAGAAGCCAGACAAAAAATTGTTTCGAATTTTTATGAATCGTTACAGGATCATGGCGTACTGGTGATTGGGTTTTCCGAATCACTTAGCGGAGTGACTCGGATGTTTCGCCCAATTCCTTGGAATAAAACCGAGATGTTGACCTTTTTAATTTTGGCCAGTCTTTTTACAAGTTGGATCAGGTCATTCTTTGACATGCGTGACAGCGAATCCAGGTTTCCGTCCAACAAGTCAGACGCTATCTTTGCGAGTTGTTGCACGGTGAGGTCATTAATTGCCAACGTTGGTCGTCGCCGCTTCTTATCTTTGTGGATGTCATAAAAGATCTGCATGTCCGACTTGCCTTCCTCTCGACCACTCCTGAGTTTGCGCAGCCCAGTATCAGATAACGGCCCATGGGTCATCTCTTGTTGAGCTTAGAGAGCCCACGTTCAAACACAATAACATGCGGTACCAGGACTCCAGCCCCTGTCCTGTCGGACGTAGGGTCTCAACTCTAGAGCACTAGCCGCTCGGCTAGGACTTAACATTTAACCCATAAGTGTTTCTCATCTGAGCCTTCAGAGCAATTATGATGAGTGTTCTTACTGCACAGTAGAGAAAAAGACGAAACAGCACTCTTCAAAAAAAAAAAAAACAAAAAAAAAACAACTCTTGTCCATAACAAACATCAGGCAAAGCGCCTGATGCTTGGCTTCGGATTTCTGCAAAAGAGACAGCAATCACAACTGGTTAAAGGCCAAGAAAACCGGTGCATACACTCCATGACCAACCTTGATCCCGTGCTGCAAAGCGTACGATTGAGCTCGGGCAATGTGATTTTCGTGGTCGCTTTTCGACGTCGACGCCAGCACCTCGATTAAAAGCTTGCGGCCTCCCTTCCAATGCCGCATCTTGAAATCGACACGCCACATTATTTTGTAGAGAGAGTTAAAATAAATATTATTATCGATAAGTCTAACTTACTTTCCCATCTTACTTTTACATATTCCAGACCTTGTTTCCAAATAATACCTAGTCTATTTAAAATCGCTTATTCCCATTTATCTTATTTAGCCTGTAATAAAAAAGAAAATTAAACAAATTGGTGTTGTAAGAAGTAAATACGAAATACATTTTCTGAAACCTCAGTATTTTCTCATGTTCACTAAGTGCTATCTGTTTATTTCAGGAATAATGTTTACGACCCACAGGAAAGAGATCATGTGGGGCGGTCGCAAGCTGGTTTTGGAGACCGGCAAGATCGCCCGCCAGGCCGATGGCGCCGTGTTGGCGACTTACGGCGAGACGACGGTGCTGTGCACCGCGGTGGCTCAAAAGGAGCCGCGCGAAGGCATCGATTTCTTTCCGCTTCCCGTGAATTACCAGGAAAAGGCCTTTGCCGCGGGCAAGATCCCCGGCGGCTTTTTCAAACGCGAAGGCCGTCCGCAATAAGAAGCGATACTATACTTGGGTAATATTTCCCATCATATACTGTGACGGTGGGCCTCCGCATTTAACATGAGGGGTCGTCAACGGTTCAATACTTTAATACAATACTTGGGTAATATTTCCCATCATATACCGTGACGGTGGGCCTCGGCATTTAACAAGAGGGGTCGTCAACGGTTCAATACTTTAATACAATACTTGGGTAACATTTCCCATCATACACCGTGACGGTGGGCCTCCGCACTTAACAAGAGGGAGGCCACGTGTTCCGCCTCGCTGAGTGGCGACCAGCTCCCGAGCGCGGGTGCTGGCTATTTTCCGACGGATTGATTCAGGTCTTGCCGAGCGCCCGCCAGCCGATGTCTTTTCGGCAGTATCCTTCGGGCCAGTCGATTTCTGCGATAGCCGCGTAGGCCCGATCGCGTGCTTCGGCAATCGTTGCCCCTTCTGCGGTGATGCCGAGGACGCGCCCTCCGCCAGCCACCAGTTCATCCTCCTGGAGCGCCGTTCCGGCAATCGCATCGGAATAGCGTTGCAATTCATTGCATGCCGTTCCCAGTGCATTGTATGCGAGAATCGCCCGAGGATTGCATCGGACCGCCTCCAAATAATGAGGAATTGCGGATTCATGTTGACCGCGATCCTGCCAGATCATCCCAAGGTTGACGTGTGCGCCCGTGTGGCACGAATTCAGGTTCAGCGTTGCAGTGTACTCAGCCACGGCTTTGTCGAGTTGGCCGTTTCGTTGATAGGACAACGCGAGATGAAAGCGGGAGGACGGTATCAGCCCTGAGCAATTGATTGCTGCCGTGCAGGCGGAACACGAGCAGGATTTTAAGGACTTCTCGGTAGAATTCGATAATTTCTACACAACACATAGTGAAGAAAACCAGTATCTCGCCAATCTTATCTATACCAGGCTGCGCGATGCCGGCCATATTAACAGACGCACAATAAAGCAATTTTACGATCCGCAAAAACAGATGTTTCTACCGGATCGTTTTATCCGTGGCGAATGTCCATATTGTCATGCCATCTCCGGCGTCGATTCCACGACCCTGCCT
This sequence comes from Alatinidae sp. Z8VKAUB7J3, assembly GCA_010016025.2. Classification (NCBI taxonomy): domain Eukaryota; kingdom Metazoa; phylum Cnidaria; class Cubozoa; order Carybdeida; family Alatinidae; species Alatinidae sp. Z8VKAUB7J3. The sequence continues at coordinate 173,778,097 of JAAAKM020721499.1, read as the reverse complement.
GTTCACATCTACGGGATGCTGCGCAGGGGCATCAAACCGGAAATCAATGCAATTGCCACGGTCATGCTGGTGTTTTCGTTCATCATCGCATCCGTTGGCCTCTACATGCGGTCCCGCAAGAAATGACGCAGAAACATAACTCCAAACGTGCTCGCGACCTGGGACTGCCCATGCCGGGCACTCCGGGTCCGCAAAACGCGATTACCGATGTCGAAGGGGTGCTTGTCGCATTTCAAAAATTTCTTCAATTATTTTCCGAATAAAATTTTACTATTAAGATTTAAAAAAAATTATAATTATTATTCCAGAATCAGCTACAAATGGCATTTTTTCTCACGGGACAGAATTTTTTTTAACCATATTTTTTCACTTTTGGTTACTATGGACTGTATTACCCCGCCCCTCTGTAAAATTTCATTTTGAGTCGTAAACAAATAATAAAGTCCATTTGAATTATTATTATTATTTTTTTTGTAAACACCCCGCCCGGTGCGCCTGGCGCGCGCTGTCTGGGGCGGCGACCTGCTGAAGGACGCGGACGGCACGCCGTTCGGTTTCTGGTTCTTCGTGTAGGACGAGTAGGACTAGGCCACACCGCGGTGGCCCTGGCGGACGCGCTGGGCGATCTCGGTGAGCTCTGTGATCGTTGCCTGGAGCTCGGAGTCGAGGTCGTCCTCGGCGGCCGTGGCTGCGCCCTTCGCGCTGACGGCCATGCCCGGGTAGCCGAGGCGGTCGGCATCGCCGGAATGACGGCGCTACGAGGGTCCGAATTGCATTTACGAAGTACTCGCGGGAAACAGCTGGTCAGTTTGCAGGTGCCAACCGGTTCGCCCGACGCCAGGCTTCGGCACTCGATCTTGCGGGAAGCCACGACACCGGCGTTTTCGGCGAGTCTGCGCCAGCAGCCGCTGCGCAGGTCAGTGTCGCCGGGTCGCAGTACCACCCTCCAGACAGCGTGAGCGATTGCAGTGCGGCACTATCGCGTCGGTCACCCAGCCGGAGCTCAGGGGAAGGCTGACACACATCATTGGCTCATGTTAGGCGGAATGGTTGCGATGTTGGCCTTCTTCACCAGCTATTATTTATTTCGACAATTAGGCGTGTTGGCGTTTGAAGGAAAAGAAGGTTTTGGGGGACCCCAATCGCTGTATGACAATGTGTTTGTGCCTATTCTGACCTTGCATATTATTTTGGTTATTCTTGGCCTGATCATGGCCATTTATATGATTGTTCTGGGGTTTCGGGCGCAAAGCTGGGAAGGGGGCCGACAAAAGGGCGCGGCGAGCCCACCCCCAAACCTTGTTCCTTAAGCGATGGGGTAATTGGAGAGGTATGAGGGGCTGGGAGGTTTGGAGATAGAGGGAGAATGAAAGATAGCAAGCCGGTTATCCTGGTTCATTCGGGGTGGAACCGCTACAATTTCGGCGATGTGGCCCATACGCCGGGGTTGCTGCGTTTGTTGGAGGCGCATCTGCCCGAAGCCGAAGTCTTGCTGTGGATGTCGAGTTATCCCGAATGGTTAGAGACGGCGAGACCGTCGTCCTTCGCCTTCTCGTCTCCGGCAGCCGGCAGCGCCGCGGTCGCGAGGAGGACGAGGAGCAACGCACGCAGGATCGGTCGACGCATGGCTTCGGAGTCTAGCGCCGGGCGGGAGACTGGGGCCATGCCCACGTCGCTCGTCTATCTCGCGATCCTCGTCGTGATGTCCCTCGCCACGGCCGCCGTCTACGCCTGGGACAAGCGCCGCGCGCGCCGGGGCGGACGGCGCGTGTCCGAGGCGCGAACGATCATTCCGCCAAACTCCTCACATCGATTTCATAGAGGACTACAGGCAGGTCGACCGATAGCGCCAGGTGCCGGTAAGGTCCGCTTCAACGGACTTTCGATTAGACCAGCCGCCCGGTGACGGCAATCGTCTATGCCCGCGGCGTTAGTCTGATCGGATTGAGAAAAATCCGGAGATTTATTGAACGGGCTTCCGCGCCCGACAACGCAATCGGGTGGCCCCAGCGGGAAGGAACCAAACACAGGCCCAATGGCGCTGAATTCTTATCAAAATAGTCAATAACTTTTAAAATGTCCGCAAAACTGTCAACAACTTTCTGCCTTTCGGTTTGCCGAGTAGTATGCCTTGCCAAAGAGCAAATATTTGTTGTCGCTTCGTCTACCATATCTTTTGCGAAAAAATCGCAACCAGTATTAATGATATCGGTGTTGATATTTCCTTTTGGCTTCACCCTTACGGCAAAATTTAGCAAAGCATTCTGTACTAGTCCATCTGGCAGTATCCTGGGACGAGCAGCCCAAGTCATGCACCCGGCATGGGTCATTCCAACAGACATCAAGAGCAAGATCAGAACGCTGGCATGTTGAACTCGCACGTTTCAAAACATCAAAGTGCTACAAATCCCCGAAGTGCACTCTGTAACCACTGTAGTGCGGGGTGCTTAAAAGGCAGTGCATCCAGCATTGAAGCCGACCCGCCGTGATCCTGACACGCTTTGGGGTTGGCTGAATCACCCAAAGACTACCAAGCCTGCACACCATCGTCCATACTAGAAATCTCTATGAAATTTATTATAACAGTTTACTGTAAAATTTTTGCTTCCATAACACTTAACAGTCCAGAAATTTGTCCTATAACCCTTAACATTAAACCCCCATCTGGACCCTCTTTAATGCTACCTTGCCGCTTGGACTGGTTTCCTATAACCCGCGGGCTGGTTTCTCTCTTTGCCGAACAATGTGTTGCTAGGTACTAGGAGGGAAGTGCTATCTTATCAGACCTTATGTACTGCCAGGAGAATTCATAAATTACAAATTCACCCATACAATCTACCCACAAGCAGGGACAGATCAATAGATGATTAACTCTGCAGAGATGGGATAGCATGAAACACAATCAATTCGACTAGCGCAGATGGATACTGTTTTTTTTGTCGCCTCTAAACTGATTTGGGCACTTATCTCGCCTGACAGCCTGATTGTGATTTTAGGAGCAGGTGCATGGCTTGCCTTGTTATTTGGTTGGCACAGACTGTCGCGCAAATTATTAGCAGCATGCACCCTTCTATTGGAAACGTCCTGGAAAACAAATACGTTGCCTGGTTTTTTGTTCTCTTCACAATCTACCTACCCTTTGGCTCCAATGTTTTCGGAGCGTACGCACAGGATCCTACTAGTCTTTGGCAGGGCTTTGTTGATATTGTAAGCAGCAGTCGGGCTGCTTCTGTTAGTCTAGTGGATTTAGGGCTCCTGTATGTTTCGACGGTGGCCCTAACGCCACGCGACTACCTCCTACGTCGGCCCGACGCTAGCATCGAAGAAGCGAACAAGACCGCAAGCGATGATGACATAAAGTAGCGTGTTCATGAGTTTTCGTCCTGTTCGGAATCGTCGAACGGCCGGTTGATCGGGACAGACGGAGACTTGGGCAATATGCCCCCCGGAATCACCGAAGTGCCCCACTGTGGCCAAAGTCGCGCGGACCATGCCAAAATCCTCGCTGCAACGCAACAAACCCGGTCAAGACTTTGGTCGGTACGCCACGAAAAGTTTGCAACAGGGTTGATGCGCCGCTCTCAGGATGGGCGGTCAGGGACTAATGCAGAAATTATGCGAAACAAAGTGGTTTTGCCGGCACCAGTGGGCCCGACCACAGCAGTGACCGTACCATTTTCAATTTGAAATGATACATCGTCCAATGCTCTTTGCATTGGATAGTCATATGTCAAGTTCTCTACATTGATCATCTCTAAAATTATAGTAAGTTATCAAGATTATTCATGCTGACGGAAACTACATAAATATTTATTGTAAATATTAGTACTAATGCTAATCATTTTATAAGTGGCCGCCAATCTCAACCCCATTTAAAGAACTGAATGACACCTGCAGCCCGCTGCCTGTTACGACGGAAGGAGCAGCGCCGTCATCTGCTTATGAATTCACCGCATTTTCATTGGCCCCGTTGATTTGGTTAGCGGCCTCAGATCCTGATTCTTCGGAGTTTTCTCTCTCTGACACTGGCCAGGCCACGTCGATATCCGCGTTATAGTTATCCGGTAAGTTCTTCAGCAAATTTGACACTTGCTCAGCAGAAGCTTCGTCCCGAAACATTACATTGTGCCTACATCGATCTTTACTTGAGCAGTGCAATAACACTGTCCATAATAGTTTTTGTTATTGCTCTTTTATTGACACAAATGGAACTATATGTCGTCGGAACTACATACATATGTATCGTTTTTGAATTCCGATATTCGTTTATAAGTAGAGGGTATCAATTAACATACAATTGGTAATAACAGTTAGTCTAGTGAACTAATTAATAAACCTAATGAATACTTTAAATAAAAAAAAACAAGTCTTTACATACATATCTAAGCATTATTGACGTGGGGCATTATTTCCTTCACTTACTTGGCATTCAATACCATGACAAGCATCAAAAAGAAGACGAAAAACTGGTCGCCATCCATCAAATAAGCATCCCACATCGCTTGAATTACATCACCGTCACAAACGGATGCGAAAAGGCTGCGAAGCTGAAAATAAAAACAACACAAAACAGTCAGATACTGCCTTCCTTGAAATACGGCTTAACCTCTGTAGATAGAAAGGAAATGCTAACTCAAGAACTCAATCTCTTCTCTTGCTATAGCACATTTCGCCGGTGCCACCTGGAAATTTGCCTTCCACAATGTACCCAAGACCTCTTCCACGTGCCGTTGATGTTCTTCCATAGTTTTTGAAAAAATCACGATATCATCCAAGTATACCACTACGTAATCCCACCTACCATTTGCCAGTAAGTCGTTCATCACGCGCTGGAATGTCGCTGGTGAGTTCATCAGTCCTTGCGCCAGGACTGTAAACTCATACAACCCACCACTCTAAGCGTTTTCCAAGATTTCCGGTTTCCCCCTCCAACTCCCCCCAATCTCCCCGGATCCTGTCGGAATTTAAAATAAGAGCACTGAGACATGATGTCCTTCTAAATATCAAATTTCATAAAGGTCCGATAACCCGTTCGTAAGCTAAAAATCCCTCGCTTTTCTAATGTTCCCGAATTAAACGTTCTTGCACCCGCCCCCCGAACGGTCGAATCGGGGAAGAGACTATTTCTAATTTAATCTGGTCTGGTCCCATAGTTTTCAAATGCTGGAAAATTGAATTTAGAGGTATTCAGGAAAGGAAAATGTCATGTGTGTGGTAAACCAACAAATAACTTTTCTCATTCCTGCAATTCATACTACAACTTTTCTGATTTACTTCATGTCTACTAACTGGAAAATAGCCTGACTGATTACAGTTGATTTACACTGTAGAAGTTATTTATTAGCCTGGGTTATACACAGCCTAGGTGACCCGTTTCCAGTAAACAAAATTCAAACTTTACTTATAGAAACCATGAAGATATGTTGTTGCAGTTTCTTGATGACCCGGCGGAGGGTCGGCTTTGGCTTGGTGTTGGCGGGCTTGCTGCACTCGCCAGTTACGGTGTTTACCTTGCGGAAGAAAGCGATATCGACGCACTGCTGCATGCCTCCGAGGACCTGAAGGCAAAAATGCCGGATAGCCATGTGGACTTTTTGCGAAATTTAAAAGAAGATCATCGGGTTGGTGGGTATTATTTTGTCCATGCTGGTTTGCGCCCGGATGTACGGGGCATGAACGGCGTAGCCGTCCTCGAAGTCTTGCTCATGGCTCCAGCCGCGAGGAAATAACTGCGCCGATCCGGAGTCTGCGATGTTCGCCTTGCCCTTCAGCGACGTCACGTCCGATCCCGTCGACCAGACCGAGGAGGTCTGCGCCCGCGCGCCATACTCCCACTGCGCTTCCGTCGGAAGCACGAGATCGATCTGCATCAGCGCTCGGTCACACTCCGTCCAGCTCACCTGCTCCACCGGGTGCAGCGGCGTCAGCAATCCGTTTTATCAATGGGAATAATGAAAAGCCTAGCAACATTAAGCCCAGTAACAATGCTCCTTGAATAGATATTTCAGATCTACGCAGCTCAATTTCTTTGACACCATTCCCAAAAGAATGGAACAACCACACCAATATAACCAATGAAATAGCAAAAAACAGCAGTTCAAAAAATACGTAACTTTTATTTAATTCAGTCTTCATTTTGCAGGCTTATTTTTATTACACATAACGTCGTAAAAAAGCGGCACAACCTAACCCAGTAGAGAAGCCGAACCGATGCGCGGAAACCACTTCGCCAGCTTGATCCTGTTGTTGGTCGTCACACCCGCGAGTTTGGTGCACGGAGGGCTGATCGTTGAATCACGACTCTACGATCCATCGGACACTCGGAATGAGTTCCCGCTCTTTCACCCAGGAACGAGCTATATCTTCTTCCAGGCAAGAATGGACCTCAGGCTGAATTCGGTTTCGTTGCTGGGCACACCAGTGGATTTCATCAAAGATGTGTCCAAGAACATCCAAACGATTTTTACTCATATCTCTTCCAAATTGGATTCAATCAGAGTTGATTATTTAACATCAGGATTGTGATAAAACTTATAAATTCGCTTAGGGCCATCGATTTTATTTTTTATTCTACATTTTAAAACCAGCCGGTATTCCTCTGGTTCTTGATCCGTTAAATCAATTGAAATCGAAAATGGCTCTCGAGCATAAAATGTTTTTTGTAAAATCTCTTCTTTTAAGACTTCCCTGCTTCCTATTCTATGAAGGTTCCTTCACTGTCGGTTCTTTGTCGACTGTTGGAGCTAAAACTTGCACGCATGTCTGATCTTGACCTATCTTGAGGCAGCCTCGTAGCGATGCTACCTCGGAAAGCATCAGGCTGCCTGATGGAACCACTGATATTGGATGACGACTATACCCCAATACTGTCAGAATCTAAATAGAATATCTACTGTAAAAACAGAAGATTGTATTCCAAAGGGTGTCTGCATTGATGCATAGCTGCAGACTAATGCAAAATAGAAAACGCTCGCACAAGGTTGTTAACGGGAGCTTTTTTGAGCTCGAGAGACATTTTACTCATGGCAAGGCCTGGGGTGCTGGTCTGTCTTTCAGTAGGGCGATATTTGTTTTAGTTGTTACTTGGTAATGTGTTGGGGAAAAGACGAAACCTGGCAGACTTTAAAGAAATGAAATGATTATATCAATAACAGCATTAAGATCTCTGAATTTCTACTTGTGTCGAAAAGGGAAGACTTTTTATCCAACTAACTGTTTCTCAAACCTCCTCGTCGCTGACATCGACGATCAGTACCGCCCCGATGTGATCGCTGCGGACGGGACCAAGATCATCCGACTCGAGTCCGCTGGCGGCTCCACCTGGAACGCGGCGACCGATATGGACACCGGTACCATCATCCTGGACCTGGCCGTACTTCAGTGGGATACGGACGCTGATCTCGAGATCGCGGTCCGCCACGCCGGTGGCGTCGACGTCTACGACTTCGGCAACACCACCCCGCTGCGCTCGATCTCGAGCAAACAAAGAAAAAATAAATATTGACATCCCCTAGAGTTTTTGAAAGTAATCAAAAATATTGTTTATTTATTCTGACAGATAATAATTTGAGACTGTTTTATGGGTAAAAGATGAATCGCAGCTTATTATGCTCTAAAAGAAAATAACGGAATAATTAATCATGCTTGCAGTAGCAGGTGTAACCTCGCCCAGTAGGTACCCAAATTAATTATTTTGAAGTCAAATCGGATGAAAAAAAAATTAAATTGCTGAGGTCTTCACTTTACCTCACCCACCACCCCCTAATGTGCAAATATATAGCTGTAACCACTGCAGATAAATTAACCGGTAGCGTCATAATCAATAATATTCGGCTACTTCTTTCTTGGTGCGTATAAAAAGCGTCTTCCATTTAATCTCCCATCAACGATCCATGTATATTTGTCAGTCACTGAATTATGGTTCGTTAATTGTTGGATAGTTGTTGGTTAGTAGCTGCAAAAATACAGGTGACTGCAAGCTAAATCCTGACCAGGGAAAAAATCTATGTGGAGGGCACGGTTCTTACCATTGGCACTTCCGCATAACTCTTGAGCTCTAACACAGACCTATCCACCTAATTTTTTTCGGAGAAAAAAATTATGGCTAAGCAGATCACTTTCGACGCAGAAGCGCGCGGCGCCCTCAAACGTGGCGTAGACCAGCTCGCCGATGCCGTCAAAGTCACCCTCGGCCCCAAAGGCCGTAACGTCATCATCGAGAAGAAATTCGGCTCCCCCACCGTGACCAAAGACGGCGAAAATAAGTTTACTTAAAGTTTTTAAACATTCTGCATAAGCTCAATCTTAGTGACAGATTCAATGTGTATAGCAGAATTAGGGAGTCATCACCAGGAGCAAATTTTGGTGGCAAAAATTTCACCTGTTAGTATAGGCCGATGATCTTGTTTCGTTAGAAAACAATTCAACACATATGCAATTGCAGCTTAATTGGCTCACTAAATTTGTAAATACAGTTTAAATAAAAAAAATCTATGAAAAACAAAGAAAATTCATTTGAAAAAAGCAAAGAGAAAAAAGAGAGGTTTGACAAAACAGAAAGAATATTAGGACTGGAACTCCCTGGTAGCGCTAAAAACTTTGCAGACCTAATAAATTAACGATTCATATGTTCAAAAGTATCTAAAATTGTTGGTAATAATGGTACTAAAAATCATTTATACAACTATAAATATAGAATAAATAATTAAACAATTATAGTTATTTTACAGTATAATCATATAAAAAAATCAGAGAAGGCTCATTATCAATTATTACAGCCGCCAAATGTTGGGTGGCGAGGCGACATAAAGCGCGCCGTCATGCCAAACACCTCCCATCGGAAACGTCATTTTGTCAGCAAAGACGGTGAATGAATCGAACTTGCCGTCCTGGTCGCTGTCGGTCAATCGACGGATCGAATTGGGAAGTTCTTTTTCAAGTTCTTCGTTGGTCATGTTCACGCCGGCGTTGTTGCAAACATATAGCCGCCCAGAATCGTCAAAACACGCCATCGTGGGATGAGTGACCAGGGGTGAATATTGGGCACAAAGCAACTTTCTGGGACGATGATACCCTTGTTTGAATTGCTACATTTTGTTGTTATTGTCGCTGTTGAGTTGAATTTGTTGTATGCTCAAACAAGCCAAATTGTAGAAAACAGTAGCTTGGTTCCTGTTGCTAAAACGCGTTGCTGTTGTGTTAGAAAGTTGCTGTACATGATTGCGAAGAGTTGGAAGAATTGTTACATAGATCTGAAGCCTGTCGCATGCATTATATCAAAGTTGTGAGCAATTCTCTTCTCTCCACACAGTCCTCCCACAATAAGTAGGGCCTAAATGCCTCATACTCAATTAAAATGCAAGTCAGAATGGAGTGAGAATCGATTGTAAACAAGACACCCCTCAAAGATCTGGAAAGCCATCTTCCAGCAAGAACCGGAGGAAAGAAGGAACCGGAGGCAAAGCTTAGGAGGAAACGGTAGTGAGAAATGAGCATTGTTTTGCAAGCGTTGCCGCGCTTCTTATTTTTCTTATTTTTCTCCGTCGTTCGTGACAAGAGAGGCCAGAACAGCCACTGAACCTGGTAGATAACTTTCAATAAAGAGAATGAAAGTAATAGGCAAAAATACGCACCAAATCGAAAACGATATCAATAAACAGTAACTAATAGATAGCAATGGGCAACAAGAATTTCAAAATTACGTAGGGAGTCCTAAATTCAATAGAATATAAAAAAAAACGAGGAAAAATAAGTAGCCAAAAAACCGTAGAAAAAAAATTATATAACCTTCTATATAAACAAACTATAAATAAATCCTTTGCCGTGACCATCGGCTGCGATGGCGATTACCGATCGGGCAGTTGCCTATTTCGCCCATTGTCGTCAGCGAGAACCGGTGCAACCGCGCCGGCAACGGCCTCTTTTTCAGCCTCGGAAAGATCCAGGCCCGCGCCGTTGATATCATCTACATCGTCACTGGCCACGCGCACGGTAACTTCGCGGTGGGCGAACTTAATGCCTTCTTTCTCGAACAGCTCGCGGATTTTTGCGAACACCAGTTTGCGGATAACCAAGGTCGGCATCATGGACGAGGAACGCCGCACCACAGTCAACCTCAAGGCCGCCATCGACGCCGCGAAAGAGAGAGTGGTGTTCATCAACACCGGGTTCCTCGATCGCACGGGCGACGAAATCCACACCTCGATGGAAGCCGGGCCTGTGGTCCCCAAGGGCGAGATGAAGGCCCAGAAATGGATTTCCGCCTACGAGGATTTCAATGTCGACACGGGTCTGGCCACCGGGTTGAAAGGCAAAGCACAGATCGGGAAGAACGTTTAAGACTTTTCTATAAAGAGAAGGATCACTCGCTATATTGTCTATATTATTTTTGTGTCAACATGATTTTATGGTCCTTAAGAGCTCTAGTAAATTATCTTTTTGTTCTTAAACGCAAAGTGTTTACTATACCAGAACGCAGTCTATCACACTCATTCCAAATTCGGAGCCATAGCTTAGCTGATTCGCATGCTGAAACAAATTTCAGTTTTTTGACCAATCAGCCACTTATGTTTGTTTGCGAACACGTCTTAGGGAGCTAACCAAGCTAGATTCCAAAGTCGCACAATTTGCTTAAATTAATATCCAATAGATGCAAGCGCAGCTAAATGATAAATATCACTAGCACTGGATCCTGCATGGGCAATTTGTATATTATGCTTGAGGCCTGTGAGGATTGGTCCAATAAATGTTCCACCACCTAATTCCTCTAATAATTGTGTAGCTATAGAGGCTGTGCATAGATTTGGCATGATCAGGATATTAGCAGAATCAGACAGATTCATGAAAGGGAAATCGTTTGCCCAGGCAAGAAGCGACTAATAATACGTTTGCGAAAACAGGCGACAATTCTAGGCGAAAATCATCATCGTCGGAATTTGAACAAGACGAAAAAAATCGTCCATCGAAAAGTGACGAAACGTGCAACGCCACTGCGAAAATAACAGACGATGATTGTCGGACAATTTCCTTATCTGAAATGGATAAAATAGACAAGAATCGTTCATCTAAGGTTGAAGGTGCTACAAAGCTGGTATCGAAGACAAACGAGACGACTGAAGCAACAGTTCATTTCCTGTCGGGGGCCAAGCCCGGTGACCTGATTGCAGAAGCCAAGATATTAAAAGCGGGCAGGCGGCTTTTGATTGCCCAGTGCCATATTCGATCAGACGTTGATAATGCATTGTGCGCGCATGTGATTGGCACTTATGCCATGCCACCGGCAGAAAAAACGTGAAAATCAGTGTGGTAAAATAATACCGTTACATTTAAGCTATTGATTTGCAATGAAATATTCCTGTTGTTTTCCAGACTTCAGGTTTTGACATGGATGGAAGAGGTGGTTTTTCTGACTGGTCAATGTTGCATTTTACATCTAATATGTGGCATAAATTCTATGTTTTGATAATTGTTTGCTTTATATAGGAAAAAAACCATACCCATACTCCTGTTTTTCCTTTTTGCAAAATGAATTAGTCCATCAGTCAAAAGGTCAGTTCGGTGTGATGGTGTCATTTCTTTTGTTATGACAGTAAATTGCCTAAGGTAAGACCACAGTCTTTCCATTCAAAATGATTCTCTATACAGCTAAAATGTTAAATTCCCATTTCTACCAGCAAAGAGGTGGAAAAGGCAAGGGAGGCCATCATTAACTTATCCTGGAAATTTCTTTGGGGTGGCAAATACTGCTAGGAATTGTAATATTTTTTTATTTATATGAAGTACTTCATTGTATTGAAACAAATGTATGCAATGTGTTTATCGATAAGAAAATACTATTGTAGAGATTGTTATGGATTCGGTTATGTAGAAAATCAAAGGTCCCACGTCCTGGTTGAAGTTCGTTGAGGTAAGGATGCTAGGACTGCTTTGAATTTTTTTTTTTTTAGTTTTATTGATTTTATCCTGTTGAAAGTTTTTCTTCTTATATATTTTTGTATTGCTTAGGACAACCCATGGACATAGGGCCGACATATTTATTCTAATTTGTTCCCTCTGGTGTTTGTATCAGTCAGATATATTTATAGATATCACTATGTCCATAAATATATTGTCAGGACTCATGAATTTCGTCACATTAAGACACCCTGCTGTTCCTGCCGGCCGTTCTGAGCGCCCTGGAACTGGGGGGGCTCCTGGGACCGGTCCGGACCGTTGTCGACGAGTTGCTAGGGTATCTGCCGAACCTGTTCGCGGCCGGTCTCATTCTGACAATCGGTTGGTTCGGTGCCCGGATCATTCGAAAGATCGTCGTCAATCTGCTGCACGCAGCGGGCGCGGACAATCTGGGCCAAAAGGCCGATATCTCTGCGACTTTGGGTAAGCGCAATCTTTCCGAACTCGTCGGGGCTGCCGCTCGAATGCCGATCAAGAAGCTTTCGGTGGTCACGGTGGTCAAGATCTCTACGATCCCGGTAGGCAAGTCAGTGCCTCCCGGCTCCCTCCAGTGGAAGGTGTCCAGCAGTGCCCGCATCACCTGACGATGCCCGCCGACGGCGAGGAAGATGGACATGGCAATCACGTCCAGCAGTTGCGTGAAGATCGGCACGCTGGTTTGGAACGTCGGGTCAAAAACATCCGCCAAGGACATACCGCTGATCTGACATGAAACAATTCGTAAAAAAAGACGGATAGAATAAATCTAACTGTTCCGCGACAGCCACTTATATCCTGTTTGGTTTTACTATGTAAGAGGCTTGGCATCAAATTGCTTACCTTCCGATCCCACTGGTCAAACAAGATGCAAACTTTAGATGTTGGAGGCTTTGAGCCTAATTAGTTGGAACTCGAACGCAAAAAAAAATGAATGAATGGCTTTTTCTGAATCTGGGTAAACACATTTCGAGTTTCAAGGTAGTAGAGAATTAAAAGTTGACTTGTTAGAGTTGTTTTGTTGATATCCCAGAGGCATAGTAAGACAAAGGGTTGACCGACCTGTCGTCTTTAAAAGATGGTCTTTGTCATATCAACGCGTAATTATTGATATATAAGGGTGCATGTTCAACTTCGTTATTAATCAAAGAAGTCATTTTTAAATTCGCCATTAGGATTTGGGCTAGATTGGAACCTAAAGCCTTATCGCCGTCTCTAAATCTGCTCCAACGTCACCCCTGGTTTCCCTAACTACAACACCTCAGATTTTGCTGAAGAAGTTAAAAACATTACAGACGGCAAAGGGGTCGATGTTATTTTTGACCAAGTAGGAGCTTCTGCTTGGGATAACAATTTAAAATCAATAAAAGCTAAAGGAAGAATTCTACTAGTAGGTGTGGTTGGTGGTGGTCAGACAACTTTTAATTTTGGACCTGTAATTATGAGGGACTTATCAATTTTAGGTGTCACAGTTTTTAATGCTCCAAGGCAAAATTTGATAAGTGCTATGGAGTATGGATAACGGTGCATTTGTTAGGTCTGCCTTTAAAGCAGATGTGGCTTTCCCTCTGAGTAACCATGCTGGATATGAAGAACTTCTTCAGTATGTGGATGTGGCAAAACCAAAGGAAATATTTTTAGTGGATGGCTTTAGCGTTGAGTTTGCACGCACTCTTAACAAATATGGCTTTAATGCAAAACCTTTAAAGTCTCCAACTCAGCTTAATCTTTTTTAAAAATGGTTGAAACAAAGTCTTTTAATTTAAACCACAACTCTAAGTTCCTTCAATTTTGGAAAAAGGCCACAACGTTTCAAAGACAATTTCTTACAGGAAAATAGCTCTAATGTGCATAAGCTACCCAACTCTACTTCTTCCCCATCCCAGAGATCTTCCAAAGAGTCACAGTTATTTATTTTCAGCTTTTCCAAGCATGAAAACCTATGGGCACACCTAGGAGACTTTGGAAAAGACGTTAAAGATTTCCAACCATCAATTTCAAAACTGCGGAGTCGGGGAAGTGTGTCCAAAGTGATTTGAATGTCTGAAATAAGTTTTAAAATTAATGCAAAACCAATAAAAATTTGAAATCAATTGATGACTGACTCAACAATTGAAATAAAATTCGCGTTAAAATACAAATCATTTGAATTGAAAATCAGTTCAAAACCTTTTGCCGACTCTTAAGATGAGTCAGAATTCAATAGAAAAGCTTCTGCAGAACCCATACACTGTCAGTGAGATAATGCGAAGACTGGATATCAGATCCCTTTCTCAATGTCATAGTCCTTGACCTTAACAATGGGATCCTGATGATTTACTAAGTAATCAAACGACGCCCTAGATATGAAGGGAATTTGATTGTACGTGGTGATGATGATGATGATGACAAAACAGGCTTGACTAATACTTTATGAAGCTCATTCTTCATTACTGCTTATTTTCATTAGAATAGACACGTTTGGATTTCTTCTACTAATGTAGATGTACTAATGTTTAAGTGCAGATCTCTTCAAAGCTTGGTTTCCACTATGAGTTAACATGAGCCATATCCCCGGCGGTCCGCCGGGCAGCCCCGACGAGGACGGCGACCGCTTCATCGAGATCTGGAACCTCGTCTTCATGCAGTACGAGCAGCTGACGCCGGACCAGCGCGAGAACCTGCCGAAACCGTCGATTGACACGGGCATGGGGCTGGAACGCATTGCCGCCGTGATGCAGGGCAAGCACGACAATTACGATATCGACCTGATGCGCTCGCTGATCGAGGCGTCGGCCCACGCGTCGAACACCGATCCGGATGGCACCTAAATAATCTAGATTATTTCCAGATTGAGATGTTACTTGCAAATGCTCTCGTATCTTTTGAGAAAACCATTTAAAGGCTACTTCATCACACGAAACCAATAAATCATCAACATAAATACAAAGAACAATTTCATATTTATCATGTGCAAAAACACAACTTTCAATTACTGATCTTTTAAAACCTAACTTATCAATCAATATTGACGACAACAATGAGAAAAACATACCTGAACTTTCTGCTAAACCATACATTGACCCGAGAAGGCTCGAGCTAAGGGGAAGGACATCTCGAGCTTGGAGAAGAAATGCAGGCACCTTAGGAACAAGGTGAAGAGGCTCCGAAGGCAGCAGAAGGAAGAGAAGGCCCAGCAGAACAAGGAAGCTGCCAAGAAGGCCGAGGAGGACAAGTTCTGAAGCTGAGAGACGCGAGCGCAGGACGAAGAACAGGGAGGACCCGAAGAAGAAGCCACAGGATAAGGGCAAGAAGAAGATCACCCTTGAAGACCTTAGGAAGACCAGTAGCAGGTTAAATAATCTACACCTCGACCCTTATGACGCTACCGTAGCTGGGGTTCGAACCCCGACCTCGCTGAGTTTCTGACACCCCTAGAGCCAGCTGGATTAGGCCATGACGCCACAGCTCCTTCAGCACCATGTTTGATCAACAATGTATGATCGTTTGGTCAAGGCTTCAAGAAGTGTGACTCTTAACTAAAACTGTTAACACTTCCCTTACAGGGAATGTGAAAGTTTCGAAAGTTTATATCCAACAAGACTTTTTATAATATATATAAATAATTATGTATAAATTAAAATTAATATATTATTAAAATTTATTAAATTTATAAATATAATATAATGGAAAATTATTTCAAATTTCACTTAATTTTTTTATAACTTTTCTATAATTATTATACTTATCTTAATAGTCTTTTAAATAATTTCCTAAAACTTAAACTTTATTTTTATATTTTTTTATTTATTCTTTAAGTTCTTAATTTTCTCTTCTTAATAAATCTTCGTTTTAAATAAGCGGTGGGGTGTGTATCGACGGGCATCTGCGCCGCCGACGCCGATCAACACGAAGGGGCAGTCGGGCGCGATCACCTCGGGCACACCAGAGGGCAACGTGCTTCACAATGAAGAACGCGAACCGGATGGGGATTGACGATGACTCATGATGATGGTGGCGGCAACGGCCTGGACGCCACCGAGTTTGGTGAGTACAGCTGAACGCCCTTTGGTCGTTCGGGTGCGACGGGGGGCGAAGTGGCGTGTGGGGGGACCCGCTCAATAGATTGACGACGAGGAGCGTGTATCTCTGCAATGGGCTCCGTCGGCTTGCTGCAACAATTAGCTGCTAGCAACAGCAGTAGTAGTAGCAGCAGTAGACCTCAACTGGAACAAGCTTATGTGCCGTTCTTATTAATTACAATATTCTTTTACAATACAGGCGTAGTAATATAAAAAAAGTATATTTCTATCGGATGGTTCAATCTTTTTTTTTGAATTCGTTAAATCCTCTTTTCTTCCTCATAAACATACTTGTAACACGAGCCCCAGGACGACCACGACCAGGACGAGCAGGGTCGCACGCGAGCGCATCGATCCAGTCTAGGGGATGCTCGGCCGGGGTTTGCGCGCGGCTGGCTCCCCGTACCCTCTCGCGCTCGCTAACCTCCCGGCGATGTCCCTGCCCCGCATCCCCCGCGACGAGAAGGACGACCGGGCCTCCGAGGTCGTCGCCCAGCGTCGCGCGTTGTGCGAGGAGGCGGCGGGGAGAGCGCTCCCGCACCTGGCGGGCGCACCGATGCAGATAGCCATTTGGTTCCGGGGGGAAACGGGTGTGCACACGTCCCTGGTGTTTGCCCGACTCGTTGTCATCGATGATGATCTGCCGCACAAAATCTATCGACTTTTTTTCTTCAGTACTCATCGTTGAATCGCTGGTGACTTCCTTTCCAGCTTCCTTGTTTCTAAAGGGATGTTTGTCGGCAGGCCGAATGTGTCTCGGGGATGCCAAACAGGTTGATGTAATTTGTTAAACAATTGCCGTTTCCAAAATCGAAATCGAGTTCTGATATAAACCATAAGGCCTAACAAAATAGAATTACAAACTTGTCCCATATTTAATAGCAGAGACCTGATTAAATATTACTGCTTCTCAGCTTCTCTCCTCACATATTGTTTTGAGACAATTCCTTCAAAATAGTCGTTAGCAGAGGTAAAAAGTCAAATTTAAATATATTTTTAACTGAAAATATTGCCTTGATGTAATAGGTCAGTCACAATCCTGGCAACCTCAAGCAAATACAAATTTGTGTGACCCACCGATCTGGACGCCGTACTGCTCTGCCGACAGGTCCATGAACGCGCCGATGTCAGCCAGGCATACGGCCTTGAACCGGGCCAGGGCTTCCGACTGCGCCTTCGCGGCTGTCACCATCTCCAGCACCAGGTCGTTGCGCGCCTTGTCCAGCGGCTTGACCATTTCCAGCGGCACCAGGTGCCCCTTGGCGTCCTTCAGGTATCCTTCGGGAATCTCGGCAGTCATCGCATGGTTCCTTCCGTTTTCGGGGTCCAGATCCCCGCATTCGGTCCAGAAAGGCCACGCTGATGTTCGCCTTTCCGAACGGACGCAGGCTGACCGCGCCGACGCGCAACACATTCTCGTCGCTGGCCTCAGCGACCGGCATCAGGGCGAGAACGGCGCACACCACCGCGGCCAAGGCCGTCTGTACGGGGCGGCGCAGGAATTTCACTCGATCACCCGGCTGGCCTGGAACAAGATCGAATGCGGCACATCGATCCCGAGGGCCCTGGCCGTCTTGAGGTTGATCGTCATCCATCCAACACGGGGTTCATCTCGAGTTTTGTAGATTATCGTTTTGAGTTCTGTATTCAACACGGGTGAATGTCTTCTCAGAACCCGTGTTCAACCATGCTATTACGATGCATTACAATTTTGAGAACCCGTCCAACTGGCTTGGAACTTGCAAGATGGAAACGGTTTAAAGTTTTGCTGGGTTGAAAACGGATACCTGAAAACGATTTTTGTCAAACTTGTTCAAAACACGTTTCACACCCAGTGCCTGAAAACACGACCTTAGGCCCACTCAAAACAAAATGGCGTCTGTCTTATCTCGTTTCACTCTCTACAAATACTAAGTTGTCATCTAATGAAGTGCTATATATGTTCTGTGATCGTAGTAAGATGAACTCTAGAATATCTTGAATATTACAGCCGTCTTCGATCAGTCCTCGGTGTGTACTAAACCCAAATTTATGAATTACAAATTGAAGGATTCTTCAACAAATATGCTGAATGACTCAGCAATGTGCCAAGTACTATCAAAATGTCATCCTCGGCCTTGCGCTGGACCTGCTCCGCCTCCACCACCGCGTCCTTGGCGGAGACGAGTGTCTCGCTGGCCTTGGCGCGCTCCTCGGCGAAGGCGGCTCGCTTCGCCGGAATCGCCTCCTGCTCCTCGCGCAGCGAGGCGAGCTCGGCGTCCACACGGGAAAGGTCGATGAGTGCGCGCAGGCCGTCTAGCAAGTGGGGGAACCTCGGTGCGGGAGCTTATCGCCGAGGGCCCGCCGCTACTAGGGAATGTCTGCAGAAGGATCTTCGAAGAAGATCTGAACCTGTCGAAAGATGGTGATGATGACATCGATCGCGAGGCACTTTTACAGGCGTTTCGGAATTTTCTTGCAGCCAACGAAATGGAGGCTGACTGGTCAGCCATCAACAATACCGACACCTGTACGCTGGTTACGGCATTGAGCATGATGTGCCCGTTTGGTGCCGCAGAAAAGCAGGCCTTGCTTGAGGCCCCAAATCTACAAGAACGATCCGAAACACTGATTGCCATTTCAGAAATCATCGGCGACCACGATGGCCCGATCGGCAGCGGCCAACATCGCCTTTTCGGTTTCCACCAAAATCATGTCGCTGTTGAAGTAGCCCCGTTCCGTGATGCCTGCCACCGACAAAAACGCTTTGCCCACATTGATGCTTTCCAGCATTGTGTTTGCCATGGGGCCAACCGCCACAGCGGTGCGTCCGTGAACACATCCGCCAATCATCACCAAATCGATCGATCCACTGCTGCTAAGCAAGTGGGCGACCGGCAAACTGTTGAGCAGGGCCGCGACTCCACCAGAAGCAGTTCGCGCGCTCGAGGTCAGCGTTCCCTACGACGACCGAGGAATCAAGATCCATGCAATGCACCGCATGTGGGACTTGGGGGAGAGGCGCGGCCCTGCGTTCCGCTGCTCGGGCAAAGGCGGGCGGGTCGCGGTCTGGCGTTTCGAGTGGCCTCGCGGGCTCAGGTGATCGCCGCCTCTGTGAGCTTGGGCTGCCTCGCCTGCACGTCTTGTCGGTCGAGTTGCCTTGCGCGAGTGATGTTAGGTTTTTTCTTAAATATATATTTCCAAAAATAAACGTTTCTAAAATACTTGCACAATTAGGCGAATTTGATTTTAGAAACACTGTTGAAAGCTAAAATGACTTAGAATATTGCAATATTGTAGATAACACACGCAACACTGAAAGATAAGAGAATAATATGGGTTGAGGTGCACTCATGCGCAGAGCTTCTGATATCCGATTGACTTCCTGAAATAAATGATGAATGAAACAAATGAGGCATAGGAACAGTGTATAACTAAAACTACTGGAATGGATAACAAAAAGTAAGTAATTGATGCTGAAGAAGTTAATGTTACTCCTGGTATGAGTACAGTTAATTCTGAGAATTCAGATTGAGCTACAAAAAAGTTTGATATGTTATTTAGCAAAAACCAAAATGCAAATCCCATCATTAGAAAGCCTGAAACAACACTAACGTCAGCAAAAATCCGTATTCCTCTTCGTGTCCTGCTTAAAATTTTGATTAGTATTGAATTTACTTGTTTACCGAATGCCGCACCGCATTACTGCGTTACGTCTATCCGGGCAATTGCCGGGAATTGCAGAACATATTGCTTCAACTGTCATTGATCGACAGTGCGGTCGCCACACGAAACGACCTGCCGTCGTTTGTCGTCGATGGTGCGGGCGCTTTGCAGCTGATCAAACCGGACACTGCCGACAGTGACGATTACGACATGAAATCGCTGGTCAAAGCCTATGAACGCGACCTGATCGACGCGGCTATTCGCGCTCACGGCAGCAACTCATAAACAAACCTTTCTGGTTATAGCGTTGCTCAGCTGTTGGCTCTAACTACATCTGCATTAAAACTCTTGTAATATTTGTGAAATATCTCAATTGTATAACCACACTTAAAACATCTTACCTGAGCAAGTCACCTATCAAATAAATTGTTCAAGAAAAGTTGGAAATGCTCCCACGCAAAGGTTTAATGGGCTTTGCGCAATTCGCAAGTTTATTTAGAAAATAATTATGATTTGGAATTTAGCAACTTTTGCAAGTAGCAACGGAGGTTGGTCAAAGGGTGTGACAAAGGGTGCAACGGAATACCGTGACCTATGCCATCAACGGCTCGCCTATCAACCAACCAAGGCGATCCGAGATGCACACTCCAGCAAAAAATAATGATCCCACCATTCCTATCCTAGGTGTGGCTCTCTCTCAATACATGCTGTTTAGTCCTCTCTGACCATCTGTGTGCTATGAACACTTGCAGAGTTACTAGTGTTCTTCTATGCAATAGGATCAAACTTCATGAGAGCCGCAAGACCGCCGGAGGTGGCGGTTATGCGATCAACCTTGGTGCCGAATACGCGACTCTGCGTGTTCACGGCGAAGATTGCATCGCGGTCTACCGGGCGCGTCTAACGGACGACAACAGCGGCACAACCAAAGAGAGCCCTGCCGAGCGTCGCTTCTGCAAGAACTGCGGAAGCGCGCTTTGGCTCTGGGATCCGCGCTGGCCCGAGCTGGTGCATCCGTTCGCATCGGCCATCGATTCGGATCTTCCGGTTGCGCCAAAAAAACTCGAAGGTAACAAGACTCGTATTGTGACAACAATTAGTAATTAACCTAAAAAATTGACGTAGAGAGTGAACGAATCAGTTTAATCGAAACGTTCATAATTGTAGTTATTTTATAACAAATAACTATGAAAAATTAAATGTCTTTTATAGGTGAGAACTACAAGGATTTGTCAGAATATCAAGATTACGTAATTAAAAGAACAAATTGATTGTTTTATTTTAACAGTTTGTTGTAATTAATTGTAAGGTTATAGTTGACTTAATCAGTTTAAAAAGAGGATAAAGATCCCACAGAGCGATTTCTGGCGCATAGGATGTCGAATTGACGTTTCAGTTGCTGGGACTTTTTTTTTACAGGGAGCAAGAAAGCTTAGAAAAAGCTCCGTTTCTACACTGAAAAAGAAGGAAATACAGCGTCGTTGAGATTACTGTTCCAACAACCAACTCTTCACCTTACAATTCTTATTAGTTATTATTAGGACTTATAGTTATTATTACCGACTTATTAGGAGGCGGAAGAAAATAAAGAATAGAGAGCCCAATAACGATAATGCACAGCATGCATTATCAGTGATGTAATTTTAAAACTATGTGAACGTTTTGAACAGGGGCAATTAAACGGTATGCAAAACAAATTTGGGTGGCAAGCAAACGAAATCCTTCGGCATAACTAGGAATAGTCCCACAGTTCCAGCTTTAAAAAAAGAAACAGGAGAAAATCTGATTTTCTAACATAAATCCCATCAGAGGGGGGATAGGGGCTAATGCCAATATAACCAAAAAAAAGAAAGATGTCAGAGAACTGTATACGAATGCATACTTGTTGAATGAAGAAATCGTTTTTTTTTTTTGGACTTGTGTGTACTAGTATACTATATTATTACGTACCCCATCCAAGATATAGTGAACTGGTACAGGAATAAATATTTAACGTTTTCGCATCTCCAACACGTAAGGGATACATGAATGCCTTATCTTTGTACGGTAAACATTTCTTTAAGAACCATTTCTTATTGGGCTGTTTGTTTGCCGCGTCCAATCTCGACATGGTGCTCGAAGGCCACGAGCAGGAGCAGGAGCAGGAACAGGACAAGAAGCAGGAGAAAGAGCCGGAGCAAGACAAGAAGCAGGAGCAAAAGCAGGAACAGGACAAGAAGCAGGAGCAAGAGAAGAAGAAGCAGGAGCAGCATCACGGAGCCGACGTCGTGGCTCCTTATGACGAGCCAGACACCCGATCGGAATTGCACACGCAGCAATCGATCACCAGTCCCTCTTCCAGCAGAACGAGGACGAACAATACGATGTTATTGTGATCGGAAGCGGTTTGGGCGGACTGACGGCGGCAAATATTCTGGCCCGTGAAGGCCGATCGGTGCTGTTGCTGGAACAACACTACAAGCTGGGCGGGATGGCGACCTGGTTTAAGCGTCCCGGCGGAAATATCTTCGACATTTCACTTCATGGATTTCCCCATGGAATGATCAAGAGCTGTCGACGCTATTGGACTCGTGAAATCGCGGACTCAATTGTTCAGCTGGAACATGTGCACGATATCCAGCATCTTAATCATTTGTCTCCAAGCTGATCTTTTCCATTTATCAACCCATTTGTTGCCAGCTGTTCTACCCCATTTCACCAGATTATATGGCAAAAAAAATTTTGCTAGCTGGTTTTTTAAAATTCCAATAGAATTTACAAGTACTTACTGAGAAAACAGTGTTCATACAGACAGGAATTTAACCGGAATCAACTAACATCAATGTTTCTACGATGGTAGATCTTCTCATGATCACTCAAGGGATTGAACGATGGACCACCAATTAAGGGTGATGCCTGTAAAGAGAGGGTAGCGGAAGTAGCACCATCATCATTCGTAGGAGGAGGCACTGCTGTTGTTGTTGCTGCTGCTGTTCTTGTGGATATTGTTTTTCGGAGAAAAACAATTCTATCACTTAGACCTCCAGATGAACGAGGAATGGTAAGCATTATCATTAACCATAGGCAATGGTAGTAGGGCACCACGCTGCTGAATGAAAGTAAAAGAAGAATTTGTCTCATGACCAAGAAAATGATTTGTGTTGAATTTTTCAAAAGTATTAAAATTAATGTAAGACTTAATCTAGTTGTGATGGATAAACGATGAACTTGTGGCAGATATGGTAATAGTAAATCAACATCGCTTATACTACTTCGATCATCAATAATTAAATATTTCATAGGACTTGATGTATTGACAGTTATAGGTAACGTGACCAATAAATAATGATATTTTTCGAAAGATAGTTGACAATATTGTAATACTGGTAATTGAAATATTAAACCATAAACTTACATATATTAATTTTGATATGGATCGGTATCCATAGGATTTCATATTCTAAGACCATACTTAACTCCTTACATTTCAACTCAGCATGAACTATACATAAATTGGGTATATTGATAATTTTTTTACTAGTGTCCCAGGTAACTAGGGTTTCATTTAAAAATACACTAGTTTGCTTAAGCAAGGTGTGCAATACGCAATTTTTTATAGGATAGACCATCTATGAGAGTCAGGGTTTAGTTGTTAGATTTCTTCGCGGGACCCACCGGTGGGTCCCATCGTCTCGAAAGGGTTAAATAATGTCACTGCAGGGAAACTTTTTGAACTTGAATTGGATAGATATCTAAAGATGTTAATCGATGATAAATACCAGACAGAAAATCCTTTACCATTCTGACAATTTCATCAAGACAAGTTGGCAAATCTAGCTAAGCTAGCTAGACACCTTTACTCAATACCTGCCAGATCGGCAGGTGTTCTTGTGAATGAACGAAGATCGCCACTAAATCCAGACACCACTTGATACTTCAGGATGCGAGACTATTCTCCAAGAAATAGTATTTATAAACGGGAATAAAAGAAAAAGAAGAAAAAAGCAAAAGGAAAAAAACGAAGACGAGAAACGGAAAAAGAAGAAAACGAGGAAAATATGAAAAGGAAAAGCGAAGAGGAAAAAGAAAATTTAAGTTTGAAAAGGAAAAAGAAAAAAAGAAAAACTAAGAATAAATACGCAAAAGGAAAAAGGAATAAAAACAAAGAAAAATGCGAAAAAAACAACTAGAAATATTCCAATTCTTACGCCCCCTGTAATGTCTAGAATATGCATTGGTATGATCATCGTCTTATTTTATAGTTTCAAGTCACAGCGTTTCAAGTTGGCAGTTTTAGTTTAATTAAGAAATTCTTCTGTGTTTATCAATCAAAGACTCACGCACGTTAAACTAACACCCTCCTTCATTTCACTGTAATTCTGCTTTTCGTTCTAACCGCAAATTTCGTTGTGCAACATTTTCCTCCGCAATTCAATCATTATCATTTGGACACAATACATAAGCACATTCCAAAGTGCCATTCTTGCTCCGAATACGCTAACAAGTCAACCCTGATGCGATTTGCATACAATAGATAAGCACATTCAAACGTGGCATTCTTGTGCAGAATACGCTAATAAGTGGCTTGTGATGCGATTTGCTCACAATAAACCAGCACATTCGAACGTGCTATACTTGCTAGGAATACGCTAATATGTGGCTTCTGAAGCGATTTTAATACAATAGACAAGCACATTCCAACAAAATTCCGGCGGTGCGCCACCGCTGACCGTATCGGTGGTGGCGTCGGCGCGCTGAAGCCTTTTTGGTGGCTGCCCGCTTTGAGATTTCCGGCGCAGCTTCTGATGGCTTTCAGAAACCGATGGCTTTCAGAGTAGTCCTACTCTGAAAGCCATCGGTTTCAACCGAATTATTTTTATCTAAGCAAAGCTTATGTTTGTTTTAAATGAAAAGAATGAAGAGGACAGTAGGGGAGCTCAAAGTCTTAGTGAGGAATTATTAAATTTTATGAATAAAATAACAAAAAAAAAAAAAAAAAACATAAATAGAAAAAGAAATGCATTGAAATTAGGGTTCCATAAAAAAAAACTGAGGAGCAATTCTCTTCTACAAAAAAAATCAAAGATTTTCCTTTTTATGGTTTCGAAATTATGCAGTTTCTAGGGCACTACCATATCTTCGCCAGTGTTGCAAAGCTGTTTAGTACCATATGTTTTAGATTATTTTTCACTACCTTTTCACCTTTAAGTTTAACATAGTAACACTATAGAAATAAAAGTATTCGAAAAAAAAAAGATAAATGGAGCCACAATATACAACGAAAGCAAGGACGTGGGTGGCTAAAGATATATCCTTGTTACTGTTTTTCTTTTTGTTTAGTCACTTTTTTCTTGTCTGCTTCTATTGGGAAAAGATTAAAGCAAACGGAATACAAAGTTATTATGACCGTGATGCAATAGGTTTAACTCCTTATATTTTAGGACTGCCTCTGGCACTCTTTGTCGATGAACAGAAAAGAGGCTAGACGATTTTTCATGTATTATATATTTTCATGTATTTTGTTAAGTTTTATTCTTATCAGTAAACTTAAATTATAATTGAAGGCCATGTAGTTACCTCAATAAGACTTGAAGGGCTCAGTTAAAAGCAAAGCAAAGCGGGCAAATCTTGTTGAATTGACTTGTCATGACCTTTTTAATTGTTTTATTTTTTTAAACAACAAAATAGAACTATTTTTAATAAAGAATTTTGGTATGGATTTATTTGAACCAACTAACAAAAAAGGATAGAACGTATCGAGTGCTTCAGTCGCATCGCCGAGTGGCATCAGAATCTTGGGCATCATCAAATCTCCGTGGTACGGACCCTACCCGTTTGCTTTGCGGTCGGCTTGAACGACCTCTTCGAGTTCGGTCAAACGACGCTGGATTTCATCGAGACGGTCGAGGATCAAGGCATGGACATAGACGGCATCCATTCCAACAGGACTGTCGGCGGACGCGATCTTAGCGATGGTATCTTGCAGTTCCGATTTGGAAAGATCAACACCCGCACCAGCAGCACTGCCACCCAAGCCCTCAACGTAAGTCTTGTCCTCAAGCACCTGCTTCTCACGTCTGTATTTTTGCAGCGAGCCAACGCTCTCTTCAACCAGCACAAAAGCATCGAGGTGCTTCTAGTTCGTGATGCACACCAGGCCTTGGATCGCGTGCGCTCACTAATGAATAAAGGCGAGGTCGAGAGCTCCGCGGTCAAGGCTCGACACGCCCGCGCAGTGCGAGACTTTGAGTACCTGCGATGTCGGTATTGAACTGGAGTCTCACTCCTAGTTCATCACAGCGGTCGTGCAGGGTGTTGAGGAGCTTAAGGCGTGACATGCCACAAAAGCCGTGCCCCTGAGAATTGGTAGTTTTGCCGTGTATGACCGTGTCGATGCCACCCCAGTAGGCAAACTGCTCGATGATGCGCTGATAGCTGGGCGCATCGGCATCCAGAAAACCGCGCAGCGTATCGTCGGAAAAGACCACGCCAAAACCCCAGGTGGAATCGCGATCGAATTACGGCCCAATTGTTGCCATCTATTCCAAATATTTATTGATGGCAGCATAATTAGTTAGGTTAGTTTACATTAAGTCAACTAGTTTTATGCTAGGTACAGCAACGGACATCAGAGCGAAGCAAAAAACAGGACAGGACCTGGATCTCTCCCTTCTGTGCGCCGCCGGTCTTGGCTGGCTTCAGCTTGTACCACTGCACCGATTCAGCGACAGAGCGCAGTGGGCCGTCGCCTCCGGGCTGACCCTGCGGCGGGCAATAAATTTTTTCTATCCGCTTGAAACTTGCAACAGCGTATTTTTCAAATAAGGTCCGTTTGAACATAAGGACACAAAAAGTTTATTTTCAGAAAGTGTATACTTACTCTGTTTTATGTTTATACCCTATTTAGTTGCCAAGCTTGTTGAAACACTTATTATACCTCTCACCCAATTTTAAAATATCTTCTTCAATAAAACATACTATTTTCACATCGTCGTCATCATCAAAATGGTTGCCACTTAGGTGTTGTTTCAGGCAAAAAAGAACCAAAACAGTGTTTTTCCTATACTGCCACCTTGTTTGGACATATTGAACACAACGATCACGAACATAACCAGGTTCAAGGAATCTCCATACCTTTTGTAGTGCAGAAACAATAATTTAACCAAGCGGGCCAAAAAAGTAACAAACAAGATTATTCCAGGGAGGCCACTGGCTATATAAACATAGAGCAAAATGTTATGGGGATTCATAAAAACACCCGAATGCCCATACAAGCGCGGTTTTACACCTTCAATAATGATAATCGTAGCATTACCTAGACACCAGATATCAAGCCCTTACGCTAAACTGTTCACAAATTGTGTCTCAATTTTAGAAGGTCATTAAAAGCGAAGATTTAGGAGTTCAGATGAACGTCATTAATGTACTTCCTGAGAAGTCTAGACAATTTCTGAAATACTGTGAAATTGTAAACCCAAGGATTAAGTATCTTGGCATGGCTAAGCTTGAAAAAGGAAAAAACACTTATAATCTGGTTTGAAATGTATTTTGCCGTTACTGCAATCCCTATATTCATACGGGCCTGAGTTGTTTTGGCCATACACAATACATCTCTGTCTTGAATATGTCGGCGAGCATCACGTAAATGAATCGCAATGCCGTCTGCCCCGGCATGTTCAGCCACAGCGGCTGCGTGTGCGGGATCTGGATAGCTAGTACCACGAGCTTGTCTAAGCGTGGCAATATGATCTACGTTAACACCCAATAAAATATCTTTCATTATTCTACCTTGTTTGAAATAATTCTCTGCAGACCTGCTACGCTGAGCATGCCCAACCGCTCTCGGCCTATGCCGACGCCCAACCGCTGTACTTGGACAACCAAAACTTCCTCCTTCCAGGCTAGTGGGGTTGCACGGTGCAGGTTGAAGGTTGTAGAGAGGTTCTTACCTAATCCCGATCTAACACCAACAACTTACCCTAGTACAAGCATTTCAAAAACATCCCCCTGGCCCCCTTGAAAAGGGGAATGTGTACCTCCAGGTTTTCTTGCAACTCGAAACTTTCAACACCTCAACGTGGTGTTATACCTCGATCATTTGAAGTAAGAATTTCTCGATTGATTCACCTGTTCTACGTTTAGTTTTAGCATATCTTTGAAGCATCATCAGTCGCTGCTGGTACTAAATATCTCATTCGTGCTTCCTACTTGGAAATCTACAACGAAAATATTCGTGATTTACTTAGTAAAGATGTCAAAGCCGCACTAGATCTCAAAGTAATCAACTCTCATTCTCCTTGTATTATTCAAAAAAAAGCCAAATCTCGACAGTACAGAGATTTTTCAAAGCACTCGCACTACCTTTTGAAAAGAATAAATTTATTAGTTGATAAAGTTGATACACGTGAACAATTACTGCATTAAAGTTTGTTTGAAGTTTTATAGCTAAAAAGACCGAAGATTGCAAATCTGAAGTCTGTTTGCTGAACTTACTCTTTCTAATATTTTGAACTAACCAGCTTAACTGCGATAAAAATAATTGTGTGACTATTTTTACTGCCAAAATATTTACTATATATATTTCCAGCTTTCCGCACTGACTCGACGAACTCCTCCTTTGATTGTGTTGCACGCTTTGCTTGATTTATGTCCACTCCAAGTATCGTGGATCTCGGTAGTACGGTTTTGTTGCTTTGGCAAACATCATTATCTTTGTAACATTGTTTTTCCGCTCTACATACATGGGCAATATATGTCAAGTATTGGGCATTGACATAGCTAGTTGCATTTTGGATATTGTGACAACCGTGCGATATTTGATGGATTAGAGGCCTCCTGTCTTTTTCAAATCCACATAGAAAAGACTGTTTTAATACAGAGAATTAGCCATTTCAGCACATCGAAAATGCATACATAACTAAAATTTAGCTATAAGATTAAAAAAATTATTTAGTTGTATGTAACAGTTAAACTTTAATCCCAGATGATAAAAAGACTTTCTGTAAAAGTTAGCTAGGTCAAGCAAAAACCAGGTATCTATAGCCAAGGCAAGTCCCTGGCCATCAGAGAAAAAATGTCAAATTTTTCAGCCGACCTGCACTTCATAGATGGTTGAAACTCTTTCTGGCCAGTGGTTTTGTCCCCCACTGGCCAAAAATAATTGCCATCATGGTTTTGAAGCAAAATTCAAATTTTTCTATTTGTTTAGATCATGGTTTGAGTTTTTGGCTTGTTTTCATATTTTTTTTATGAATTCCTATTAAAAAGCAAGAAAACCATGAACAATAAAGAAAACAAGGTGAGGTACATCCAGTGAAAAAGCACACATATTTTGGTCTCCATTCATCCATTGCCAGTCAGGGACAAGACCTTATTGATAATTAGCCACAGAACCTTCCCCGACTGGCAAATGCCCTGGTAGTCACATCATCACCGCACATTTCTTAAATCTGAATAGCTACGCACGTCTCTTTCATTTTCTTCAATCTTCAATCTTTTTGTCAAATAAATTATTTGTTCGAATATTTTTTAAACATAGTGATCCATTATTAAAATTTATCGTAATTTTTCGTAGTGGTCTACCTGTAAAATATAAGATCTAAACAGCTATTCTATCAAGCTACAAAACTTTCTGAAAAAGTAATTTAGTGGTAATCCATTTATTTTACTAAATCTATAAACCAAGCTATTATTACATTTTGGTTATCTAGATTTTCTAATTGTGTTCCTTAAGACTTTTTTTCTTCTTGTATGGATTTTAGTATTTTTAAAAATAACCTAATATCTACATTTTATTTTTCCTTATGGTCTTCTATTAAAAAAATTAATTAGTCAATTTCTTCTGATAAGGCACTCATGTTTAGTTTTAAATCCATTAATTTATAATAATCTTAAGTTTAATTTTTTCATTTTTTTTCGCATTTTTTATGAGAAACACAAATTTGTAAATTTAACAACAGCGAAGACATTTATAAATCGAAACAAAACAGAAAATAGTAAACAAAATGAAAAGTTAACTCTTGCTGTGATGTATCACAGATTACTTAATAAAAATAATAGAAATTCGAGCTATATTCACTTATAGCCAGACTCCTGAATAGATTAAATAAAAAAAAAACAAGTTTTTTTAACTGAAAGTAAAAGACCTGGTGCATGTCTTTTATGCTTTCAAGTGTTCCAAACTTGTTCAGGGAGTTGCGCCAACAATTTCAATAGATAATACAAATGGTTGCCAGCTATATTTGGGGAAAGATTCGTTAAAGACATCCATCACCACTGCAAAATCCAGTGAAATTAATGTGGTTGTACCTGGGGCAACAAGTGACGCTGATTATGTGAGTAATGTTAACATCATTTTTATCTATTATTTTCTTATTTCTTAATATGACTATAGCTATTTGAAATTAAGCTTTCTTTCTTTTACTTCGAAGCCTAGCAGCCGATTTTTCAACAAATCTGATTGGGTCTTCTGGTCATCTAAGGCTAACTCAAGCTCAGAATTTTTTTGGTCTCGCCATAGAGCTTCATCCTTTAGAACCTTAATTTCTGCCAAAATTGAGTCTAGCTTTGTCGAAACTTGAGCTTGTGTCTTTAGGATTCTGTCTAGCTTGTCATTCTTTAGCTTCTTAAGTGGCTCAAAGGACGAATGGGTGACTAATGACCAACTTTTCGGAGACCCGCGCTCTTTGGTCAATGCCTCATTTCTGACTGAAAATACTAATATAGCATATCTATACATCATTCTGCTCCTGAAAGACTAGAGAGTGAACAAAAGCCCTTGGATGTTTATTTAAGTGAACATAGGCCCAGATAATTGATAAAACCCCTTTGGTAAATTTGTCCAATTAGCAACTTTTGGGTTCTTTTAGCCATAAAATTAAAATTTCATAACATACAGCAAAATGAAGGAGATTAGTTCATTTCATCGCCTCCCCGACCGACCGGTGTAAGCTCCCGATAATCGTAAAAGAGACTGAGTGCGTCGATCGCCTCAACGGATTTCGCACCATCCCGGAGAAACAAATCACGAAAGACGGACTTCATGTCATCCTGGATCTGCAGCGCCGCCCTGGCCTTGGGATAGGCGATCACGGCATTCTTCATCATGGCGAAGGCGTCCCGATAGCGCTCTTCTTTGACATAAAGACCGGCCAGGAGGCGTAGTGTTCCCAGTTCAAGCTCCAGAAGGATGTGTTCGGAAAACGGTTTTCGGACAAAGTCATCGGCGCCCATTCTGAGCGCCAGCAATTCATCGATTTCCTGCGCGCTCGAACTCAGGAAGATGACCGGCATCGCGGAGGTCCGGCGCAGCTGTTTCAGCAGTTCTACGCCGCCCATCTTGGGCATCGCCATATTCACGATTGCCGCATCGGCGGCGCTTTCGCGCAGGTTTTCCAACGCTTCAGCGGAGTTGGAAAAGGTTTGTGTGCTGTACCCCCTTATGTTTATTATTGCAGCATCGTATTTGGAATAAAGTGGTTTCTTGAATCGCCCAGATTATGAAGTCGCAATACACGTGTCGCCAGGTCTTCTAGATCAAACTTGTTGGCTTCATCTAATACCGGTAAATAATTGTCGGGTAGTGCTTCAATACCATGCAGGGCACCGACGATGGCGCCAACCATAGTTGCAACGGTATCAGTATCATTACCAATATTGACACCTGCCAAAATTGCATTCTCAGGATCATCTCCGCCATGCTATGCAGATTTGAATTATAGAACATTGCTCTAAACTAACAATTATTTACGCCTAGGCTTTTATTGTTTAGTTTTCTACAATTTCATGCAAAACTGGCAGAGATCGCTAAGATCTCCTGTGGCCCATATGATTTGAATATTATTTTGAAGTAATTTATTGCCATTGCAGGGTAAAAAGGCAGCCGACGTACTTCAAAGATTGGAAACTGATGGTTCTGATGCTAAGTCAAATGCTGAGGTACGTTTTGGTAAAACAGCGCGAACACGAAATTTCAGCAGGCCAAGCAATCCGCTTAGCATGAGTATTGCTGATAGAAATGTTGGGATTTCAGGGTTTAAATAGTTCATAAGTGCGGTCATTAACCCGGTTAATGTCCAAGAAGCTGCAAATACTGCACCACTAACACCCATCATTAAGCCTTGATGCTTTTCGTCGGCCAACTCAGTATCAGTAAATGAGGTAATAATGGCGTTGTATGCAAGTGCAGCAAAAATAGCTGCGGGTACGACGCATAAACCAAAACAGCCTCGAGGACCACCACACTCAGAAAAAAGATCACATAGAAAGAGAGGCAGTGATTTTGGAAGTAAAACGGTGCATCATCAAGCAGAACTAGAAGGCGTTTATAGTGATCAGGAAGAAGATGAGACAAGAAATCAAGTTCAGCCACCAACTTTCTTACCACCGATCTATCGACAGAAAACATTGTTTCCCAAGCGATCGTTACTGAAGCCGAGAAAAATTGATCCAGTGAAGGTGGAAGATTTGTATCCTCGGCGGAGACGGGCTGAGCCACTCCGGCGAGCAGGGCAAACACGGCAATTCCTGCCAGCATGATCTTGGACATCACTGAGACCTTCTCGAATGGAATGAAGTGAAACCTTGGAACTGAGACCCTGTAGACGGATTTCGGGCCCCTGCGAAGAGGGATCCCTGGATCCGGATCAGTTCATGAAAAACCCATGAATGAGCGCGAGGGTCGAGCCATCAGTTCGGGGAGACCGGACCGGGGTCACTCCGAGACGATGGTCGCCGCTGCCGAGCGAAGGCGATCCGCGACGAGTGATTGAGAAGGCTGGCCGGCTAGCAGCAAGCTCTGTGCGGGAGTTTGAGGCGTTTCCTGGCTCCTTGCCTGATGCGCGTTGGCCTGCGACCCGACCCGAGCTTGCAATCCGGCCTGGGCAGCAGGCAGCATGCGGCGTTTCGCGGAAGTCGCACGCGGTGCGGAGCAAGGGACACCGCGCCGAGCCTGCCGCGTCCGTTTTTGGCGCGAACGAAGGCGAGACGACCCTCGCATTTTTGTGTCATATTTCTCTTTTAAAGTGCAACATTTGCTGCAATGTTATTCAACACCATTTTATGATTTACAGCATTTACATTTCTTTTTCAGTCTCTCATTGCCTGCTTGTTGCTGATTCCTGATGCAAGTTCTTTTGAATTCCTCGTCGAAATATTCAGTTTTGCTTCTTGGGCATTTTACTGCAGTGCTTTTTCTGCATTGCTTTGGCTTAGATGGAAGAGGCCAGAAATGCCTAGGCCATTTAGGGTAAATAACAAATAATTTAAATTAAACAAATGCGAATGATTATAAAAATAAAAGCAAAGTTTTGCTTAAAAACAATAACTACACGCTATGGCGCGAGCAAAACTTGACGCCATATTGCAAAGTAAGGCCCTGGCCAGACGATCAAGCATTGTTGGTCAAACATTAGATATTTGTTTGTTTGACCGTTTGGCCACGTCCAAAACATTGCTCGTCCCACATGTTTTACTCGCGTAAAGCACAAAAATGTTTTAGAACTTTTCAAAACGAAAACCGACGCACTTTGCAGCGGCAAGCTGCTTCTT
This sequence comes from Alatinidae sp. Z8VKAUB7J3, assembly GCA_010016025.2. Classification (NCBI taxonomy): domain Eukaryota; kingdom Metazoa; phylum Cnidaria; class Cubozoa; order Carybdeida; family Alatinidae; species Alatinidae sp. Z8VKAUB7J3. Next base: position 173,744,936 of record JAAAKM020721499.1, on the reverse strand, counting down.
GGACAGGTCCATACTGCGCTGCAGCATCTTGTTCTTCTCGTGCAGCTCGCTGGCCTTCCGTCGCGTTGTGTCCAGCTCCTGTTTCAGTTTGATGACCAGCGCCTCCAGTTCCTACATTGGAACTCGGAATGAGACCATTGTCCAGAGAAGGGAAGTAGAGGGAGGAGGAGGAGGAGGAGGAGGGGAAGAGGTGGGAGAGGTGATTCCCTGGCCACACCTCCGCGCCACGTCCAGCCAATGTCTGCCCCAGCGCTCACCGTAGCGGGGAGAATCGAGCAATTGGTCGACTAGATTCTGGATTGCCGAGTCGGGGGATTCGGCATGGGCACGGATGAATTGCCTGATTTGCGCCCCGGTGGGCGGCAACCCGATCAGGTCATAGTACAAACGTCGTACCAGCGTTCGCGCATCGGCAGGCTCTGCAGGGCGAAGTCCCGCGCCGCTTAATCGCTGAAGGACGAAGCGGTCGATCGGCCCCACTTTTTGTAAAATATTGGGCTTGATTCCAAACCAGTATGCATATTGGTAAAGAGTGACGGACGTGCATATTGGACATGCAGTGACGTCCTAAAAATGGATTAAGAACGTATCCATAAAATATCTGCTTAATCACCCGTTAGAAACGACAGACTTGACCCATCATATTTAATGAACAACATTACGAACTACGGCTTCAAGTCTTTGAGGGATTCTTAAGAGTTGGTCAATGCAGAACTGTTGATTAAAGTGAGGAGATGAACTCACCGGTGCGGTTGCAAAAATTGGAGGTGATGACGTTGCAGCCATTCAAGCAACCCGGGTAGATGACGCCCTCGCGGGTAAATTACCTGGAGTGCTGATTCAAAATCAAGATGGATCACCGGGTGCGGACCCAAAGATTCAGGTGAGAGCAGCATCCTCTATTTCCGGCGACTCAAGCCCATTAATTGTTGTGGATGGCTACCCAATTTCAGGAAGTTTGGCAACGGTTAACCCTAACGACATTCAAAGTTTGGAGAACTATCGATCATATCTAACTGGGAAAACGGAAAGCTCTCAGGAGAGAAACTGATCTACCGGAACGGGAGAAAATGGGAAGAGGTTGCCTACAAAGATGGGAAAAAAGAGGGCCTTTCCAAAAAGTTTCAAGAAGATGGCAGTCTTTGTGAAGAGACCTACTTTCAGCAGGATAAAAAACATGGTCCTTCTAAGTCCTATTCGATGAACCGTGAAGAAATTGCCTACTATTATTTAGGTGAACCTGTTCCAAAAGTACCGTGTATCGGTAAATAGAAGATAATTATATGGGAGATAACCAACAGGATTATAGGAGAAAATGATATTAATTAACGATGTAAACAACGGTAATGTTTGTCTAGATGATTATTAGAGAGAGAGAGAGAAATAGGAGATTTTACAAACGAGGAGGTGTTCTTACCGATTATGACCAGAAGTAAAATAAGATAACCATTTGTTCGGTTGAGAATGAAGTTCGACTATAGAATCGAGACATGAAGGGTGAACTCGATAGATTAAATAAAACAGGGAGGGGGTTCCCCCGGAAAGAGGGCAGGGTTATTCTCCCCCAGACCCTGATCCAAAATAACGCTATTTTTGGAATAAATTCAATACGCTTAACCTCCCTGCTTCAGTAGGCCATAATATATCAAGCTGTGGTTTAGTTCCTGGTATTTGGCCAATTAGTTTGAAATGTCGTCTACTTCACCCAACATTGCATACTGTAGTGTAATTCAAAAAGTATTCTAGTCACAGCTAATCATTGATTTAAAAGGAAGACCTTCGTGTCCGAGAAGCCGAGAGAGCCGGGTTGGGAGTTGCTCCAGATTCACGAAGCCCGCATCGTCGGCTCGCCAGAAGCGTCGCTCGAGATCGAGGTGAAGTGCACCGTGCCCGGCTCCGATTGGAGGGTCGAGATTCGCGCGAGACCCGCCGCCGAAGATGCGGACCGAGACTCCCTCCGCGAGTACGAGATCATCGGAATGGCGCCGAAGAGCGGAAGCTCGGGAACGCCCGAAAATCTCACGGTCAGACGCTTGGCTTCTGTAAGGGACAATGTTGTGGTAAGCGGCCTAGCGTAATGGTAGTTAACAAGCGAGGTAAACTCAGCGAATAGTATGAATGAACATAAACTATATACAAATTAAAGATTCCGAAGCAAATTGATATCTTTTATAACTTTGATAATTCTCTCTCTAAAACATGATCCAAGCATCTCGCTCTCTCTGTTCCCCTCAACCCGTTGTTTACTTACCTATATTAAAAACAACTTAATGAAATTACCTACGGCGACAATATGTCTACCATCCCGTTTGGGCAAACCACCAATTTCATGAATGTATCTGGAGAGAAATATAATCCTGGGACTAAATGACTTAAAAGGCATCTAATGGGGCCGAATCAACTCTGTCAGCCACAGTGCATATCAGTAAGTTCGGAAAATTCCTTCGATTCTCGATTATAATTCCTTTACAGAATAGTAATCCTGTCATACAGTATATAGTATTGCATAGTATATTTGACACAAAAAATTCCGAAGGGCCATGGCCACAAGACGCCTTCGCCTGCGATCCCAAACCGGGTCAAAACCAGACCCCGGTGATCAAGGTCAAACCGGGCTTGATCCTGACCTTTCGCGATGAAGCAACGCTTGAGATTGGCGATAATGGCCTTAAACCTGACCTCGCCAATGATGTGATCAAGGTCGCCGTCGTTGAACGTCACGGCATCAACGGCAATATTGGACGCAGCTTCGTGCGCGGTTTTGGCCTCAAACGCGGTGCCATTGCCTCATCGGTTGGCCATGACAGCCACTCGAATTTTCGCTAAATCGAACCGATTTGCGTGTCGGTTTGTTCACTTTCCTATTCAAAAGGCACCCTTTAACTCGAATTCTCGCTAAGTCGAACATCTCGCTAGCGGAAGCGAATCAGCATTGAGGATTAGAGGTATGGAAGATCGCTAATATTCAATTATTATTTATGACTTTGCGTAACTTGACTGACTCGATACAAAAGTGCATTAGAATAAATAATATTTTATCCATTAGTATAATCATGAAATTGCATATCAATAACTATATTTTAGTCTTTCCAGTTTCAAAAGAAGTAATGCCACACGATGGCAGTGCTGGATTCAACCAAGTTGATTCCTTTATTTTGTAAAGAAATTGGGCTACTTTTGGTGACCTGTAATTGCGTATCAGATATAACGAAGGAATGTGAGTCATTGGTTAGGTGGGGGTAGGGTAGAGTCCTACAAAAGTACATTTTAATGGACCAACCGTTTACTCTTCCGGACGCTTCTGATCAGTGTTGAAAGAGGTAGGGGGACCCGCTTTCGATTTACGAAAAAGCTATTGAACTTGCTGGCCTTGTCCGCAAGAACGGTCTTCTTGGACTTGAGAATGTCGAAGTCGAAAACGAGATCATGGCACGCGGCATTCGCATGTGCGTGGATGGTCATAGTGGCGAGGTCATCCGAAGTTCCATCTCAAGCGAGGTAGAAAAATCCATCCAGAATGACGAGATGGGCGAACTGATGTTCCGCGGCATCGGTGATACAGCGCCTGCCTTTGGCATGATTGGAATAGATTTCATGCCCGACACCATCTACCTCGATAATTTCTGCATTAGGGATCGTTGCCGCCGTCTTTTTAAAGAGTTCAAGCGGCGCCAAAGGACTCTTTGTCGGCGCGAGCACTAGCGTTGGAGTATTGATGGTCGCAAGCTGCTCGGAAACATCGATGGCATCCAGAAGCCTGGCGAGATCGATCAGCACGTGCATTCGATTCTTGCTGAATTCCTCAACAATCCAATCAACGTGGTTAGCGTCGCGAGCTGACATCACCCGCAAAAATTAAAAAAAAATAAATCAGAAAATTACGATGCTTCTTAAGCAAAAACAAGACAAAAAACAAATGCAGTTTATATTTCTTGCTCAAAATTGTTAATAGTCGACTTGATTTTTCTTAATTTTTCCTAAGTGAGAAAAATCAGTCACATTAAAAAAAAGGAAAATTATTTAGAACGTAATTTTTGCACTAAACAAAAAAAACTCATCTTGGCCCCTCTTAAGCTTCTGCCCCCAAAGGCCCCTCTCTTCCACCAAAATTCCGTTTTTTAGAGTTTTGTTTACAAGTGAGCGGGACGCTTCTTACTACAGTTCGTTACCACGAACTGTTTGACTTGATGTAAGGACTAGATACATGCGGTGAAAAACCTGTTCATTGGGATTAGGATTCGGTATCGACAAGCTGCTCCCCCGCATTCTCCCGTCATTATAAGTGTTTGATTCTTTTATTACCTGATATAAGGACTAGTTACCTATGGTGAAAAAGTTGTTCAGCGGGATTAGGTATTAAGAGATCAAGCATTATCAGGACCTGAATAGGATTAAAGGTCTTAAACTTCCAGATTCCAATGACTCTCTTTGTATCCAACAGTATGCAGATGATACTTTCTCTTTTCTTGATAAAAACTATGCTAATGTCAATCTTTTCATGGAGATTCTGGATAATTTTAGTGCAGCCTCTGGAGTTTACCTGAATTTAGAGAAATATGTTATTATTGCTGATGTTCCTGATTCACACATCTCTGGGATTAAGATCATTAAAACAACTGAAGCTGGAAACTCCATCTCGGTGCAGCTGAAGGGTTCTCTCCGGTCAGGCTCCTCGCTTCTCATCCTCACATCCCCACATCCATACTCACATTCGCTCCCTCTCATCCCCTCCCCACCCCACAACACAGCATGAACAACAACCATCTCGCCAACATCGGCCTCGGTCTGAAGGAGGCAGAGTTCCTCGGCCAGGGTCTTCACACCGACGCCTCCGGCAACTATTGGGGCGTTGCGACGCTCTCCGCCGCACAGCAGCTGGTCAAGAACACACCTTGCATCGTGGAGGAAGTTGCGGGTGAAGTCGATCTTGACACGAGCGAGGAAGAAGCACAGCCAGAGCGCAATGGGAAGCACCAGCAGCAGCACCAGAATGTACGTCAACACCGCACCTGATGAGAGGGAGGAGAGGAGAGGGGGAGAGAAAGACAATCAGCTCCACCACAATCAGCTCCACCACAACAGGTTCACAGCAACGTGGGCACAGAGGCAGAGGCGGGGCAGAGGGGAAGGGGCAAGGGGCGAAAAATCTGCACAAAATCTTCAGCTTTGCACAATCGCACAACGGAACGTTGCGGTGAATGTGCAACGTCAGGTATGGACCTTGTGGTGAAGTCCGGGGGACTCGGTATTACGGAGTCGTTCCATCGGGCGCTCGGTTGACAGTCTGTCGACTCATGGAACAGGCGACGTGTAGTACGCGCGACTGGAGACAGTGCCGGGCAGCAGGCAGTACGACTACATCGACTTCGATGTAACGGTCGGCAATGTGCGGCATTTGAAGCAGAATAATGGGCGTTAAAATTGTGTCAACTGCCATCATTGACTTTAAGTGTTTTTTGATCCATCTTTGTAGAAATTAAAATAAAGGGGGCAGACGATTCGCTCTTAATTCACTTTCACTCTTAATTCACTTTCACCTGGAAGAAAAAAATTAATTTTAATAAATATTATTAACTTTTTTGTCTAACCTGGACTACACTCATAGATTACCAAAAATTATTTTATCATTCCAAGGGGTGTCAGACGAAAAAACAAGTCCAGGGACTCGTCTTCCAACGCCTTCCGCATCGGCCCGCCGCGCGAGATCGGCACTTTGCTCGCGTCTCCAGACAGGTGCGAGTCGGCACCGTAGTACCCGGTGTAGACCGCGTTCTTCTTGATCCCACACGCCTGCAGGACGTCGCGCAATCGCACTCCGGTCCAACGCGGGCAACCGACTGCCCCGACGGTCCACTGGTTGCTCCGCGCCGGAGGATTGAACTCACTCCTGCCGTTGCCACCACACTCGATGGTGAGCAACCAGCTTGGCGAGACTTGCCGGCACTTTGGTGTAGATTTCAGGGATGATGATGCATGTCGCCCCAGCATGAGCCGTGCTGAAGATATCAAATATCGACATATCGAAATGAAGCGGCGTGTGATGGCTGACGCGATCATCCGGGTTGAGCTCACACAGGCTGGATGCCATCGAAGCATAGGCTTGCCCGCTTTTGTGGGTGTGGCAAATCCCCTTCGGCTGGCCGGTGGAGCCAGACGTCATCAGAATATAAGCTGCACATCAATTTTTGATAAAATAATAATTTTAAACAGAATATTTTGATTCGACACAGGGGTTGTTTTGTGCCCATGTCCAGCATGGTGGAAGAAAGTTATTTTAAAATCCTTATTCTCCGTTTTGAAGAACTTGGTTGACAGTTTTAGCTATGCTTTAATTTTCGAAACGATTTTTTTTTCAAAAACATTTGCAGGTGCAGGGAGCGAAGAATTTGTTGTATTATTTCCCGTTCGGTGCTTACAACAACAGCATTAAGACCAACCAGTCTTCTTCAGCTAAACGACGAGCGAGGAAAAGGAGAGAAGGAGATGAGTTGTGATGAGACCATATGCAAGCAAACCCCCTCCCTCCCACGTCAACGCATCTACCTCCTGCCTCAGATGTGCAAGGTACAGTGTGCGTTTGTCGAGGTAGCGGTAATCCATGTAATCCTTGGCACCAAACGCGGCCTGAACAGCGAGGGCGGACGTCAGCAGCAGATCCCAATCGTCCACCGACTCTCACGCACCGCAGGCATGGGATTTTTCTTTTTTCTTTTAGAGATACATGATCAACTAGACTGATTTTTTCAACCTCGTCACCAAAAAGAGAAATTCGTACCAAATCTTCTGAATAGGCAGGAGTAATACTAATTGTATCTCCCTTTACTCGAAAATTTCCAGGAGCAACTTCGGTGTCGTTTCTCTCATATCTTGCATCAACGAATTTGCGAATTATTTCATTTCGTTTTATTTCATCACCTTCACTGATAGTTATTGCAAGATCCTCCCAATCTTGCCCAGCTATGTACGAATTCAAGAAAGATACAGATAGCCAAGTCTCCATAAGCGATGTTGGATCAGATGTCATGAGTTTGGTCGTACGTCTGTTCGGTTTTGCCTTGTTACTGGCGGGATTATGGATCGCTATCACTGTTATGTTACAAGCACTGGAATTGTATGAAAATCCGACCAAAGTGGAACAGTTGGCTGTATACATAGAGCGTGGTTCCAATATTGATTCCAGTCTTGCCTCGGTGAGGCTGACATCCAATGAAGAAATACGCAACACCGCCATTCACAAGTTCTTCATTAGAACAGTGGGAGGAAATCTATGAGAGCTTTGAAGCCATGATCAAACAAATTATACTGAATCAGGAAGACAAAGATGATGAATGTGAAGAGACGAAATACAAAGTTTGTGGACACGATTATGCCATATATCTGTGTGGAATGATCACATTCTGAAGCCGAACATCTCTAATTCCATTTCAAGATGCCTGCCTTCCGGAACATCATTTCTACAGTAAGAGAGAAACAACTAGCATTATCCCCTGCACCATCCCGTCGGCGTCGTTTATGAACCTATAGTCCTGTTCTTTCAACCCCCAGTTTTTACCATACGTCCCCCATTGCGCTGTTGCTCGCCAGATCTGATGGTACGCGGAAATCGCGGTAAACTTGCGAGTGCCGTATTGCACATGCGTCAACGACCCCTTGACCGGCTCCGAGACTTTGTTCCACAATTCCAGGTTTTGTTGCATATCGTTATCAGCGATCGTCGTCATTATTACCTCAAACAGCTTTGGGGTAATGGTATCCATCCATTGGCATAGAGACGGCAGAGCCAGCCGGGAGACGTTGGTTGAGCACCTTCTGCACCTCAGTCGTGAAGGTGGTCTTCCCACTGGCAGGTACTCCTGGACAGACGTAGGAGTTCTACGCCTCCGACTGCAGGAGGGGATGTCACCTGCAATGCCAACAATTAGCTTTGTTGTTGGGTCAAATGTTTTCAACACGGTGTCTGCTAGCGATTCAAGTGAAACATTCTGCAGTCAAAAAATAAACAGCTGGCTGAACATGTTTTCAGAAATCATGTATAGCCCTTTTTGCTTCTAGGAGTGCCCTCTGAGCTTCAATTTAAAAAAAAAGCAGTTGAACAGACAGAGCAGCAATTGCACAAAATGACGTCATAAAGCTGCTCGAGTTAAGCTCATGTTTGAGTAGATAAGCTTTTTGAGACAAGGAATCAATATTTTACTAACAAGAAAAGATCATATCAGTTGTTGCCTCTATTCCCTCTATTCAAAGAATGCGCCCTCGTAGCTCGACGCCTTGGGCTGACCTGGCCGGGGGAGCTTCGCCTCGACCACGAGCTCCCCGAGCTCCCGCTGCGCGGCCTCGAGGCCGTGCACCGCGCCGACCTTGTCGCCGAGGCCCTGGCCACGCAGGTAGGCCGCCCCGGCGGCGTACCTGCGCTCCGGCGCCTCGAACTTCTCGAAGACGCTGACCTCGGCCCAGGCCGAGTAGAAGTCGCGGTCATGGGCCCACGACAGCAGGGACGTGAACTGTGCCAGTTGAATGCCAAATACGGAACTACTGCCGTCTGTGTGTACGGTGATTTCCCAGGGGGGAGTAATGTGGCTGGCGTTACCGGACGGTTCCGGTTTGAACAGGAAAAAAGCGCCAATCACCACGGCGGCGCTGAGTAGTATGATGGTCAGTGATCTCATGAATGGCTTCCTTTGCGCCGCTGCTTGCGGGCTTCTTTTTTAGCGGCTTTTTGGGCGCGAATAACATCCAGTTCTGCCAGTTCTTTTTCCATGTCTTCCGGACCCAAGATACATTCATTCTGAGCTAAACCATGTTGGAAAGACGGACTCTATGCGAGAGCGCGCAAAATCGTCAACGTTGATAAGCTCGCTATCTCTGATGGGTATGCCCATTAGCCATTGTACTGATTCTGCAGGAGGCTCTTCGAACCGGACAGAGAGTGCGGAAGGTATGTAAACCATATGCCTGTATGTTGATTTCGCGTTAATTTGGACGACATCTTCGCAAACGATAGGCCATGAATCGAAGGTCCTGTCACCAAGCAATACAAGCTTCATAGTCTTTCTGTTTTACTAAAGTAAACTACAAAAATCAAATTTAAAAAACACTGACAAAGATATAATTTAAAAAGATAAAATAGGATGGTACAAACAGATAATAATATCTTTCTGTTTGATTGAACAAAAACTGATCCATTAATAATCTCCAAAAATTACTAATATAGGGGCACAACGTTAGGTCCTGGACAATGGGGAAGGGTTGTAAAAGCAATTTTTTACGCTAATTTTCTTATTTTAGAACAAAAATGAACCGTTCAGTTGTTCATTCGCAGCTCTAACTAGTCTCCCCTCGTTTAGCTTTAATTAACTTCAACCAAAATTAAAGCATAAAATTAGACCTACGTAACCATAAAGAAAACAAGTCCATATCAGAATTTACGAGCGAGTCACCTGGTTTCCAAATTTTTTAAGAGCGTGTACAGAAGCACAGGGGCCTTTCAATTAGAACAGGAAGTTTTTTTTAAAGTGGTGACAGCTTTAGCATAAAGAGCAGGGCATTAATCTCAGAATATTCCTTAACCGAAAAAATATTAACATATTTTCTTTAAACACCCGAATATAATATCAAAAGGCTCCCTTAAGGAGAAATTGAGGCTTAGAAAAGCATTTTCTTTCTTCTTCTTTCAAATAGTTTTCTAATTTTCACTCTTAACTATAGCATTTTCAAGTGACAAGAATTCTCACAACAAGATGACACAAATTTAAACATAAGAAATTCCAATTTATTGAAGGACGACAATAAATTCGCATTTTTCATGACGCCGCCGCAGCCCTTGCTGTCGTTGGTCGGTAATACCGGCGTGCCACGCCCGCCTTCGGCCAGGGCCGACAGGCAGGTGCCGCCGGGGGCGCGCTGATGCCACATCGAAGGCTGCGCGCCGAGGCGGCCGTGGTAATCGACCGCTCGCGGGTCGCCGGTTTGGGTCGCATACCAGTCCAGATAGGCTTCGCGGATCGACTCCAGCACCGTGTCGCTGTCGCCTAGTTGTTTCCGGCTGAGGATAAGTCCTTCCACTTAAAATCAAATATTAATTACTTTTTATTTACGGATGCTTTGCCAAATAAAAACTATAAGATTGCTCTATGTCTACTAAAGCAAGACTTATTCTAGAGTCCCAGTTATCTCTAAAACAAACTGCAACCAAATCGTGATGGCTAAAATTGAAACTCATTGATAATTGTGAAAATCAAGGCTAAGCACTTCAGAAGGTTGGTTTGGCCAATTAGCAAGTTCTTTGCAAATAAGGTTCACTCATTAGCAATAGTTGTAAAGAGGATCGGGCCGAGTTTGCCGAAGAGCTGGATATCTAGGGTCAGGCCGCCGCAATAGCCAGAGCATGGCCACGGGCGTTGGCGCGAAGCTGTTCGATGTGAATTGATTTCAGCAGGTCAGCCAATTCGCGGTCGCCCTCCGCTGGCCCCGGCTGGCCCGGAGCGGCGTTGATCACCGACAACATGGCCCAAGTGACTTCCTGTGCGCCGGCGACGCGCTTGCCACGGGCGACTTCGCGCCAAACGCTGATAGCCTTCAACTTAGAACCTATTAATAACAAAGCCAAAAGCAATCAACGAAAGGCTCGCTCAAGCCGCCTTAAGCACAGTAAGGGCGCCCCTGAATATCGCCAATACGCCGGCGTCGGGACCCGCCTCGTCGATCCGCCTGGGACGACCAGCTGTGATGATCGCCACTGCCATCGATAGGGCGGCGACGAGCGACGACATGGACTGTGACGCACATGATGAATAAGTTTTCTATCGTCAGCCTGAGTGCAGCGCTGGTGTTAAATCTGCCTGATTATTGTCACAACCTGTTGACTCCGGACCATGCGTTTGAGGCGATCCGTGGGCTGAAGGAATCAGGTATGCGCGCTGTCTGGAACTACGGATTCAACTTTCCACCGGCTGAGGATCCCCATTTCCGCTCTCTACAGCAACGTCTCGCGTTTCTCGATGAGATAGCAAAGCGCGATTTCTCATCTACAGACAGTCTGATCACGCTCGGCGTGGCCCCCGAGGAGGCGATGCTTGCTGGTTCACCGCAGGTTTTGGAACTGTACCAAGCGAAGTTAATCTTTTCGGATTACATCGATGTCTTGTCTCGGCCAATGTAAAACCTGCGCATTCTTAGAATTAAGTTGCGTAGCTTCCTCCCACAGCCGCTGTACCTGCGCGCTGGAGTGGCACACCTCGCGCCTATCCGCACATTTAGTGCGTTATGAAGAGACGTATAGGCGATTACAATATCACTCCCCACCTGAACGCACCCTTAGCTAGCCAGCTGGAGTGAGTGCGTGGCAATAGTTGTCGACCTTCCGCTCGGCTCTGCCGGTGCTGGCGGAACGGCGCGGCAGCGGCCTCGGCCTCAGGTTCGTCAAGACCGTCGTCGAGCGCCACGGCGGCAACATCGAGCTGGTCAGCGAACTTGGCGCAGGGTCGCGGTTCACCGTAACCCTGCCGCTCACCGACGCCGTTCCCGAATCCCCGTTCAGTGGGTAACAATGCGCTCCAGACCTTTGGCCTGAACGATCCAGTCAGTCAGAGTTTTCGCTGACGGCACACTGCGCACCACCAGATAAAGAACAGAATCAGAAACCTGAAATGAAGTACTTCTGTTGCAAATTAGTTCAGCTCGGTTAATGTCATTGATGAGAAAATATTGACATTTTTTAACAATGACAGAAAGGCCTCTACCTTCAGGCTTACTGGAAAGGGTATTAAAATGTTCAATTAAACTAGCTGTAGAACGACTCAATAATATAATTTCATCAGCATATGCAAAAAAAGACACATCCCGCCCCCGAGAGATAAAGGTTGTAAATAGTGAGCGATAGTACAATGACCCAGGATTAAAAAAAAAAAAGTAAAAAAAAAACAACAACCAAAAAATGCATAAGTCGGAAAAAAAAAAAAAAAAAACTGAAAAAAAAGGTTAAAAAAAGTTGATGACTTTGAGGACTAATTTGGGTCGCCCAGAAGGTGGTTTGTAAGGGAGTGTTAAAGGGTTTCAGAGGGTAGACAAGGGGTAAAATAGTACTACATTTGCCCTTACGTAAAAACAGTGTCATCAAAATCATCAACTTTTTTTGTATCGATCATGTGCTCGCGTCCGCGTCGTTGTGCGAGGCGCTGCGCACCTGCTGGATCGACATCGCACCACGCGAACGCGAACGCCCGTCAGACCACACGCCCATCATCGCCGAATTTGACTGGTGAGCCCGGCGTTGACAAAGCTAAAGATTTTCGCCGAATTACCCGAAAACCTGACAGTTAGCCAACAATAAAGACGACCTCGCGGCCACGTATGGATAAAAAGAACGATACAACACCGGCATTTGACTTTGAAGAGATTATTGATAATGCCTATGGCATGCCATTCCCAAACATTGTTTTTACAAAGGCCAGTATGTTCTGGAATAGTAATACCATTTTGTGTATGAGTTTATCCAAACTGGGCTTGCCCGGCATGCGAACCGGCATCATTGTAGCCAACGAAGATATAGTTAACGCAATTGGTAACATTAATGGCATCGTTAATCTTGCCATGCCCAATTTCGGCCCCGCATTGGCCCGTGAACTTGTTGATAGTGGTGAAATTCTCAGGCTAATCTGGACCTTGGCAGTGCAGGGCCTTGCGAGCTCTTCCTGCGACGGTTCGTGGTGCGAAACCCTGAGGTAGGTCCTTGTGTTTTGGTTTTCGTGCTCCGCTCTCCGGTCATTCTTCTCGGAGCAGCTTGAGAGGTCTTCAGTTCGGTTCTATCCAATGCTGATCTCCTCTTACTCCTCTTCCTCCTCGTCCTCCTCCTCCTCCCCAATGTCTTCCCTCTCCTCTCCCTCAGAACTTCAACCGCGACGGGCACGTTCGCGAAGAATTATTTTGAATCGATCGAATGATATCGGGCCAAAGACCACAGTCAAACTTTTGCAAGGTGAATTGCCTGATAGGATTATTTAGCTATATAGATGGATGCAGTCGGATAAGAGAATGATCTGACCCGAAAAAAGATATCTCAGTAGGAAGAGGAGTTGGATACGATCCTTTGGTCTGTGTTTGAGCTTTAAGGGAAAGGTCGATGCCTATGCTACAATATTTATATGGTTGGAATTGAATATTTAATAGTCTACCCGGGATTCACGACGGCGGCGGGCTTCGAGGGGTCCTACCCCGAGTCCCGCATGGGCTTCGACGACATCCCGAAGAGCTCCTGGGACGCGGGGGAGCGCCTCCGCTACATGGACGAGGAGGGGATCTGGGGCGCCGTTCTCTACCCGAACGTCGGCGGCTTCGGTTCGGGCGCCTTCCTGAAGCTCGGCGACCCGGCGCTGATGCTCGAGTGCGTGGAGGCCTACAACGACTTCCTCGTCGAGTGGTGCAGCGAGGCCCACAATGATTGTAAATGCATATAGTTTTGTCTATAACTATAATTTTGAATCATCACCCACGTAAAATTGCCGCCCTCCCTATACAGTTTCCCTATTTGCATCTATTAATACATTGTCTGCTTCAATATCTTAAAAAAAAAGAAAAATACTCTTTTTTTGGTCAAATAATCAACAAATGTCTTACTCAATTTTTAAAATGAAAACTTAATGATATATAAACTTTGTGATTTTACCGTGTATAGATAGATGTTTTTAGCTTCCGTTTTAGAAATATGATTACAGTGGATATTAAATATTTTAAGAACTGTTAACTCTTCTGAATGAAACAGTTTCAAAAGTAATTACTAACTAATAAACACATCACAATTACAAAGTTTTCCAAGTCTAAGACCTTTTCTTATTTCAGACAAGAATTTTTGTGAAATTTTTCAAAGAGTAGGGAGGAAAATTAGGAAAAATGTTCCAATACTAGGCGTCTTGTGTTGATTATGTACAATTTTTTAAGGCAATCGGTGTTTCATCGCCAGATTGGCACGCTTTCGGGCGGGGAACGCCAAAGGGTCATGCTGGCCCGCGCCCTGGCGCAATCCCCCCGCCTGATGGTGCTGGATGAACCAACCAATCACCTGGATATCCATCATCAGCTTGAGCTGCTGGCGCTGGTGCGAGAGTTGAAGACCACCGTTGTGGTCTCGCTGCATGATCTCAATATGGCGGCCAATTTCTGCGACGACGTTCTGGTTTTGCAAAAGGGGCATTGCATTGCCTTTGGCCCGCCATCCAGCTTTTCCGCGGGTCCTGACCCCACCGTTCGATGTTGACGGGTTGCCTGGTGAAATCCGGTACTTCCAACCCTTCGATATCGCCTCGCTGGACGACTTGCCCGGCTGGGACATCTCGTCCGATGTCAGCCTGCTGCTCAACGATTCGGCGACCGAACTGGTCGTCAGCGGCTCACAAGCAGACATCACCCGCGCGTGTACAGCGGTGACCGCCGACTGCCCCATCGGCTCTGGTTCACTGCTCATGCTGAGCGGACTTGACAAATGACGTAGTTATCTATAAAATGACGTATCAGGACATGTTTTAAATTGCATAGTGCACCAAACGTTAATGCAAGTTGTCCTGATTCTTCGTTGAACTCCATATCACCTGATCAAGGCGTTTTTTCGATCAATACCGCCGATTGCTGGTAATACTTTGCTACTCAGATAAACGCCCCTCAAGCATGTCGATATGAAGTCATTCTTGATAGATTCTCATAAGGAGACAAAGCATGACAAAGACATATTTACTGCCACCATTGCGGCAGGATAAGTTTGGGCCTGACCACAGGGTCACGGCCCCCAACATACCACTTAAGGAATTTGCACTGATGGTTGCGACTTCGCTTTCACCCCTTGCCCCTGCGGCTTTCCCGGACCTTACGGCCATTGCTGGTGTCAAACTGCATACTGCGACGCTTGACATCCGATATAAAGGCCGTCCGGACGTGCTGTTGGCAGAACGTGAACCGGGCACACAAGTTGCCGGTCTGTCTACCACATCGACCACCGGCTGTAATGGGCTCTATCTAGAGGACCTCTACATCACGCCAGATCAACGCGGAGGTGGGGCGGGCAAAGCCCTATTGAAGCACTTAGCTGCGCTTGCGGTAGAGAATGGCTGCGGTCGTTTTGAGTGGAGTGTGTTGGATTGGAATCAACCGGCGATCGACTTTTACCATTCTTTGGGCGCGTTGCCACAAGATGAGTGGATTAAATACCGTTTGGATGGGGAAGCACTGCTTAATTTAGCCAGAAGCTAAAGCTTAACTATCATGGCTCTCCCCGTTCTTTTCACGATACCATTGTCGCCACAACGCCCGTTGAGGATTTGGCACCGCTGTTGGGTAATCAGGATGCATTGATTTTGGCCGGTGGTCACACGCACCAACAATATCTGCGCCGCTACCATGATAAAGTGCTCATGAATCCTGGCAGTGTTGGCCGGGCCTACGAAATTTGGCCCGATGGTACGGCCCATGATTCACCTTGGGCGGAATACGCCGTGATCACTTGGTACACCGGTCAGCGAGGCCTTCGCAGCGCAGTACCTCGCGGTGGAGAAGGAGCTCGGGCTCGACCGCGACAAGGTCAACGTCAACGGCGGCGCCATCGCCATCGGGCACCCGCTCGGCGCGACCGGCACCCGCCTGCTGCTGACCCTGTGCTACGAGCTGAAGCGCAACCAGGGCGGCCTGGGCGTGGCTTCGGCTTGCATCGGTGGCGGACAGGGCATCGCCATGGGCATCTCCGTCAAGGGCGACTAGTCCCTGCCAGAGAGCGACTTAGAGAAAAATTTGAAAAAGTTAGAAAAGATAATTGGGATCAGTACGAATGAAATTCCTCAAATCTTGAAAAAAACTGTTGATGATTCTATTAAGACAAAGAAAATTGTCACAGTCACAGTGGGTCCAAACAACGTTCATGACATTTTGGATGCTTTAGAGTAAAATCATTGAAAATTTAAACCGCATATTTCGTTCTAAAGTGTGCTCAAAATAGGAGAATTCATCTATCCATGGGGAAGTGGTCATTATTCGAGAATGAAAAAGCTGATTCTACGACGTTACAAGTAAATGGTGTAAACAACACGGTAAATGCACCTTTCAGATTGCTGACGAAATACAAAAGAAATCCATGGCAGAATCCACAACTAGGTAATTTAAATTTGAACATTATGTCTCTAGCTGGGACGAGCTGTTCGTCATATTCTCGTCATGAGTGATTATTTTGATCAGGAACCACGTGGGTAATAACATGTATCAGCAACTTCATCCTGTCATTTAGAGAAATATGGCATATTCTTCTATCGACAATTTAACAATTTCACCAATGCGTTCGCCCATGGCCTACAGGCGATCGGCATTCGAAAAGGAATGCGTGTACCCTTTATGGTTCGCCCGGGACAAGAATTCCTACCGCTTCTATACGCACTGTTTAAGTTGGGTGCTGTCCCCGTTCTAATCGACCCTGGCATGGGGTATCGCAATTTGCTCCAGTGCATCGCGAAATCGCAACCCGAAGCTTTCATCGGCATACCCATTGCCAATCTATTTCGTCTGTTATCTCTCCTCCCCGCCGCCCCGGCCACAAGGTGGCCGGGGCGGCGGGGAAAGTGGCTATCATATTTATTTAGCTTGCTAGTCTTAGCTCCACCGGGATAAACCCGGAGGGGGCGTCTCGTACCACCAATAGAAGTTTATAAAAACATTTCTGTATACAGTAAAATTCCCGGTGAACGTAGCTCGTGGAGCTGCTACGCCTGATTAACTCAAGCGATCTCTACTACGAGCACGTATCCCACACGAATTTAGGCAGTTACAAAGGACAAGGGAGGCAGTGAGAGATAAAATTCTAAGCTTAAACATGATTAAACCCTCATTAAAAAATGAATTTAGTATGACTGTTCAGAAGCGAGGTATGGATCGTTGAGAACTTGAGCCGCTCTTGCCCGCTGAGAAGGATCGGCCTTCGCCAGATAACGTCGCGCTGACTCAATCTGACCGCTCAAGTGTGCCGTAATGCCCAGTAAATAGAAGTCTTCACCTGTCAGTGCCATTCCTGCTCGAGGAGCAATCTGGGCCAAATGCCAATGCCGACATCATTCTAATGACTGCGCGTTATGACCAAAATTTAGAAGGCACAAAAGGCTTGGGCTTGTTTTTAGTGCCAGCTAAACTAGAAAATGGTGAGCGCAATGCTTATACCATACGCCGCTTAAAAGAAAAAATTGGTACGCAAACTTTAGCGTCTGCCGAAATGGATTTTCATGGGGCGGTTGCTTATGCCATGGGACCAATTGAGCATAGTTTTAAATTGCTGATGGAAAATGTATTACATACCAAATTCCTTTTGAAAGTTCTTAACATTAAGTTCTTAATTTTCAATAAATAAAACCACTGAACCGCTTCCCATCCTATTGCAATTTTCCACCCTATTAAAAATAATTCCCATCCACTCTGAGAAAACACCCTCAAAATTGGGTAAGTCCCGAGGAACTGTCTGCATCTCCGTCTGTAGCTTTTGTGAATATACCTCACCAGACTTCTCATTAAGATTTTTTTAGCGATGGATGCTTTTACGCTATCCCTACCTCCCGCCGTCGCGATGATCGATCCTTGCAGAACAGCGTTTTCTCTGATATAGCTGAATATCGCATAATGTATGCAAGAGCGCCTCAGAATCCACGAGTTTACACCAATTGCCGTTGAAACAAGTAGACATCTGTGTTGGTAATAATTTGTTAATATTATGACTGCCAAAATTACTACAACTTAAAATAAGATTAGGATTTAAGAGAAGGCTGCATTATAAAAAAATTGATTAATGCATCAGCCAGAAACTTGCAAGTATCTGGAACAATTTTCGTCACATCTGCATAGCGTGTTACCCCTTCGGCACGCATCAGAGCATCAAGTACACTCATGTTTTCTTTAAATGAAAAGCTGCCCGGATTGTGTACTTCGCCAAGCAATGTGATAGCACTGTTATCACTTGCGTCACCGGATGCACTTAACGTTTGTGCATCAAAGTCGATTTGCACGTTTCCTAATAATGGCGACACAGGGACAAATACCGTGTCTGCACTTTGAAGTGTAGGAAGCAAATCAATGTTGCCTAACGTTTTAAAAGCGCATGAATGCGAAAAACAAACTGGCTTTTTACAAAAAAGAAGCTTTTTTGACAAATGTTTCTAATATTGGCTATCTTTGTACAGTAAAGGTGAAATGACAGTATCTTGAAATGAAATAGAAACAACATTATAACCCGTCATTGAAGGCAAGTAACTCTATCTATTAATTTCTTCTGGAATAGTTAGCGACATTTTAATTTTTGAATTTAAACAACAGGGATTTTGCTTAAATATTATTATATATCCAAAGTATTTGGGCCGGTTTTTTCCTCATTTATGTCTAGCTATATAGACAACCTCACAATTTATGCTTCTGGTACCTTTGAAGACCATTTTAAAAACATTTATATAAGTTTGCAACAAGTTGTTAAATTTTTTCTCAGAAAAAAATTTGACAAGTCCTAATTTTTCAGAAAATGTGGCTTGTTAAATATATTTGTCTCTACTAAAAAAGTAAGACCACAAACTCAAAATTAGACTCCATATAGAATATAGAACCACCTACAGAAAATAGAGATAACCGAAAGTTTCTATCAGTTCTTCTCTTCTTCTTCTTCTTCGACGTGCTTCCTGGGTGATATATGTGTCGATCCTTTCTAAGCAAAGAAAAATGTCTCAATACAATTATCAATAGGACTGGTTTTGTTGATAATATGTCTCAAAGACGAGTATATAAGCGAGCGAGAAAAAAAAGAGAAGAGAGAGAGAGAGAGAGAGAGGGAAAAACATAGATCCTTACGATACGCAGTTGGTGAAGCTCGTCCGCGAGCTTCATCGGGCTGCGTAAGCGACGTCCGAAGCACCGCACGTTGACGACGATCGAGAGCCAGCAGGTGGAGTTCACCGAGGAGTGGCTCGCCGAGAAGCAGGTGGCCGAGGACAAGGCCAAGACCGCGCTCGATACGGCGCAGAAGCGGCTCGACGATCGCGTCAAGGAGGTCGAGACGAGCACGGAGCTGGACGAGCGATCGAAGAAGATCCAGATCGAGACGATCCGTGGCGTCGAACAGCGCCGCCTCGACAAAAACTAAAGACCGAATATTGCCACCAAAAATGACACGAGGGCTGCCATAAAGTTGCCATTGTTTTTTCCAAGGTCTTAATTTAGTTTTAATGTGTCTCATTTTTCTAATTTCATGCATTTTTTACATCTTCCTGTTTTCTAATTAAGCCATTACCCCACTCCCCCTACTTTGCCAGTGACTATGGTAGCAGACATTTTAGACCAAAGGGAATTGGAAATTTAAGAGTTGGAGCTTCAGTAATTTAGCCTGGAAAGATCGTTTTTTATTGCTCATAATTTTTTTCTCCCTTTTATTGTGTTTTTGTAGCCCTTTTACTTTATCTTTATTTCTGTGATTTTGTCATTATTAATATTTTTCAAAATATTCATAGTTCGCTTGCCATTGTTGTGGGGACTTCAAGCTTGTTGGTGAGTCACAAATGAAGGATCATACTTCCTAAAGTATTTTGAACTTTTTTATTTTTTAGTCTAGTTTAGGTGACATCTCCTCTTTGGGTGACCAATTCTGCAAGTCCAGTTTCACTTATAACAAACTATTCCATAGATTGTAACAACCCGAAGAAATCTAAAACCTATAATCGTATTTTGTGGTTGTGGATATTCTATAAAAAAGAAAAAGAGAAGCCTAAAACCGCTCAGTAGAAAAATTTCAAACCATTTAAATTACAAAAAATGTGGATAGTTGATGCTCAGTATCCAAAATGAAGAGATTTGATATAAATCAAAACTAAACTTGTCGATATGTGGGGCTTTTTATATAAACTTTTGTATTCTAAGTGAACCGACTCCTAGTTGTAATAGTTGTTCGACTTCTGTCGTTGAACAACGCATTGCAGAATTGGGACGTGAATGCATTGTATGTGACGCCGACGGATGCACGGTGATGGCTCCCACAATTCAATGTGGATGTAGACTTACCTATTACTGTTCAAAGGAATGTCAAGAGAAGGACTGGAACGAAGGACGACGACAGCACAAGGACAATTGTGTTCGTGAACTTCGAAACCAAGCGAAAGAGTACTCGGATGGTTTATGCTTTTTCTGGTCGCCAAAAATTCTAAAAAGATCAAACTCTTCGATCTACAGTGTTGCATTTATTTCTCATTATTTTCTATAATCAGCAAACCTAATCGTTAATAGAAGTTGTATACCTGCATGAATAAAAAAGTTCTCCTTGCAATCACTCCACTCCTCATCCTTACCGCGCCGATGCAATCGGTTTTTGCGCACTACCCGACCACCGAGGTATATGAAAATAAACGGGTGGGGAAGATCATCATCGTGATGGAAAACGTCACAAGTGCCATATGAGCTCTTAGCTCTTGTTCTGATAAAGAAGTCAAAGAGGCAAAAGGACTTGTTGATAATCAATGTACCTTTATAATTTTTGGAACTGGATTTAAGCAAAAGATCAGTTTTGTAAGGTTTTACTGTTGTAACACAAGCTTTTTAAAAGTCACTGCCATCTAGAGGGACAAGGATATAGGTGGATATAGTGGATATAGATGCTACAAAATACCTTCACAGGATATACTGCTGTTCACAAAAATGACTCTTCCACCTTAAGCGCACTTAGTGGCACAACGCGCTGCCAAATTGTGTCGGTGATAAATGGCATTAGCGGATGCAACAAGCGAAGCAGGCTTTCAAGCACGTTGATAAGCGTATGACGTGTACCGCGCTTTTCAGCTTCGGTGCTATCGTCATTATTAAGCACTGGCTTAGTAAGCTCTAGGTACCAGTCACAGAACTGGTTCCAGGTGAACTCGTAAACGGTTTGCGCCGCAATGTCGAAACGATAGTCTTCAAGCAAGCGGTTTCGCGCACACAGCGCCGGAAGCCATCCTGTTGGCAGGGTCAATCCCGTGGCCATCGAGTTGTTATCAACGTATGGACATCCCACCGATCGTCTTCGAAGTAAAAGCTGGGATGAGTTCACGCTTTCCGATGCGCCCGTGATGGACGCTGTCATCACCGTTTGCGATAACGCAGCAGGAGAAGTCTGTCCGGTCTGGCCGGGAAATCCGGTATCCGCCCATTGGGGCATGGAAGACCCGGCCGCCGCAAAAGCAGGACTTTCGGCGGACCAAATATATAGAACACTTTGGTTTCTAGCGTATCCATGATCTGCTCTTCCAATTGTCGAGAAAGTGGTACCGCAATGGCGAACTTTGTCAGTTGATCAATAACTGTCAATATATATTTTGACCCCGTTGTTTTTACAGGAAGCGGGCCAATGACATCTGTTGACATTATTTCAAAAGGTAAGTTCGCAATTGGGAGCGAACCAGTTATGCCCTCTTTTAATGAATTGCGTGACTTCCGAAACACCAACTAGTGATTTATAATTATTAGTTTTAAAAGACACCCCTCCCTACTAGTTATTCCTAAATTTTTGTATTCGGTACAACGAACTTAAATTTTATTATTGAACCCAAGCCTTAAATTTAACATAAGTAGAATAAATGCACTTATAGCAAAAATTAACTTGTGATATTTTTCAAAATACGAAACGAGGATGATACAAATATTTAAGTCGTCATTTTGTCTATGAGAAAAATAATGTCTTAGTTTTTTTGTTGAACTGGCGGCCCACAGGGCCTCGTCGCCGTCCTCTGCCTCCTGGACCGTGTAGCCTTCGCGCTTCAGGTTGTAGACGAGGATTTCGCGAATGTCCGCCTCGTCTTCGACGACGAGAAGGCGCTCACGCGGCATGATCACTGCCTCCACCTCCCATCCTGGATCTGTCGGTCAAAGAGCCGGTCAAGCGCGACTCAGGCCCGCGCAAAGGACCGCGTGATCCTCCAGGCCTTGACGCCCTTGGAGTGCGTCCGTGTTCGCCGCTCCGCGATGGTTTAGCGGATCACATGTACGTTGCCGATACAGGGGGGCAAATCTTCCGCCTGGATATTCACAATGGGCAGCCTTTGAACCAACTGGTTAGTGGCGGCAGATTGGCCGATTTATCCAGTGATGGCAGTGTCGCTGATTTCCGTCGTTTTTATTATGGTCCCGACGTTTCGGAAATCAGTTTGGCCAATGAGCACTATTACGCTGTGGCTGTGGGATCGGGTTACCGCGCTCATCCACTGAATAGCGCAATTCAAATTACTTCTCAGTTTCTAAGTAGAAATACCTTTTTGAAGTAATTGTATCTGCGCAAACCTTCAGAAGTTCAAGATAGAGGATTACAAAATCTGATCACTCACTCAATTTGTCTTTTAGCACAAAAAATACTTGTGAATGTTCCACAGGTTTGTTCTAGATCAAGGTAACATATATTTAGAACCATACGTCACTTTTTGAGCTCGAAGTCTGCCCATACGAATATGATAAATTGAAAACTTCAGATTTAGCATGTTTTCCAGCACCCAGCCGAGCGAGCGCGGGTGGGGGTTGTGAACGTCCAGGCGCAGCCAGTAGGCGCTGCCGCCGTAACCGAAGCTGGCGTCGCGCCGGCCGACGTCCTGCCAGGCCGAGTCGGGCAGGTTGCGCACGTCGGTGAAGTCGGCGCTGCCGCTCGGGTCCTTCCAGTACTGCATGTAGGGGCCGGGCAGGACCTGCGCCTGGCCGATCGGCAGCGGCAGGCTGCCTGCCCAGGACAGGGCTGGCAGCAGCAGAAGCGCTCCACACAATATCAACTCGAAAGCATCAGCTCCTGTGTTCACACCACCCACTCCAACAATATCAATCGACGGGTCCAGACGTTTCCGAAGCTGCGCGACATTTGCAAGTGCAATTGGCTTAGCAAACCCACCAGCAACCCCTCCAAAACCACCCTTCGGAGCGATCACTGCTGTCTCAGAGTCCACATCGATCACCATACAATTCCCAATGGTATTCATAGTAACAACATACCCGATGCGGCCCTTGTGGGCATTGACATCGCCGAGTAGCCATCGTGGAAGTCATGGGACGGCACTCAGGCTACATCGCACTCGGAACCGCCTACGGGCAGCCCGACCTCATCTTGGTGCCCGAGGTCCCCGTCAACGTGGCTCAACTCGCAGAACGTGTGCAAGAGATCTACGATCTGCAGCGAAACGTGGTCATCGTTTGTGGAGAGGGAATCGTGGATGAGCAGGGGCACGAACTGGGAGCCACCGAATCCTCGACCGACCCAGCCGGGAACCTGGTACTCACTTGAGGCGCGAAATGTTGATGTCCAGGCGGCTCAAGCGCCTTCGCCCCAAGTCGTCGCTTCGCCGCCAGTCATCGCTTCGCCGCCGCCCGGGCCTCGGTCAGCTGCGCTGTGGTCTTGACCAAGCGATCGGCCAGCTCGCGCATGATCTCGACGCCCATCTCCGGAAAATCGGTCACCAGCTGAAAGAACAGCTCCTTGGTCACCTTGAGGGCGATCAACTCGCTGGTCGCAGTGACCGTCGCAGTGCGGGGAACATCGTTATCATCCAGCACAACTTGCAGTAAGGCAACGCTGGAAAGCAATCTAAAAACCAACACAACAAGGTACTGAATGCTTATGCTATCTATGCCTGCTAAGCTTAATTCTATATATACCTGTAATCTAACAGCCTCTAACCAAACATCTTCGTTTTTTTGACAAGCTTCGGTTCCCTTGAAAATGAGATTTCTGGCTTTCTGAATATGTCCAGTGACTTCTTCTAGTCGTGCAGCAGCAATCCAACCTAGCAAGACAAACCCGTTCGTGATGCGTTCGCTCGCGCGCAGCTCGAGGTACTCGCGCGCGATCTCCTCGTCGAGACCCGGGTAGCGACCGAGGTATTCGCCGAGCGGTCGCGTGCGGCCCTGTGCGCGGTCTTCGAGGTATTCGGCCACGAACTCGAAGAGCTCGTCGGGCTCGGGTTCGAACGACGCCGCCATGGTGCCGACGATAGGTGAGGGGACGCGAGCTGTCACCGGCCGCGACGGCGGGCCGAGTATGATCTCGGCGTGACCGAATCCCTTCGGACAAACATGGGGTCATATATTTTACAGTACTTGCCCGCCCCTGGGGCAGCCTACCATGCTACCTTTTGCAATTCAAGAAAGGCCAGTAGGGATGAAAGAATTAGATTACCCTTTGGTTATTAATCAATTTAGCTTCAGAGACAAATCGCAATTTATGGGGCTCCAATTCCGAAAACCCATCTACAGCAAATATAACTCGATTTCTTCGTTATCAGCTGGGCCTAGCTATGCATCAGATTGAATCTTAGCGACTAGAATTTTACCAAGTAATTTCATTATTATTTTAAAGGCAGGCTCGATGTAAAACTCTATACTCTTGGGATACATCTATTAGGGGATTAAACACAAATGATTAGTAGAGTTTGTCGAGATTTGAAAGAAATACTTAAAAACAAAAAGAGTATTATTTTCTGATCCCTTATGACGCTACCTCAGTCACTGACCTTAGTAAAAAAGGAAAATTGAATGGCACACCACATAGCAAAATAGGATTAATTTCAGCAGAAACGGAGTAGGGTGCAGCTGGTCCCTGTTGATCCCCGAAATAGCCTCGGCCCACAGTGGCATTGCATGGCGTGAACTCGACGCCACTGATGGAGATCGCGGTGGCCGATCCGTCCCGGAAACCCACATAGAAATTGGCAGACGATGGGGCACACTCTGCAATGAACAAGGCCTGTGCCAGCGCCAAGTTCAGGACGAGAGACTCGTCATAGTCTGGGTACTGTGACGTGGTGCGCCGAGCAATCGGAGCGGCCGCAGCAAACCTTGTTGTCGCTTTTTTCAACTTGTGGGCTAAAATTCAAAGTTTTAATTTCTACGACGGTCTTTAATTTTAAGTGTTTTTTCGCATAACTGTCACTTTTGATTATTTAGGGGCAGCAATTGATATAAAAAAGCAGGTCAGTCTATTGAGGCCAGTGTTGAATTGGTGCTTAAATACATTTTTGAAGATTACTTTAAGTACATGCCTAAATACATTTTTCGTGTATTTATCGGTACTTAAGTGTCAAGTTCATTTTTGTCACAAAGATTTTTGTGACTCCATCTGCTTCAAATGTACTTTTTGCACAAACAGTGAAATCAATGAGCGAGTCTATGGTTGCAATCGCAAAGAGCATTGGTAAAAGCATTGGAAATTGAACACAAGAGACACCAAGAGACACAAGAGACACCTTCTGTGCAACAACAACCTGTGATGTTACCCTATAATTATTTGTCATCAAGCTACAACCATGGTAATAATGCTAACTCTTACCACAGCTAAATCTATAATAAAGGAAGTCTAATGGTTTCATTTATTTCTGAAGAATATATTTAGAAAGAAGAAGAACAACAGAATATTTGTCCAAAAAGCACCCGATCTAACCTTTTTCAATGAAAATATATTTTTAATTTTGAATCCTCTCTCCGGATATAACTTGAATTCCTTACGCTTTCCATTTCTTGAAGTCATTCATATAGAAACGTCTCATATTTTATTTTATATATTATTACATCATTTTTCTTTAAAAAGGTCACCCCAGTAGAAATAATTTGACCGAACTTAAGGACAGTTCTCTAACCTTAGTAAATGTTGCATCGTATAATGAAAAATTATAGGCTTGGTTATCACCAAATCCTCCACCAATTCCGGTTCTATACCAGGACTCGTCCAGTAATACAGGTCCGCCACCAAAATCTCTTACTCTACCACGAACTGTTGTTCCTGAAGGAATCGTATTTCCGGCGTAGTTAACAAGATCTTGTGTTAAGGTCATACGGTTTGCTGTTTCTTGAGTTGTTCCAAAACGACGTAACACCAAATCAATGAATACGCCGGCGCCACCCCACCAGCCTCACCAACGCCGACACCGAGCCGCGCCAGGAATAGCTGGCCGAAATTTTGCGCCAGGCCACACACTGCCGTCATGCCGCTCCAAACGGTCAATGCCGCGGTCATGATCCAGACACGACTGAAACGATCGGCCAGCCAGGCAATCGGAATGCCAAGAAAGGTATAGAACAGCGCGAATGCGAGGCCGCCCATCAGGCTCAACTGTGTATCCGTCAGCGCGAGTTCACAGGACCTGCTGTTTGTGGGGCTGATCAGCTACATCGGTGTGATTGCGGCGATGGTGCAGATCCTCGAAATGACACTCGACCGGTTTTTCCCGGCACTCTACAACGCACTGGGAATCTTTCTCCCGCTGATCACCGTGAACTGTGCCATTCTCGGCGGCACCCTGATCATGGTGGAGCGCGGGATGGCCTTTGACGACAGTGTTTGCTTTGGCATTGGTTCCGGAATTGGCTGGGCGAGGGCCATTGTCGCTCCGGCCACAGCGCAAGGTGAAGCTCTTCTCACGCGCGAAAGCTGCCAGCTGCACACTACTTCTTCACTGTTGAAGAAATCTTTTTGGCAGTCTCACGGGTCGCAACTCGCGCAGTCCCGTAATGTTCTTCGTTTGGCCTCTGCTGCCGCCATTCCCATGGAATAATATTTCCATCTTTGTCTTCTGAGTCGATAAACCCACATGGAGTGTAGTAGACATTCTCTGTCAAACGCAGATAATTATAAAGTGCAATGCATGCCAAAGTCGGAGCGTACTCAAGAAAATCAGTAGCGACACTGTTTCTAAGTCGTTGAGCTATCTAAAGCATTTAACAATAAAACAAATATTTATACTAACGAAGGTAGCTTATCTGCTTCTCTTCCTCTTGTCTTGATCATTTTAAAATTTCGTTCCCACTCAACTAAAGAAGACAATCGCTCCTCAGATAATTTTTCAGTATCAACTCCACCAAGAGCCACCCATTCGTAGAAAAGTGCTTTTATCGAATTAAGACGCTGAAAAAGGACGATTACGGCCAATGGGAGCGTATTAATAGAGGAAGCTCATTTTCGAATAATGGTGCTTGGTTTCAACACAGCATTATTACCAATGCAAAAGATAAAGCTGTTTATGTAACCAATACAAAAACTAATCAAACAAAGCATTTAAAGAATGCAGAACGCGCTGTGTTTTCAGCTAACGGCAATTGGATAGCCTATAAAAAAGTACTTTCGGGTAAAGCTCTTAAGAAGCTGGAAATTAGTAACCGAAATAAGAAAGTTAGTATTGCATTCTGTAATTCTTAATGTAATTCATGGCTTTGTTATTCCATATGCTGCGACAGAAGGTTTAGAACTGCTAGGAAGGCGTTGTACATGGCAGAATTGAACATTTTCAACATTATCTGGTCACAATCAATTTACAATGAAAATTACTAGCTTGGCTGATGTAGTATAAGTGCATAGCTAGTGCGATGAATAAAATCCTATTCCTTTCACAGCCCCTTGCGTAAAATAAGTATTGTTCAGGGCTACGAACAAACAAGTAGCCTTTCCGGAAGATATTTCAAATACGGTCTATGCAGCTGAAGGTTATAATGGCAACTTCGATACTTCCAATTCAAGTGACGGAGAGTTTTCAAATTCATTGGCTAGGAATATGGCAGACTCTGTTGCCGGAAATACAGCAGATGGATATGTTTTGACTAAGGTCATCAAAGTTGCTGGATGATAATCTATGAGGTTGTCTAAGATTTTCCGGCTGGAGTATTGAAGGCATTTCATTTGCTTTTACTCTGGGCTAACGCCGCGAAAGGCACGGCGCGCGTGCGCTTCCCCGTGCCGCGAACGAGCTCGGGCCGCTTCCACGTTCGGCTCACCTACACGGCTGCCGACAACCGTGCTCGGAACGTGCCGGTCGTCGTGAAGCACGCGCGCGGCACGATGCGGATCGTCATCAACCAACGTGATGCGACCCGGCTCGAGGACGGATTCTGCTCGCTCGGGGAGTTCACGTTCGCCCCAAGCCGCGAGGCGTGGATCGAGGTCGGCAACGAAGGAACATTGTCTTGGAGTAGATCATGCTGGTCATAGATATAGCCCAAATCATCAAGAAATGGAAAGGAAACTAAAGGAAATGGATATACTTGTAAGGCGAGTCATGGATAATCTTCCAGACAATAGTTTACTTCTTGTGTTTGGTGACCATGGAATGACATCAACTGGAGATCATGGAGGGGACACCAAAGATGAAGTAGATGCTGCATTGTTTGCCTATAGCAACAGTCACCCTTTCACAAACGATACAAATAGAAAAATTCGAAACGGGCGTTGAGTTGAGCTTGGGCGCAGGTAGATGCGTGAATATCCGCGTTATGTTGGATTCCGGTGGATCGTTACGATGTTGCTTGCTTTTTCGGCAGTGTTTCTGGTGCCCAAATGGCGAAGGCTGCGCCGACGATAAACATCAACCCGCCGCACAGTAGCAGCGCAACCGTGGTGTCGTAGGCGTCGACAATGAGCCCGAGAACGACTGGTCCCAGGACATAGCCTCCATCACCCATCATGCGGAAGGTGCTCAATACAATAATTCAACAGGTACCTTCAAGAATCATGGAAAAAACGAAATGTTTACAGAAGACATGGTTGGTATTCTTGAGCATTACCAGCAATACTGCCCTGAAAAAGATGGAGAGTTAAAAAAGTTGTTGTGTGGTGGTGATGGCCTTACAGCTAAAGGTGGCTCTGAAGCTCAGCTTGCAAGAGCAGACGCTCAGAGGCAAAAAGGAAGAATCCAAGGTCTAATCATGAGATCTGAAGACTGGCACGAGGCTCTTCTACGACGAAGCAGTACAGTTAGTGGTGCTTTCTTACGAAGATGGCCCTCTTTTCGCAGTGCGTAAAGAGTAAAGAGCCTGGCTAAATCGACTTAAACGACAGGTAAAGATATGCAAGTCAGTGTTCTTGGTGGCGGTCATGGAAGTTACGCTGCGGCGGCAAGCCTGAGTGAACAGGGTCACGAAGTTACGCTATGGCGTCGAGATTGGGCCCTGTTGGAAAACCTGAAATCAAAAGGCAGTATTACAGTTCTCGATAGCAAAATCGGTGCAACTGTCTACGGTCGTTGGCTCGTCGAGTATCGCCGCTGCCTGCCTGTTAACTGCCCACTCATCATTAGATAGGCTGTCGCCCAACACAAGAAGAAGAAAGGATAGACCAAATAGACGAGTAGTTGGCAGATCATGCTCGCGGCAAAAGAAATCGCCACACAGATGATTACGAGTAAAACCGTTGTCCCTGCGTTGTTCACGGTGACGCGTCTCGCCAGTGTGAAGGCCTCGCTCAGGCTCACCTTCTCATTACCTCATTAAAAAAAGTAATAATAATAGTAATTATAATAATAGTAATAATAAAAGTAATAGTAGTAATAATAATAATAATAAAATCAACACGCATCCGGGATCTTAGGAAATACAAAATTCTAGATTTTTGAAGATAGGGCTTTGATATGAGCTTGAAGCCTCCAAAGCGACGTTTTCTAAATTCTGAATCGGATGGTAATATTTTCATGATTCCTTGCTATTTTGGATGTGTTTCCACCGTTAAAAATCAGGCAAATCAGCAAATCCATCAGGTTTTCCTGCCCAATAATGATTTTTTTCAATTGACTTTTGAGGCGCTCTACTCCTTGGCTTACTTCGGATAAATCCAAACGCGGGCGATTCCATGAAGTCGGCTCGTAAATAGAAATGTTTTGTTCGGGGAAGACCTCGGCAGGAGTTTTTAAAGGCGCCGACTGATGAATCTCTACCGGTTTTTCTCCACTTTCTTCTTTGTGTTCATCGTTCAACATAATCAGATAATTTAGAGTAGACCATTGAAGCCTGGATTGAATTTCACTGTCAGAAGTCCGTTGCAGCCATTGGCATCGCGCTGCCAGATTTCATGCCCGGGATGTCCCTCCAATCCGGGATGCAAAACGTCCTCGACTTCGGGACTGTCTAAGAGCCATTTCGCCACCGCAAGACTTGCCTGCCCATGGTGTGCCATACGCAGCCCCAAGGTGCGCATGCCTCGCAGGCAGGCATAGGCATCATCTGGCGAGAGTGTTTGCCCAATGTCGTGTGTCATTGCGTCAGGTCGTCGGACATCACCGGATCAGAAGTAATAACGACATCGATCTCCTGTTTTTGCAGCATAGGCAGGGCATCAAAAATCATTTGCGCATCGACATCGATATCCGGCCAGCGTTTGCGCACATGGTTGAGCGCCGGTAACAGCCAGTCAAAACAACTGTGACATTCTATGGCGACGTGAAAGCGTTGTGATTGATTGGCGGGATGCGTCAGTGTGCTTTCCGCCTCGTCAATCATGGGAAGAATATTGTTTGCCAAGCTAGGATAACTTCCAATAGATCTTTAGGATAACTTTGTTCATGAATGCTTTTCAAACATTGTTCTAAAAATTTCTCTGAATTTAATGTCGGTATTACTATACTTATACTAGGTAAATTGTTGCTTCCAAGTTTAGGTTTATCAGCTAAACCCAATGCTGATTCATACCTAGAATTAGTTAATTGCATATGAATTCAATTAATTTGCATCTTAAATATTATTCATGATTTCTAAGAGATTTTTTTCCATCAATTCTATATTGTCCTGCCTATCCATTTTATGCAGGAAAGATGGTGTAATCTCACTCCCTTTATAACTATAGTCCTGGAAGCATCGCTGTTGGACATCATGATTACAATCAGTGACGTTTACTAATTTCATTTAGTACCTAGGTAGTACCTAGGTACCAGGTAGCGAGAGAATCAATGAAAAATCAGCTTGGTGCCCAATCTGTAAGGATCTAACGGACACCAGCCTGCCCACGATGACTCCCAGTCAACACCCTGCGGATCAACCCCATATACTCTGCAATCATCTCAAGACAAGCTTCTATGGATAAGCCATGTTCAGCTGTTCAGCGCATTCTGTCATTTAACACTTTCTAAGTATACCACCGCAAGCCGAGCAGAAATTGTCCGTTGCGAAAGCGCGGAAGCCACAACGATTACAATATCTTACCAATGTTGAGAGGGTGGACAAGGTGGTCAGGCCACAGTCATATCTGTCCTTCTCTTTAATGGAACTACTGTAAGAGGATCTAAGCGGAGCACTGTTTCAAGTTATGTATCGAAAAATTCATTTTGAATAAATTATCCCTAACAATAATAAAGAGAAATCAGTTGGTTGCCAATTGCATTTTTTTTAATCATCAGTGCTTAAAAATCCAACCCGGGTCTTTATTTCCGTCATCTTCTCGGAAAAAAGATAAGCCATTTCACGGAATTAATTCTCAGAGGAATTGATTGTAATTCTGTGACAGATAAATGATATATTTGTTCATATCTGATTAATTTTATATGTGGTAGAAGTGACATCAAAACATAAGCTTACTCTTTAATTATTATTTAAGAAGTTAATTCTAAAATAATTCTATTTTAAAATTCACCAACATGTATCACAAGGAATCGAGGTAAAATTTTTTAATAATTTTTCTCTAGACCATCATAATTTCTCGCTCGTTGTGGCTTAAAAAAATCATATTAATCGTTCTTAACTCTCCTCCTCCATGTGATGTTCCACCGCTAGCGCTCTAAAAAAGTACCGTTTACTATTAGAAAGCTTTAACGTCTCACTATAATGTCAACGAGAGTATCAAAAATTGTCATGGTATTTGCAAATACGGTACTCGTACCCAACTGCATACAATATATGACTATATGAATATCGTCTGAATGCCGGTGCGACAGATGGGTCCCATTCTCATGATTAGTGCAGTACAGTACAGTACAGTATACGAGTATATTTTTGGACAAGGATCCTCTCGCTCTATCTCTAGACTTTCTCAAAAATATCTATAATGTATGTAACACTACATCATCATTCATTCATTCATAATTGTGAATCCAAAGAGAAGTAGATGAGCTATTCCAAACAAAAGCATTTACAGGTGGGACAAAAATCAAAATAATCAGAGCCTTCCAGCTTTATAGTAAAGTAATTTCCGATTATACAAGTGCTGTATGATTATGCCTGTGAGTGAATTCTGTTTAACCATATTTTTTGTTTTATTTGCTTTTTTCGTGGGTAAGTTTTTGAATATTTTTGGAATAGTTGAGTGAATAGCTAATTAGCATCATAAAGAAACGATAATGAAAAAAGCTTGGTATTCCACATCTACTGAAATTCATAAGGATAAAACACAACAATAGATAGACACGTTTTAAAAACCGGGGATATCCACAGCTAAACTTACCCTTTCCCTGCACTAATACTTGTCTTTGTTCGCTGTATTTCGTGTGGCTCATTCGGCGTTTTGTTCGATCTTCCTGGTTTTCTAAGCTTTCTAAGTCACCATTGTCGACTGGGTGCTCTGCTGGCACTACGATGAAATTGTGAAGGAATCTGTAAGTCTGGGGAAGGCCTTCTGGTCAAGCCGCGCGCCATCCGGAAAGACCGCCGGTAGTCTTGAGAGCCCGTCCCACATCCGCTGCAGATAGAGCTGCAGATAGACGTAGAGCGCCAGCAGGATCGCCGGCGCGAAGAGGAAGAAGCCGGTGACGGGCACATTGGTATTGATGACCGGCAGGGTCAGTTGGCCTCGGTTGGCGATCAGCGTGCCATCCGTGGTCTGGGCAATGGTCAGCCAGCAGAAAACACAGCTCGCGACGACCGGCCTTCGCCGGTGAAGGTGCTGGCCTGATACCACTGGCCTTCGGCGTAATCCTGGTTGGTCATGTAATAGACGTGGCAACCGTCGGTGGATGGGAAGTAATAGAGGCCGGTCTGCGGGCTGAAGGCTGTGGCCTGCCAGTTGTGGCCGCCGCCTCCACCGGGACAGGCTTTGTTGCCTTGCGGCGTGGGCTCCTGGCCGGGGATGAGGATGGGGCGGCCGTTGGCGTCAATGCCCTTGGCCCAACTCACCTCGGTGTACGAGCTCGCCCGTGTCGGTGTTGAAGCGCTGCGTGCCCGCGATTGTGAGATCCGGGGGCGCGACGCACGTCGAGGAGCAGCGGTCGCCGTCCATCGTGTTGCCGTCGTCGCAGCCCTCACCGGCCGTGACGTTGAGCACGCCGTCGCCGCACATGTTGGCGGTGCAGTCGGTGTCGCAGGTGGCGGTCTCGCCGCCCACGCCCGCCCCGTCGCCGTCGCAAGTCTCGCCGGCGGCCATGTTGATGACGCCGTCGCCACAAAGGTATGTAAATACAGAGTAAATGCCTTTACAAACACACACTACATAAAATATTAGAGAGAAAATGATACCATTCCAGGGTTTATCACACTCTTTCATCTGATTAAACCCAAATTTTGCTTGTTTCCATGAGACAAGTATGTACGAGTTTGATGATATCCCCCAAATACTTTTTTTTGAGTTCTTTGTCGGGTAATTGCTTGAATCTAAGCAAAACAGATGGTGTAGTAAATTTAAAAATATGTATGATTTGGCAACGAAAAAGAAACCTGCAGTTAAAAAAACAACTGTAAAAAGGAAAACAACAACCAATAAGAAAACAACGGCAACAAAAAAGAAACCTGCAGTTAAAAAAACCACCGTCAAAAAGAGAACAACTGTTAAAAAAACAGCAGCCAAAAAAACAACAACTAAGAAACCATCAACTAGTAAAAGTCCTAGAAAAACTGTCAAAATTCCAAGAACTAGAGTTATCTGCATCTCCCACAAAGAAGATGCCGATGGAATTAGTTCGGCAGACAAAATCGTGTTGTCCGGTCAGTACAGCGGTGAATTTACCGACCTGATAGCGACCGTGAAGACCGCCTATCCGGAAATCCTCGATCTCACCGTGTCGACGCGGTTCAGCGAGGTGAACCAGATGCTCGGCCACATTCCGCAGCTCGAGCTCAAAATTGTCGGCAAACACTTTGTCCTGACCGGCACGATTGATGAGGGTTACACCGACACCATCGATACCGTGAAATCAACCTACACGGAAATCATGGACCTGACACGCAGTTGGCACCTCCGCCTGAGCACCGCTATCCTAAAGATATATGAGTACCCCCCTGGGTTTCTAGAGTAGATT
Source organism: Alatinidae sp. Z8VKAUB7J3 (assembly GCA_010016025.2). Classification (NCBI taxonomy): domain Eukaryota; kingdom Metazoa; phylum Cnidaria; class Cubozoa; order Carybdeida; family Alatinidae; species Alatinidae sp. Z8VKAUB7J3. The sequence continues at coordinate 173,710,974 of JAAAKM020721499.1, read as the reverse complement.
TTTCTAGCGTCTGAATTGCTTTGGGTGTTTGAGATTCTGAATATCTTTTTGAGATTCTTGTCAGGGGATGTTAGATAGTTACTCTTGCCTGCTGTGGATATTATTTGATTTGCTACTAATATAGGAATGAAAATTTAATGAATTTGTCTGAGGAATTGATTTGAAATTCTCAGTGTGGGCAAACAAGCTGACGCTGTGCGTGGTGGTGGCCGGCTCGGTGACGCCGTACCCAAAGCCCGGGTCGATCGCGATGGTGTACGTGCCGGCGTCAAGTGGCATATGGTAGTTGCCGTTGGCGTCGGTCACGGTGCTGTACTCGCCGGTGGTCAGTTCGACGCGCCAGTTGTAGAAGTTGCCGACGCTCGAATCGGTCGCGGTGTCGATGATCTCGATCTGCCACGTGCCGTTGGGGTCCAGGCCGTCCAGCAGGTACAGGGGCTGTTCAGGTCCAGGACAGCCTCCAGCTTCTGGCCAGGAGCAACCACAGGATTCAAGGCCTAAGAACGGGTCGTTGAAGTACACACCGGCAGCTCCACCAAGCGACGTGACGGATAAAGCCATACACATTTTTTCCACGAACTCATCACTCATCGCCCTCCCACCCTCACTCACTCATTGCGGCCCGACTGAGGGCGGGCACAAGCGTACAGTCCTTAAGCTGATCGCCAGTCTCCATTTTCAAACCAAGTTTTTTGGGGTGAATACAGGCCACGTAGCGTGAGCCACCGATGTCTGGAGCTCGTTGTCCGGAGAGTCGTTTGCCGGTGAGCAGATCGATCCGCAGTAAGTCGGTTGTGAAAGGCGGCGCCACAACAACCACACCTTCGGCGACGGTGATGGCGCTATCGAGCCATCCATTCTGCGTCAAAGTCGGGTTTCCCCGTTGGTTGTTGTAACCGCGTTTTTGTTTCACCATCTGGTATTGGTAACCCCACAGCAGCGATCGGGAGGCCAAGTCGATGGGGCTCTGCTTCCGGCTTCCAGGCTAAGTGACAAAGCAGCAGATTAGGTTTTCTGTCCGCTGGCTTCTGCTAATTCTTCATCGAGGAAGTCACCTCGTGTATCGACCACTGCCTGTAATCTGGCTTCATCCAACGGGTTATTCGTTGTTCCGACGTTATACAAGACGATAAACCGTGAGTACACGTTCCGTGGCACGTCTCCATAAATTGGAGCAGACACGAGATTCGCGTTCACATCGGAACCAAACATCGAGGAATTATGGATGAAAATTCCTAATTGAGTCACATTTGATCATCGATAGAACGAGTACTATATATCGAGACAGACGCGAGAAGATCAGATTTATGTTAAGTTCGAATAGACAAGGTCGGCTGGATTCATTGGATAGAAGATTTTATTTTTTTTTCCTTCTCTCATCACTCTCGTTCTTCTTATCCGAATGAGATTAATAATGTACGCGTATATTTTTCTCCAACTATCTGAGTTTGATCTCGAGGAAAGCAACACCGAATATTCAAAAGGATTTGTTGTAATGATTCTATTTTTTTTCATCAAGATTTGATTCTTTATTTTATTTTTTTTTTCTTTCTGTTGATTGTATTCTAACATAATAATGAAAAACTTTAATAAAATTTAATAACAATGAAATTAACAATAAAGAAATTAAAAGAATGATATCAGAGTCTTTTTAAGGATAATATTTTTATCGATTTCCAAAACGAAAACTTTGTGTGTGTTAACTATCAAAAAAGAAAATCCAAAATATTGAAAATACATAGCAGTTAGGTGCGCATTGGTTAGGTGCGCAATGGCTAGGTGCGTATTGGTTAGGTTCTTGCTCATCTCCTGCACAGCACTTTTCTTGAGCGCTTGTGGCGGTGGGGGCGGCGGTGGCAGTGCTAGCGCAAGTGAGGGCCAAGCGACGCCACAGCCAGCAACATCACCAGATACCTCTTCTAATCCTCCGCAACCCCAGGACGATGAAACCGACGACAGCAATTCCTCCGGTACCACCATAAAGCTACTTAGGCTCATCAACAACATACACAACGACAACTAGATGAACCAAGACAAAAAATGTATGATGAATTCCAACAACATTTACAACAACGCTTGATGGAGGACAAAACAAATCAAGACCAAGATGGATTACAAAAAGAAATGATGATTGGTCAACTGCAACAACAACTTCAACAACAACAACAACAGTTTCAACTACAACAGCAGCAGATGCAGCAGATGATGCAACAGATGGATTCTCGTCGCACCACACCTGCACCCACACAGCCACACACCCAATTACAAATAAGATAACTAATTTACATTCCACATCAAACTTCTGTCAGTTTCCTGTACCTCGCTTTGGCCTCGAGGAATTTATGTAAATAGAGCTTCTAGAAAGATACTGGGAAAAATAACATTACAATGAGTCAGAAATGAGTAACACATGGAAAGCTAAACATCATGTGATCATAAACCGCTGATTGGTTGCGCGCTCGCGGATGATTTCCCCACAGTATCACACTGTGGCTATTTTCATACCAAGTCTCTCTCATGTTAAAAAATGCGGCAACGGAGGAAATGTCCCAGATTTCCCGGTCTGTCCAGCCGGCATCTCTCAATGCCTGACGGTCTGGTTCGTCGATTTCAACGGGGTTTTTGGTCAGTTTATACGAAAAGTCCAGGGCTGCTTTCATTTTGGGGGTGAGTTCAGCGGTGCGGTAATTCATAACCAATTGTTCACCCAGGATCGGATCGCCGGAAAGCTGACGTACGGCGGCACCGTGAGCGGTCAGACAGTAATAACAGGAATCAGATTCTTCCCAGACAATTGACCCCCACCGTCGATAAACCGATCATCGAAGTGAAAACCGAGTACCGGGGACTTTCCCCCAACGAAGTGGAACGCAACATCACCCGCCGTCTGGAAGAACAACTCGAATCGGTGGAAGGTTTGAAGAAAATGACCTCCCGAAGCCAGCAGGGGTTGAGCACGATCACTCTGGAGTTTGACTGGGGTACAGACAAAAACATCGCCACCATCGATGTGAACAATAAACTGCAACAGGTGAAATGGCGCACCGACTGGCTGCCTAGGGCCTTGCCCTAGACGCCGTACATGCTGATCTGCCCTGGACCGTCCCATCGCCAGCAAGGGAGAGGTCGGCTCTGTTTGATGGCAAGAACTGCAGCGATGTCTTTTCTTTTCGGATGGAGGATGGTTTGGCGAAGGGCAAAAATTTTCAATTTGTGGCCAGGCGAAAGGGTTTCTTCTGCTTCGATTTGTGGGCAAGGATCCATGGCTTTTACCCAGGTGATCTACATCTAAATACCACTAGCACTCGTTGTTGGCTTTGTATGAATGGTGCTCGGTGGGATGCTACCGAACGGATGATGATGGTACTGCTGGTGAGCAGCACGATGTTGATGAGAATGATGATCTTGTTGCTGGAGATGGTGTCGAGAAACTCCTGTCCCAGCGGCACCATCCGCTCTCTGGTACGACGTTGTCGTACTCATTTCCATCATCGTTGATGTTTTGTGTTGTTGTTGTGCTTTGTCGTGAATAAAGGAGAAATGAGGGCACCTCGATGCGTTCATTTACTGTGGAAAGGAGATAAAAGTCGAGGGTGCAGCTAGTAAATGAAAGTAATTATTTAGTTATTAATTAATTAATAAAATAAAAATAAATAAATAATAACTAAATTAAAATAACAATAATTAAAAATAAATTATTAATTAATTTATTAATTTAAGTTTATTTTATTAATAAACGAAAATTTGGCCTGAAAATTATTTGGAAACATGGAGGGGGGGGGTGCTAATTAATATTTTGCCATGGCTGCAAGGGACACTTTCAAAACCAAAACTTATTGTCGATCTCCTCCAGAAAAAGGATATTGTTGTATGCCATGTAGAGTTAAAAAGAGTATACGACAACGGTTTCAAGTCCACGAAGCTTCAGAGGGCCCTAGAATATAGTCTAAAATCTTATTTGAAAACGATTTTTGCACTTTTGTCAAGAAACTTTCTGAAGCCTCAATAATTGTATTGAGCTTTCACGTTGTACCCAAAAAAGGAATCCCTACTCATCCCAACAACATTACCACAAAAAGTCTTTGCCAAGCAGGAGTGCAAATTAGAAGAGGAATATTTTTCTATGGGACGGGTGGGGGTGGGGAATTGCACTTCAGAGCAAATTAAGACCCATCTTGATGCCTGCATGATTCAAATATCCAGAGAAACAGGTCCGTTTTCTTTATTAGGCTACATTTTTGCCTTAATGGTAATATGCAGATAACTTTTTAGTAGACCTATTGGTAAAATTCTAGTTAATTGACTTCTTGCTATCTCAGAAAGGGTTAAGATTGCATTAGAACGCGCTGGTGCCTACATGAACGACTGTGGTGATGACAAGGCCGCTGGTTCGTACTTGAAGCGTGCACGGTTGGAATTTTCAGACTACGGGGCGGCAGTGAAACTTACACAGATGAAACGGAAGTATGGTTCATCCGTGGTTGATTTTGATGATAAGCTAACTCCCTCCAAAGCGAATACTTCATCGCGGAAATTGATGCCGCATGCTGTCGAAGACTGGAAGCTGAAGGTTTGACACTGTTTTTGGAAGACGAAGGGGGCGACGGCCTCGTATTCCGCGGGCTCGATCGCGAGGCCGATCACCATCGACCCGAGCAGGAGCAGGACGGCGCTGTTGAACGCCGCCTCGTGGAGCAGTCCGCGCCAGCCGATGTTCGCTTCTCCGTTCGCTCCATTGCCTCCGTTGCGCGATCCCGCGGTCGAGAAGCGATGGGCGAGCAGGATGCCCATCACGATCGCCGGCGACTCCATCAGGGCCATGGCGGCGACCATGTGGCCGCCGTAGGGGAGGGCACGCCGAGCAGTACCAGGCGCAGCACGCCGTCGCGGGTGGAGGCGGCAGCGGCCTCCGGGGTCGACTCGACCCGCACCGACACGCTCTTGCCCTGGTCCACGATGGCGGGATAGCCGCGCACGACACCGCCGGCGACCCGGGTGTCGAGCACCTCGGGCAGGTCTCCGAAGGTCCACCCCGTGAGGCCGGTCTGCTCCACCGGAGCCGCGGCGACGCGTTCGGGTCCGCGACCTCCACCGGAGCTCCCGGATCCAGGGAGGAGGGAGATCAGACTGGCCATGAACGTGTGGTATTTAGTTGAATTTACATGCCACACGGTGAGACACTACCACTAAAGAAGGTTATAGAATTGGTGGAATACTTTTAAGATGTGAAAATCCGTCTAATTGTGATATGTGATGTGCACCTGCATGAGAAAGCACAATGAAGAAGCATTAATACAGAGACTTGAGCTTTGGGATTACCTGGTTGGAGAGGGCCTTGCTTGGTGCAACCAGGGTTCAAGCCGTACCCAATTCCACGCCTGCCCCCTCTCTCGCTGCGAGTTTTTGCTCGATGTGATCCTCCCCGGTGATCAGACGAGCGGAACGATTTCGCGTTAGATAATTCCACGCCCACTGAAATAAAACGAGGACTCGATTCTGGAACTCCACAAGTTGTATGAGGTGCACGAGCAACCAGGCCAACCAAGCGACCAATCCGTGGAATCGTGCGAAACCGATCTCGGCAACGGCAGCCGACCGACCTATGACCGCCATTTGACCGAAGTCCAGGAAGACATATTCTCAATTTGTTTCTCGTCTTGTTCCTCAACATCATTCCTTTTCCGAACATTGTTTGATGATATGCAGGGTCTCGTGAAGTACCAAGCAAATGCGAAAGCCATAAATACCTTGTTCCAGCTTCCGGTATCATATCGCAACCACAGTCATCAGTAGCATCACTACTCCCAACGCATGTATAGCGGATCGATCCCAAGCGATCCCGTGTAAACGCAAGGTCGATCCGTACCAGTTTGGGATCGATCCCCGCCAACCTCATGTGGGCTTCTATGTCCACTATCACGGAATGGGCCACAAGCATCGGACCGAGGCCATCCTTCGACAATTGCAGTTGCCCGCATCGGTTGTGACCAGCCGCATTCATGACCTCGATTGGAACGGCCCGACGCTTACGAACGTTGTCGGAATCGAATGCGACAACGACGACGTTCCAGTGCGTGGAATGCAGCACGCACAAGACGTCTCCGCTCTGCACTACGCACCGCTATGGACCGATTCAATCACGACGGCCTCGATCAGGCAGGGTCGTCGCTGACCGTCCCGGTGCAGCTGTACGACAAGCGGATCGGCATTTTCAACGTCGAGAGCGAGCGGACCAACGCCTTTACCGAGCGGGATCGGCAGTTCGCCGAGATCTTCGCGAGCTATCTGGCGATGGGTCTGCACACCCTCAATCTGCTGCTCGTCGAGCGGTACACCACACGTGAGGACACCAGCGGCACGATGCAGGGCGAACTGAGTGGTCAGCTGAACGACCTCGTCCTCACGTTGTCGAGATCCGCGAACGCGTTCATGCCGATGGGACCGTCGAGACGCCGCTCGACGAGGACGCCAGCCGCGCGGCTCTGGAATCCGGGTTCAAGGCCGTGATTCGCTCGGTCGCTATCCTCTTCATGCATGCCTATGCTTTTCCCGATCACGAGCGGCGGGTGGCCGAAATGGCCAGGGACATTGGCTTTCCCCAAGTCTCGGTAAGCCACGAGGTCAGCCCTCTTATCAAGTTTGTCGGGCGTGGCGACACGACTGTGGCTCCATGCTGCTTTTGAAAATGCGCCAAACTTACATGTGGGCTTTGGCGCGATTGATATAAGCGTTAATAATCGCTGTGAGCATGTATTGACGCAAAGCGATTGGCAAGCACTAAATTGGTTCTTGCTTGGAGCTCAGCAGCTGTATACTGTGTACCAGTTATTGGGCAGCTCATGTCGAAAGTTAGAGTGGCGTCAGTAACAAACTCAACCTTAAAGCCTAAGTCAAATGCGACTCTAGCAGTTGTTTCACAACGAGCAGGCCGACGCCGCCGGCGTGACCCAGCTGCTCGGCAAACCCTACTCGGAAGAGGCGCTCATCGCCGCGATCGAGAAGGCCCGCCTGGCCGTGCGCGTGCCGGCCTGAGCGCCCTCGTGCGGCGGGCCACGTGAATCGTCCCGGTTGTCGTGGGCGCCGGCTGCGGGCAGAGTGAGCGCTGTTTCTGCGCGCTGCGTCGCCTGCCATGCCCGTCCCGACCCACCTGGCCCCGTTCTGGTCCGCCTTCACCGCCTCATTGACTACTATTTATCAACAACGGTTCAAGAAATCTTTGATCTAAGTTCTGAAAAGCCAAAGAAAAAGTATTTTTCGATCGCGTTGGGTCTCCGATATTTAGCTGGAATAATTTTGGCACGCCCTCTATTGGCTCCCTATATTTATTTACGAGAGATCGACGGCTCATGGTTTGAAAAATTGAAAAGCGATTTCCCTCAGTTGATTCCCCCAAGGAAGGAGAAGCTGACCTTACTCGACTTCTTTATTTATGTGACTCAATCCTGGTGTTTTTGGCCAAAGGCACTTGCAAAAGGCGTGACTCCAGGCAAGCATAAGGATATTGAAACACTGTCATCTGAAATTAGCACTAAGGTGGTATCAATTTCTCTGAGGTTGACAGAAGACAGACTCCTCAGTAGGTGCACCTCAAACAGAACAAAGAACAGTTATGAGTCTCTGCGGGGTCTGATTTGGTCATTTTGACCCAAGAAAACTAGCCAGTTATTGTTGGAGTTTACAACCAGCACATGGGTGGTGATGCTAAAGTCCGGAGAAGTGGACCATCTCGACATTCCCGAATAAGCTCAAACAATAAATAATGCCATATTAAAATCCAAATTTTTATTAGAATCTAAGTTTAGACTGTACTAGCATAAGCCATTGACTGCATTTATTTTGCATGAGTAAATAAATTTGAACGCGATAAAACCGGGGTTGAGATTATTTAACAAAATCCATCTTAGCTATTTTTAAGATGACAGCCATGTTTACCTGGAGGGGGGAGGTCCAACTATAGGCGGTGACAAATTATGTTGCTAGATTATGATGAAACAATAGGCGTCGCTATCCTAGGGGTTATGAGATAATGCTGAGACATGTTCTAACTGCGGCAATGCTGGGCCTGAGCTTAATATGTGGTTCGGAATATTCTGTTTTTGCGGATGATCCGATTGTGATTGCCCATCGTGGTGCCAGCGGATATTTGCCGGAACATTGGCTGGAAGCGTACAAGCTGGGCATAGAGCAGGGCGCTGACTTTATTGAACCAGACCTTCGCTGTCACCTGCAAGGTGCTCAGCAGCGGCGAAGGCAGCGCCGCGCGCCCCGCCTCTTCGAGCAGCCCGGCAACCGCTACCCAGGGCATGGCAATACCGCCGGCGCTCTCAGGCACCGCCAGCGCGGTCCAGCCCAGCTCGACCATCTCGGCCCACAGCGCCTCGGGCCAGATCACCTCGGGACTACGCTCGGGGTCGGGATCGGCGGCAATCAGGGCATGCAGCTGGTCCACGGGTAGTTTCTCGGCAAAGAAGCGCATGGGTGAATATTGCAATAGAAAAATCAAAGTCAAAACAAGGCATGTGCACATTTTACCAGTGGTATTTGATATTAAAATACATGTTATTTACAGATTTTTCACACCACACCATAAGTGACAGATTTGTGGCTAAAATGCAGCATGAGCGTCCTAAGACAATATACAATCTACCTTCTTCGGTTCTTACTATGTCCTTTGATAGCCATCATGGTTTTTATGCACGTACAAGGACTGAGCTTTTTGATTAAAAGTAGACCGCCACACCTTGGGAGTCACGACTGTAGACAAAGTGTTTTGAATCTAACCACGCTTTCTAGAGACGAATCAAAAAAGCATAAAACATGGGAATTACAACAAAGCAATTTAAACAAATTGATAAGAACATCCAATACTTTGATAAATCAATTTACTTTTTGAAAAGTTTGTTCTTACCTATCTTCATTTTCTCTTTTATTACGGTCAATCGCAAGGCTTAGATGGACAAAAAGCCAAGAAATGACACTCCAGACCCGGCACAATTGCACCTCTTCCAATGCGGTAGACATCCGTTTTACATTAATAAATGCATTGGCTAATAAGTTCTTTCTTACAGCTTCGGCTAAATCATTAAACAAAGGCAGTCTGCTTATTTTTCCGTTGGAAATAAGTGCGTTGCCCCGGGCGTTTAGCGTAGGAGCAATAAGTTCTAAATTGGCGTTTAATCGTGTGTTAAAATGCACTGTTGCATCTAGCTTTCCAGCCAAATTTTTGTCTTGTACAACGGCTTGTCTAAAGTCAGTACTATATGTGCCTTATGACCTGGGCACACTAATACGAACTCTGGCAAAATACATTCGGCAAAAACCGCCGTGCCGACGCACATGAGATTCTCGACTCACGGGCCTTTTCCTGCATTGTGGCGCGAGCCTGCCGGGTCCAGCCGCATTTTTCGGAGGGCAGTGGTGCCAGCCCCTGAGCCTGCCACAATGCTCGGATCTCGTTCTGCAGAGTTACCCGTCGTTCCACAATCGACTGGCGAAACTTCAGGAGTGATCAAACATTTTAGGTAGTTAACTGTTGATTAATTGTCTCAAAATGTGATAAATGTGATTCTCCACTTCAAAGGTGCCCGGTAGCTTCATTTGTCCGGGAGCATGCCATGAAAGATTGAAAGAAAATCTATTTTATTTCCTCAGGAGAACAAGTCAGCACGGTTAGACCAGATTGGAGCCGGGTTAGTTGATTTTACACTGCAAAACCTTAACTTAGCCCGGCCCGGTCGGAACCCAGTGCTTCCGTGCGAGCACTGCTTCAGCGTTGCTTGTCTCAGTTGCAATGCTATGTTGGACGCTCAGAATCGGGACAAGAAAGGGGTTTTCAACCAGCCTTAGAATCCTAGTACCCTCTGTACGCTGTGTCCAGTTGTTGTGGTTGTGTGCGGCAGAAGGAGCCGCCAGCAGGTTACCCCGCAGGCACTCAGAACACACACCCCCCTTTTATTCCCCAAGGGTTGACAAAATTTTCAAGGAAAACAAAATTTCGCAAACCAACAAACCCGGCCCCGAAAACGCCAAGAAGTATGAGGAATAATGTCTTCCCCCAGTAAGAGGCTCTCGTCACCGACAAATAAAAGAACAAATGGGGATGAGTCCTTTTATTAGACAGTAAAAACAGATACAAAAATCTGGGTATTTCGACCAAATACACCAGAGGTCGTCATCAGCAGAAAAACTAAAGCATTAAAATTAAAACAGACAAATTTTTCCAGGAAAAAATAATTGCCTTCGGGTCAAAAATAGTTTCCGGTTCATTCACGAACCGGGAACTAAGAGACCGGTTTCGCCCGGGTGCTCGGTTGGCGTGACGGCGGACCAGTCGGTGATGCCGAAGGCGATATCGCGGATGTGCATGAACCGGGACTCCCTGTGATGAAGAGCGGCACTCTAGCGCGCCGCAGGCAAGCGGGAGAAGTGAATAGACGGCCGCTTTCACACGAGAAGCTTTCATGTGCGCAGGCTATCGAGGCCATGGACACAGCGCATTTCACCGGACACCCGCGGCGTACTAACCTGAGCCTCATCGGTAAATGATAGCATCTCCTCGCCTTCCGCCAGAGGTATGGAGTACTCATACTCAAGACGGCTGAAGCCGCCCCTGGGATGCTTCAGCGTCAGCACGCTCTTGCTGGTTCCGGATATCCGGACCCGAACGCTGGGCTGTTGATCTTTGGTGAGATAGCCCTGCCGGATGAAGACGCCACTGTCGGCTTCACTCCGCCATGAGTCACTGCATACAAGGAACTTACGCTCGATTTCCAAAGGCATACGTTGCCACCGCTTCCCAAGAACCAAGGAAGTTTTCCAATTTGTCAATTTCTGCTTAAATAGGTTTGCAAATTGGACCAATACTTTCGCTTTAGAGGAATAACTATTTTCCCCAAGTAAAACAGGCCTTCTATCATTGATTGCAAAATATGAATTGCCGTTTCATTAATTTTTCAAAGTACTGAGTCATTCATTCTGCAAGGTTTTCCCATTTTCTTTCCTAATGTTTATGATAGAGCGATAGCTTTTGAGACATGACTAGTTGTTTTGCTGTTGTTGATCACTCATTGCATATTGCTGTTCGTGATCCCTTAGATTCATTTCGTTTAAGTGTTGTTTTATTAAAATTTGGAGCAAATATATTAGAATTAGATAAAACCAAAAAATCTGTTTTACATTATGCATCATATAGTGGAGATGCAACTACTGTTGCTTTGTTATTATTGTATGGTGCTGATCCCCATTGTATTGATAACAAAGGGAATAAACCAGTTGATTGTGCTTTAGAAAATGATAAATATGAGTGTGTATCACTATTACATACCCTACTTTGTTCCACGGGTTGATCGCCCAAATAGCGTTGTACTTGACTCTGGTCGGTACCAAAGTAGGATAGCGCCAGAAAGAAGCCGCCTATCAAGCCTGACCACACATTGTATTTGCTGCTTAAATCCAGTTTCCAGTCTACCACATTTAGCCGTCCCATTTTGCCAGAAATGTCTAAGGCATCCGAAAAGCTTACCATTTCAGGCAGCTTGATCACTACCAAAATACCTGCCAGAGCCATTCCCGAAAGAATGATCAGTTGACCCACCGTATCGATGACATTGATTTAAATCTCGAAGACTTCGTGGCTCGAGTGAATTCAGATTTGGTCGGTAAAGTGATCAATATCGCCAGCCGTACCGCTGGATTTATTGTTAAGCGATTTGATGGTCAGTTGAGTGCACACTTGGATCAGCCTGAACTGTATCAACAGTTTGTCGATGCAAAAAATGACATTAAACAATTATTCATTGATCGTGATTATGCCAAAGCCATCCGTAAAATCATGGCATTGGCACCCAAGTACCTTGCGAGCGTTTTAATCGACATATTTAGCGTCGGCCACTCTGTTGCCTTAAGCACGACATCGTAATAGAGGTCGACAGAAATCGAAGGATCATAAAGAGCCTCCAAATCTTCTTCCCCAATGACATCGGGATATTTTTCGCGCAGCTTCCTGTAAACCGTTCGCTCATACTTTGAATAATAGTAAATGCCGCATGGTTGAGAAGCCTGCATGTAAGCGATAGCTTCTGCGAAGGCCTGTTTTTCGGCGAGTAAACTGAATTTTGGTCGAGTGGCAACACTGAAGCATAGAATTCATTTTGTAGTGAAGATCTCATCTTTTTATTTTGTATTTGATTTATCAGGTTCTTTATAGCATGATTTTGTAACTGTATTCTTTAATTTATGTAGAAAAGGTCTCTAGTTGTGTTCTCTTTATTTTTGCATTCTGTAATTGTAGAAAGACATTTTTTTTTTTGTCTAATAAAGTATATCTCATATTGCCAAGTGGAAAATTTTCTGCAATTCCCCACCTGTGGCTCGTCCCCGCCCTGGCCGTCATCCTCTGCGCTGGCTGCGCCGCGCCCCGTACGAGCGCCCGCTCCCAGTGGCGCATCCTCGAGGGCGAGCTCGAGCGCCCGAACCTGTTCCAGGATGCCGTGGGCTGGAAGCCGATCTTCGACAAAATGGTCGAGCTCAAGATGAGCCCGCGGAAGGCCCGGGTGAACTGCCTGCGGATCGCGAAGTTCACCTCCCGCCGGACGATCATCAAGCTGCTCAACGAGCACACTGGGCATGGACCAAGGCCAAGTCCGCACATGAGCCGATCAAGTGCGGCGCGTAGCGAACCACCTTTCGTCAATCCGATCGCTTCTGGCAGTGAATTCAACATCTTGTGGCTTTCCAATCCGGCGACTGCGCCGATTCGAAATCGTAACGCCTGTTTTGGACATTCTTGAGGAGGAGCAGTGCTGGTCCCCAAGCACCGAGATTCCGGAATACTATAACATAGCGAAGCGTCGACGTCTTAGTTTGTTGGCCATGTGCCCTGGAGCTGATCAGCTTGGTGCGCTGGTTGGAACCTGCCAGGACACCCGTAAAGCCGGTCAACCCCGAGGGCTTATCAGATGGTGGCTGCATGGCGGACGGGTCGATCACCAACGCCGCCGGGTCGGTGGGCTGCCCGACATTTTCAAGCCGAAGCACGGCCGCCATGTCCGATGCGGTGGGGCGCTGTTCGGGGTCGATCGCCATGCAGCGCTTGACCAGTTCCGCCAATCGTTCAGAACACGTAGGATTAAAAACACCGCGCTTTGCTCCTCGATGCTGTCCAGCCGAACCAGGACGCTCCGGTTCGCCGCGAACTCACGAAAGCGGAGCAATCCGCCCCGCTCCCGATTCAGCGCATAGCCTTCCAAAACACGTCCTTCATCCGTGACCAACGTCGTCGCCATGTAACCTTCCTTGACTTGTCGGGATGGCCACAGGATCGATTCAACGATGAGCTCGGGAGAAAGCGCCGCACCGACGGCGCTTAAATCTGGCGCCTTGAGATATCGTCTCCTCCTGAGCTCAAGAGATACTTCGGTTGACATTTGTATCGAATCCCCCTCAGGAATCCACCTTAGATTTTGAACAGATAAGACTATCAATTTTTATCGAGAAGAAGACCAAAGAGGGTAAGTTGATAGTCTATGAAGATGCTCAGACCACAAACTTCAGTTTTTCTTGGTATTTCGTGGTAGACCAAGATCAGCTGAAAAATTTCCAACTTCACCAAGCATTATCTGTGCTGATCTTTGGTGTATTTTACACTGTCAACATCAAGATTCTTTCATTGACAATCTTGATTTTCGATTTGGTTAGATTGATCAAAACGTTTTTGAATATTGGTAATTATTTTGCTGTTGTTCCTGACGAATGCCCTGATAAGAATGGGCTGGGTGTAAAAGGTTGGGATTTTTCCGGTGTTGTGACATGGTTTTGGATATCTGCTCCGTCATAAGTCCCCTTCTCTATCCCTATCCCCAACAGTGAAATCCTGCTTGCGTGGCCTCATACTGACATCAGAGTGGAATTTTCAGACCCAATTTAAAGACAATTGCAGGGTAAAATCAATAGAATAATAATAATAATAATATTGTGTAAATTAGACTTAAAGCCTGTGTCACATCAAAACACCAGACTAACATCTTTGCTATATGCACTGGAAGATCTTGAAATGCAATTTGATTTGAAAACCAAGAGGATTACAAATAATGACAGGTTATGCACATATAGGAAAGTCTCCAGTCTTTAATCATAAAGCAACAGATTTAACTAGACTAAATTAGCTTGCTCCCAAATCTGTAAATCATACCATAGGAACAGAGGCAGGGTTTCAAAAATGCAATGACTGCGACAGTTTTTTATCATATAAAATCTAGCTACTACTTATATATTACCGAGAAACTGAGACAGATTCCTTGATGACTGCTGATGTGCCTCGAGGATACTAACTCGCTTCGTTAGTTCTTTAATAACCAATCTGTTGCGCTTGGTTAGAGACTCAAAGAAACGTAATTTCTTTTCCAATTCTCTCATATAACCTCAAAAAAGAATGATTCCCGATTGGGAAAGGAGTCTTTTCAGTCTCAAGCGGCACATTTGCGCTTCTTTGCTCTAGTCCCGTTTTCGCACAATCGCAAGCCCTCACCACCAATCAACTTCTTTCCACCACGCCTTTTGCCATGACGCTCGGCGCAGTTTTGTTTGGCGGCGCAGCGACCATGTTCGCCCTGCACCAAATGCGTAAAAACAAGCGTCTGGCCGAAACAGCCAATGCGCAATTGGCAGACATAAACGCCGCGCTGGATCAAAGCATACACTTCGAATCAATCAAACAAATAATATTTTTGAAAAAGGGAATTACTCGTGGTCCACTGAACTTTTTAACGTGGCAGAATTCTTGACACTAAACCTGTAAACTATCATCAATAGGATGTGAAAGATGACGGGATTCTTGGCGGTTTTTATAATTGTGAATTGAAAAAATAAAAAAATAATGGAATGTGTCAGATTAAAAAGATATTAAAAGGCTCGTACTCTTTAAGTGCAAGTGACAGTTGCTGATTAGTTGGCAAAGGCAATATTGGTTCAAAAAGCAGCGGATATTCCGTGGGATGATATGACGGGCGCTTCAATTGTTGGTCTTTCCGCCGGAGCATCCGCGCCCGAGATACTCGTAAACGAAATAATTGACGCATTTCGGGATCGTTTTTCTTTGGAACTCGATTTAGTGGAAACCGTGAAAGAGGATGAGGAGTTTCTTGTGGCTCGCGACTTGCGGGATACTGAACTCTCAGCTCAAGACATGGCATTTGTAAACGGATAGTAGTGAGACGCAGGCCAAGAGGCCACGGCGCCAGTCGAGTCAGTCCGCTTTGGCTTTCGCCGACACAGTTGGCGGTGTTGCCAGGTACGTGATGAAGACCGCAACACTCGAGGTGAAGAAGAAGATCGAGCCCGTCAAGGCCGGGCGCAAGGGAGCGACCGCACTGGCACACAGAGCTGGCTCCAGGAGGCTTTCCGAGCAGACGGCGTCGATGAGAAAAAGGACAGAGCCGACGAGCGATGTCCAGGGGGCGACCCAGCCGGGCCTAGCAAATGCTTATTGCAGCATCAAAAGAATGTTGGCAGCACTCCTCTCCCCACGAGAATACCCTCAAGGAAGCTTTTCTCGATCGCCCCCTCCCTTTTAAAGGACATGGATGTAGTCACTGTACACAGCACTCCCTAATATTCTCACGAGCTTCCACACGGGGCTCATTTGCACCGTGTGGGCACTCTTCCGTGAATATCCGTAATTTCGTTAGTGTGCTCAGAAGCTGTTAATCAGAAAAGGTAACGAAAATCAAGCTTTGTTGAGGTGAATGGAGTAGTTGAAGGTTCTGTCGGATTTTTGTAGTTTCTCCAAGGGTAGTAGAAATTAGGCCAATAAGGGTATTGATGGTACGGCTTTTGGTGGTCGTGGGAAGAAGATCTAGAATTATTTGCTTCATATTTTGCTTTCTTTTTCACCATTCCATCTCCTATAAATCTTACTTGATTTTCAGTTGTTTGATTAAGATTTGTAGCAGTTGGGAGGATTTTGCTTTCCGACAGTGGAACTGTTTTAGTGGGATTAGTTTTTAGATGGTAATAGGCACAGTACACATATCTAGATATGTACTGCGGTAATAGGGACCCAGGGTTCAATCTCAGATGCAGACGCCACGGGTTATGGTGAAAACATCATCAACCAAGAAGAAGAAAGATATATAAACCTTATCGTTGCATATAGGATTGAAATTTACATGGCAGCATGGTGCCCGGGGTTCGATCTTAGCTGTCGCAGTGCCTGGAATTTCATGGAGATTTTGCATTAGCGTATCCAAATAAACTATTTCAATTAACGGCACCATGTCACACTATTACTGACCATTTGACATCCTCTGATACCACCTCATCATTCTTAAGACATTTTCCAGATATTTTCTAGTAAAAAATCATGCATTAAATCAAATGGTTCACAATGTTTCATCTTTTCGCAAGCCAACCCTCCGTCATACACCATCGCAATTCACGTCATAGTGCCGCAATACTATTAACCATCTGGCACCTCCTTGCATCCCCCACTCATAATTTTAAAAATCAACAGTTCATTGCCACGAACTGTTTGATTCAAAATCGATAATTTTTTTTTTTTTACCAAATTCGTATACGCAGGGTTAAGTGTGTAGTCGTAAAAGGGTCTATTCAAGGACGTATTACGGCTTGATTTTCGTTTTATTCCAATAGCTTCATAAACAATCAGTTCAATTCCTAGGTCAATTTCTAAGTAAGGTCTACTTACAATTATTTCCTCAACAGGACCAAAAGGCTGGGATGACCTCTCAGACCTGAATAAAAAATAAGGTGCCCGCTCAGTGACTTGGAAAAGGTAGTAATAACTTTTAAACTGTAGCTTGTCTGAAGTTTCATTTTTGCTCTTTAATTCCAGCAGATATTTTTTCAAAATTAATCCATAATTGTTTTAGTATAAAAAAAAACATGAAAAACAAAGGTCCATTACACTTCCTAATATGTTCTGCACTAATATTTATGCAAATATATCACCTTTGAAGCTTCCCATTCTGCACCATAGACCCCAAAGCCTTATCATAAAGAAAATAAATAAGGCTTTAGGTGCTGATGGTGTAGTAAATTTTTTTCATAAATATAGCAGCTCTGAGGTTAGAAGTACGTTACTGAAGATTATGAATGTGATTTTAGAAAAAGCAGAAGTATCTAGAGATTTTAGGAAAACCTTGCTTAAATTACTGTATAAGAAAGGGGATCAGAGTTAGTGTGGTAATTATTGAAGGACTATTCTGGTCTCTGTAGGTGGCAAATTACATAGTAATATGATACTTTTTAGAATGAGAAATGCTGGAACTGGAAGTGGCGGGGATTTTTTACGCCATCGGTCATATTCCGAATACCGCCGTGTTTAAAGGCCAACTGGATCTGGATGATAAAGGTTATATCAACGTCAAACCGGGGACGCAGGAAACCAATGTGGAAGGTATCTTTGCGGCCGGAGATGTGCACGACCAGAAATACCGCCAGGCTGTCACTGCTGCCGGAACCGGTTGTGCCGCCGCGTTGGAAGCCGAACGCTGGCTGGCTGAAAAGGGGCTCAGCTAAGACCCAGATAGATCTGCGCGTGAGCGTCACTTCCCACCCAGGTGGCGGGCAAGGCTTTGTGTCCCAAACCGGAAATGGCCATGGCGACATAGGCAGGGCATCCCCCGATACGCGGCCAATGGTCGGTGTCACGGGAATTGATCAATGTCGTCTGGTCGCTCTCTATCTGGCCCGACAGGCCAAAGGCGTAGTCAACGCTTGCATATCCGGTGACCACCAGCGAAGTCATGTCAGTAGTGCCCCCGCCTCAGCCGAGGTCACCAAAATGGAAGGTTCGACATGGAGTTGAATTCGTAAATTGGGCATCATCAGACTGTCGCCTGCCCATCGACTTTCCTTGTCAATCTCGTGCACGGCTTCCATCAACAAGGGACGCAGCTGGTCAACCGAAATGTTGTAAATCACCAGTCTCGGTCGCATCAACAGAATAAAAAGCGAAACACATAACCCATAAAACATCAGCAGCAAGATCCAGACCCAACCTGAAAACCGGTCCGCGGCGGCAGGCGGCATAAACAGTTCACTTCTATTTAAATTCATGTGACACGATCAGTCCCGCGAAAACTACCAAAAGGCAGAGATGATACCGGTACCCATGCAAAAAAAAAATATTTTCTTTGCTGTTCAAGTTGGAATGGGGGTTGAAGTTTTTATCTAATTATCAAAATTTTCGGCCGTTATGACTATAAAAGGGCACTTTTCTTTTCTATGCGACTTCAATTTTTAGCCGTTTCATCCTCTTCTTAAAATCCCCATATGTTAGTTTCGCAGCAAAATTTCTACACAGGTTCACTATACCGGTAAATAACAGTAACACCTGCATGCTCTTATCGGAAGGGTGGGATATCAAAATCGATCTTAGTCCAGTGTTTACATGTCAAGATGACGCAATCTTGCATGATATGTTTTGGTTCCGGGAGGCCTTTATTATCCTACGAAAAAATATTTTGAAGGTCTACGACACGTGACTTGATAGATCTTACAGTTCACATGCCTCAATATTGAAAATGAGTTCACTGTGCCAACATTGATTTTTTTCTCTCTCCTCTCAGTCCCCCGGATCGTCGAATCGGGGAAAACGACTGTTATTCAGTCAATTTGTGCAGGTCCCTGACACACCTACCAATTTTCGATCGTTCTAGCACGTCCAGAAACACCGAACTCGACAAAGCACAGAAAATCTCCCCCCCCCCCCAACCCCCCCAAATAGAGCTGATCCATTCCGGTTATTTCAATCATGTATTTAGGACTTGTGCAAATTCTTCCCACCAAGTTTCATCCCGCTCTCTCCACCCTAAACGAGTATGTGCTATGACTGCGAAAATTGCTAAATTAAAAAAGACCATAAATGAGAAAAGTCTCACTCAAATTTCGTTATTTTATATTTTTTATTTTCAAGGCCTCCTATCGATTAAACATTCGATATCAGGTCGCGTTAATATATGAAGTCGAGCTTATGGTCGCGACAGCTACACTAAGCCATTACAAGGCTATTCTCTGGAACAAAGTGAATTAATTGGACCCTTGGAGGTCGAGGACCTTTTGGATGCGTCGCTACAAATTGATCAGAATGTCATCGGTATCGGCCAGCACCTCTTTGCAGGTCCATAAGGCATGGGCTAAACCCTTGCGCGGCTCCTGCACTACAAACTCCATTTCAATCTTCCCTTCATAAGCAGTTTCCACGTACTCCTGAATCTTCTCCCGAAGGTAGCCGATAATGAAGACATGCTTCTTTACCCCTGCCTCTATCAGGTTATCGATAATATGGCCAAGGATAGGTTTCCCCGCCACAGGGATTAGAGGCTTGGGCTGTGAAATCGGCTACATGCGGGAGTCTTCTAGAATCCCAGAAAATCTGCGGCCTTTTCCGCACGACCCAGATCACGGTCAAGCGCCGCCATGGTTTTGGCCAGATCCGGACTCTCATCCTCTTTCCAGGTTTTGAGAACTTTTAAATATATGCCTGTCAGACCAGCCACTCTCAGGGCGCCGCGAATACCGGAGGTGTCTTCCCCGGCCGCTTCGAGCACCCAGGTCATAGACCGGCACAAATGCGGCAGCGAAATCACAGCCAAACAACTACAAAAAGCGAAATCCGACCCCGACGTCATCGCAGTAATTTTAGACATGGACACACCTGGAGGATCGGTTACAGCAACAGACGAAATTTACAATGAACTTTTGAAATTAAAAATGTCCGATGTCAAGACACTAACCTGTATGAGAACCGTGGCAGCTAGTGGCGGGTACTACCTTGCTGCAGGGACCGATTATATAATCGCGAATAGAATGAGTCTTACCGGAAGCATCGGGGTCATCATGGGAGGATATAACAACAACGGGGTCGGCAACATATACGAATGCTAACAATGATGATGATGATGATCTTGTTGTATTTCACTTTAGTCGGAGTGTACTATTAGTCTTTGCATCTGCATTGGTCTTCTTTATGCAGGCAGGATTTGCTATGCTTTGTGCTGGTTTTGTACGGAAAAAGAATGTACAGAACACAATGCTGAAAAACTTATTGGATGCATGCGGTGCTGCCATTGCATGGTTCACAGTCGGGTACGTATGTATACCCATAGACGATAGGGACCAAAAACTGAAGGTTTGAATTCAGGGAGATGGGGTAGGAGTGTGTGCATCTGTATCGGACTTTGGTGGCTTAGTGTTATGATGACTATTAATCATAGTTCTAGCTCTTGTCCTATGTGTATATTTTTTATTTTTTTTTAGCTATCCTTCAGACGAAAGTTAACGAATATGGTAATGATATAGACAAAGTCCTTCCGATAGATCAAACTCGATCATTTACAATAGATCCAAATACTCTTTCTACACTTCAGCATGGATCAAGTCCCATTATACAAATAATTCATTATAAGCATATCTTAATCATATTATCATCAAATTGCTGCCATGATTTTTCAGCTCTGAACACTTCAACAACTTCTTACAACTGATCTGATTTAGCCTTGAATAGTGAAGTGATTTATATGTATAAATCGATCAGAGACTCGCCCGTTTCGTGAGGGACTTTCCCTTTTTCTAGCAAATCAGATGGCCGAATAATTAAGGACATTCCCCGGACTTTCCCTTTCTTCTAATGGTCCATGACCCACTTGCGGCCATTCCTGTAAGTTCAGTGACCTGGGCTGCCGAAATGTTATCAAGGACATCATCAACGTTGTTGTTTTCGCAGCTCACAAAAATCATGAACAATAGAACCGTTGTCAGTTTTAAAATTGAGGTTTTCATATAAAAGTGATTGAATAAAAATTTAGTGTTCTCGTTTTATGCCGGGTTTATGGTTTTTCGAATACCAGGGTATCAATAGTTCCATCGCCACTCTCATCCGTTAGCTCAAGAATTGGTTTCCAAAAGAAATGAACTTGGTAAGCCTATGTTGGAATCGATTGCACCTGAAGCTGAAAAGTTTGGGCTCAAGATAGTGAGTGTTGAGATCAAAGATATTATGTTTCCCGGTGAGATTAAAAGAGCTTTTGGAGAGGTCTTGAAGGCAAAAATGGAAGGTCAGGCCGCTCTTGAGCGGGCGCGCGGGGAATCGGCATCATTGAGAAATTTGGCAAACTCAGCGCACTTACTGGAAAATAATCCTGCCTTAATATTCCCACATATATTATTCTTAAGTAAGCAACATTCCCACAATTTTGGAAAAATATCCAGCAGAAGTACTGAAATTTTCAGATTTATCATCTCTTTCCAAGAAATTGAATACATTAACCAATAATTATTCACCTTTAATTTAAGGTTAAGCAGGAGCTTAAGTTTTTTTGATAGTTTTTTCTTCTTCTTCTTTTTCTTCTTTTTCTTCTTCTTTTTCATCATCATCTTCTTTTTCTTCATTGTCTTAATTTTCTTCACCGCGGACACCCTCAACTTCGGCGAACGTGATCTCAGCGGCATGAAGTCCGCCCCCAAACCCCGGCCCAGCTCCGATGACCAAAACGGCCAGCACCCATCCCACGCGAGCCGAAAACCAGGAGGACATTGGAATCCGGTGGCTGACAACGACGGTCTTCATTTCTGCCCCCGAAACCATCGACTCAAGAACACTGAAAAGCGAGGCCGCAACATCGGCAAGAGATCGCCAACCACTCGATTCGGCTCATACTGAATCGCTACCAATGTTAATTTTTACTCGTTTTGAAATCGACTCGGTTATTTATTGTAATTTCTGCTTGTTTTGGTTTTTATTTATTTATTGATAATGATCTATGGTAGTTTAATCCCTTCCAATGAGTTAGATGACTAGAGTGTAGTCCTTTTCTCGCAGATGTCGGATCGAGAATGATCTGGATCCATAGCAATAATTGTTGGCCACGTTTAACTGAATTTCGCCAGTCCGTCTAGTAGTTCAGTTGAAATTTGTAACTCTACACCTTTCATACAGGACATAATTCATAACCCTAAAAATATGAAAATTAAGATATATATTTTAGAGGATATTATAATACTTATAATACATTATAACATATAATAAATAAATTCAAATTGTAAAATTCTTCAAGTATTATATTATCTGGAGGTAGTGCTGGAGCTATGGCTACTTTTATTTGGTAAAATAAATTTAAATAAATGATAAATTCTTAAAAACCCTTATTTTTATCAATACCTGATTCGGGATATTTTCCAAGATGCTAGTAGCAGTAGTGGATCGATGTTGTTTTTTACTTTAATTTAAAATAAATTGTTCAAAAAAGTATGCTTGAAACTGTTTACTATTTTCATTGAAGCGCAATTTAAATTTATGCTCCTGAGGCTTGAGAGTGGGGGGAGGCTAACTCTTGCCCTTCATATTTACGGTGGATCCAGTTTATTTTAAGCTTAAAAATCAGTCTCTACTTTTAAGTAATTTTTTTTATCTAATCATAAACAGAAAGCTCGATATTCCACCCCCCAACGAGACGGGCTTGACGTCCCCCCGCCGCTCGGCGGACTTGACGCCGATGACGCTCTCGAGGTCCATGGGGTCGGGGGCCTCGTGCAGGTGGCTGTAGGGGGCCTCCCCCGTCACCAGCCGGTAGAGCACCAGGGCGGCCGAGTAGACGTCCATGCTGGGGTGGAAGGTCAGGGCCAGGCGCCCGCTCGCGTTCCGGGTCTCCAGGACCGCCTCGGGGGGCGCACAGATCGGCGTGATCTGGGGCGGAAGCTCCACCCACATCCCCCCCCTTGGTTCTGCAAATGGCCTAATTTTGTAACACTAGATAGACTTTTCCAGTAAATACTTTTTTTAACCTCGCCACCACCACCATTTCTTCTGGAGAAAACATTATAAACTAATCCAGAATTACAATGTTTTCAAAGTGGATCTGTGTACCGTCACAGCTCGTGGTGATGAACTTTAAGTAAGGAGCGACTCGGCCTAATAGTAAAAGAAACTATAAAACCAAAGAATTTTTATAGCAATTGATACACAAACTACGATTTCTGACAGAATATTCTTTTTATTCAATCTGAACTAATTTCAACGCAGTTTAGTTTGGGTTTTCTATAAACTTAGCTCCAGATTTTTTTATTCGGGGGGGGGGGTCCAGAAAGTCCAACAGTATATATAAAAGCCGCTACTCAATTTTGGTCGTTTGTCTGAAATTATATTATCAGGTCACAAATTTTCTTCCAAGAGATTGCAAAACAAGCTAATCTAAATATTTAGAAAATTTGAACATCGGCGTAGACTGGAGGGTTACCTTCAAGAAAATAAGATCCGAACAGGTAACAGTAGAAAATGAATAGCACACGATTTACTATTGGCTCTCAAGCAGAAAAAATCCAATACTGTCGAAATAGCAAAGAATATGCAATTTATATATTATGCTAGTTTTTCAAGCGGTTTAAGTTTTTTCTTATTTTTTTTTTTTTTATTTTTTTTTTTTTTTTTTTTTTTTTTTATTCCTTAAATTTTCCGACTCAACTAATTGAACAGCTAAAAACAGATAAAGTCCTATGGCCTAAAATGGTGATGTCGGAAAGCTGCTCGATAATTCAATTTACTACGTTTGCATACAAGAAATAACAGAGGGTCCATGGAAACAGTTTCTTATTTGAAGCATTTTATCATGTGTAATTCCACTTAACGGTCAACTTGCTGCCAAGCTTTTGGATCTGGGATAATTAAAAGAAAATCATATACTTTCTTTCTTGATCATAAAAAGCATTCATCAAATTACTGCCACATTGGCACATCAGTGAAACGCTGACTAATTATATAAAGCCAGATATATTGACTGGGAATCTGACGTTGAATAATTATTCTTGAGTTTTCTGTATTTTTTCAGCGCAACTGAGTTCATGACATACCTCAAATGATCTGATACTAGGTACACGCGTGGTAAACTAGGGCTTAAACCACCCTCCCCCAAATCTGACTGTCTTTATTGTCCAAGAAAATTCGTATGATATTTTTTGTGATTTGATGGTTTGTGTCCCCCCCCCCCTGAAATAAGTATATGATCCACTCTTGTAATCTTTATAATTTTTAGGCTTTTTACCGTAAAGACCAAACTTTTGTAACTCGGCAACTTTATATCTGGTAATAGGATTTCCATATTTAGCTGAACCAAATAAATATCTTCCCATTTCCCCTAGAGTTATAGCAGACCCTTCGGTGGCGATGTTAACCTTGCTAAATTTAGGAAGTTCTGCAAACTGTTTATCCAACAGTTTTTTTAGTTCCTCTAAACACTTGCCCGGTTGAGCCTTAGCACCTTGAACTATAAATACTTAAAGAAAAACCGAAAAGATTTAAACTATTATTTTTTTTTCCCTGAAAAGACTATGTCAATATAAAACGAACATAACTTAATTTCCGCAAGATTAAGTTTCATAAACATCGCTATTGTACTGTAACTAGTTTATATGATACCTAACGAAGTATTAAAGGATCCAATTTTGATATATTCTTTTTCTACACTGCTGTGGTTTTAACGTACAAACAGAAGACAACTATTCTGCTATTATTCAGTTGCTGCAAACCCGGCTGATCAAGCGGAAGCAGGTCCGTCACTGTCTTCCTTCCGGTCACGATTCGGGTCCGGATGGTTGGATGCATCGGGAGGCTTCCTCCACTCACCCGGAGAGGTCTGGAGAATGACCTCTGCCAGTCGCCGGGCGGATGAAGATTCCAGTCCATCCCTCGAGGTCTGGATCCACTCATCGACACCTTGAACTCCCGTGGCTTGATATTCCCTCGCCTGGAGTAGGCACTCGAGTCGGTCTGCGTCTCGAACACCACGTATCAATAACTTGTCCTTATTCTCGAGCTAAAGTACTAGAAATCCCCCCCCCCAATTCCTCGAAAGAGAGGGAATCCGTCCCGGTTATGCCACCGGAAAAATAAAAAAAAATTACCTTTTCTTAGTTCTTCGCTTTAAATACCGTAGTGGTGATGTGATGGACCAATATCGATCAAGACTTAAAACGAAAAGATTAAAAATTGAGGCAGTACTAGCAGTGTAGTCAACGGATAGCCAAAAATCACATACGGCGGCGAGTTTCTTCTTGAGTCGTAACTCCATAAGCATTCTCCCAGTAAAGAATAATAACACAAATATTGTCAACCATCCTTCCCAGACTGTTATATGAACCAAAGTAGCATCACTAGTATTACTTGGTTTGATCTCAAAAGCACAATACTGTCCTTCTGGATAAAACTTGAACCGACCAATACCGAAGACCGGTAATAGCATATGCGTCACAGACCAGAAGAACTCGCAAACCAGTGTATATTTCACGACATGGTAGGTCACCCAAATGCATCCGATGTAAAATTTGAGATAGCTATTTTATTCAAAACAGTCCAAAGATTGTAAAACATGGCCTTTGAGGTTGACTCCCCAGGGTCGGGGGGTAAGAGCCTTAAGAATTGCCCCGGGGTCATATAAGGTTTTTATGAAAGAAGTGGTCGCAAAATTAATACAAGAGGCTCATTTGACTGGAAATTGAAATTTGCTGTTCCCTTTAAGAGTCAAAAGTGATTGGAGGGCAACTAAACCCCCTCCCCCGACAAGGTATGCACCGGATGCATTCGCTTTCATCTGTGCAAAGCAGTTTCTTATACCATGTGCAGACCTAAAAGTGGACACTCCAATTTATATATGTCAGTGTGCAGGTATTCATTACCATCAACTGACCTCTATTAAGGCTTATTGCATCATGACGTAGAAGAAGACACAAAAGTGGAGATTGCGTGGTAACCCAACTAGAATTCGGATTCTTCCCAATGATGACGTGAATGATAATGGGAATAAGAGCAATGAGGATGATCCCGCGAAGAGCACGACGTCGCCATAGATCACGAGCTTGGGGCCAAAGTTGAACGTGACCCGTTGCTTCCGATCCACGGGCACGCTCGTCCACAGCGTGTTCCCATTCGCACGGTCCAGACAAACCAGCTGATTTCCGTCGTGAAAGAAGACGCGTCTGCCATCTGCCGCGAGTGTGAGCGGACAGACCACCGAATCGTGCTTCCACAGCAAATCCCCACTGGGCGTGAGCGCCACGATTCGCCGCGATTTCTCATTCCAAAATGGCGACGGATTTAACTTTGCCATTAGCACCAAATGCTAATGCGACGAACACACATGACATCGGTTTTGTTATCATGTCAAGTTTCGGACATGGATATCGTCTGTTAAAAAAACCTGAATATTTGGAAATAATTGTCCAAGGTGCTAATTCTTTGTCTACTCGATATTCACCTATTGTTCGATGCACACGATCTTGGGATAGTCCAGAAGGATTTTTAGTTATCATCGATAATATGATGAATCTAGAATTGTTATCACCACCATCAAGATTGGCAAGAGCCGAAGCGAATTCACGCCGCTTCTCCGTTGGATTTTGCAAAACGATCCAACTGATTGAGCGCGGCCTTGGCCTTAAGCGGTTTCGCAGGTTGCGGCGCTTCGGCCTTGCGCGCTGTTTTCGCAATCTGAGCGATTTTGTTCATCACGCTCTGGCCCGCATTAACATGATGCGCCAGTTCCACTGAAAATGTCTCAGCTTCATTCAAACGCGATTGGATCATACCATCACATTCAGCATTGCGGCTTCGCGTGCTTTAGCCATCTTTGCGCCACGCATGGAGCCAGACTTGTCGATAACCAACGCGACGTTGACCGGCGCACGCTCAATTTCGCCGGAGGGATTGTGGATACCCTTTAGGCCAATTCGCAGAAAAACCCTTTGTTTTGTCGACTGACGCAGGACTTTGTAACCAAGCCTCGTATCGATCTCGAGGGAGCCATTTTTTGATTGCGCGGCTGTTGCCAGGCTGCCAAACGGCACGCCAACTGCTACGAAATTGGAAAGTTAGGAAGAATCTCCATTTGAAGTTGATCATGAATGGTGACTGTTATCTTGATTAATCTTGATGATAAAAGTTAGTTGCGAAAACAAATTTGTTGGTATTTCGAAAAATACCCTGAAACCCCACAAAACCATAGCTGGAAACCGCTTTTAGGAAAATAACATTCCCAACAAATCATGTAAAATGTCCAAGCACATTATCTTGGATTTATTGTCCTTGACATCTTTGAGGCGCTATAGATAAAAATTAAGCGCCGCCGCCGACACCGAGTCCGCCCTTCGCGGGGATGCGGAGTCGACCATCCGCGTCGACGCCCGGCGGAATTCGCACTTTCACGGTTTCGCTGTGCGCGCTTCCGTCGGGAGCCGGTCGTCGGAGAGTGAGGCTCTTCTCGACGCCCCGGACGGCTTCCAGGAAGTCGAGCTCGAGGCTTGCTTCGACGTCCGCGCCGCGAAGGTGCATGCCGCCGCCCTGCGAAGCGCCCTGACCGCCGAACATCCGTCCGAGCAAGATCGCCTGCGCCGCCTCGCGGCGGAAGATCTTGAAGCCGCACTGGGTGTCGCGGATCCCCGGAACGAGGAGCAGCTGGACGAAGCGGTTGAAGGCCCGCCCCATCAGGTGGCGGTAGAACGGCTCGTCCTCGCGGGAGGAACCCTGCATCTCCCGCGACCCGACGGCCACGTCGGAGCCGGCCTCGAGGGCCGCCAGCAGCTTCACGGCCTCCTCCAGGGGGGCTGAGAAATCCGCGTCGGAGAAGAGCACGGCGTCAACGTCTATTATGCATACAAGCAAAATAATGAGGACCCCACTTGGTGCTATGAGAATTTCATCAATGTTCGGTCACTTAAGTCGGCAGATAATGTGCGAAACCAGCTAGTCCGAATTATGAATCGATACAATTTGAAGCTATGCAGTACAAATTTTCATAGTCGTGATTACTATGCGAATATCCGGAAGGCAATGCTTGCAGGTTACTTCATGCAAGTTGCACATCTAGAACGAACTGGCCATTACTTGACAGTTAAAGCGTTTGCGGCGCCAGCGCGGCTGTCAGCCATGAAGTAGAGGCTGGCGAAAGTGCCGCTCAGGAAAAACCCGGTAGCCATCGTCAGCCACAACTGCGGGCTGCGGTTGAACAGCCATATCCCTGAATAAACGGTTGTGGTCGCGTTCGGGGCCAGAAAAAACGCGTGCGAATGCGCCATGGACGCGGCCGCGAACATCGTGGCGGTTACCAGGTAGAGCGCGGAGATCAAGCCACACTGAAACCGCGTCATGCGCCGACCAACCGAAACTATAAGAAGGTGGGCGCCAAAATGGGTCATCATGATTCTTCTCATCACGGAAACAACAAGAACAAGCAAGCGAACATTGAGACGATTAACACTTATCACGCTTCGTTGCTTGCCCACTTCCTGCAAAAGCTGGACTCCATCAAAGAAGGTGATGGTACTTTGCTGGATAACTCGATGATTATGTATGGAAGCGGAATCGGTGACGGGAACCGGCACAACCATCACGATTTGCCGATTGCCTTATTCGGCTCTAGCACCAGTTCTATTCTTGTAAGTTACCCATACTCTTTTGATAAGAAACTAAATTCAAATTGACAAAATGACCAAGGTAATGTATATGCTACCAATGGGCTACATTTCACCACCACTACCTTAATGGCGTTTTTAATAATCTGGTCTGGATAGATTGCCGTCGATTACTGATAATAGTTTAAGCTATCAGCGGGAGGTTCCTGAAAAGCAGCCTTGTAGAGTGAAAAAAAAATTAGATGGCTGTATTTTTTTTTGTAGCAAGTACATTGCGAGCTATCGCAGACTTTCACTAGCAGGTAGGAGCGTATCTCCGGCAACATCTCATTTTAAGCAGAAGCTAGAGGAGCTTGTACTGACTTAGCACACAGAAGGAGAGCGGGCGGGCGCCTTGTCTTACTATTGTTTTTGTTTTTTTTGGAAAGAGGTACGGGTTAAAGACCTCTTAAGGCCGAAATAGCGGAACGAGAAGGACTCCATTAGTCAAGACTACGCTAGGGATATTGCACGACACGGACAATAGCGACCTGTACCCATTTTTAATATACGCAAATATGAATTTAAACCATTATTAGCCGTTGTCTAGATCAACAGTAAACCGAGTTATTTAAGCCTGGTTCTCATATGTCGCAGACCATCGGCGATCATGGTCTTGCGACGTTTGCGATATATGAGAACATGAATTTTCAATGCTCGCCAGTGATCGCCGATGAACCAAAAAATTTTGTTTCTTGCGATGGTCGGCGACGATCGCCGATGGGAAAAATCAAATGAGATCCCTTTTCAAGTTTCTTTACCCCAAATCATTGGCAAAGTATGAGTTGTCCGACCTGGTTATTGCTGCAAAAGCTGTAATTGCAGAATATCCAGATGATTTTAGAGAAAATTTGGAAACCGAATTGAGATCATTTGCGAATGAGTTCAAGAAGGAAATTGAAGACAAAGCATCAGTCTTGGAAATTGTCAGTTTAATGCTGGAAAGCAGAGTGAGTTCATCCTTTCCAGAAGTATACAAATTACTTGTTCTGTTTGTAACGCTTTTGAGCTGTTTAGTCTATCTTTCCTTCAGCCATCTATTTTCCTTTTCCTTGTTCCTTGCATCTGAGGTGATAACAGCCCTTCTTTCATTAAAGCTGCAATAGCCTGTGAGATTAGAACCATAGTTTGGTTGAGCTTCTCAAATCAAAATCAATAACATGTTCTCAGGTTTATTTCTTTGTGTTCTGTACATTCAATTATTTCTATGATTTGCTTACTGTATATGTTTGGATTTTCATAATTCAGCACACAACTGAAGGAGCAGCCACCCGTACCACGGCTCTGAACGAGCGTTTTCTGGGCCGAATCAGTGCTGATCTGCACGATGGTCCCGGTCAAGATTTGGGATTGGCGTTACTTCGTATCGAGGCCCTGGCGGATAGTTATGAGCAACAAGACCTCACCTTAAGAGATGAAGCCGTTGCCACCGATTTTCGGACGGTTCACCTCGCCTTGAAATCGGCTTTGAGTGAGTTACGGGCCATCTCAGCCGGTCTCAGGCTACCAAAGCTCGACCCGAAATGGACGGTCTCGCCCGGTTGGAGGCGATCAAAGGATTGCTCTACGCCGGTCTTTGTATTCCGGGCGAACTGCCACTGCACGCACGCGCCGTCCGGTTACTGGAGATCGAGCTAACGAGGCAGATTGCCGCCGATGGCAGCCATGTGGAACGTAGTCCTGCTGTTCAGCTTCAGTTAATACGCGACCTCGTGGATATGCGCGCCGCGCTGAGTGCCGGGCGGCAGGAAACACCGTCGGTTCTATCCGAGGCCATCAAAATTTTGGAAAACGCTTAGAATGGAGGGATCGGGATTAAACTTGGTGGGAAAAATAAGCACAAATCTTAGATACGTGATTGACATAACCAGAACAGATCCACTCTCTTTGGGGGAGTTGAGAGGATGGTTAATTTTGAAAATTAAGAAAAAATGAGGTATTTTTAACTTATGAAGGAGTGATCGGATCTTAACGAAATTTCATGTTTAGAAGGACCTCGTAACTCAGATATCTTATTGTAAATCCCAGATCCAGTGTATCGGCTGGGTCACGTCGGGCGCCTATGCGCACCACGTCGGCAAGTCGCTCGGACTTGGCTACATCGAGAGCGCGGTACTGGAAAGCGGCGGCACCGACGGCTACGAGGTTGAGATCATCGGTGATCGCCGCGCGGCATCAATCCTGACCGAGCCGCCGTTCGATCCAACGGGCTCCCGCATGCGTGGGTGACCCCCTCACATTGGCTCGCGCCAATAAAATTGGCGAGGGGGGAGAGGGATAAGATCGAGTCATGTGGCAAGTAGATATGGGAATTCAAAAAATAGGACCTAAAAAAACATAAGTTTCATGTTTATGATGGTTCCAAATTCTTAAAGCAAATAAAATTTGGAGTCACAAATTAAAAACTATTTCGCATAATTAGAAAAATGTTTTAGAAAAACACTAAATTTTCAGTTAGCTAAAATTTCATTGCTTCAATAAAGAATGCTCTGGCACAAGTGCGAACGATAATATTATTTACTTCTTTTTGCTTTAAACAGTGAAATTTTCAAATGCTTTGAAGACAAAATCTGTTGCACAAGAGGAATGGAGTACGCAGCCGTCTTTCCCGAGCCCGTCGGTGCGCGAACAAGCACGTCCTTTCCTTGCAGAAAGGCCTTAATGCTAGAAACAAAGGAAAAACGCGAGCATAAGCCATCAGAGTGCAGAGAGAGCGAGAGAGAAGAAAGACGTGCCATTTCGATTGCACGGCGGTCGGCGTCACAAACTTCAGCCGCCATGCGATTGCCTTGCGAAGGCGCTCGTCGAGGCCGACGCGCTTTTGCTCGCAACGATTCTGATGAGTTTCAACTTTCTCGGCGATGCGTTGCGCGATCACTTTGATGCGAGGCGCGTGAAATGAGCCTGCTGGACGTCACGGGCCTGACGATTCGCTATGGTGACACCGCTGTCGTCGACGGCGTTGACCTGTTTGTTGAGCGCGGCGAGTCGGTGGGCGTGGTTGGTGAGTCCGGATCCGGCAAATCGCAGTCTGCGCTGGCGATACCGGGGTTGCTGCCGAGCAACGCCGAAGAATCGCATCTTTATCTCTTGAGGACAACGGTTGCACTCTTGATGTTGAAAAAAGTTTGGTACAACATGCCATAACTAATCATTCTTCATAAAAGTTGAAATAATCGCTATTGAGTTCTTTGACGTCTAAACTATGAATCAGATGCAAAAGACATCGATAAATTTTGTCAGGCTCACTTGATGATTACTGGCCTACGTTTTAGGTTGAAATCTCCACCCACAAGCTCAAAATGGAACACACAAAAAGGTTGGCAGTCAGCAGAAGCGGCAGATCAGGGAGCAGCCATAGCTGGTGTTGATGTCCAGCCGCCGCGACGCCAGCATCCCCTCCTCGGAGAACAGCACCTGGCTGTTCTTGAAGTAGACTTCCTCCAGCGGGAACAGTTCCCAGGCCGGGAAGGGCAGGCTGTCCAGGTCGTGCATCAGCGGCCGCATCTGCGACATGACCAGGCCACCGCCGGGCTTGCGCGAGACGGTGCCCTTGATGTCCCAGAACTCGCGACCGCCACGGTCCACCATCGAGGCAGAACCGAACGGTTTCGGCATCGGAATCTGTCTTCCAGATTTCCGCCGGACGCAAATGAAGGATCAGTCGCGCGCCGCGTGGGAGGAAATGCAAGGCGATCGGTTTGCCTTCAGGCGGCTTGTCGCCTTTTGGGGTTTCACGTTGTGTGAGGCCGCTATCGACGTTATCCACCAACTCATCGGAACCGTTAGCCGCGTTGTTCGCGATTGTCGATTTCTTGTCGTTGCCCTTCTTGCCACCCTTGTTGGATGACTCTTTGTGGCTTGGCCCCCTTTTCAACAGGTGTACTCAATGGCGTAGACTCGTGCATACCAAATTTCAATAAGATAGTATCAACATATTTGTCTTGACTAAGCCAAACTTTGGAATCCCCTTGAGTTACCCTGACTCCTAAAAAATAGTGCAAATCACCCATGTCCTTGTCTTCTGCAACACTGACTCTTGTTTTGAAGTCAAAATAAGGTCATCAACATACACAGCTAAGAACACTAACTCACCATATACCCTGAACATCGAGGCTGGTTTCTCCCAGGCGATGGGGCGCCCATCGCGATACAGATCAACGCGACGACCGTCGGCCAGCGTCGCTTCTGCGACCCACCAGCCGTCGTCCCGTGGTGGATAGGGCGAGAACATAATCCAGCCCTGGCTGATGCCGCACGTCCCACCGATTCCCGCGATCGTGTTGATGGCTGTATCGCACAGTCCAATCTTTCTACCGAGCTTGGACAGTGGATAGTTCGACCTCTTGGACACACTGTGAACGTTCCAGATCGCCTACGTCGACGCCGAGTTGCCCGTGCAGGTCGGGTTGCGGGCTGAAGGCTTTTCCGGAGAGCAAGTGGTGGTGTCGCTGTTTCGCAGTGGCGAACTGCTCGGTTCTTCGTCAGTCCAGCTTCCTGAGGGCACAGCAGAAGTGCCTGTCGATCTTAGCTATACGCCGACGGAAGAAGGGCTCCAGCAGTTGAACGTTACGGTGACGCAACTGCCCAACGAGGTGACGTATCGCAACAATAGCGAGTCGTTCACAAGATTATCAAAACTTTTTTACCCCTAAAGCTGTTTACGACACTGTAGATATAACAATTCCAGCTTATAACGATCAACCTTGGGCTTCTGTATGGTTAACACGTGATATTACAAACTTTATCCACAAAGGGCAGGATTTAAGAAATACCGTTTTCCAAATTTTATTAGGGCTTCTTATTTTTGGTTTAATATTTGCGGCCTTTGTTTTAAGAAAAATTGTTTTTCAAAAACTGAGACAGTTTGCTCATACCATGCGCTTAAAAGCACTTGAATTTCTAATACTTTCTAAATAGGTATCAAAGCGAATGTCATATGGACTATATTGTGACGTTTTTGCAACATCTAAAGGTGTTTTACCTCGATTATTTTTTACATCACAAACAAGTAAACCTTTTTCACAAGTACGAAAAAAACATTTAACAAGTAACAAATCACGAGTTCGTGCAAGCCAATGTAAACAAGTATCACCACTATTATCTTGTATAAAAGGATCAGCTTGTCTTTGTAACAATTGTTTCAATATACAACTAGATCCTTTGAAGGGTGTTAAATTATGAAATGAAGAAAAAATGAAATGAAAAGTAAGACGTCCAGGTTTTGTGAACATCAAAGAGAGAAGTTACACAATATTTTGAAGTTGAGGTGAGAACAAGACTGCGGGGGTGGGCTTTGCCATCTCCAACAAACTTAAAAGCATTAACCTAATTCCAGTTAATGACAGGCTTATGACTTTTCGTCTGCAGCTTAAAGATAGTAGCTAGTTAACGCTTGTGTGGGCCGGCAGGCGAGGAAGGTGAAGTGATTATCAAGGGTCCTTCGATCGCCAGCCAGGTATGGGAACAAAAAGATATTGCGGATAGAATTTTCGATAATGGCTGGTGGCGCTCCGGTGACCGGGGTGTACTGGACGAACAGGGTTATCTATTTTTACTCGGTCGAATCGACGACATGATTATATCCGGTGGAATCAATGTCTTACCGGGCCAGGTTGAGGAAACAATTCTCGGCCATCCGGCTGTGAGTGAATGCGTGGTACAATCGCGCACCCACGAAATTTTTTTGTACATTTCCCGATAGAAACAGGTAAATTGCATAGCTTCCCAGGGGTTGTGGGGGGGTTCATGACATCCCCAGAGGCACAGTTAGACCTTTCAACTATGCTCGAACAAATGGCGGTACTTCTGTTACAGCAACAAATCTCAAGAATTACGCTGTGTAAAACTCGGGAACAAACCGGTTTCATCTGTCTGTATTAAAAGACAATTAGCTTACGCTTAGTAGAAAATAAGTGGCGGGGCCAGCTCATTCCGGAGTGCGGAGGCGACCCGCGTCGACGTGCAGGACGCGGGGCTGTCGGCCTGGCAGCGCCTGTGCGTCAACGACGCCTGGCGCGACCCGGTGCTGCAGGCGATCGAAGCGTGCCTCGACGAGCCCGCGACCCGGTCCACGCTCTGGCAGATGGAAGCCGACGAGGAATACCCCGAGCGAGTGCTGAACCGGTTGCGCGAGCTGGGGCTGATGTCGCTCTTCGCCCCCGACGCCGACGGCTCGGACGGTTTATGACTGCACTAATTTTATATTATAATGTTCTTTTGTTCTGAATTGCTGTGCTGAGGACTCAGCTTAAGTCCAGAAAATAGTCTTGAACCATTTACCGAAATTCACCCAATTTAATCCAGGGTTCTTATGTTGCTGGGGTGTCTGTCCATAAATACCAAAGCTGATCTTAAGTATTGCCTCCCATTAAAGGCTTTGTTTTATTTCTCTCACAGACCATTGAATAGCAATTTAACCCATTTACAATTTGACTAACCATAGAGGAACGAAATATGTATTTAAAATTTTATTTGACGGAAAAACAACCAACATGACTTAAAATCGATTGCTTTTGAAAGTGGAGAACCCTCTGATTTTTTTTTAATTTTTTTTTTTTTTAGTGTAATGAGAAAACAGAGCAGATTCTTTTCAACGGGAAAGGGCAATGGATTTCTATGAAGGCTCTTGACCCTCCATTTTACCTACAACGAAGTAAAAATTGTTACCTACAACGAAGTAAAAATTGTTAATACCACAGGTGTATCAGGGGAAAGTGCGTGATATTTACCAGGTAGACAGTCAACACTGGCTCATCGTCACTAGCGATCGCTTATCGGCCTTTGATGTAATCTTGCCTGATCCAATTCCGAAAAAAGGTGTTGTATTAACCACGGTTTCTAATTTTTGGTTTGATCGTTTCTCAAAAAAAGTAAAAAACCACCTTAGTAACATTCAACTTGAAGATGTTATTAACAATCAACAAGAATTAGAAACACTGCGCGGAAGAAGTGTGATGAATATTTCTTTTAGATGCAGGTAGAGTAATTGGGGTTGGTGTTTTTCGACTGCTTCATTGATGGTCTCGAATGATAGACGATTTCCGAGTGAGGTCGCCTGCCAGCCTGTGCTTAATAGAACCAACTCGGCGGCCGTGACATTCAACGTATCCGTGGAGTCGTCCAATGCGGCTATTAATGCGATGGGAGCATTTGCTGCTACTGCCGTGAGAAGCGGCCTAATTTCGTAGAAAACTCTTAAACAGATTTGATTTGCCATTTTAGCAATTAGAAAAGGGATCAGGACAGTTTAGGTTAGAAATGATGACGATAAGGTTAATAATTACTATAACCTTATTGACAGAATACATATTGAATTTTTATAGAGCTAACAATTATCATCATGATTAATATTAAGTAGAAGAACTTTTCAGATTAACTTGATAAATATATTCGTTTCATCAGGAAGTAAACGAATTAATCCATGCAATCACAGCCAGACTATAAATGTGCAGGACCAAAAGGTTAGCAAAAATCAGTCTGTCTATGTTCAGATATCATAGTGTATTCCAGAAGAAAGGAACCCGCCTTTCTCCCTATCATCATTATCCGTCAAGAGGGATCGTAATGACGATAGCGCCCATTACATCATTGAGCTGAAAGTCTCGTTTCGGACTCAATCGATGCGTGTTATGGCAAACCACGCAGGCTTCGGTTATGGCTTTATCAGCATAAATTGCCTGAAAGTATCGAAGCTTTCCACTCGTAATCACCCCAGTAAAAGGCTGGGTCGGATATCCCGGCTGGCCAGAACGATGTTGGCTCCCGCTTCCGCGAACCCGCGGGCCATGGCTTTTCCCAGTCCCCGACTTCCCCCCGTGATGAGTGCCACGCGTCCTGACAGATCAAATGAATCCAAAGCCATGTTCTCTATCTCCCTCTAATGTTTTAAAAACGCCAGTAAATCAATCAATTCCTGTGTAGATAACACTTTCTCGAAACCTTCCGGCATTAATGAGAGTCCGGTATTTTTGAGTGTATCGATCTGGTCCCTGATTGGTGACTACCCCGCTGTTTGTTACGGGTGCTGATTGGGACAGCTCGTCACCTGGGCGAATCTGGCGGAGTGCTCGGTTCATCGAACCGAACACAAAATCATGCACGCGTCGCTCGTCTCTGAATCGCACCTCGTGTTTGGTGGGGTGCACGTTTACATCCACGGTGGCCTCAGGCAGCTCAAGAAAGAGCACAAACACAGGGTGTCTGCCATGGAACATGACGTCTCGGTAAGCCTGACGGATAGCATGCGCGACCCCATCTTAGGGACAAGCGCCAATTGCGAGAGGACCCCTGATGACCTACACCAAAGACCCCGACGCCATTGCCCGCCTCAGCCCCGAGGAATACCGGGTGACACAGGAAGCCGGCACCGAGCGACCGGGCACGGGCGCGCTGCTGGACAACAAAGAGCCGGGTATTTACGTCGATATCGTTTCGGGCGAGCCGCTATTCGCCTCGTCGGACAAATACGAAAGCGGCTGTGGCTGGCCCAGTTTCACCAAACCAATCGAGCAACTAAAGCCTATGAAGACGGCATTCGCGAAGATCTGACTTGGCTTGGTCTTAACTGGGACGAGGAAGCCCATCAGTCAAAACGCTTTGATCGATATGATGAAGTGGTTGAAAAATTAAAAGCCGACGGGCGTCTTTATGCCTGCTATGAAACGGCGCAGGAGCTTGAACTTAAAAGAAAAATTCAGTTGGGACAGGGCAAGCCACCACTTTATGATCGCGCCGGACTTAATTTAACTGATGAAGAAAAAGCGAAATATCAAGGTAGATGCAATAATAGAAATTAAATTAAAATTAAACAGAAAGCCAGAAATCATTCCAGTTGCCAGGCCAAGTAGCAAAGAGCCAATCCAAATCCCAAAGACGGACTTCTTTTTTCTAGCAGCTGTAAAAACTTGCTTGTACTTGTTAGGAGAGTTTACGGCGTAAAATCTTTCAAACGTTATGAGCCATATGTTTCCAAAAAATGAGAAATGAATCGCAAACATTATACAGAAGAAGGGAACCCTATAGTTCCCAAGGAGATTGACCTTAAGAGAGGAGCTGTCACCGCGTAGCACCCATATTACTGGCTTATTCCAAAAATACTAATAGGGAACGGTAGATCAGGAGTTGTTTTAAACACCCCGTTCACCCACTAAGGTTCCTTCTATATTTATCTGAAATGTCATACGGAGTTTTAAAATTTTGTTATAAGAAGCCCTATTTGAGGCTTCAGGCATACTCCTGACAAGCTAAACAATAATCCACCAGCCCTCCTCTGCAATAGCAAATCCAAAATGGTCAAGAAGAAATGAATTATTTCTATGATGTTTATGCAGTTGTTATTTCTCGCAGTCAAAATATGTAATCAAAATTGCCCTGCCGGAGACGATGAAAAAATCCCGGCAAGGCGGCCTAGGATGAATTTCCATGTAAACGCAAATTCAAAAATTGTATGGATCCCTTTAGGAGGGCTAGACGAGATATTCCGGCAAGGTGGGTCATATAAACAGGCCCTTAGTGCATGGGACCTCAAAAAGCGTTAAAATAACCGCGAAAGGATAAGCCCAAAGAGTTTGTAATAAAATTTTGCTGCAATCTATTGGAATCCTCCAGTTTTTAGCTACTACTTTTCCTTTTACAATTTTCCAATACTGTTACAGATCTGTTTAATATGAAATCTCCTCGCACTCCTGCACAAAGAGCCTGTTGCTTGGGCGCAAAAATACTCCAAGGAATTTTCAAGGTGAGGATATAACCAATCGCTATCTTACCAACATGTTGTTTACATACATGTTAGACAGTCTCAACCTCCTTATCTTGAATATCTTTAGTGTTTGTCCTCTTGTATTGCTTTGCTTAAATTCGAAAAGCAATGACGTTGTTGGGGCAGACTTGAAGAGGGCGTCGGGGTAGTTCAAAACAAAACTTGTCTCTAGGTAGAATAATCATAATATTGTCTGGTGAAAAGGATTGCTAAAATCTGTTACAGAGCTGAAAAGGTTAGTAGTTAGCACATGCCTAGATCGTGTTTCAAGTCTGCACAAACTCCAGACAAGGAACTCGAACATTAAATCTGCACCGGAGGGCAGTCCAGACCGCTGTCGGCGGAGAACCCGATCACGGCCTGCGCATCGATGCGGGCAATCATGCCGTTCAGCCTTTCGGCCGGCAGCTCTGCGTCCATCGGCACATAGACGGCACCGAGCTTCCAGATCGCGGCGGCGACGGCGGCCATCAGCGGCTGCTTGCTGGCAAGCACCACCACGCGCCCGCCGGGCCGCACGCCGCAGCGCGTTTGCAAACCGGCGGCGATGTGCTGCGCCTGTTCCATCGTCAGCCGCGTTGTCAGAACCAGTCGCTCTCGAGGAGGTGCTCACCATGCGTTTCGCGATTCTCTTGGCCGGCGTTGCCGCCGTTGCTTCCGCCGCTCACGCCCAGACTGTCCAGAACCTCCACTACATTGGTCAGCAGACCTTCCCCACCGCCACCTTCTTCGGCGGCACCCAGGTCGGCGGCCTCTCCGGCATCAGCTACGACCCTGCCACCAACTCCTACTTCTCCATCTCCGACGACCGCAGCCAGGTCAACGGGATTGGAAGTCGCCGCTCGCGCAAAAGTTTGGTCCAGAATTTTCTATGGAATGATTAATAGCGAATATTTTTCACCAGCTACTCAGCTTTTGATGTTGAGTAGTTTGCCCGACCATGCTCATTACAATCGAAATTTTCATGGCGGCAACAACTGGCTGACTATGGAAATCTCCGCCTTGGCGACCGTTGCAACTAATTTCCCCGAATACGCCGCGTCGGGCGAATGGCTGGCTTATGGGGTGGAAAGCATCAGCGAAAATTTAAGCCATATAAAGATATATTTCCGAGACGTTTTAATAAAAATGCCTCATTTCTTTGAGCCGAGACTGCATTCCTGATTGCTAAGCATCACAAGCATTATAAAATCATGAAATCACAAAAACAAGCAGTTAAAACTCAACAAACTGAAAAACAAAACGCGGAAAAGCTTTTAAAGGATAAAACATAAGCAGCAAAAGTGTGGGTTAAATAAAGGCGGGAACCCTAGTAACCAATTCAAGGGGAGGGGAAGGGTTAATTGAACGAGTAATTAAAATACACAATTGGTCAATTTTATTTAGATTTGTTTTAGTATTATTTTGCTGCCGCACTTCAAGCGAAAGTGTAGAATCAAAAAAAAAATTAATTCACCACTTATAATTATAACGCAAAATAATTATATCAGATTGTATTGTTTCTTTTCTTGTAAGGTAATTGAAAAGAAGTAAAATTAATTAGGTAATTATAGGCAGCCGTTTGTCTTTTAAATTTATTTTTGCATTATTATATTATGAACAGCAAATTTCACGGATATTGCTCGATTTGTTCCCGACGGAATGTAACCATCGAGTGCTTTGACTGCTCGTTCAGCATAACGTGTTGATGTCATTAGAACAAAGCCTACACCACGTGAGATTTTCGTTCGAGGATCACGTAAAATTTTCGTTTGAATAATCTCTCCATATTTCGAGAACAAACGTTGTAACATTTTCTGATCGAAATCATCAGGTAAATCTGTTATATAAATATTGGCATTTTTTTGTGTTGAAGATGTAAACCGTGTTTGGAAAGATAGGACGGGCAGAAACCGCTACTGATCCGGCCCCACTGACCATGATTGAGACCTTTATCCAGTTAAAACCCCGTGACCAGTGGCGTGAAGGAATGGATACCGATGGGCTGATCCAGGAATTGAATACTCTGATAAGGATTCCGGGACTCACCAATGCCTTTGTCATGCCCATCAAAACCCGGATTGACATGCTGGCTACGGGTATTAAAACACCGGTTGGCATCAAGGTCGCCGGACCTGAAAATCAGGACTTGCATTGCAATATTTACCGCTTACCGTTTTGGATAACACTGGTTGCGTGGAATACTTCGAGGTGAATCTGTTGAAAAGATTCCGTGGTTCGGGATTGGTCCAGAACTTTATAAATTTTACACGAAAATTCTAAGGAAATTTTGGCCTAAAGGTCTTATAAAAGATGGTTCTTTTATGAATGTTTTTTGCTGTACTTGATACGCGAAACTCCATGCTACAAAATTGTCTAGTAATAATTGTGCTAACGGTACGGTTTAACACATTCTCAAAATATTCTATCCATTTCTCTTTAACAATGTCCTTAGCCCTAATTGTATCCCCGTTCCTACCTTTAGCTGGATCAAGTCCAGATTGACCATTCCCTCTCAATTTATCAATGTACCAATGCACTATTTTACCATTATGCTTTCTGGCACCAATTTCTATGCCTTCTTTTGGTAATGTTTTTTGATATTCTCATAAGTTTCATAAATTGTTCCCCAATCCCTAAATTTTGTGAGCTGACGCCACTATAGGAGTTAAACTAGAAGCATAATCTACAGTAGGTTTCTCAGTCTCTATCCCCCTTCCCAATACACAAGATGTTCGAGCAAGTGATCAACCATCATCCATCATATAACTTGATAAACAAGAGAATAATCATCTAATCCTAATCATGCAATCTAACTAATAGTTAGGGTTCATTGATTAGGGTTCGAGATCGTATCTAAGGTTCTAGGATAGCTGTACCGGAAATAGAACATGCTAACTCAAGTGAAATGCTAGATACCCAAACTTGTGCGGGTACGAAAAACTGACCAGACCTTTTCGTTGACATCTTGGTCGTACAGTGCCGACCACGGGTTTATACCAAGAAACCACTCTGTCGCAGCAACTGCGCCAACCACGATCCCCATGGCCAGTATGGCGCGCATGGCACTAGGCCAAATACTATTCGTCCTGCGCCGACCAACAAAGTAAGGAGCGACTAAGCAGATTGCGACTACTCCGAGCCAGGCTAGCGACATTGCTATGTCGACGCTTTGCCCCAGCTCCAATCCTTCTTGAAGCCCTGTCTTGAAGCCCTGTCTTGATTCCTTTCTGAAGCCCTCTCTTGCCTTCATTCCGCCTTCTTGATAAGATTCCACGCTGCCCAGCTCCAATCCTTCCCGGTTTCTCTTGAACCCACTGCGCTCACCTGGAATCCGACACTGCTTGCTTAAATTTGTTGTGCCCACTGTGAATCCGGCCTATTTGCCTGCTGTGCCCACTGGCCCTCGCCCGACCTGCGTCTCTAAAACCGCCAATGATTCCGTGATGTAGGTATAAGATAGCGATGGGAGTTTTCTATATTTTCAAGTAACGAAGGGAGAAATATGATTCCCATATCATAGTAGGAACGTAGCAATCGGGGGCAAGAGGTATGAGCCCCCACTTTTTGACAACATTGCCTCACGAATAGATCCACTGGATAAACGTTGCAGTTAAGATAATGGTGTCCACCCACACTTTTAAAATTGCTGTTGCATAAGATGGCAGAATATAGGTGCATTTTAATCATCATCAAACTGGATGAGCATATCTAGGGTTGTAGGATCCACCCAATGCAGATCCTCAACTAGCAAAACTAACGGCTGGTCTCGACCGGCTGCCACCAACAGCCGCTGAATCAATTCGATGGTGCGCATTCGGGTCAACGGCGCACTGGTCGTTAAGGCTGCGTACCGATCTTCCAGATCAATCCCGAAAAAGGCGGCCAACAACGGCACACTTTGTTCGCCATCAAAACCGAGCTCTTCGGTTATCTGCGCCAGACGCGTTAAGGCCGTGCCGGAAGCACCCGACGCCATCTCGACCTTCACTGCGCTGGCGGCCGAAAAGGGTGTGCGTCGCCTCGTCTTGCTGTCCGGACGCGGCGAAGACGAAGCGCAGCGCTGCGAGCGCATCGTCCAAGACTCGGGCCTCGAGTGGACCGTCGTGCGCGCGAGTTGGTTCGCGCAAAACTTCGACGAGGGCGCGTTCCTCGAACCCGTGCTCGCGGGTGAAGTCGCACTACCGGCCGGCGATGTTCTCGAGCCGTTCAGGAGCGTACGATCAGGCACTTGCTGCACACAACAACGGCGGGATCGTCATCGCGCAGGTTAAACGCGTGGTAGCAAACGGCACGCTCAAGCCTCAACAGATCCGCGTTCCCGGTGTTCTGATCGACCATGTGGTTCTGGATCCGGAGCAAATGCAAACGACACAGACCACCTACAATCCTGCGATCAGCGGCGAAATCCGGCAACCGATGTCCGTGTTTTCATTGGCAGATTGGGGCGCAGAAAAAGTCATTGCCCGCCATTCTGTCACCCGCCCACTGCCTCTCACAGCATCTCGCTGATCGCCGACTGCAACTTTTCAAACTGCTTCGACTCGGGCCAACTATAAAACCCTTCGATCTTGCCTTCCGCGTCGACCAGCACAAACTTCTCGGTATGAAAGCCCTTGTCGACCGGCTGCTGAAAGATCTCGCCACCGATGCGGCGGATGTAGGTCAGATCACCGGTTAAAAACAGCCACTGATCTTCGTCGGTTCCGAAGCGGGCGGCATACTCGCGCAGGGAGGAGAAGAGGTACCAGATAAGTGACGCGGCGCAGGTTGGTTGCCTTGCCGCGATTGAGGCTGAGAATCTCGATGAATCGTCCCGGCGTGGCCACCACGAGCTCGGTACCGCGCTTCAGCTCCGCCAGCTGGTTGCTCAGATTCGCACCGCCGTACACTGCAGTCGCCTGTGCACATCATCGATGATGAGGGAGAGGGAGAGGAGTTGAGTGTCTGTTCGGTATGAAAATCGGGAGGCGGAAGGAGAGAGTGACGATGCATCATATCGTTCTAGAACGGCAGATAAGGTATTAATAAGAGGCATTAAAAAAGGCAAGAATTCAATAAGAGACATTAAACAAAACCAACATTACAAGGAATACATCAAGTGCAGTAGTGTCACATCAATATAAGGTATAGACCTTTTCGACGAAAGGCCGCCGAGATTGAAACTTTTTAAAACTTCAAGACATCGGGTTATCGACGAAGTATAACATTGTCTAAGTGCAAAGTTTCACAGTCTTAGCGATTGTACCATACAAGTATGGAAATGTTGCCCATCCAAGGAATTGTGTTTGTTGACAAACGTATATATTTAATGTATCCGAGCCACCTTTCCGTAGTGCATGGGTAAAAGCCTTCTCTTTTCCAGGTTGGCACTTCTTCAAATGCCATTGTTTGTTTGCCTGTACACAAGAGGTGTGAAGAGCAATAGAAACGTGAGGGTGATGAACACAACGCGCTATGAGCAAGCAAATGAGACGCAACAACACACAACACATCGTCATATCATAATATTTGATCTTGCAAAGGATCAACCTCAGAAACACGAATCTGATAAGCTCTGATTCATATCATATTGATAGATGAAGAAGACAGTGTATAAAAATAACTTTTTTTGAGTCCTTGATTTTTCTCTGGTTCTAGATAAATCTAACCCTAACCGGTTGATTATCATACACATGACCAATAAGATGGCCTTTTGCTTTGTTCCAACGATTTTCAATTCCCGTTGATATCCGTTAAGACTGTGCTGGTAAAAATAATCTTCAGCAATGCCATTTACAGATTGTCCATTGATGTTCACTGTTCACCTCTTTAAATTTATTCTGTTTTTATAATTGTTATGTTTTACCACGCTTTGTCCATAGCAATAGTAATAGCAATCAGTATTCATCGCAAACTCTTATTTTCTATTGTAGGCAGAGCATATCTATCTTGCAAAGATGCAATAAAGAATGGAGTTCTCTCAAATGAAACTGTGTTTCTTTCACCCGAGGGATGGTCCAAAGCATTACGTGTCACTTGCTCGACTAGAGTTGAGCGGGGCTCAGTAGCATGGGAATCCTTTATAAGTTATCAAAAGAAAGAAAAGTTTAATAAAATAACTGTTCCTTAATTTTAAAGGCTGGAAACACTTTATTTAGAATATCTTAAGAATTCAAAAGATGAAAAACCACGCTTTCAGAAGCTTTCATCTGAAAAATTATTTAAGGTTGGCTTTAAGCAGCTGAAACAACTATTTTAAGCTTACTCCAGAGAGATCTTTTACAACGGTATAACGGACTACTCCAGAATTATTTTAGAATGGAACGCCATCTAGTCACATATAAGACTAAACCCGTCTATCAGGGATGAGAAATTAATGGGTATGTAAATAGTTAGCTTGGTTGGCCAAAGTCACACGGAA
The DNA here is from genome assembly GCA_010016025.2 of Alatinidae sp. Z8VKAUB7J3. Classification (NCBI taxonomy): domain Eukaryota; kingdom Metazoa; phylum Cnidaria; class Cubozoa; order Carybdeida; family Alatinidae; species Alatinidae sp. Z8VKAUB7J3. Next base: position 173,666,380 of record JAAAKM020721499.1, on the reverse strand, counting down.
GATTGATTTCTTGCTTGGGGTAGGACTAGGCCTGTTCCCCCTCAGCGGGTATCTAAAATTCCGATTTTTCATGGGAACATGTCTAACCGTAAGCTCCCCGGACTCATGGCGGCAGAGCTTGCAGTCACATCACTGACCCCACTTGGCATAACCCTTTATACTGTTGTCTTTGGTGAGAATCCATTTTTTGATGTCGAAGAAACGATAAAAGCTGAACTACAACCACCTTTAAAAGTATCGGCTGGTATGTGAATCATCATATTTTTTGCATTTAACCATATTCCTACTTTACTGATTAGCTTTTTCTTCTGTTCGCTTTCCCAGACCGATTCTTGCGGTGGCCAGAGTGCTCATGTAGACTGTGACCGAGGGGAATGAGTTGTTAACTAATCTCAGAAGAACACATGGCTTATATGTTATCCCTTTGATGTAATTAAATCAAGAATTCAGAGTAATGATCTTAGTTTTTATACAAATAATGAAAAAAATACAGATAATGTTTTAAAGAAATCTGATAAATCTATATTATCATTAAATTCTAAATATAAAGATGCTTGTAAACTTATTTATAAAGAAAAGGGAATAAAAGGATTTTTTAATGGCATTGTAATTTGTCAAATTAGAGCCATGTGTGTTAATTCTTTAGGATTTTTAGCTTAAACAATGGTCCATTGTACTGTTTACTAATAACACAGCACAATTGCCTCAATTTTTCAAAGGTAGAAAACAATCCAAATACAATGCTAAAGCCTGTTCAGCCAATATTAATTCAATTTCAACATTTATGAGAAATAAGGAGGTGGTATTTTGGATGCAGCCACTTTCTCAACTTTGTTACGTTTAAATCAACAACCAATGGTCTGATCGGTTAAAACTGACTCTCAAACTGTAAGTTGAAGACAACTGAGCTTGCAGCTCCTGCAGCGCAAAGATCTGGGCGTCGATCAAAGCTGCAAAATCAGCAAGGCGATCATAGTCTTCCTTATCCCTTGGCTGTGCACCCCCACGCAACGGTTCACCGTCTACGTGATGCAGATTGGCGATGTTCCAGGAAACGATTTTGACCGGATTTTCTGCCCTCGCAGCAGTGGTCATTATCACGAGAAACATCACAAGAAGCGTGCGCATCGTAGAACTCCTATTTCTTGGCTCAGTCATTGTCGCAAGCGGCAATAAGGTTCCTTGCCGATAAATGTTTTTATGTATTCCATCAGTCCGTCAAAACCATTGGCCTCGTTGGGATTGTGGTTGATCAGGTCTTTTGAGACCAGTTTTTCCAGCGGCTCAAGCTGACCGGCCATGACATAGCGATAAATATCGTAGGCCACTCTCTTGTTGGCGGCCAACTGTGGATCGGAAGATTGCAAAAGCCTGGCCTGGTCTTCGGCGGCGACAGGAACCACCGGGTAAGCGGCATGGGCGGGGATAGACAGGACCTAAAAAAAATTTAAAAATTAAAGGTATTAACCATAGTTTTACTTTTTCTTTCTAAGGATTTGTAACTTAAAAAATCGTTAGAATTCAAAAATATTATTGCTGCCGTTTGAGTAAACTATACATTTTAATAATATTTTATATAATTGACACCTTTTAACAAAATAAAGAAATTAAGGCAGTATATCATTTCGTTAAATCACATTATATAACTTCGGTGATGTTTCGTCAAATTCTATGTTAAATACACTGATTGTTTCATTTGCACATGCCCAGTGGTACCATGCAGTGGAATCCGAGCAATTTACACTGTTTTCGCTGTCATTTTCTATCTCCTCTGGTCCCAAACAAACTTTCTCACAGTTAAGACAAAATAAAATGTCTCTTTGTTTAAGCAGCACGCCAGCAACATAGGTTTTAAAAAATACCACTGCGTTTCCTTGAGGCTTTTGTCAGTGTTTTTGGTGTCATAAATGGGTCTTCTACAGGGGTCCAAACAAGAAATAATCCTTCTCTGGCAAGCAACGCACCCAATATCGCAAGCGATTGGAAGATGATCCATACGATTATGATGGCTGGTTTGAGCTTGCCAAACTGGAGGAGGATCATGGAGACGTGGCTGCTGTCCGAGATGTCTATGAACGGGCCGTTGCCAACGTACCTTCTCCCTCTGAGACAAAGGACGGTTGGCGACGATACATTTACCTTTGGATTTACTACGCTGTCTACGAAGAACTAACAAACAGCGATCTCAACCGTGCTTCACACGTCTACGACGCAAGTTTTGTTCAAGAAGGCTTGAAAAAGGCCGCTTACAGAATAAACACACTAATGTCAAACCTACGGGTTAAGAACTATGAAACTCTTTCACTAGAGCACTAATTTTGAAGCAAAATTATTAATCAACTTCTCTGCTGATATCATATATGATATGATAGGCATATAGTATAAATATTATATATTATAATATATAATTAAATGGGATTCAATTCTATCATTGCTGACAACATGTGCTGAAACTAATAGCAGGTCATGTGGATACTAGGACGAGACTAGAACTAAAAGAAATAGAAAAGCTAAAATTGTTATCGAAGTTATTGTCCCCTTGTTGTTAGAACTCGTATAATTAATGATTGACGTTTAGTAAACTACATGAAACGTCGCGCAAGGCATTTTTTCTCTACACAGAAAGAACTGTTAGGTAAAATATAGTTTTTGTACTTTTAGCAATTATTAAGCAACTTTTAGGGCTAAAATCCATATTATTTTAAGCAACGTTGACGGCTGGAGCAAACCATCGTGTATCTGACCCGTGATGATCACCTCATCCGGGCGATAGCGCGCGATAATGGAAGATAGCTCTGCGCGGACCGTGTCTTTGCTGCCAGTGGCCGAGATCCGCAGCGCCTCGTTCACGCCAGCAAGCACCGGCGCTGGTATGTGGTCTGTGATATCATCAACGGGCGCGGGGAGCTTTCCAGGTTTTCCGAGACGCAGACGCGCAAAGGCCTGCTGCATGGTCGTGCGCAGTCGGCTGCCTTCGGCGTCGCTGTCAATACCGGGATGCGCATCGAGGACATTCCCGTAGCGATGCTAGATCGTTTGGGATGGAGGGAACGTCCTAGCGAATACGAGATCTCCCGACCTGATGATGATGATGATGTGCTTACTACTCGGCCGTCACCGGAATTAAATCAGCAAGTTTGAAAGATACTAGTTTTGCTTGAGTAATGCCATCCTATTCTAAGAGTACCACGGGCGGATTGATTCTTAACCGGCCTGGTGTTATTGATTGGCCCCAGGCCTCATCAGATAAGCTTAAATATTATTCTAAAATGGATACTTGTAACTCAAAATTCTTTTTCAGAGTTGCAAAGAGCAGACTTCTCAAAAAACAACTAATTTCCATTTTGGATGATCATAATCAAGCTATTTCTGATCAGCACGAAATCTCTCATTTCTTTTATCAAAAATACTCTGATATTTTCTCTACTCCTACCTGTAATTTCCAAGATGCTAGCAGAGCTGATGATTTCAAGAATATTGTGAACAGCCTACCTTCTTTAGGAAATTCTGCGCTTCGGCGACGTCACAGCGTGCATAGGCCTTCGGCAGGGCATCAGAGATGCTCTCGATCGTCTGATTCGCCCCTGTCACATCCCCGGCTTTTGCCTGGGCGGAGGCAATGGAACTGAGAGCGGGAGATTTCCATCCGGAGGCCACGCCCTCAGCCGTCGTCTTCGCGCCGGCCACGTCTCCCGCTCTGGCCTGCGCGTCCACAATAGCAAAGAGAGCGGTTGCCTTGAACCCAGCGGTGGCAATACTATCCGCCCCAGTCGGATCTTGTCTGCAGCCGACAAGAGAGCGTGCGCAACGACGACGACGACGACAGTGAGATCAACGGTCCATGCACCTCTACGAGAGACTACTGACCGGCACTATCAACCACAAAGATGATTCCCTGTGCCTCCTTGTAGTGTGCTTCCCACAGGTTTCGATACTTTCCTGCACGATTGGATCAGCGGGAGGCAGATGAGCGACAAGGCAATCTCGCTTCGTGTTTTGCTCCGTCTTGCCGTCGCACCTTGGCCGCAAAATTATATTTCGCTTGCTCAAATAATTCAAAAATAAAAATGTTTTGAGAAAATAATGCATGTTTGGAAACTAAATCTTTAGCAAGTTGAATCATGGAAACTGCTGATTTTTCATTTAAAATGAGGTCAATCATTCCCATGGTTAATTCGTTAATCCATGATCGGAACCACCCACTTTGATCTTTTTGAGTTTCCATCCTTAATAATCCACGATAAACATTAAAAACATGTTTTCCAGAGATTTGAAATGGATGTAAATGCCATGATCAAAATACTGTCGTGAATGTAGATCCAAGTAGAATCCCGTACGGTCCAACTGGGCAACCAGGAAGCATCCTAGACATTGCCATGGGAGCTGGAATCGATGTGGAACATGCCTGTGGGGGAGTATGCGCTTGTTCCACCTGTCATGTAATTGAGAAAGAAGGCTTGGATACCTGTAATGAAGCCACTGACGATGAGTTGGATCAATTAGATGAAGCACCGGCCATTACGCTGCAATCTCGCCTTGCCTGAGGTCTACGAAAGCGATTTTGAGGTGGAAAACAAGGCTGATGAATCACCGCTGACCAAGGCCGATCTCGCCGCCCATGAAATCATCGTCGCGGGGCTTGCAGAGCTGACACCCGACATCCCCATCGTCTCGGAAGAATCCGAACCACCCGGGTTTGAAGAGCGCCGTGCCTGGTCGCAGTACTGGCTGGTGGACCCGCTCGATGGCACCAAAGAGTTTGTGAACCGGAACGGTGAGTTTACGGTCAATATTGCGTTGATATCGTCCCGCCCCCCATAATTAAGGGCGAGCACAAGATCAATCTGGCTGCCCCCTTGTGTGGCTTCTCGAGTTTCACTTAAAACTAAACGGACATCTTCAGGAAGTTTCGATAGGTCCCCAATCGTTTTTAAACGGACACCCTCTTTCAACATGACTTCCCGCTGCGTCTTCAAGTACGTCTTCAGCAAATGCATGAGAGCTTCGACCTCTTCTGACGAACGGTTCCAATTTTCAGTTGAGAAGCTGTAAACGGTTAACCGAACACTGTCGGCACGCAGGTAGCGCCACACCGCGTCGCGATCAAAACTGTGCACTGCACCGAGCGAAATCACGATCGCGTCTTCCACCGCGGCCGCCTGCAGCTCGAAATTGAAGGTGCGGCAGAAGCGCTTGCGCAGCGCCAGTCCCCAGGCCTTGTTGAGGCGGCTGCCGAACGGCGAATGGATGACGAGCTGCATCCCGCCGGACTCGTCAAAGAAGCGTTCCATCACCAGCGTGTCCTGGGTCGGCACCGTACCGTTTGGTTCGTGATGTCCATTTTCATGAACAGCATTCGGACGGGTCTCGGGTCTAGGTGGCAGATATTTATTGACCGGGGAGGTTCCCATTTCCGGCATCAGATCAATGCCACTCCGATCAGCTACCAGTCTGGAGACATCAGAATTTGGATCGCCAAGATCGCCGAAATGCCGTGCTTTAGCCGGACAGGTCCTCACACAGGCAGGAACCCGGTCTTCCTCAGGTAGGTTATCGTTATAGATCCGGTCTACACACAGAGCCACCCCCATTGGTCGGAAGCCATCCCGGCAATCTTGATCATCACTTGTATCACGAACAGACCAATAACAATTCCGATCGTCCGCCATCGGTACCGGTCCCAAGAAGACATCAGCGTCGCGAAGCCGCACAGCATAAACCCGAGAGCGGCGAGATTGAGAGTCGCGGGCAACAGCACGACGGGATCAATCAATTCGGTCATCGGAGTTAACTGAGTGTTCGTACCTGCAAACGGAAGCTCCACTTCAGACCCGAACCAAAATAATAGTTCGGAGAATCTCCAGCTTTTGAAACTTTGAAGAATGCTGGCTGGCTTCTAGACGGTAAAAGCCAGTGGTCATCCAGCATCATACAGATGAGTGTATGTTTCAATTTATTTTCATTGAAGCAGCTATGAAATGTGGAAAGAATACTGCTCTATCACAGAAATCTATGTAGAACAAGGGAAAGACAAAAACTATTAAGGTTCCATACTTTTTACTCATAAAGAAATCATTAACACTTTAACTGAGTGCAGGACCTCGTATTTGTACTTTCAAAATTTAACTGAGTTTTTATTTACATACTTTTTTCAATTAATCAATTTACAAGTCCCCTTTTCTTTTCAAAAAAAATATTCCAAATTCTGAAGGTTTCAATTTTCGTCAGCAGGTTTCAACTTTCAGCTTTGATAAAGTTAAATAACTACTTTTTCTAGACTTTCAATGATGATTTTTTGTCAAGAAGTCATATAACATCAAGACACATTTTCCCTCTTCATTTTCGAGAAGATTCGCCTTGGGCCTCAATCAATTCCGCACCAACTCAGACTTTAGCTTGTTTACCAAGCGTATACTTATTGTGTTTTTGAAGTGAATCAGGACTTCGCACCTTTTTGTACTTGATCGTCAAAATTCTGCAGCTTGGACTTCACCCCTTTCAGCACTGTGTCGAAACTTTGCCTCTGTGCCTGACATAGCTATTTTTCAACCGAGTGAGGATTTAGTTCATTTTTGCATTGAACTACAACTTGACATGTATTACATATAGTCAATCATCGGAAGATGCAATTGCTGATTACGTCGCCAACATTAACAAACTGGGACCCTACGCGGATTGTAAGTAATAAATTTTAATTGAATGCTCAGTTTGTCCCGATGAAGGGGTTTTGCAACGGGATGCAATGAAGTGCTGTTGCCGGTGCTTCTTATTCTCCCGTTCTGCCGCACTCCTCTCACACATAATATTACATATATGAAACAATCGTGATCTTGTTCTCCCCCTACTTAGACTTGGTGGTCAATGTTTCAAGCCCCCCCTTTAGCACCAGTCTGAATCCGCCTCTGAAAACGTTACAGTGTATGTGTTTTCAAAACTTCAGAAAATGTTTCTTCTGTACATGTTCTTGAGATTTGGAAAGTTAATTTAGTTAAACCATAATTGTACACTATGGATACATACAATCTCGATTTTAAACAACATGTGTACAAGCAAAAATAGATAGATAATTATATTATCATAGCAGAATTAATATTCTAAATAGAATTAATTTACCAGACAAGATATTTCCTGACAATGGAACATTTGTGAGCACTAGCAATAATTTGTCAATTTATCGAGGTACAAACATTTCATGTTGACCTGACGCCAAATTCATTAAAGGATTGAGGGGCTCAGCCAATGGATATGAATATGAGACAGACAGTGGCACTAAAAGTGCACTTGTTTCTCAAAAATGAGTGATACGTATGTGATTCTAATTGTGAAACAAATATACTTCTAAATTGAGAATGTTTTTTTTTCTTATTCAATATTTTAAGTAGGCTACCGTTCCGCCTCCGCTAGACGATGCGTTGGATGCGTACGAACGTGGCATGCTCTTAGCCACATACTGCCGAAAACGGCTTGATGCCGCTACATTACGCATTCAGGAATTGGCTTTGGAGTGAGGTAAACCCATGATTGTACGTTCTACTAGACACTTTGCATGGTTGGGGTTGATGCTGCTTTTAGTAGGACCCACTGTGGTTCATGCGCAGTCCAGTGCGTCGTTTGAGGCGCTCATCGCAGATGGTGATCGGGTATATAATGCAAAACCAAGGAACTATTAAGGAAATTTTATTACTACTATTGAATAAAAAGGGGTCCAACTATAAGAAACTTAGGAACTTTGCCTTGAGCTAGGTTCTTTATAAATAAAAAACGTGTACACTAGCTTCTGATAAAAGACGAGTACAAAAGTCCCTTACCTTCTTGAAGAGCTTCTCCCACCAACAATCTTTACGTTCTTCAGCTCAGTAACGGTCCCATCTTTTGACACGATAGAAATCCTTCTTCCTCCCTGCTTTGAACCCGTTCGTAAGTTAAAAATTCCTCATTTTTAAATTTTTTCCGAATTAACCGTCCCCCCATTCCCCCCCCCCAGATGGTCGAATCGGGGAAACGACTATTTCTAACTTAATCTGGTCTGGTCCCTGATACGCCTGCAAATTTCGTCGTCCTAGCCTATCTGGAAGTGCCCAAACTAGCATAACCGGGACCGACAGACAGACAGACCGACAGACTGACAGAAATTGCGATCGCTATATGTCACTTGGTGACATATATTAAAATAAAAAGTAAAATCGTTGAAGATCTAACAGCCTTTAAGTTGTAATGTAAGCAAAAAAGAAGAATACTAATCGTGAAAACATTAAAAACTAAGAAAAGATGTATTTTTTTAAACACTAAATTTTTTAGCACAATTCTTTGGTGTTTTTTTTTTTTTAACACGTTACTACAAGTGCGTCAAGTACATATTTGAATTTGTAGATTTATTTGTTTTCCTAGTCTCTAGGAATATTGATATTTTCTTGTACTAAAATTTTACTATAGAAGGATTTGTCACCAAAACTTTGAAAAGAACTCATTCATTTGGAAGTTGAAAGTTCTAGTGCCTTTTTTAAGAGTCAAAAGGGATCGGAGAGCAACCAATATCCCCCCTTAATCCTTTCATTTCCCTAAACACTTCCAATCTCCATAATTATGTCTTTGGGAAGGATGACCCCCGCCCAGGAAGATTCAGGACGAGAGCTATAAGTTATACTAATTGCCTATTATTTACATATAAGTTTTTTATTTAAGAGGGGGCCGGCACCAACGCGCAGGAAGCCCACGAAGCCGTTCGTCCCACGGATCTCAGCTACACGCCGGAGCGCGTCAAGGAGTTCCTGCCGAGCGACGAGTGGCGACTCTACAACCTGATCTACACCCGCTTCGTCGCCTGCCAGATGACGCCGGCGGTGTTCGCGACGACGACGATCGACGTGAAGGCGGACCAGGGCATGTTCCGCGCCAGCGGCCGCATCATGAAGTTCGACGGCTTCCGCCGTGTGCTGCCGCCCGCCAACAAACATCTTAGTTCGTAGGCTTAACGAAGCATTAAGCATTAAAGAATCTATGCCTTATAACTGTTTCCTAAAATTATTAAATTTTATAAAAACAATAAAAAAGTAGTTTCTCCTTTGAGCATGATTATAAGAACTATACCATTCCCAAAGCGCCCTAGGCTATATCATAATAATTCAACGGGTGCCGTGTGCCGTAGGTAGGCTTTCTCCACGCATCAGCCTAGCCTTTTTTTTGTCAACACTTTTTGCATTTATTAACGCCTTTTGACAACCCTCCTACAAAGGCTGTCTTGTGATTCAGTTCACCTTCATACTCTTAGGCATAGTTGTATTTGCAGTCACAGTTGTAATTGCAGTCTTGCTATTTCTAGTAGTAGCATTAAAAATAATAGTGGTAGTACTAGTAGCAGCAGAAAAATTAGCCTCTTCCCTTTTGGTCACTTGAACATCCCTCCCATCAAGTCCTAGAAATTTCAACTTGTTACAACTTGCTGTTTGTATAACATTGCTGATATGAGTTTTTCACTAAATAAATCAGATTCTGGAGCCAGAGCATTGAACCTGAAGTTCGAATCGCACGCTCTGCTGATACTGGTCATGAATTGCATCACCCTTGGCAAAGATGACAGGCAATGAGGACGATTGCCTTGATTTAGATCAATAGGATTTTCCCTGATAATTCAGGAGCTTAAATTGAGCGATGGTAGGTCTGGCGCGCCTGGAACGAAACTACCTAGACCAGGGTGTAATTCGGATCGAGCGCGGTTTTCAGTTGCAGAACCTCGGCCGCCTCGGCCCGGGCCTCGGCTTCGCCGATCACCGCCAACTGGTTGCCACGCCGCAGGATCTGAACCGCGACACGGGATTCGATATCGGCAAGGTTGCGGTCGAATTCACCACAGAGGTCGATCAGAAGCCGGTTGTCGGGAAATTCAAGCACCGTTTCCCGCAGCGTGTCGGAGGCGATCGGGTCGTCAAGATGCGGTGCGGCCAAGGACTTCTCCTCGTATATCTTGAGGCCAAGCGTGGCCGAGACACAGACAACTTATTTTTATATATATAGATAGATGTATATTAAACTGACACTGCAAATTAATTTTTTCAGGAAAGTGCTAATTATGTTCTGGCCTTGCAACCCCGGCCGGGCCCTGACTTTTACAACCATGTCTATTATAAAACCCACAAGAGAGAATCTTTAACCTTTTCTTAGCTGAATACACAATAATGAACACATCCCAACTACAGGTCATCATATAGTTTCACCATAGCGTCTTTTATGGTTGCAACCGACAAAGAGAAGAGCAAAAAGGAGAAGAAAAGAAAAAATAAATAAAATAAAAACTATAGAAAACAAAACTAAATGGACTAATAGACAGAACAGACTATATTAATTAAGTAGATCAGTAGATAAAATAAACTTCACTGAAATAATAATAAATATATATACATATACATATATACATATATATATATGTATATATATACATATAAAAATAGATAAAATAACTTCTAAGAAGCCAAAGAATTATTAATAATTTTTTTTTTGAACAAAACCACCGATGTGGACGGCATGGTTTCAACAAGCTTCAAACGGTGCGCACCGATCGTGTTCGTATTTACGTTGATGGTGACGGTTGGTTGCAATCGCGACGCGGTCGAAGATTCGTTTCAAACGAAACGCGATGCCATGTGGGCCAGGGTCAATGCAAAAAGCGATGCCGAGCAGGCCGAAAAACTCAAAATCATTGCCGAGGAAGCTCGCAGCATCCTTCCCGCTTCGTCCAAGGAAGATCTTGCCGACGCTTACAAAACCTTTTGGGGGCAGGGGGCATTAGAATTTTGAAGAACCCTTCAGGGGGGAGGTTGGGGCTGCCAGGTGTGCCCACTGTCCTTTTGCCAGTCCAATTTATAATTTCCCTCAGCCATGATTACCCCCTGAAAAGCCGATTTGTGAAGAAAAAAATCATTTTAGATTTTTTGCTCAAACTTTATTGAGGGGACACGACGCCTTTTTGTGACGTAGAACATAGAAATATTGTGAAAAGTAGGTTTGTATTGCATTTTCAGACCAAAAAATGCATTAAAATGGAACCTACCTTCCGTTCGCATTAAAAACCACCAATTTCCTTAAAAATAGCCATTTAACGAATATTCTCCCCATAGGGGAAACCCTGCTCTCAATCGCTTTCATTACCTTCTTTGAGGTTGATCAAGTGTCCGAATTTTATTGAGTATGCATGTTCTTGGAGTTCATTAAGTATTCAGAAATTTCTTGAGTTCTTGTCCCTATTTGCAAGATTCGTCTTAAGTTTTCTGTAAATCTCGTGTGCCTAGCATATTCAAAATAGTGTCGTTAGCATCAATAATATCACCAGCTGCGTTGGATTGAATGATACCAATAAAATTGGAAGATTTCCATCGCTCAAATCTTTCAGCACTTCTTTTTAGATCAATTTCTACATTCTTCTTTTCACTGATATCAGATCCTATTGCGGTTACGATTCCTTGATCATTTGGTTTGGTGCCTTGCCAAGAAATCCATTTATAAGAACCGTCTTTACACAAATATCTGTTCTCGAAAACATCAACAGAGCTTCGGCATCGATTGCTTCTATCACTTCCTCACCGATTTCCGCCCCGGCAAACTCTCTGCTCAAGTCAGGAATCCCTAATCCGTTACGGGGAGTGTGGCATTCACCGCAATGGCCCAAATTTCGCGCCAGATACGCGCCACGCTCCACTAGCGGGTCATCAAAGCTTTCCGTAGCAGGTTGAGCGAAATCAGCCATCTTGTTCCAGCCTGCAACCATCCAGCGTTGCAGCCAAGCCGGAGTTTCTGGATCGGGAAAACCCGACGATGTCTGCGAAAAGAACCGCTGCCGGCTGTACTTTCGGGTGCTGCAACGTACTCTCGTTGGCGGCAAGTTCACGTACAATGTTGGGCGAAAAGTAACGTGACAAAGATAGCCGCTGAGCCTCTGCGGCCACTTGCCGGCGTACCAGCCTCCGAGATCGCCAGACGGTTAACGTCAAGATCACAGTGATAAGGGAAAGGAAGACAATCTGATTTGAAAGACGTGCGATGCCCACGGCCTTCGGATCAAGATAGAAGTGTACTTGAAACTATTTATAAAACAAATACAATATATTTTACATTCACATTTAGCAGAATTTTCAGAAAGCCGATCTAATAATGAAGCTATAAAACAAAGTGAATCTATGAAAAGCATTTTCTTATTGGGTTTCATTCACTGTTGTTGTCTTATAAAATTATATAAAGACCCCCGCTGAATCAAAAATACAATTATTAGGTACTTATTCTCTAAGATATAAATGTGATTCCTATATTGGGATATTATATATGAGGTTGAGTTTTTTTCCTTATGAGTTCCACAAAATATTTGGCCCAGGTATCAGCCAAACGCATACGACCTAACACACGCTCATACGACCTAATTTTTGATTGAGGTGAAATTTTTGACAAATGAATGAATCAAGTGTCTTTCCCGTTATCATTCTTGTTAACTTTGTACAGGTTTATACCATTTGTATTTTCTATGTAGTTTCTAACCTTCTGAAAAACATCAATTCAAAACGTATTTTTGATCTTTAAATTTCTGTTAAATTATACCCTTATACATTGTTGGTAGTCAGCCAAGTCAAAATATTGAATTTTGGAAACAAATAGTATCTGAAAAATGACACATTTTAACTGTACGAAGGACATTGAAAATGAAGTTTGATTTTTTGAATTGGCTACTTTGAAAGTTATACAAAGATAACTTTGTAATAACTTTTTTGATCCAGTATCAATTCTTTATTTATAAAATACTTCATATAAAATTAAATATTATTTCATACAAAAAATGGCCAATTCCAACAGCTAATGCAGCCCGAATGGACTTTTTCTTGACCCGTCCTTTCACACGATTTCCCATGGTCGCGAACAATCAATTTCCTCTATAGAGGATCGTCTCTTCGTTGATTTTGAATTTGTTCTTTCGTGCAACAAGAAAATGAGGGTAAAAACCACAACAAGCAAGAAGAAGGAATAACAGCATCCTCGGTCGACCCCGAGAACGACCGAGAGTTTGGTTGGAGTTCCATTAGGTTATGAGATATATCCGGGTATCTTTATCTTCACATACGGTTATTTTATTATCAAAAATATCTCTGACTACGCGCAAATCCTTTTGTGTATTCTGATTGAGATCTAATAGAATGAAACCAAATGGTTTATTTATTGCCTGACTGTATGCTGAAAGCAGAAATTTTGGAGCATTGGAATATTTTTGTTTATTGAGAGTTATTAGAGAACATGAAGTATGAACAACCCTGTACATGATATAGTTGGTACAATTCAAAGCAAGTGTTCTCAGACATTAGCTCTGATGAAAGATGAACTTTCTTTAATCATAGTGACTTTTTGTAGTGTGCTTTGCATCCTTCCATCCTGATAATGATTTTTTACTGATAGCAAATCAATATGCTTCCACATGTTATCGTATCAGGACCTGTAAGAATCGCTTTTTATTCACTCTGTATATAATTAATTGCTATTAGTCAGATGTCTGCTTTATTAAACGGGAACTTCTCCAGATTAGACTTCATAAGCCAGAGGGTCTGTGCAGCCGTTCTTTTCGAAAGCTTCCAGACGCTCCGCTGTAGACGCACATAGGCGGGCCACTTGACGAAGCGGCTCAAATCCCGACCGTCAGGACGGATATCCCCGCCTACTTGAAAAGTACGAGCCCTGCTTGGGAACAGAGGATCCGCAGAAGCCTTGGCCACTTTGGCCTTGTCATCCTTCTTCTTCGATTTCTTCGGAGCCTGCCAACGATGGACCCGCAACAAGACGACGTGTGAGATCACAGAAAACACGTAATATTGATAGTTTGATAGTTCCAGGTCGGAGCTCAACACAATCGCACTCTCTGTGGTACCTCACCCATAGCCCAAGTCTAAGGATGTGCAGGTCATATCTGTTCTTCGTGTTTGCTGGTAAAGCATTGCTTACAGTATAATTCTGTTGCTTATATAACAAAGCCCTGACTGCTGTTACAGTGCAACTCGAACCAACAGCCTTCTCTCAAGGACTTGGGAGCTATGCACAGTCATGCATCGCACACGAGGACATCAAATTCCTTCCTTATAAGACGAGTTTTGTGCAACAGCACACGACGACCATGTTGCCGTCCTTGTCGCCGGTGACGCCCCACCACTGGGAGGGCGCGCCCGCGCCGTCGGCCCACTGGGCCCACTGGCCAACCTCGGCGCCCGAGTGCAGGGAAATCTGCCAGGGAGCCTCAGCGCTGTCCTTCATCATCTTGGCCATGTCGACGCCAGCGGCAGCGTTGTTGTTGCCGTCGTTCGACGAGTCGTCGCCGCCGCCGCCGCCAATGAGGCCACAGCCGGTGAGCGAGAACGCCGCGGTGGCACTAAGGAAATGTAAATCTTGCAAAGTTGAAAACATTTTCGGCTATAGATTTATCAAAGACTTTGCAGGGAAATTTGAAAAGAAACTATCAGTTTACTACGATTATTTGAACGACTTTGCTGACAAGTTCTCAGCTGGTGTATCTGAAGTTCAAAATATAACCTCTGCAGTTGGTAAAATGCGTGATCGTTTTAAAAATGTTTTCGAAGGCAAGAAGTTCGGTTCAGATATGTTGAAAGATCTTGCAAGCGCACTTAAACTAAAATCATGTCTATACCAATTGGATGGGATGCCGGTTGTGTTTCTCTTCCTTCCAAACTACTGAAGAATCTGTGTCCATGGCTAATATCTATGAGAGCGTAGGATGGCATCCGATAACCTTTTCCGGGAGTACAACCTCGTAGCGAAGTACCGTCTGGAAACGCCTTGTCAAAAACTACTTCAATAACCATGTCTGAAATCTTTTTACCAGCATTCTGAATACCTGAAATCATATATAGTAGGCAATGAGAGGGTTAAAACAAGACTTGGACAGAGTTGCTACTGTATTTTAGGTCAGTACTTGCCCCCTTGTAAAAGGATTGGAAGCTACATTGTTTAGATAATCTTATTTGTGAATGTTGAGTCAGTATTTACACTTAGAACGAGCTGCGTCTCTCAAATTCTGCTCTTAACAGAGTACTCGATGTAACAGCGAAATATCGGCATCTCAAGCCGTGTTATAGCCTTTGAATGGTCCAGAGTCAAATAGACAACATTAGTCTTTCTATATCAGATATCGCCTTCCTCTCCGACGATATTTTCGAGACCTCCGATCTGCTGGCCGGTGCCGGCTTCGAGCGGCTGCAGATCGCCGCCAATTATTATGCCGACCTGCAGGCGATCTTCGCTCTCGACGACGCACTGGTGGCGCGGCTGCAGGCCGGCAACATCCTCTATGACCGCGACGGCGCGGCGGAATATTTCCAGATCTACAGCGTGCCGATCTTCGACGGTTTCTTCTTCGAGATCGTCGAGCGCCGCGGCGGTTATCAGGCAAATCCTCATTGTTGTGGACACAAATTGACACATCGCCGTTCATGATATATGCAACAAATTGCTATCACAAAGGCCATCCTTCTACAACCAATTAGTATAAAATAGAGATCAAGAGAGAGGGATTTAGCCAGAAAGAATGAAGAGCAAAGTAAAACTGGCAGGCAATGACAAGGTTGCTTCTTAATTTCTTGAACCTTCTAATAATGCAAGCATCTTTTTGCAATATGTTCAGTACTATTTATATAATAGTAACTTACCCAGCGCATCCACCATCGGCGTGCCGCTATCGGTACCCACGCAGGTATCCGGGAAGGCTACGCCGCCTCGTTTCTGCACCACTGGCGACATCTTTTCCAGATTGATCTGGTGCATGATGCCGTTGCCAGGGGGAATCACATCAACGTTCTCGAACGCCGTCTTGGTCCAGTTGATGAAGTGGAATCGGTCGTCGTTGCGACGGTGCTCGATGGCCCGGTTCTGGGCAAAGGCGTCCTTCTCGAAGCCCGCGTGCTCGACGGGCGCAGGAATCGGCCGCCATCCTGTCCCGCCGCCTGGACCTGCCGGTCCGCACCGAGGAAATCATTATCGAAACCGATATAGGATCCTTCCAGGGCAAGCGCTTCGAAGACCTGCCCCAACCCTATATCACCGAAGAGAAGACCCACGCCGAGATCGAAGCGGCCGCGTCCATGCGCACCCGTCTGCTCTCTTTCGTGGAGCGCCTCTTCGCCGCCCACCCCGACGGCCGCGTCGCCGCCGTCTCGCACCGCGACCCGCCAGAGGAGTGCGCGCCGAGGGCCGTCCGGGGAGCGCAGCATCCAGAGTGTCATCACCGAGTTGGCGAACGACCCGACGACGATTCCGGAGAGAAGCAGAGTCGAGGAGTGATTCGATCGTCCGAGACGTGAGACGCCGAGCGCGACGAACACGGCCGAGAGCCCGCCGAGGAAGGCTCCGATCGGAACCGCGAACGTGCCGAGGCCCTCGCCGACACCGCCGATTGTCAAGACGATCACCGCGCCGAGCCCTGCGCCAATATCCAACATATGCCCAAAAACACTTTACATTTGTGGCTAATATGTATCCAATAATTTGCAAATATGTCCAATAGCCATGCCAGCACTTAGAGCAATAATTGTCAACGTTCCAAGTGCTTTTGTTTAACATATTTTCAAAATATACGGTATTGTAATGATACGTTCCACTAATGCACCAACATGGCATGCCGAAAAATATTTTTTAGCCGACCGATTCAAACTTTCTGACTTTTTCAACAATGGCAGTTGGCTTAACGAAGATGGATAAAGCGGCGAACGTATTGGAAAATCAAGAAATGAAAGTCAGATCTCTCAACCCAAAGCTATTCGGGTTGTGGGTATTCCTGGTTTCTGTGGTGATGATCTTCATTTCACTGAGTAGCGCTTATATTGTGAAGAAGGCGGAAGGAGATTGGCTTTTGATCCAGTTTCCTCAAATGTTCAAAGTCACATCCTTGTTGATCGTGCTTAGTAGCATCAGCATGCATTTTGCTTATATTGCTTCCAAGCGAAACCACAACTGGGCCTGGATTTGGTGTGACTATAATCAAGGTTTCACACGAAAGGCATAGCACAGATGGAACATAATCTGCATATTTTTCTGAGGTTCCTGTAGTGGCAAGTACTGCATCATCTTTTAGATTAACTTGGCCACAATTGACACATGACTGAGGTCTGATTGAAGTGTTCCGTACTCTGCTAATAAAATAATGAACCAATCATACAAACTAGTAAAATCCTGTTCTTAAATTTTGATATTTGAAAAGACCAAAAATGACTTGGAAATGCTCTCGCTTTGGACAAAATAAACATGGGAACTGTCAAACAATGGCTGTTTGAATACAAGATTTTTCAGTAATCTAAACAAAGAAAGATTAACCCAAGTTTAAAAACTACTACTACTGCTACCATCATTAGCAATTCACTGTAGCAGAAGAACCACTTGAGGCCAAAATAGCTGCACCCGTCTCTCCCACCCCAACTCCACCCTCAAAGCCTCACCCATTACCTCCTCTCATGAAGTTTTAATTTGCAACTTATGCATGCCGGTATTTCCGGGCCGATCGGGGCCAGTGGTTTTCTTCGGAGCATTGTGTTGACCGTCACTTCACCGAAGATGCCGGGCGGCACGGTGGTCATTGCGGATGACCATGCATTGCTGCGGGATGGGATCGCTCAAATCGTCGCCTCGCTGGGAGATCTGGTGGTTGTCGGCGAGGCCGAAGACGGGTTGCAGGCGATCGCACAGGTTCGCCAGCACCAGCCACGCCTCTTGATGCTGGATATCGCCAAACCAAAATCAAAACCCACTGCGTCCATGCTGACTGTTAAAAGAACGTATTAGCAATATCTAAGGAACGGCTGAAGGTACGGTATTAAGTGAAACCTTTTAGGGTATGTTGAGGGGGATGTTTAAGAGTGATCAAAGGGCAGCCAGCCCCCGCCCATTGTCTTTTTCCTCCCCCTTCCTCTCAGCGTTGATCAAAATTGTGAAAAGTCGATTTTGTTCAAAATAGTTAAAAGCGCTAACAACTATGTCTCCGGGGATGCATCGGGTACCAGGAAGCCGTAGGTGTCGTCCTCGACGATGGTCACGCCGTGGGCGTCGGCGATCGCGGCCAGCGCCCGCCGGCGGTCCTCGGGCAGCACGGTGGCGGTCGGGTTCTGGATGGTGGGGGAGCAGTACAGCACCTTCGGTGTGCCGCGTTCGCACGCCTCGGCGAACGCCTCGACTCGCATGCCCTCGGAGTCCATCGCGACGCCCTCGAGGCGCAGGTGGAGCAGGCGCGCCAGCGCCTTGATCCCGGGGCTGTGTTGCCATGCTGAGTTATGAAAACAAACAAGCAAAACTAGTTCGCCGAATCTGACAATGCTATTCGCCCGAAAAAAAATTAAACATTAACAATCTGTTGGTTCCCGAAGGCAACAACTTCAAATGAAAGCTGCATCTTCTTAAGCTTTTGGCTCCCAAATGTTTTTAACTTACTTTTGCTGATTTTTTCCCAGCGTTTCTTTTGTTCGAATTTACCCCTCCTCCTCCCCCCCCCCCCAATATCGAAAACCGTGTAGATGGACCTCCATGCGTCCCAAATTCAGGGATTCTTCGATGTCCCGGTGGATCATTTGTATGCGTCAGCGGTCTTCTCGGATTACATCAAAAGTCTTGATCTGACCAATTTGGTCGTCGTGGCTCCCGATGTAGGATCGATCAAAATGGCACGGGCTTATGCTCGTCGTTTGGAGCCCGATCTGGCTGTATTGGACAAGCGTCGTCCACGCCAAAACGAGAGCGAGGTTGTCAACATCATTGGGGATGTGAAAGGCCGCAGGCTAGTGCCATCAGTTCTGAATGTTTCGAAGAGTTGAGCACAGTGTGACTAAAACGCGCGACGGCTTGGAATGCAGAGGCCAGGTCAATTTCCTGAAATGCTCCTGGCCCAAGCACCTGCACATCAACCTGCCCTGTCATAGCCAACACGGGCGCGCGATCAACTTTTGCATCCCAAAGGCCAGTCAACAAATTCGTCGCGCCTGGCCCTGCGATAGCTAAACATGCAGCGGGACGCCCACTGAGCTTGGCATAACCACAAAAAACGACTTTAATTTGCTCGGATGACCACATAAATTGGCGGTCCCTTCTAATTATAATAGGACGTTAGAGAACCACAGGGTACGTAAACAACCCTCTGGCAGTGACCGCCTCCAGTAGCACCCTGGCGAAATATTCCTTACACAAATCTTCTGAGTGCTCGCGGCCTCAAAAAATTAGCAAACATCAGCCGGAAGTCAAGGGGACTGTGGTAGCTGTGGTGGAAACACATTGAAAAACATATCGAAAATAATTAATCCTTTGCTTGCCGCTGCTCAGATCCAGAGCCAATTGTATCATCAACATCCCAGCCGCGCTTCCTATCCGAAGCTCACCTGCCTACATGCTGTGCTCAAAGCCCACATTAGCGCGTGAGAGTGATGCTTGTGGGGCGGGTCTTGCATGCTGCATAACGAATACAACTCTACATTATACAGACAACGCCGTTGCTTCCAGGAGCACGCTTGCTGCCCTGATCGCAGATTGACTCGCCACGTTTTGTGCCCCTGCCTGGATTCAAATTGCATGGCAATATGTGAATACAACCGTCTTTTCTATACAAGCCTTACTGGAATGGAATATTTTAGAAATGGCTGTAGCATGTATCCATGTAGCTTTAATTATGGTATCACAACAACAACAACAACGAAAGAAGAAGAAGAAGAAGAAGAAGGACGCAACCACCACCACCACCACAACAACAACAACAGCAACAGCAGCAGCAATATCGGCAACTACTACTACTACTACGACAAAGGAGGATGCCGACAAGAAGGGCGGCACACAGAGGGGCATGTAATGCTTTATAATCAAAAAGAAGAAGAAAAGTATGCTTTAAACTTGTAATAGAAAACCACAATCCCTCTGTATAGTTGCTCACAAGGTGAGCCTCCTCCCCACCGTTCATCTCCAGCAGTTGCAGATCGAGAGCAAAATCCTGGTGGAGGCCCAATGTGATATGGGTGCCAATGAGCAAAATCTTGGGGGGGGGGAGGGCAATGTGACAAAGGTGCCAATTATTGACCAAATTGACAGTCCCATGCAATGATTTCTAATAGATTATTTTCTCTCCGGGAGACACAACCCCACATCGAATGTAAAAATATATTCTGCTACCACATGTGTTATTATTAGAAATCCAGCAAATCATATCTAAGAGTGTTTACCAAAAAGTGTCTTATAAGTTAAGTGTTATAAGTAAGTGGTGCTGAAGCTTACTCATGAAAAATGAATGAACTTAACGAGGGATTTTATCGTGAGCACGACGATATTTTTGATAATTTATCCGCCCGGGCTGTTTCAGACTCCATTGAGGTGAATGTTGTCGAGTGATTGGTCCATGGCTGTTGGGCGTAGGGAGATCACGAAAGGACAATATTGTTGAATATGTTGCGTCAGGGGAGGGAATGTTTAAAAAAGTTCACCGCCCGTGCAAAGCTGTTTCGGTAGGCAGGGAACCGATGGCTTGGTGGCCGTAGCCTTAGCAAGGGCTGTCGGTTGTTTTCAACATCTCCCACAAAAAAAACGGAGGGGCCTACTTCGTATAGTAGACCCTACCCCAGTATTTGTAAAGTTGCGTTTCTAAATTATTATTGCCACTCCAGTAGTATCGCATCTCTGCTTTTCAGTGCCCAGTTACCCCCTATTCTTTTCTTCCTTAGTGGCTTGAGATCATGAAGAAGGTTTAATGGCGATTCTCCAAATTGCTTAGGATTTTTATCAATTAGTTTGGATTACTATGTATTGGCCATGACTTTTTAGAGGTTCAACTTGATTTCTACAGTTTGGTATTGATTTCTATGGTTTGGTCAAATTTCAGGATAATGTCACGTCAACCCAGACTTTTTTGAAAAGGTCTATTGATAAGACTTGAACCTGGAACGCATGATCAATTCCCGATCAATTAAAAAAGAAAGACTGAGACACTTTTACTGAGCTAAAGAGCTCAATGGAATTGTCAACCAACTCTCGAACACAGCCTAAAGCTCTTATCCCATTTAACTTATATACTGTATCATAGTATATCCAACAGCGCTTTCAATCACAAGTCTACCCTCTAAAATTGGATGGGTATCCCAACCGAGTGACAGCCAGAATTCCGGTCGTTGATATCCGCCATCCTCGATGAACTCGAGATACTCTCCACATGTCGCAAGCTTATTGCCCAGCGCAAAGGCTTCGAGGAACACGCGATGCCGGGGCGATTCGTTGTCGAAGGCGAAGCCGTCCCCTTCGTGCCCGATCCACCGCACGCCGGCCTCGTGTTCGCGCCAAGTTTGCGGCGCCGCCGCGATGGCCGCGACGTGTCCCACGCGGTAGATCGGGAACCATTTTTGAATTAATGCATATTTTGATTTTGGCTCTCCACACATAAATAATTAAAACAAAATCTGCATATTAATTTATTTTTTCCCCTGATTTTTATTTTTTTTTTATTTCCCCCTAAAATCATCTTTACACTTCCCAATCACCATTACTATATGCAAACACTGGTCAAAGTTTGTAAGTTTTAGCCCCTCCCACAGGGACTGTGGGGATTAAGTCGTCCCCAAAGACATGGTAATTAGGTTTTTCGACATGTTAAATAGGACGGTTCAATATTTTTTCATAAGGCATTTTTTTCCAAACGTTGTTAGCTAATTTAAGGGGGATCGGAGAAGCAGTCTCTGCAAGGGTTATTTTAATTCCCATGATATGGATTTCCGATCACAGATATTATAATTTATACTTCTTTGTTTTGGATTCCAGAAGGAGCCATATGGAACTTTTCAGTGAAGCTATTAAGACATATTTGTAAGAGACAACGTAGAAAGAGACAGTAGCTTTTATAGGAGCCATTAAACATAGATAACGGCGGATGACCTTCTCGGCCGCCGCCTTATCGAGCGGCAAGACCCGCGTCACCCACCGATACTCAAAACCGAGATGGTTCAGTGCGTCGAGCATCCCCGGCGTCGTTGAGCCGGGAAAGCCGAGCACCGTGAGTGTCCGTAGATGTGCATTGCCCAGCATCGGCTCCAAACCACCGGTAAGAGGCGTGTCGACCAGAACTGTGTCGAGGTAGGCTGGAACATCCGGAACACCGATCGGATGGCGTCTGTTCGAATGGATAAATATGGAATGTTTGCACGTAGCTGTTTGATTTGTGCTGTTGATGGGTGATGGCGTCCAACAACTGCATCCATCGCTTTTAGAAGGCCTAAAACCAATAAAATAAACAATGAATTAAAGATATCAACAAGAAGCAATAAAAGCAAATAATAGAGCTTAGCAACACAACTGACAGCTGCTAACAAAAATTCTTGCTATTTCGAAAATTTTCTTTCTCGTTTCTCCAAAGAATTCCCGTCATCAAAAGTGTCTCTGAATGAAAGCCTCTGGGAAACTCTTAAAACTTTAAATAATGGATCAAATATTGAAGAGCCAAGGTGAACATGAATTAAAATTAAGAAAATGATAAGAATAAGTTTTATTTAATTAATAGTAACTAGTTTTCCAAAAATCTACTTTTGTTTTGCTATTCACCTGAAAGCATATTTTTGTTTGCTTTCTGTTGTCTTGATTTGAATGGATTTTCTGGACCAACCTTGAAGATTAGATGTTTATTTTATTTACATATTGCAAAAGAATCTTTTTTAAATCATAAACTCTTTTCAGCAAAATCCCTGAAAATCTTCAACAGCATCTTAATTTTATAAAAAACCTTTCAGGAAGTTCTTTGCTGTTCGGGGAGAGTAGGAAAAGACCATTAAAAAGATGGACAGAAGCAAAAACTGTTATTGGTGCAAATAAACAGCACTGTTGAATGATAAAAACCTCTGTTGAATTCGTTTTGATACCATTTTTGAGTTATCCACTATTCTGTAGGATTGGCTAATGATGTACTCTACTGCTTGACTGCCTGTTTCTCAAACATTCGCTGTGCAGAACCCATTTTGATTTCCTATTGAAGAACCAGTGTATTAAGATCGCACCCTTTTTATTTCAAATATTCACTGTTTTGAACTTATCTCAGTGTTTTTTGAGAAATTGAGCTGGCAGATGTGAACTGTGCTTTTTTGCCTGTATATGCAAGGTCTTTTTTGCACCCCTTATCCTTGCAATGTATTCTAGTTTTTGGGCCTAAGATAAGAAAAATCAACTGGTTCATATTTGCTCTTTATCTTAATGGCTGTCAAACTATTGCATCTCGGCCAACTATTGTGCGAAATAATGTTGTAAATGATTATTTTCATCATATGTAATATATCCACGTTCAGTCACACTCTTCTAGCAGTTTACGGATTTCGAACAGAATTCTTATTTTGAGGTGTGACCTAATAAGATTTATTCTGGTAATGACCCGCGGTCATGTGATAGCATTGAAGGAGGAGATTAGTGTCTTATTTGTTGAATAGAAAGCGGAAACGAGTTCCTACAATGCATGTACCCCGACAGGGGTTCCACAGGCGTTTGATTTACGGATGGGCGCATGGCGTCTTACCGAAGCACCTCACAGAAGCGGGCCGCGTCAACGCCGCAAGTCGGCGGCGGGGATTAAGATGAAGGTTAAGATCAAGATTAAGAACAAGAACAGCGCGACACGTTGACCGATGGATCATCACTGGTCATTGGGACTTGAACATTGGTCATTCCCAGCTTTCCGCTGCGGTAGCCCCCATTTTGTACCTCTTCTGGCAAATATGCAAGAACCTCTAGTAGAATTGAAAGTTCATCAATTGAGGATGAGAATCTGTGGAAGAAAAGCAAGTATTATCATAGGCATTGATTTTAGTGCAAGATTTAAATAAAGCATACACTAGACTTGAATTCTCAGAAATATTATTGACTGCAATCCTACAGCCTGTAGGACATAAAAAAATGAAATCAAATGCCTTTTGCCAAAGTCTTTAGAAACAGTTACTGTTCATAACTTTGAAACCGGTCCGACAATCGCCGCAATGACACAGGCCCGCTTGATCATTGTTGCATTCAGTTGCATGGCCTCAAGCCCCAGTTGATGTGACTTCCGGTCCGGGCAAGACACCCGAATCGCTCAGTCAGCCGCATTTAACCCCGGAAACACTCATAATCCGGGTCGATGCGTTCGTCAAAAGCCTCGAGGGGCAGTCTGCCGGCCGAAAACCGAGACCCACCTCAGGCCGGCTGTTGAGCTACCGTCAACCGGGCCGTGGGCGAATCAAACATATATTGCATCAGACGTGTGAGCGAAACAATAAGAAAAGAGCTGGATTTGACGTCTGGGTTGCCTCTTCTTGTTGTTGTCCAAAGCGCGAACAAAAGAAGGAAGAACGTACCAGACAGACCATCAGGAACAACGAAAGAAGAAACCGTATCATCATCATTCTATGATAAAGGGAGAAGAGATGAATATACAAGTCAATAATAATAATAATATGGATGAGAATTCGAATTAATAAATCAATTGTGGGCCGTCCCGCAGCAGTTCCATCTGGGCTGCCAGCGTCTCGTGACCGGCGCCCGAATGGAGCCAGCCCATGGTGATGACCTTTTCCCAGCGTATGCGATCCCCCCCGCCAAGCAGCATCAGGCACTCGGCGGGCTGGCCATCGCGCCCGGCGCGCCCGGTTTCCTGCTGGTAGACCTCGAGGCTCCTGGGCAGCGCCGCGTGCACGACGAGGCGCACGTCGCGCCGATCGATGCCCATGCCGGAGGCGACGGTGGCGCAGACCACAAGCCCCACTCCTTGACTTCGTGTTCGATAGCGCGGCCGATGTGGCTGACCCTGTTGCCCGCCCGCGCGACTTGCATGGCTCTATAGAACGCTTCTTCAGCACAGGCCACGAGGTCGCGCTGCTCTTCTGTTACGGGTTCTACCGCCACGGTACGGGCGGCGTCGGCCATATACCCATCTTTTTCGATCGTCACATCGAGTTTGACAAGGTCACCCGCTTTGATCACACGCTCCGAGGATATGCCATGAATGATCTCCTTATGGTAATACCTATAACGATACCGGAATTACCTAAATGGGCAGCATGCAGTGAGGTCATACAGGGATGCCTATACTAGTGGATGCTACAGATATTACCTAAAATGGCTAGCTAAGAATGGAGTGCCTAAATATGTTTATGAAGAAATATAAGAATATATGCTAACTACTACAAGCTCTCAAACGACTTATTAATATCAATTACTGTTCAACTTTGTAGTCTGTTATCAAGAGAACAGCTTTCTTTAAAGCTTTCACAAAGCAAACACTATTTGCAAACATACTTTTGAAACGGAGAATTTGCAATGTCAAAGCAACAACTACGGGTTGAAACTTTCAAAAAAAGACAATACGTGCATTCAGCTTGTCAAAATGGTGTATATGTAATATCTCAGGGAAGGTTAAGGATATTAGGCAGAATGTACTGGGAATGTTAAGGGGGATATTAAAACAAATCAAATGACACCAAATGTATCTTGGTTGTCAAGAGGGCTTACCTGCAGTATCTAAGAAACGGCTATTCGAAATTATTTACCAAATACGAATTATCTATCGACATTCGCCGATTCAAATGAGATCATTCTCGCTGATTTTGAAAATCTCGATGTATCCCGAGGAACAATCCCTGGGTCAATGATCAACACAATGAATTTACTCGTCTGGAGTTCGATTTATATTCGAACATATCGTTCAGCAATGTTACTTCTCCAATCTCAAGAAAATTCCATTGGAATCTATTCGATTTATTTCGAAAATCCACTAAATGGAACACATCTTCAAATCCACCGATTGAATACAACAATTATCACCTAATGTCACTCGATTGCCAACAATGGAATTATGTATTGTAACATTTGCACCTAAATTACATTGATTATTGACAATACTATTAATAATGGACAAATTTTCGATTTGCATTTTTTGTTTATCAATAATGGAATGTTGAATTGCGAACCATTGGATATCATCACGATGAGCATGAATATTATTCGGATTTAAATATGGCCATTTGTTATCGAGATATTCGAAATGACAAGCCCCCACAACAGGACCTATAAGTTTCAACTCCACAAACCAAACTGTTCCTAAGATATTGCTCATACGGCCTTTTGACAACCTGCATACAGACGACGTTTTGTGATTCAGTTCACCTTCTTCTCTCAATATTCCCTGAAAGTTTCACATTTACACCCTTAGGCAGAGTTGTAAAAATTGTATTAATGGTACTAGTGTTAGCATTACCATATTTCCGTTTGGTCAATTGAACATTCTTATCATCAAGCCCTGAAACTTTCAAGCCCCCCCCCCCCTCTTTCACTCCCTATCTCTTTTTCTATTACTTGTTTGATTAAAAACACGCAGTGTGACTACAGACACATTGATAAAAACAAAATGACGATAACTCAACGATAGAAAAGCGTTCACTTAAAAAGTATATCACATTATACGTGATTATATACAAAATGCACATAAATTCTAACTTTTAATCAGAAATTTATAGATCTGATACTTTTAACCGTAAGCATTAGTTCTTACAATTCGTTTCTTTAGTTTCAGTTATTTCCTAGAAATCTGGAAAAGTTGCAACATTTTTATGTTAGTTATTAGTATCTTAGAATTTATTTTTGCAGCTAATACAATTCTGTATGTAATACAATTCCGTGATCTCTACATTCAATGACGTTTTGAAATTCATGTCCAACCGTTACAAACATACTGGTCGTTGATCACCAAAGAAGAACGAAAGCACAATTTTTCCTCCAAAACACCTTAAATAAATTATGAGACCATGGAAGCAGGAATTCTGTTCGGGGGGTCCAGGAGACGGCGGCGGATGCTGACGGACAGACCTCTGGGTCGCGGATTCTGGTTGCCGTGCCCGCGCAGTGCAGGAAGTACCTGGCTGCAATGTCCGCCGCGAGTGGCGGTGGCGGTGGTGGCGGCTCGGAGCTGGAGGAGGCGGAACTGGCCATGCGCGAATGCTGGGAGGCTGCGCTGGCTCTGGGGGAGATGATGGGGATGGGTGGAGACGAGGGAAAGGCGGGAGAGGGAGAGGAAGAAGGGGAAGGAGGAAATTGTCAGAGACTTGCAACACGTGATTTCGAAAATCCTTGAACTTCTTATCTGGGTCTTTGGAACCAAGCAGGTAAAGCTCGTAGTATCGCACAAAAAGATCTCGCCATTTTTCGGCATCGTCTCCACGAATATGCTGCAGCGCATTCATGGCTAGCTTGTGGTGCATGTTTCTGCACTCGTTGGCACAAACGACACGATAAAGCAGTTTTGAAGACACGACGGATCAGAAGGAAAGTTGAAACTGAATGGCCCAGCAGGCTTTTTATCAGTAGTATCGCCACAAGGCTTTTAAAATGACACATACCCACTATTCCTTTCTTCCTTTAATGATTTAAGTTGAACGGCAACCCCCTCAAGACACAGGCTATATTAGTTTTATAAGAGATGCAGGTGTCTATTACATCATAGGGAATGTTTACTTTTGCGTGTTTGGTAATAGGACTTGTTAGAGTGCCATAATAGTTCATAATAGGGTTTGTTTACTTTGGTTGTTGCATAATAGAACTTGTTAGGAAAGTCATTCGGGTTTTAAGGTCCTTCTTGCTACAACGAAGTCCCAATTGACATTCGAAACTTAATATCGTCGTCCTGTTCAAGCATAACTTGAAGGAACATTTCATGAACTACTAGCCCACATCAGAGACCATTTTGAACGATTTTTGCTCTTTCTTTTACGCTTCAAGATTTAGGATTAGATAAATAATATTGTACTTTACATAACATGCAAGTCTTTTCATTTTTAACGATGTAAATACTTTAGTTTGTAACAGGACCCATGCCCTCTATCCAAACATTACATTGGTTAAATATGCGCAGGGCAGACCCATACGCAGGGTTCAGACATGGCTCGTGCTGATGAGCTTGTCACATCTTCGTCATGCATAAGGGCCTTCCTACGCCCATTATCCCTATCATCACAAACAACATTCCTATTAACTATACGAAAGAAATAGAATAAAAAATAAAATAATATTTTTAATCTCCATTAAAGACCAACTAGTCTATGAGACATGCACACTACGCTAACATGGACTTAACGCTAACACGTTGAATGTGATCTGTTATTCTTTAAACGGTTAGGGAATGCTTTTTCCTAGTTGTTTCAAACTATCAAGTGGCACAGAAACTTTGGAAAATAAGTTCATTATTCCTACTATTTTAAAGATTCAGATGCTTGTAGGAGGTATATTTGTATATGTTTTGTATATATTTTTGTCATATTTCATATGTTTTCATATGACTTGAAATATTTTTGTTTAATTTCAAACATAAAACATGCAACATCAAAAGAAAATGTCATAAAAATGATTGATGTCTTCTTCTTCTTCTCCGAAGAATATTTTTATTTTAATGTTGAACAAAATCTCTATAAAACAAATCTTGAATATAGAGAAGAATAGCAATTGGTTGAATGAGTATCAACGAAATCCATACGGCAATATTTCCATATGTTTGATTTTCATTTTTCACTCGTTTAACAGCTAAACCAATGGGTACTTGAATAATCATCGCAAGAAAACTCCACGGACGAATCATTCGTAATGGAACACTAACTATTAAAAAAAAAATGGCTACCTCAAAATTTTTATCGGATGACTTTGGGGAAAAAAGGGCGTGGGAGGACTAGCTGACCACTGATCTCTTTTGACTCTTAAAAAACAAACTAAAACTTTCAGTTTCCATTCAAAGAAACCATCTTTTAAGTTTATACAAGCATCCTTTTCGGAGAGCCATTTATGCTTTCAATGCATAACTTACAACGCCCCAGGCCCTGGGGGTTTGTATCAACACCGGAGTTTTCTTATCTGACAATACAATCCGAGACCTTTAATTTGGGCGAGTTGATTTATGATTGTGTGGCAAAGCTTGCTCTAACAGCGCAATCAGCAGGTATTTCGCTGAAGGTTATTCACGAAATTTGCGATTTTACCGTGACAGCAGATATTGCAAAATTAGAGCGGGTGCTTACAAACTTAATCGAAAATGCCATTCGGCACACCCCAAATGGCGGTGAAATAGCCGTTAAAGTTAGCCTGCAAAGTGATCAGTTATACGTGGCAGTGTCTGATAATCTTGAGCCTCACGAGGATTTTTTTGGGAATGAAGGGGTTGGAAAACATTACTTTGACCTTTGTTTTCAACGATGAAAAAAAACTAAAGGCTACTTCGGACGGAAAAACTTGACGTACGCCTAGAGGACGATACCCGATGCCTTTTTATTAACAGGGTTTGATACATTTTTGAAAACTTTCTTTACTTAAACTATTTCTTTCTTATTTGAAATAAGGAGGTCTGGAAATTTAAAATTTTCTTGATGAAAATTAGGAGAAACCTGGTTAGGCCCCTCCTTTTTCAACCTAAGACAAGGTCAAACTTCCTAGCAGGGGCCCTTGAGCCCTCGAGTCTCTGAAGATCCCCTGAAACTTAGGTCTCGCGTTATTTATGTATGATTATACACGGTTAATGACACCTGTAGACAGCAGGGGTCTTCGCGACATGCGTTTTTCTTTCATGTCACCAGCAAAGGTTTCTTATGGCCTGTTTCCAGAGATTGCCTTATATTTGCGTACTTGATTGGGGATTGCAGACCAACATTTGACGAAGCTTTTGACCGCATGACTGATAATGGCGTTGTTATCGCTATAGCTGCAGGTAACTCAGCTACCGATGCCTGCTCTGCTTCTCCATCACGTTATGACCGCGGCATCGTTGTTGGCTCAATCGATGAAGGCGATAGCCGAACTAGCTTCTCTAACTATGGCTCTTGTGTTCAAATTTTTGCACCTGGCCGGTCTATTTCATCTGCTTGGATTGATCATGACGATCATGTTCGCAGCATATCAGGTCACAAAAAAAATTGTCACCAACAGAAACTAATTTTAAAAGATGCATTTTAATTAATGAGGTATATTAAGATTCAATCAGATATCAATTAGTCCTATTATCAATTGAAGAGAATGTTGGGGGGGGGGTAAATGGGTTTTTGAAATTTAGGAAGGGGAGTTTTGTTTCTTTTTCGTTTTTTCAATGAAGATACCCAAAAAGGGTATTTTCAATACATAAACGAAGCTATATTTTCTGAAATCTAGGGAGAAGAGATGGGGGGTCGTTCCAAAGTCTAGCTACTTCATCGAGGCGTTCATCAGCATCCTTTAACTGCTGATTACACCAAGATGGGTACGGAGTCAGGTGTATTAGAGCACCGGCGCACAACGTTCTTAATTGTTCAAAGTTGGTAATAAATTCGTTATTAAGTTTATTGATCCGACGCAAGTTTGACTTTATTTCTTCTTGAGCGGTGTCGAATTGCGTTGAATGGTCGGTGATAGCGCCCCGGATTGTATCGCAACTGGCAGCGCAAGCAAAGGCAAGACGCTGCCACCTGTATCCGTTGTTTACACCGGAGACTTACGCAACATCGCCGCGATCGAGCCTCAAATCTCTGCCGGTGCGTTGGAACGAGAGCTGACCGTACGCAAGATGGAGCACGACGTAGACGAGCTTGAACGCCTGCGAAAGGAAGATGAGCGTCGTGCTCGTGAGGAACAGGCGCGCCTAAAGGCTGAGCGCGAACGCCGTGAACGCGAAGAGCGTGCGCGTTTGGAACAAGAGCGCAGGGCGGCACGGGGAAGTGGGTCTAAAGCCATAAAAGTAAACGGATTTTTTTGGCTCTAAAAGGCGCTTCGATTTGGCCCTATGATGATGTGGGAATTCAGTGTGAGTTACCACGTATAAGAATCTTATACAAAAACCTCGGAGGCTACTAATGACACTAAAGAGACACATGATGTCGCTAGGTCTGGCTGTTGCAGTCAGTGTGGGCGCAACGGCAGCTAAGGCTGCAGACGAATTGACCGTGGCATACTTCCTGGAATGGCCAACAGTAAAGTTGACCCAAGAGTGTCAAATCTCTTGCTAACAACCACTATTTGGCGCTCAGATGTCTTACATTACATCTCTGGATACATTGTCAAAAAGTTGCTTGAGTTTATAGACTGTCCAGACTGTGCTGCAGCATTACAATACTTATAATACTCAAATAGACATGTATGCATGCTAAAATTCTTTGCAAGACTGCAATTGCTGAATGTGTCTGAGCCACATCGACTTGTCTGTAAATCCTTTCGTTTTCTTTGTGAAGAAAAGTTATAAGACCTATATAAGGGGGATATTTAAATTGGGACTTAATAGAGATGGACGCTCAATAGAGCCTTAACTATATACCATGTTAGAGACAAGGAGTAGCTGTAGCAAGATTGTTTTTCAGAAGCAGAAGCAAGGCTTTTGATGCTGGACAGTTTGGTGGCTTTTGTAAATACCACTCTGGAAGATTTTCAGACCCAGCTGTTTACCGTGGAGGTCTCATGTCTTGGTATATTTTTCTTTGACTTTATATTATCGTCAGGTAACGGTTTCTCAAAGTGTATTCGGCCTGCATTTATTGCGTCGGAGTATACTGTAATTAGGTTGAGCTTTTGAGCGTCTGAAAGGTGATTAAAATTAGACATCATTTCTAATGCGTTTGACTCATCAAAATGACCAACAGCAATGCTAGATTCTAACGCACCCATTGAAAGTGAATATATTTCTTGTTGTTTTATCACTGCTTCATTGTTTTCTTCAAAAGAGTCACTGACTTCAATGTACTCTGAGTTTTGACACCTATTATTATCACACGACGGCCTTTCTTGTTCTTCTTTGCTCTTCTTTCTTTTTCTCAAAAAAAAACGAAAACGAAAACGAACAACAATCATAGAACCATGACGACTACTACTATTACAGAAGGTGTCGAATTTGATCAAATTGCACGTGAATGGCGATGTAAGTGGAGTCCAGACAATGACAAGAAGGCATTACAGGAAGCTCAAAAGGCATTAATGGACATCTTGGAAGAGATTAAAAAAGTCGATGGAGAGAACAGGCCTTCGAGAGCTTTGAGGACTTTCGCTTTTTTGTCCAGGAGACCTTGGAGCAGCAACGCTCAGTCGCGCCGCTGATAGGCGCGGGCAGTCAGAGCGGGGGCCGCGGGGAGTCGGCGGCCTGGGTGGCTCTGCTCTTATTCCTGGTTCTGCCGCCCCTCTTTATCACGGTGAGCCAGGCCTTCCTTGGCTCTGAGGGGCAAGTCGGGGCGGGAGTGGGTCTTTTGGTGATCGTCGCGCTGAGCGCGCTGTTCTTCGCCACGAGAAAGTAAGCGAGCCGTCGATCACGAATACAAGGAAATCATCCAGACTGCCGAGATAGGGTGCCAGCGTGCCGAGTTTCAGGACGGACGCCGCCTGCGATATGCACTGGTTCAATACCGATCGTGACGGGCAGGGAAAACGCGCATTCCGCAACTGCTGCACATCGACGCCCTGTTGGGTCAGGATGGCTTCGAGATTGAAACTGCCTTCGCGATCAAAGGGTGCAACGGGCACCGAGAATTGCGGACTGCCAATTTTAAAGAAATTGCATTGTAGAAAATGTTTTTAGGTATTTTATTTCCTCCACCATTTCAATGTTCGTATTTATTGTTTAATAGTTTCATGCTTAGAATAGCAAGTAACATTATTATTACTATCAATTTTGTATTAGCTCCTGTTACTGTATTAATTTAGGTTAGCTGAAATTGATTTCGTATGGGGGTTAATGGCCATCTTGGCATAGATACCTTGATTAAATGAAAAAAGGAAAAAGGAGAAAAAAAGTAAAAGAGCCAAAAAGTATGCAATTAAAACGTCTTACATTGACAAATAAAATGCCGGTATACAAATAGCAGAATTATTGCAAAAATTCCTTGAAGTGTGATGAAAATCGCAGGGAGGACGAGAAAATACGTTAATTTACTCTTTATACTTACCAATGCTTTTTGGTAAACGGTATATATATATATATATACATATATATATAAATATCAATATATAAATATATATATATCAATATATATATCAGTATTTTGTTTGTAATTTTGTTCGAATATGGTTAGCTATGAACCATATTTACCTTAAAGCACCAACTTGTTCAGATGAATGGAAAAAAATTGCTGATGGTATGTTTGAAGATTGGAATTTTCCAAATTGTATTGGTGCCCTTGATGGAAAGCACATTGCTATTGAATGCCCCGCAAATAGTGGCTCTAATTATTATAACTATAAGAAATTTTATAGTTTGGTACTGATGGCAATGTGTGATTCTAGGTATTGTTTTACCCTTGTGGACATTGGAAACTTTGGCAAAAAGAAATAGCAGAGCTCAAAGAAGACACACATGAGTTAGAAGCGAAGTGGAAAAACGAGAAAGAAACGCTTACTGACATCAAGTCAATAAAACAAGAGCTTGAGGAACTTCGCATAGAAGCAGATAACGCAGAGGCGATGTCAGACCTTGCGCGCGCTGCAGAAATTCGCTACGGACAAATTCCAGATTTAGAGAAGGAATTAAAAACAAAAGTAACACGACTCAAAAAGCTCCAAAGTTCACGTCGTGTGCTGCGAATTTCTGTAAGAATAGTTACTAATTCGGTTTGAGTAAGAAGTGCTCTTCCTACTACTTTGATTAAACAACGTTTAACACTACGTATGAGCCTTTCCCACATACCTCCTTGCCATGGGCTCTTATCTACAATAAAACGCCAGGTTATTCCTTTGGTATTGAAATATTCAAATAATTTTGGCGAACGCAACAACTTTTTTACCTCTTTGGCCATTGCTTTAAATGTTTTAGCGTTATCACTCAACATTGTTGCTGGTAAGAGATGGAGACAACTTCAACCCCAACCAGAACTTCACGCGCAATACAGGCCCCTACTTGCTGGTGGACGGCACGCCCATCGCCACCAGCTACGCAGACCTTGTCAATGTTGCCACTCCCCTCATCAACCCCATCAACCTCACAGAGCTGGGCAATCCCATCGATGCTGGCAACTCGGCCTGTGCCAACGCCCTGGCTGGGCAGCCCAGGACACACACCACTCAGCAGGGCTTGCCCCTGTCAGGGCCCACACCCTGCAACCTTACTGAAGCTTTTTCAAGAACATTGTTGTGTTGGTGATAGGTCTCGTTTTGTTTATTGGTTTGTTAGATTTTTGTGTGAAAACTTTCTGGCGGAACTTTTTGGTCTGACGATTTTCAGCAGCTTATTGATCAAAAATGAGAATTTAAAAATTTCAATAATAATGTTTTATTTATACCGTTATAATATTTATTATAACGGTGTTTATTCAAAAGATATAAAGCATTAGGAGACACATTTTTATGCAATCCAACTTTAAAGCAAAAATTAACAGGAATGGAGCTGATAACCCCCATGCCTTCTCAATATCAGATCAAATTTTGCGCTTTACTGAAAAAAACAACAACAAATAAATGACCATGGATTGTCAGTATAATTGACACATGTTGGCATTTGTTCTTTAAGGTTTGGATAATTTTTTATTTACGAGAGTAAGAAAGTTGAAAACTTTTCAAACGTATTTTGGTTGAACAAAATGGATATCTCAAAATTTTTATTGGATGTGTTTGAAGAAGAGGAAACCTCGATAAAACTTTTGCAGTAAAAAAAAAAGATTGAATAGAAAAACTTGTCTAAGAAAAACTTTTTACTAGAAAAATGAAAATTAAAAACATTCAAGTCAAGCTCAAAACGAACAGAAATATCACAAAAAAAAGAAGTGCAATAACTCCCCTTAACTCTGTAAAGACTAAAGTGTATTATTCATTTTATGCATAATTAAATTTAACCAATCGATCTAGTTTCATTAATCTAATTAAGTACCCTACTTTCAAATGTAACGATCTGTAGATCAGCAACTTCACCTTCAAAAAAGCTATAATCTATCTGCTTAACCCACTTGGTCCCACTTTTTTTTCTCGCTCAATTTTTGGGTGTTTTTCCCCTCTCGTCTTCTTTTATAAATTTGACACCCGCTGCCACCAGAACTGTGCAGCTGCGAATGTACATCTTTTTTATTGTTAAAAGTGGCATATTTCTTTATTGGTATAACTGGTTTGTTGATAAAAACTGGTTTAAATATCAAATTTGGTTTCATGAAACGCCGACCGGGTTGCCAATACAAACGTTACCGTTGAAGACGCAGTCGCCGTCGCCGGCTAGGTCGGCCGTGGTGAAGCCGGCGGCTTTGTTGGGGTAGACCTTGCCGTTGGCGATCGTGGCGAGGCTGCTGCCGAATGGCGTGCCTGCGTTCAGCGTCGACATCTGGATGGTGCCGAGCGCAGGATCCGCGGTGTTCAGCGCGGTGACATAGTTTTGTAAGACTGAACCCTGTCGAAACGTGTTGTTGTTCATCCAAACCAAATTAAGAGTTATTTCTGAGATGTTTTATTGGAAGTCTTACGTTTCTTTGAACCATGGCTATACATAATCACACCAATGTGGCAATAAGTGGCTGACCCACCCCCTAGTGAGCGATTTTAGCAGTACCCCTAACATCTCATTCTAGGGGAGGGGAGCTCTAGCAACCAATTCCAAAGGGGAAATTTTTTATCAGAAATAAATTGAAACAAAATTAAGAGTTATTTATGAGAGGTTTTAATGGAAATACTACGTACGAAATTCTTTAAATTATAAATGTCTTCAACGTAAGTTATGTTCAACATGACCATAGTTTATTTATGCGAAAACTACAACAAGTTGAAAAATCATTTTACTACACGAAAAAAAAACCGTTTTGATTAGTAATTCAAAAGAAAACTTCAGACGAAAAACGGTTTACATTGTCACATTGTCATGAATTTGACTATGTATATAATATAGGGGCAAAAAAAAGCCAAAATTAGTTTTAACGAATATTTGGGGCTTGGATGCTAAGACACTGGAAGCAGAACCACACACGTCCACAAGCGTCGGTGCCATCAAGGACGCCACTTTCCTCAAACAGTGCCTTGACTTCGGCGAGGTCGTTGCTGTTTGCCGCAACCACCAGCTCTGCGGAGTGAGTGTGGGTGAGTGAGAATGAATCCGTGGTCGCATCAGGGTTCGGCACACGCATACTGGACACGTTCTTGTTCAAATACGCTCCAGCCGTCCAGTCGCCGTCGGTGATGGGATGGAAGCTGCCGATGGCTCATTTTCATAAAAGAGAATCAAGAAAGTCTAATTTTGAGACACACAAGGAATTCTTAATGGGATGTAACCGAAGAATGTTGGGGGATAAAGCATCGATTTAACGTCTTTCCAACTATTGTTTCTTCACAAACCCCAGCGAACACTGAAGTAATATAATCTCCCGCCAGAAATCATAAGAAAAAAGTAGTAAATTCAAAGGCAAATGCATGACAGAATTGTCCAGATGTAACTAACCAACTATGGGTAGACATGAAATGACTGCCAGCGAGGCGATTTCGGTATCGGCCGCGGACAATACCAGGACATCGGCCGGGGATTGGCCGAGGTCAACAGCCTCGTCCCCGTCAGAAATCGTGCCCTTTTGCGCCAGCAGCAGATGCATCAGGCGATCACGCCGGGATGGATCGGACCGCGGCGGATATCGCGCCCGCGTCCATGTCATGCAGCCCGATCACGACGAGACGGGTCTCGCGCCGTTCGTCCGGCCGCCACGGGCGATCGAAATAGTGTTCGACCCAAATTTCCTCTGGAAAGTTCACCTCCAGAAACTACCATCCCAATGTAAAAATCTCCCTGTATAAAATAACCGCTCCCCACCGAAAATACATTTGTCGAAAAAATATCAGTATACTTCCCAATAACCAATAGAATATGTAATATTTTGCAAAGATACTTTAGACAATTCAAACCCGGTAAATATTCCCCCCCCCTCCCGACCAATTCCCCTTAATATCTCAACATGTAAAATTGAGTCGGCAAATAGAAAGTAAGACAAGCCCTGTGTTATGAAAATGTCCAATAAAATCAGTAGTTTCCGACGAGGCGCATTTTCTTCATGTATACAACAGATTTTATGGTAATGAACTTCAGCTTAATACATGTCAAGATTGGTGTGGTATTAAGGCCTCCGAGCAGGCCCATAGGAATTCGCTTTTCTGGTAGTTCTGAAATAACACCTTACAGTTTCCGCTTATAGCTATATACAGTTCGAGCACACCTATATGAATTCAGCTTTTCCAGCTCGTCGCACCTGGCACCGCG
Source organism: Alatinidae sp. Z8VKAUB7J3 (assembly GCA_010016025.2). NCBI lineage: Eukaryota > Metazoa > Cnidaria > Cubozoa > Carybdeida > Alatinidae > Alatinidae sp. Z8VKAUB7J3. The sequence goes on along the minus strand of JAAAKM020721499.1, from coordinate 173,629,197 downwards.
CTGTGGAGCGATGCAGGCAGTCAGACGGAATGTGAAGAAGGGAGGAGAGTTTCCCGGTACCTTGATGGCCACTATCTCTTCGGCAAGCGGACACACGCGCCTGTCGCCGTTATCCAGACAGCGCTGTGTGTATGTATGATGTATTCATCAAATGAGTATCCCCATTCATTTCCACCGGTTGAGCAAAGACGGGGTGAGGCTGTACCGTGAGCCTCCGCTGGGCGATGTACGCCATGTCGGACACAAGCTGATCCTTTTGGTGATCTGTAATTGCCTATCAGCTATAATGAGGGGGATAGGTGAGTCATTGTTTAGGTGGGGGAAGGGTAGTTTTATAAAAAGAACATTTTAATGGACATACTGCTTACACTTTATGGGGCTTCAGATAAATGTTGTAAGAGGTAGGGCAGGAGTATGAATGAATTTAATTGTTTTTCTATTCGGCTAAAATGTTACATTCCCATATCTACCAGCACCGAGGTGGAAAAGGAAAGGCAGGTCATCATCAGCCCAAAACTGGAAAACTGGGTGAATGCAACCAAGGCTCCCTCTTCGTTGTTGTTGCTCTGCTGTTGTTGCTCTGCTGCATAAATCTCCGGGCAGATGCATTTGTGCATGAACCCTAAAATCGGTACAGCGAGAAAGAAAAGAAAATCCATAGGCATCTGAACAGTTAAACTTTTAACTCAAAATCTGGGCCGTCCGATCTAGGGTTTGACCCACGGACAGACTTACGGTATAATATTATAATATAGGATGTGCATTATTCTTCGAGCGACGAATTGTCTACCATTTGTTCGAGTAATTGATGATTGACATATTTCAATCGTTCGTTTTCTTTCTCACGAATATCGATTTCCAATTGTCGAGCATTGACTTCATTTTGATGATGTTCAACCTTGTATGATGACAATCAAGAAAATTCATCGGGGAAAAAAGAATCGATTACTGTTTTTTGATTGGTTTCATTCATTTGTGTTTGTAACATTTGATTGATTTCTTGTAAGGGAAAGATTTCCTCTTTGTGACCGATTGGAGGAAAAGCATTTGAATAAAAACTTCATATGGTTAAATACTTCATCGAGTATTCGGGAGAAAAGGCGAGTCATACATCTGCATAGTTAGTTACTAAATTTTTAGTAATTTGATCGAGCTGACGTTAATTTACGAATAATTTTGCAAAGGATATGAATGGATAAATAAATGTACGGATGATAAATAGGATTTTACAAAAAGAGAATTACAAAAGTTTTACAAAAAGGAAGGAATTTATGAAAAGAAAAGGGGACCGCCAGGACCCCACGAGTACGAATTTGGCTACAACCGAGGCAACAAGGATCACTCAAGGTCACATTATGAGCAGTCAAAGGACCATCGATTCAGGACAAGGGTAACACATGTTTATGTTTTAGTTTTATTCAAAATCAGTAACCGTCTAGATTGCCTTTTATTAATTTCATACTGGAGTGATTTATCTGTTGAAAACTACTGGTAAATCGTTTTTATATAAGAAATCTGAAAAAATTAATCTCGAAAACTTCATTTTGCCTATTCACCACAATCTGACTGTTGGGCATGGATAGGGGCAGGGGGGTTGTTGTAAAGGATAAATTAAAGATCTTACCTCCAGGGATATAAGAATCGGCTCCTTCATCTTGGTCATCTGGATCATCATCATCTCTGCTTAGTAGGTTATTAACAGCAAGATTGACATCAAGGTTCTGAAAAATAAACATACTCACAATAACTCACAAGTTTACAAACTTACAAGCTTGCATAACGCAAAGACGGCAAAAATAGCATGTTAAGAAGTTGACATGGGAAGAGTTCTGCTGTGACAAAAGTGGCCATTTAAATGAATCAGGTGAATTAAAACCTTCTCACCAATATTATGCACAGGTGCAGCTTCAAATGTATGTCTGCAAAGTGTCATATTGTCATTTTGTCACTTGGACTCCCATTGATTGTTTAATATCAATAGTAAAAAGAGATGAGCCTTTCATAGCTATGATGCTGGAGAAGCTAAATTCATTTTGGGAGAAGAATATTCCTCCTGCATTGTTGGCAAATATAACAACTACTTTTTCATGCCGGGTAAGGGCGTTACTAAACGCCTGTTTGTTCAAAAGTTCTTCGATGTTTTTCATAATTGTAAACTGTATCCTATAATCATAAGTTTTTCTCTTCTGAAACTATCATGTCCCGGGCAATATTTGACGAGCGAGCAAGCAACGCGTCAAACGCTTTACAGGAAATGATCTAAAACCTTAAAATAAGAGCAAAATAGCTCCTCGCGGGCGCCGTTTCAGCCGCTAACTCAAAAGGCACCATCCCATCTCACACTCCATATCCCACACCCCAAACTCTAAGACTCACATACCATAACAGGCTTGGGTGGCGCTGGCACAAACCGTGGCTCTGGTCGAGTTCGCCTGCGCTGGCACACAGTCAGCTGGCACCAGACACATAAGCACCCTGGGAGGGGGCGTTGGTGGAGGGTCGCTATAGGCCCCATAACTAATCAGCTGCCTGGAAGCCAGATTCAGCTCAGTGATCAAGGGCCCACCTCTTTGGAGGCTTATACATCAATGTAAGTTCAACGCCCATCGGTGTTGGCTTAATATAACTTACATTTAGGTTGCCAGTAACATGCGTTAGCTCATGTTTTTGGGCTGGATCAAGTCCTTCTTTTTCATAGACTGCCGCCGTTGCTGTTCCAATCGTATGGCAGTCAATGATACTCGCGAGTAGCCCGCCATAGACAACACCGGGAAATGCTGTGTGATATGCTTCTGGCATAAAGGTTGCAGTTGCGGTTGCGCCATCCCAAAACGATCGAACATATACAGCACATCACGTTCCTATAATTATGTCCAGGGCCGTTTAAAGGAGAGAGGAGGGTAATGGGGTCGCGGATAGGGGGGCACTTTGATTCTTTTTTTCTTATATTTGAGTGGGAGGAGGGTGATGTATTTAATTTTGCCCCGGGCACCGACAACCCTAGGAACGGCTCGGAGCATGTCCCAAGTATTTCGTAGATGGTGCTTTCTCCAATTTTCATCCTCTGCCCACATGAATGAACAAGCGTTATTTGATATCTACAATATCAAAGCTCTTTTAATAAATGTGAATCGATAGATCTACTTTAAAACATTAGTCAGAGAAACAGCGATTGTCAAAAGCATCAAAATATCCATCCTAAGATTCAGAAAGAAGTTAAAACAAGAAAGTCTCTACTATATACCTTCATGAAAGAGAATTTGACTGCCGTAAATTTTTTAGCATTAAATATATTAAACTGTTGTTATCATTTTGAGCCCTTGATTTAAACCTCAAAGATTGTTAGTCGATAGCATAAGGGGCTGCGCACGGCTTTTAATGCTCCCTTGCGGGCACCTCTGCCCGACCAGCTCCTGGACCCCTTCGACAGAGCCCGGACGGAAGACCGAAGACGGCAACCGATAAACTTGTCTCGACTTGCCATCGCGGCCTCGATCCTGGCGGTGTTCGTTTCAGCTTCGGCCAGCTACTATCTGGCCAGCCGTCAGGTCGACCGCAAGCTGGCCGAGCAGGCCGCTATGGCCCGCGACGATCGCGACCTCTCACGTTCTGCCCGTGCCCAGATATTTACCCAGAATTTGGCCTTATTACAAATCTCAGCAAGTAAAGAATTCTAGGATCAGCCCTTCACTTGGGATCCAGCTCGTACTTCAATGCGAGGGACAAACTGTTTTTTTTGCTTGTAGTAAGGCGTATAAGACAAGTGACGCATATATATTTAATTTAATACGTTTTTCATTAATTGAAGACAAGACCAAATTCTGGAGAAACCTAAATGGTGTTTGTATCTTTACGAGAATATTATTAATGCAATGCTGGTATTCAAATTAATGTTGATACAAGCAGTAGTTCCGTATGGGCAACACACATCAGCGTTGTGTCATCCGCAAATAAGGGCGCAGTGACCTGTGTTTTACTCGGACAAAATCCGTAATTCTGGGTAGGGTATTAACAAAATCAGGCAGATCATTGAAAAAAAAAAATTAAATAGATGTTGGACCTTTAAGCTATGCTGAACAAAATGAGTAGCTCAAAGTTTTGACCTGACGACTTCGGGAGATAACGCTGAGGAGGAGCTCTTTTGCGGGTTCGCTCACGGTATAGCGTAGAGCGGTGGATAGCGCATCGGCAATTGCGACCGCTGCTAGGCGAGCTCGTCGAGAACGTTCCGTCGTCAGCGCGGCCACGGATCGATCCATGGCTTCGCGCCAGTCTTCGTCAAGTTCTGCGAAGGCACGAAGTAGCGCAATGCGTTTGCTGAAATCGGCCGCCATCGCATCAAATTCTCTAACTATGGAGAAGTGTTGGCCCAACGCATCTCGCCACTGCCCAATATACCGCTGGTGCATGATCATTCCTGCGAGAAAAAGCATTTATTCGTGATCTGAATCCTCAAGAAAATACTAATTTCCGTGGTTTACATAAATAGAACATTAAAATTTCCACAACAAGAGACTTTAATAGGTTAAATTTTACAATATGAGTCTTGTCAATATTACTGGCAAGAAGCATGCAAATTTTCACTGCGTATCATTCATATAGGGGCGAAATTTCACATCATTAAAGGAGATATAAACAAGGCTAAAAACATGTAAAAAGGGAATGTCGAACTTCGCCGAGACCCGGGCCTGCGTGGACGTTGCGTTCTTCTTGCGGAACTCAGCCGCCGCCTCGCTCAGTGCCGCGTAGTCGTACGCGTCGCCGGTCTTCGCGATCGTGGTGGGCGGCTCCCCGAACCCGTCGGAAGGGATCGAAAACCCGTCGTTGTCGATCAGGATCCGCATCGACGGCTCCGGCGAGGGATCGGTCTCGTCGGCGCGATACTTCGGCGGGCTTATCTGGATCACCCCGGTTCAGAAATACTGAGATGAGCATAAGAAAGCGCAAGAAGACCTCCTGTTTTTATGTCTCGCTTTTTGAAGAAGGTTTTGACGTACAGCGGCTGGTTTTCTGTGTTTTGACTACAGCGTTTCACAGTAATATCAGGACATTAAATAGTCCCTCTTTACACTCAAAGACCTAGTCCAAATCAGCGTAGAGTTTATTGTTTTTATAATAAAGAAACCGAAAGGCAATGATTGCTTGTGAGGCGGTTTCTTTATTTGTGTAAAAACGAGAGAATGAGGTCAAATTTGATCATGTTCGACACCAGTAAAACGGTAAAATCTTTAGTGAATTCAATATTATACATTTAGGTCTTCGTCTCTCTCTCCAGCTAAATTTCCTCATTCCATTCTTTCAAATTTTTTTCTCTTCGCTTCATATCTTACGTCACTCGCTGCAATGACACTGCGTACACTATTTCAGGTCATTCCCTTCGTCATTGTTCTTTCTCCACGCATCAGCCTAGTCTTTTCCTTTCTTTTGTCAACAATTAGAATTGATGGTGATATTTTCTTTGAAATAGTTTCGCAGAGTTACAAATATGGATGAAGTTAAGCCTGAAATTTCAGATTAAAAGTCATCTTCAAAGCATTGGCAGGCATGACCATTCTCAAAGGAAGACAAATGAGAAAATATCCATTGTTATTTTCTAAGTTATTTATTATTACTAACACTATTGATCTGAGTACACCTTGACGTCATTTGACACCATCAGGAGAAATCCTTTCTCAAGATCAAATTTGACCTCATGTTCTCGCACTGGCAGAACTGCACCAAATAGCGGGCGAGAAGGAGCTAATAGAAATGACTATTAAAAATCGTATCGCAACAGGCGTGGCCGTTCTCCTCTTCGTATGGGGCGGCCAGGCCCTTGCGGCCGAAGTCGTCGTCAATCAAGCCGGCAAGAAGTTCGATCAGAAGAAGGTGACGATCAACAAGGGCGACAGCCTCAAGTTCGTCAACAACGACAAGGTCGCCCACAACGTTCATTCGACCAGCGCCGGTGGATCAAATCTGCAGGCTTTGCTTGCCAAGAAATGGGATCATTGTTCGACAATTGGCACCCTTAACAGTAGTGTTCACCTTCTCCTTTAAACACCACTGATTTCACGAATTTGTAGCAAACCACACACCTTCCTTCACAATCACAAAGGTTTAGAATATAAGGAAATTTGCTACTGTTACGATACTCTTTAAATTTTTAAGCCATTGAGACTTCACTGGCTTTCTTCAGTTAGCGGCAAGTGGGAATGATGTAATCTTCATAGAATTTCCGCATTGTAAGGATCGAGTGTTAGAGCATGTTCGAAAACTTTTCGGGCTTTCTCGAATTTATTCTCTTCGATTAAACGAAGAGCGAGATGCAGCGCTGTTTCGGCTTCTAATCGAAGATCTAAGGAAAAAAAAGAATGCAGAAAATATGACGAAAGAAGAGCAACTATTTTTACCATTAGAAATATTTTTTCGTTTCGATGGATCTTTAGTATATTTACGTTCGGAATGAATCGATGCATGTTGAGGATAAAGCTAGTGGCAATTGGTAACAACAGAAACCTTCAAGTGTTCAAAGAGGGAAATATAAGAAAAAACAGGCTAAACCAATCAAGAGCATTTATTTTAAGATGGGGGACCGGAACTACGTAAACACAGTGATTCTATAAAGTTGAGTGTGGATTGCTGACTTTGATTTTATCACTGGTATGAAAACACACACTTCTACATACATGACACCCTTTTATGCCCTTAAAAGCTAATACTAACATATAAAATGCATAATTTATATACTTTCTTATTTAAGAATTTATTTTTGTCGTTATTTTATCTGTAAAAAAGAAAAATTGTCGTCATTTCATCAGGCCTCAGTCACGTCTAAAATTACACCTAAAAGGTAATATCCAAATCCCTTATATGGAACAAGAAAGATTGTGTGAAAGTGATAATATACAAAGGCATACGCTTCATAAGTGGATGGGGAGGGTTCTTAATCTATTTGGCTAATTAGCAAACTCTCCACCTCTCTCTCTCTCTCTCTCTCTCTCTCTCAGGAGTTAAGTTCCAAGACAATCCAAACAAATTTAGTGGGTTTCATAATCTAGAAAGCGGACTGTACCCTCAGAAAAATGTTTCTGTACAATATGTATCCCCATAGATCAGAAGCATCAGTTGTAGAACCGATGTAGGTTTCGAACGAATCTGAGACGAAAAGTTGTTAGCCTATATTTGGGTCCTCTTATGGCGTCCCCCCAGTAAATTTGCAGTCCACTTAGCGAAGAAAAAAAAAATTCAAAGAGTCCCAATCCCAAATGCGCTCCAGACGGTCTCGCGGCCGCGGCGCTCGACGTCGCGATCCTGCAGGTCGTCGTGGACGAGGGATGCGTTGTGGAGCAGCTCGCAGGCGACGGCGAAGGAGACGCTCAGCTCGGGTGCGAGGCCGACGGCGTCTCCACTGTCGAGGGCGAGCCGGGCGCGATGGAGGGAGCCCGCGCCCGCGAAGTGATGGCGGAGGGCTTCGCCGAGCAGGCCCTCTTCGGTCACGGCGGCCTGGAAGGCGTGGGCGAAGCCGTCAAAAATAGCAAAAGTTTGCCAGGTTCTTAGGCTATAATTCCTGTCTAAATGATACTTTTTCAGGCAGCAAGCCTTAAAACTGATTAACTTCCCAAAAATACTGTTTATGTTGCTGTTATATCAAAATTATCAGCGTATGCCTAATCCAAACAGCAAGCATAAGTTTAGTGCATTTTCATTTTAACTGACTTTTAAGATTTTTACAGATAGAGTCAAAACTAGTCTTCCTGATTTTGAAAATTGAAATCATCCCTCGTTGCCATATCAAATCTGGATGCCGCCGCATTTCAAGTAATTAAATATTTTTTTGGTGGTTAGATCGAACTTACCAAACTTTTTTAGTAACAATGATCCTTGTTAAAGCTTTTGGCTTTGAAAAGCATAATAACTAATTGACTTCTTCCCACTTTTACTTGAGACTTCTACAAAACATGCAAAATTTTGATCGATATAACTATAAGTTTTTCTAGTTGTCTAGGGAATGTGAATAATCCATTTGAGGATGGTTTAGTTAAAAGTGCCACTCGATATTATAAGGGGCAAATCTTAGTCGCCTACCCTTGGAGAGACAATAATTGGGGCCATTTAACTATCTCAGCACGAATTGTTTCGATTCTAGTGGAAAATCTTGAGTGAAATAGGCTGTTTGGTTCTATAATCACTGTTTTTGTATGCGGATTTTAAATTTATTAAGCTATGTTTTTGCTAACTGAATTGAAGTTAAGATGGACACTTCCACAAATTATAGAAACGGAGAAAGAAGAAACGGAAAGAATCTTTCAGCATCAGTATATCCATCTAAATGAAGATGTTGGTCAATAGCAAACATATCAATCCAAAAATAAGCTTGACCACCACCGGTTTCTGCGTAATATGATTTATCTACAGAAATAAGTGCTCGTACTAATCTCCCAAACGAGGCATCCCATGGATGTACAACATAATGTGTTGCTCTTCCAACTGCTCCAGGAAATGATCTTTTCATTACCCCAGCTAAACTACAATTATAATCAAATGTTTGAAGTAAAACGAATAGCTCACATTCATGAAATGTTGACAAACAGGTTTTCACTGCAAAGAACTTGCTCTAGAACATCAGTTGGTGAAACTATTCGTGTACTCCCTATTACAACCTAAAAAATTAAGATAAAATAACTGAACAAACAAATACCATGTTGTAATGCTATTATCAGTTTACGATGAAGCTGACAGGTATGCTCTAATTGAAATGAATCATGCTCACCTCTGCAGAGGAATTCAACTGTTTCAATACAGTGCGTATTTGACGAACCGACCTGCCGATCATCGCTGACGCCGGCAACGCGCTGCAGGACCTGTTGCGGATCTGGAAAGCCAGGCAGAAAATACCGGATACGGCGGCCCTGGAACGCTGGTGGGCGCAGATCGATGAATGGCGGGCGCGCGACTGCCTGTCCTTCGCCACATCCGACAAAGTGATCAAGCCGCAGCAAGCGATCCGCCGGCTTTATGAGCTGACCAAGGCGACCGGCAAGGATGTCTTCATCACGACGGAAGTCGGTCAGCACCAGCGGGTCTTTTCCGCAGAATCCTGGCCAATACGACCGGCATTCGGAAATGACGACCCCCCCGCAATACGCTCCACAGAATCCCGGACCGCTCGATGCCTATGATCGTCAACGCGAAGAACACGCTGCCAGTTACAACACGGAACTGCAGCAGTTGGCCACCCAACGTGGGCAATGGAGCCAAGGTTCAACAGGCCGACCGGCGATTCCTCCCGGTATGATGTCCGGACCTGAGGATTACCATTCCTACCGTCCCGAAGACGACTTTTCTGCATAGAATGATCTTCGGACTTTAGCATCAACAAGGTTAATGAAATGGTGCTTAATCTTGCTGTTTGCATTCTCACAGTATTATTCACACAAGATTGCCTAGCATTTATGCTTGTGTTGTTTGCTTTATAAGCATGTGGAGGTCTGCATTTTAATTTAAAATGTCGAGGTCTTTGAGATGGCTTTTTCTAAATCATGTCCATGTCATAGGCATCTGGCCTGTTCTTGTGCAGGTAGATTGCAAATGCAGCAGTCAGATAATTTTCTATTATCTAGTTAGATAATTGTACTGTTTCTAATACTTCCTTGTCTTTTTCGTGGCTTTAATAACTTTCCACCTCCCTCTCCAAACTTGACTCTTTCTTACTTGCTTGTTTTTCAACATAAAAAAGAGTGTAAGTCATATAAATTTACCGCCTTCAGTTGTTCTTCTCCAATCTAGTCAGATAATTTTTCCAGCAACAGGAAGATTCAGTAGCAAAATAACTTGCACTCGACCCTCAATCACCCGGTCCCGCCAAGCAAGGCACCCGTGATCGATCCGGTTGCAGAGCCGCTGGATCCACTCAGACCCAACGAGCCTGCCAGCAGTCTCGATCCGACGGAGTCGCCTGTGATTGATCCGGTCGATGAGCCGGTTTCCACGTCGTGAAGGAGACTGCGTCGTGGAAGCGCGTGCTCACGCGGAAGCTGGTTCTGTCCCTTGCGCCGGTGCTCGCGCTTGGGTGTTCGCAGGAAGAGGGTTTCAGCCGTGGCCAATCAGATGCACACTGCCCAGAAGACACTGGCATTTACTTAATGCAATCCGAAATATGTTAACTACACCCAAATCATCACTATTGTATGGTAATTTTACGATAATATTTTATTCACGTCTCACGTTTGGTGACGAAACGAAGCACACATTGAAAGAGTTTGTTGGTAGAAAAACAATCTTAATAGGTAGGGCGTGATGCAGGTGACCTGAAGGAACAGTTAAAATGCATCGTCGGAGGTAGAGCTACTTACTGAGTAGCTGCTGTTTTTATCTGACGACGGCTGCGACGGGCCCGATCGCATTAGCGACATCATTTGAACCGTGTGCAAATGCCATTGCACACGCGGTAAACACCATTAAGATAGCAAATACGCGCTCGACACTGGTGAAATGAAAATCTTTATCCGCCTCTGGATCAATCTTCACTTGATGGACAAACCAACTGCCCACAGCCATAAAGCCCAGGCCGATCAGAATTGCGATGATCACCGATTGTTGGCCTGACAAATCCAGACCGATGTGTTTCAACCCACCGCTGCCAGTGCTCGGCGGTGGCCCGGGTGCGCGAGCTGGTCAGGCAGGTGATGCCGCGCTCCGCCGCGGCCTCGATCACGTGTCGGCCGAGCATTCCGGACGCGCCGGTCAGCGCAACGCGGCCTAGAACCACGGGACGACGACTCCCTTGGGCAAGTCCCCGTCGTCGAGGTCCGCCGCGGACGTCCCGTCGACGAAGACCTCCTCCAGGTAGCGAAACGCCATGCCACTGCGCAGCTCTGGTTGGCTCAGCGCAAGAAAATGTATTATTTTGTCAGAAAATGATAAATAACTCATACTTTAATTGAAAATGCATTGTATTTAAGAGCTTAAAAAGTGCTTAAATTTGAATTAGTAATAGAATTGATCATTATATTCATAAAGATCATAAAAAAGGCATTAAGTGGTATATTTACTTTATTAGTAAGTCAACAATATGAATGGTCATATATTTACCACTCCTGCACCCTTATGGGCACTTAAGAACAGTATCATTCAATTTTCCAGTCTTTGTGTTTTCAGTAAAGCGCTAGTTTTCTGTAATCCTACAAACAGAAGGGAATTATCACCAGTTAATATATTTGCACTAGTTTTGTCGATATATGTTAGATAGGATGTGCAGTAATATTCTTTGTTCGTTTTAAGTTTTTACCTCGCTCTTTACTCCCCTCGGAATTTTTTTTTTAATTATTGTAAAGTAAATACTGAATTTATAAGGAGCAGCAAGTAGTTTTACATAAGATTAGAAACATAAAAAAGAGCAGAAACTACTAACCAGTTTTTTTACATTAAGCTACCCTTGGTCGACTTTTTTGCCGATTTTAGTGCCCCCTAACACACTTCTCCCTCTAACATAGCGTTTGGTCCCCTTAGCCTAGGTTTTATTTGAATTTTTTAAGAAAATTCTTTAAATTTTATGCCAATTGGAAATATTAATTCAGGACCTTTTTGATGCTTTACTTTTTGAGGAGTTGATACCCAAAGCTAAAATTAAAAAAAAACAAGTTTTTTTAACTGAAAGAAAGGAGCGACCACGCTATTCTTATCAAAGACAAATAAAAGGGGTCCACGCACGCTTATTTTGGAGATTTGGCACGAGTTTATCATTCGTATCACGTTTTTTATTCTATTCGCGTAATTAGAGTCGTGGTCATGCGACCATAATACTATTGAAAATAAAACACTGAAAAATTAAATTTTGCAGGTGCCTCACAAAATGCCTATGATGTGAAATCGTATGTCTAGACCCTTTTCGAAACCTCTGGTTTCAGGTAAGGTATGTGCATTCAAGATATGCTTTTAACTGTGTTTGCTGTTTTTTTTTTAACACATATTTCTTTTTTTTAATTTGGTGCCAATTACCACCAAAACCACGCACACAAGTAATTGTAATTAAAAATTGAGTTCTTGACTTTTTTCCAATTTTTAAAATACATAGCTGTGGCCTGAGGGAGCTCCAGATTAAATAATAAAATTTGCTTATTTTGTAGGTTTGTTTTTCAAAATGGCTGTATTTTGTATTCTGAACTGCTGATTTTTGGAAAATGAAGCGCCCCCTCGTTAATACCTCGCTCTTTACGCAAAGTTCGAATTTTGCTCCAATTCATCAAGAATGACCCCTGAATCACAAAGGCCGTTTAATTAGAATAAAAAGCTCTTTTGAAAGTACTAGAAAACAACTGCAGCGTAAAAAGCGAGGTATTAACAAGGGCACGGACCCTCTCATATACGTAATCATTTCTGTCCATTTTAAGTTTTAATGTTGCTCCTTACTTTCAGTTGAAAAACTTTTTGTGCAGTTTTAGAAAAGCTAATTTTCTGTTTAATGGAGTTCTTTGCTTTTTTTTTGAAAAATTTATTTTATGGAAAAAGTTTTTTATATTAACATTGTCTTTTCAGGGAAAAAGAAAAAAAGCTTCAATCCTTTTGGTTTTTCTTGAAGAATTTATAGTTTGGCCTGGTATTTTTACGCTGAAAAAAAATTTTCAACATCTTTTATCCCTTTTACAAATCCAGACACAAATTGTAGTGTTTAATTTAGTTTAATCTATCTACGCTCTTTGACAGCAGGAACAACCCCTTCTAAATCAAAACCTCCAACCAAACTTGGCGTTGACGTACTATAATCAATTACATAAATACCATCCGTACCACGAAGTCCAAACCCTGTTTGACGTTTCAAGAACGAGCCAAAGTAAGCTAATTTTGTTTTTCTATCATAAGCAACTCCCCATGTAGCTCCCATATTAGCAGCAGTACCATTGGTAGCATATACATTCTGTGTCGAAACCCCAGAATCTCTATAGTCCAAACTGACCACAACAGGGAAATTCTTCAACAATTAGGCAGACCCACCTTGTCATTTCCACGAATGAAGTCATGTAATCTTTTAGCAGGTTGCGCCCAGTTAACCTTTGCAACTTCTTTCTTCTTCCAAATCTTGTCATACGTTGCTCCTTCTTCTGTTTGTGGAACTTTTGGAGCTTTGTCATCTGCAATTAATTCAACTGCTTCCACCTGTTAGGAAAGACAAGTTGAGAATATTTCAAGCAGTATTGTTCTACACAAGAAGCATTATAACAGCATAAGATGACAGTGATGGGCCTGATATTTTCTTCATGCGTCAAAAAAGGATGAAAACATCAAGAATTCCGCCAAAAAAAGGTGGATGTAACTATATTGTTATATCTTATATGCTATATTGAATATATATTAAAAACATGTATAACTGTAATGTATATGTAAAACATTAATTTCATGTCAGACAGGTTTGTGGAGTTAGATGCCTTTAGCTGATGAATTACTACACCCATAGACAACACAGATTTTAAACGATCGTTTTTTAATGTTCCATTGCGTGTTCTGGAGGCAATATGTATTCAGAGACGTGACCCTTAACATTGCCGCCAGAAGAATTTATGATAGATTTGAGTTTGTTTTAAGTGTTTCCTATTACGTCTGCATGCAACAACCAATTGTACTTAATAGTGCGCTATAATTTCTATCTCTTTAGTTGCATTTATGATGAAAGGTACTGATGAGCATCATACGAACAAGTGTTTGCAACCTGACGACATGACTTGTCTTTTAAAAGCAATTCTTGGAATTGGTCGCGCCGAAGGCGAGCCGGGTCTCCGCCGCTGCCGGCAGGCTGGCCGCCAGACCGGCCAGCGTGAGTGCCGCGGTCGAAAGCAATTTGGTCACTGTCATGTCGAACCTCCCTTGAACATGAATCGCCCGACAATCGGGCGTCTGTCATGGGAGGAGCCACAAAACCAGGCGTCGTTGCAAGACCTGCCAAGCTCTATGAAATTTTTTCATCAGCCGCTTTCGCGTTCCTGCATCGTGCCCTGAAGGACCCGGAAAGGAAACAAAAAAATTTGCTGTACTGAAATTTTACAAAGCACATAAAAATTTTTACAAAGGGCATAAAATTTTTTTTGGCATTTTTTTGTTACTTTTATACGAGCCGGACAAACATTCCAGGAGGGGGTGAAGCTCGATCCCGGTTCCTGCTGATTTTTTCTCAACTAGATCAAAAATAAACCAAAAGATTATTTGAAATACCTTTTTAGAATGGAATGGTGGCACTCCAGCGAAACTTTCAACAACGGGAGAGTGTAAATATAGGCTCCTGAAGCTAAGCGGCTAAAACGGGATCTCTCTATTTTAGTTGCAATTTTATGCCGCCAATTTGCTGCGAGAAATGTGATCAACCTCCAATAGAAGCTGAGAAAAATAAATTGAAACGAAATGAGATGGATTGGTTTATTATTGCTCTAAAAAAAGGAAGACATTTTCAGAGCATTGTAGCACCTGCTGTAATCTTGTCTTTTTCATGAAAAAAAATACTGTTTATTAATGTCCTGTCATAGTTTTAGAGCAATATATTTTCCAACTGCTGGATATTAAGTTCTCTAGCTATTTACTCTAGAATAAAATCCAGTTTATGAAATATTTCTAACTGGTATCAAACCCGGTCGGATATTTCTGTCTAAGATGTCTTTATGTTTTCATGACCATCTAACATTTTTGCAAACTGGGGAATTAGCTCTTCCAACTCAGGTAAAATTAATTCAAAAGATTCTCAACATCTCTAATTGCTTCAATAGCTATTCATATTACAGATCTATTAAGTCACTTTCCCTGGTGTCATGTCAATGATCTGATTTAGCCGGTTTTCAAAGTGTAGGTCCCATTGATATATTGATTGTCGGTGGGACGTCATTTAAATGTTATGGCAAGATCGTATTGTAATTTTAAAATCCATTCTTAAAGAGAAACAAGACCTACGAAGCCATGTCCCTACAAAATTCTCAAAGCAATATTAAGAGATGTTTATGAGAGATTGTTATGGAAATACCCCATTTCTTGGAGACAAGGATTCCTGTTCAAAAACAGCGACCGCATGGGTTGGTGACCGGAGAACGAACAACAAGGCACGAACGATGCGGCACTCATGGCGGTGGACCCATTGTGGCTCCAGGGCGTCCATGAGGGCAGCGAGAAGCCTGCACCCCGCAATCTTTTGGGTCGACTTGGGTTGATAACACTGCTGACTCGCCCGGTGGAGAAGGGCGTCCCACACCCCAAACTTGGAGCAGTAGAGCGACAGCCTCACGCGGTCACTCTTGGGGTTATCTCCACACACCGTGGCGAAATCTCCTGTTCCAGCATTAGAATATACAATTTGTATTTGTGTGATAAATTCAGGAATGGCATTGATGGTTAAACTAGAGCCATCATTTCCGTTATTTCCTTGAAAAGTATTGTTAGTTAAGTCAGTGATTCCCGCAGGTACTGTGTAATCTACCCCAGCCACTAATGTATAGTTGGTTCCGTCTTGTTTGGTAACAATGACTTGTACGTTATCTGTCGCTGTTCCGCTATCCTGATCTATATCAGAAAGGGTAAAGCTGCCGTCTGCGCGGTTATTGCTAACCGAGATGTTGTCCAAGATGTTTGAGAACAATTCGGTCGTTGTTCCAAACGCTTCGGTTCGAATACCAATACCGTTGTTGTCGACCGTACTGTTAGTGACGGTGAGTCGTTGAACTCCGCCGGTCAACAGTACGTCGATACCAGCTTCGGTACCATTTCCGTTACCGAGAATGTTGCTGACTCCACCTGCTGTGGTGCCAATAAACGTTCGTGAATTAACGTCGGTATTGGTCCAATCCCTGGGAGTGGTTTAAGAACATCAAAAAAAAATTATGGTGCAGACAGGGAAAACTTATCACCAATCCTGATGTTGCCTTACTTTCCTGGCTCTGATACAATTACTTATTCAGATTGTTTGCCAAATTCAGTTAGTTATTTTATCAATATGTTTCACTAACACATTAAGGTGGCTAAATGGTGTGAATACCCCTTCTCCTTCAATAAACGTTCATTTTCGGTTATTTTAGGTTGAAGTACACTTTACTTCATTTAATGAAAGATGACAAGAATCTCCTCGGGTTAAGGCGCAAATGCATGCGGTCTACATGTAGTCAACTAAGAAGAAATAGGAAAAGTAAGTCAGACACGACATACAAGGCTCGGTTACCGTAACCATTGTAGCGATCAGCAGCCACCGTTAAAAGAATAGGAAATCAGACCGAATGCTCGCGTTTCTTGACGTGAAGAATGATAACAAGAAAATCAGTGTAAAATGCATAGAGTAGTCGTACATTTGCTTTTGTTTACTCATCAATTGAAACTCTAAAAATCGTAATTTTGATAACAATAGATACGTCAAAAGAATTTGCTTTTTATGGTGATTCCAAATATGTAAAATCCATTACGTTTAATTTTAACCATCAAAAACTACGACGCTGAGAAAATTCACCTGATTTTTTAAAAAGAGAAGAAAGAGTCCCAAAAAGTCATGTGATATCAACGAAAATCACACCATCAAATTCAGCATTTCAGAGAATTCTACCTTAGAGGTCTCATGTTCTTATCCATAAAACGAAACACGAGGGACCCAAATCTTACAAATTTTATACATAACTCCTTCTTACATCTATCTATTTACAATGATGACATACAATGAAAATACACATCTCGGAAGCTACAAGATTCTATCTCAGTTGTTTGTTGCACTTCTATGCAACAACCTGAATTTCTATTTAGTTATCTTGCCGTAGCTGCTCTCTGGCCAAAGCTGCCCTTGACGAACGAAGACAACTGATAACGAATGATAACTTAATAATAACTAAAATGGAGAGATACCGTGATCATCCGCAATCGCTATGCGACATCGAACGCCGAATTCGAGAGTATTGGGATCAGCCATCAGTCATGTATCGGTGAATACACAAATCAAGAATACTCTCGCAGAGGATATCCTACTGTCCTGACTGTGTCGTCATGCCTATGCCTTGCGTGCCCGCAGCCATGCCACGTTAAGTGATTGCAATTCGGAGAGTCATTTAAGGCGATTACTGGCCATGAGTTGTCTGCTCTGGATTGGCCGAGTCACTCGGGCAAAATGGCTATCTCAAAATTTTGATCCGGCGAATTTGCGAAAAAAATAAAGTTGGAGGGGGCCTAGTTGCCCTCCATTTTTTTGGTCACTTAAAAAGGGTACTAGAATTTTGAATTTCCACGAAAGGGCCCTCTCACAACATTCTTGGGCCACTGAGTTGATACGATCTCCCCAGGAAAAACAACAACAAAAAAACAAATAAACACGCTGATGGTATGATTTTCATTAAGATCCTATGACTTTTAGGGGTGTTTCCACGACTAATAGTAAACTGAAAAGAAGCAACAATGTGTCCTCCAAGACATCAAAAAACACATTTTAAAACCTCCTACTATGTCGTGAATTTGGTGCCATTGATAAATAAATCATAGTAATTTGTTTCAATTTACAACTCCTATATTAAAGGAAAATACTGGAGTAGAGCCCCAGCTTAGATACCGATACAGTTATGAAAACTCCTATCCCGCCCATGAGAAGCTTTTGGTACAGAGCTCTGATTTTAGCACCTCTCCAAACCATTGAACCGTGATACTGCCACGGTTTCAGCCAACTGAGCTTTCGCGTTTTGCCTCCGCCCATGTCAGCTTTCCCGCTGTATTTTTTTCCGTTGTGGTCAAGGATCTGGATTTCCATTCCGGACGAGGCCGGGTGACCATTTTTTGGGACACGGATCCCGACGCCATTGTTGCCGCTTTCTTCCAACTTGAATTCAAACTGAAACGCAAAGTCGGCATACTCTTTTTCGGTGACCAGATTCTTGCCGCCTTTTTTGCAAAGGCGATGGCTTCACAGCCTAGTTCTTCGCGGATACGTGCGGCGCGTTTCTGTGCGTTGGCTTCCGTGCGACTCAGGATAGCAACCTTGGCCCCCGCCTGTGCCAGCCCCTCAGCCATTGCACCGCCAAGTACCCCAGACCCACCAATTGCAATGGCTACTTTGCCTTCTAAGCTGAATAAGGTATCGAGATAAGACATATGTGGAGGTTCTAGTTTTCAGTTTTTAGTTGATAGTCGTCAGATTCTTTGGCTATCAGCCCATATAAAGTTTATACAGAGAGGGTGATCGTATAAACTTCGAAGGGGGCTCATTGGATTACTAATGAGAAGTTCCTAATGCTGTTCAAAATTCAGAGTGATGTGAGGGTGGGTATCCCCCCAGCTCTCGTATTATCCCGAAATGCATACGACAGAAGATTTGAAATGGCCATCTGTTCTTGTAGAAACTTTGAAAAAGGCTCATTCGATTGGAAATTGAAATGGCTAGTGCCCTTTTTAATAGTCGAAAGTGAATGGAGCTTGAGCATATTCAATTGACTTTGAGCATACTAAACTCCATCCGATGAGACAATTCTTCTTCACTCTTGTCTTCAGATGACATACTATATTTAAATAGATGGTGTTAACATCGGATACTGTCTTTATCCTGTTCCCCTAAATTACTCAAGTAGATAAGGTGTAATTATTAACATAATAATAACAACGAAACAAATACATTGGTACTAACATAATAACAAAATAAATCAAACAAAAGTATAAGTAATTCTAAATGTTCCAATGTGATACCTCTTCATCTAGCCTATTAAAGATTCTTTGGTTGACTGTCTGCGTTGCAAATACTATAGCCAACGGCAAATAAGCAAAGGCGTAGGATCCAACGAGCATAACAATAGATGCATTAACTGATGCAAATCTTTTAGATCGACGATTTCTTTGCTGTTTTGTATCTGGCTGGCTGATGGTCGTCAGAACTGTGTCTTCAAGAACAAATTGCGTTTTTGTGTTCTTTTTTATCAACTTTCGTAGCTTCTGGTAGGACCAGGGAAAAGCATATCACCAGGGATTCATGGACCCAGAAAGTCGACCCTTAACAGCATTCGTAACACCATAGGGGCTCTACGAATGGGTCCGTATGCCCATGGGATTAAAAAATGCCCCTGCAGAATTCCAACGCTTCATGGAGAACATTTTGGACGACTACCGAGATAAAATCTGTGCCCCTTATCTTGATGATGTGATTGTGTACTCAGCATCGTTCGAAGATCATGTAGAACATGTACGCCTTGTTCTAAGGAAAAAATTTAAGCTCACTCACAAGGCCCATAAATTACTTACTTTTGAACTCCAGCAACGTCTTATATCTTTGCTCTTAGTTTTTAATGAACTTTATAAATGTTTCACAGACATTGTAAGGAAATTTTAGCCTGGCTGTTCTTAAAGAAAGAGATTCTTTTATGCGGGTTTTTACTGTACAGAAGAACTATCAACCTTTTGCATATAATCCAGAAAAAGTGGTCAAATTTACCTGATTTCTGGTGGTACAGAATCGTCCATCCGCCGTAGAGCGTCAGGGCGCGGTCGCCCGGCGGCGCCTTGCAGCCGCCGAGGGCCGTGGCGCAGAGGAGGACGAGGGTCGGCGTGATGCGCGTTCTGCTCACGGCGACGACACGGTAGTCGGTGCGCGCGGTCCTTGCACCGCCTGGCCGGTGATTGGGTGCTCGGGGCGGACGGCTTCGATGCGTTGCGGACACGCATGTCAGCCTTGGACGCGAAAGGAGCTCCCACGCCCGAGCCGCCGAGTCCACGTCCGCGGCGTCGACGTGCTGGTCCCCGCCGCCCTGGGCGGCGTGTTCACCGCCGAGAACGCGAACGACATCAAGGCCCAGATGATCGTGGAGGCCGCCAACGGACCGACGAGACCCGCCGCCGACGAGATCTTCCAGCAGCGCGGGATCCTCGTGATCCCCGACGTGCTGGCCAACGCCGGCGGGGTCATCGTCAGCTACTTCGAGTGGGTTCAGAACATCCAGCGCTTCCGCTGGGAGCTCGAGGAGATCCACCAAAAGCTCAACCATGCTAAAAGCAATGCATTAATGACTCAACAACTTTCACCAAAATGAAGGCACAAGTCAGGGTTGCTGTGCATTTGTCGAAGAAAGAATGAGCATAAGTATTGATATATTTTGAATTGGTGAAAAAGCAATTAAATCAGGATGTGGTGTAAATAGAAATACAAGCTAAGTGCTATTTTAGGCTCCTTATGCCAAGTCTTTATGGCCAGAAATCTTTGGAATGTAACTTCCAGCATACTATCAAAATGTAGTAGAGACCAAGTTATGTTTACTGACGGCCAAGAAGTTAACGAAGGCGATGTATTATTTATAATTGATCAACGCCAATATAAAATTGAAGTAGAAAGAGCCCGCGCCAGCTACGAGCTCGCCAAACGTGAGTTTGAACGCACCAAGTCCTTACTCGCAAATAACACAGTATCACAAGATGATTTTGATAAAAGTACCCAAGAATTTAAAGTAGCAACTGCAGCCTTACAAAATGCTGAACTTAATTTAGAGTTTACTGAGGTTAAAGCATCGGGCATGACGATCATATGGTTCTTGGCGCCGCCAAGAGCTTGAACACGCTTATTATTTGCCGACCCCGTCTGGTAGATATATTCGGCAATCGGAGTCGATCCGACAAAACTGATTGCTTGGACACGCGGATCGGTCAGCAGCGTATCGACCGCTTCCTTGTCGCCATTGACCATGTTGACCACGCCGTCCGGGCAGCCAGCTTCACGCGCCAATTCGACGATCCGCAGCGGGCAACTCGGATCCTTCTCCGATGGCCATTGATTGCTTTTGATGCTTGTTTAGTTGCATCAACACAACGAGTTACATAAGCAAGGAAATCTGCTTGGATTTCGGTAGGAATAGTCATCTCACGACCAACTACGCGACCTGCAATATCTTTTGCTTTATTAGCAATTTTGTCTTGTTGAGTAACAAGCTCTAGCAAATCGGTACGCTCAACTGGCATGAATAAGCCACGTGGTAGTTGAAGGCGAATGTTACGTTTCATTTCATCAGCTTCACGCTCTAAATTACGAATGGGCCAGTATTGGCCTGCCAGCCCGGAATATTCGCGCTTTGTTGTTGGAAGTCACGTTCCTGGTAGGAAGCGGTTATGGAAATACCAATCTTGTTGTCCATGAAGGTATTGCTGTACATGGCCGCAATTTCAGGGGTGACATCATCGCCCAGTTCATTGGACTCGTCATAAATTCCTTTGGCTGAAACCGTGTACTTTAAACCAGGAGAGGCCAACGGCTTGCCGGTTTCAATGTCGACAGTGGCACCTAAACCACGAAGTCTGTATGGTTCACATCTTCTCGCCACTTGTAGTCATTTCCATCTACAATTTTATCTCCAAAAACATCATAAATTCCACTAATAACCGCCTCATTTGTTATTTTATTCCTATTATGGATATATCCAACAAACAAATACCACTCTTGAGTAAACCAATTTTCAACACTATTCGGAATCCGCTCTATCAATTTCGCATCATCAACATTAGCATTGTCAAGTGTTCTCAAAAATTTACTTTTCAAATATGTTTTTCCCCTTGTCAACCGCCTCAACTTCTTCGTTGTCCATCTGCACCATTTCTGTTCCATTCCAACTTATGATTTTAGTCATGGCAGCATATATTTGTAGCATTTTTCGCCTCCATGTCACTGTTCGAAGTTGCTAGAAGAGTCGTGTCATCAGCGTATCTTTCATTGAAGATGTCATGTCCTCCAATCGTGCTTCTTTCTGACAGGTCTTGCCTAACCACTCTCATTCTAAGCTCACCTAGAACATTGAACAACACTGGTGAAAGCCCTCATTGCAGTTACAAAATCAGCATAAGATTTTAATGGCAACTCAATACAGTCCACCAATTTACATCCAGCCATTGATCTTATTTCTCTTATTTCTTGCTGCTGATAATCGTGAACTAGAAGACGATGTCTCTGTGATTCTGGATCAAAGAATTTTGTTTGCAACCAGTCTGGCATGTCACTTACATATGTCCTTGACAACTGCTTCATCTTATTTGAAAGGAGGGGCTTTAACAACTCTATATTGGCAGGAACAGGACGAGGACGGTGCCAAGGATCAGGATCAGCCCGGTTAGTGCGCCCTTTTGCATGCCGTTGTTGTCCATAAGAGTTCCTTCTTCCAGTTTTTATAGGTGGATAACTGCAAGCCCCCGCCGATGCGTATATGCTATCACAAAAATGTTGCTGGAAAATGAGGGGCGGGGAGAATGCAGCCAGGCGGATCAATTGCCTTTGTCACAGGCGCAAATCAGGGAATTGGCAAAGCCTTTGTCGAAGCGCTTCTGGCGGCGGGTGCCAGATCAGGAACCGATACCCGCAGAATTAAGCGCTTCTGTGATTTCGTCGAGGATGACCGGATCGTCGATCGTCGCCGGCATGTTCCAGTCTTCGCCATCGGCAATCTTGCGCATGGTGCCGCGCAGGATCTTGCCCGACCGTGTTTTCGGCAGCCGCGGCACCGTCATCGCGATCTTGAACGCCGCGACCGGACCGATCTTTGCGCGCACCAGTTGGACGACCTCACGTTCGATGTCTCCGGCGCTTCGATCAACCCCCTCTACACAAAGACAGAGATAAAGAGAATCTTGGTGGGAACATTTTCGGATACGCAAGTGTATAATTTAATGTCATAGGCATTAGAATTGATTCAGCGTGTCCCCACTATCATCGACGGCAATGTCTCCTTAAGAGGATTATCAAAATATCTTTAAATAATAATTGTGTATTAAGTCAAGTCCTTCGTATCTTTGTAACACAGTGATTTCTACAAATTTTACATCTAACTAGCTTTTTAAAACATATTTGAAATAAGGCCTGTCTTCTTTTAATTAACTAAAGTTCCTGAATTTGTTAAATTCATCTTAATCTGTAACTTTCTCGATGTTCCTCGCGTTGCTCCTGCGCATAAGCAAAAATATAAGAAAATGAAAAAAAAATATTTATAAGCACAAGTCCAATTTCCTATGCCCCAATTCCTAAACAAACCCCCTCCCTTCCCCAAAATGATTGTCCGACTTGTAAAAAAGTAACAGAATGCCAACAAAAAAAATTCTGATGTGGTTTTTAAATAGTTATAAATAGGTTGCTCAATGGCCAAATCAGTCTGATTGACTTACCTCCACCACTTCGACTGCTGTTCAAAGAGCCATTCGAGGCTGCAGATCGACTGTAACTTTCTGCATTAAGTCTGGAGTAAATGAAAAGCAAATTCAAAATAAACGGCATAAATTTAGCATTAGAGACTAGCATGGGGACCCACCAATGCACATTGTGAACTGAATCTGACAACCCCTGCCATTAAGCTATACGTATACAAAAGCACTGAGTCCAGGATTTCGTCGAGCAATCGTTCAGGACGGGTTTTGAACAAAAACGCCGCGAAGTGCTGGCGCAAAAGCGCAGTATTTTGGCTGGTTAGAGTCTGGCACTCAAATGCGGATCTGCAGAAACGGGAATCAGTTTTGTAGTCCGTGACAACTTCGTCGTCGGTGAAACTCGCTCATTTTTGACTTACGCGTACTTTGCTGCAGTCCGAAATAGTCGGCGCGTGAAGCGTGTTCCCATAGCAACAATATGGCAATGTCCACTCGGCAGGACAATGAATACACACTGTGGTGAAATTCACATGAAGGCGTTGGCAGACATATTCAATAGACCATTATTCTGCTACGAGTCATTTTTCCATAAACAGACAAACCGTTGAAATTGCGAAAAGGACGACCTTGACACACTGCAAGCGAGGTTTTTGGCCAGCGATTTCATCACAAGGGAACACAGGATTTATCTTCCTTTCACAAAAACAGTTCAATGGAAGGTCACCCATGAAAATCCTGCCTAATGAATAGCGATGGTTAATGAATCATTGCTGATCTATTAATCATTTCTGAAAGATATTGTTCTGCAGTACCCTTTCCAATTTGCAACATGATTGTGCAAATGAACTCAAATTGCTAATCAAGAATCATATTTCAGTCTTTTAGGTTCCCCCTTACTGTGTCAATGGTTCACTACATTATTGTCTTCCTTCTTGCTGCTTTGTCAAGACAAATATCAGAGATTTACCAAAAGAAAACAAGAGTTAACATATGCTGGAGTGACTATTCCAGAAACTTCAAGAAGAGGTCGACCGCAAAGAACAAGAGCTCAAGCTTCATACAAGCCATGTTGCCGAGAAGGAAGCAGAGCTGAAGCTGCTTCAAAGTGAAAGAGAGAGACTTGAATTGGTTGGCTCCGAGAAAGAAGCTGCTCTCAGGCATCAGACATTGCTGCTTCAGGAGAAAGAGAAGGAGACGGAACAACTGACAGCAGCGATGGCATCCATGGCTAGCCAGCAGGAGGAAGAGTTAGCACAATTAACTGCAGAGCTACCTTCTTTGAGCTCCTTATTTTCGAGAGCTACAGGTTCAGGTTTTGAGAAGTCATGGGAAAAACTGATTTGATATCGATTTGTGCAACAACAGATAACAATCACTCTTATGGTCCATAAAAATACACACTTCGGTGCAAAGACGACATGCAAATTTTCAAGCATCGCATCCTGATTGGCTATGATACGATCAACCTGAATATTGATTGGTTGTTGAGAAAAAAGCCTCACTCAATGAAACTGACTCCTGCCAAACTTGAACTGAATGCCAAGACTGGATAACCAAGCATAAATATGGGGCAGCTTCAGAAGAAGAGAAAGTCACGGGACCTCTTTTTTTCAATACTGGTAGGAGTTGTTGTTATTATTTTAGCCTTGATGGTTCGGTTGAAGTCCTAAACAGAAGAAAAAGGTTGTGCAGTGGCGCTGTGTAACTGAGCTATACTTAGAGCTTATTGACCAGAAGGTTTTCCATGGAAGAGTTATTTTCGCAATTTCGACACTGGTTGTCGGCGCATTAAACGAGTAATCACAGCTAACGTAAAGAGAACTGATAATGCTACGGATGAGTAGATGAATCCTAAAATGAACAGAAATTAAAATCAATAATCAAGTCAAATTCAAAACCGTCATTTGTGTTCTACTGAAGACAAAATATATTTAAAGTTTATATATAAGTTCAAATAAGTTTATTATTGTAATTTCACAAACAAATAAATAAATTAAACAATACTTTCGCGCTGGAGAAAGCCTTTTCTTTACACATTTTTTTATGACATAATTTTTACAAAAAAATTTAGCTCGATAAACTGCAAACAAATAATGCTCAACCTAAACCTGCGAAGTAGATATAAATTGATAACAAGAAGACCTAACGATATGGACCAACAAGTTCGTAAAAATACCTAGGGGACATTTAGAAAGAGATGACAGGGTAACACAGCAAAAGTATATATATATTCGTATATGTACTTATGTGGCGGTGTTTGATATTGCTTTGGTGAAAGTCTGAGGGGAAGTATTCAGTTTAATTTATTAATTGAGACGATTGCGTCTGAAGCGGAGCTCGAAGTCGATCGGGATAGTGATCCTACCGGTGGAGATAAGCCTAAAGGCCCGGGAGGGCGCCCTCATTTGAAGGTTGTTAAATAATCTCTCGCTTCAGATCAGTAATTTTATTCAATGCCCTTTTGGCGCCCTAGTTCGTTATATCTTCAGAGATATATTCAAAAACTTTTACGATCTTTTGTATGCCTGATACCTTTTTTACTGCTGCAACGGTGCGTCTTGCTTCATCGAAAATATTTTTTTTTGTTATTTAGGGTGGTGTTTTAATTTTTTTTTTAAATTACAATTACAAAGCATGAAATCAGAAATAGCCAATTTGTATTAGCTTACAATGTAAAATGTACAATTAACTGGCAATGAATGTCTTTTGAACTTCGTGCGGAGTGGAATGAAACACGCTCTAAGTCATCGATAAGTCACCAATTCAAAACACAAAATTTTATAATTGAAAAACTTATCAGGATAAAATAATGTCAGTTCATAATTCAAAGCGAAATGTTTGAGCTGCGTCTTTGGTGGATTATCTCAAATTGTTCTGCAAATTGCTGCACAACAGTCTTAATCCTTGACCGAAGACGGGCCAAAACAAGCTCTTGCAGAATCTTAATGATTACTAATTTACATGAGTATAGAAAGATGGAATCAAAGCCTTGCAGAGATTTATTGCTTGGGAGGACATGCGATTCGTGGCATAGCTTGTGTACACTTGAAGAATGCAAACTTCCTTTCATTTCTACAGCATTTCCAAAAGAATGGGCCTTGTTCCGCAACAACCCGTTCTGCCCGCCGCAATAACTCGCGATTGGACAGCGCCAACCGTTCGGCGCTGCTCCAGTCAATACCGCCAAGACCGTCTGTTACAGGCGTTAACAGGCACTCTGCTTGTTTCTCATCGATCATCCGCTTGCGATCAAAGAAACGCACGCTACAGAGCCCCAATAGTGCTGGTTCATAGACAAGTTGTACGCTCTCTGGCTCAATCGAATAACGGATCTCCTGGATTAACAGGTGTAGATAATCCTTCCGAGCCTGTGCGACATCCCAGACGGTTTCGGGATCAATATTCTCGTCCGTGTAGCCTGACGTAATTGTCCAATCAAACAGTCGCTTGGCATAGTCGATTTGATTTTGGGAATCGCCACGGCTGGTCATGTCAAAGATGATTCCCCGCTCGCCGTCTTCTTCTCGACCTTGATTTGCGAACGTCACACCAAGCTGGGTTTTTCCGATTCCGGTTGCACCCACCACTACGGTCAGCGTGCCTGGTCCAGCTGACGCCCTGATCGGATGAATAGAAAACACCGCCGTCCGGACGGGTTACCAGGATCAGCCGGCCGTCACTCAGTTCTGCAATGGCAGGTTCGTCAATGTTCTGGTCCGGTCGTTTGATTCGAGAAATCACATCCCACGTCTGTCCTGAATCGGTGGAGCGGCGGATCGCTCCCTGCAGCAGCGGTTCACCGGCTGTCTGAAAGTAGGTGGCCCACAAAATCGCACCGTCTGACAGCTGGACCGGTCGGCCACTGATTACCGGCGTCGGCGGCACCGGCGTGGTGACCATTGGCGCGGTACTGGCGCAAGCGGCGCAAATCGACGGCAAGGGCGCCGGCATGATGGAGATGGCGGGCCTCGCGCAAAAGGGCGGCGCGGTGCATATCCATTGCCGACTGGCCGACCGACCCGAGGATATCAATGCCATCCGCGTGGCGACCGGCGAATGCGATGCGCTGATCGGCGGCGACCTGGTGGTCAGCGCCGGGGCCAAGACGCTTGGCCTGACCAACCCCAGGGACATTGAATATTAAAGAAATGCTAAGCATCCTTGCGCTGCCCCAAACATCATTAGCAGCAAAATAACATTTTGAATTTTCCATTGTTTTACCTTTATGCATTGATTTCTCAGAAATCTCTACTACATCAGTGTAACTTATTTACAGCAATCGCAAACAATATTGCTACCTCATGCATTATTGTAGTCTCTAATGTTGCGTGTAAATACATCGTAGCGAGATGAGGAAGAGGTCAAATATTACCCTAGTGGCCATTGAGCTCTTTAGCTTATTTGAAATGCGTTGGCTCTCTCGTCATGAAGATGCGACAATTCTTGTTATCACATTAGTCATTTATTTGTTTACTTATTTAACCTGTGTTTGTTCAAATTTAGGTCCAAATTGGTGACCCTCCGCAGCAAACAATTCCAAGTCAAAATATATCCTCAAACGTAACTGCAAACCAAACTTCATCAGGTAAATTTGATTATGAAGACTTCTTATTGACATTATTATCTATAGACAGTCTACACTAAAGTTCTTTAATATGCTTGATCTGATGGTGGAATTTTTATTAAAACCATTTTATTTTTTTAGTTGTTTTCCTCTTTTCCCAAAATCAGGCAAATTTTCTCAGGCTTTTAGATTTTGGTGGTTAACATTAAACTTCATTTATGTATTTGGAATCAGCATAAGAAGCCAATTCTTTTGATGCATCTATTGTTGTTAAACAATAGCTGTGGTCACTATTGATTCGAGTTGCTCCTCACTCACAGTTTGTTGCCACAAACATTGTAAAGAAGTTAAAAGCTATAATGATAATTGTACAACATTATAACCCTTACTTAAAATAAAAAGTTGTTACAAACATGAAGCTGCGTGGCTAAATGCATATTACAGCGATTTAATTCAGTGGAATTAGAGCATCTAGCCTCTCCTCCAAGGCAAAAATTCACGTTACTCTTGCTAGAGATAACGGGGTAAGTAATGGATTCCTTATAGTTACAACCCTAATACAAATTCTTGGATGTAACCCGACTCCACACCCAGCATCCCCATCCCCAGGTGTAGACCCGTCCCTCCGCATCCAGCGCAGCGTTGTGCCATCCTCCTGCCGACAGCTTGATGATCGGTGTCGATGCATCTGCCGATGACAGCTTGGGACTGCCGCTTGTGAACGTGCTCGCTATCCCCTCCTCTGAGCCGAGGAAGTGCTAATGATGAGGATGAGGATGAGGATGAGGAGCAGGAGAGGGCATGACTTGCCTAGCGGGATGCGAGCGGCAGCAGCGGCGGCAGGCATCTGTCCAGGAATCTGAGCCAGAGATGATATTTAATGCTTCCTCTCTTTGAAAAATCCAGCAAGATGGGTTGAGAGTTTTTGTCCGCTGAGTTCTCTTCCTCAATCATTTGCATGGCAGAAGAGTGTATCCTCATAGAAGAGACGGGGATCCAAGTTTGAAAAAGTAATGAAGGGAAAGGTGATCAATTTGATGAAAACGTTTTTATTTGGCAATTGTATTTTTATCGTAGCAGTTGACAACAGTAGGCCATTTGTTGATACCCCAGCCAACACGTCCTTTCTTTGCCATCAGGTGCCATGTCAGAACGCAGTTTTTACATTTGATGTCAAATATATCTTTATGTGGCATTCTTGTAATCGGTAATTTTATGTATATATTTCCGATTGCAATATAAGTCAAGAATCTTGTTTTGTTAACAATATTGATTTCAATAGTGAAATATGGGTTAACATCTATAAATGACCTATGCATATAACTTCCATAGTGTAAAGTCATTTTAGCGGTTCTGAATCTTTTCGTAAAATAACGAAGTCAGAACCACCACTGATATGCCTGTTCCTGACAATCATCATCAGTGAATAAAGTAGTCAAAAGAACTACTTTGTCACTTGACGGAAGTGACAATG
The DNA here is from genome assembly GCA_010016025.2 of Alatinidae sp. Z8VKAUB7J3. NCBI lineage: Eukaryota > Metazoa > Cnidaria > Cubozoa > Carybdeida > Alatinidae > Alatinidae sp. Z8VKAUB7J3. Next base: position 173,600,092 of record JAAAKM020721499.1, on the reverse strand, counting down.
TTGGCAAAACTTGTTTATTTAAAAGTAATTGTAGTTAAAATATAACTAAATATTTATTTTGAGACACATATTTATTTATTAGATAAATATATATTAAATATAGCTTAATTATTATTTTTTTAATTTGTTTATAGAATTAATTGTTGATTTAAAATAAAATTTTATATGGTTTGTTGCGACTCGACTGCGCAAGAAATGTACAGCTGGTTAAAACTTTACTTATAGTAATATTGCAAGAAGACGGATAGCCAAGGAGTTGTTTATTCATACGATGACCCTATTATAGCCAATGCTTGTCTACCATTACAAGAAATAATTTGCCATTTCTTAGAATAAGGATAGTACATTGAGTGATGTGTGGCACCGTTTTGTTTATTACGTTTAGTTGTCACCTATATTGTGCTACATTTTCTAGCTTTTTTGTGCATTTGGAATTCAAACATTTTCTTGTCATCACTTCGAACACAACACTGATGCCGCTACTATGGTTGCGAGAGAGTTTCGCGCGCTCAGTTTCAGGGTCGGCATACTTTTCCCTTGCCCTAGCGATTTCATTTTGAGGAAGGGAACTAGGGAGATTTGCGAAATTATTCATTGCATAATGGTTTAAGCATGAATTTGTTTGAAAAAATGTAATTGCAATATTCTGGAAAGGGGCCGCTTAGGACAATGACTCTAGGATATACGGCCCAGAAAGTTCTCCATTTACGAGGTTTTCCTTACAATCTTTCCCCTTCTCCTCAAAATATAGCTACACATTCAAGCTGACAAAACTAAAAAACGCAAGGACAATTTCGCAAGTATTCAAATAGAGCAAAAACTCGGACCTACCGATCAGGTTCATGCATGACGTTGGAAGAATATTGCTTCTCACAAAAATGAAGTAAATAGGAATACCAAAGAGTATGAAAAGCAGACAGAAAAAAGACTCCAAAGTTTCTGCGCGGCGAAGTCGCGCATCGCGTTAACCTGAAATTCGCACCCGATCTCCGATTCCGCGCCGACGAGCGATTCGATGAAGCGGAACGGATCGAGAAATTACTGAGAACGCCTGCGGTCCAGCGCGACCTCAAAACAGATTCGGACGAAACGTGATGGTTGTGACGACTCCGGGAAGCGCAATCGCGCCTCAAAATGGCGATGCGAACGAGTCGCGCGAAAATAATTTTTCGCCGGATTCGCGCGGCGAAAACACGTTAAATTTCCAAAAATGGAATTGAAGAAAGGTTTAATAAAAGATACTGATTTGCCTAGCGCCTAAAATTATTCAAAAAAAAAAGACGGCTCCCAAGAACCGCCTTATGCTAGTAGACCTACCAGCTCAAATTTCTCCCAAAACAATTATACCCAACCAATTCTCTTTTGTTAAGTCTCTAAAACTTCCTCTTTAGGCTTTTCTATTCTTATTCAATTTTTCACATGCACTACAAATCTTAAAAATTAATCTCAACATCTATATATATCATAAAAACAATGAATTTAGTCGTATAGACTATTGACTTGAACCCCTATTCTCTTTGCTCTGCTTGAAGTTGACGTCAATTTAGGTTCATATAATTTGTTATCTCTCTCTCCTCCTCGGTCTTTTCTTTTTCTCTCTTTCTTTCTTCTCTTCCTTCTCTTCTTTATATCTATTTACTTCTACTTCTTTTGCCGCTCTTTTTGTGTCAAGTCTCTTAATTTTTACTCTTACATGCAATAATTATTTTCCAACGGTCCATTACTGCGATAAACTGAAGTTGTTCATGTTTTGTGATGAAGAATTACTGGTGGTTATGCGACTTTCAACCGTAAGTATATGTAAATTTACTGAACCGCTTGTTGGTTAAAAAGATAAACAGCATTTATGCATGAGAAATGGTCTATTAATGCAATTTACTGATGTTGTTCATGTTTTGTTATAAAGACATACTGATGGGGATGGTTTTTATCTTTTAATTTATACTGTAGCGCTTGTTATTGTTGAATAAAACAAGCCATGAGTCAAGTCCCAAGTCCGTTGAGTCAGAACTGCTGGTCATTGGTAGGTGTGTGGTTAGAAACTCGATCAGAATCAGGACTTGCAATCGTTGGCAATAAATTTATCTCTAAATGTCCCCTTACTTTTGTGACATTCGAACAAATACAGTGATTTGTTCCTCAGAAAATAGTAATAATAAAAAAATAAGAACAATATATATTCAAAGTTACACCGATTTAGTATCCTCGACAAACTATGCATTAAAATAAGTCGCCGTACTCAGCGGTGTTGGACACGCTGTACCGCATGTAGTTGAGGCCGCCCTGGTAGAACAGGTCGACGATCAGCTTCAGCTCGTGCATGCACTCGAAGTAAGCCATCTCCGGCTGGTAGCCCGCTTCGACGAGCGTCTCAAAACCGGCTTTGACAAGAGCGCTGACTCCGCCGCAAAGGACAACCTGCTCACCGAAGAGGTCGGTTTCGGTTTCTTCAGCAAACGTTGTCTCGATGACACCGCCTCGCGTTCCAGACCAAAGACCATTACAAAAAGGTTGGCGATGAGGTAAAATTCGTTACGCGGTCGCTCTTGGGCGTATCCTTATCCATTGAAGGCAAACGGATTGGGGTTTTAGAGGCGCTCAACAAACGTTCGGGCTGGTTTGACGAAGAGGATGAAGTCATTCTGTCGGCTATCGCTGTCCAGGCGGCACTGGCGTTGCGCAATGCACGGCAGATGAAGAAGGTGCAGGACGCCTACAATCAACTCTCCTCGTTTGAGACGTTTCGCGAGAAAAAGAAAGTATTTTAAAATATTCATCAAGGATTTGTGTTTGTCACTGCACAGTAAAATGACCATCAATCTCAGTTATGATCAGCTGAGAGTCTCTGACTTACAAATCTCAATTGGTAAACTTTCTATTACAGATTAACAATAATAAAAATTAAAATCATAAGACCTAAAAACGTATTGAATCTCTTAACTAGATCGGCTTTTAATGACGTGGCTGAAAAATATCAAAAAGGGATAGGGACAATTCGAAGAATCCTATGTATCGGACAAAGGTTGAAGAAAGAACTCCAATTTCAAAAAATTGGACTAGTTTCCTTCAGTGCTCCGACAACAAGCAGAGCCTATTCGAGTTCATGGCGAAAAAGATATACGACATTGGTACCAATCGTTTGGTTGTCGTGACTTCTTGTGATAGTGCGAGTAGTTTCTATTCCAAGTGACTTGGCTGAAATTCATCCTAGCAGCCACGGGAAAGGAGATAGCAGGATGATCCTACACTTCCTTCATCAAGCGCATCGGATTATGTTCCCTATCCGTAATCCGCGTGGGCAGGTCATCGGATTTGGCGGCCGCGTATTGGATGACTCCAAACCCAAATACCTGAACTCGCCGGATACTCCTTTGTTTGACAAAGGGAAAAACCTTTACGGACTATATGAAGGGCGTGCTGCCGTAAAAGAGGCCGGACGGATTTTGGTGGTCGAAGGCTACATGGACGTGGTCGCATTGGCTCAGTTCGGCGTCGGCTACGGCGTAGCGGCTTTAGGTACGGCGCAAGAGTAATTACGTCTGGGACTATCGTACTATTTTGAAAAGCAAACCATTTACCACTCCGACCAATGCCACATTGTACTTCGTCTAGCATTAGCATCCAGCCATTTTCATCACATATCCGGCGTAATCCCTCTAAATAGCCTTTTTGTGGAACATTAATACCTCCCTCACCTTGAAATGGTTCAACTAAAATTGCCACTATATTTTTGTTATGCACTGATACTTGTGTTATAGCTTCCAGATCATTAAAAGGTACACGCGCTGGTGGTGACGACCTCGACCCCCAGGGCGACGCTGTCGATGTCCGCCAAGAGTGTTTCGATGTCACCGGATAGATCGGCTTTGGAAAGCACGATCACCGGGCGTGCTCCGCTGTCCCAGGCGACGGCGAGATAGCGCTCGATGCGCCGAGGATTGAGATCCCGATTGGCGGACGTCACGATGAAGACCACGTCGAGATTCGCGGCCAAGACTTGCTCGCCGCCAGACGGATCCTTGCGCCGAAGCTCGCTGCGCCAATCTTGAGTAAGTATTGAAAAATCTGTAAAAGTAAGAAAACAACATTTACGAAATTCAAATATCTTCTTAATGACGTCATAGCTAGCCTATGTTCCAGACCTCTATTTACTAGTTTAAGTTAGGTCGTTAGTGGTCTGAAAGTAAGTGCTACTCCATAGCAGGAATCGGTTCTACAGTCACAGACCAGATAACGTATGGTTGGGATTGTTGTTTACTTAAAAGAAGAGAACCTGCAACACTTATTACACGAGTCAAAGATGATCCATGTTACAAATTATAAGGATTGCCATGTGTATTTTTAGAACAAGAATATATAAATTCTCCCGTTGAATTTTTCTTAACCTACAGCGCATGTGTTAAAATTTCATCTTCTTTCTACTAAGTTTCAATTTGATTACACGAAAATGTATCCGACATATTTGCACGTCTGGAATAATTGTCAAAAACCGTTTGCTTAGTGGCCCAAAAAGGAAGTGATATGTAGACACTGGTGTTTCTGGCATCTCTCGCACTTGGAAAGATTTCTCCAAGAAATTGTAATAATTGACTCTGTTGATAACATTTCCAAGCAATGCTTAACAAGTATTGTTGGTATGCTTCTTAATGAGATACATCACTTGTGTTTTTGTGGAGCTTGAAGCTGTTGCTGTTTCTGTAGTTTTTGTTTAAGTTTATGTGTTTTCTTCAACAGGTGAATGTGAAAGCATTTTTTAAAAAATTAACTGGATTTCTCTCAAATGACAACTGGCTGAAAATTATCCATTCACTCTCAATTAGAAATAAAGTACTGAAGTACGTCGAGGCCTTCACGGAAGTTCGCCTTAATCGGCGTTTCAATGATCGAACCATCCGGCTTGGCCATCAGACCACGCATACCGGCTAGCTGACGCATCTGAGCGGCAGAACCACGAGCGCCCGAATCGGCCATCATAAATACTGAGTTAAAGCTCTTGGTTTCAAGCTTTTCACCTTTACTGTCGGTGAATTCTTGGGTACCTAGCTTTTTCATCATGGCTTGTGACAACTGGTCGTTACCATCAAAAGTTTACGAGTCTGAGAAAATTTGCCTTATTTTAGAAAATAGGGGGGAAACACCCCTTAAAAGTCATACAATCCTAACAAAATCAGACCATCAGATTCAGCGTATCAGAGAACCCTACTGTAGAATTCTCTAGCATTATTTAGAAAAAAAATGAAAAAATAAATATGAAAGAGTCTTTGCAACTGAAGCATTAAAAATTAAAACGAACAGAAATTATTGCGCATACGAGGGGTTCACCTCCGCCTAATACCAAGAGCTGTTCGCACTGAAGACCAACGGCGGCAATGAATACTGCGGCAAGGCGATCGAAGCGGCGACAAACGATCTGAAGTGGACCAATTCCGACAAAGATCTCAAGCTGATCTTTATCTGCGGCAACGAAGGATTCAATCAGGGTCCGGTGGATTACAAAACGGCCTGCAGCGCGGCGATCAAAAAGGGAATCACCGTCAACACGATCTACTGCGGCCCGCGGACGGAAGGGGTTCGCACGTTCTGGCAGCAGGGAGCATGAATCCTAAACCATCCTCCTGCTAAGCATAGCGGATCGCCGACTACAGGAACCCAAGATAAGACCAACACAGGACTTCCCCAATGCGTTAACCATTCCCTCGCGCGCTGATATTTGGAATTGGTAAACCCCGCGGAAGGGTACCACCAATCCAAAAACCGTCCGACTCCCCAGGTGGACATTCCCCCCAGTGTATTGCCTGCAGTTGCAACAAGAAAGAGGGCCCAGGGATTGGAATGCCCCTGATAGGCCAATGCGGAATATGGAATAGAAAGAAATAATATAGAAAGGAAAGAAACAAGAATTTACAAGTTCTAAGTAATATAGCAACCAAAACAGAGCCGCGTACTTATGTATGTTTGGTATGCCCCTCCCCCAAGAAAAAGGTGGCTCTTAAGATACCGAATGATTTAATTTCGGAAAATGCTAAAAAAAAAGTATGCACGAATCTATATTGAGTGTGAGTATGTATAGCACAAATTTGTATATGGCTTTACCCAAATAAATTTTTTTAGAAACCATCCCAAAGTTGGCGTCCATCAGCTGATCGCAATGGCCCACGTGATGAGCAAATTTCTAGGTCGCAGTATCGTCCCCCTCCACCAAGAGAGGTTCAACCACCCAGTCAAGCTTATCGTGAACCACCGCGTGATAGAATTCCGCCCTCTTACGACAACTACACGTCGCGGCAGAAATATGACAACCGATTTGACAATGAAAGATACGCCAATGAGCAGCGAGCACCCGTTCAAGATCCTTACCAGCACAGAAATCGGATATCATTCGACTGGAACAGAAAATCTTACATGTCGTATAGAAAATTCATGTTTTACGGTAATCTGTATGACTGAGCAGATGTCAAAATACGAAGGGTCCGTTCCTGCTTACTGTTCTCGTCGAATTGTTTCATGCTCTGTATTACAAATATCTTACCTAAAATATGTCTTGAGAAGTGATGAAATGCAGTGAATATCATGAAGATATCGACTGTCTATAAGATTTGGTGGTTCTTCGTTGTCAAATGCTAGTCTGAAAAGGGAAGAGGATACTTCAACCAAATTTCCAGTCCTAGCAATTGAGAATTGTCTAAGTAATCAGACCCCTGTAATCTCCAAGCTTATAGATTATGAACATGTATTTGATGCAATTGATAGAAAAACTTTACTGAAGGTCCTATCCCTGTATGGTATATCATAATAGGCATATTAAAATGACTAGTGCTACGTATGAGACATGCATTGCTGCGTTTACGGTAAAAACAAGGCTAGTAGTCGTTTTGGTTTGGAACCGGGAGCTTTGGGAGGCAGTCCTTATTAAGCTGAGACGTAAACTACATACGCCGTATACTGTAAAGGCTACTCAACTCTAGAACCTTGATTCTTCAGGTCGCGCATGACCGCCGGGTCGGCGTTTTCACAAAGCATCAGCGAGGCGCTCGTGTGGCGGATGAATACGTGGCAGATGCCGGTCGCGATTCCTGTGCCGGCCACCAGGCGCTGGATGTCATCGCTCAGATCGTAGGTGCCGCGCCCGCTCGTCTCGACCTTGAGGACTACTCAAAAAATGTATTTTTCAATGAAAATGCTAAAAAAAAATCATAACGGTTGGGGAGAGGCAAACAAACATAGGGGGTATTTCACCTCCCTTCCCTTCATACGCCTGATCAACATAAGGAATGACAAACCAAAATCATGACAGAAAGCTATGCTCTTACTAAAAAAAAAAAAAACAACTTTTTAACATATTTTGAAGTTTTTTTTTTATTAGAAGAAAGAGTCATTGTAAAAAGTTGTATTCTGAGTAAAAAAAAAACCTGCAAAGCAGTCATGCTCAACAGTATAAAACTATATACCACAGGCAGTAGAAATCCCTCTTTTCCTTGATAGCGAACGATCAAGGCAAAATAAAGGGGAAATTTTGGTATAGTAGGAGACGATGGCACACATGAGCACAAAGCCCCGTGAAGTGTCCAGTTGAACAAACGTCTAAAACTGTGCCTCCCCCCAGGTAAAATGGTCTTCCAACGCCAGCACCTCTCTCAATGTCTCAGATTTCTTGAATTACGACAACAGCATCTAGCTAGCCAGATAACACTTTTTCCTTACCCTTCTGATATATATCCAACTAGGCAGGTAAGTAACTTCTCTAAGTAATTTGGTGATAATATCCAACAAGCCAGATAATTATTTCTATTAGGTATACAATCAACATGTAACTTAGATGGATGATACTTTATTTTGTCCCTTCTGAAATATATTCAACTGGGTAAACAATAAATTTCAAAGACCAAATGGTGTAATGGCCAAAAGGATGGATGGATCACTCACAACGATCCAGCCCCACACGGCCACCGGCGCTCCTGCGCCGAGCGGCGGTGACTGGGAAGTCACCTGGACCCGGGGCGCTGGCGAGGGCCAGCCTTCGCGCAGCCCCGGAGCTGGCTGGGAGCCGTTCTCGATCACGTTCAGATCGGCCGACCCCACGACGCCCGTCGTCGGGTGGCGTCGCCGGGGTTAGCGGTTTCGGACAGGCCATGGTTCTCCTCCCGTGAGTGGGGGCCGAACAAGACACTAACCCGTGGCACCGACACGAGCCTTCGTTCCAGAAGGATTGGGCCAGCAGCCGCCAGACACCGAGTCGCTGATAACCACATACACAGCACTAGCATTTCTCAGTATCTTCAACTGCATTTCCTCCCACGCATTTGCCGAAGATGGCTTTGCGTAGGCGAACGCAAGCACGAGACCTACGAGATAGGTACCTATGAATTTTGTCAGCGACTTAACCAGCATGCTCCGTTCTCTCCCCTTATTATGAGCAACTTGAATTCACTGGCGAATCCTCGGACGGAATCGTCGGGGTTGCCTATATCGCGTCCGCGGGCATTGCCGCAATATGGCTACGACGGGGCGACGGCGGCGGGGACATTTGGATCCTGCTGCTTCTGGTCGTGGTGGCAAGCGATGTGTCGGCCTATATCGCCGGTAGGATTATCGGTGGACCGAAACTGGCGCCGGCAATCAGTCCGAAGAAGACTTGGTCCGGTTCGATCGGCGCCTTGGCGGGTAGCGCCTCGACGGCCGCCATCTTCGGAATGGTGGCGACACAAGCCCTCCAATTTCTGCACCCACGATGGTCAGCTACCATCCTAGTGTCCGCTTATAAATCGAATGACAGTTTCGGCTGAATCCGTGAGTTCGTAAACTCTTGCAGGCTTGCCGCGGACACTAGGCCCGTCACTCGATGTCTGGTAGGACGAAAGCAGCTGCTGCGCCTCAAGCTGAGCTAGGGTTTGATAAACCCTAGGCGTTGGAGCGTTTCGCCCGTTTTCTTCGAGAAGTTTTGCGATACGTGCGCCGTAAGCATACTAAAAAGAGCATAAAAAGTTGGTTTAGAATATGATCCCTTTATCCCCATTAGCCTCACCCTTCAGAGCGACCACAGCCGACAATTTTTTTTCAGTATTTTGGCTCTCCTAAAAAAGTTTATTAGTTAGGTGCAGCAAAATGGATGAGTTTTACGATGAGACACAAGACACTACTGTAGAAAAATAAAATTTCTTGTTCTAATAGTTTACACCTTGTTAACGCTTCTTTTTAAATGCCCCTATGAAACCGATGCTATAGTCCCCTTTTGGAGATAGCCAGTGAGTTTCAGCGCGCGGGCTTCTTACTCGGAACTTCCGTCCTCGCGAACCCAAAGGCCGCGCAGAAGCGAGATCAGCGTCGCCCGCAGATCGCCACGGTTCACGATCTGATCGACGAACCCGTGCTCGAGGAGAAACTCGGAAGTCTGGAAGCCTTCCGGAATCTCGGAGCGAATCGTCTGTCGGATGACGTTGGGGCCGGCGAATCCGATCAGAGCCTTCGGCTCAGCGAGAATCAATTTTTAGATAGCCAGTTTGTTAAGCGTAGTTGAAAGGTCCAGTAAATACCTCTTTGGTTTATACCCCCCCCCTCAGAGCCCCCGGGGCAAGGGTTGTAAGTCTTGCCCAGGAGGCATATAAGTTCATATGGATAAGGTGTCGTTTTTAATAATCAAAGGTGATTAGAGGCAACCAGTCCCCCTAACCCATCATTTCCCCGAACATATCTAACCAAAATTTTGAGATAGCCATTTTGTGAAGAATATTTAAAAGGTTCAAGAAGACACGGCCCAAGAAGACTTTACCGTGATACAGCCCCACCTACAGCCCTAGAACTTTTCCTGTTTGCTGTGCCAAAGCTCAACCTTATGCATTGACTCATCTGGCTCTTGGGAAGAGTATAGCCACCTAAATCCAGCAAAGACTAAAAATCCATAGTTTTAGGATCAACAGACACAATTTTTGAAGGAACAAGGATGCTGACATGAGACAACGGATATTGGTGTAATTCAAAGCACTTTATCAGCTTGGATGTCGAAATCGCCTCGGCGCGTGCAATCACCGGCCCGGTTTCCCACAGCGTGTCGTCGAGGTCAAACGTGATGCAGCGAACCTTCATGAGGTGGCGAGCTCTGGTGTCTGGCCAATTTCTACGAAGCGAAAGCACCCGGTCAGATGGTCATTGATCATGCCGACGGCTTGCATGTACGAGTACATGATCGTGGAGCCTACAAACTTGAACCCGCGACGCTTCAACTCCTTGCTGAGCGTATCGGAAAGCGGCGTGCTGGCTGGCGCTGGATAAATATAGCGGGAGGGCAGGATATCGAGTTTAGCATAGATAGAAAAATAAAAAGGGGAAATTCACTTAGCTCGTATGACATTGACTATAATGAAATTCCATTTCACTTGGATGAAAACGCAACAGATATAAGCCAAAAAGCAGTATTTGATTTTGTAACTACCGATGTAGTCCGTATTAGCTGGGAAAAAGGAGCAAGTAGACCTAAAAAAATAAAACACCCTGATGTTTATATTCGAAGCAATAGTATACACTCTTCTTGCGGTTTGTAATTGGCATCTTGCTTACCCGCAGTCTCATTGATATCGGCGGGCTCTTGCCTGTCGCCAATCGCAAACGGGGTCTCCTGCGCCAGATACCAAGCTGCATAGCCTGCGATTGGCAGGGCCAGAATTCCGGCAATCGCCGGCGTTGCACTCAATTTTCGTTCCATCATTGCTCTCCAGAAATTTGCCGCCCGTGAACTCAGACGATTTCCAGAAGCCGATCCTTGGGTTGAACTTGAGAATTTCATCCAACTTTTCACTCGCAGGTGGGATATCCGCAAGCTTGGAGAACCGTCCGACTCGCTCGCTCTCGACCCGAATGGATCAGGAAACATGCTCGGCGGTGTCACGCTCGACTACGATCCGTCCTTGGTCCGTCTTTGCGCCACAAGGGCGTGATAGGCAGAACCCACTCACCGCACTCAACATGCAGCCGAACCGATTCATGGTGGGAACGGAGCAAGGCATGGCGCTGTCGTGCAACAGAAAGGCCAAGAACCCGACCGTGGCCGGGAGCACGATGACAGACGCTCAACCCGCGTTTTCGTATGTACCCGAGGACAAGGGCAACGAAAAATGGCGTGAGGTATTCGGCAAAGCGCTTTCGAGCCCGCAAGAGCCAACCGCGTATAGCTCCGGGCCAATCGAACAGGAAACGGCCAGAGGCGGACAAGCGCAAACATTATCGCCAGTTGCAGACACGGGGAATTCAATGCCAAACATTCGCACTGTAAGCACAAGCATTCCTGTTTCGCAGGAAGAACACCGCTTAACTGTGCAGCTCTAAACAAAGGAAATCAAGACACAAACATATAAACACATGCTTGCACGTTAGAAAATAGATCTGTTAAATACCCAAATTTTTCTAGGAGCAAATTTTTGGGTGCACTCAATGTCAGTGCTGATTTTGACAGAAAAAAATATTATGACCCTTCATCACTGCATGGATATTAAATGATGTAATTAGCTAGCCAAAATCTTTGTGCTATTTTTTTTTGAGGATATATGCTATCCCAGTCTTGGCTAAGAAAAAAGAAATCAGGAGAAATAATGATAAAGAAAATGCTTAACTGCTTGAAAAAACGAATAAAAGTTAGCCTTTTTTAATCCTTTTAAGTCTGAGTTCACAGATTTGTAAGTAAAAGTTTTCCTAAAAATGATTTTTAAGTATTTTCAAAGACCACACTGCCTTTCCACAACATGCAATAAAATTTCCTTGGAAAAAAATTAGACACTTAAAACAATAAAAATATGACAGTTAAAAAAAATTAGTCAGTTAAACGACCCGACTTCATGGATCACCCGTTTATCGATAAGGTTTGGGAGCTGACGGCTAATGGCGTTATTCTGGTATCAGCTATTGGCAACGACGGACCATTATATGGCACTTTAAATAACCCAGCTGACCAAATGGATGTGATTGGTGTAGGAGGAATTAATTTTGAAGATCAGATTGCCCGATTTTCATCCAGAGGTTTAATTCCATTTTTGATATTATATTGTTTTTGCACAAATCAACTAGGAGCAGCCACCCATACAACCGCCAAAGGCCATGAAAATTTCTGTTTTTGTAGCAGATCTGACCGTATCGGTTGGAAAATGCTCCCAGAAATTGTGAGCGGGTCGGCCTTCATACCAGCTTTTTTCGTGCAGGAAACCGTCGATTAGGATGGGTTCGTTTACTCGTTTTAATACGATGGGCGTTTGCTCATATAGATCGTCGCCGTTTCCAAAAACAAAAGAGGGAAGCAGCAACATAAAAATCAGCACAAAACTTTGTCGCATGGTCGTCGTTTTGACAGACAAAACCAATTCTGCATGAACTTCCTTTATTGTCTGAGGGTGTATTCCATCAGGCCCTACAGATTTATTCTGGTTCAGATTTTTCAGACTGGCCTCAATGTTGCCTTTAGTGACAGTAATTGGGACATTGGTGGATCAACTGTATACTTAGGTTGATTGGGAAATGGATCTCTATCAGGGGTAGTAAAGGTTTTTTTTTGGAACTGATTGTTCAGTGTCTCAGCTATTTCTTTAGGGCTGGTTTCTGTAAGCCTTAAGACCTTACTTCTTTTGGGACACTTCAAATTGGAAATGGCAAAAAAGAATGCCGACCGCAGCGGAGGCTGTATATCCCCCGTTTCGCGCATGACATATAGACACGAGACTTTTTCCAGACAATTTTGAATCAAATTCTGTAAATTGGACTTAGGACTTACCACTGTTTGGGAGTTTTTTGCATTTATAGAAAGAACTTGGATAGTGAGTAAGGATGACATGTACAAAACTTCAATATCTTTTGTTGTTTTTGATTTATGACCTAAATGATAAAATGGTATACGTGTGAATTTCCTCTATGATTTTTTGCTGTTGTTATAATTCTATTTGCAGATTGTATCGGCAAATATGCCTATGTATGTGAAGGTAAAAATTCCAGTTTATTTTAGGAAAAATTATAAAAAATACCCCAATTTTGTAGGATATTTATATGAATGCCCCTACTTTTTCCAAAATTGTCAAAATGCCCTCTCTCTCTGGAATGACAGATCCAAGCCCACCGTATGCAACGCCTGATCACACAGATCATTGATTTTCGGCCGAAGCAGGATATGTTCCACCAGGTGTAGCCCTTCCTGGCGATGGAAATTCGTATCAAAAAAAACGGACAGTCTAGAAACAGCTATTTCAAAAGGATTCCGTCCTTCCTCCTTCACCTGGATATCTTGCAGCAGTTCATTGATATGGTCGACAATGCCTACGCCAATATCTTCCCCTAACCGGTCATCGATGATGGCCAATCCATATTCCCTTTCCACATATTGGCAATCTTCCCTGCATCAGGTGAGCAGCCAACATGTATCAACCGTTAACGGAGATATTGAAGGTGGCAAACAACTGCAGATCAACGCCGGGTTAAAAACCGTAAATGGCGACTTAACGCTTGGCAGCAAAAGTACCGTAAGCGGCAACATCAGCTCAGTTAATGGCGATATCGAATTAACCTCAGCCACCGTTTCCGGCGATATCAGTAATGTAAACGGCGATGTTTCTGTTTATGCCAATAGTGTGATTACTGGCGATATTCTATTTAAGAGCACAGTCGCCCATAATATTACCGAAAATACTCTTAGACAAATCCTTTTGAAACATTTAGCATATCTTTTCAAAGCGTCCAAGTTTCAAAACCATAGTGACAACTTCCATCTAAAATTCCACCCACAAGAATGGTATTCACCCAAGCCTAACTGAAATATCATTCCCCTATAAAACACCTCTACACGTGCCTAAAACTGATCTTGAATTAATTTTAAAAATACGCATCTAAAAGATCAAATCAAGTCTTGCTCCGAAAACATTGCCTTTTATGTTCCGCAGCTTCAACGTAGTTTTATTGTTTCAGTGAATGAGGTACGCAATGAAAAGCTGGGGAACTTGTTAGTCTTAGGGCATTTGCTTGATGATCATCAAAAGCGTACCGTGCTTGAACTCAAGCTGTCTGGACTATCTGTCTCTGGACGTTTTAAAACACTCAGTGGGGAATACTTGTTTCGTTCACATGCACAATATGGCTGGATAGCTTCAGAGTATGAAGGCCATCGACGTTATCTTAAATCCCAGACCCCCATATTAGACTCGCTTCGCTCGCTAGTCCGCCCCACCTTTTGGCGGCTGCCGCCGCCCCTGGTTAACACAAAACGTATGTCAGTTAATGTCATGTGTTACCTATATTTTACCCATATCTGACAGTAATTATTTTTCTAGACCAAGACATTTTGTCAGTTTATTAGACTGTTTAGCTCTAAGTAGCCCAAGCAGATAAGCTTTGTTTTTCTTGGGTCGTGTAGAAAACATTTTATTAGTATTAAGTTTAAAGCGTGGGAATTTCTGGTGGGGAAAAAGGGCGGGATGACCCAAGCCCCAGACCGGGGGACCCCCACCAGAATTCCTGCCGCTAGTAGAAGCCCTGCATTGGACCGACCGTCAATAACGTAAGGATAAAATGTGACCAAGTGTGTACCCCGTGATTCTCCGTGCGGACCTGTGTTGTCGTCGGGGAAGTCAATGGTGACCGGGTTGCTGTACAAGGAAGAGAAGACCAAGGGGTGGCCATCGACACAGCTCTGTGTGCTAACTTTTGTCTTTGACGGGACACTACGTTAAAAAAAAAACTTTTTAACATGTTTTTTTTTTCTACTGTATGCTAGCATTTCACTCGAAAAGCCATTTATTTTTCGTGGGTAGCGGAGGGTGGGCTTGACTGTTGTTTCATTTAATTACCTCTATAGGCTAAGTATCTACTACTTTTCCTGATAATATCTATTCTCCTTATCGTATTTTTTATTACAAAATTCGAAGCCTAAAAACGTGAGATTGAAAAATATAATCAGAGAAATAGGCTGAACGAGATTAATAATATTGATTTATTGAGTGAGGCCTTGGGATATCAAAAATTCAGCTAATTAAATGTATTGGAATTATCATTTAAGTAAATATTAAAATATATAAACTATTTAAATTGGTGTAATATTGTATGAATAAATAAATAGTAGCAACAATATCCAAAATATTGACGCTTTGGGAAAGGCATTAGGATAGTAGTAATTTGAAAATTTGGTTACTCTTGTATTGGAATTTAGGTAATTATAAACCCAATTCACAAAATTGTTGCAGGGGGAGATTTTTTTTTAATTTCGTAACTGAAGATACGAATAAAGGTATTTTCAGAATATAGGGAGGAGGGGGACAAGGCCATTTGTAAGATTTTCGTTCGGGGAGGGGACCACAAAAAAACTTTACAAAACACATGAAAAATTTGTTTATATACATTTTCGTTACTTTTTTCCGAGTTGGACAACCTTTTTAGGAGGAATCTCGAAACCCGATACCCACCACCTGAATGTTGCCTAGAACCTTAAGGGACTAGTGCCCTTTTATAGTAGTCAAAAGTGATTGGAGGGTAAAAAGCCTTCCCTCCAACCTCTCCCATAAATTTCCAAAACACATCCAATGAAAATTTTGCGATAGCCGTCCTGTTTAGCGTCATTGAACGGTCCAGATATTATGTCTTTGGCAATAAAAACTGGGCCCTCCCCACAATCTTCAGCGCTATGGTTTTAATTTAAGCCTTGAGGTTAATTGGACTTTAGAAGAGGCTAAATTTACTGGATTAAGTTGTTTTCATTGTGGTTTCTATAATTATACAATTTTTGTTGTGTACTAATAACAGCACTAATTACTAATAAATAAACACATAGCTGATTCTTTGATTGAATTTTATCAATGCTTAGGATCTTTCGTTATTTCTAAGGATTATTATTTGCTTACCATTCATTACTACTAAGAATTTGAATTTTTTTTGTTGCTTCAACAAAAATCTTATAGAAAAATCTTTGTTGAAAACACGAAAGGGGTCACTCAGTCACAAAGTAATTAACCCTGAAGTATATGTTTCAGCTGTGATTTTTTTTTTTTTACTAAAAGAAAATGGATTATCTTCTAAAGTCGGGAAAGCAGCTTGCTAATTACGATCCCATTAACGTTTGAATGTATCTTAAATCTGAGTTGCCGTATGCTCATTTTTGTCCTCAAGGTATATGTTTTCGCTAAAACAAGCGATTTTACAACAATCCTACTCCTATAACATAGCATAAGTATTTATATGAACAGTAGCGAAAAGTCCTATACAAATGGCAGACCCCTCCTATGATGGAAGATATTCAGTTCCCGTGTTGTGGGATAAGAAAACGAAGACGATTGTAAACAATGAGTCAGCTGAAATTTTGAGGATTTTCAACAGTCAGTTCAATGAATTTTGCAAAACAAAAGAACAAGCTGAGCTGAATCTTGATCCAGAAGATTTGAAAGAAAAAATTGATGGCGTCAATGAATGGGTTGCACCGTAAGAACTGTTCCATTAATTAGGTAGAAAAACATAATTTCCACAGCTCGCCGTCCTCGAGAGCGGGCTCGTGCGCGGGAAGCGCATCGTGCTCGTCGAACCGCGGCGAGTGGCGACGCGCGCGGCGGCGCGCCGCATGGCGAGCGAGCTCGGCTCCCCGGTCGGCGAGACGGTCGGCTACCGCGTGCGGTTCGATCGCAAGGTCTCCCGTCGCACCGAGGTCGAAGTGATGACCGAGGGATTGCTACTTCGTCGGCTGCAGCGTGATCCGTTCCTCGAAGACATCGGCGTCGTGATCTTCGACATCTTTTTGTTACACTAGTGAAAAGAACAAATAGCAATGAATCAACATTATCATGGTTATCCAATCTGGAGAAGTATCCACCAACATTGCACTTACCAGCGATTAAATCAATTGATGATCGAATCCCTATTCGTGACTTACCTGCGACCGAGATGCAGCCAGGAGAAGATATGTATTTGGGTTGGATGTTATTCAAAGGTGCTGATCGACCAGATTTAGGTTTGAAAGAGGAAACACCAAGAATGGTCAATGTTAAACAAAAAAGCTGTTTTAAGACTTATAAGACTACTTATAAGACGTAAGGGTACTTTAATCCTTAATGAAATATACAAAAATATTAATACCTCTCTCAATACCTGCATTGCTTAATGTACTTAAGTTGATGTCTTGCACTTTAATAAAAACTTTCATAATTAATGGTACTTATTAATTATACAGCGCACACTCAAGACGTAAAGGTACTTTAATCCTAATGAAATATACCAAAATATAATATTTGAGTGATTTAGTTACCTTTGAGTTTTCATTTGTCCCTGAAAACTATGATAACGATCATTAAGAAAGCGTCCACGAGATCACCACCCAAATTTACATAAGGACGTTGCCGAAAAATTTTGACTTTGCAAACTAACTATGCCATTAGAAAGAGCATAAAAAGTTACCCCCAAATACAAATTTTTAGCTCTCCCGAGCAAACCCTTGTCATAGTTCTATGGCTCGAGTCTTTGCTGGGGTACCTAACCTGTCCAAAAAGTGAAGATTTCCGTTCCCTGAAGCCGCTTTATCACAAGGCAAGCCCTCTCCGAATCAAAAGATATCGCCACCCTCTTAAAAAGTCATTTCTCCTCCGAAGAACAAAAAATGTACCCCTTTGTCTTTGAAAGAAGGGCCCACATCATTCAGGCCTCTTGTGGCGTTCAAGGGGAGAATCTCCTAGATTATATTGAGAAAAATCACCCTTTAACCAAGATCACCCAAAGAAGCGCCACTCTCCAGCTCCTCCTAGCTCTTCTTTTGCGCCTTGGCGATGCCCGTCCGCCATCCAACTCGCCTATGGATCAAAAACTGGAGACCGAAAGGAAGAGGAAATTCCCGTCATTCGAGACCGTGAACCTGAGACACAAAAAGTGTCCCAACGTCAGAGACGGGAACCCAAAGAAAGACCACGTGGCGAAAAACCAAGAAGAGGTGCAGAGAGACCAATCGGCAAACGCGAACGTAGTCGACAAGGCATACGTATGGCGACTCTAAATTTCAGCGCTGGACGATCAGCCGGCATCCGCCCAGGAGATCTCTATTTTGCAAGACTTTGATAATATTTGATAGTACCAGATACGATTTTACTAGCATCATTCTAGATTTTAATAAGAACTTGCAGTATTTAGGGAATACTAGAAAAAAAGTGTCATGATATCTCACAAGACTGTAATAATGCAAGCCAGGGTTTTTATATTGCAAGCAAAGACTGATGAAAGAATTTGGTAATATCATGCAAGGTCTTGATGATATTTGACAAGACGTTGATAACTCTTGATAATCGCACAGACAATTTCACAATTTGTCCATTGATTTTTTGGACTCATCTTTGATTCCATTAAAGTTGTGAGAACTGACACCATTTTGTAAACGACCTTTTTCATTATTTCCTTTTTCTGGATAGCTCTCAGAAAAATTAGACTTAAATTTGGTTTTGGAATTATTCCTCTTGATATCACCATCAGAAACTGGAAGCCCTAGTTTTTCAAAAGCATACATAGGTGGTGGCTCTAGGACATGTTTTGGTCTATTTTGTCCCTTCAGCTTTTCATTTTTCATGAGTTGTTTTCGCTCTATCATATCATGCCGCCGAACCGCAGGCATACGGCAAAGAGATCGACGGCTCAATCGAGCCAAGCTCAGTTCGCAGCTTCGGGAGGGATGCACAGAACCGTTATAACCGGACGAGGTTCATGGATGCCTGTCGTGGATGCAAATTTCGCAAGGGACTTGGCGCGAGCTCGACGAAGATCGACAACTCAGAACTTGGGCGTGTCTTTCTCTGGTTGTTCGTCGGTCTCTGCCGGCTGTTCCTGAAGGGATTTTTTTTTTCTTTTCTTATTTTCATTCTCTGTATGGATTATTTGCATGAATTTTTTCTCTTTTTTTTCTTTGTAAGGATTAGTGTGTTTTTGCGTGAATTATCATGTTAGACTCGCTTAAAAACAACGACTGTAGCTTAGGAAAAGTGACTTTTTCCCTTTTTTTTGTCTTTACATTGAATTTGTTTTTTCTCGTCTTTTCACATTAGCATAGCGGGTCTGAGATGTTTTTTCTTCATTTAAATTTCTTTCTCACATCGAACAATACACGTTTAAGTAAACCCTATGTAAATGAGCCCCCCTGCCACCGGTTCCTTCTGAAACTGAACCTCCGTTTAATGGAACCCCTGTTTGACTGAACCTCCGTACGACGCGACCCCCGTGCAGTTCAAACCTGTTCAACTGATCCCATATTCAACTGAGCTGATGTTCAAATTAACCTCCGTTCAACTCAACCCCTCGGTGTAACTCAAAACCCATTATCCAAAGACTCGTTCAAAGAAAGAAAAACGAGTAGATGAAAACCTTGCTTGAAACAATCATCATAAGATGGCTACTAAAGAGTTTAGCATATGAACACAGGCAGTTCATCCTCCTATGAATCTGTTGTGGGTTGATAAAGCATGCAGAGATTTTAGTAAATGCTTCTCAATTAGCCCCATAACATTTCGGGGTATTGCCAGCTCCCTGTGTTTTACAGTGAAATCCAAATTAAACCTTGCATTGTGAAGTTAGATAGTGAAAACATCTTTTTTCCTCCAAGATACTGACATTTGTAGCGTATTGTCTATAAGATGACTGTGACGAAACCACCTTGACGCAAGTACGTGCAATGTAAACATAAAAGGATGTGCATGCCACTGCAGTCATCAAAGCTGATCGTCGCTGTCTGTGAAATTAGGATTTTCAACAAATCACATTGTAATCTCCTGTAGGTCATTACTAACATATTCTTGTTGACACAAATGACATTGAACTTAGTCACTTGTCCTCCTTTGTAGATTCTCTTGGTTTTAGTATTTTGTTTTTAAGTAGTCTGGCGGCGGCGTTGCCCGCGCCCGGGCAGGCGTCCAGAACGGTTTTTGTTTTTGTGTGCACTTTACGACGCGGCTGTACTGGCGCAGTTCCTTTTCATAGTAAATCTCCACCCAAAGTTCGCCCTGCAGATACTTTGTCTCAATCATGGCCAGCGCGATGTTGGCTTTCACTGCGGGCGACCACATGGCTGAGGTGACGTAACCGACTTCCTGAGTGCAGCGTTTGTTCGAATAAATGTACGAAGCATCGGCAATTTTGGGAAAAATGAAAAGTTTTATATTTTGTACATTGCTGCTCTAAGGTTATCTCCATGTTGGATTTTATTGTACATTTTTCATGAAGTTCACGTGCCATTATGGGGGTCTAACCCTTTTGCTTAACCTCAGTCTTTGCTAGATGTTTCAATAATCTACTTTAAAATTATGAAATTTGGGCTATTTAGGACCACCATGAATGATAGATTTGAATTTTATAAACACTGCGATCAAATCTTTCGTTTTGGAGATAAAGGCAACATCAAAACTGATAAAATCTCTGATATTTACAGCAGCAAAGAGGCCGAGAAACTGCGCGACGACATTCGCCGCGATAAATGCCCGACGTGCTGGATGAACTGTTACTCGCCCTATTCGATGATGCAGCATCCGTTCAAGTCATTGGCCGCGCCGACAAAGAAAAGTGTCGCTGAGACCAATTAGTCAGATGCTCAGGTCTTTGGACAGGCCGCCCCTTCGAACTTAAACACAGTGAATGGCTGCTCGGCTTCCACCCGAACTCTAAAAGGTTTACTGATTATTTGGTAGAGATGCCTGAGCTCACAGTTTCAGCAAACTGAATGTTTTAATCTCTTTTACCTTTAGAGGAGTCTCGGGTCTGTGACATCAAGTTATGGTCGGTGGCCTTCTATGTTATTTCATTAGGGGAGCAAAGAGTGCCATTCGTGAAACATCACAATAATCTTTCACTTATTTACTGCAGATCACTACGCTTGATAGAAAGAAAAGGCTCATTGTCATCCCAAATAGGAAAGTTGATTTTATATGACTTGAGAATAAAGATCTTTCACGAGGCATCAGGAAGTCAAAAATAAGTATAACTTGCTAACGGCTAATATGGTCAATAAAATGCGCAAGTAAAGCTTGCTTCGGAGTTTCACAATTTCATTATTTTCTGCCTTAACTTTGTGTTTGTCGTCTGTTTTGTGTTTTGTGTCTTGAAAGTTAACTTGATTTTGTTAGTGCCACCGATAGTGAAGACCCAATGACATGACATTGTGTCTTTTTTCACCAGGACAGCGCCGCGAAACTGGTGGCGCAATGCGGCGGTCCGGATGCCCACCGCGCGCTGCGGGACAGCGGCACCGGCTTCGACCGGAACCGCCAGAAGGCGGTGGCCGATGCGGGCTGGATATCGATCATGGTACCCGAACGCGACGGCGGTCTTGGCCTCGGGCTTTACGAGCTGGCCCTGGTGCTGGAGCAGGCCGGCCGCGGTTTGATGACCGAACCCATCGCCGCCGCCTCCATCTGCGCCTATGCCATCGGCGAGCAAGACCGAGAAGGGTACACGAAGAGCATTGTGAGGAAAAGATCTACACAACGAATTATATGTAGAATACGTTTATTATTGCCTCGAGTTGGTGAAGCATTCTACCTAAGACATAGTCTAATACATCAGCCTGTCAGAACATGAGATGAACTCAAAACCATTAATAATCAGCACAGTATGACACTTACCAACAGGCTGCAAAAACATATGGATCACTTGAAGCACATAATGAGGCAATATTAATCATGGAAGAAGCAGATCTGTCTGGGAATTTCGCGGGAGCGATGTCTGGTTCAGAGCAAGACCAGGATGGTCAGGGTCAGTCAGATGTCACCACGTCTGCTCCTCCGCTCCCACTGCCCTGCCTCACCTGCTCCGCCCCCGGCAAAGTGCTTCTTACAGGGGGCTACCTCATCCTCTACTAACCCAACGCCGGCATTGTGCTCACGGTGTCCAGCCGCTTCCGATCGTCTGTGGCCCCTCTAGATGCCGCGCTGCGCTCCATTCCGTCGCTACAATCAACAACTCGGTATTTCATTTCTTTGATATTTTGCATATCATTTTAATAATACGATATTCTAGATTAGGCTTTGCTAATACTCTTCTTCCACAATTTCAAGCAAACTGGAATAATCCGTTTCTAATGACCTGCTACATCCTCAACCAATCTTCTGCAATTTTTGAATTGATTCCTCATTAAGCAGACGTCTACAGGAGGTTGAGATAAGGATGCATACTCTGTCCGCAAGGTTATAAATACGATATCAATACCCTATGGATGCTAATAAAAATGATTATAAATAAACGAGTTTGCATTATATTGATTTTAAGAAATTATTTGAATAATACGGATATAAGTATAATATTACTAGTGAATAATTTTTATCAACGTTGCATTTTATATGTTAGTAATTGAGATAGAAAATGCAAATAGATTATAAGAAAAAAACAGTAGTTTTAGAAATAGAAGATGGAACCGAAATTTATATATATAAACCTAATTCTTAAGAAGTTTGGCCTGCAAAATTTGTAAACTGTTTTAGCAAATATTATAAAGTAAAAAACAAATTTAATTGTTCTGAACTATTTACAAAACTGAAAACTTGAAAGCACCCTGTTTAATCTTTTTTCCAAGTTTATACATTGTTTCCTTACGTTAATTTTCGCATAATCAAAAGAAAAAATAAGTTCAACAAAAAATTTTAATAAAAGAAGAGAAATTTCCTCACACTGAAGAATTTCCAATAAGGAACAAAAAAAAATCATCCCAAATTAATAATCTGGTTCTTTTACGGGGTTTTACTAACTATTTTAGAGGTGTACCGGATATCCGGCAAATTGGAGATCCGGCACCGGAATATCCGGCCAATCGGATATCCGGTACACCCTTGAACTATTTCATGAAATCAGCACAAGAAACTCTCACCAAATGTCCTTGAATTAATAACAACTTTAACTAGAATTAAAATTGAAATTTGAAGTGATGTAGGAAACTCGATGGGTTCTCATAAATGAGAAATATACTTTGACTTATTGTTTTAGTTCAAACAGAAGTGGTCCCAAAGAAAAACAATTCAGTGAGACTTTGTGTGGACCTCACTAAGCTCAATAAGTCGGTTTGACGCAAGAACATCCAACTTCCAAGTGTTGAAGATACACTTCATCGACTTACTGGAGCAAGAGTTTTTTCGAAACTCGATGCCAATTCTGGGTTTTGGCAGGTACCCTTGAAAGAGAGTTCGTGACACTTGACTACATTCATGATACCGTTTGGGAGATTTTGCTTTAACCGGTTACCTTTTGGTATTTCGCGACGCCAAGGTCAAGCCGAGCCAGGTCGGCGGCCTGATCTCACGGCTCAAGAGCCAGATGGTCGGGCCGGGGGAGTACGAGGGAGCGCGGTCGCCGATCGAGCACATGGCCGCTCGGGTGTATCCGCTCTACGAGGACAAGCTGCGACAGCTCGGCGCGATGGACTTCGACGACCTGCTGAATCGATTCCTCGAGCTGATGAAGGGGTTCCCCGAGGTCGCGGACCGCTATCGGGCACGGTTCGAGCACGTGCTGGTCACAAGTACTCAAGCAAGACCAAAACGCATGGAATACCTATAATTGTATGTTTTATGAATAGAAGACCTTTGGCAAAGAAATTCTGTAATGACAGATACCAGCTGGTTGTTTTAGATCACAGCAAAGACGTCACAGACAATGAAATTACATATACAATTGAAGACTGGAGGTCAGCTGATTTTGATGAAGTAGCTTAGAATATAGTTTTCCATGAAGAGGTAATATGATTTTAACTTGTGTTCATTATGTTTTTGTTGCTAATGGAGAGGGGCTTCAAGCATCAGTCCATGATTTTCTAAAGAGCAGCTACCAAGCTACCTACTGGACCGTCTTCCACGATACAGATACGATATCATCGGGAGGTGGCTACTTTGATACCCTTGGCCGACTTGGGGCGATCCACCTGGGATCTCAGCTCCTTGGAGATGACTTTAATTTGCAGCGCTACGCCCTCTCGCTCAAAGAGCTAAAGGCCTGGTGTCCAAACTCGCTTGTAATCCGCTTAGCTGATGGAAGGACGGGACGAACAGCCGACGGCGCAGTGCACCGGCTGTCATACCGAGCATCTCGGCCAACAGGCTTCGATCACGCCGGTGACCGACGGCCAGTGCGCCGCCTGCCATACGGAGAAGTTCGACAATTTCGCGAAGTCGCACCCGCCCTTCAGCGGCAACTTCCCCCATGGCTCGCCCAGGACGATCAAGTTCCCCCATGGCGTCCATTTCACCCAGCACTTCCAGGACGCGCGCTATGCGGAGAAAGCGCCTGAGAACTGCCAGGCCCCAAAAACATAGCCCTGCAACGCAGCCATAATGTCTTCGCGGTTGCCGAGATGGTGGCGTACCAACGGACGCTTCAGCCCGGCTTCTTCAGCAATCTGTGCGAGCGACGCCCCTTCAATGCCGTAGCGCGCGACGCAGCGAATAAGGGCCTGCATCACTTGCTCATAGCGATCATCACGGTTTGAGGGGCGACCAACCATCTCAGTTCCAGTAAAGCAGTGAGAGCGTTCTAGATGCATCCTGTCCCGTGACCGAATTACAGGGTTCGATGAACCTACCACAATCGATTCAGAAAAGTTATCACAAATATTCCTGCCAAATCGAGTGGAATTTAATGTTCATTAAAAATCATACTCTTTTTCCTCATGTTGCTATCTTTTCTATAAAATAGTACCTACGACTACTACGACAACCACCACAACCACTACAACAACCACCATAACAACTACAACTACCACAACCACAGCAACTACCACGAGTACAAGTGAGTTATATGCGTCATTAACGAATCCTAATCACAAGCCAAATCGCTTTTAGCCAATATTAGAGAGCAAAAGCCTGCGTCTGAACTAGAACAAGAGTCTGCAAACTTAGTTGCGACTTCACGCAACGTACTTTCTGACTTCGTCACTAAATATCCTCAATGTAAGGACTATTTAGATGCGTTAGATAAAGCCGCTGATTTGATCCCATCGCTACCATTAGAAGAAATTGAAAGTGGTTACCATGAAGATGGCAAACTGCCTAAGTATAGCGATCCAGTGTGTTACCACTCAACGGTCTGTAGATTGTCGCTTTGCAAGCCCCCATTTCCTCCTCGTATCCATGTGGTCTTGAATTTCTGATAGAAAGAAAGTAAGGCCAGTTCACTCGTGTGAACACACAATCCGATACGCTGTCGCCACGGAACCTCTCTCTCGCACAGACAGCTTCGTTTTGGTTTTCATTATGAACATTGTTGTTGTTGTTGTAAAGAGACGTCCACACAATCGTGGTTGTTATGCACAGCGGAGCGTAACGGAGTCGTGGGACCCCATTTGGCAATAGCTATACTGTACTGTCAAGGTTATCATTTAAAAGTTGAAAATCATTTATTGATTTCTTGAAATTTTTATTTCAAGAATTTTGGAAAAAATGCATACAGCATTAAATATTTTAAACAATATCTAGAAAACTATGTTCTTTACTTTCATCTATAAAACAGCATGTTTTCTTTTTTACAACATTACATGATAGACGACAAGAAATATAAAAGGAAAAATCAAATAAATTGGTAAATATACCATTATAAAAAAAATAAAAAAATAAAAATACAAAAAGATAAACACGCATCCGTGATCTTCCATCTGGTAAACAACACAAAATTCCACATTTTAAGAGGTCTAGACTTTTTGGGGGTATATCACTCTATTAAAAAACCAGGCAGATTTTCTCAGCCTCGTAACTGCTGATGGGTAAAATTAAATTTAATGAATTTTATATACTTTGAATCAACCTAAAAAGCCAATTCTTTTGGTTTACCGGCATTATTTGAAAAACAATCAGAAATACTCTGTATTCTGAGTGAATAGTATAAAAGTGTGCTTGTGTAAATATTATTGAACTTTGTTTGATTGTCTTTTGGTTATAAATAAATGTTGATTTGTTTGAACTTTCCAGAGAGTTGGGAAAGAAAAAACAAGGCTTTATCAGTTCTGATGAAGAAAATATGATATTGGATGATGAAGCTGATAGAAAGCAAGTAAGTATGACTAAATAATATCCAAAGATTCAATCTAGCTCTTGATTTTTGAGCAAAGAAAAAAACATCAAGGTACTTCATCAAACCTTCCAAGCGGTCACCATTGACCTTGGGGAAACCTGCTTCGATAATCGCTTCGGTCCATGGTTTCTTCTCTCCCATCATCTTTCCCATCAGGTCACCGAAGGCGGAGTTGACCTTCTGGATCCTTCCGTCGTCATCAGTTGATTGTGCCACTAGAGCTCGCACAGCAGCGCGGGAGGCCTCGACGATCTTTGTGTTCAACTCAACGTCCTCCAAGACACCATTGTTGTTTCCACGGTAGAATCCGCCAGACGTCTGGCTTCTTCCATATCCACTTCACGAAGAATTTTTTTGACCTTCGGGATGGAATGGGGTTCCATGCTCAATTCATTGACCCGTCCCAAGCCCAAAAGAAGATACGTCGCCAGAGGGTCGCCCCCCAGTTCACCGCAAATGGACACCGGTTTGTCCATTTTTTCAGAAACCTGAAAAATATGTTGCAGGGTTCTTAATATCGCAGGATGAAAAGGCTGATATAGATGCGCCACATGTTCATTGGTCAGAAGTATCGATGAATTCAACTTTATTAAAATTTCATTGTTGCAAACTGACTGAAAAAGGGTCTAAAACGTTGAGCAAGTTGTAAGGACTCTTCGTACACAGAGCAATACTCAATGGGCGTTTTACCTCTCTCAAGAGTTATAAGACATCAATTTTCAAACAAATACTGAAGATTTTCAGTCCCATGGCAATACATGTGCAGTGGATATCTCTCACTCATGAACAATCGTATTTTCTTTATTGATCAGTGCGAGGAGTCCTCAGGCAGCAGCCTTAGCCGGTATGTCGCTGTGCAGTCTCCCTTCCCCCACCCATCCCTATGCGTCTTGTCTAACCGGTTCATTGATCCCTTCAGGCAACCTACCTCAAGCGCAACAGCAGCCTTCACTGTTCAACGGCCTCGACCAGCGGCCATCGTTCGACCCGGACGTCGAGGCCGACCGCCTTGGCCTGCTGCGAACGACCTCCTCTTCCTCCACATCTTCATCCTCAAACTCCGCCTTTGTCCTTCCGTCGCACAAGGTGCTGGTTCGGTGGACGCGGCTCTCGCCCTGGTGAATGGCGAAGATGTCGACCAGAAAGTCTACATCCCGTTCCAGCTCGTAACGCCTGACAATGTTGCGGACTTCCTAGCCCGCAACTGATCGGCTCGCACGCATATGATTTCGGGACGTCGCCAAAGAGGTGACGTCCCGTGATCGCGACCATGCTGACGAAAGTGCACAAGGCACTGGGAGGGGATTGATATTATGGCAGAAGCAGCGGACGGCATTGGCGAGCGTTGCGGCGGCGAAGGAAGTACCAATATTCGCCAGTGCCAAAAGAACAGCAAATACGCTCAGTGCAATGACTACTTTCTTGAGATTAACTGCCTTTTTCTGCTCTTCCTGGAATTGTTGCATGAGTGTGTAAACCTTATCGTGCGACAAGTATCCCAAATTCTGCGTGTCCATCTGACGAAGCTTTTGTTCTGTTGGATCGAGATAACCCTTATTTCCGCGATCGTACTGCTGTGACACCACCGAAAGCCTCGCATAATGATATTCGGATGCACCAGAGACAGGATGATGTCGGCAAACGTCGTGGGTTCACGTTCGGCGATGTGTTCGGGTACCGCCAGCGTCTCCGTATTGATATCGGCACCCGGTTGCAGCAGGTTGACGATGACGAGACCGGAGAAAACCGCAAGTGCGGTTGTGCACGCATAGTACAGGACAGTAAAACCACCCAGTCGTCCGAGCTTGCGGATATCACCTAGGCTGACAATACCGCTGATCACGGCCGCCGCGATCAATAGGGAGCAATGCTGTCAGCTGCTTCTTACGAGGGTACAAGTGTACTCGTAAATCACTGAGGGGGAAACTGATTAATATTCTTTCCATAAACACTGATTATCAACTTTATTGCAACATTTTGGAAGGAGAACGTACTGGCTTCCGTGAAGATTTCACCTCTCAACTTCTGTTTGAACACTGAATCTCCATGCATAGACCGCTCTACTTGGCGGACACTAAGAATATTGATTTTTATAAGAACAAAAAGTAACTTGTTGCGAAAAATAAACAAAAAAAAGGTAAAGAATATGTCAAAAGTATGGGTCAGAGTATTTAAACACTTTCGTCAAGACTTAAGAAAAGTCTTTGCTTTTTTTATAGTTCGAAAATGATTCCTGACTTCCCAAGAGCCTAAAGTAGCTTCTTGGGGCTCTTTAGGAGCTAAAAGTTCGAAAAAATTATGACAGATTTTCTCACATCGAGCAACTGTAGGGATTTTTGTGTGTGCAACTTTAATGCCGGTTTATTAACGGATCTCTATTACGAAAGCGCCAGAACGGTCCGGATGTCACCAGCACGTCGGACCCTTGATCAGGCCGCACCGTCGTGCCCGCCCTGTGCAACGTCACAATCCCCCAGACCATCAACGCAATACCTACTGCACCAAACGCCAAGCCGACGGCGCGAGCAGCAAAATCATCGAGGCCAGGCCAAGGCAGGGGGAACAGTTGTCCAGCCGCCCAAGCAACAGCGATCGCACTCAGCCACAGTAACGGCGGCCACGGAAACGTCGAAGGCGGTCAGACCTTCAATTCGCTGCGCGTCGAGCAGTCTGTCGAAGACATCACGCTTCGCGTGTCGGAAGAAGGTTATGCCTTTGCTCGTGTCCGTCCGCGTGGTGCTCGTGACTACGACAACAACACGATCTCCCTGATCTACTACATCGAAGAAGGTCCTCGCGCCTACATCGAGCGGATCAACGTGATCGGCAACGACCGTACCCGTGAGTATGTCATTCGCCGCGAGTTCGACATTGCTGAAGGCGATGCGTTCAACCACCTGAATTTTTCATTTTTCATTGTCATGGCCTCAGGACTTATAGAACAATTAAAATTGTTATTATTACTGAAATGTTATTGTTATTATGTCAAACAAGTCTTACTTTTTCACAATTTTGGATCAATATATTGTACAAGGGATGCTCATATAAACTTAAGAGGGCTCATTTGACTGGAAATCGAAAGTTCTAGTTCACTTTTTCAGATTCAAAAGAGATCCTAGGGCAACAAGCCCCCCATACCCTTTTTCTCCAAACCGCCATGCTATCTACGGCTCTGAAAGTCGGCAGTCAGCTATCTCTCCGATCGGTTAAGCACCGAAACCTGTTGAGGGTGCCTACGGTACTCACCCGCCTCGTGGTGTTGTGTTCTGGTGTCCCACCCTTTGGTTGTCTTCATTGATCGATTCACTGTCGCCAGCGATTTTCCCCCGGAGATCGTGCTCGGTAAATCGAAAGCCACTAGCTGGGAGACATCTGACCATGGCATGGAGATAATCCTGCCGATCATACCCTCACTTGGTCCGCATCATATGGATGAATTTGTCCGAGTATGGTCGGAGTATGATCCGTCCGCATCGTAAGTGTTGAACGTTTTATTTATTTTTGATGTCACACTATTCTTTTCCTTTTGAAAACGACAGCTGTTTTCCAATATGTTGTATACTGTCCAATCGATTGGCAATGTAACCGGAGTAAACTTAGGAAATAGCTACATCAAGATGGCTGATAGTATTTGAAACTTTTCTTCGTTTATAATCATTATGCATATAGACACCTAAAGTAGATATATCGCGAGAATCAAGAAAGTTATGTAGGTGATTTTCGCTTGAGAGACTTCATTTAAGATTCCTATTCATAAAACCATCTAGATGCCTATCAAAGCAATAGCAATGTTCCTTATATTGCTAGGCTTTTAGAATTGTAAAAATCCCAAAAACTTGGCCTTATTGTGTTCAAACTAAACGATAAACTCTTTTTCACAACATTATGGAGATAAAAGTAAAGAATGTCTATATAATATAGAGTATTTTCGCCTTCAAAAGATCAAAAATCAACAACATCAAGAGAATCTGGTGAAGACGAATCCTCAAAAAGATTTAGAAAGCTGTCCGGAAAGAAAGCGCAATCTTGCAACTTTCAGTGACAGACACAGAAAGGCTGTAAATAGTGATAACCATGAGAGGGTGCATACGAGAATGCTTAGCATAAATAGAGACAAAGAACAAGCATTTCAGCCTAGTAGAAGTAGATGTATTACGCTATGCAGGGGTAGATCCAGAGGAACCTTGGAAATTTCTTATATTTTTCCAGTCAATACCTTTAAAGAAAGGATGCATCATAATTTCAGCTACACCATTGATACCTATATTTTAAAATAATTATATTAAATGAGTCATAATATAATAAAAGTAATAAAGGTTATTAACTTACCTAATCTTTCGCTCTAATCATTAATTAATTTTTTAATTAAATCAGTAGCGGCATATGATAAATTAGCTTCAGAAGGAATTGTTAAGGTTTATCTCCATCTTAAAATTTTTTAACATGTAGGAGGTGGAAAACTAAATGAGAAAATACAACGTGAGCCTAAATTTTCAAAAGGGTGTATATTATTGATAGTTGTTGATATTATTCTGAAAAAAAATACCTTTTTCATTTTTTCTCTTTTTTAACTTTAAGAAATCCAATATTATTAGGGTTTTAATGAATTTCCCAGTAGGCGAACTAAGCACAGACCTAGTGGCGCACAACCCAGGGGACGCAATAAATTATCACTGACTTTGTTTTTTTCTTGACAAAAACTGGACTACGACCGACTCGCCGGCCTCGTCCTGCTATCGAACGCGAGCTGGAGACAGGTCACGATTCTCCGCGCGTACGCCGCGTACCTCCTGCAGATCGAACCGGGTCTTCAGCGCCACAGTGTCTTCGACGGACTCTTGCGATACCCGAAGGTCGCCGAATCCTTGCTCGAGCTTTTCGAGTCGCGCTTCGACCCATCACTCAACGACAGCGCTCGCGAGGAGAGACAAAAGACGGTCGTCGCCGAACTTCACGAGCGCATGGCCGAGGTTTCAAGCTCCCATCTCCAAAAATGTTGAATTCTGTATTTTGCATGAAGAAAAATCACGAATGCGTGTCTTTTTTTTTTTTTTTTTCACAGGGGTCACAGTACCGGAAAAATAGTACTGCAAAATCAGGAGAGAAATCATTTAAAAGGAAATTAAAAGTTTTAGTGCCCTGTTAAGTGACCAAAAAGATTGGAGGGCAACTAGCCGCCTTCAACGTCCCTTTTCCCCAAATTCAGCTGATCAAGATTTTGATACACTGGTTGCACTTTTGACCAAACGGAGAGATCGTATGCTGGATAGGATGCCAAAGCAGTTCAAAGACAGCATATGAGCTGTATACCAAACAGAATAGGAGACAGGACATAAAGACTATTAACAAAGTTTCAGAAGTGGAGGTGAAGCATATGGACTGTTGATTAATGAGGGTCTGAGATTAAGTTTTTGCATCATTGACCAAAGGGGCTAGACATGGGGTAAATGGGCCGCTGACCAAAGAAGTTTGGAAACAATTATACCCAGCGTACTACATCTAAAACTCGATTCTAGAATGAAAGTGGAATAAGTTACAGCAGAACCTTCATGCCTATATGGGCCTTCATGTTACGGACACATATGGGACCATCTTTATTGCCCGTTGTAGGTTTCCGTCATTCGGAGGTTTCCATTGTTATGGAGGTTTCCGTTAATCGATGTTGCACTGTATTTCTCTTTTTGAACATCCAACACGGGTAAAACTTCGTCTTAAGAGTTAGACAAAATGCACAAAAATGCTGACCCTGTGTTTTGCAGTACCAGCCAATATGCTTGCGAGCGATACGTACTCCAAGGTATTCGCCATAAAAATCATAAAGGCCGAGGAGATGGCGGCGCAGGATCTGTGAGACTTCCAGGTTATCTATGCCGGGCAGGTGCTCGCCGTTTTCCAGGAAATAGCTGATCTCCCTGAAAATCCACGGTCTGCCCTGTGCGGCGCGACCAATCATAATCGCATCAGCGCCGGTATACTTGAGTACCCGGGCGGCTTCTTCCGGACACCGCATCGGCAGCGGCGCGGCTTGGCGTGGTGACGAACTGCGCGGCGCCGAGTTCGCGCTGCACGGCGCGGTCGCGGTTGGCAATGCCGACGCGCAGCTTCCACACCGGGTTGTCGATCGACTGCGCGGCACAAGGACCGCACGCCTCGCGCAGATCGCCCGACGGACAGGTGATCCCATCGGGAGGCCGGCGAAAGAACCGCGGGCACGTGGCCCAAACGTCGTGCAACGTCGCGACGGTCGCGACACCGCGACGGCAATGCTCTACTGAAAACAAAATATTTTTTAAACAATTTTTCTTATATAAATACCATATTGAAAACAAAAACAATACTATATAAACAAAACACAACTTATTACGAATAAACAAATAAATAAAATAACAATAAACAAATAACCAAATAAACAAAACCTAACTTAGTAGCTGACACCGCGGATGCTATGGACTCAGGTTTACCATCCCAGTAGTATGCTAAAGATGGGTTCAGACAGCACACCTTATTTAGGCCTTGCCTATGCTTCTTCCCACGGCCCGGAGGATCTGGGTCGAGTTAGGATCCGCCCCGTGAACGACCTCCCCCTCCACTACCGTGCCACCGTGCGCACCCTGGTGCGCTTCGCGGCCGCGATGACGATCGTGGGCCTGCTGACCGGCGTCCTGTTCCAGGAGTCGACCAAGAAGCTGGCCAAGGACATGGACCCCGCCCTGCGCGATGCCGCCTCCCAGGGCCTGGCCCTTGTCCACGGCCACGTGATCACGACGACCGTCCTGCTCCCGCTTCTCGTACAACAACAAGGAAGGCCGCTGCTCGGTCTGCGAGGGGCTCGGGTTCCGGCGCATCGGGCTGCACCTGATGGAGGACGTCGAGCTCGACTGTCCGGCTTGCGGCGGCGGGCGCTATGCGGCGGAGACGCTCGAGGTGAAGCACCGGGGGCGCGACATCGCCGAGGTGCTCGGGATGACGGTGCGCGAGGCCGTGGCGTTCTTCGAGGGCGACAAACCGATCCACGCGATCTGCCGGGCAATGGACGAGCATCAAGAAGGCCCTAAATGTTCCCATCTACGTTCACCCCCTCGACGCTGAAAATTTAAAGAGCCCTGGAGCTGATGGCCTACCCTCGTTCATGGAGATGGAAGGGATCGAGCCTGACGCACTTTTAGAAGATGGGCAAGTGCTCACTCTTGCCAGCTTTGAGATCAGAGCGATTCATACACCTGGTCACTCTCCAGGTGGAGTTTGCTTCTACATCGAGGCAGAAAACTTCCTCGCTTCGGGAGACACGCTCTTTCAAGGACCTCATCGCGCGCGGCCAGGCCTTCATTCGTGCAATACGCCACGGCGGGTGCGTATGACCGTAACGGGGATCGGAACGACGGCATTGCCGCCGTCAAACCGGACTTTGGAACATCTTGAAACACACACCGCGCCCCTGTCCCGGCAGGCGTCTCTCGTTTCAAGAATGATTCCAACATAGCACGTCACTCGACGACGCAAAGGACTATTATCACGGGTTCGTGAACATTAGTATCCGGACGGTGCGCGGGACGCAAACACCTGCAGCGGATTGAGATTGGAGAACAAGGTCGTGAGCCCGCGGTCGTCCACGCAATCGCTCGCCCTCTCCACGGACTCCGAGCACAGTCCCCCGCCCGGCGGAGCCCACGGACACGCGCACGCCATCTTTGCCATGAGCAACGTATCGGTGCCTGAACGCACCACGACGCCGCCGGCCGTGTCCGTTGAGCCGTCAGCACGGCACACGGCGGGAGCGCGGACAAGCGTGGCCAGCAGTGTCAGCAGTGTCAGCACCAGATATCGCCACCATTGCTCAAACCATTCCGAGTTGCAATCTCCCTCCCAACTGTTGAACTTAAAAAAGTCATGGACCTCTTTCCACTGTATATTCCCAATAAGAGCTTTATTGAAAAGGTCCGGATGGAGATGTTTCATGATGCACAAACCGGCAATCATCGGACCAAGCTTCAAATGATTATCCGCTAACGAGCGCACATTCAGCAAAAGATGCACATGTATTCTCTCTATCGTCCTGAGTTGTATATTATTTAAATCAGCTTGTGCTTCTCGACGAGCTGGCGGCTCTGCTCGGAGACGATGGGCGAGACGGCGACGAGGCTGGCGCCGCGCTCGGTGATGCGCTCGTGCGCCTTGTGCAGAGCGTCCAGCTCCGCGTTGCAGTAGGGTCACCAGTGGCCGCGGAAGAAGGTCAGGACGAGCGGGCCGTTCGAAAGCAGCTCCGCGAGCGAGACGTTCCGCCCGTGGGTGTCCGGAAGCTCGAAGGCGGGGGCGTCGTCACCTTCGGAGATCGCGATACGTTACTTCAGACGTCATTGAGAATGTAGGTATACAACTTAACATCTATGACACAGGCGATGTTTCTGTAGAACATGTAATTCATGAAATTCATGAAGTGATTGAAGATGCAGAACTTGCAGCAGTAGCTGCAATGTCTGAAGGAGATGGTCCAGTAATGAAAGAATTGCCACCAAATCATATTGATATGCCAGTAGGTTCTGGCGTACCAGGATGTGAGGTAGATAATTGGTGTTACATGCCAGGTGATCTACATAGAATTCTCTGTCTTGTCTTGCATATCCCATGTATGGAATTACTGCAGTAACATCAGATGACTTTTCTTTTGCTTTTGAAATTAGTGATAAGGTATGAACAAGATTTGTGTCAACAGGTGGATGGATTGAATGCACAACAATTGTCTTGGTTTTTGACAAATTTCCTTGTAGCGTTATTTTACTTTCTCCATCTGGAAAAGTTCTTACCTCTGATTTGACAAAGTTAGCGTTTAGTCTTTTAGATAATTTCTTTGCAAGGGCGCGGGCTGGGGCTGTGTGTCGGCGTCGGGGAGGGGGACGGGCGCGGGGCGTCGTGGGTCGGCGTTTCGCTGGGGGGCGTCGTCGTCCTGGGGGTCGGCGTCGACGATGGCCGGGCCGGGCCGGCGCTGGCGGTTACCGGTGTTGGGGACGGACTGCTCGATGCGGACGCTGCGGGGCTCGACCTTGGTGGTGGTGCTCGTGCCGCCGGGCATGACGTACCGCGTCGAGTTGAAGGCGGTCCCTTCCATCACAAAGAAAGCGCCAGGCTCGCTGCACATGAAGGGGAGAAGGAGAAACGTGGTTGAGCATGGAGAAGTGCACAGCGGTGTGTCGGGGTTCGGGCGAAGGAGAGAGGGCGAAGAAAAGATGACGCAGGATAACGCACTCCATCCAACTCGCCAGATCAGCAAGCTACGCTGCGAAACGAGCGGCGAAGACCTACACAAGACGATCAAGATGTCACTGAGAGCTGCCCAATCCGATCCGTCATGCATTTCATGCCGTTTGGCGTGCGAATGTTGAAAAGCGGGAAGTCCTCACGTCGTTCGGCGTGATACGCTCGGTAGTTGTAGATTTTTCGGGTGTCCTCAGGCGCACTGGCTGCCACGCCGTAGCGATTGCAGCTACCGATTGCGGTAAGTTGGGCCTCGGCGCGTGCGGCATCGGCCCTTTCTACGTCCAGGAGGTCGCGCAGGGGTTTGGCCTCTTTGACGGCCTGCAGTTGTTGATGCTTGGAGGGGTTCCGCTCTCGCTCTTCGACTTCCGCCTCGGCCACAAAAGAAGGCTGAGCTCGCCCAGGCTGATAAACATCGGCTGGCCAAAATCGCGAGCTGTCTGGCGTTAAAACTTCATCGATCAAGATGATCTCACCGTCGTACCAACCCCACTCAAACTTTGTGTCCGCGATGATGATCCCATGCCTTGCAGCCAATTCGCTGCCACGTTGGTAGACGGCCAAGCTAAGCTCACGTAGCTTGGTCGCGACCTCGTCGCCGAGTGCCCCCGCCATGACTTCAAAGCTGACATTCTCGTCCACTCATTGCTCATTGTTATCGTCGCATCGCCTCACGCACCTGAGCGTATTGAGCGAGATAGTCGAGGCCAGTAATCGTCAGCCGAAACTTGCCGCTCTTCGTGAATTTCCCGATCGCCGTTCCGAGCGATGCAAGACTCTTTCTCGACACGCATGTTGCTTTCCGCACCAATTCCTCACTGCAGACGCGCGGGGAGATGCTCAGGGGAGCAGCTGGGGCGACAAATCAGCACACGCATGCCCGCACCTGACGTAGTACGAAGTTTCAAGCTCCTATTTCTAAAAATGTGGAATTTTATATTTTTGCCAGAAGAAGGATCATGGTTGCATGTTTATTTATTTTTTTTTCCATGGGTGATTGTATAAACCTAATGTCCCTAGAACATTGCAAGAGGGCTCATTCAAACGGAAATGGAAAGTTTCAGTGAACAAAAAAGTGCTGAGCCCTTAGGCCCCCTCCCACCCTCATTTTTTCCCAATGTCACCCAGTCAAAATTTTGAGATAACCATTTTGTTCACACCAGACTTGTTCAGGTCTATTAGATGACTGAGGAGCATAGTCTCTCTTTTATTTTACAAAATAATCAAACCAATGCTTTGGGTGTCACAGCTGA
Source organism: Alatinidae sp. Z8VKAUB7J3 (assembly GCA_010016025.2). Lineage (NCBI taxonomy): Eukaryota > Metazoa > Cnidaria > Cubozoa > Carybdeida > Alatinidae > Alatinidae sp. Z8VKAUB7J3. Next base: position 173,563,580 of record JAAAKM020721499.1, on the reverse strand, counting down.
AAACTAGGCCAATGCATTTGGTCTTCAAAATAAGAACATGTAAAATTTGGGTGAAAAGGTTCTTACATAAAGGAGTAAATATTGAAGATTTCAGGCTGTATGTTTTTATTCGAGGAAGGTTCTTATATGCGGGGTTTTACTGTATTTTATGTGGATGACATTCCCTCGCGGCTCCCCGCGAAGCGCGGATCGACCTCGATGCGATAGCTGCCCTCCTCGTGCCGGGGCGGCTCGGGCCCGCCCGCTTCCGCCACCCACTCCGCGAAGACCGTCGAGAGGTCCGTACGACAGGTGACCGGCGAGGCGCTGCCCTCGGCGTTCTTGATCGGGCTGAACTCCATGCGCCGCTCGACCTCCATCGTCACGCTGCTCTTCGACTCCCCGAGGGCGTCGAAGACGAAGGTCTCGAACTTCACGCCGTCCCACTGACCCCGGTCCCAAACCAAATAACTGGTAACAACTGGGATTGAACCCATGCCACTTGGACAAAGAATTCTCACACCAGCGTGCTAACCACTTAACCATAACATACCGAAGATACCAAAACAATAGTGAATTCAGCAATTATGGCTCATTTAAATACTAACAGTCTACTATCACCTACTCAACATTAATTTTGTCTCAATCGGTCAGTTAACACTAACTTCATTGATACATACGACTATGTCGCAAAACTTATGGAAAGATACTACCCTACGCTTTTTAGTAAAGAGGACTGAATTGCTAACAAACTTTTGCCCTACAAGAATAAAACCATAGCTATTTGTAATTTGTTTTCTTAAATACAAAATGGTTACTAGGCATCAACGCACGTTAGACACCTGTTTCTGAATTGAATTAACAAAGGTGACACGAGATAATTATTTTTCTGTAAAATTGTACTTGACTTAATGAAGGTTGTACAATGATGTAGTAGAAAAGCAATATCAGGGGTGTTTCGAAAAAACTCCAATTTGTTCACCATAAACACAATGATGATACTTCTTAACCAGAAGCATCTAAATGCTGAAGCAAACACTCTACCAGATAAGGTTCAGGAAACAAAACTATATATTCCACAATTACAAAAAAATAGGTGCTGAGAGCTCATATTGAAATGCATGGACTTTCATTATGGCATCCTTCAAAGCTGGGTCAAAGCAGGCAAGATTGTTATTGCCTTACTACTGTTGCAATACTGCTGTTGTATAGGCCTAGTGCGACGATGAACGTCCACGAATTTGGCTTGGGTTTGGTGACCTGAATGGGGATGGTCTCAACGACAATGACTTCGTGGGTACCGTTTCGGTTGCTGATGGTTCAGATATTGATATTCGAGATTCGAACAGCATCACATTGGGTGATGTCACAACCGATTTCAACGTTGCCGAATTCAACCAGGTATACGTGGAAGCTGAAAACGGATCGATAACGTTCGATGGCGTCGTTACGATCATGGGTAATGATGGCGGCGATACGCCCGTACCATCGTACCGGACCGTAGCAGTATATGCAGTCTTTCCCCATTTGGCAAAGTTGGAGCCAATTTTCCCAAATCAAATTAAATTGACAGTGGAAACTAAAAAATGAGCCATATAGTATCGTAAAGGCAAAGATTATACTAATGGAACCTGACCCGTTTCTGTGGGTGCTTGAAGTTGTGCTGGTTTATTTTAATTTTGGCTAAATTTTGAAGAGTCTACATTACAGTGGAGGGGGGCGGGGGCAAACTGGGATCCACAAAAAAAGTTCGGTTTGCTCCGTAATGGAAACAAAATAAATTGCTTTAAAGACTGTCAACTGACGATTTTAAAAGATTTATGTAGGCATCAGTTTTTTTTTTTTCAAATGGATCGAAATTGCAAGGAAAATATAGTAGCGAAAAATAAACGTATTTCCAAAATAGTGAAGTTAAACTAAATATTATAAATATGTTTCTTCTAAGAAATGGTTTGCTTTTGTCCAAGAAATTTAATTAGTGCGAACACCTATTTCAGAGTTACACTCGTAAAATTGTCATCATATATTTGTATCAGTCACTGAGGGGGCGAATAAATTTGTCCAGTTTGACAATCCGGAAACAGATTCTACTCAAATAGCAACAAACATTTGTATTAGAAAGAGGAATTAATAGTTTTAGAAAGGTTACACGCTAAGGAAGTTTATCCACAGGGGTAAAGTAATTAATCTTTTTCTGGGGATGTTGTTTGTTTGGAATCCAAATATCTTGGGAATAATTATTGGATAGCCGTGATCCAGATAGCGGGGCTGATAAAGCGAGCAATTTAAGCCGAAGACTTAATCGTCGTTCATAATACCCAGCAGAGACAGTAGGTGAACAAACAGGTTATACACGTTCAGGTACAGGCTAACTGTAGCCATGATGTAATTTGTGTATACGCCGTTCACGATGTTGCTGGTGTCATACAGAATGAAACCAACCATCAGCAGTACAATTAGGCCAGAGAAGGCTACGTGTGCAGCGCCTACGTTTACACCAAACATTGGTAGTACCCCACTCAATTTTGTAACCTGCAGCAGAGGTCATGTTCTTCAGCCAAGACCAGAAGGGAACCAATTTAGAGCAAGAGAAGATGTGTTCAACAGATTCAGGTCTATCTTTACACATGTCACAGTAAATGTTGAATTCATCATTGTCACTAAAAAGCCTTCTTTTAATGTAACACTTTGAAGGAATAGCTTTATGAAGAGCAAGCCAATTCATTAATTGAACCTTTGGTTGGCAGTAAGTATTCCAACAGTTACAGAGAAACAATTTATTTTTAGCGTTGCATAAAACACGATCTTGTATCTGCTTCGAAGTTTCTCCTGTTTGATTACTACACATCACGAAAAAATATTGTCTAAAATAAACACATATATAATACATTTAAAGAGATCACTGCTACGTGTATAGACCATTGAGCTTTTCGTGGGCCAGATTTGAATTTTTTTTGTATATTTTATTATTTTCTTTTACCTGTTTCTTTAAAATCTGATTTTTGACCAGAGTGAAACGAGTTGCGTTATGCTTAGCAATGATCATTACCCGCGGAATGTTCCGTTTTGGATTGTGCATTTCCCCGGAGATGCCAACAATCAGATAGGCGCCGTTAGTGGCAAATTTCAGAAGAAAAACCGCGGTAACAAAGCCGACAATACCCTGCGGAAACATCGGCGTGAGCAGGCTTGTGTCAATTTGCGGCATGGCGAAACCTGCATAAACAGCCAACGCAGACAGCAGCAACAACACCAGCAACATCTGCACCCGTGAGGCAATGCGCAAACCAAACTTCGTCGCCTTCTTGTTCGGGTGGATCCTGCTTACAGCAATCGTCTCGCCGGCGATCGCATTCGTGGCCGGCGTCTTCGTGGATCACGGCGCGGCACTGCTGCGCTCGGTCGAGCCCGGATTCGAACTCGGTGCCCGCACGCGTCAGGGTGTGGCCCTGGCCCTGGTCGTCTCGCTCGCGCTCGCGAACGTGCGGGGGGTGAGACTCGGTGCCGCGGTGCAGAACCGGGCGATGTCGGCCAAGGTGCTCGGGCTGCTCATTGCCATCGCCACTCACGCCATCGTGGGTGGTGAAACTCCCATCCGTGGTCAGATAGATCTCGCCGCTGGTGGGGTCGATCCAACTGCCCTGGACATCTTCATCGCTATCATCGCTGAGCCCCACATCCGAGCCATCGAAATAGAGCTCCCAAGTACCCGCGGTGGTATCCCCCAAGCTGGTCTCATTGAAGACGAGCAAGTCCTCCTCATCGCCACTGAGGCCGGTCACCGCGTAACTGCCCAACAGGCTGATCACCCCTGCTCGGCCTTGTTCACACGGGTCGCCATGGGAACGGACAGAACAGCCACGGCAGGGGACGAAAGAGACTTCCAAGAACGGCTGATGTCACGTGAGGCTCAGGACACTTGGTGGATGTCGCCTAACCTCAATGCAATGCCGCGTGGATGCCGCAAATGACGACTTTTGTTGAAGCACGCCAAGCCATGTCATGCAGAGTCTCTAAAAGTTACTGATTTAGTATTGTCCGAACGAATTTGAAGAGGTCTGTTTCGTACGGGGGTAGATCGCGTCCACGGCCAGGCGGAAGCTAGACTCCAGCCCGCTGGTGAAGCGCAGCAGATGCCGCACGCGGATCTGCTCCCGGCGCGGATCGCCCTTCAGCTCCGGCAGGGTGTCGCTGGCGAGCTCGTCGAGCTCCAGCAGGCCATCCTCGATCGCCGCCAGCGCCAGGGCGCCGGCGAAGGTCTTGGTGCCGCTGAACAGGTGCCAAGGCGTCTGCGCGGTGTGCCCCTGGGCGTAGTCCTCGAAGACGACAAAGAATGAAACATAAAAACTTTACCAGGGGCATAATCTAAATTAAAGACCTATTGCTGAACGATTCGTTTACCGAATTCAACAACTTTCTAAGATTGAATAAACCTCATCAATTAGCCTATAATTTTACTAAGCAGGCAAAAATGAATTTCAAAGACATTCTTATAACGAGATATCATAGTACATGTTCTAGAGGAAATAGCCTAAAGGGGAAATATTTGCTGTATCAAAGCCAATTATATGGCTCTAAGTAATTTCAGTGGTGGTAGCAGTAAAGGGGGAGGTGACCGTTTAGCGCATTTTTTAAATGGTGATAGGATTAAACCCTTTATAATTAACGAGTTAGGATCGGTTACCATTGATGTGATTAAATTTAAAACTGCGAGTGGTGCTATTGCTCACGGTTATGAAGCGGAAGTTTTAGCAAAAATATGTTTTGCTGTTATAGAGGCCAACAAGTCGGGTGTTTTGCAAAGGCAGCAAAAGCATATTGCCGAACAATGCTATATACTCGTAAACTTTTTATTGTCTCTGAGCTGTGAAATCGTTGGGCTTTTAGAAGGATCTTTTTGTAATTTTTCATGCGAGTTTCTCGGGTGAGGACTCAAGAATGTGTTAGTAAATGAAGATGATCTTGCACCCCCAGATCTCACTCTACTGTCTTGCAACAATTTGATGACAAAATCAAGTTTTCTGTCAATGTTTTCAACCTAAAAAACCAAGAACATTCACATCAGTCTCTGAACAAAAAACAGATCTTGATTCACAAAGGTCAACACCGTCCACGTCACCGGCACCGCCCGCGGCCCCCTCCTCGACCTCGCCGAGCGCCTCGACTGGCCCGCCCTCGAAGCCCTGATCGCCCCCTAGGGGCCCAACGGCGCCGGTGTTGCCAGACTGAAGCTTGTTCCCCGATACGGACCGCGTAAGGTATCTGTTACCTGGTAGTCCGCTATGCACGTCACCCTCATTCGTCCGGCCCTCGTCTCTTCGGAGGCGTCGTTCAGCAACCCGATCACGCCGCCCCTCGGCCTCGAAAGTTAAATAATGAAAAATTAAAAACTAGTAGGTAGGTAGGAGTACGCAAGGTAGGTATGTAAATAATGCTGCAATGTTTTTTTCGCAGGCCTCTGCATGTAAAGCTAATTTAGTTGAACCTTGTCAATGGTGGAGTGCCAGAATCACTGGCTTGAAGTACAAGCTCAAATTTATTGCTGCCAGTATCATAGTCGAAAGCTTTTGTTGTGCTGATTAATCCACTTTTCGCATCAGCAACGAAGCCCTGAAAAACACAAGTCTCGCGACGTGACATGTCATTAGGTGGAACAACGTTGGGACCACCGGTCGACACACCATCGGTCGACGCACCAACGGACGGAGCACCACCGGACGGAGCATCACCCGGCTTCGTCGCATCCGGGCGCAGGATCGCCGGAATCCCCTGGTTTTCATGAAAGGTCAGTGATTCCCCACTGACCCGGTTCAATCCTCGCTCGTAGCGCGAAGCGGAAAACAGATTGATCATTCGGCCGTACCAATGACCGGGGTGGATCACACAGTAACGACCACGCTGATCCAGAGGATTTCGTGAAAATTTCATCGAGCCTCCTGATCCTCTACGGGATAGGCAACATGATTGGACCACTGCTGACAGGTCCGGCCATGGAAATGTTCGGCAATCAAGCTCTCTTCCAGATGATCGGGCTGGCTCATCTGATCCTCGCCATTCACATGACTTACCGGATAACCAAACGCGAAGCACCGACCGAACAGGTCATGGACTATCAGGCAAGCCCGCTGGCAACGGTTACAAAATATTTGATTTATTAAAGTTATAAAAGTGAAAACATTAAAAAAAAATTCAGTAAAGTATAAATTATGTTCCAGCCTTGGGAAGGCATAGGAGTTTTGAGCCCTACTGATGTTAATTTCTACTCGTTTTGAGCTCCACCATTAGTCTGAGGATGAAAATTAGATCGGAACAGGATCTACCAGGCCAGAATCCATGCTGCTCTTCTCTGAGATGCGAGTCAAGGGTTGCTCTTAGGCAATTCAGTACGACAGTGGCTAATCCTAAAGTGCAAACATATAGCCCTAATGTGATTCTAAAGTATTATATTTTTATCATGTTTTAGTATTTTTCATTAGGATTAACCTAACTTCACTTCTTGAGTGTTGACGGTCTAATACATAAGTATCATTTACCTATTTGTTCCATATAACTCACGCTCGCCTAGTGTCTATTCCCCTGTTTTCCAATTTACGTTATCCCTATCTTGGTTGTAGCAATAGTTGCAATTTAGCAAGGAATGAACGACAGCTCGTAGTAACGCTGTCCAGGATCTTCATCTTTAACTTGCTTAGCAAGAGGTGTCATCGACCTAATGCTATAACTTCTCGGTAAAGGTTTGTGCCCTGGGTTAAGTTGTTGTTCCTGAGCTTGAGCTGGTAGCTTCAATGGGCTGATGCTAACACTTCTTTTGAGGGGTTGTTTTGGACCGCTTAGTGGGCTATTGGCAGGAACTGTCACATCTGTATCTGATTCCTCAGTATCACTAGCATCACTAACTTCGGTTTGGGAGCTAGGGAACACCTTAAACTATTCGATAATGAAAGGGCAGTAGAAAAACACTAAGATGTTGATATTTTTTAATATATTCATTTTTCTTGACATAATTAGTACATCATTAATATTTTCTTCAAGCGTTAAATCCTTTTATTCGACCTAAAACAGTGTCACCAAGATCACCTGATTGTTCAGTAACCATACTGTCTTCTTTACTCTAACTGTCTAACTGTCTTCCTCACTCTAAAGCAAGGTCTTCAAATTTTTTTTATTGTCAGAGTAGAAGATACACCTGTTTGATGATTATTTTTCGCAACATAGTTTATAGAAAATAGTGCTTAATGTTTGTGAATGAAGTATCAAAGACCGTACTAGACTCTTCCAAACCATCTGTGAAGAAAATACACGATCACCTGTTCGGGAAGTTTTCGTATATTGCTTAGAACAAAAAATATATCTTGAGTGTGTCAATGAGTATACATACAAAAATTCACATGCAATCGGAGCTAAGTATTCGATTTTTACTGATTCAATAACAATAGCAGGGAAGAAAGTTTCATTTTGTTAGTATTGTTAATAACATCGCATTTTGTTTCAAATGCAAATAACAAGTTTGCGTTTTATCAAGATGCACAAATTTTATTGTGAGCAGATAGATATGCGAGGACAAGTAACATCAAAGAAAGATGACTGTATATCTGAGGTGCAACTATGATTGAAACAAATAATTAGGAAGTTCCAAATGAATTCGACTGAAATAAACATTAAATTCTGACCTGTTCTCGACAACGGCATTTAAAGACTCTCTTTAAGTTGGTCAGTGATATTAGTTTTCACACCAGTTTAACTCGTACTTTACCTGGCACTGGAGGAGTGAGGGCGGACTTGTATCCGCGGCGCACAATGTAGAGATTTTCGATAGCTAACTGAAGGAAAGCTACGCAGCCGATGGCTGCGCATCCCAATGCAAAGTAAAAACCCAACACAAGAATTACAGTTGAGTGAAGCTCTGTCAAAGGTTCTAGTAGTAGAACTCACCGCGGTCGTGGGCATCACGTGCCGGGTTAGTGCAGTTTTATTCTCGTCGATAAAGGTATCCAGACGTAGTAGTGGTTTTACCAATACTTTGGTTTCGGGTGCATACAGACCATAAATGTCAAGTATTGTGGTGACTTTTGAAGTTACAATCGTGCAATTTTTATTTTAGTTCATCGTTTTCAAGGAGCTTCAAGGTTTTTTTCTAACTTAAAAAAAATTCGTGATAAACTTTTACAGTTGTGAAAAAAAAAACTTTGTAACAGCTCTTATCCCTGTACAACCCGTTGGCGGGCTCGTTCACCACGTCCGGGGCGACGATCTCGTTCCAGGCCATCGTCGCCGGATCGAAGCTCCAGGTGTCCGCCTGGTTTCCGACGAGCCCGTCGTCATGTCCGGCGAAGAGGTACAGCTTCTGGCTCACGCGGTCCCAGGTGATCGTGGACCAGATGCGCGCGGGCGGCCCGCCGCCATCCGCGGCGTCGTAGAGCTTGGTCCAGTCGCCCGACTCCAGGTTGAGCGCCCAGAGGTCGGCGAAGAACGGGTAAGACAGAATCTCTCTCTCTCTCTCTCACGTCAATGTTTATCATTCTCAATTAGATTGTATCTTGTTCAACTTGGTGAATCATCGATGTTTGCAGTTCCACGTAATTATAAACTAGTTGCTGCACCTCTCTTCGAATTATATGATAATGCTTCGGGTTACGGTCCAATCATCTCAAGTGTACCACAAGCATTGAGTCGATTCAACTTTATTTATAATTAAATTTCATGTGAAAAATCAACATCAATCACAATAAGACGCTCTTTTTTGGAAGGGCAGATCCGACGCGTGCACGTTCGCCTTACGCCGCACTGGCATCCGCGATCCGCATGGCCGCAGGCATCGTGGATGGCGAGCCGCTTTCGCTTCAGCAGCGCAAGTTGAGCCAACGCGTCGCCGAAGTGTTGGTCGTGGATGCAGACGCACGTCGACGCGTGACCTGCTTCATCGCGGAGTTGCTACGCATCCCCTTTGCCGATGACGTGCACCCTGCGCTGGAGGCTGCGCGCCGTGATCCATAGACAGAGATTCGGCTCGTCAGTATGTCTCCCCGCTTCTCCTGCAGCTGATTTTCTTGCAGAGAAGTACAGAAGAGCTCGCTCAAATCCAATTGAACTCTTTCTCGATAGATTTCGTTTCAATCAAGACAGAAACTAACCGAAATGCATCACTGGCTCCATACAGCTTGTTTGATAACTTGCTCGATACAATAGGGCTGCGGATGAACTCCAAGTCAAAATGCTAACAATATAAGCACTGCTGCCGTAACAGCAAATAAGGTGTAGACCTGCTACAAAATGGAATAACCAAAATGAAAATTTAAAATTCTGATTGTATTGCCGCTTCGGGGGCGCTACATGCCTTTCTACAGGGCTATCAGGAACAATAATTTCTTACTTTGCGTCTTCAAGTTCTTCAATTTTCTGGACAGCCTCGACTTCATAAAGATGCTTAATGTGTTCGAGGTCTTTAGTGACGTCAGTTAGCTTTCTTCTGGCGTCAGCACAGGACTCTTGTTCTTCTTCATAACGATCTATTCCCTGGCAGTTTCAACTTATACCCTTAGCTGTTCTTGAGATGTTTCACTTACACCCTTTGGGCAAACTGAATGCAAAAAGTATATTCTGACCTGCTTCAACATCCTCCACAACTTCCGTTCAAAGTTTAATCTTAGAGCTCTTTGAAGTCCTGGATGCACATAGTTCTTTTGATGTAGTTCACCATCCCCATCTATATCCACGGATAATTCCAAGCCCTCCTTTCAATATGAACATTATGTTTAAACCATTATAAGAGCTGATTCTAGGGACTTAAAACAGCATCACTCGGGCTAGACTTGGCTCGCAGTGCCCTTTAGCCTGGTCTCTCTAGTGGCGTTTCTGATAATTTTGTTGTTTCTGTTGATTCTCTAGCGTGATTGATCCTGTGCATAAAACCCAAGAAATCTTCCGGCACTCATAAAGTGAGTGCTTTTCACATTCTGCATAGTAGTGAGCTGTTCACAAACCATACTGCTCTTTTGATGTAGATGATTGTGATACAAGGATTTGTACGTCGTCTTTTCGATGGCGTACAGAAACTATGTGTTGAACGGCGAGCTGCGGGTCAGTGTCGCTTGCCTCAGTCGCGTTTGTTTGTGTTGTGGTGTGACATCCAACACGTATGCCTCCTTCTTTTTAGGAGCAGGAAACAATGATTGAGCGGATGCAAGCAAGGATAGACGAGCTCGAGAAGCAGGAGACACAGGCTGTGATGCAACCACAAGGTACGGGCGTCACTGTTTGTTTCCGGCGTCGATCGCAGACCACGAACTCTTAGGTTAAATCCATAAATGATGTAGAAAGTAAAAACATATTTTCATAGGTATCGCAATAGTGCTAGTGCTGCCTAAGTAAAGAGCAATGTGGACATAGTGTTTTATTCATTTCTTTATTATTTTAATTGTTTGGTTTCTCTTTTTTGACCAGGGCACTTTGTATAGAAGGAGTTGTCGTAGAAACTTCAAAAGGGGCTCATTCAATTGGAAACTGAAAGTTCTAGCGCCCTTTTTAAGAGTCGAAAACAACTGGAGCTCGCTTTATTGTTACCGCAAAATACAATTGGGAGAAGTTGGTAAATGGCCAAGATCAAGTTTATAGAACATAACGGAACCGAACACGAGGTAGAAGCCGACAATGGCCTGAGCATCATGCAGGCGGCGGTTAATTCGGGCGTACCGGGTATTGTGGCGGAGTGCGGTGGTGCCTGTCGTTGCGCAACCTGTCATGTCCAGCTTGATCCGGAGTGGTATGAAAAGGCCGGCGCCCCATCAGACATGGAGAACGAAATGCCATTGTCGATTGGTCCTTTTGATAACCTGTATATTCATGTACTCTCTTGAAATTTTCATCTTAATGGTCTTAGCCTTACAAGTAGTTGCAATAGAAGTAGTAACTGGAGTAGTAGTAGAACTAGTAAATATGACGGTGTTGGTAGTTTTAGCAATAGCGTGTACATATTGCCTTTTGGTCCATTGATCTGCCCCTTTGAGCATGCTCTGAAAGTTCCAACTTAATACCAAAATAAATTCTTGAGATACGCCCTTTTGCCAGAAAATGTTAAAGAAAAAAAATTCAAATGCCTTGATCTGAACTTCTGAATACAGTCCAACATGTACTTAGCCCTCTCTCTAATAAGTCCCTCTCTCTAACAAGCCCTACTCTCTTATACGTCCCTCTCTCTAATAGGTCCCTCTCTCTACTAATTGGCTCCCTCTAATAAATGCCCCCCTCTCTCTCTCTAACTCTAATAAGTCCTTTTCTCTATAAGTCCTTTATCTAAGTTCCACTCTCTAATAGGCCCTCCTTTGCTAGAGTTTGAAATAGGTGAATTAGGTTTTTACCAAAGTCTGAGAGAGTTCAATCGGATTCGTTTTAGAGTTAGAGAAATATGAAGTGAGAATTTATCAAAATTCAGTCAAAGACTGACACTACTACCAGCTCATAAGTAGGATATTTGAATCTGAAAGAGGTGAATTAAGTTTTTACAAAAGTCTGAGAGCGATAAATTGGATTCTTTTAGAGTTAGAGACACATGAAGTGGGAATTTATCAAGATTCAGTGAGACACGACATTTTTTATTTTCTTCCTGATTTTTAAGATGATAAATAACTTGACATGGGAGATAGGGTACATTTTATTACATAGGATAGGTATACGCTTGCTAGAGGAAGATGGAAGGAGAAGTCACAGAAGAAGGCGTATCTAACTCGATTTTCGCAAGAGCGAAAAGGAAATCCATTGTTGATGATATGTATGGTAAAAGAGAAAGTAAGACAACTTCAGTTCGTACCTAATGACACCTAATGACCTAATGATGCACTAGAAAAATGCAAGCTGAAACTGTTGATTATTCAAGAAGAATATTCCTCAAGATCTTTCTGCTAGATAGCTGTTCTGATACATATTTCTAATAATCACAATAAAAAGCAGGAATGAAGCATAATTATCCAACCTGTTATAGTTCCATGTACTACAGTACCATTCTTCAACTCTATCGTCACAGTCTCGTGACTCAGCTTCATTAGAAACCTATAGAAAAAACGAATAATTAGGGCCTAAAAACTAGTACACTAAAGTAGACACTAGCGACAGTGGTCATTCCCAAGCGTTTAGCTGTGCGCATTACTCGGCAGGCTATTTCACCACGGTTAGCAATTAAGATCTTTTTTAACATGGTCTACTCCTTACTCGCTTGCGGCAGGTTGCCAATTAGGCACTCGCTTTTCAAAAAAGGCACTTAGACCCTCTTGACCTTCTTCACTGACACGGATTTCGGCGATACGTTTGGCTGTATGTGTAATTAGTGAATCTTCAATTGGTTTGCCTGCTACCTCATCAATTAAAACGCTCCATTTCTCTGATGGCTAAATCCGGTGCTTGCATTGGCACCGTTCCCAAACCAATAAAACGGGTTGGATAGTCCGCTACAATTCCGGCGATGTGGTCGTTCAAAAATTTCGATAATTCCAGCGTATGCTGCGGCTTCGCCCAATATCCAAACATCACCGGGACGGTCGAGAGCACTTGCACATCAACGCCAAATCCGTCATACTCCCGCATTCGCGTTTCGGGAGACCAGCAATTATCTTGTATTTCCCGAAAACTTCTGCTGAAGATTAAACCGGTGAACTACTCCAGAATAATTTCGTTGTACTGTGTCAGATTAACGACTCTTCTTGACTTCTAAGGTCCCTGCGTCGGCCCTGCTGTGCATTGCCCGTAACAATTTCAAATGCAAGCAATAAATACCTCAGTCCTTAGCCCTGGGAGGGGTTGCAATAAGAACATCAGAAAATTGCCATATTTAACTTCCCTCTTGGATTTGACAAATTAGGTTGTTATTGTAAAAAAAGCACTTCCACAAGAATAATTAGGTTTTAGTCTCCGTTTTTACTATTAGCTTGTCGTACTGATCATTGGGGCACTTGAGACCATCAACTTAAATATAATACAGCTGTAGAGATTGCCTTTAGTGTAGTCAGTGTACGTCTGTCACTACATTGTTGTTAATTTTTCTCTATGACCTTTTCTTTGATTTCTTTCTTGTTAGCTATGATTAGCATGTCACTATCTAGTAATAGCTTATAGGAGTGATGAGAGCTCACTGAGTGTTTCACAGCGAGACTCGCAACAAAAAGACATGACACTAAATAACTTTTGCGAGTTAATTAATTAAAAAAATTAAACACTGGTTATAGTCAATAATATTTTTTGTGTATGAAAACAACAAAAGTCTATTTTTTAGGTTTCAGTGATAAATAAAGTTTGCCATCAATAGTTTGTCTTTCTGGACCTATTTTCTTCAAAATGGCGGCAATAGTACTGACAGTTTGTTCTTTAGTCAAGCCAGTTCGTTTTGTTTTGAATTTTTTAACTAAATAATAAAAGAAGCATATCTTATATAGGTACTAATTAAAATTAATCTTTAGTTAAAAATAAAATTTTAAATAACAGCTTTTATAAAAGTTAAAATTAAAATTCTGCAAATAAAAATAAAATAATTATAAACTCTGCATGCAAAAATAATAAAAATTATTTCTTATATTTAGTCGAATCTCATGCTAGTTGCTGCAACCACTTTAGGAAGGAACTTAATAAAAGTTTTTAATTTTGAATTATAAAAATTATAAAATGATATCAAGATATAAGAATAAATGTGTAATAGATCATAACAAATGTCTTACTCTTATGTTAAATATAAGATGAAAATGTTGCAGTAGAAGGAGTAGAGGGCCTAAAAATGCTCAATACCCCAAAAGCTTTTTCGTCTAACAACCTTTGGGGAATGAAAACAAAGAAATAAACTGAGTAAACGATCACCCTACAGTATTTCCTCGATTAAACGCCCTGAGGCGTTAATTTATTCCACCACTTTTAGGGGGCGCTTAATTGCGAAGTATACAGCAGCACGATGACGGCATTGACTTTCGCTGTGGTCGGATTTTCCGCAGCATCGGCAATTACTTCTCCTACGACCTCCTTGCATATAATTGTTACTATGAAAGACTTCTGCTGACCTTGGAGCTGCCATGGTGTCCTTACTGGCCTGCATAGCCAGTTCGTCGGCGATGCATTTGTCCCTCGCTGATTGAAAGGTATGAAGAGAACACTGTTGGTTTGTCCAATGGAAACCTTGAACCTCATCTTGAACGACAAAACAACATCAAGCTGGTCGTCATTCGCGCAACAGATGTACCAACTTACGTCGAGTATGGCGGTGCTGATATGGGGATCGCTGGTAAAGATGTGTTGCTGGAACATGGCGGCGAAGGTTTGTATGAGCCTTTGGACCTTGAAATCTCCCGCTGCAAATTAATGGTTGCTGGTATGAAAGATGCTGGTGCTGTGCAGGGGCGTATGAAGGTTGCCAGTAAGTTTGTCAATGTGACTCGTGAGTACTTTGCGCGTCAGGGCCATAATGTGGAACAACCTTAAGATTTGGTTTTGTGACATTTTCTATTATGCAGTTCGCAATTTAGCTACTGCTAGCGCTTTTTATGGGTGCTCACTTTGAAAACTTGCATTAGAAGTTGCTCTCTATAAACCTACACACTCACTATAAAACTATATACACTCTATGAAACTCTATAAACACACTCTATAAAGCTACATACTGCATTAGCGTCTGTCAAACAGTTCGTGGTAACAAACTGTAATAAGGAGCGAGCCGGCTCATACAACAACCGTGTTCTAGCCCATATTCTCAACCAAGGCGTGTGCAAACTCGCTCGTCTTGAGCAGCGTAGCGTCGTCCATGAGGCGATGGAAGTCGTAGGTCACGCGTTTCTCGGTGATCGTTTTTTCCATCGATGAGATGAGAAGGTCAGCCGCTTCGTTCCAGCCCATATAACGGAACATCATTTCGCCGGAGAGGATGACCTAGCTTGGGTTGACCTTGTCTTGGTTGGCGTGTTTGGGAGCCGTGCCGTGCGTACCAATGACAGCACAGGTTTTTCTCCATCCCCTTCAATATTTGGAGTTGGTGCTTGGTCTAACCGAGTTTCCTCTCTACGTTTAGCTTCAGCGGAAGATTTCAATTTTCCTAACGTATCCTTGTTTCTGATTGCAGCCAATAGATCTGACATTCCACCACCAGTAGCAGGCGGTGGAGCAGTCGCTTTCGTCGTTTTTGGTTTTTGTGTTTCAAGATTGGGCGGTTGTTGTGATGCTGCTGCTTTCGATGGTCTTGGAGGACTCGAAAAACATCGAAAAACTCAGCAAAATGGCGCGGGCGATGAATTGCAGCATCTTCGTCAAAAATGGCCCCAATGCCGCCGGCCTCGGCTACGGCGGCGAAGGCTATTGCTCATTTTCTATTGCCAGCCCCACCGGGGAAGGCTTAACCGGGCCGCACAGTTTTACCCGCGTGCGGCGCTGTACGCTGGTGGATTATTTTCGGATTGTATAATTGCATGATCGCTTTATTTTTCATATTGAAGTACTAGAACTCAAAGCACAGGAAGCTGACCAACATAACCGCAAGCTCCTAAAGGATGACCTGGAAGATAACATAAAGAGACTGAAGAGAGAGCTACAACGGAAAAAAGATAACCAGCAAGACGAACTGTTAGAACAGTTAACTCAACTTGAGAACAAAGTTAAGTCGCTCACGACAGAGTTCGAAGAGCTCGATCACAAGTTTGATGTGCTTAGTAAGGATATCTAAATATGTTTTCTGGCAGTCAAAGTCGATTTTACTCAAAAGTTGCTGAAAAGAAGCTACAAAAATTAAACATTTCTGCATTTTTCAAAAAGACTAGGGGACTATCTCCCACAATCTGAGTAACATCAGCAAGTGCCACATTTGTTCTTTTCCTTTTCTTCTTCCTGGACTATCTCCCACAACCTTGAGTTGCGCCATCAAGTGTTACCTTTGGTCTTCTCACTAACTGTACGTTTACTCTTCTCCAATGCAAATTTAACTTCATTAATTAGTCTAATTCCACTAATTTTGATATTTCCCTTTTTATGAAGCTCCAACGAGAAAACTTCTATCAATGGTAAGCTTACCAATAATAGGAAATAACTTGTTACAGGGCTATTTCCCATCGCAAGGCTGCACCAATATAAATGCCAGTTATTCAACGATTCCTGCTGAAAATAGGGTACATGAGTTGATCCAAGAAATTAAAAGAAAAGAGGATATATCCAGCAATCGTTACTGTGCATTGATAGGGGAATGCTATTTTGATACCAACAGGCTTAAGAAAATGTCTGTCATTCCATAACAACCCCGATAGTGAAGCGCCAAAGGATGCATCGGTGCTTTCAAAACCGTTCCATCTTAAAGATTTGGTGGATGAGGTTGAGCGCCTTTTGGCTGCTTAGAAAAAGCCAAATTTAGTTTTTGAAATAGGCCTCGATCTCAGCGTGGATCGGGGCCATTTCTTTTTCACCCGGCATGTGTGCGCTTTCCTCCAGGATGAACTGTTTTGAGATGGGCAGACTGGCTTGCGCATGGCTGAGCGTTTGCTGAAATGGGAACAAAAAGCGATTTCTTTGCTTAAGAAAAATAGTTTTACTAAGTTTGATGAAACGTTAGACGTTGCAATTAATCTTGGTGTGGATCCAAGGCATTCAGATCAGATGGTAAGAGGTATGGTTTCCCTTCCAGCTGGTACAGGTAGGGATGTGAGAGTAGCCGTTATTTGTAAAGACGATAAAGTTGCAGAAGCAACAGCAGCGGGAGCAGATTTAGCTGGTTCAGTTATTATCATCGATGATATTAAAGCTGGTAAGATTGACTTATGTATCCATGATAGATATTGATTGAACTTGGGATATTTTGTGTCTAAATTGGTTCTTTCGACTATAATTAGGTTTGCGAAACATAAGAAAACTAGTCTCTAAATTTTCAGTCGGCGAAAATATACAGAAATCAAATAAATACAAGGAAAACGAGATGTGTTTGATTCTGAATATGTGATATGTTTTTAAATAGAATTATTTTTTAACGACTAGCAATCCGAAGCATAATCCAAAAGAAGGGCGATATATCTTTAATCAGTATTGTGGTATTTTCTTTGCTGCCAGCCACTCAGCGAGAACATTCTTAGGTGTCACCGGCGGAAAAAGACACTTGAATGGAAACTCACTTTTATATTGTGTCATAGAGTAAATGCTCTGCAAAAAAATTGATCATGCAGTAAAGCAAGCTTTTTTCTTCACATATAAGAAATAAAAACCAAACGCATAACATACACTTTTTTTAATAAGCAACCAGTCAATAAGCAACTAGGGCTGGACAGCCACATTTCTAAGCAACACTTGTAGTACTGGAACACCGAACCCTTGAGCATTCCCTGATACTTGGTATTGGCCTCAAGCACACCAGCCGGAAGCTTGGTAACTCGGTAAATAGACACTGGGTCAGGATTCTTTGGTGGCGTCGCACCGTTTGGGATCGGTGCAGGAATCGGTCCCTCGAATCCAAGACGTTCCTGAATAGGTGATGCTGTACTGCCGGTATTGAATGATGGCTTGATTCCTAGTTTTGCATCTCCGGTGAGGTTGTCGACTTGCTCCGTTTTTCAAAAATGCAGCAGGATTTAATTTCAGCAGATTTGAGGATGTGGCATCATTAAGTTTCTTAATTGTAATCCAGAATGGTGACAGACTTTTGTTGATACCATATTGTAAATATTCATAAACATGATTGTTTTCTTGGAAACTGTTCTGTAATTCCTCAAAATGCTTTAATCTATTCTTTTTTGCTCATAAAAATGCGAGTAAAATAAAAATAAAAGACTAAAAAAAGACTAGTTTTTCTGCTATAAAGCAAAGACGTCCAGAAGCGAGAGAATCAAACTCAGTTGGCTCTTTGCACTGCTTCTTGAAAATGTTGACGTGATGTGACCGGAATGCGTATGCCCAGCGCATTCCAAATTGGGACAAACTCTACGACGCCGTCCATTATCGTTTCAAAGTACGCTTGATGCATGAGTCCCTGGCTGTACTGAAACGCAACATTGTCAAATCGGATCATCAGGGACATATGCCATTCACGCAGCAGGAATCGCTCCTCCTCTGACAACTGTGCGACCTCCATATCAGAACCCACCAACGAGATCCTCGTGGGAACATCAAGTTGGTCAATTTTCAATTTATTTCTACGGGCTGTTTCGATGACGTTCATTCTGCTAAAGCCTCGCTCACATTCTGTTGTGCTAGAACATTGCTAGAACATTGCAATTGTTTGTTTTGTTTGGTTATGTTCAGCAAATCTTTTCATTTGTTTGTAGACATTGTAATTTGTTTATTATTAAATATATGTATAGATGATCTATATATAATACTAAAGCCTCAGATTTTTATTATTATTTAAAATTTACTTTTCTTTCGCTTTCATTGCCACTGTCTTGGTGAAAATATCAATCCCATTTTTTCTGTGTTTTCATTTGTTCAAAATGGTAAATGGATAGGCAGTGTGATCTAAGAAATTATTTAAAACACCAAAAAAGAGAGGTAGAAAAAAAAACTTTTCTAACAGGACTCGACGATACTTAGTATGATAATTTCAGGTATCAAAGTATCAATACTTTCAAGAAGTTAAGTAAGTAAGGACGGTGGGACGAGCGGTTCGGCCCTCGGCCAGACACCCCGTCGGGTTAGGCTTCGCGTTCCCTCACGTTGACGAACCGAGAATCGCAGGAGCCGAGAGTGAAGTTGTCGATCATCATTCCGGTCTACAACGAGCGTCCCACGGTGGAGAAACTCCTGCGTCGGGTCCTGGCCGCGCCGCTTCCCGGTGACCTCGAGAGAGAACTCGTCGTGGTCGACGACGGGTCCACCGACGGCTCACGCGACCTGCTGGCGTCACAATTGCATGCATATATATTTACAAAATGCATGCATCCTATCCTAACTGGAGACACACTTAACTACAGATGGGGTACGTAAGACCATTATTTGGCAATCATGAACTATCCGAAGCAAGTTCTAACATTTACGCTTCTTTACATCAAATCTATCTAGCAATAAAACCCATGCATGCCTAGCAATTCTATAACTTATCTCTTTCATTAAGCAAATAGCAGCAGCCTGCAGACTTAAGTTCCATGTTTATCTATTGGGATCCAAATCTTATAGCAAGTGACTTTATGATATTATCTGCAGATATTAACAAATATGGGAAGAAAACCAAGGAAAAGGAACACTACATGAATTCTTGGTAACAATGTCCTCGATATGTTTAAAAAAGCAGCAGCAAGGAAGATAAATAATGAAGGAAAGGACGATAATGTCATTGATAGCGAATCTGAAGAAGAGGAGGAACCCAAGTTAATATTTAAGTACAAATGGCTGAAGATTTAAGCTTTTGGTATAATTATTATGCACAAAGATGCAAGTTCCTAGTTGTAATACTTAACTTGTTCAGATCCTTTTGCTAATTATAATTCGTATATAATCTGCTTCGTCATATAACCTTGGCTAGGAATATTAGGGGTTGATGGTTCTATTGCTTGACATTAGAAATGTCTGAATTTTTATCTATATGTTTATATATAGCCCCTGGTGTTTCTTTGTTCATAATGTGTTTCGTTTTGTCAATTAGCAACTCCAGGGAGGAGCAAAATGTGATAATCCACCTCAGTTAAAAACAAAAGAATGAAAAAAGAAGAAGTGACAGAAGGAAAAAGAGTTCATTCAGAAAAGACAAAATCGACAGCTGATATACACAGTGTATGATGTCATATTTGAGTAGCACATCTTGAGGTCGTCCTTTACTATATCCAGCTAAGAAAAAGTTGAGGGCTTTTCCTGTATGTGATATATGATGTAATTTCATTATTTAAATAAATGACAAATATAGCATCTATAACATCGATATACTAAAATCAAGAGCCACCCCGCAGATGCAGATGGAATAGTTTTCCTTTTTACTTTGAACTTTATAGCTCTTCTTTCTCGTCTTAGAATTTCCAGGTGTTCATCCAGGCGAGACTTATAGAGCCCGCTGAATTCATTAATACCACGATTTATCAGTGATGGTCCGTGTTTTACTGTGTAATATGCGTCGGTCGAAAGCTCGTCAGTTCCAGCTTTTACTGTCATTTCTTGGGAAGCGTTGTCCTGCTCAAGTAAAGTTTCTCGTTCGTTGCTATTGACATCATCACTTTACCGGGTAAGGAATGTTCAATAAGAATCTGTTCATTGATCGGTGGATTGCCTTTAAATGTGCATTTGACGAGAAATGTTATATTAAACTTTCGAACAAATTTATCTGTTGATAGAGGTACCGATGTTTTAATAATATCCCCATAAACAATCAACGGTGATTCAACAAGTTTTGTAGAGAATGGAATTGTATCATGACACGCCGTGTACGCAACAATAGTCGACATCAATGAAGACAAAATCAGCAAGATGCTTCACGAGGTCAGTTCGCTATGATTCTTTTTCACCTTGATGCTTTAGAAATTTAGATCTTAATGATTTGACTGATAAATAGAACTCGTTGATGCTTTGTCATTTGCTACGCAAGTCGATTGAAGTATCAAGGATAATCTTGTCAAGATATATACCTTTTTACGTGTATATATATATATATACCTGTACATGTATCATAAAGTTATCCACACGCAGTTCACAGTGCTCGACTAAAATAGGAGCTTATTAGTAAACAAATTCAAGCGACGACGAAGGAACCGAGGACGACGGCGAGGGGGAGGAGCATTCGCAGGGTGATCTTCATGGCTCTGGCTTTCTGCTGGGGGGTTCGGGCTCGGCTGGCTGCCGTTCTGCCCGTCCCAGCGGAGCCGCCCCCATCGATGTGACCGCGATCTCGAGACTTCGGCGATCGACCCGCTGGACCGGGGGATCGATCGCCATGCGCACCATTGGGCGCAACCTCCCCCCACTCCGACATTTCCCCCGGAAGTCCGGAAGGGACTATTTATTCCAAAGCATTCGAAGCAGCAGGTAATAATATGGGAATTCCTAGCAATAAAGATTATAATGGCGAAAATCAAACTGGAATCGGACATTTCCAGTTTACAACCAAAGGAGGAAAACGGCATAGTGGAGCGGTTGCTTTTTTAAAACCAGCCATGAAACGTCCTAATTTGACCGTCATGACCAAGTCTCCTGTCAAACGAATCATTATAAAAGATGATCGAGCAGTAGGTGTGGAGTTTTTTAATGGGACGAAAGTACAATGTGTCAACTGCAACAATTTATTACACCTTTGGGTTAACAGAATCTAATTATTCTAGATCTTTTTCTATGGCTTTAATTAGGCATATATTCCGTCTGAAACAAGCTATTTCGCCACAAGCCCGAAGCTGTGAATGCACCAAAATAACAAGATACTTACGTCACGGGAATCATTAGTCTCGGATTCATCAAAATTTTTATTCTAGAATTGCATTCAAAAGCCCTTATTGAAACCTGATTCAATTAATTATTACAGTTCCATATAAACTATGGATGCAAAATTATTCCACATACCAAGCTTATTGGGACCACCTGTTTCCTAAATTGAAGAGATTTTTAATCTGAGCAAGATTTCTTCTTGTTTAGAAGATCCCAGTCATAGGATAGTAAAAAGTTTCCATGAGATGCTATTATGATAGGAGACAAAAATCCAACCCCCCTGTATTATGACCAAAACTTTTGTTGAATTTTAAGAAATTTCTCACCCCCCCCCATTTATGGGGCAATGTAGAGAAGCCTCACTGCAAGGATTTTTTTTTATTTTGTCTTAAAATATAGTTATTAGTATACAACTCTTCCTTTCATGGAAAACCCTTTGGATTTTCCTGAAGGTTTAAACTCTGCGTCTACGTATATAGATAAAATTTGCGGATTAGGAGATGACGTCTCTGTCTAAAAAAAAAAAAACGAAAGAAGTTGCTGATGATGTAACTGTGATTTGTAAAACAGTTTACTGGACTATGACAAATTTAAGCCGGTAGCATGTGCGACCGTAAGTTGTCATAACACTGTTTCAAACTTCGGCCGTAACCTTCACTTGAGCACTGCAGTTACTCGATTTTCCTCACAAATCTCTATCAAAACTACCACAAATCACCAAAATATGTTTCTCTTAATCTATTTCTAAAGATATAAACTCTTTGTTTTCAATTTTATAGTCAGAAAGGAGCAAAACTAACAAGGTATCGATCGTAGTACTCGGCATGATTGCAATATTTCACAACACGCTCGAGGACGAAGTTCAGATGGGAAAGGATTCTTAAGGACCATTTAGTTAAGAATCAAACAGAATAACATTTTTTTTCTCACTGAGGAGTTGATGTCCCCGGAGTGTCAATTTCATGGTGTATGGTTGTCTTCCCTGAACTCTGAACTACATCGAACCCCTCACTAACAGACGAGAATCATGGGAAGCGACTGAACCTAACCTATTTACCTTAGTCTGGATCTTTTTAAATGATGCTAACAACATTTTCGGAGCACCCCCATACAGCAGGCACCATACTCGGCCGCATCGGCGAAGCGCAGCCGCAGTCCCAGCGCCTCCGCCAGGGGGCGATAGAAGGCGAAGGCCCGTTCGTAGTCGTTGATGCCGATGAAGATGTGCGAATACATCCGCCCTGCCTCCGCTGTCGCGTCCCGCCGAGTGGGGGAGGATGCGGGCGATATGGTGCACTTGCAAGGCAGGGGTGATGCACGGTCGCTGCCACTTCCCACGGGGCGGAACCGCCGTCATGATGCGCGGCAAGGGAACATGGCGACGGGATCCAGATTGCCGACCAAAATCACTTTGTTTACGCCGCGGGCCATGTTTTTCTCCTGGAAAGCGGGTTATTCGAGGGCGCAAATTCTAACAGAAAAGGGTGCCGCGCTTGTAAGCCCCAAGCCCCGAAACCTGTGAGTTGCGCGGGGCTTTGCACTATAATCCAGTTTCCTGAGCCCTGACCCGCAGACCCCGAGAATTCACGTGTCCGCCACCGTTGATCAAGTGATTGTGCCCCCTACCAGCGACCAGTTTGCGCGGGTTGCCATTGAATAAGGCAAAAACACCAGCCCCTCTAAATCTGAAATAAAATTTTAGAGCCTAAGCTGTTTAGACTGTTCTTGACAATTAATGTTAAGTAAAGAGCGAGCCATGGCATTAGTAACAAAAAACCCTAAAAACTAGTATTGCAAAAATAATATAGGCATCATTGGTGATCCTAAATATGCAAAATCTGTTAAGTATACAGTCAACAATCCAGTCATTAGCTTAAGAAAATTTCCGTAGCTTTGAAGAAAGGGGACCATAAATATCGAATTATCCAAGCTATAAATAAAAAAAAATCTATGAGCTAAGGAAAACGAGTCAAGAAGGTCATCTTTTTCTTTTTGAACGAAAATTAGAAGCATAATGTGTAAGGATTCCATCGATTTTGACACTTTTTACCTGAGGGCCATATATAAAAGATTCAAATATAGCTTGCATTATCTGGGTAAACTTACCGCTCTAAGTTACTCAGTTTTAGCTTTTCTAACTTTTGAGCAATTAAAGACCAGTAAAGGGAGAGATTTTACTTCGTTTCAAGGTGGATCTCCATGTTCAATTTTATTTTCACTCGTTTTAAGATTTATTTACTCATTTATATTAGTACCTATTGTTTGCTATGGTTGTTTATATTGTTTCTGTTCGTTTTCGGTTCCATTAATGCTTCAATAGCTACATATTTTTGTTCTTTTTAAGCTTGATCTACATATTTAACTTAAGTTTTACTCGTTTTGAGATGTATTTAATCTTTAATATCAGTACATGTTGTGAGTTTTGGAGCGGATGGGCATTTACGCCCAATACTCCGCCAGTCCGGCCCGCGACGACGTGGAAGATGGCTGGTTTACCGGGCAGATGTTTTACGACGGCTGGACCTGGCTGATGAAACTCCCCGGTGGACGGTACTCCGTGGGAGCTGTGATGGACGTCGAACGATTTCGGCGTTCCGGTCAGACTCCCACAGAGTTGCTGGAGCGTCTGGTCGAGGAAAACCAGCTGCTCGGGTCAGGAATGGGGGCTGATCGGAAGCGAATATCGCCGAAAGTATATTATTGATGTTTCAATGTTGCTGTTATGACTAAAGTTCTTCAAATCTGATGATGTCATCAGTAAATTTTGAATTTCCATATTAAATTTTGTGCACACAAGGTTACAAGGATTGCTAGTAGATGGTTAGAGAAAATACCATGTCCATACAATTTCTGTACAAACTTATTGTATACTTGACCAATTATAGAAAGATAAACTGAAGTTAGATATTTACAGTCAAGATATAAATAAAACAATGTGAAAACCGACGATCGCCTTGGTGGCCATGATTGCTTCCTACGGTTCGGTGGTGGACCCCTGGGGGTTCACGCGAACGCTCCGCACGGGCAGGCCCGGCGGAGCGTTGGTTTCGGTTGTGCCGTGCGGTTCCCGGAGGCCTGCACGGACGTCGATTGCGGGTGGTCGGGGAGGCCCCGAACACGCAAGAGACAAGGCTAACGGAGCGACCCCCGCGAACCAACCGGAGTCCTTGGCGGAATTCCAGCGGCCCACTAGCGTCCCCGCCCCTTGGAACAACCTTGCGTAGAGATATGTTTGAGAAAAGATAGTTTTTGCTTGAATTACTGCCTGATGTTATAGACTACTCTTCAGTTATTAATAGTTATTATGTCAGCTCAATAAACCTAACTAGTTAGCCGGGACAAGAGTTGACATTAGGTTGATGTGGAGTGAAGCCATTAGAGTACCCATGCTGTCTAACCTATTTACACCTTTGCTGGAAAATTTGAAAGCTACCTCACCAGATTAAAACCTAGCCCAAGATCCAAAATTTTGATATGCGGCGCGAGAGCCGTGCCGGTTGCTTTACAAGACGGTTGGTGACGGTTGTATTGTCGTCGCAACCGGATCGGGAAAGCGGCGTGCGTGAGGGGAACGAAACGATGCAGGAACAATTCGCAAAACAGATCGGCGCGGAGTTTGTCGGAACCGCCTTTCTGCTGGCGACGGTGGTCGGCTCAGGCATCATGGCCGAGGCCCTGGCAGGTGGCAATGTGGCGATCGCGCTGCTGGGCAATACCATTCACAGGTGTAAAGGCATATCCATACAATTCCACTGAACCGGTGAAAATGCAAGGGAAATTCGAGACAGTCATAGAAACAAAGAAGAGATTAGCGACTGCACAATTCTATTTCGTCATTAGCCTACGTCATTACGTAGTTGTAAGAGAGAGAGAGAGCGCAGCGCAGGAGCCAACCAGTTGCGAAGCTCTTGATGCCGACCAGACCACGCTTTTCGACAAGCAAAAAAGTTATCTGGAAAATCAATTTATTCTTGGTGCATAACAAAAATACACTAGAATCAGTTCAGACAACATTGAAGGGGGGAAGGGGGGAGGCTAGTCAAGAAAGAAGTTGTGCTAGACAGATTTGTCTCAACAATTTTGACAAGGATTGTAGGACAAATGCAAGGATCTCCTTTGTTATCTCAACCTTAACCACCTTAACCCAATCCACCTAAACCCAATCCCTAACTTGAAGGAAACCAGACATGAAGGGGTTTTTATTATTTGGTGTGTTTTTATTGGATTCTAACGTGTATTAACTATAACCTGCTTATCAGTGCTTTTCAAACGAATGATAGTAAGTGAGAGTACCAAAGTAAAAAATCCAGAGAGAGTTCTTGGCCTAGTCCTTTCTCGTGTATTGTTGCTTTCTCTTTGATAGAACCTCTTGAGGTACACTTCCAGCAGCATCTATGGTTGGGACTATGCCAATCTCAAGTCGTATTTGACGAGAAATACCGCCGCTTTTTGATACCCTCCATCTCTACTGAATACTGTAAACGTGATGGGTGTTTATATGGGTTTTTTGCTGGCATTGACGCGAACTCGAGCGGAAAGTCGCCAAGGTACAGCGGTTGGGTTCAGTTTCCAGAATATCAAAGCTGCTGAATAGGGATTTTCGATGAGCAAGGGCATTATTCTGCTTTGCGCTGGTGGAACCGGTGGGCATCTTTTTCCTGCTGAGGCAGTCGCGCATGAGCTTAAGGCGCGTGGTTATACGATTCATCTGGCAGCCGACGATCGGGTGGAGCGGTTTGCAGGGCAATTTCCGGCAGAGACATGCCCAGCAATTGTACAGTCTTCTTTAGTCAAGATGACCCGGTCTCTACCCGGGGCTCCTGGAATCTCATGAGCGTTCGGCAGCAAGAATGAAATATTATGGGGAATCCCGTACCTCCCTCGTAGATGCCCTCTTTGATGATGGGAAATGCCACATATGGGCCCTTGACGAAGAGCCTAAAGCCTTCTCGGTTGCGGAAGTCGTGAGGGTAGAAACCCCCGTTCGCGGTTGTCCCGGCACGGACGTGCCTGCAGCCCAGTACGGCGTCGAAGACGTAGCCGGCATGTTCGGCAAAGTCGAAAAGGAAATCGTCCGCCAGCGGGTGCTGAACGGCGAACCCCGTATCGACGGCCGCGACCTGCGTACCGTGCGTCCCATCCACATCGAAGTGCCGTTTCTGCCCAAGACCCATGGCAGCGCCCTGTTCACCCGCGGCGAAACCCAGGCCATCGTGGTAGCGACCCTCGGCACCCTGCGCGATGCCGCGCTGATCGATGCCCTGGAAGGGTCCTAAGATGAATACAGCTTCAACAATTTATACTACTTGGCTCCTGGCAAGATATTGTGGTCTAGTAGTGTCTGTTAATTAACTCTAAGATCCTATGACTTAATCAATCACTAAACAAATTCATGGCTCTTTTAGAGGTCATTTCATGATAAATAAGCCATTCACCACCATTAAGTTATCTAAAGACATAGGATTGTTGTATTCTTGAATATTTCAAAAACTACCTAAATTAAGAGACAGGATTCTGAGATATTTACTTTCAAAATTCAACTTAAACGTGTTATTAATTAAGTATATTCCCATACTAATGTTTTTCTTGTTTCTGCTCTTCTATTCTGGAAACATCCGAAATGATTGATTGATTGATTGGTTGGCTAATTTGATAATGGATTTATGGCTTGATTGATTGATTGACTGGTTGGTTGGTTGATTGATTGCCTGATTGCTTGATCGATTGCTTGATTGATTGATTGATTGATTGATTGATTGGTTGGTTTATTGATTGATTGATTGCCTGATCGCCCCATTTGCAGTCAAGCTTAAAAGAGATTATGTACAAAATTAAAGCAGAAAAACTGTCACTGGAGATTTTTTAAAGTACGAAAACATTGCCTAAAAACTACTATGACAAAATCAATGTCTATCATTCTTTCAATCTACCATGTCCTTTTACAACATCAGTCTTGAAAGAGTGTGTAGACAATGATGAGGCGATGAAACATGAAAACTCTGAGTTCATACAGCTTTTTTTGCTTTTTTTTTTTACATGAAACACACAGCACATAAAGAATTTACAGCTTCATTGATTTCTCAAAAATCGTATAATTTAGTTTCTTGATAAATTTGTTGTAAATCTTTATTATTTTTTTTGGAAATTTCAAAATTAAGATCGTTAATTTTTTCAACTGCAATTCAATTTGTAAGTTTTATATTATAATTTTCTTTTTCAACATTTTCTCTTTTTAAATCGATACTAACTATTTGTTCTTTTAAGGCTTGAATCTTACCTTGAAGAAATTGAATAGTTCCATTTAGCCTAATAAGACAAGAATCAACAAATACAGCAATTCTAGCACTTGCATAACCTTTCAGCTGCAAAGTCAATCATCATTCAAGAAACAATTATTGCTGACATCTGGAGACATACAAAGTAACCCCGGCCCAACCAAAAATCCATGCTCTGTATGCACAAAGCCAGTTGCTAACCATCATCGTAGATTGAATTGTGACAGTTGCCAGAAACACTGTCACATCAAATGTGGAAATGTGTCAGTCAAAGACTACAATCGACTTGCAGTTAACGTAAAAAATTGTATCTTTATTTTGAAGAAAAACTTATAGTAAATGCCTACCTAACAAGAAAATTAGTTTCATTTCAGGATAGTAAAAAAACACCATATTATAGGTGGCTAAAATATAAAGAAGCATTTTCTCCCGCATTAATTGAATATTTACTGGGTTACGTAAATATTCCAAACGGAGGCATCCCAAATGTGCTAGATCCTTTCGCCGGTACGGGTACGGTTCTAACGCGTTCTGCAGCCAGAGGTTGGAAATCTCCATTAGAGGGGAACTGGGGATGAATTATGAAAGACAAACCAATCAATTGGTGTATTTTATTTGGTCTTGTTTCAGTCCTGTTTCCTTAATAATGTTTTTTTTTTCATATTTAGTAAGGTCAAAGCTGTTTGATTTGCAATATCCTGTAAAGGACTGTACTGTTTTCCATAACTAGATCCTAAAGATCAAAACTTGTTTGTCCAGGTAGTTTCACCCCTTGTTTCATAAAAATAGATAATTCATCCTATTCCAACATGCATGCTTCATTAACAAGAAAGAAAATCTGAATCATGAGCACTAGGTATTAGACTGTAGACTTAGGAAATCCAACAAACAAGATGGAAACCCAGTAAGGATCTTAAAATCCAATATTTTGCTTTGTCAACAAATTGAAAACTCAATTCAGGTATGGGAGTCCCAACATTTTTGTTTTCCAACAAATTGGAAATTCAATAATGATCAGGGAATCCCAATAAGGCCTTTAATATTCAATTCACCAATTTTTATGTGTTGAAATACCCAGAATCTAGAAATCTTGTGTGCATGTATAAAGGATACAACCCATTCTCTTTTTTTATCGTTATCAGTTTTACCATGCAGCACTAGGAGACCGAGCTTTGCTTGTTAACGAAATTATAGACGTAGAAACGATATTCAATGTAGCCCCCTCCGGAAATTTTTACCCCCATACCCTTATTTATACAAGAAAAACTTTCGTTTAATAGAGTTCGTTTTTTTTTTTTTTTAACAAAGATAGAAAGAGGAAGGTAATTTTCAAGGAAAAGATCCACCTACTTTAAATAAAAATATTTTATCTGATGTTATTATATCACCAAGAAGAGGTCAATCACAAAAACCTGAAGAATTATATACATATATTGAACAATTAGTTCCTAATGGTATATATTTATTTATTAATTATTTATTAATATTATTATTCTTATAATACTATTCTACAGGTAAATATTTAGAAATATTTGCAAGAAGAAATAATCTTCGTAATTATTGGGTTTCTATAGGTTTAGAATTATAATTCAGCGTCTCGATCGAGTTCGCCTTCTACGCGCCCCTTCTGCTGGGGCTGTTTGCTGCGATCTACACCTTCTTTGACGCCTTCCGGCAGGAGAACGTGAACCTGAAGGCCGCCTATACGATCTCGGACCTGATCTCGCGCGAAACCAACTACGTGAACGAGGCCTATATCGACAGCATGCATGCGCTGGCCGGGCTGCTGGTGCGCGGCGACACCGCGCTGTCGACCCGCATCTCGGTGATCCGCTGGGACGAAGCCGCCAATGTATAGTTTTCTTTTGAAGGTGAAATGACTTTAGGAATCAACAGCTAGTTGATATTTAATTTTTAGGGACGGAAAGCTTTGTCAAATTTATCAAATTAGCTTTGCTCATTTAGTTCCACGTTTACTTGGCATTTCTTAAAAAAAAAATAATGACACTGCCCTTAAAGCCTCAAAATCTTAAAACTTAGGAAAATCTTAGAAAGAAAAAAAAAATTATTTTTCACTTTCGTATGCATAGAGTTAGCAACATTTATTGCAACAACTGATAAAACTTCAATATCAATTCGGTTAAATTCATCAAAACAACACCAAGAACCAGATTGTGCAAGTCCAGATAAAAACTTCCCAATCATCTATGACATAAACGTAGATCTCACTTCAGAAATTTACGTAAAGTAGCTAAAAGGTGCTTAAGCAAGGTATAAAAACGGGAAAATTTTTGGTCAATTCTCTTATATTTCTTAGTGCTAACCATCAGAATAAAAACCAAAATTCTAGGGAGTTACCGGCCTTTAAAAGAGACGGACATGAGCCCCGAAGAGATCGCCCACGAGTTCGCGGAGATCTTCGACGATCTCCCGAGCGAGCAGATCAACGAGATGCTCGCGAAGAACATCCCCTTCGAGACGATCGAGTTCTTCTCGCAGTACGCCGACGCCTTCGCCGACGGCGCGGGGATCACGGGCGAGGCGCGTGGCCGCCTGCCGAACCTGCTGCTCTTCGGCTACCTGATCCGGGTGCTCGAGGACCGGCTCGTTCCCTGAGCCAGGCGCCGACTAGCAGCTTCAAAGCAAATCTCGTCAGCACAATTTCATTACACACAAAGAGAGAGCATGCACATATTTTTTTCATCTTCTTTTCTTCTTAATTCATAAATTCCTCTACAAACATTACACAGAAAGTATAACTAAAAACATTCAGGCTAATGATGAAAAATTCAACGTTCACAAAAATAAATAAATTCATTCATAAGAACGATTAGCGATTTACGATACTCAGAAGAAATTTTCATTATCCTGTTTAAAATTCCATCCGGCATCATGAACCAATCCAGGTACCTGCCGGATCGCAGGGACCTCAATCGGGCGTTTCCAGGTTCCCCACGTGGTTCGCTCGCGTCTCGCATCGCACATACGTTTGTCTCCAACGTCGTGGCGGTGTCGACCCACGGCATCGATTACCACACGGGATCCAACGGACGCTCGAATCTGCCGCAAATTCGCTGCGACACGAGCCACCCCGAGACGCTCGCGTGCGCACAAGCCTTTGCAGCTCCCGCTCATACCTGTCAGCGTCACAATATTATGGACGATATGCAACCCCAAGCCCGTTCCACCCTCACCTAAACGCGTGGTTATCTGGTGGCCCTTCAGCTGGGAAATTGCTTCGCCATGCTGACAGAAACTTTTCCTTGTCATCCATCTTGTTACTTCCGTCTGCTAAGCATCAAAAACTAGTAATTTTCTGGCCATTTTCACCGTATTCGGTTATCTCTGATCAGCTTACCAAAGTCGTTACAACCACACAAATATGCTGATTGCCGAAATCATCATTATAGGCGTTACATCGCTGTCGTTTGACTTGGCCGAGCCGGGGCCGCCCGCAATGAACAATGACGGTTGTCCGGCTTGCTGAAGAGCGGAATGGATCCCTGGCGTCTGGGTACACCATCATTCCCGTGGCCCGGCACGGTACGTCGAACGGTGCGGCGGGTCATCACGCAGTGGATGGCCTTCCGGGTCGGTTCGTGCGTACGTGTGGGCACTGCACTTGCGCTCACGGCATGTTTCGTCGTCGGGATCGCGCGCCCAACGACTTATTATTGGTATGTCAATATTCTACTGCATTTCCGTCCTGAATGACATATCTATCAGATATTTTTAGCATTATTTGATTGTTGAGATCGAAATAAAGCTTCATAAATCAAAATTTCTGGTTATACTAATTAACTAAGGATGTAAATCAAATTTTTCTATAAATCGGCAGAAGGATGTGGAAAACCGTGCGTTTGGTTCCATTTTTCTGAAGAAAGGGCAATTTCATGACATTACCCCCGGATAAGGAAGTCACAAGCGCCGTGGCAAGGAAATTGGTGGTGCCGCCACCCCAGCAAAATCCGGTTGCACCTAACTTGCCGTTCGACAACTCGTGGGCTTTGACATAGCGAGCGCTATTGATCATGTCCTGGCGTAACTCAGCCTGATCCAGCGTGCGCTGCATCGTGCGGCCATCATCGTCATTACCGGGATAGCCACCAATCGGTGACAGGCCGTCCGGTGCCAATGCGAGAAAACCGGCTACACCGAAACGCCTCGCGACATCCTGTACAGCACAGCAGGTTCAGTGGCTGATGGCGTTGTAATGGTCGAGCTCAAGTGGTCTGATTGGTGGCTGTTGCGTGCAGGACGTTTTCAGAGCTTGGATTCAGACTGCATATGATGTGCATCCGTCTTCAGATGACCTTGGAAAATGGGGTCACCAAGAGGCCTCCCAGTTCCACTTGCGTGGAAAGCATGGTAGTTTGAGACATATTCTAACAAGTAGCTCAAACTCAAACCAGTCTCAATGGTATACATTTAGACACAACCATATAAATAATGCTTACGCTCTGATGATCAAAAGTCATCGTGAAAAATGGGTTTTTGTTACGGAAATGTTAAAAAAGAAAATAAATCAGTATTCTCAACGATGAAGAAACTTAAACAAATAATATAAAAATAGAGTACAAGACTAAATATACAATTGTTAAACATACTACAAACGCACCAAACTAATTTATCCATAAATAACAATTAGCTCATACAAAAACCTGATTTTAGACGTTAGTGACGTTGGATGTCCCCAGAAGATGACGGAGTTCGAAATCGAAGGTGCAGCTGTTTGGTACGATGTTGAGTTGTACCCCGCCCTTTATAAGGCCGACCTGGATGGTGGAGTGTGTCAGGTCGAACTTGTCGTCGAACGGGCCTTCTTTTTCGATGCGGCGCGCCAGCCCCTTGATGAATGCGATGAGTTCCGCGCCATACTCGATCGCGTTTACGGCCTTGGGCGCCAGGCTGGAGTGCGCTTCGAGGCCGCGGACATGAACGCGCCGTTTGCGTTTGCCGATCGACGGTGACGCGATCTCTTCGGGCAGCGTCAATGAGGCACGGGACGCGGGCGTCGAGCTCGTCCACCAGAGTTTCGCCCTGCCCCCATCCTTCACCGTCGCCGAAGCGATGCAGTTTGGCTGTGAAGAAGCCGGCCTGTTCTCGCGTCGAAGGCTGGAAGCTCGCTGGCAACCGCACCTGGACGCGCTCGGCGTGCGTGTAGACGCAGGTAGTCGGATTCGTGACCTGCCCGTCGAAACGCTACAGGGTGTCGAAGATTTTCAAAGGAAGAACCGTTGATCATTGGGGATTAGAATAAACAATAGATTGTCGTTTTTCTAACAACGGTGAAGATCAAAGAAGATTTGCTATTCATAGGATTAGTTGTTAAACAAAAAAACAATGTTCATCTGCGAAAGAAGAAAAAGAGGTACTTACAGAAAATCATTGTCTTTCAACATCGGTAACAACATCGTGTCTTTTCTCCTCATATTACCGTTCGTCGTCGAAGAAGAAGAAAAAGAAGCAAAAGAACGAACTCCCGCACCCAGAAGCCGCGCTTGCGCAGCTCCTCCCAGAGCTGGGTC
The DNA here is from genome assembly GCA_010016025.2 of Alatinidae sp. Z8VKAUB7J3. NCBI lineage: Eukaryota > Metazoa > Cnidaria > Cubozoa > Carybdeida > Alatinidae > Alatinidae sp. Z8VKAUB7J3. The sequence continues at coordinate 173,530,471 of JAAAKM020721499.1, read as the reverse complement.
GGCCCCTTGTGGCCGAACACGATGTCGCCCTTGACCACCGCGTTGCAGGCGAACTGCCGGGCGTCCTCTTCGCTGACGATGATCTTCTCGCAGTCGAAGCTCTCGATGGTCGCGTTGTCGATGGGCCCGAACGCGCCGGGGTAATAGGCGATCAGGTCGTGGCGCAGCGGGAGCAGCGCGGTGTCCAGGTGGTAGAAATCCTCGTCGTTTTTCATATAAGATAGTCGAATGCAACTTTAAATGAATATTTCGACCCTACACAAGGGCCGTCCTCAGCTAAACAAATGAAAAACAAAAACAAAGAATATAAAAGACCTCACATTAGACTACAATCTTTAAAACTTGAATATTTTCTCAAATTAATTAGGATGTGTTAGGTTTGTTAGGGGCTTTGTCCAAATACTTCACCCCCCCCCCCCAATGCGCAAATATATAGCCCCAATTATATTATTTAAATAAATAAAAAGACGATGCACCTTTCAGGATTAGCGAATCCAAGAATCTTCATAAGTCCGTCAAACTTGTCGGGATGTCCCTTTACTTTAAAAAGGATTTGCTCAATAGTTCCAGAATCATGCCCTGTATCTACTCTCACATCTACAGGTTCAACTAGCACGTCTTTTGAAAGTTTATCTATATTCTCCGGAAAGGTGGCGGAAAACAAAAGGGATTGTCTTTTTTCAGGTATGAAGGAGGAGATATTAATAATTTCAGTGTGAAATCCAGCCGACAAGATCGAACATTTGTATCTTGCTGCCTTGAGCCGCAGGCCGACGAAGGATGAGATTCAGATTGCGAATCAGCTCTTGCTGGCTCGCGAAGGAAACATGAAAGCCGCCATGCAGGATATGTGGTGGGCGATCCTGAATAGCAACGAGTTCATTTTGAATCACTAGAAGAGCGGTAGGATCGCAGGGTCTTATCCGCAAACAGCACTTTTCGATATTCCCCGAATAGACGATCGACAAAAACTGATTATCCAAACTCCGGCCCAATCGGGGCGGCCATGCCAGCCGTCGCCAAACCAAGCGCGGCAACCGTCAATATAGTCTTCATCATGGTCTGGCCCTCACTCAAAACTATCGTCGAAAATCTGGTCGCCGCGCTCGGACGGCGCCCACATGCCACTGAACACGCTGTAACGCCCACCGCTCATACGAGCGGCCGCGTCAGGTTGCGATGCGGTGCTGGTGACTAAAAACGCACCGCCCGATGCGTTGCCACCACCACCATCAATGCCATCTTATTGAGATGGATTTACGATAGTGAGATGTAAAGCGATGATACCCCTCAAAGAGAATGCAAGCCTGAAACTATTAGTTGATGAAGAGGGGAAACTTCTTGCTCGTTGTGCGGGTAAAACTTTAGCTGTTCATAAAACATTTCCCCATCTTTCGGGTATTAGCATTCAAAGGAAGGTCAAAAGTGGACAGGCATACTCTTCTACTAATGTCATAATCCAAATCTTGTATATGTGCCAAAACTGCAAACTATGTAATAACGTGCATCTGACAGTCCGGCGGCGCGAGCTCGCTGGGGCGTCCGGGGTAGGCGAAGAAGGCGACCGGCGCCTGGGTCCCGACGAGGATCAGATCCGACAGCCCGGCCAACGCCTCGACGGCGGGCTCGGCGAAATAGGGAAGGGGGCGGATCGGGGCGACGCCCGCGCCGCGGGTGAGCCGCGTGGTGAAGGTGTCGCAGAAGAGCCGCGCGCCGCTGGCGGCGGCAATGGCGTTGGCGGCGGCCAGACCGTCTCGCCCGAGATTTTCGAAAATAGCTTCTCGATTATTTGCACGTACTTCAACCAGATTAAGTCGAGTATTTAATTGAATATCTCTAGAAAACAAAATAACATTCGTTCACTTCCAAAATACATTGAATCTTTTTTGCCAAGCTGACCTTTTCTTCACGATTTCCATCAATGCAGCTGCATATTTCTTCACGCCAAAAATCACGGGTAAAGCCGTATTGTAGCTAACCGTACTTTTCGATCGAACATTATTCTACACAGACGGTGAACCCGACGGTGGTGGCTCCCAGTACAGAGAGTTCAGCGTCTTCAATGACGACTCCCTATGGCTACGACCTGCCTGTGGGATGGGCTGTAGCTGGCTCAGGCCATGGTTACTCGGGTCCACAGTTGCCGTCGTTAAAAGGAGGAGAGTCGACTTTTGTCCACCTGGATCTTTACCGTCCTGCCCCTTTCATGCAAGACAGGGGCAATTCTTCGATCAATGTTGGCGACAACGACGACATCCCGGACACTAGCTTATGCAAGAATAGCGAACAAACTAATAAGAAACTTTAGTCAAACGAGCAAAGGTAGAGTAATATGTAGTATCAGTATGTTTTGGCTTTCAAGCTCTAAGCCATGTTCGCGACTGATAAACAATGATGAGTTTTTTATCCGTTTGTGATCACGTGAATGCATGCATTCAGCATTAGTCGTAGTGGACTGACATGATTGATTGTGAGTAACATGTGTTGCGTCCTACCTGTCCTTTTTCCGCTATGTCGGGGCGGCACCCGCATTCATCAATTGGGTTCTGATAATTAAAATCTAATTAATGAGTAAAAACAATAGCTATAGTACCGATTTTCCACACAATTTCTATAAGTTTTAATCTGATTTGTGTCATATAATTAATATTTTTGACATAAATTTTGAAATTCAAGATCACATCTGAAAGTTTTGGTTGAAAACACTTTGATTCACTATTTCTTCAGAAAAAAACCACAATTTTGTCCAAAATTTTCAAATAACAATCCAAAAATGAATAACCGAAATTTGAACATGACCAAATTAGAATCTTACCGTCTTCTGAACCTACAGCCGGAAACGGGGCAATGAAAATCTTTGGGCAGGTTCGCCTTTTCACGTTCTGTATATGTTCAATTGACGTAATGACTATTTTGTTTGTGTTGTTTTCTTTTTAATTTGTGAATTTCTTTTGTATTTCCCATGTTTTCAACTCTTTTTCTTTTTTCTTTGTATGAGCGGGCTCCAATCTATTATTAGTATCAAGCATCGTTGAAACCAATTCAGCACCTGGTCTCGAGAGCCGACCATTGCCCCCACTAGACCACAAACAGAACAGCCAACACCTGCGACACGTCCGCCGTCTGTTTCGGACGAACCTAGTGCAGTACCCTCTGCTATGATGACTCCATTACCAACGGTCAGTGGCACCAGCGAACCAACTAGTGCACCTGTTTCGAGTGACACTCCAAGTCAGGTTCCAAGTGATACCAGAGAACCTACTGCGTTACCCGTTCCAGCAAGTGATTTTCCATCTCAAGTACCTAGTGACACAACCAATTGATCTCTTAAATCAGAAACGGCACCACCCCAAAGAACACTTAAATCAAGGTGCTGGTTTTTCAGCTCCAGAGTTGGCACCTGAAGAAAGGGATAAATGCCACCCTGTTTGAAATGGACACCCATAACCGAGAAGGCGCGTGGTTTACAAATGGTGAACGGTTCCGTTTGCGGACCGGAAAGCATTGCCGAGTCAAAGCGTTTGGGTTCTAAACGGTTCGAGAGGATCTTGTTTTTATGCTCGTGTAGGTTGACCATATTGCTCCATCATAAACGGAATGAACGTCCCAAAATATGGACAAAAAATTTTGCAAAATAAAGGCTCTTCTTCAATGACTGGGATTTTGGATAATTTGGTTAAAGTTTTGTCAGATGATAAAGGGAAGAAGGTTTATAAAGTTAATTCCATGGAGGAAGGACTTGAAATGTTACAAAATTGGGCAAATGAATTGACGGAACAAATTACTGAATCGTTTCAAGATTTGCAACAAAAAGTTCCCTCAATTGATCAACCGTGACTCCAGTCATGTCCAGACAGTCCAGTCCGCTGAATAAGCTAAGTACTATAACAGAATGTTTAATTCATTAATGTGTTAGGAATTTACTCTAGAGTTGTTCGGTGGTATGGCCTACCGACGATTCAAATCATAATGTGTTACGAACCAGTGATCAATCATCATTGATTGATTCATGATTAAATTAAAATGAACTAATTATAATTTTCTAATTATCCTATAATTATCCACACCACAATATGATTTCTAAGAATTACAAGTGGCGGAAAATAGTTTTGGCCAAGTTGTCTGCGATGCCGTCGCTTGGATGAAATCAGTCGCTTAAAAGAGCTTTGGTCTTTTGAGTTCATTGGATTTACTCAGCCTCCGCTGTTTACCTTGCCTTGATGCGCTAGAAAAGTCATTCCGCGCGTAGTCGAGGAATCTCGTTTTTGGTTTGACAGTTCGTTTTATTTAGCGTCTCACCCATCGCATGTCTTCCTGAGTTTATATGTAGTATATATCGCCTGGATTCAAAACATATATAAGGGTTTATCATGCAACAATCGTCAAATACACCTTCTCATTCTATTAGACCCTCTGGCCGGCGCCCTGATGAATTAAGGTCTATTACGTTTGAAACAAATGTCAACAAACATGCAGAAGGAAGTTGTTTGGCAAAATTTGGCGACACACATGTTTTATGCACAGCATCGGTTGAAGAGCGAGTTCCCCCTTTTCTAAAAAATTCAGGAAAAGGATGGGTTACTGCTGAATATGGTATGCTTCCTCGATCAGCTTTCTGGTATCGCTCCCACTCCTCATCGGCTTTTGGCTTGTTTCTTCCCCAGACACAACGACCGCAGACATCAAGAATTTCCTGAAAAACAGCGGCATCTTTTCTCCGGGCAACGTCCTCTCTCAACACCAGGTACTTGTACCAACCGTGCCTGACAGGTTTTTCAAGTGGAATCAAAGAAAGATTCCATTTAGCCGTTTCTAGTTTGTCCAACTCTTTATGAATCTTTCTGGCCTGAGCTTCCCTCTGAGATATCATCCTTTACAGGGAAGTGCCCTTTAAAGAAAGAGTTCGTATTGAAGATTATAAGGCTGATTATTATGAATTGACTAATGTGGATGGTGAGATAGTAGCTAAGGGCTATGGGAAAGAAATTTATGATTATTTGAAATCACACTCTGATCAGGTAATTGTTAGATCAAAACGCCCTGGTGACTATGATGTTTTACGTTTAAATCACATTCTTTATGACACATCTTATGGTGCAGTCAGGAGTTATACGCATCCAGAGATGGTCTAAATTATTAATAAATGTCCTACTTTGGCCAGAAATCCAAGGAAACAGTGGGGAAATTAACCATTTCAAAAAATTTCGGGGGGGGGGGCTGGGCCCCCCCCTGCGTAGGTGCCAGCCTGCCTCTCAGGCTAGTCTATCATATATAAGGATCATTACAAACAAGAGGAAGAAAATGAAGAAACGCTACCCAGTAAAGACGATAAATACAAGTTCAAGTTGGGATAAAATACTTTTAAAACAGGTATAAATTTCACAAAACACCACGTCAGCGCTGAAACACTGCGCGCTATGCGGGATTTCATCGAACGCTCCGAGACCTGACGTGCACGGGCGAGTCGCGCGATCGCCGGCCACGGCCATCCGCTTCGCTTCTGACCGTGCCACCCGTCGACCAGTTGACGTTTAGCCTGAAGGTTGGACGCCAACATCCGCTGTTGCATCTCGGCGTTACCGATTCACAAACTCGATGGCGTCGTCGCAATTCGGAAAGTGCGGCACCACACGATCGAGTCGCATCTTCCGCCGCAAGAGCGACCGGGGTCACCTCGAGGGAGAGGAGGCTCCGGCCCTCTCGGTCGAGAGCTGGCTGCACGCCGACGACCTGGAGCTCGACGACCTCGAGGGGAAGGTCGTGCTGCTGAACTTCTGGGGGACCTGGAGCCAGCCCTGCCGGGACGAGGTGCCGCGCCTCAAGGAGCTGTGGGAGACCCGCCACGGGAAGGGGCTCGAGATCCTCGGCATCCACAGCTCCGACGGTTGGGACAAGGCGGTCGACGCCCCGAATTTCCAAGCCGAGACAAGTGACGGTCCGATCAGTTTCCACGACTGGATCGGTGATGATTGGGTGATTTTCTTCTCCCATCCCGCTGACTACACGCCGGTCTGCACCACCGAGCTGGGCTTCACGGCCAGGCTGAAGGATGAGTTCGCCAAGCGCGGCGCCAAGGCGATTGCGCTGTCGGTCGACAGCGTCGAGGACCATAAGGGCTGGATCAAGGATATCGAGGAAACCCAGAATGTCCGGATGAATTTCCGCACTTCAACCTTCAATATGACCAAGTCTCTCCTCTTCTTTCCTGTAGATGAGTTTGTTCTCTCCTCCGATACCAATCTTAGCAACTGGATAGTATGCATAATCATAGCAACTGGATAATCCATAGACTACAAAAATTCAACCCAACAGCTCAATTTTTCTGTATCAAGTTCTAATTCCTATTGTTTGATAAATGTCCCTATGTGGAAGTTCTTTCTCCATGCATATCTTGGGTTCATTCGTTTTGGTCAGAAGCAACAGTATCAGTCTTTTTCTTTTGTTGATGAAAAATGTCTATCTTTGCCTCACAGATATAATATCAGATATGCTCTTATTTTTTACCATAATGATCAATCAACATTACAAACTAATGTCTCGTTGAGAAAATGAAAATAATTCTATTTTTGGGGAATCAATAATATATTTATGATTAACATTTAGGTATCTGTAAGTATTCTAATGTTGTTGTTTTGTTTTTTGTTTTGTTTTTTTTATAGAGTGCAAGGAATTCCTTAAATACAATACCATGTCATTGTCTCTCCTACGGCTCTTATTAAGTATAACCTAACCCTAAACGATATCTTCGAAGCTCTCGAACAAAATAATCATAATGTGGGCGGGGGGGTGGTTACTGAATCCGGGCAGTCCCAACTCGTCCATGGAATTGGCAGGGTAAGCACTATCGGTCAAATCGAAAATATCGTTATTGCTGCCTATAACGGCACACCAGTACGTATCCGAGATGTTGTTGAAGATGTGAAAATTGGCCATGAAATTCAATACAGGTACTGGTAGTGGAGGCGATGCAGCAGGCGATACATATGATGGTATAGAAAATGTGATAGGTTCAACAGAAGCAGATACATTAACAGGTGATGCTAGTGTAAATGTTTTAACAGGTGGTGATGGTGACGATACTTTAGCAGGATTGGGTAATGCAGATACATTAACAGGTGGTGCAGGTATTGATACAGCAGATTATAGCGCATCAGGTTCAGGTGTGACGGTTAATTTAACAACAGGAATCAATACAGGTGATCTTCCCTGTGCGGCCGAGTCCGAAATCTACTGAGTAAACCTAACTGATCATCGGGGAGAATAGAAGCATTCCTAGATGGTCGATCACTGCTTGCGAGCCTTTAGTTCCTTTATGATTTGCTCGTGCTTCGACTTAGGTAAGTTATAGCGAGCGTAGAAAAACAGTGAGAACCCTGCAGCAGCGCCCATAATCGGACCCGCCGCCAGACCGAGTCGAAAGAGTATGTCGGCATCGAGTTCGCCCGGCTTCGCATCCATCCAATTTACACATTTCCCGTCTATTCTGTCACTTGTCTTTGTTTGTCTCCCGCTAAGCTGAAAGAAACTAACGAAGAAACCAATTCTACAGTGTGTCAACGGATGAAGAACTTAACATGTACTGAACCATGTAAGCATCCTTTTGACATTTGAATACCAAACTAAAAGTAAGCAAAAGCGAGTATATATGAAACTATATGCATTTACTTAACCAAATAGTTTATACTCGTAATAAAAGACTATATATTGCAGAAGAACGCAGCATGGCCAAGTTTGGGATGAGCATGTGCGTATTGGGCATGGCTGAAGAGCTAAAGCCGGCCAACATTGCTGTCAATGCCCTGTGGCCTAGAACCACCATCGCAACCGCTGCTATTCAAAACTTACTGGGAGGCGACAAAGTGATGAAGCACAGCCGCAAACCGGCAATACTTGCTGATGCAGCGCATTGGATTTTTTCTCAGCACAGTACATCTTGCACAGGTAATTTCTTCATAGATGATGACGTGCTTGCTCAAAGGTGGCGCGCCGCCAGGGCAAGGAGAGGATCGATCAGCGGGCGGGGTGTCTCTGGTGACAGGCGCATCCGGCGCTGACTCGGGTCGTGGGGCGTCGGTGGGGCGTTTGCTGTCGGCGGGCAACTCTGGCGTGCCGCTGGCGTCGACGAGCGCCCTGTCGGTGCAGGCTTGCGAGAGGCAGCGAAGCGCAGGTTTGCAGTCGGCGTCCTGGCTGCAAGGCGCGCCAACGCCGCCACCCAGCGTGATGGTCTTTGCGCATTATCATTCCCAAAAGATTCTATCTATGCTCTTTGACGTCATGGATAACTATATACCTATACTTGTTTTATTTATTTAAAGTATAAGAACAGAAGTAGTAATTGCAGTATCCCCAAAAATTTCAACTTAATACCCCTAATCGTTCTCGACATATTGCTTATGTGTCTTATTGGCAACCATTTAGCACAATGTCTTTTGATTTATTTTTTGAGCAATATTTAGTTATAAAATATAATTGGCTAATTGAATAATTTTGGGGACACAAAGTATTGCGTCGTTTTGCCGGGGCTTAATAGGACACCGATTCTCTCCAAGACGAAAGAATCGAGCCCGAATCGATTAAAATAAAATAGCAATGATGAACTGTACCAAAAAAGGCGGGCACAACGTTTTCTGGTGGTGTAAAGGTGGTGGCGTTTTCCTTAGACTTTGCAAGAAAAGTTTTCCTTAAACTATCACTGGAACACGTGCCGTTTCTTTGTTCTGCAAAAAGAGTCCAGGCGTAGTTTTTGAAACCAGCCAAGGGTGCGAGTATCATGATTTTGCTATCATTCGGTAAATTTAGGACTTGATCTACCATTTGACTTACCGTTTGTGCATGTAGTTTGAGTTGGTGTGTTGGACAGTATGGCTCACCCACACGTGCAAACAGCAACCTTAAGTAGTCGTAAATTTCTGTGGTGGTACCTACTGTGGAGCGTGGGTTATGAGACGTCACTTTTTGTTCGATAGATATTGCAGGCGATAAACCTTCTATCACTTCCACATCTGGTTTATCGAAGTGTCAATGGATGATGAGAAAAATCTTGATCAAATTTTTTTTCTTCATCATTAAACGATGTTTTTTCTAACGTTCGATCAAATGAATTCAATGAAGATTCATCCGGTGTTTCTTCTAAACGAAAAAAAATCAAACGATTGATTGATAATCAATGAAAACATACGATCAGGAAATAAAGGTAACCAATCGTAGATATATTCCGTCGATGGATTTAGATCTCGTTGAAGAATTTGTGGTGAATCTTTGTGAGGTATTCATAGCAGTTTTTGTGATGCCAGTATCTTCGATGACGTCGTGTAGCATGGCAGCCATCAGAGACTGATGGTCCATATGCATTTCGCTCAGGATGCCGGCAACGGCTAGTGGGTGAGAAATGTAAGCTTCGCCGCTGCGGCGGAACTGTCCATCATGGGCCTGTTCCGCGTAGTAGAACGCGCGGCGAACGCTATTAACTTGTTCCTGCTGAAGGTAGCCGGTTAGGTCGGTAGCGAGTGAGTCGATGTTTTCGGTTACGGACCCGAGGAGTTCATCTACTTCTTCGTCCAGGAGATTCGCCAGGTGCTGCGGCCGACCGATTCGGTGGCCCGCTGGGCCGAGAGCGAGCTCGTCCTGGTGCTCACCGACACCAGCTTGCAGGGGGCGACCCGCGCGATCGAGCGCATTCAGGAAGCGCTCGAGGAGAAGCCCTTCCAGCTCGGCAGTGTGAAGATCCAGCTCGAGTTCGCGCACGGGACCGTCGAGATCAAGGGGGAGATGACCCTCGACGATGCCGTCAATAATCAGGCATTGACCAAATATAAATTACTGGAGTAAATATGGCGCAAGAAGGTATAATAGGGGAGGCTTTAGCTCAACAGTTAGTTGCTCAAACTAGAGTGATAAAGGACATTTCTAACGATTTTCAATGTCATGCATCTTCCGAGATGATGCAACAATTCTTTTCCTTGGTGGTATATAAAGTATCTAAAAGTAGTGGAAAACCTAAAGAGGAAGTTTCAAAAATTTTACAAAAAGCAGCTAAGGAATATGGTATACCATTTTATTCATTTTTACTCCTAAACTCCAGTATAAAATAATCAAAGCTAGTTTTCAGTTTAAACCCCATTATTTTCTTCAATTTTAAAAATTTTCACCTTTAAAAATAAACAAAATAGAGCAGTGTGAAACTGCACTTTTCGCGCTCTTGACTAACCCCCCCCCCCCCCCCCCCCAACAAAAAAAAAAAGAAAAAAAATACCCCCCCATTTTTAAAATTTGATTTTTTCCACACATAAAACTAATAGCCCCTGCCATACCATCTTCTCCAGAGCAAATGGATTGATATTAGCAACACCATCACAAGCTCGATGATAACAAATATCTAATCGAACACCTGAACTTCCTCCAAGATTTGATCCAAGCAATGCATTATATCGATTACGTTGTTCAGTTGTTTTCACTCCATCTGCACCGGAAAACAATCCACCTGCTGCTACACCTGCTACTAGAAATGGTCCATAATCACTACGACCATCAAAACTCGTATAATCCCAAGGTAATTGATTATCATCACAGCATATCCGAGTTTATCCTAAAAATAAGAAAAATCGAAAAAATTGGACCTGAAAATGAATTATTGAAGCTTGAGCCTCCCTCCCCCCCCTAACAATAGGTACATAACTATAGAATAATATGCATAGATTAAGGAAATTTTAAATGAATGAGCACCGTCAAATGAGGCTCAAAACAATTGATTATAATAACAGATCATTTGGTATGAACTACTTATATGTTTATTGACGTATTCGCCATCGCCCCGCAGCATGGCCTCCAATCAAATTATGTTAAAGATGTTCTATTCTGCAATGGCTACCCAATTAGCCTTACTGAAAATATTTATCGATTAAAATACGTAAAACAGGAATATAAGGAGCCTCCCATTGATTCAGCTACTTCAGCATTTGAGAATAAAACTTTCAACACATTACCATACATCTCCATACTCAGCGACAAACTTGAAAGAATTTGAAAAAAACATAGTCTCTCTATTTTTTTCAAAACTGAACAAAAAGTTGAACAGTTTATAAATACATAAATATTGAAACACTGGTGGGACTTATACCAGCCCTGCAAAGTTTCAACCATTTGTTTGTAACAACTCTTTTGAGACGTAGAAAAAATGGTAACTGATTGAACGTAGGTAAAGAAAAGTTATACGCAATGTTTGCCCTAATTAAACGCATAACTGTTAAAAGTTTGCTCAATTAATTTTGTGCTAACAATAACCGAACCCTAAGCAATAATTAATAGAATATGTTAGAAATATGAACGCATAGCAATCTTTTTTCGCTCTATCAGGGCGGGAATATCTTGAAAATAATGGCAGCTTTGGATAAATGCAGCTGATTCTTTGGAAACTGGTCTGCGATGCTAAAACAGGAGCTATCAATTTCCCACAAAGTGAAACTCAAAAACAACGCTTGCCAGTTTTTAGCGCAATTTGGTTTGGGCTTGCACCTCTGCGAGGGAGAAATATGAGGACATACAGTACTATTGACCAGTGAACATGGACCATCAACAAGAAAACTGTGAGGCAGCGTGGTACAAGGCATTTTCGGAGCAACTTCCAAAATCATTGAAATTCAACGACGATTCCGCAAAATTATTCCATTATTACAAAAGAAAACTAGACGGAGTCTTTGCCTCGTATGTATCAGAACAGCTAAAAGTAGAACTGTTTCGTTCCACAATGGACGGTTTGATTGGAGATTTTAGGTATGATCAACAATTGTCCGAGCATCAAAGGGCTAGGTTAGAATTGGAAGCCCAAGAGGTAATCGACTCCTATATCGATTGTAGAATGGCTAACACATTCACTTAAAACTATTAGGTATCTGACCCAATCTTGTATAACCAGGTCATATCTGGACAAGTATGTGCACAACTGCCACAGAAAAGTTACACACGATAAACAATCTTAGTAATAATAATTATCTTATAATCACATAATGAAAAAAAAAATAGGCGATACTCCTGGAGTATATAAGAAAAAATTGAAGAGAAACTAAGCCTAAAAATAAAATTGGATAATAATTCCCTTATAATCACATAATGAAAAAAAATATGAGACGACAACGTTGGAGACTTTGGGCTGACGTTGGAATCCAGACCGCCCCCTGACAATGATAAATGCCCCAGTGCTGAGCTTCTTGCTGTATCTGAAACAGTAGTCACTGTCATCGGATCAACCTACTCTGCCTACGTTGACAACGACGCGACTTCTTGCAACGGCGATTCGAATTTCCGTGGTGTTTGGTACGAAGTTACGGCTTCTCCTGGGGCCAGTCTCCAGGCCTCGACTTGTTCTCCAGCCACAGACTTCGCCCCGAGAGGAAGAGCTTTGGATTCCGGCTATCCCGAACATCGAGCATTGGTTTAGGCGGTACGTCCTGGTTGATCTCGCCAGAATCCACGCCGCAATCATGAATTCGGTCGAAGTCGCTACACACCGCCGCTTTTTCCTCCTGTGCCACGCAGCCATCATTCGGTCTGTCTCGAATGCAGATCCAGTACCGGTTTCCGGGCTTGAAGTGACGCACCACATGCTCAAGCTGGAGGAGGAAGGCCGCGTGATAAACCCGTTCATGCCGGCCTCGGAGCCCTCGCGCTTCATCTCCTCGAGGACGCGCTTGTAGTCGGTCGGCATGACCTTCACGAAGGTGGGCAGCGTCGCCTCGAAGGCATCGAGCACCCGACGTCCCACCTCGGACCCGGTGAGCTCGACGTGTTGCTCCAGGAGCTCACGCAGCTCGGCGATGTCCTCGGGGGTCTCCACCTTCTCCAGGCCGACGGTCTCCAGGTTGCAACGCTCGATGAAGTCACCGTCGGAGTCGAGCACGTAGGATTGAAAATCACTATGCAGCAGTTCTATCGCCCGAATGGAGATAGCACACAGAAGCGCGGAGTGCTGCCCGATGTCGTACTCCCCTCGTTGACGAATCAACTGGGAATGGGCGAGGCAGACCTCGACTTCGCTTTGGATTTCGATCGGATTCAACCGGCTCAGTTTCGTCGTTTGAACCTCGTGGATAAGAACCTGGTAACCCGTCTGCGGACTCGTTCACAAGCACGGATTGCCGCCTCGGACGAATTCACGAAGGAGATAACCTGTAGATCGTCCAATTTCTTCGTCATGCCATAGCTACCATGGCATCCACGTCGTTCCGTTCCCGCTCCACAGGCCTCAGTTTGAGGCGCTGTTTCGGCATGGATTGCAGGATCAAGTCCTGCAATGACGGGGTGGAGGAAGAGTTCGGTTATCTAACCACTCTCAGGGTAGAACCAACTTAGCCTTACAGCTTTTCGAACAACACCCCTGCAGCCTCGATCCGACCGGCAGGTGTGTCGGCAGGCTCGGCGCCCAACTTAAGATGAACATTGAAAAATCAGTCAAACAAAATGAAAAAAAAAACGATCTAGGAATCTGCTCGTTTCTTATTACACGGAAAACAGACAGGAGAACCACTACGCTATAGAGTGATCTAGATAAAGCTCATATAAAGTATTATTCAGGTACCAGAAGATTCAAATGTATCCCCCCTCCATCCGTCAACAATTTTTCAAAGTAGAATCCCAGAATATGAGAATATTTACAACCCATCAAAATTTTTTTCCTGTCTGCAGTATGTGAAAAAAGAGTGATATATATGTTGTTGTAACTATGAAATAAAAATGTTTCTAAATCAAGACTGTTTTCTTTCTTGTTAGATATTTTTAGTAGGTTACCGCCCCTCTCTCTCTCTATCAAAACAGGATTAATGGTTTGAAGTGAGATCTTACTCGATTACTCCTCCTCTCTCTCTGAAACTGGAATAGAACCCTCTCTCTGTTAATTGTAAGACAATTTATTTTTGGCGGTGGGAGAATCAACACCGGAAAACGCTAGTATGTTGTAAATATCTGTACTTTGTAGAGTTTTGCTTTAAAATTGTAAGGTTTTATGTTGATTTCAGTTTTCATGCTTTATTTTTCAAGTTCGCTTTTCAAAGTAAAAATCGTTTCTCTCTTCGAAGGAAACGTTTTCCCTCATTTGTTATTTATCATTAACCCGTGGAGGGATCGAGCAGAGATGCCGTTGGCATTTGAAAAGTTGTAACCACGTTACCAAAACATGGATCGAAGTTAACCCTAGTCCTGAAAGAGAGGGAAAGTTCCTCTGAGTCTAATACCAAATCTTGCTATTCTGAGTTTCAACCTTTACTACACTTTTGAAACTTGAAATTTTACTGAAAAAAACACAAATGCTCAATATTTACAAAGCAGCAACTCACCATATCAAAATTTCACTAAGAGTCAGCCCAAAATCTGTATCTGGAGAAACACATCTCACAAGCTGCAAGGAAAAACATGGGTACATTCAAAAATTTTCAAAATTCTCACAATTTTTATCACTTCAAACATCCAGGTGTTGAACAGGATGAGCGAACGGCCCGTATGCGGCTGATTGATGGCATAGGACAATCCGATTGGGCCACCAAAATCGTGCACGACCAGGGTAAAATTATCAAGCCCCAGGTGTTCGATTAACGCGTGCAGCCGGTGCGCGTGATCGGCAGGGCGGTAAGCTGCATGTTGTGGTTTGTCCGACAATCCAAGCCCAAGATGGTCGGGCGCGATACACCGGTATCCCGGGGCGAGTGCTTTTATTAAATTGCGGGTTTTGTCAGAAACACATCTGTTTCTGACGGGATGGGTGAGCATAAGCATATGCTATCGATCCCCCTGTTTTTCGGCTCAATGGGAATAGGGGGGAGATATGGCACATAGCAAGGGATTTGCCAGAAACCTCTTGACGGGATGGTGAGCATGAGCTTGCGCTACGCTTCTTTTTTGGGGGGGAGTGCTTTTGAGGAACATTTCCACACTTGGGGTTGTGTTCACATTTGGGCGAACTCACATGAGGGAGCGGGGATGTAGGCTGCTTATGAATTTTTTTTTGTTCCAAAGAGAACACTTTTTTTTACGTCCGTTTTGTGTTTTCAGTAAAGTATTCTTTCTAAAATTCTGGAAATATAGGGAATTTTTCTTTATCGATGCAAATGAAGGTAGTGGGCCATAGCATTCATTTATTTGTTGGAAATAAAGATCTTTGGGTCGACTTTTGCCAAACACTGTCAGGGTTAAATTCTCCTTATTTTGAGTTTTACTGATTTTTCAGGGTTAAACCAGTTATACCTATGTGCCGACGCTGAGCGACTACAACATCATCATCGAAGGCACAGGGGCGATCTTTCTGGGCGGTCCGCCGCTGGTCAAGGCGGCCACCGGCGAGGAGGTCGGCGTTCAGGAACTAGGCGGCGCGGTCATGCACACCTCGGTTTCGGGCACGGGCGACTACCGCGCCGCGACCGAACAGCACGCCTTTTCACTGGCCCGCGAGATTGTCGGCCAGTGGAAGCGCACGCCGAAAACGATCATCGAAACCGCGGCCTTCCTAGGTCGTGGTGCCTTTGGTGTTGTCTTTTTGGGTGAGTACCGGGGAACACAAGTTGCAGAGAAACGTGTCCTTCTACCCCATGACAACGACAACGACAAGACGATAATACCGTCCCCTGTGGCTACCACTGATAACAGCAGTAACGACAACAAGGACAACGATGACGATGATGATCACGATTTTGAACAAGGGGTTGTCGTCAATCCTTCACAAGAACAGGCATTGTCACGAAATGAATTATTCATGAGCACCCAAGAACCGCTCGCTATTTCAATCGTTTCTCGCGACTAGCCGGGATAAATTTCACTAGCCTGTCCAAAGAGTATGGGTAACTTCTAACAGTGGGAACTTGCGCTAGTGTCGATAAGAAAAAACTATTATCACTATTTAGCGTTTGACAACACGTTTCACTTTTTCTCAGTGTAATAAAAAGAATAATTTATCTAATTTATGTAAAAATCGTAATATTAGGCTAGTAATAAGAGTCTGATCACAGTTCCTGACATAAAACGATTATGTTGGCAAAGAACTAAAACGACTGGTCACTAACTTGAAGTTAAACGTGAAGTTGAAACATTGTTTACGAAGACTCCCAAAAATAGGGAAGTCTCGCGTCGTCGTCTCGATCGATATGTCGGTAGGTAGTCGGTGTGGACTCCCACAAAAGAAAGAAAGTGGGGCCACCACTTCCCATTAGCTTTGCCTTGCTTGCCTGTAGAGGAGGAAGACGTTCCATCCAGCATTTGACGGGGGATCGTGCGATCGACAACTCCCATTATTTCTCCTAATAGCCCGGATTAAAAGGCGAATGTGATTTATTATCTTACCTTTGTAAGCGGCTATCGCGTACATACTTTTCAAGTAATTCTTCTTTTGAGCTGTCCTTTACACATCACCCATTACTGACAGACAGATTGCTTCCTGACTATCTACTCTTTTGCCCACTAAATCAAATTGTTCATTAAGAACAACTTTCTTCCAACAAAACCAATTTTTGAATGGCAAAATCTCAACAAACATTTAACAAATTACAATGGCTCTTAGAATCATCTGAGAAAACATGCTTTCTTATTGCAGAAAAAAAAAATCGGATTTGTATTTACCTTTGATTCAGCATCGTAAAAACTGAAGCATAATCTAATCTTTCTGAATGAATGAAGCCTTTTCTTTTAACATTGTTTAAGGTTTAGAGACTTTTTTATGGTCACAACACAGATAATATTTGTTATGATAAATTTGGGAAAAACGCTATACTTAGTCATCCATTTAAAAAAAAAAATCTAATACATTAGCCCGCATGCTGCAGAGCTCCCAATTCCGCAGCGTGCTCAACGAGAGCACATCAGCGACCGAGGTGATCGCCGCGGCCCAGGCCGAGCGCGACCGCCTGCGCAAGCAAGCCGAGCCCGACGAGGCCGCCCCCTTGTCCCGCGCCGGCCTCGAGCAGCGCACGGGACGCATGTTCGGCGGCGTCATCGACGACATCCGCCGCCGCCTGCCGTGGTACGCCGACGACTACATGAAGGGCCTGCGCCTCAAGGCCCTGGCCACAATAAATGCCATTCTAAATCAACTGTTTCAACTAACATCCAAATATGTTCAAATTTGAAACTTCAATAAACTTCTCGTGTAACCTACAATTGTGCATAGGTAAATATAGCCAAGTCTGCAAAAGAATTGAATTTGCATCGACAAAACACCTTTTGAAAAGAAAGATAACAATTGTTGATAACTGAATTCGATATCCCACTGTTGTTGAGTCGATATTCTGCTGATTGTATTCGCATTTATAGATTTATGAAATTTAATTCTCTATCCACCAAAATACCTGCTGGTTCTTCTCCATAATAGCTTATGCGCAATTATGCACAACAGTACTTAATTTTTGGGGCAGAAAAAATTCAAATCAGATAAATGAAGCTTTAAAACATTTGTCCCTATTCACTGATTATTTCGTATGTGCTGCATGTGTTTAGAAAGAAACGTACTCCCACAATGGCTTCTGAAACTGGGAAGCCGAATAGATAGCTCTTAAGTAGTTCTATGATTGATAATCTTAGAATTTTCACAGATTTTCTGCCACTATCCAAAGATTAACAACTGAGTCATGAACCACATTTAATACCAACTATATTGCTATTGTTTAAAGTCGGTAAATATTTTAAATGAATAGATAGCAAAATACATCTTATAAATTGAATAAAGTAAACAAACAAAGTCCTTGAATATATCTTTAAGCTTCCAAGAACATTTTTTTCTCTGAAGAAAACTTCCTGGCCTTAGAACACTTTCTATTTCATACACCCAGTCACTGTTTTCTACCACACGATTGCTTACCAACGATACGGCAATGATTGTACACCTGAAAGTGAGCACAAAAAAGGGGATCATCTGGTTGGTGAATTCTACGTCAAATTCGATCAAGAACTCGGTAAGCAAGTCGCGGAGTATAAGACAAATCATCCAGAGCATGCCGACGCGACGAACGAAGATCTTTTTTTAGAGACCGAGCTGGGTCGAGCTGCCCAAAAAATGCTACAGAACTGGGAGCATGGGAGTCTGTCCGTAAGAACGCTGTGGCTAAAACAATTGAATGTTTTCTCTTTGGGAATTTTGCTGCGAAGCGATGGCCGTCAGGCGAAGATGCCCAAATTGCAATTCTGTTTTCAATCCGAAAAGACTCTGCGCGCCTTGAATTAAACTGCCTCGGAGCGGAAGGCTTACATTACCGGCTTCGATTTTCTTTATAATGTCGTCTTCGCTAAAGAGATCGCTATTGTAATCTAGCTTGATTTGATTGTCAAAATTAAAGGTAGCGTTGGTGTTATAGTTGGTTGACAG
This sequence comes from Alatinidae sp. Z8VKAUB7J3, assembly GCA_010016025.2. Lineage (NCBI taxonomy): Eukaryota > Metazoa > Cnidaria > Cubozoa > Carybdeida > Alatinidae > Alatinidae sp. Z8VKAUB7J3. The sequence continues at coordinate 173,512,140 of JAAAKM020721499.1, read as the reverse complement.
ATTGAATGCGGAGCATAAGTCGATGCGTTCGCTTCGCGTCGATTACTTGGCATTCAGCTCTGAGAATCGATACGCGGCTGGACTTGCTGAGTGGGGTGATGGATACCAGTTGTGTGTTAATGGTGCGCCAGGTCTTTTGCTTGAAAATGCTGTTGAAGTGCTGACTGAGTCGGGTGAGATGGATCTTTCTAAAAAAGTGCGTTCACACTATCGAGAGCTCATTGATCGAGAGACAGAGAAGGGGAAGCGCTTGGTTGCTATTGCCAACAGCATTTCCAAAATATCAACGGCTCAAACCGAACCGACAAACCGGATAAAACAAAGGAGTAATCTAATTCCAACCTGAAAATCTTCAAATGCATGAAATGTCAGATCAGTGTGGTGCAATACCGCAACCCAAGCCACGCACTCCGCTGTTGCACTGAGGCTGGTTGACTTGATGGATAGGTGAAATACGCCCGTTTCCAAGATGTCATGCCTGAGCCATCTCCCAAAGAGCATCCGAAACTGGTCTTTCTAGTTGAACTACAACAACAACAGCAATTGAAATTGCTGATACGCAAGCATATACACTTGAAATAGCAAACGAAAATACGACTTCAAAAGACCTGATACCCGAAACGCAACCGTATGAACTTGAAAGTGAACAAATCCTTACCGATGTTGTTGAAACTAAAAGCGAAGAAGTTCATCAAGTTCTTATCGATGGTGATACAGTAGTCGAAAAGGTTACAACACAAACAACAACAACAACAACAACGACGACAATAGTTACAGAAGATCCTGGAGAACCCAAATACAAGCCAAGGCTGTATTCGAAACCTAAAAAAAGATTAAATTGGTTAAGTCAAAGGTCGTTAACAGGGAGTAGTAGTCTCCCTTGACTTTTTGCCCATTCCCTGGATATTTTACATGGAGTTTGCCCGCTCAACTAAATTCTTATAAATTGCTGCAAGAGACCCTAAATATACGACCAATAGAAATTTTAAACTTATTATAAAGTTGACCTTTTTTTTTATTATAGCGAAATTTTAAGTTTCAACGAGTCTTCTGCAGGCCCTTGCGAAAACGGGCGAATAGGCCCCCGCCCCCCGAAGCCTGTTGAGCTTCATCCTGGGATTGGCCCTCCTCGGGTTGGCTCTCCTGGGATTGGCTCTCGTCGGCGTCAGACTTGCCTTTGAAACGGTCAAAAATGCCCATAGATATTTGATGGTCTGTCGGTGTGCGATGCGGGTCAGCTGCCCGTAAGTATACGCGGCAGTGCGAAACCAGCTAACCCGGGTCCCGAGTGCCCTTCAGCGAGCCATCCTTCATCTTCATCTGCTGAACCTGTCCTAGTCATCTCAAGCTTTTTCTCATTTTAGCCCTAGAAAGTGGAATTGAACCACATTTTTTTGTGCAGCTCACTGTTGCTAATGCGGTCAATGAGAAGGGTGGCCAAAAGAATCTGCAGACAATATTTCGGAGCACCCAAGTTTCAAAACTATGCTTGACTGCTTTGACCACTGTAGCTTTTAGTTTTCTGATCTTGGTTGACAGACTTATCTTCCTGCTCTTCCATGCTCGGTGGGCCAAGTCAGAAAGACGGTATCCTCCTCGGCAACGACCGTGACGTTGATGGACAATGGTTTGCTCAGCTCCGGAGGATGGCGATGGGTCTGTTGGGAATGGATGGAGGGTGGTGAATTCTAAGCAAAGGCTCCTCCTCCTGGCAGGTTGATTGACCAAAATACCATTTCTATCTGCGATGCTTGTCTCTGCTCCTCTTCATCCCAGCTGCTTTGCGTCGATCTCAAATGCGCTCTCAACGATTCCGCGCCGCCGCCCTGGGCGATCGAGACCAGCGTCTCGCCATCCTCGATCCAGACGATCGAACACTGGTCCAGGCGCTCTCGCTCGCGGTTCCGGTTCGCCCGAAACTGGTCGGAGCGCGCCGCCGGAAGGCCTGCGCGCGCTCCCTGCGGAACATGAATGTTCCCGTCATGGACGAAACCCGCCTCCATCCGGCAGTCGACGGGACCATACTCCACCTCGATCCCGGGCGCACCGCGATGTCGCCCGGCGCCTTCGCTGTCCGACTTGACAACACGGTCCCATGAACTCGATCCTTTTCTGCAAAACGCAACAACTTCACTTGTGTTAGTATTAAATGTGAGACCGATCTTTTTTATATGCTGTGCTAAGTGTATCGAAATTTTCTTGAATTCTAGAAAAACAACGGCTCGTGTTTAAAATATAATCCGCATAATTTAACAATGAGAACTCCATTCCAGGGAAAATAAAGCTTATTTTTACTAAATTCTGGCTCTCAAGGACGCTATTATTATACAACAGTGACTCCCCCCCCCCGAAAAATTCTGAAAATGTGCTTGCCTTCCTCCCTTCCAATGTGTTCGGCCAGCCGGGAAAAATTTATTAGATAGAATTTGATTTTTTGCTAAAATAGAATCTTTTTCGGCTTGTTCTCTTCAGGAGCAAAGTAGAAATTCTTAACTTATTTCTGCCAAAATAAAGCCGACCCAAGTTTAAATTGCAACTAAATCATATATTTTATTAGTCCTACGGCAATTTTTTTTGTTACCCCATTGATTGGAAAATCAATTCTACCTTGAATCATGAATTGAACCTTGTTTAAAGTGACATTGTATCGCCATGAGATTGTAAACGAGCCAATAGTCGTGTTCTCAATAGGCCATATACCACCCGAACATTGTCCGTGGATTTCTATAATATAAACAAGCATCATTCTCAGTAAGTCAGTAACTTTCTCTCTCTCTCTATTCATCATACGTGGTAAAAGCGTAATCAATATCGCTAATAGTAAAACCTTCATCGAACAGTATGAAAATTGAATAAAAATAATTGCCGTTATTGTTGAATTTCGGCACAGGAAAATTCGAACTGCACATTATTACAATTATTGGCATTAAGAAAGTTTTTACTATGTAGCACAATTTACGAGTCAACTGCCGTAGCCTAAATCGTATGACAAATGCGTAGAAATATTTTGATGAATCAAACAAAACACAATTGTCAAACAAACGTAACTTTAAGGTTTAAGATATAAAACGATTTATAAAAAAACTTCAGTTTTTCAAAAACTTCGGGTTTGGAGAGACCGGTTCGTTGAACGGCCGCCCGGCCAGGGACTTCGACAAAACTGCCAACCCAAAGCGATTCAAGTGGTTTGCCTCGGTTGTATTTCTTTCCTGCACCAAAAAACTGCCAGCGTTGTTGGTCGGCGGCGTAAAAGTAACTGTAGTAAGTGTCGTACTTCTGACCCGGCTCGACGCGCAACGCAAACGCTTGTCGCTGAGTGTTGCGTCCTTCCAAGGGCTGCCAATCCCGAACCTTGATGCCTGTCCCCTCGTGACAATCGGTCTTGATTTTGGTACGTCCAACACAGTCGCCGTAGTCTCCGGTGGTGGCGTTGCAAAAGCCCCAATCACATTCGGCAATGGCTTAGATACCGTCACGTCCCTGCCCTCCGTCCTGAGCTTCCTGGATCACGGTGCTTTCAAACCACCTCATCCGGAAGTCGGGCCATGGGCAATCAAACAATTTTTAGAGAGCTTGGGTGACGTCCGATTTCTTCAATCCCTCAAAACTTTTGCCGCAAGCAATACATTCAGAAAAGGGGCGTCAACAGGCAAATTTAGAATTTTATAACCGAAATGGCAAAAAAATCTTTTCAGATATTGCGTGACGTGGCGGGTGGCGGATTTCTTTCGTAAAATGCGCCTGCTGAATCGCTATAACTGCGGCGCAGTGCCCTGCAGGACCCCATGTTCAATGGCGTAACGAGTCAGCCCGGCGGTGGAGCTGATGTCCAACTTACGTTTGATATTCTTCCGATGGGTCTCGACGGTGCGAACCGAAATATTTAGTTCGTAAGTAAATTAAACCAAGCAACAGATTTCCATGCACAATTTTGGTTTGGGTATTTGGTTTTGGTTTGTCCTTTCTTCTTTTCTATATAGATAACATTGCCCTTTGTCGGGTATCTATAGTTACACACGCTTTTTACACATGCTGTCATAGTGCAAGTCCTTGATTGATATCGTTAAGATAGCATTAATATCGAATTCGCTAGTTACATTTCACAGCCTAGTTAGTAGACTAACACGTAGTGAAGGAGCTACACTTGAAGCTACAGTATGAGGGCTAAATGGGCTAGTATACTATCATGTAGTTTGTTGCCCTGGCAAAGCTAGTAATCAAAGGTTTCGATCTATTGACTATGTTTCCTGCCAGTCGTACCCGAAAAATTATCATTATAGAATCTATATTCATTTCCGATACCTAGTAGCGATATTTATATACCTTACGCCATCTATATTCATAGTGGTTAGTCGGATTCCTAAGGCCATCAGATGACAATGTCATACCATTTCTCCCTATTGATCCCCATCCCCTCAACGTGGCCTGATAGTTTTAACGTAGTATTTTAAGCCATGTATATTTTTTGCCGATACGGCTTTTTCAATAACTTACATGCACTTAGTATGTTTTGATTTATCCCGACATTTCCCTCAGCAGTCGATGAAATGTTTACCTCAGTACAATTAATCTTATTGATAGTAGTACTAGTGGCAGTAGTACTACAATGGTCAATTTTGTCTTCTAATTTCCTTTGAAGAGCAAATTCACATTTTTTTTTTTTAATACACTCACAATGTCCCTAGACCTTGCTGTCTTATGTTTCCATATAATAATTATAGCAAGTTAATAGCTAGTAAAGGTTAACATCTGGAAAGGTTATTGTCGAGTACATGAGGTGGTTCATGGAAGTAATTTCTTGGCTGTTGAGTTAGGCCATGATTGACCTACGTAGAAGCAAAATAAACCAAAGGTACAGAAGACCTACGTGCATGTAGAATGGTAGCTCTAATCACGGAAGCCATCGAAGGAAGCGGATTGATTCTACAGGGCAAGGTCAGCGCCGGGCAATGGGTGGCCGTGCATGGTTGCGGCGGTGTCGGCCTGTCGGCGGTGATGATCGCTGCGGCGGCGGGCGCAAATGTCATCGGTGTCGATCTCGATCCGGCCAAGCTGGCGCTGGCCAGGGACCTTGGTGCGGTGGCCGTCATCAACGGTGGCGAGGCGGATGTGCCCGAGGCAATCCGCGAGATCACGCGCGGCGGCGCGCATGTCTCGCTTGATGCGCTCGGTCATCCTGTGACCAGAGACGCGATTTGATGGTCCGCTGCTTCTGTGCACGAAGCTTGTCCATGTACTCCTTGCGGAGCGAACGGCGCATCACCTTGTTGCTGGCTGTTTTGGGAAGAACCGGTGTCGCAACCACGTCGCTGATCTTGAACAACGGGTTCAGTCTGTCCGCGAAAGGAAGGAGAGGAAGCAGTGAGCCGAATGAGGCACACCAGCAGCAACAGAAGAAGCACAGAACAAGAAATACGTACTCTGTGCGGATCAGTTTCTGCATCATGGACCTGGTCGTGCAGGTGATAGTCTGGCGTCAGCGACAGAATCGGCAGGCCGCGCAGATCCTCGATCCCGACATCCTTTTGGGCAGCCAGCGCGTGGGCAGCCGATACGGCGAGATAGACCGGCTCGCGAAACAGACGCTCCACCACGAGGTCCGACGACGTGAGCGGGAGTTGCGCGAGAACCACGTCATGCGTCCCGCGGATGAGTTCCGCCTCGAGTTCGTGCGGCGCATCCTCTCGGATATAAAGCTTCAGGATGCATATGCTTTCCACTCTCCAGAATAATGTTTTTTTAAAATTTTCTTTAAAGCATTAAAATAATAAAATCTTTTCATATCCAGTTTATACTCAATAATACTGACGCCATGTAAATATGGCATTCTCCCTAAATGAGAGAAGAGATGCTTGGCAATTATTGTTCTATGATTGCCACCACAATCCAGGTAGAAATTTCCATTAATTTTGTAATAAGACATATCCTTTTCATCAAATGAAAAATAATATTCACTAGAATAACAGAGAGAGACTAGCACACAGTAAGACACACAGGAACGATGAGAGATATGAAAAAAAACACACAGAGTGAGACAAAAAACAGAAAATGTCTGACAAAGAGAAAGGCAAACACACAGGCATAGTAAGAGATACAAAACATACACAAACAAAGAGTCAGACATCCAATTCCACAAATAAAGAAACAAATACAGCAAAAACACAGTCAGACACGCAGGCACGGTGAGAGAGAGATAGACAAAAAAACTGAAAAATATACAGGAGAGCAACTACTCGATCAGCGGTACAGTGACAATCAAGAATGAGACGAAGAGGATCCCGATCGACTTGGTCCCATGCAACCAGACAACCTGGTTCAATGATCCCACAAATCAAGAGATCTTGAAGCAGAACTTGTTTACGATGTTCATCATCCAAAACTTCGGAATATGTCCAAACATGACATCTGAAGTTTTAATATTTGGAGATGACCAAACTGTGAGGAACGGAAGGTACCGCTTCAGACTGGAGATTTGTGCGCGAAATTACACAATAGCCACATGGAGATAAAAATGCGGTTATTACGTTGCAATGATACGGGGAACTTGACAAAGACGAGTGTACTATGTCAATACGGAAAGGCCTATTGTATTCCTTATGTGACTGTCCACAAATTAGACTGACAACAAAATTTATCTTAACTAGGCAACAATTCTTTGTATTTTTCTTACAAAGTAGCTATTAACATCATTATAGTATTTAAAGCAGTTTTGGGATGTAATGTTAGTTACACCTGATGCGATCGCCAGTTCTTTTGACAATCGCTTTCGCCCGTGGGAAATTTGATAGCGCGTCCGGCCCAAGGTCTTTCGTCCGTGCAAGCATGTTATGAAATCGCGCTTGCGTTTTTTCTCGACCCAACGCAGCCGCAGACAGGTTAGAGTAATGAGCGTTCAGCCAGGGGCTATTTACGGAAACGAGCCAATCTCTTTTGACGAGCAACGCCCTCTGATTTGCGCCTGTGCGGGCGCTCGCCGGATAGAAAACAGTCGTGAAGCCACCTCCTATAACATTAGCCGGTACTATAGGATAAGAGGGTATTTCTTTAAAATTCAAAAGCTTCTTAAGCCGCTGATTTTGAATCTTAGCCTCAGCTAATTCAAATTTTTCAACCCTAAGCTTCTTTATATCCTCTTTTAGCTTAATATTCTCTTGCCTGACATTTACAAGATCCATATAGTCCTGCCAGGTGCTTATTACTTTGTCCGAAATTATGTATATAAGTTTTTGAGGGTAATAGGTAACGGTTAAAACAACGATCTCGGTTGGAAGGACAGTTTTGCCAGCTCAGACAATACCCAGCGGCAATACGGATATGCGAGGGCTCTGCAGGAACGGCAGGTTTATACACCACAGGCTGTCATCAACGGTCGGGTTCATTCAGTCGGATCGGATGAGCGACGGATAAACTCGCTTGTCAAAGGACTTTCCGTGAAACGGCAGGGGTTAAGTGTTCCCATTACTGTTTCCCAATTAAACGATGAAGTGAACATCAAAAACAATAAGGGCGATTTGAAGAACCCATCCATTACAGGCATGAGAATGTCCGATATGATCAAGCCGCATTCTTGAATAGAAATCATTTTAAGCGCATCTTCCCCATTCGTCGCCGATATGACTTCGTATCCACTTTCAATCAACATTTGCTCTAAGAGATAAAGCGTTTCTTTTTTGTCATCTACAATGAGAATTTTCATGTGTTCACTCTCATCCCAAATGAAACCATTCAAGGTTTACGACGATGAGAAATTAAAAAAAACAAATTTTGAAACTATAATAAGCCGCGTGGTGGTGACCGACAGCGCCAGCCGGAAGATGGTGATGATCAGGATCACGCTCGGCAGGGTCGAGAAATCCAGCGGTTCCTCAAGGTAGAGCGCCATCATGAGCAACAGGACCGAGGCCGACAGGTTCACCGCCAGCAGAACGTCCACCAGCCATGTCGGCAGAGGCAGGATCATCATCAGGATCGCGGTCACCAGCAACCCGACGATCACGAGATCCTGACGCCCGCCCACCATGCGCAGGCCGCGATAGTCTACCTAGCATCTAATGCACTTATGTTAGATGGTTTGTTATGCCCTTTTCCTCTCGGCCCAGCTGACCACATTGATTCAACAACGTTTCGGCTAAGAGACAACGCCCTGAGACTCATACGAGGTTTTCCCTTCTAATCCAGAACCCCAATTTTCACAGACATTACATGTATACGAACATAGCTTAATTTCCTACCATTTGGGCATCAGATGGTTTTCGATAGATGTATCCCGCGTGGTTCAAGGACTATTAGTTGAAATTGATTTACTTTACTATTCATTTTTTTTGTATTGAAAGGCTTGATATTCAATTTTATTTTCAAAAAGACTGATCATGGGTGTCAAAATGAGATATTTTGTTTGATTACATTTGGAGAATTTGAACTCATACAATACAATAAACTGAGGCAAAATTGTAATTAGGGTGTTTCAAATTATTTTAGAGTATACTACATTTATGTTTTTTTTAATCTTCAATTTTTAGTACAACTTGCATTAAAAAAATATCTGCCGTGCAATGCCACCTTCGTCTAGCATGTCTTCCATAACTCTATTCTGTGCTCTTTCAATAAAGTCTTCACTCACCTACCAACGAACCTTGTCTCTCCCGTACCCACCTGACAATTCCATATTCACGAAACGGCTCTACGTTTCAGTATTTTCTTCTGTTTTTGTTTTTTTCTAAAATCCTTCCTATTATCGTGAATCGTTTTTCTAAATGCTGCCGTAACTATTCGATCCTCGGGAAATGATGTAATTCCTCTCCCAGGTCTTGGCTTGGGCACCGAAGGAGGGACACAAGCTACAGACATCCACTCAGCTACACTAGCACAAAGCGAGAGAGACAAGAACAAATACAAACACACAGTCAGACACACAAACAAACACAAAAAAAACACAGAGAAAGGCAACCACCGCCTCAGACACACAGACACGTAGAGACAGAGACAAAAACACCTAGAAACGTACAGAGTCTGAAACACAAACACACAAAGATAGACACGGGGACAAGAAAACAAACAGAGTCAGACATTCAGAGGTTGTGATGCTCCTTGTTTCCCTTCTGTTTGCCTTGACTCTTCTGGCAATCGAGGGGCTTCGTTCACCCATGGACTTTGGCCCCGAATCCCATTCCATAGACAGTGTTCCTCTCTCGTAGGATTTTGTCGTTGGTGCGTTCGTTGTTGGGTGGACGGCTCTTGAAGATCTGCTTGGGCATGGCCGGGATGGAGATGTACTCGTCGGCCGCCGCCTCCGAGTCGGGGTCGTCCTCGTCCGGCCGGCTGGGCCTCCTCTCGGCGAGCTTCTTCTTCGGCTCGACCTTGGCGACCGCGAAGCGGCCGCGCTCGGCCTTGGACACGTTCTTGACCTTGGCCTTGCCGACGCCGACCTGCAGCGCGACGTAGCCGTCCTTCTCGGTGGTGCGATGTGCGACCACCTGGCATTGATCGATCTTGAGCACGGTGACGGGGACATGCTCGCCCGCCTCCGTGAAGACGCGGGTCATGCCGACCTTCTGTGCAATGACGCCTGAGCGCATAGGTCTCTCCCTCCATCACCAAAGAAAACCAGCTCTGATGCGTCTCCCAGTACAGTCTCCTCCACCTCTTGCTGTAACTACGATTTGTGCAGCACTGTCGATGCAAGAACGATTAGATAAAGCAAAGCCGAGGAATGCTTTGACTATGGAAGCTGTAGAATGATCGTTGAACAAACCCACTGAAGACTAAAGCACTTGGACCATGTAGCCCTGTGTAATATTCAATGATCATTCTGGGAATCCTTCCCCTGTTTGCGTCCCGTGGACTCGTCCTCTACGGCGACGTCATCCAGGTCAACGGCAAGCCCTGGCCCTTCATGAAGGTAGAAGCCCGCAAATACCGCTTCCGCTTCCTCAACGCCGCCATCTCCCGCACCTTCTTCCTCTACCTCGAAGCCAGCAGCAAGCCCGGCACAAAGATCGAGTTCCAAGTCATCGCCTCCGACGCCGGCCTCCTCACCGGCCCCCAGAAGACGTCAGACCTCTACATCTCCATGGCCGAGCGCTACGAAGTCGTCGTCGATTTCGCCCAAACATTCAGTTCATTACATCATACATTGGATACCGTGAATTAAAGATTAAAAATGAGATAAAAAAAAGGAAGCGGTGTGCAAGGTTTCTAAAAGCATGATACAGCAGAATGAATTTAATTTCCAAGGCACTGATACAAGATAATAAGAAATATAAACCAACCTGTTTCAACTGAAATTCTCCAAAGCCTGGCACATAGACAAGTCGATTAACATTCAGCATGCGACCACGCACAAAGCCAGATACTTTTAAGGTACCGCCAATACGGTGGAGATCGGCGGCGACAACACGGTGCTGTGCCCGTCCTGGGGACCACCCTTCGTCAGCGATCTCGACCGTGGGCGCCGCTACGCGACCATCGACGATTTTCAGGCGCTCGTGAAGCTGCACCACGCGATCCCTCATCTGCACCATTCCGGGGGCGTGGTCTGCGAGCCTGTCGATTTGCCGGCGAACAAGCGGCACCTGGACATGCTCTACAGCCACATTCGCTATTCCGACCGGCCCTTCATGGGCGCAGTCAATTTCACAATAAAAGTTTTATCAACGGTTATCCAGTTTTAGGCTTTAACTAAGAATTTCATTAAGATCTAAGATTGAAGACTTCATTCATCTATGAAAACGCTTTTATAAAAAATCCAACCTCAGCAGCATACCAAAGACAATTTAACCCTAATCCTACCGGGGGTGTTTTCCACAAAAACTCAAGGTTTTCTTGAAACTATTCTGTTGTTCGATGGATGTGAGCTTCCAAACCAGGCTGACTTTAATTGTAATCAGTCTAGATTACAGAAAGGATCTTTACCGGCTGTTTTGGCCATGCGACCAATCAGATTGTGGCACGTGTCACGATTTCTTAACCTGAAAGTCAGTGGAAGAACACAAAGTGATCGCGATAGTTTACCTTCCATTCTTAGTGTTTTACCGTCGATTTTGCCTCCATAACAGCAGGTATGATCCTTTCCGTCGAGTAAAAGTCCCTTCGGGCTTGATTCTAGAGGGCCAACCCAGCCTCCCTGCTCCGCGCTCCTCCATAGGCCACTACCCATGGTCACAAAGAAGAACCATTGAGCAAGCTCGACAAGAAAAGACAACATATTTAAAAGCTCGAACATGAACTAAAATAAATTAATGATTTTGAATGAATCAAACCCATCGAGAAAAAGAGAAAACTGTTGGAGCAGAGAATTGAGTTTGCCGAGCTACTGGATTTTCCATGTGAAAACCACATAAGATAGACTCTGTTTGTGAAGAACTTTGAGTGTCCTTGATAACAAACTCTGCATATCTAAAACAATTGCCCAAATGGTTTTCAGCAAGCCCAGCTTGTGATCAATACCTAAGCACTCTGATCAGGCCTAACTGGACGCATATACTCGATGCTTGTAGCTACTGTTTTATTTTGTAGGGCTGCGAAGGGTTCACATTTATGAATATAGCCGATTAGCGATGATGAACACTGTGTTGTCGAAACGAAAATTAAAGTACCTCGAGGAAGAAGGATATGTGGATGGATGGTAAGCAAACGATTTTGTCAGTCACTCGGTGCACCGAGTACGTGTATAAAATACGTGTTTCAAGTGATTCTTGACTACAACATGTACTGTCTCCAGTACAAAGAACTTTATAAGGTTTGCAAATATTTACTGGCAATATCATTGACGCAAGTCACCTGCGAGTGAGTTTTCGAAACTAAAGTTCATAAAAACAAGCCTGAGGGCAACTAGTATTGATTAAAATTTAGAAACTCGGATTCTAATGTACGCTGAGAGATACCAAATGAAATTGAAGCATCAGTGGTATCAATCAAATAATACATTGGGTTATTACTGGTCCCTAGACCATAGCTGTGCCAAGCAGAGGTAGTAACCTGGAATCAAAGAGGGTTAAACTATAAACAGTTGTTTTACACTTTTAGCAAAATTGAAAAATATTTTTTGTTCTTCGTTTTGCAGCATGAGGCCATTGTTTGTCAAACATTTGAAGTTGGTGTCGCATAACAATGCTCGTGAAATATTCTTTGGTCGAGTCGAATCAAGCAGAAAATATGTGAGAACCTTTTCAAAACCTCAAACAGAACCGCCTCTTGCTCGGGGACGGCACCGGGTTCTTCCAGGACGCCACTGCCGGCCTACCCGTCGCGAACGACGAGACCCGGGCTGTGGCGCTGGGCGACCTCGATGGAGACGGAGACCTGGATGCCGTGATCGGCAACGGCGGGTTCTTGACGACGGCGGTTGGTCAGAACGCGGTCCTGCTCGGGGACGGAACCGGCGGTTTCATCGCGGCGCCCGGAAACCTGCCGGTGGTGCTCGACTCGACGCGCTCCGTACCGTTGGTTGGGTTCAGGCCCGAGGCGACGGCCACTAGCAAGCTAGGTGGAGCATCGCTCGACAAACGGAGATCGAACAGATTGGTTCCCTAAAACAACTGCGGGTAGAGATGTGCCACCGTGCTGTTGCTCAAAAAGCACGCCTTGAATGAAAAGCATGCCGGCCCACTGAATTCCTTTCGATTCCGTGATGATAGCTAATTTCTTGCCGCTACGTCCGCCTGTCGAGGCCTGAAGCAACCGTGGACATCACTTGCGAAGCCAGCACGTTGTTGACCTGGTTGGGGAAGTCGCTCCGACCGGTGCCGACGATGGCGGCCCCGGCGGCGAGCGCCTTGTCGGGCATGATCTCGGGCGTCGGGTTCGCCATCGCGAACACGATCGGGTCCGGCGCCATCGTTCGGATATCGTCCGCGTCCAGCAGGCCCCCGCGGCTCACGCCGATGAAGACGTTCGCGCCGCGGAGGGCGTCCTTCAGGTCACCCTGCTGCGCGTCCGGGTTGGTGAGCTGCGCGATGATCAACTGTTGCGGATCGGCAGATGCAACAGCCGTGGTTAAAGCAAAAACTACCATCAGTGACAGGAATCGATTAAAAATTGAAAAAATACTATCCCTCATATTTTTATTAATGGATCTGTGCGGTTGTCGCTGCGGATTGCTGCATGATGGATTGCAATAACGCGGCGTGTTCTGCTTGTCGATTAAACGTTATCTGCTCACCTGAAGCCTGAAGTCCAAGTGAAGTATACACCTTTGTTAAATCCGGAAACTGATCATCGGGAACGGGAAGTGTCGGTGCTTATGACTGAAACGTGGCGAAGATGGCGACCAGAGTCATGTGTTTAAGTGGTGCGGCTTTGAAATACGTGGCGATGCGATACATGTGCTTTGCTTTGTTTAGTGTCGAAGAAGTGTCTTTAGGCTCGAAGAAGTGTCCGAATTGTTTTAGCGAGAAGTATGACCAGTGTTCCGTTGTTTATCGTCAATTGAATCGATAGTGTGTCTGAATCGGTTCCAGAGGAAAAGGAATTGTAGCCGCGACGTCTATCGCGTGGATTTCAGCGCGCGGGAAAGCGCGGGCGTACGGCACCGTGCTGTGCCCGACCGCGCAGCCCATGTCGAGAATACGGCGCGGCCGGAAACCTTTGCGCTGATTCTGCAGCCACATCACAACGCTGGCGCCCATGTCGTCATTGTCCGGTCCCATCTGGCCCATGGCATACAGGTGTACGGCGCGGTCATACACCATCCCGGGCGAGGCATCCGCCGGCAGGAACTCGCTGTGATAGCCGCCCCCGTCCGGTCGCAGATATCGCGGACGGCGGCCGCGCGCCGCGCGCCGTCTTCGTCGCCGCCTTCGCCGAACCGGGACGCGTAGATCAGCGCGCTGCGCAATCCGGCCTCCGCCGCTTCGGCCAGAACGTCGGGAATCGCTTCCGCCGGGATGATGAATATCGCCAGATCGACGGTTTCGGGCAGCGAGGCGAAATCGGGATAGACCTTCTGCCCCCACAATTCCTCCCGCCGGGGATTCACCAGATACACGCGGGCGCGAGGTGCGTCGAAGCACGCGTGGCCCCAACGACGGTAGCTACTTCTCTCCGGAGATCTTCTTCACCGTCTCGTCGATCGTCTCAAGAAACAACTCATCGTCCGTGCTCTCCTTCAGCTTGCGAATCTCTGGCAAGAGAGGCTTCGCCAGCGCGCCATGTTCGCGCAGTGCAAAGACGGTGCGCTCCCGAACTCGCTCCTCCTTCGCCTGCAGACCGGGACGAAGCTCCTCGACGCTCTCCTTCGTCTTAGGAAGGTGCCCCATGGGCATGGCGCAGGTCTCGGGCATCCAGAAACGCGACTGGGTCACGCTTGGCGCCGAGGCGCTGAAAGGGCAGGAGTTCGCCAACTTTGCGTTTGGCGGGTCGGACTTCGTGGTGATCTTTGAAAAGAAAGCCGGTTTCAAACTGACGGTCGAGACCCTGGCCGAACCTCAGCCCGGCGCAGGCGTGAACTATGCCGGATCGCTGCAGGGTGAGAAATACGGCTGTTTCGGTGGCGACGACAGTTGCAGCGCCAACAAGCCCAGCACAATTAAATGCATAAAACAAAGCAACTCTAGCTGAGCTGGCCACAAAGGTGATACAATCCCAGAGCCAGAAAAAAATATTTTGCTTCTGTTTGCTTGAAACAATTACTCTGTTATAGATAAGATAAAAAAGATGGTTTATTTAAAACAAGATTAATGATAAAATCATATGGGATTAACCAAACATTTTCTTGAGATGGAAAGACGAGCATAACTTGAATTTTGTTGTCCTTTGCATAATCTAAAAACAGCTTGGAGGAAGCTTGGTACCAACTCAAGTCGCTCATAACATGATGAGACTGATCGGAGAAGGTAAATGAAGCTTTGAACATGACCAATTAACAGCAGATGATCTGTGATCGTTGCTTCATGTTTCTGCAGCATATCCTGCAATGCAATGGAAAAACATGAGGCTCGGTTAATTTCTGCTGCAACTTATCTGGAGAAGCTTAAACTAAACGGTGTAAAGAGCAGTGCGAAGCTCAGATCTTGCAAGGCAAGTTGAAGAATGCCGTAGTTGCCGGCGCCGTAGGATGCGCCGGTGATGACAGTGATCTTTGGCACGGCGCTGGTTGCGACGGCGACCAGAAACTTGGCACCGTGTTTGGCAATGCCTTCGCTCTCATGCTCACGACCAACCATAAAGCCGGTGACATTTTGCAGGAACACGAGCGGAATTTTGCGCTGAGAGCAAAGCCCGACGAAGTGAGCGCCCTTCAACGCGCTTTCGGAAAAGAGTACGCCGTTGCTGGCAATGATACCGGTTGGCTGGAGGCGCAGATCCTGATGCGGGCGGAAATGCTGCGGCCCGAAGAGATCCGCTCCGAGGGGTTTCTGCAGAAGCAGCGTGACCGGATCGGGCGCTGTTTCGACCATCTCGAAGGGCGGGTGGAGGACCTAGAAGGGCCGCTCGATCTGGCGCAGATCACCGCCGGCATCGCCTGCGGCTATCAGGATTGGCGCGACTGGCTGGACGATTTCCGGCCCGGGCGCGCCCGGCTGGCGGCGTGGTTTGAAACCTTCGCCCAGCATGAACAATATGATAAACATCCAACTCTAACGTTTGTCTGAATTTGAGCTGCAGATAAGAAACTTCACTCAGCACAATTTGTCAAGAAGCATCAGCACTACATTTACTTGCAAGAGACAATTCAACCATGTTAAACATAATCAAATGTAAACAAAACATAATCATGGTGGACTTAATCAAAACATAAAATGTACATGTTGGTAGTGCTGATTAATCAAAACATGTTGGTAGACAGGCATATCAGCAAAATCTAAGCGAGCACGAGCGCGTGCCACGACGTGCCGCGTTCGCCGATGAGGTAGGCGGCCATGACCGTCTTGCCGTGGCCCGGCGAGAACGCGTGCCCCATCCCCATCGCCGCGGTGATCAACATGCCGAGGAAAAAGAGCGGCGGACTGAGCTCCTTCGAACGGATGACTTCAGAAATACGCGCTAGCAGGTTCGCTTGCTGATCCGATTCTTCCGCCACGTCGCGGCGAGAGGTCGTGATGATGTCGTCCAGCGCGCGCTCGGCGCAGGGTTTGGATTCTGTAACCTCTTTGAAGAAGAGAAAGAATTCCATGCATTACCGGGCGCCTAATGGTGAATTTTTCATAGGGGACCAGATAGTGTCCCGAGAAAATTCATCATGTGGGAAGATTTAGGTTCGTAGCCCGATTATTATGGACGAGTTTGATGAAGGTGGAGTTTATCACGTCGAGTTTGAAGGCATTCTGGCTTACTTCCGATGTAAGCGGTTAGGAAATCAGATCCATATGAGTTCCGATCTGGAAAAAATTACTGCTTGCAAACCCAACGATTTGTCAAAGGGAAATAAACTTTCAGCAAATAGTTTTGAAGTTTTAATGCTTTGTATTGCTGTGCTATTAATGCTTTTTATTGCTATTAATAAAATAGCGGAAACAATACGAAATGAAATGCTAAAAGATGAACGAGTACCTATTCTTAGTTCGAATCTGGCTAGGCCTTAAATATAATGTTCATGAAATATAATATTCACCAACGAGAATATCTTTAGCCAATATTTTTTAAGAGGGTAGTCCCCGCCGCTCAGGAACCAGAACAGGGTGACCCCCAATGACCACACGTCGGCCGGCGGCCCTTGCTCGTTCCGTTGACCGAGCAGCTGCTCGGGCGCCATGAACAACGGGGTGCCCACGATGCTGCCGGTCTGGGTGAGGGGCTCCAGGCCCTCGGCGATCCCCACGCCGAAGTCGGCTACCAGCAGGCGGTCCTCTTCGGTCAGCAGGACGTTCTCGGGCTTGATGTCGCGGTGCACGACCCCGCAGGAAAACATTTGATGCGATGAAAAGGAAGCCAGAAGACATGCACTCTTCTAGATTCGAAAATGGAAAGTTTACCCAATGCACTGTTTTACGGACATTAGGATGCCATATGGCATCCTAAAGAAGCAATTTGTATGATATATACGGAATGAAAAAGATGGTTTAAATATGGAACAATTCTCTTCTTTCATATTCTCCCTTCCAACACCCCTTAATTTTATTTATAAATCGTTTACTGATTAGCAGAACTAGAAGGCTAAGGCAATTTGATGCTTTATAAAAGTCCATTGCACTTTTTGAGTGTCCTTGTTAGAATAATCCTAGACAGAGTATTTTATTTGCAGTTTATTAATTTAAATTAAAATTTATCTCTCCCATACTTGAAGCTGTATAGCGTTTTGGTCATTCATTTGTCAAAAGTAATGTAAGAAAAACTAGTTCTTGGTTATTACTTCGGAGCTCTCAATTCTTTAATTTTATCAGGATATGTCCTTTAATCAGTATTTAGTTTTTAAACCAGTTCAAGGGGTCGCAATCAAGCTAAAAATAAGCCCTGCCAAACGCAATGTGGTTTTGTATGGTTCAGATAATGTTTTTAGTAATTCACGTTGATGCGATGGCTGTTTATGAAAATCATCAACACACGTGCCCACTAAATTTGCCACAGAAAAGCTAGGTAGCACTTTTTGTAGCGTTGATTCACGAGCTTGCAGCATTTGCTTTACTTGCTCATTAACGAAAATAATTTTTAAATCGTTATCGGCAATCATCACATTTGCTTGGATCACGCGCTATAGGAGACGGAGTAATTTTAATGTGTAAATTTTGATCTTTTGGTCTCCTATAGCGCGTGGTAGGATGCAAGACCATTTTGAATAAGAGTGAAGGTACTTGTACCATACCAAGACAACGATCCTGCGTACCCTTTTGCGTAAATGATGGGGGCTCTATCAACTATGCCATCGTGACAGTGGGTTGTTCGAGTGGTTAGCACACACAACACTAGATGCGGGGGTTGTGCCTTCAGGCCTCAGACCAAGCGATCGCTGACAAGTACCGGTGACTGTTCGCCATCGACTTCGACCTTTCCTTCCTTGACCATGAACACAGCCTGGGAGCCATTGGTTTCTGCCGAGAAAATGGTGCCTTTCACCCCTGCAGTGGCTGTCAATGCCGAGACTTCATAAGATGAACCTTGCGATAATTTGTTCACCACATTGAAAATTTTTCCGGCCGCCAGTTGCAGTTTTGCGTTCACCTTGTCTTCTGCGAACTCTGCGGTATCCAGGGTGACTTCAGACAGGGCCCGGTGCGGGTGGCAGTGGATAACTGGGGCTGGCGGCCGGTGGTTACGGGCATCAGCGTGGCTGGACTGGTCCTGGCGGTCCTGCTTTGGACCACGGTGCGCGATCGTACCCGGGGCGAAGGAGGTTTTGGCGCTTTGTTGCGCGGGCTTGCGCACGTCGCCGGCAAGCGTAACAACTGGCTGAATGCGTTCGCCGGGCTTGGCGTGACCGGGCCTTTGCTGGGATTTGGTGCATTGTGGGGTGTGCCGTATCAATATCACGAGGACTCTTTCCTTTGGTATGGGAGAAGTTATCCGTCAAAGTACTGTGAGAAGTCGACTTCTCATCGAAATAAATGTCCTTGCCATTCATGATGATGATCTACAATCTCCAGTTTCCCGTCTCGTGGGTTTGAGGTGAACAGTGGCGACCACAAGAACTCCTAGAAGAACTGCAATCGTATCGACGAGTTCCGAGTCCCTTGTAACAGTTTGAAACCCGCCTCTGCACACCAACGCAAACCAAAACCTAAAAATTGCAGTTATTTGTCTTAAATTTGTAGATTTGTAAAGGTTCAGCTTTCATCAGATAAAAAGGGGATTTTCTAACAGTTTTATGTACACAACAGCATGAGCCATGGAGATTATTGTTTGGTTTTTTTTCCTCAACAATAACAACAGTCTTATAAGAGACTGTCCTGTGTGAACATAAGAGCGATTAAATTTACTCTCTTAATGAATATTGCTAGTTTCAGGAAGTAATTTTGCGTGAACTTTGTGCTTCTGCCTCACAACTAGCTAACTAAATAACCAACTAACTAACTAAACAAACTAAGTAACTAACTCATTTAAAAAACCGTTTTCAATGTGGCTTCAGTGAATTTATCTTCCATTTTACTTAAAGTTCACATATTTTTATTAGTCATCCGACCTCTTTCTCTGTCAGGTAATTGCAAAGACTCTGAAGAAGTGTGGCGATTGATTTAAAGCTTCATTTACATATCTAATACCTTTTTGCTAGCTCCCTTTCCTTTTCTGTTCGTCTCTTTGCCAATGGATCATTCAACGAATTCACCTAAATTGGTATTTTCACTTGTTGAAAATGAGACTCTTTCTCCATTCAAAAACTCGGCTAATAATAATAATGAAACTCGATCACTAACACCAATACAGGCTCGCATGGTTTTAAAGGCTGCCAAGCATTGGAGAACACAACATGAACAAAAAATTAACAACAAAATTACAAATCTTCGCGATGAAAAACGAAACAGAAATACTGAGGTTGAGAAAGAAATTAACCAAATTGTTGCATTACCTTTCTAGGATTAATTTTCCCCTCTTTTTCTTGATCATATACCTTACGAAATTTCTGCGTCCTCCCTGAAATTACTCGGTGTCATAAATTCCTCAATTAAAAATTGTATATTAAAAATATCAATATTATTCATATAGCAAAAGCACCTATTTCCTTTCTATAGCTCCTGGATAAGGTTTCTCCTTCTGATTCGTCAAATATTTTCTAGAGAGCTAGGCCTAGCTTTCAAAGGCTAGTAGGCTAGGCTCTGATGCATAAAAAATCAATTGGGCAAATGTGTGGTAGCTTTGTAATATTATATAATTAAGCATGACTACTTATTTGGTTGTTAAATCTTATCTGACTAGATGATTACCCCATTAAGATGCAATAAATGGAAATGACTATAAGTGATAATGTTAATAGAATTAGATTTTTGTTGACTAGGTGTGGATGTATGTAAAAATTAAAATTTATTTGAATACTTACATTTACACATTTACGATTATGACAATGACAAACAAAAATTAAAAGAGAGCTCTTATGATCAGAAAATATTTTTATGACCAGAAAAGATACATGATATATATCTCCTGCTATTAAATTATCCATTTATAAAGATCTTAGCATTTAAATTCATCAGTTAGCATTGTATGATGAACAGAAAATTTAAGTGACGTCATGACTGTCAAGTTAACTAATGACGTAGTATCTGATATTCCTTTTACTACTCTTTGATCATTTAGGGAGTTTCTTTTTTTGTTCCAACATATAAATAGGGTAGAAAGTACACACTGCATCACAAAACATCGATTGTCATTCACTTTTGCTTGATACAAGCAACAATTGTTGTTTCATCAAAAATATTGCTGAGCGAATTCTGCCTGTTTGGTGACGTGAGAAACTGTCAAAACACTGCTCGTAAAACAAATCTCAAATGCTTGATCGGCAATATTTGATCGATTGGCCAGGACCGTAGATGGTTAAATAGATGATCTGAATAGATTTGAATGAAATTAATTATAAGATGTCAATGATCCCTAGAAATGAGGCCTGGTCTGGAGCGTTGCGCCGCACGAGGATCCGGAAGCCCGTCTGCAACTGCTGGAACTGGTCCCGGGCCTGCTCAAGGCTTTGCGCGAAGGCATGGCCAGCGCAGCCTTCGATCCGTTTTCCACCAGCGAGTTCTTCAGCCAGCTGGAAGTGCTGCATGTGCAGGCCTTCCAGCGCTTCAAGCGCGCCGCTGCCGAGGCCGAGGTCACGCCCGAGCAGGCCGAGGCCGTGCAGGCTGACGCCGGCGAGGGTGACCTCGCGCATGTTGTCGAGGTCCGCCTTAGCCCCGGAAAAATTGGCGGCGGCCATGGAAAACCCATCGGCAAGCACATTCGCCAGCCCCAAAGCGACAATGACAAAGGGTGACAGCCCGGCACCGGCCACCCCGGCCACAATGGCAAAGGTTGTGACAGTTCCGTCTATGGCCCCATAAACAGCGTCGCGCAGAACGCCGCGCCCCGGTGGGGTGCTGATGCGTTTTGCGATGTCATGCGGGTTGTGGCTGTGGTCTGACACCCGAGGCGCTGTTCTAGCTCTTCGATCGCGGTCAGGATTCGGCGGGTGATCGCCTGCAGCACATCGCCACTCTGCAGCAGAGCCTTCTGGTGTCGGCGGCCTACCACCACGAGCGTGACGCGGTCGGCCTGCTCGTCGAAAGGCGGCACCTGGACCCGCGCATCCCACGGACTGAAGATAACCCAATCGTCGCCCAGGACTTTCAACGTGATCTTTTCGCCGGGAAGAGTTTGCGGGGGCAGAACGATGCGTGCGCCGCCTCCTGCAATTCTCGGTACATGGCAGTCTGCGCTGATTCATTCTTACGACTGCCGCCCTGTGGAAACTGCCAGGCGTCCATACCAATCCGCTTCGCCCAGAATAACTGGCCCTGATCGTTGCTCAGAACAATGGCGACGTTTGCCCGGTAACCTTCAGAATCAATCATGGGCTTTATGATGCCATGCCCGCTGGGTAAAACAAATACCCGTGCCCGACTTCGTGATGACAGTATTCATCAACTAAACAGGTGTTTCACCACTTGGAATGGGAAACCAAAATGTTAAAAAAATCCAGCAAATAACACCTTGTGTCCCTGATGAATATGGCACACACGTTTGGCACAAATACACCCTGTCCGTGGCTATGTATCCTAGCGATTTTTCCAAGAAGATGAAACTGAGAAATAACATAAAGCCCAAACAAACTGAGTTGAAAGAGCCATTTTTACAGACTATTTGAGGTTCAATCGCGTTTCATTCATTATCGATATTCTTTGGGTCCAAGACTGTCTCGAGTATCAAGTTTCTAAAGTTTTGAACTTGCCAGCTTAACTGCGATAACAAATAATTGTGTGCCTATTATTGATGCTCGAAAATTTACATTATTGTCAATCTTTTTTAATCAAATTTGCTAAAAGAGTTTGCAAAAATAAAGGGTGCAATGTCCATGCGCAGTTTTCAGAAAAATTCTGTTTTTCTGTTCGCATATAACCTTGGAAAGTTTTTAAGTCTTCTAATAGGCCTATAAGAGAAATTGTTACAACGGTTTTTTTCAAAACAAAATTCAAAAATTTTTTCTCAAATTGATATATTTCGAAATTACATAACGAAATCATTTATTACTATTATAGGTGAGCGGGATGGAAATATTGCTGCTGCGTTGATTGTTGGTAAACGACAAGGAATTGATAGACACATTATGGAAAATATCAGAAAAGCAGGGTTAGCACACTTATTTGCAATTTCTGGTTTGCATTTAACTATCGTAACTTTTTTCTTTTTTATTTTATCTCGAAAGATATTTGCTTTATCAGTAATCCGTTCAGTTGACAAAGCCATTATTCCTTTGTCATTGGAAATCCCGGGTCTCACGTTCGATTCCAATTCTATACAAAAATGGTATGTTGTTGGGTTATAAAGGCTTTTTGAACCAAAACAAATCTAGCGTAAGTTGCTTGGGGAATGCATTGAGGAAATATCACGAAGGATTTTTTTTTGAAAATGTCTTGAAGAAAAAAATCTTGAAAAATGCCTTGGAGAAAAAATCTCGAAGAAAAAGTCACGAAGGAAAAAATCGTCGAAACCGATGTGCCCTATGTCGACGTCGTGGTCGTGATGGATGAATCCGTTTCGATGGGATTTGTCCAAGATTTCAGCGAGCAATTCATTGTCGATTTGGAAGCGGGCCTGACGGCCGCCGGGATCGGGGTCTCCGCGGGCAACCGCTACGGAGCCGTCGGATTCGGACGATCCGGCGCCGGACAGTTGGGCAGATCGCTGCTGGTCGGCGGCAATTTGTTCGGCAGTGCGACCGACTACGCCGTTGCGGCGCAGGACAACTTCCCATTCCCGATGCGCAACGTATTCACGAAGTTCTTTTAATTGGACTTCGGGATTCTGACCTTTGTCGGTTGTTGATATCCTTGCGTAGAGTGCGACTTTCATTTTTCATTCCATGTACACTTGGTGATAAAAATAGGGGAGGAGCGAATGCTATCTACTCCTCCCCACGGAAGTGATGAAGACTCAATCGTCTTCATCTTCCTCCTCATCGTCAGCCGGATTCTCCTCGAAACCCAAGGCGTCATCGATCACTCGCATCAAAGGACAACGACTCGCTGTCCTTCCTCGTGAACGGCTCCGATCTCGGCGTGGCCTATTCGAGCCTGAACATGAAGGAAGAGGACATGTGGCTGTGTCTCTCACTTTACGATGGTGTGTTGTCGTCTGTGACTCATAACTCGTCGCTGGCTTTCTCTTACTCACCGTCACCGCCACGGCAGCAAACGACGTGGTCAGTCTGTGTGACTACAAGAAACTGACTGCCAAGAGCACCGATCTTGCCTTCAAACCTCTTGCCGACACTGCACATTCATCCCGAGCCTTGGACTTGGCCGACATCCCGAAGCTGTTTTCCGGCTGACCCGATTTTGGCTCGGCACCCACCGGCCAATATCCAGTGAAGACGCCCGTATTTGAGTGAGACCCATGAACCCGACCGACATCTACGAAGCCCTCGACACCCTCGCCAAGGCACCCTTCGATCCGGCCGAGTTCGGGTTCTCGTTCGCGGAGGCTACCGACAATGCGCGTGCCACGGTGTCCAAGCTAAACACTAGCAATAGCTCATCAAACAGTTGAAAAACGGACCTGGTTATTCTTGGAGATCCATACGCAGTTTCAATCGTTTGTTCTTTGAGAGTTGATTCAGCCTCTTCCATGGAGTGATTATCACTTTCAACCTGAGCATAAACAATATAAAAATTAAAACTGATCTAGTGTTAAATCTCGTTTCAATGAAACAAAAGGAAAGCTTTCAAATTTTGGAAGATACTTTCGAATATCGGTTTGGCCGTGAAGGGGAAGCTAAGGACTGCCTTATCTTTGCCTACATGTGCTTTGACTCTTCGTGTATTCTAAGTATGTTTCCACTGTGCCAAGGGTTCAAAGCAACTGTTGACAGGAAAACAAAGGTTTTATAACCTATTCCCACCTATTTAAATAATGATCAACCATACCTTTGTCATGAACTCATCTTCACTTTCGTTGCGACCAACTGTTGCCATCTCTTGTTTTTAGATACCCTAAAAAGGTTTCAGGCAACTTTGATGCATAGCATCAAGTATTTAGAAGACAGTCATACCCCTCAACTCCTTCTACAGAATTGGATCAGACGGAGATCCAACTAACCCCTCTCCCATTAAGTTTAAGCCCAGTTTAACTCAACCCCCATTCAACTGAATTCCATGCAATTCATTCCCGTTCATTTTAACCCTCATTCCCCTAACCCCCGTTAATTTAGTCTCTTTTCAATTCAACCTAATACAAGCCAACCTAAACCTACCCCATTCATCTCATTCTTCATTTAACTAATCTGAGCTACCTAACGCTGGGTTCCCGAAGCGGTTCTGATGGGCACCGGCCCGAGCAAGCCCCTTCCGTCCGAGCCGCTCCCGGCGTCGACCGCTGCGTTCGACAAGACCTGGGGTCAGCTCACCATGAAAGTGGACAACTGGCGGGTCGAGGGCTGGCGCAAGTTCGACGGCAAGCTGAAGCAGGGCCACAAGCTCATCAGCGCCGACGTCGAGATCAGCGTCGACACCAGCTCTGTGAAGAGCACGCTCGAGGCCGCGGTGAACACGGCCCAACTCGGGCGATCGGTCGAGAGATTCGGCGCTCCCCGACTGGCTGTGGGCGTAGAAGTGGGAAACCTCCACCGGTCGACCGCTTTCGAAAATGCGGAAGTCGCCGGCCTCGAGACCTTCGACGGGCCTTCCCCTGCGATCCGTCACCACCACGTCGACGTTGACCACCCGCACGTCGATGGACTCCATCAGATCGCCCCGGCTGGCGCTTTGTCCGAAGACCGGACCGGTCGTCAGTGCCGCGAAGACTCCGGCGGCAGCATCTCATTTAAGTCAACTCATCTTGAATTGGGGTTAAACTCCCAATTGAATTAGGTGAGACTACTGTTTAATCAATAAAAAAGACCATATCATAGTTAACCCTTATCGTTTCTGATAAAACAGGCTGAGTGACATTTTTCAGATATATCGTTGATTCGAGCAGGGTTGAGTTAAACGGGGGTTTAGATGCTCGAGGGATGCGAGGGATAAGCTTGACGGGGCTGAGTTAAATGAAGGTTAGTTGTATCAGAACCGTTACCGCCACACTGTCCCGCGCGCACCGCTAACGTGGTCAACGGCGAAACATTTGTGGTTTGATCACCCGCATCTATCACACTTGCTACCAGATCGAAATCTGCTTCGCGTCCGGTCACTAAGTCCCGCCCACCCACAACTTCAACCGTTAAGGGCAGCGCCGATCCATTTGGCACGCGAATCGTGTAGCTTGCATCCAGGTCACTTTCAGTCGTCGCAACAATGGTACCTTGCGCATCTCGAACGCTGACGATGGCGCCTACCTCACGCTCCTCGACCACGTCGCGACAGCTGAAGTCGCTGCAGTCGGGGAACCCGTCGCCTTCGTTGTCGAGCTTGTCGATGCAGCTCGCGTAGTCGGACTCACACGCAAAGCCGAGTCCCGGAACATCCTGGCAACTGAAGTCGTCGCAATCGGTGAACCCATCACCGTCATCGTCGATCCCGTTCATGCACAGTTCGAGTGTGGCCTCGTCCGGGATCGAGTCGCAGAACTCCTGAACCTCGGCGTTGATGCAGACACCGCGCCGGCAGCGGCGACTTCGAGAAGCACCTCGGTGCCTGGACGCGGGTCTACCCGGAGTCGGGCACACCGCGGACGCGCCACCTCTGTACGAACCTGATCATCGAGTTCGACGACGAGACCCGGGCCCGGACGCGCACCTACTTCGCGGTCTTCCAGGGAGCGCCCGGCCTGCCCCTCCAGCCGATCATCACGGGCAGCTACCACGATCGCTTCGAGAAGGCCGCAGACGGCTGGCGCTTCGTCGAGCGTCGCGAGCAATACTTAATTCTGAACTGTTACGTCCAATTTCTGAAGGTAGAATGACCATCCTCTGTGGAAAAGCCTAACGTAACCTCGAAGAATTAAATATTGCGCCATTTATTCTTTTTTTCGTACCTGATTGGTTGATTATCACTGCATAATGAAATGGCTAAATGGCGTTTATAAGCCCTTATTGATTTTGCGTACATCTTTTTGCAACCCCCTCCAAGCCCCACGTTTTTTTCTTTTTTATAGACGTGCTCGTATAAGTTCAGGCACCCCCACCAACCCGCTACCAGTTTGTTGACAGAATCTCATCGGAAAATTTATCTCTTTGTCGGAACAGCTGCTTTAAAATCCCCTGAATGTAAATTAGGCTAATTTGCAATTAGCCGTGAAGTTGCTTCTAGTCTCTTTAGTGAGAGAACTATAACAGCCTTTTCTTGACGCCAAAACAAGAATGATTTTGTAATAATCAATCATTGTTGTAATATATCTATATCGTTATCAATGCAAACCAGTCGATTATATAAGCGTTATACACTATCACATGGGCGACCCGGCGACGGCCTTATCTTACCTTAATCAGGCGCAGGAACAAAACGCTTTTACCGATTTGATGATCGCTTATTACGAGTTGCAATCGACCTGGGATTTTCTCGAATCAGACGCGCCCTATCTAGAAGCGGCTTTGGCCGAGGCGGAAAAATACGTGCACGAGCCTAAGAAAGGCTGGGCGCCCTGGGCTAAAAAACAAGAGGCCCCTCCCCTATCTAAAGACGAAGTTTTGCCATACTATTTAGACTTTCTGATGATTTGAGAATCGTATGAGGAAGCATGTTCGTGTTAGGCATTCACCACAGAGAGATTTTCTTTGGAGTGTGGAGGATCAGCTAGATAAGGGAGATTCATTTTAAAAGACAAAAGTATAATCGTAGTTCATCTTTCTTGTGGATTTTTTTTCATCTTTTCGTTTGTTTTCCTTTTTGTAAAATATGGTCCCATGTGTCTCTAATGTTGAAATAAATCAAATTATGTTGTATCATGAATAACCTTGTCCGGCCAGTTGACCTTGAGCTGGCCGTTCACCGCGGTCGTGCCGTAGATCACGTCCTGCGTCCGCTCAAGATCGAGACCGAAGCCCTGGGACAGGGCCAGCGCCTCGGCGTTGAACTGGCAGGAGGCGACGGCGAGGAAGTTGTTCACGAGCTTCGTGCGGGTTCCGGTGCCCACTCCGCCGCAGTGATAGACAGTGGTTCCCATGGCTTCGAGCATCGGTTTCACTCGCTCGAAGTCTTCCGGCTCCGCACAAACTGGCCGAGATGTTCATCATCTTGCGCGGCACGAACTGGCTGCCATCCCACATCGGGCGGGTGGCCATCTTGTTGATGCCCAGGATGGCGACCTCGGGGTGATTGATGATCGGCGTGGTCGCCAGGGCGCCCAGCGGGCCGAGCGAGGTGATGGTGATCGTCGATCCGGTCAGCTCGTCGCGCCCGGCCTTGCCGGCGCGGGCGGCCTCGGAGAGCCGGGCGATCTCGGCGGCGATCTCGAACAGGCCCAGCGCCTCGACGCGAAAGCGGTTCGTATTCCTCATGCTCAGTCAACATAAATCACCTCATTCGAACATAAGAGTGCGTGAAGCAATGCGATGCGCGCGCGGACCACAGGAGAAGCGACTACGTTTTCACCATCCGTGATTACAGCATGCCGACGATTGCCGGAAACATCTTGCCCAAGCGTGTCTTCGTTGGCGAACTGAATATCGAACACTTTGTGCGAGTCATTTCTCACCTTGGAAAACAGCTCTTCACGTGTCAGCTTCCCAATTACTGTTGTGCGGCCCGCGCAATTTTCTGGGCTTCAATTAGAACGGCGCACCATGTCCCGATTTTCCGCTTACCTTAATGCCGCCCGCCGGATGTCACCGGCATTGCTGGCGGCAAAAACTGCACGTCGGGCAGGGATCCGCGCGGGGTTCGTGCAGCGGGCTGAATTGCTGAACGATCCAAAAGCCAGACAGCCGGACCGTTTGGCGCAGTTATTCGACAAACTCTCGGCTGATGCGGCGAATACAGGGGCTTCCCAGGGTACTCCGACAGACGCTGCGTCAAGTTGAGAGCATGAAAGAATCCGCTGAGTCTGAGATTGCCGAGCGACTTGCTAGCGAAGCCGCAGGGCACTTTTTGAACATGTTGATAGCGTGGGGTACCACAAATACGCTGAAGGAACATGTGAGGCTGTACCAGCTCCAGTCTGTAGATGATGTAGCCCCCCTGGCAGCTCTGCATACCGCCGAGGAGAGTTTACGGCGCCGTAACGAACAAACCGCAGCGGTCTACCTCAAATGAAAAGTGCAAGTGAATGTAGAAAATTAGGTAATGTATTTTAATTCCCCCTGGGGATTTGGGGACATGGTATACCTGGAGGCATACACCCTTAACTGTCCATATTAAGTAGTGATTATTTTGAAGAAACTGGCTTCTTACGATTTATAGCGGTATTAGGGGGGGAAGCATTTAAAAGAACGGGCGCTGGTTGCCCTCCGTTCCTTTCTCAGCATCCTTCTCAACATGCCTTTAAAGTTGCAACATAATACCTTAACAGTAATATGTGGTATGTTCTTGAGCTGTAAAGGCATTTGAATGACCTCCATGTTCACTGAGAAACTGTAAATAAGAATGAATAGTTTTCAAAAAATGTCACAAAATGGCATGTTTCAAGGAAAAAACAACAACAACAAACCAGTTAATTTGTATCAACGTGAAATTTGTGTCTGCAGATGCCACTCTTGCGATTTTAAACCTGCATACTTTAAGGGATCTTTATAACTGCCATGCATTGCACGTGCCATCTCTTTGTTGAGGTTTAATGTCTTTTGGACAAAAAAAAGGTGCCAACAACTTTCAAAAGACTAGTTGATTGTATCTTAAAATCGTTAAAAACAAATATCTTAAAAACAAAAAAATTAACTAAAAAGAGGCTGGAGTCCTAGCAATCAATTCCAGAGGGGGGGGGATGTTATATTAGCTGTCATTTCTAGACCTATTAAGATTTAACTCTAAGGGGTCTGAATGTCAATCCCTAATTTCTTTTGATTGAGTGTTAGATTTCAGTCTCACCAGACGACTGAAACTTCTTATTGGACGCCCTGGGTGCCTTTTCAGGCACACGAGGATCTAAGGTCTAAGGGAAGGTCATATAACCAAATATACTTTTTAGTCCTTGACGAAACTATGGAAGAATGCCTCGTACATACTTTAAATTGTGGGATATCTCGTAATCTGATGAATTTCTTGGAAAAAATATTACGACACAACTATCCAAAAGATTACAACAAAATACGAGAAGTGGATAATGATAAACATCAACCTGATGTTTCGGCCAAATGCCCAAATTGAATACATCACTTGATCCTGTGTTTTATGCTCTTTTTTTCAGTAATCGTTTCGATGAAATTACAGCTTGAACCTTTAAACGGGCTAAGAGAGTTCAAAATAGCGCATGGTAACCAAAACTCTAAGAAATGTTTCTGAAAAAAACTGTCTAGGGAGAAAAAATTGCCATTTCAGTAGATTTACAGTTTCCGAGATAATTTAGCAAGGATGAAAATGGATACATCACTGGATATCTTCCTTAAAATCATCAGCTCCACAACTTCCTCGACGACTACAATCATTGGGACATCGTCCATTTGTTAATTCAATACATACCAATATGATTAGTACTAAACGCAATAAAAAAGACATCGCAACCGTTTAAATTTTTTTTTACTACTCGATTAACATGTAAAAAAAATATATATATCCTTTACATTTAATTTTAAGGAATTAATTTATATAATTTTAATGAATTAATTTATATAATACTTGGATGATTTAATTTTAATGAATTAATTGAGACGAGCAAAAACCAACAAAGCCCGCTTCTGATGAATGTTGCGGTGGTGGTAGCTGTTGCCCATGCGTGTGGGATGAATACAAGGAAAAGCTTCAACAGTGGCAACTACTGAACGATAAGCAACAAACAAAATAGACCGTTCCAATTCCTGTTTTGCCTACATTTCACTCAAAACTTTCTGTTTTTAAAATTTTTTTAGATATTTTATATAAATTTTCACAAAAAAATGAATCGCAAAGAATAAATTATCCCCTTAAAAAACGACCACTTGACGCTTCAACTCACACTAACTGCATGCAATAGGTTTATTATCAACGAAGTCCACAGATATTTAAGTAAATCATTCAGTGTCAATGGCAGCACTAATATAATTTACCATCTTCTTCTTCCAATTCTCTAGGGATTAAGTTACCTCTTCATGATTACGAGGCAGATTTGTAAGTGAGGTAGATGTTCGGCTGTTCAGCATGATGTTGGAGACCGTCTGACTACATTTGCCTCGTTCTCGCATATACTGCCAAGAGTCTGAAATGAAACTGAAATCAAATCGAAACACAAATGGAAAGGAAGGCACTCCTCCCCCTTTCTCACAACTCCAGGATGGAAATTAAGCAATAGTTATTCCATGAATCCTGTCTTTCCTGAATTCCTTTGACTTACTGATCAGACTTTATTGGAATCAATATTCAATTCAGAGTTAAAACTGATAGAAATCACTAAAAATAAGAGTTAAGTTACTGCCAATGCACCCTTACATTTTTTTAAATGTAAACCTTGGATTCTATCTGATCTAAAGGAGTAACTAAATGTATCGGTAGGTGGATCACCGGGGCAACCTTGGGTATAATGACAAAGCTGGAGTAGGTAAGCCGCCTAGTTGCCACCTATGCCATGCCACGCAATATAGGTAGAGGTGGTGGGCCTTGTGAACTACTCCGAGTAAGTAACACCCGTACACCGTGCACAACAGGTGGCAACCTTGGATACATAATAAAGGCAACAGCACTGTCTTGTTCATTGTGGTACTTCTTGTGACATGGATGGCAAATGTGAAGCTGAAATTTACAACGGGGACAAGTTGACCCCGGGAATGAAATTCAGTGGCCCGGCCATTGTCGAGGATTCCGGCACAACAATCGTCATCCATCCCACCAATCAGGTGCATGTTGATGGTTTTGGCAATATTCATATTGAAATTCAGCAATAGGAGATGACCATGACCCGTTCTACGGCTGATCCCATTACACTGGAAATTATACAGAATTCGCTTCAGGCAACGGCTGACGAAATGTTTGCGCGGTTTTTGTTCAGAGCTAATTTTTGAGACAAAACTATGTTTAAAAGACGTAACGCCACCCAGTTGGAACGTATTTATTGTCTCTTGTCAAGTCCATGGCATCATCCCAAAGAATAATATTTTTCCAACATTAAATATTAATTCATGCTGAGTTTCATTTATTTTTTTTTTTTGAGCGGCCCTTGTTTTCATTTTGGTGGTGGATAAAGTTTTTAGAAGGTTCAGAGAATAGTAATCCCTCCTTGGTTACCTTGTTCCATTTGCAAAAGCTCCCACTCCAAGAATAAAAAGTCTTTCGAACACGTGATGTTGACGTAGTCCGGGTAATAAGATCAGAATGCAACCTTGAATAAAAGAGAAGGTTAGATAATTATATCAGAGTATTATTATCATTACAATAGCTAGCTTATTAATGCAATATACAAAATAATTAACTATATTTAAAAATAAAAGACGCCTAAAGTGAGCGATAGCAAATTTTGAGAGGGGGAAGGTAAGAGCCAGGAATTTTTCTAGACTGTTGATTTTATCAACGTATGCTGATTATAACACTACCCCCTGGTTTTCCATTACTTTGTTTGCTCTGTGGATAACACAGATGGTCCTTCCAGGGGGTGACAGTGATGGCTCATACTGAGTTTTTAGAAAAATGTTGTTGAAACAATTCGGCTCTATGTAGAGTATGTTTGATAATGAATCCAAGTTTTAGCATCCATTGCACTTGTTATATTATGAGTAGAGTCGAGGTAATAACAGCCATAAGTCACTGTAAAAGCGACGATAAACGCCGCCAAGCCACCGAGGATTGAGAGCAGCAAAACCCCAAGGGTGTCTAACAGGGCACCGGCCATCCAGTTCAGTTCAGACCCCGCGGCATTCAAATAGTCACCGAGCGCCGCGATCAGGTCATCGAACTCCTCTGCGAAGGTGCCGGATGGGCCGGGTGATCCGCCGCCGACAGAGGCCACGAGCGACCCGGCAATGCTGTCGATCCCGTTCAGGATCGCCGCAGCAAGGATGTTGAACTGCACCCACCAACGGCTAACACACGTTCGATCAATTTAAGTATTGATGAACAGCGTATTTATGAATTGATTGCACGCCAGTATTTATTGCAGTTTTGCCCAGATGCGGAATATCGTAAAAGCAATATTACCTTAAGTATTGCAGGCGGTACTTTTGTGGCGCAAGCGCGCAACTTGCAAACGGCTGGTTGGAAAGAATTGCTTGGTAAAGAAGACGAAGATGAAATTCAAGAGCCGCTATTGCCGATCGTGCAGAAAGGACAGATCCCCTCATGCCCTGATAGTTTCAACTTAATTCTTTAAGCTGTTTCTGAGATATTTCTGATATGTCCTGTTGATAACGTACATACACATATTGAGTTTTGATTTAGCCCTGCATTCCCTCAACAATCCATCAAAGTTCCACATAGCCTTAGTAATATTACTACTAACAACGGTAATATTACTACTGATATTAATAGTAGTAATGTGTATATATCATGGTTTTATTATCTTAAAATACCCCTAAGCATGCTTGAAAGTTCCAAAGCCAGGGCACCAGCATCACGTCCCAGCCGGCACGGCGCATCAGCGCCGCCTCTACGAAATCGTGGCTGAGAATTTCGCCGCCCAGCGGCGGTTTGCCCGGCAGAACCGGCAGGTCACAGTGCTCGCGAAACGGCGCCAGACGGATGATCGCGTTGTGGCCCCAGTAGTTGGCCGCGTTCATCTGCCAGAAACTCTGACCGGCAGCCAGCAGCGGACCATAGAGCGCCGACGCAAACTGCACACCGCGGCCGAACGGCGAACGTCAGGGGGTAATCCGTTTCGGCCTGCGCGAAGGGGGCGAAACAGGCCGCGCCCAGCAGGGCCGCCGTCAGGAATCTGGCTTACATATTGTGTCTCCGGAGGGTGATGCGACCAGAGACAAAGAGGGAATGGCAAACCCATGGCCAACCGGCACGCCGGCCGAAGCGGCTGACATGCTTGCACTGGCGATGGTGGGTGCCATGCGGCACCGCAGGATGATTTTCATTCGACACCTCCCCGGACTCCCCGCCCGGGCCCTCTTGGAAACTTGAAATTTGCTTGAAAGACCGAATCAATCAATTCTTTTGTTTTTGTTTCGGCTCCACGTCTTCGCAGAATCAAAAAAGCGAAGCAAACTCTGATTCGCTTCAAAAGAACGCAACGTATGTTTTGTAACAGTATGATTTGTACCAGTTTGTTTTGTACCAGTACGTTTTGCACCACTTTGAGTTGCACCAGCATGTTTTGAACCAGTTTGTTTTGCACCAGTATGTTTTGTACCAGTATGTTTCGCAAAACAAATTTCGAAACAGTTTTTTTTCTGCTATGGTCAAAGGACGAATATTAAAACAAAAATAGATATGTCCAACACTATAATCAATAACTGACTTTGTTTACTGTAATTTAATAAGTTGTTTGTAATCTCAAACTAAAATTCATTGTGAAGAGAGGAGAACGGAAGATGGACTGATTTTTGCTTTTAATTTATCATGTGCATTGAACTTTTTGATCAATTGTTTTTTGGCTCTAGTTTAGTCAAATTTTTGTTTTTTGCCTGTATGCTGATAATTTGCTGCATGCAGCATACCTATCTCCAATCCTCAATGAGTATCCTACGGGGAAGGGAAGAAATGGCTGTTAAAGAATTACAATTAGAATTTCATGCTGAGTACCCTGAAAGATGTTTTACCCAAACGTTCGTAGCTCTAGATAACTCTACCTTCTCCCAGCCTCCATATAACACCTTGCTTGTTGTAGATGACAGTCAGAATTGCAGAATGAGGGCGTGTCCTGGATACGTAGGAACGGATCAAACAAAAAAAAAAAAGATACAAAACAGTTGTACATCTTCCACCTGGAATAGGCTCAAATCCAAATCTTTCAAAGTATAAAAAATGGAAAAAGATAAAGTTACGATATTCAAAATCTCCATGAAATTTTCTCCTTTCTGAAAAAATTTATTTTTTAGACCAAATATCAATCCTTTCAACTTTTTTGGGACAGGTACTGTGTTTATTCTTTATTATATTTCTTCACAATCTAAAAAAATAATTCAACCAAAATTTTGAAATCGGACCATCAATCGTCGCTGGGGGCAAGGTGGCATTCACCCGTGGGCCATCGGTTAACCTGAGAGCAACCATGGGTGAACTGGCGTCGATGCGACGCCCCATTTGTGAAGCAATTCGCTCAATCACTCGCACGACATGATCATCATTTAAAAACCGTACATCCGTGCGTTCGACTTTCCCAAAGCGTTCGACATAAATCTGATTCGCGCCATTCACCAAAATATCGGTGACTGCGGGATCAGCAAGTAACGGCGTTAAGACCTTGAAGAGAGATTTAGCCTTGAAGAGAGATTAATAGCTACCTAAAGTTGAGATTTATTTAACATATGGGAACAATGGTTTAAATTAATGGGGGGACTTGGGCCCATGCTAAGAAAGGAGATGCCACTGACTAACAGAATACTCTGGCAGAACCTTGTGAACGTCTAAGCATAACTCTATATCCACTATTGATCTTCAGAGGTAGCCTGTCATGAACAATGTAGCCCTTTGAATTGCTCCAGATACACATCCAGTCCAACGCACGCGTTTTACTCTCTTTACCGAGTTCTACTTTCTTTGAACCGCTATCCCCTGTTGTCAGATGTTTGGGAATGCTTTAACAGATGAAATCGTTAGTCTAGTGGTCGCACATGCCCAGTATTAAGGTGGGAAGTGCATGTGTGTTTGGGTGGTCATCAATACTTCGAAAGGATGATGCCACTTGCGTGGTCCTTGCCAGTGATGCGGGTGCCGTGACATCACTGCTTCATCTTTATCAAAGTGCTGAAACATCAAACATTTAAGTTATGAAAAAACCTTAACAATTGAGGGACATAAAATTTGTGGCAACTGAATAGTCTAATATTAGAGAGGCTGCGGGTTATGTATTCTGCAGACTATCAACTATCCATTATCCAATAACAACAATACGAGACAATTGGTGATATTGTTATTAGTCTATCTTGCAAAAGAATCTTCGACTATGGGTATAGATTGGATGCTTACTAATCTCAAGGGCAAAAATCAATCAAGAGAACTATAAATAATAGCTACCCGTCCACTGTCCTCTCAAAGGAAGCTATCGTCTCGTGGAAGCTGTCAACTTTGTCGGTTACCACCAGTCTTCCTCTAGTAACGAATGGATTTGGGAAATAGTAATGTGGTGTGAAGGATGTGACCCCTACCAAGTTACCTTGTTTTCCACAGAGGAGAAAGGGGCCACTCCTGCC
This sequence comes from Alatinidae sp. Z8VKAUB7J3, assembly GCA_010016025.2. Lineage (NCBI taxonomy): Eukaryota > Metazoa > Cnidaria > Cubozoa > Carybdeida > Alatinidae > Alatinidae sp. Z8VKAUB7J3. The sequence continues at coordinate 173,476,736 of JAAAKM020721499.1, read as the reverse complement.
CCCACACTGTCCACCACGGGCCAAACAGGACTACCAACCCTCTGTCACTGTCCACCACCCGACAAGGCCACATTTGTGTCCTACAAGCAGTTCTATCGATCAATTGGTGAGTTCTTCGTTCGCCTTTATCATACTACTGTAAAAGCGCTGAATTCTTTTGTCCCTTATCTTTTAGTTAGTCAACCAGCTAGACTAATGGCAACAAGGATACGCTAGATCACATATCCATGAGTTCAGGATAAAAAGAGACTTACCAAGTACTGAACTTGTATCTTTACGCTCAACCTGAATTGAAAGGACCAGTACAAAATCCTATAGTTATAGAGCTGATGTGGTGGTGCAGGAATAAATAAAGTTGAAGAAGTGGTGTTGGGCAAAGAAAAGATCAATTAAGTAAATAACTTTGCTTACCTGGGTGGTATCATGTTTGCAGCATTAGCTGAACTAACTACCATCTATAGCAGTAAAAAATTTAAAACACGTTAAAAAAAACTAGCAAGTGAGAAAAAATTATAATTCCAAGGTCTTTCGGGTAGGATAGCTATTATCTTGAATAGACTTAACAGTAAATTTTATTTTGAAAACAAATTTATTAGAATGTCACTGCATCCAAGTTGGGGTCAGAGCGGACTCTTTGACAGACTTCCTTGCCGTTGATATCTGGAAGCATTACATCCAGCACGACAAGGTCGGGCCTGAACTCCCGCACCGACATTCCAGCTTCAAAACCATTATTGGCGGTCTTGATGTCGAATCGGCCATCGCGAGAAAACGTCTCGACTAGGAGCTCCACCAATTCAAGGTCGTCATCAACGATTAGCACCTTGCGCTTACCACTTTCGAGAGCATCTGTGGGTATTCGCCAGAGAGTATCTACCGGTAGTAGTACATAGTCTAGTGAAATGTTTTAACATTTATTTATTTATTTGCTGGAATGACTCGGTCCCTACAGCTGGTTGCAAAGTGTACAAGACATAACCTAAGAAACTCATATTTTACGTCACATGTAGTAGAAACTGTATATTCTTGCGGCTGTTTGTACGTATTGATGCGTGTCTCATAGTGAGCACGTAGAAAGATACGAGGCTGAATCGACAGTAATTAATAGTTGACGCTCACCAACAGGGGAGTCGGAACCCCGAAAATCATATGATCAAAAAATTTTGGAAGTACTGAAAGAACATGACATCCAATTGGTGCTTCTGGCTGGGTACATGAAAATTGTTACCTCAATACTGATCGACGCGTATCAATGGCGAATGATGAATATTCATCCATCACTTCTCCCTTCCTTTCCCGGCCTTCATGCACAACAGCAAGCACTAGATGCCGGAGTGAAAGTTTCAGGATGCACTGTACATTTTGTCACGGAAGGAGTTATAGATCACCGCATGACCGGTTGGCGTTGCGACCTCGGCAATCTCGTCCGTAGACAGGCCGAACCCCGCGATCCGATCGCGCAGCCAGCCGCCATCTGGCCCCAGGCAGCCAATGTGCCGAACCTCGGCCCCCGCCCGTGCCGCCGCGATCGACTGGTTGATGCCCTTACCACCCAGGTGACGCTCGAACGACGTACTTGCCAGCGTTTCGCCCGCCTCCGGCAGGTGTGGCACCTGGTAGACGAGGTCAAGGTTTATGCGAAGGCGCACTGGACGTGTTCAAGAACGCCCTGCGTAACGTCGAGCCCCGCGTCGAGGTCAAGAGCCGCCGCGTTGGTGGTTCCACCTACCAGGTGCCCGTCGAGATCCGGTCTGAGCGTCGTCTCGCTCTCGCACGTCGCTGGATCATCGGATACGCCCGTGGCCGTGGTGAGAAGACCATGGTCGAGCGGCTCGCCGGTGAGCTCAACGATGCGGCGCAGAACCGTGGTTCCGCCGTGAAGAAGAAGGACGACACGCACTGCATATAAAATATTTTTTGTGGGGATGAATTTTTCTCTTTTTTTAACTGCGAAACACCACTTTTTCAAAAGAACTGCATTTTGAAGAGGAAACCTGTTGGGAATTCAAAATATGTTCTATCAAGCTAACACATTTCAAAATACAGTTTCAGTTTCCATTTTGTTATAATTATGATGGGTTTTAATTGAAATATCGTTTAAAGTCTAAGCGAAAGCTTTCCATTTTTTTCACTGGGGTGGGGTTTAACTTTTGTGCAAACTTGTTTCTGAAGCATTATATTCTCATAATATTTTGGTATATTTCATAAGGACTGACCTAATTTTTACTTTTCGAGCGTGTAGGCTACCATTATGTACACAAGTACTGAAAAAAAATAATATGTTAAAAGAACAACACCATCACAATCTTCGATGCCAAAAAATTGTTGCATAAAACCCGGGAAAAACCTATAAAGATGTCAGAAAGTACACGAGTGTTACTTACAAGTCATTGGGACCCTTCAACTCTGTATGTGTTATTCCTTCGTCGTAGGTATATATTTGTTCGTCTCGATGGCTCAATGTCAATTCGAAAGAGAATGAAAATTGTCGATCGATTTAATAACCCAGAGGTAGCTACACGTTTTTTGCTTTATAAGAACAGTCTTTATAAGAAATATCAGGCTGATATTCGGGCCAATGTCTGGTCAATCATAACCTATTTGAGCTTAGCCTAAACAAAGTGTACCAAAAAGAAGCCTTTGTCCTGGAACATGACTTACTTATACATAAGAAAGAGTCGTGCGACCAAAGCCGTCCAGCCCGTTTGATGACTGGCACCCAGCCCCGCTCCCGAATCACCGTGAAAATACTCGTAAAACAACACCAGGTCTTTCCAAGCAGGGTCGGCCTGGTACCTTTGTTCACCTCGATGACAGGGTCTGCCTTCCCCCTCACAGACAAAGATCGATAGGAGCCGTCGCTCAATTTCTTTCGCGACTTGTGACAAGTTCATCAGGTTCCCAGATCCTGTTGGACATTCAATTTGAAAGCCAGAGAAAAACAGAGAAAGATGAATAGAGAGGGTTACACAGAGAGCTATACAAAGAAAAAGATACATGAGAGAGATTTAATGTTGCTCTATACTTTCTTTATATCATCACAGACAAGAAATTTTCCCATAATTCATAAAGGATTTACACAGAAAGATACACATCTCTCTATGAGACGTACAAAAAAACACTCATACACACATACGCACACACACACAATCACACAAATATACACACAAACACGGAAACACAAACATAAACATTAATTGTTCCTTTTTTTTTTTTTTTTTTTTTAGCGGGTTTTATAATAAGTATTTTATGTTTTCATTCTTATTTACTTCAGAATTGATAAAGTGATTCATTGAAATATGATTTAGGTCTATATTAGGTAGAAACTAGTTTTTTTTTATGAAAGTAATTGACGATGATAAAACTTAAAACAAAGTATTCTTTAAATAACGGGGATCATGTCCCCAAAATCAACATGTGTTCTTGGCGCTGAAATTTCAAATGTATAAACCGTCGGCCAGGATCAGCGCGCCGATGATCGCGAGGACCGCCATCCCGATGTTGTGGCCGAGGACGCGGTGGTACTCGTGGTAGAGCCCGGGGGAGGTCCCGCCGAACAGCTCGACGGCCTTGTCGACCACGACGCCCAGCCCGTCGATGTCCGGGAGCAGCCCGCCGGCGGTGACGAGGATCCGCTGCCTGCGCGTGGTGTTGTTGGGGATGTTGGCGATGCCCCAGGAGATCAGCGCGTGGGTGATCGGGTTCACGCCGGTACAGGTCTTGAATCTAAAGATTCCCATGTAGGTTCATAGGTTTTTTGTGCATGAGTAAGCTCACTACTTACCAAGCTTAGCATTATTACTATTAGATAGATTTTCTTTAAATTTTTCATGATCTATTTATTACTTATTTCAAAGGTCCATGCATCGTGTGAAGGCATTTCTTTATAAGAGATCACACTGGTGTCAACAATCATTTTACCATCCTTATATGTCCATGCTAAATCTTTTTCTAACCCTATTAATCTTACAGCAGCAGGCTATGTACAGGAGTTTGATGATTTTGTGGATTTGTATAATCTTTTGTGCTTATTTTTATCAATGATTGGTTCATATTGCCAAATAAAGTCATTCAAAGAAAAAATGCAAAAAAAAAACAAAATCCAAAACTTCTGTATATAGCCAAGGGCAATACGTAGCTCCGTCAGTTGGAGGGGGACTAAAAACCATCTACAAGGGTAGCGACAAATATGTTTGGAAAAGCATTAAAAGGAGTATTGAATGCTAGGATGCTTGGAGCAAATAAATTCTGAAGAGTTAAGAGAGGTTAGGAGGTAAAATCTCTCCCCCCCCCAAAAAAACACGAAAATATTAATATGCAGAATATATCGTTGAAGTTCAGAAAACTTGGGTCCAAAAATACATTTTTTTTGTGGCTTCAGGACTTGTTCTTGGGGAATATGCAGAATATCCGTTTTGTTGATATGGGCCTAAAACTCTGGCACCGTTGTTATCACAAAGGCCGAGTTCATTGGGGGGGGGGGGGAGCACGCCGCCCTGGTGCACGGCGCCGGTCGCGGCGTCGAAGACGTTCATGAAGCCGACCGGACCGGAGGCGGTGCCGCGAGCGCTGAGGGGGTCGCCGCGGGGGCGCAGGCGCGAGAAGCTGAACCCGGTGCCGCCGCCGGTCTGGTGGATGCGCGCGGCGTTCTTCACCGAGTCGAAGATGGCCTCGAGGGAGTCGTCGACCGGGAGCACGAAGCACGCGCTGAGCTGGCCGCCCTCGCGGCCGGCGTTCATCAGCGTCAAGAGGATCACTGAGCCCACGCGCAAAGATTGTGCTAAGTGATGAGGAGACTGCGGCGATGGCAGAGGACGACAAAGGGCAGTGGAACGTCGCCCTGTCCGAATTCCAGCTGAGAGAGGTAGTGTTACTCGGAGCATGCTTGCAAAATGATAGCTGCACACCGGTCTTTCCGTTTCTCTCTCTATTCAGCTGTTCCAGAGCCTCGCGCCCGCATCCAGCACCATCAAGCACGTCGCTCGATGCGTGCTCAGCGGCAAGTAGGGTTCTCTGATACGCTGAATCTAATGGTGTGATTTTCATTAAGATTATAATACTTTTAGGGGGGTGTTTCTTCCGTTTTTAGAAAATAAGGCAAATTTTTTCAGGCTTGTAAATTTAAAGTGGGTAGAACTATACTTGATGAAACTTACATATTTAAAATCAGCATAAAAATTCGATTTTCTGATGTATATATTGGTATCGAAATCCCGTTTTTTAAAGTTTCGGTTGCTATTGATCCGGGTCGCTCTTACTACAATGATCTGAATTATACTATTCTTGGTCTCTATTAAATGCTCCTTACTTTTGACCATGGCGGCACCATCATCGGCTTTTTTGTGGAGACTGGCATCCAAAACGACGGTTGTCCCCGCTGCTGCAATCCTTTTATCTCAATATGATAGAAACAACGACGAGAGAGTAAAAGTTTCCTTTTGTGATGATGTAGCAGCAGAAACAGCAGCAAGAACAATCAAGCAACCTCCTCTCCAACAACAACAGTCATCATCATCGACGACCCTCGCCTGCCGCTGAGCTGGTTTTACGCATCGGTACCATCAAGGCGCAGAGCAGGGCAAAACCGCCAAAATGAATGGCAGAGACATAAAGCTCAGACATGGTGCCTAAGGTATTGAAGTAGATATGCGCCAAGGCAAACAGAATGCCGGCCCAATAGATGAATCGACCCGTCGCTGAGTTTTCCGAGCGTTGCGTCAGTTCCATGCTTTTTAACTTCGCGGCTGTATCCTGATCAGTCGCTGGTGTGGCTGTAGTCATCGCTTGGCACAATTTCTGCCATGCTTAGCATCGTTTCCGTCACGCTTGACACAGTGTCCACCACGCTTGGCACACTTATACGACGCTTGGCAGGCACCGCCTGGTGTACAAGATTTCTGAAAGAGGTTGTCCCCTCCGTCCAAGAAGATATAACTGTGGGATCCAGAAAGATATTATTGTTAGATGTCTGGTTACTATTAGAGTCTACAGCAATAAGGTAATCACTCAAATTTACGCTTAACCCAAATTCTTGACCAACCAGCCGACCAAACTCAGGTTGCCCCCCGCCGAGTCGCCGCCAATGGCGATCTGTTCGGGCCTATAGCCGACCTCCAACAATGCCTGGTAAGCCGCCACCACATCATCGCGCGCCGCCGGATAGGGATGCTCCGGCGCCAGGCGGTAATCCAGCGCACAGACCTCCAGAGCAGCGCGTTTGGCCAGGCTGGCGCAGATGCCACGGTGCGTGCCCGGCCCACCGATCATGAAGGCGCCGCCGTGCAGATAGAGCAGCACGCTCCACACTTGGAAACCTGCACCTCCTTTGAAGACTTCAATTGCACTCAGCAATGAAGATCCTAGTCTGCTTGCCATGATAATCCTGCTCTGATACCAGATGAAGGAATTTTAACTCATTAGTTCAACAAATTCAATCATATCCACTAGATGTTTGATCATTACACAATCTTTAGCCTTTCTCATCTATATTGTATAACAACCCTCTAGACCTTATAAGGACTTAACATTTAATAAATAGCATAACCATTGAAGCAAATCATTGAAAGAAAATAGGGGTTTTCAGCTAAACGCATAATTCGAACATCCTAATATTTATCTTTCAGTGTAATACGTACAAAGCAATAACTGTTATACTTTTCCAGCTTATTTACTTATAATTATTTACAATAGCACAAACCTTTAAGGGGCTCTGTTATCTGTACATGGGAATTTTCACAACATGTAAGCTTTTAAAACCCTTTTGTTGTTTATATTCTTAACTCTGTGTTCAACCTGCCTTCCCAGCAAACAGTTAAAAAATAAAATTAGGGGGGGCATAAATATATAACTTTTCGATATTTTTAAGCCGATAGATTGTATCTATCTTTACGCTAAAGGTTAAATTTTGGTCCCAATTCTTTGAAAACTACTCATGAAACACAAGGTCATTTAATTAGAATAGAAGCTAATAAGAACCTTTTTTAAGAGTACCAAAAACTTTTAGCACGAGGAGCAAAGCACTGAGAAGAGGGTATCCCCCATCTTACACGGGGAAATTTCTGTTTGCTTTAAGTTTTACACCATCCTCGGTGTGCGGCCAGACAAGAGAAACAGTTTCGGCCAAATCACCAACAAAATCATAGGAATAGGCAAACAGCTCGGAGTCCATTCGCTCCAGAATCAGAGTGCGGATGACTGCGGGCTTTACGCCTGGTAGCTCAAGGTTTGAGGTCAGCGCAGCCAGAGCATATCCACGATCTGGATCCGGTACTTCTGAAAAATATGTCTCCAGCAACGCGAGCTTGCCGTTTCGGGCTGGCGTGAGTGTCAACCGGTCAATTTTTTTATTGGTATTAGATTTTACATCAATTCCTGTTTTATAGGCAACAAGTTTTCTCTCTGTCACATCCAATATATCAACTGAAATCAATCCAACTTCTTTATCATAGATCATTTTATGACACGTTTCAACGAGTAGTTCAGAACCAACAGTACATTCTTCGAGTAGATCTATTTTTTCCTCCCCTCTTTTTCTCTTATCTTGATGTTGATTATATCTCCATCATTGCAAATAAATTTGAATTACTAAAGATTTGGGGAATTTTATCAAACCAGTTGCGGTCAGTATTCGCAAATTGCCGGACAAACGGAAAGATCGCGAAATCCGCAAGGGAAGGACGATCCCCAAACAGGTTCCTTGTTCTGGACAGTCGTTCGTCGAGCTTGGCTAAAAATGTCTCTCCCTCGTTCCTATGATGGATAGGGTCTGTTCCTTCTTCGTAACGCGTCGCGTATTTATATCGATCAAGGTTATGTTTGAACGGCCCATCACTCTCGGCAATCAGCGCAAACACACAGAGCAGTCAACTTGAAAACTAGCTATATGAGTAGGAGAGGTAGGCAAAGAGGCAGAAGGAGGTGGCATGTTTGGGGATGGAAACTGGGTAACAGAAGAGACAGGTGGAATGATGGAAGAATTCAGACAAGGAGGTGTTCTAGATCTCATTGTCTGAGTCTGAATCTGAGCCTGAGTTCTCATAATTGATGTACCTAAACTTGTGTTGATCATGTAAGGATAGACTGATGTCTTCACTACACTTATCTGAATTTGTAGATGTACCACCCTCGTTTGACTTTTCGGTTTCTAACATCTCCTGAAGATCGCTGCATTCTTTGAGGATCTTGTCCTCAAGATCTGAGTTTCCAGCGTGGTGCGAGTCATTATTTCTATCTGATTGCTCGGTCAGTGGGTACGTAAAGACTTCGAACTCTGGAATCGAATGTTGCCTTTGTGCAAGTTTTGCGTTGATTTCTTCCGCGACGTGAATTGCATCGCTGCTGGAAGTAATTGGCATTAGCACGCCGACTGTATCGGCCGGATCCGCATTGGGTCCGGCCTTTGCGCATGGGGGAGACGCATGAGCTTTTTGGGTGTTGAGCAGTCCTTGAGCGGGCGCCGCTGGGTCGGACCCGGCGTGGAGGTGGACCGGGCGTCGGAAATGATGGTGCAGCAGACCGGCCTGCCCCGTTCGGTTTGCCAGGTGCTGGCCCGCCGCGGCGTTCCGGCGATGGAGGCCAAGGGTTTCCTGGAGCCTCGGCTGAAGGAACTGCTGCCCGACCCGCGCGAGATGAATAGCCGAGGGAGGGGAGATCTACATAGTCCCCGCAGTACGCAAACAATGTCACAGATACCTGCTTGCTCGCGCAGCTCACTGCAAGCTCCTTGTACATGTCGAGCTGCGGCTCGCGCAGCTTGCTCCACTCCTTGTCCGCAGACTGCAGCATGGACCGCTCTCTTTCCTTCTGGTTCACCGTGCCGCTCTTATCTGCCATCAGCCGCGTTCTCGCCTGAGTGAGCCTCTCCACAGCCGCCTTCTCTCTATCCGACAAGACGTGCCCGACAAAGAGTGAAGAAAGTTATCGGTAAATGTAACACCTGTTTAAGATACAAATCGAAGCCTTATCAGTATTCTGCTCCACCACAGCTACTTGACTGTAGAGTGGAAGGGTCAGTTGCATTTGCAAATATTGGCACAGATTTAGCTGGACCATTGTTTGTAAGTGCATATCTATAGACGAGGAAACGTACAACGTATGGATAGTAATTTTTACTTGTACACTGAGCCGAGCCGTGCACGTAGAAATTATGCAGATTGTGAATGGGATAGTTCAAGCATCATGACCAACTCGATGTTAAGCAGGTAAATGACAAGAAAAGACTACAGGAGTTAAAGGTGGAGCAGGATGAATCAGAGTGCCAGAAGTTGTGCGTCTGGGTGCACAAAAAACTGCCGGGACTTGCAACGTTGGCACAGATGAAGGGTGAATTTGAATTTTAGGCAGGAGACGTATAGAACCTGACATACTTTGGAAAGTATTAGTCCTCAAAGTGGTGTTACTCATGGAAACAAAGTATCAATGGGCAAAACCACTTAGAACAAATATGTCTTTAGCACCATGTAAGAACAAACCAATTTCAGTACACATCATGTAAATCACATGTAAAAACAAAGCTGTTTTGGCACACATCACGTCAATTACATGTAAGAACGAATCGATTTTTAGCACACATCTCTTAATGTACATGTAAAAACAAACCTGTTTTTGGCGCACATCATGTAAATTTCAGGTAAGAACAAGCCTGTTTTGGGCACATGTCACGTAAGCTAATAAACGATTGGAAAGTATGAAATATGCTCAAGAAAAACATCTACCGCAATTGAAATATCACATCTTACCACGTACACGAGGTTTCACTTTAATTCTTCACGGCGCTCAAGGACAAAGTAAAAGAAATACACTTCAAATTCTCTTTCTGACGTAAATTTTCCTTTCAATTAGTTCCTGGTGTTTACAATTTCATGCTTGCGTTTACCAAAGCGAGTGCACCACCCAAATTTCGTACATTACTCAAAGGGCATACTTGTATGATGTTTTTGAAGCTATCGTCTTTACACATTTCAACACAAATTATTACCTCCATATATAGAGGCGCTTTAGCAAGATGACGCCCCGTAGTATAAAAACATCTAGTATGAGGGCATTACACATACGGAAATGATACCAAAAAATAGTTTTTGCGAAAAATTTCATTTTACTTTGATGCTATAAATGCTAATTTATAGAATGAACACCAGTAGTAGCTTCTATATGAGTCATTAAATATGTCACTAAAACCTTGTGTGCAACAGCTAGTATAGGTATAAAAGTAGGGCTTTTGGGATACAATAAATTAAAGTTCAATTTTTTTCGGTTATCAATTTATGTAATAGTTTGTAAACCTTTCTCACTCGAATTCTTAAGAACTATGAAATACAATATTGTGTTGACATAATTGTTAGGGAGGAGTCAAAAACTGGTCTCAGGTGACAAAGCTAACCTACAATTCAGGGGCGCCAGTTGAGAAAAAAATTTCTAATTAGTTTCTAAGACGAAAAGAAATCGTAAAAGCTTGCGGTCAAGCCTGGCAAGCTGGAACCAATTTTTAACCGCAGTGTTACAAACTACTCAACAATACTTCAAAGTACGGTGACGAAAATCAGTGTCAATCCTCTTACTAGGGACGCCGGAGCGTCGTGGACTGTTTTGGTAAGTTCGAGGGTCTGCTAAGCCTGTAGGGCTACTAACTAGCCAATCGTATCTTTTTCATTAAAATAATTGACTGCTGCTGCCAAACATAACTGAAAAAACATGCTGCATTCGCTAAAAAACAACAGGTCGCTCATTTACCGACAGCGGAATTGTCAAAGAGTGTGCCTTAGCTATTCTAGAGGAAGTATGTCCGGAACAGGAAAATATTTTGAAAACGTTAATCTCTCTACTAGAACTTACACCCGCCACACCGAAGACTTGGGTACTAACTTTTGTGAACAATTTAAGGACAAAGTACAGTCTTATACGTACTTCCTCTTGCGATGGGTGAAAGTACGGACGTGTGGGATGCGGCACAATTCCTAATAATTGCCAGGGGTGGGTCACCCTTCAGCCCCGCGGCGGCGTCCTCTGCAGCGAGCTGATCGACGCCCCGGGCGCCAACAGGGCGCTGAAGCTGCTGGGCTACGACCTCGCGAGCCAGGGCGAGGGCGCTGAGATCGCTCACCACACGGTGACCCCCTTCTCGTTCCTGCGCTTGCTGTTCTCCCCGGTCCTGGCCCCATTCGTCCTCCTGAACCGGTTCGCGGGGGCGAGCTGGAGCGACGTGCGGCGCTACCTGTGGCCCACCCATCCATACATATACATGTATGTATGAAGACATACATACATGAAGACATACATAAATACGAAGAATTTACGCAAGCAAAGAAATACCTTACAGTTCTTTGCGAGTTTCTCTCCAGCTTACCGATAAAAATTTCTCCAAAACCATGGAAGATTTCTTCTCCAGTATTATCTCGCAGACAGAGGCTTGTTTCTGAGAGCCCCTTTCCAAGGGATACTTCATTGTGGAGCTTCCTCCTTTTCACTTCTCTTTGACCACTTTCGAGAAGGGGCGCCATGTCGCCATGGTCTCGAAAGAGGTGGACAGCGTGATTGGCCCGGGGCTTGCCGCCATGGCGCGTGAGCGCGGGGTGATCGTCTCTCCGGTGGATGGCGACCAGCCGAGCCTGCTGATCGGGTTGATCACCTGGGCCGAGGTGCTGGGGCTCGAGATCATCGCCGCCGGCAAGTCGAGCGAATATGATTTCGTCTACGACCGCGCGACCGGCAGCATGTCGGTCGACGGGCGCGTCGTGGCGGTGCATTTGCCGGGTGACTATGAGTTCATTGCCGAGCTGGGTTGGATCAGCGATCGCAACTTTTTGGAACAGTATCTGGAAAACGAATGGGACAACGACGTCGATCATCGAACGGCGGTTCGTCTTCGAAAGTACTACTCTAGCCATTTGTTGGACCTTTCCGCTCAAGTTCAAGTCAACGATTTTTTTACCGAGCAGGAACACTTGCCTTTGCTGGAGCACTACTTGCTCGGTGGCGCGCTGCTTGGTGATCGGTTGACCTGCACTACGATTTATTTGCTATAAACTGGGTAAAAAAAAACAGTAATTAAATGAGTAATATTATGTAAGAATATAACCTTAACGTCTTGCTATCAAATGGAATTAAAAAGAAATGTATGTACCAATGAAAAGTTAAAAATTTAATCTATGCATTAATATATTTATTATTGGCATCAGACAAGATGAAATACATCAAATTATCAGTTGATTGACTTACCTATAAGAACGTCGTGAAAAGATCAATTATCCTATTTTGTTATAATTGCAGAGTTTAACTCCTTCGAAACTGCCATCAAAGTCTTGGAGGGTATGTATGATAAACCAAAAGAATGAAGTTTTTGCTAGGCATCTGCCATCGTGCTTCAAACAAGAACCTGGTCAATCTCTTGATCAGTACCTGCAAAAATTTAAAACTCTTACAAAGGACTGTAACTTTCAATCTGTCACTGCCGAAGTTCACAAAAATAAGGCTATCAGGGATGCTTTCATCAGTGGCCTTATTTCACCTCATATACGCCACCGGGCAGCGGGCGGCCCCAAGTCCGAGAGCCCGTTGGATATCTGGCGCACCTGGTGTTCAAACGATGTGACCGGACAGGCTGTTGCTGAAAGTGGTCATTTTCTGGCCGAAGAAACGCCCGAGATCGTGTTGTCTCACGTGAAACCATTTTTGGCTGCCGACGCATAACGTGCCGGAAAACTCAGATATAGATTTCAGAAAAGGGGCATTTTTTCTGGTCGCGGGGTTCGCCGTTATCCCATTCATGGATGCATCGGCCCGCATATCAACGTCAATCACTAATCACGTGTGGAACGTAGTCTTGTTCGAGGTTCGGCACATGCTGGAGGCTTTTTGAGATGGGCACTCTTCCCGCCACTCCCGACTTTGACGACTGGCCGGTGGCTCACCGGCTGACACGGGTTCATGCCGAAGGTGCCGCCGTCCACGTGACCTGGGACGACGGCAAGACTTGCGCCTTTCACGCCTTCTTCCTGCGCGAGAACAGCCCGGACGATGCCACGATCCATCCGGTGTCCAGCTCCAGAAAACAAATAATACCAGTAATGGAGACCCCTTTCACGTGGCAAGTGTCTTGCGTGATTTCTTCTATTTTCACCAAAAATTAGTAAAAACGTATCTTCTATTTGTCCACGATTGTAGGAACATCTAAACATCGCGATGATTGCAGTGAGAGGAACGAACAATACGCACATCACTTTAAAAATGGTCGCTAACCGATTGTGCGACAAGGAAAAGATTTAAACCAAACATCTCAAAGCAGCTAAAGTCGATTTCAAATCTTTTTGGTTATCTTTACGATTGAATTAGCCATGCAGGCTATATATCATGGTTGGAGACTCTTATTAGATGGTTGGCTCGTATTTGATTTAATTATCATTGTCACCAGTTGGTCTTTTTCAGAAGTACAAATTATCCGTGCATTCCGAATTTTCCGTGCACTACGATTAATTACCCGTATCAAAGTCATGAAGAATTTAGTCCTCGGTACGTACGTTGTTTGTTGTTGTTGTTGTTCTTATTATTGTTATTGTGACCGCTCGGGGACACCGGCCGAACGCGATGCGGCAGGGGCCCTCCTGATCGACGCTGGTACGGGGATCGTGTACACCCTACTCCCGGGCGGGACCCTGGAGATGCCCGGCAAGAGCGGAACGCAGACCCACCGCGTGCACATCGACCCGTTCTTCTGCTCGGTCGACGCTCTCACCCGCGCGCAGTGGACCCAGCTCGCGGGCGAGCCCGATCCCAGCGACCGCACGCCGGGCGAACAGCCGGAGGCCACCACGCACCGCCCGCTCCGTACAGGGCATAAAGATTCTTTCCCCTTTCGATCTGTTTCGCAGTAACATTCTTGAAGTGGTGCTTGTGATGCACTTTCCCAAGATCTTTGAGACAGTATCCAATCACGCCTTCATAACAGTGAAGCCTTGTGTCCCGCAAGGCTTTGCTAAGTATGAGGCCACCAATAGGCTTATGCGTGTCCCATCCCAGACACTTCTTCAGCTTCAAGTTCACGCCACTTGAATTCTTCATGGCGATCCTCACCACACCGACGTCATCATCATCACGTCGTCGACCGGCAGGCCGAACTCATCGGCGACGATCTGGCGTATCTTGTTGTTGACGCCCTGGCCTATCTCGGTCGCGCCGGTGGAGACCTGCACCGTCCCGTCGGTATAGACGTGGACCAGCGCGTTGCCCTGGTTTAGGAACTTGGTCGTGAACGAGATGCCGAACTTCACCGCCGTCATCGCGACACCCTTGAGGTGCATCGGTGACTGTCGATTGAACGCCTCGGCCTCGGCGAGCCCGCGCTTAAGCAGTTGTCTCTTTTGCGCCCTTTGCACTCAAGGCCGGCCACATCAAAGAGTTCGCTGGTGCACAGACGTGGATCATTGATTACGCCATCCGTCACACCATCCAGACCGTCACAGGCTTGAGCGGATGCGCGCGCTAGCACTTCGAGGGACGCCTTGGTCAGCGGTTCTTCGCGCATGGCCCGAGCAACAGAAATCGCCCAGGGGATAAATTCGGTAAACCGGTAAACCGGCGCGCCTGCGATCACGCCATCTATCTGTTCTGGCCTTGATAGCCGCCAGCTTCATCTCCTTTTTTTACCTCCCCCTACCTTGGCATGGAAATGAGGGGTTGGTCTTGCCAATGGCCTACCGGATCGGCAATTGGATTGCAGTTCTCTGCGCCATGACCTTTATCGGCTTTTTTGCCTGGCGCATTGCCAATGAGGGCCGGGTTATGTCAGCCGCTCTTGCTGCCACAGAGGCAACCTTGGCACGCGAACAAAAACTTTCAGCTTTAGATGGGTTGGCAAAAAAGACATGGTCAATTCTAATAATAATTTTGATGGTCAATTTGTAAAGTTTTCTTTGAGTTATCATCTGGTCAGTGCTATAGAGTCCTATCTCCAATTGAAAGCATTGACCAGACGTCATTTCAAAAATTATAAGTCTAATCAACTGGTTATTGAAGTGTGGTTTTCAGAATTGAATAAATGTACTTGAACTGCCATCCAATCTTTGGTTTGTATACATGATCAAACTTTGATTGGAATATTGCTACGGATCTTAAGATTTCCTTCGTATCTATACAAAAATCAAGCAAAAAAAATACCCCCTCCTATATTATACGTACAGTTTTGGCTCCAAAAAAACCCCCTCCCATACACTCACATGTTTTCTACATTTTCTTCTAACTGCACGCCCCGGGATTGAGTATTGCACTGACATGAGCTAGGTGTACAATGTTTGAGAGTTCAAGGGGTTTCTGGTGTATTACCAGTACTTAAGGCTAGTACAGATGACTCATATAATAAGAGGCATGATCCTAAGCGCCCTGACCGAGGTGGTGGGACCGAAGGCGATCATCGATCGCACGCCGGTCAACGTCGCACGACAGGAGGGGTTCACGCTCGCGGAGGGCGAGCTGCGCATGGTGCGCGGCGACGCGCCCCCCGCGCTGTCGTTCATGGAGCGTGGCCTGAAGTACGAGCTGCCCATCGACGTCGCGCAGAAGACGGGGTTCTATTTCGATCAGCGGCCCCTGCGCGACCGGATCGAGGCGCTCAGCCGTGGGTCGCGGGTGCTCGACAGCATGACCACCGCGATCCGGTACTTGGCGCGAAGGTCCGAGGGGTCCTTCCTGAGGATTTTCCGGTACGCCGAGATGGCCGCATCGTGGCGGCCGGCGCGCACGAGATCCTCGGCTCGTTTGAATAGGTCCGTCGTTGACGCCATGATGTGCGGAAGGCCTCGTCTATGTCCCGGTGCGGAGCAGCTTCTATCCCCGGATTATGACGAACGGCGCGGCATCGTGTCATGCGCCCAGAACCGGCGGATAGCGCCACGCTACTGTTTACCCTGGCCCGGCTCCGACCAAGGAGCAAAATTCGGATGGTTCTTTCCCGCAAATTTCTGTTTGCGGATGATGCAGCGTTAGTGTCCTACAGTGCTGCTAGCTTGCAGCGTTTGATGGACCTGTTCAGCAAAGCGTGCTCTGAATTTGCTTTGAACATAAACACAAAGAAGACAGTTGTAATGCACCAAGTTAGGAGTGCGGTGTCACTGGTTACTGTAGATGGTGAGGAGCCTCAAGTGGTTGACAATTTCATCCAGATAATCGAAATCTCCAAAATACTTTACTCAGGTTGTCTAGTGCATCGAAAATGTTTCACTGTGTTTTGCATAAGACATCTTGAGCTTGGTTCACTAAGATTGATTACATGACAAAATAAACAAATCGATTAGATCATTTAGTTGCACGGGAAGAATGTAGGACTATGACAACTATTGTCCCTGCAGTCTTGTTGAAGGTCACACTTCGGAGAACAAAGCCAGGCTCGGTGATTCAGCAATAAAGAAATGCGAGCCATTAGTCTTAGACTGGCGTTTTGGGTGCTATCATCTCTGAAAATCTCATCCTGGCATATCCACCATCAAAAGAGTTGGATGTTTTGGCACTTCAGAAAGATTCAATTTATTATTGTCATGACAAGGAATCATACGTTTCTGTTGAATTTATCATTAGCAGAAATATTTGTTTTTACGAGCATTTAATGCTACGAAAACTCTATCAGGTACACAAATATTCTTAGAGTATTTTATCATCACTTTTTAAAATAGGATACGATTAAAAGTTTGACGGATTTATATGTAAGTTATGACGGATTTTCAAATATTTAAATAAATAACAAATGATTTGGTGATTTGTGTTTAATGTATTGCGGGGAATCATTTTTTGTTTATTTTTTTATATTTATACTGATTCTGTAGGCTTGTATTTACTTTTGCTTGATTTATTTTATTTTGTCAGTGCTAAAGTATGTAACATTGTCTGTGCTAGTTTTTATTTTCGTAGTGTATGCAACATTGTAACATTGTCAGTGCCCAAAAAGTCAAGACTGATTTGCAAAGCTCGAGGGATATAATAAAAAGTGTCAAATAAAACTATTTTGGTTAATTAGGGGTCGCTTGGTCGAGATATATAAGACTGTAAGTTTGAAGCTGTTAAGAAAAAAACGAGCTTTTTATGATGTCCAATATTGGGGTGAATCTATCTCTTTCCTTTTCCTTCTGGACTGGGGTGAACTTAGCACAAAGACAAAGAATATAAGTTTTCGGGCCAACCAGAAATCAATAGCTTTTCTAGAGATGAGGATCATTTTTGTTTTACTACAATATGTGGCGCACCTGGTTACGTTGCCCCCGAATTGATGTGGGGTGAAGCCATAGGCATGGAGAGTGATATTTATAGTTTTGGAGGGTATTGCTAGAGATCCTTGTTGGAGCTAGACCTATTCAACCAAGCAGAGAAGAGTTTTGGAACCATAGTGGGGGGGATGATCATGCTATTAATAGTCTTATCGATAGTAAACTTGGAAAAACATTCAATTCAGAAGAAGCCAAACGTTCAACGGAATCTCAGTATTTTGTGTTTCTTAAAAAAATAGGAAATTAGTTACTTGGCGGTTTCTTTATTTATTTCAATCATTTCAAAAAAGTGTGTTCCTTAAAGATGTCCTCATAGCCTAGGTCCTTTATGATTCACAAGTCTCGCTATTGGCTCCTCCGCAATACTGATATCCTCCGCTAAAACTGAGATTCACCTCATTCATTCAACCTCATTTTGACGAAAAAACAGCAAAAATGTTGCACTCAAAAATGCAAAACCCTGCTTGCCTGAATGCAATATGCATTTTATAATTGGGGGCAGGGGAAGAAGTTGGGCCAAGGCGATTACAAATTCATCAATATTTTGTCGCCTCTGCTCGTGTTCACTGTTTATGTGTCATATTCCTTGACCATTTGCCGCTCCTTTGCTAAATCGGCTTGCAGCGTGCGAATGGTGGCCTTGGAGTGGCTCAAGAGATCATCATGTACAACCTTTGAAACGAAATCCACCAGAACATTTTCTTGGAGGGCCCTACACTACACTTTCCAACAGTTATCTTCAGAGTAACGATTTACAAGAACGGTTAAACATAAAGTTCAAATTCGAGAAGTAGTACAATAGCAGTTGTCATGGATAGTGATTATCTAATTACCAGTGTACTGGGATATACAGTAAGAAGCAAACAATTTTTCATTTTCTGTTGTTATTCTAATTAAACATGTTCAAGCTTCTAGTCACCCTTTTCATTATTAAGTTTTATGCCCGATTATCTTATCTTGGTAACTACTGCACGCTCGAAAGCCGCCAACGCTATCGCGAGGTGTTGCAGGCTTTTTTCAGTGCGCGTCGCGACGAGCTCGACGAAGACAGCGTTAACCGGCTCACGCGTAATCCGATGCGCATCCTCGACAGCAAGAACCCCGCATTGAAGCCGCTGATCGCCGAAGCGCCGAAACTCGACGAGCATCTCGACGAGGTGTCGCGGCGTCACTTCGACGGACTGTGCGAAATCCTGACGCGCGCCGGTATCGGATTCGAGGTGAATCCACATTCTGAAGGAAATCCTAATTACCCATTAACATTTGGGAATATTCTCCATTTAATGTTCCAAAGAATACTTGAAAATTTGTCAGGTATATATTTTCTAATATTTTAGATTTATATGTTGAAAGAGATGAGGAAAAACTTGAAAGAGTTATTCGTGAATGTATGCAAGAACAATTAGTGAGTCTTTATTTGAATAGAGAAATGCATAAAGAAGAGGATGTTATTAAGGATATAAAATAATGGTAAATTTATTTTATCTTCCAATAAATGTTTAAAGTTACAAAAATAAATATAAAACACATTAAATGTACTATAATAATAAAATTAGTTTCTCACAAGAAAAGTATACTAAGCATAATTTATTTTTTAAAACAAGTATACTATGCATAATTTATTTTATAAGCCTATAAAAATTACTTAACCATTTTTATTTATATTAATCTAAAACCACAAAAATTAACCACAAAAAATATATATTAATAATAAAAAAATTATATTAACCACAATAAATATATAAAGCAACCCCTAACTGTTTAGGTAGGGTTTTGAGATTTCTTAATATCTCCTGGGCTACATAATCTTCAACCACCACACAAAGAATCTTTGGTGAGTCAGTTGATTTCTAGTATCTATCCAGAAAGGAAATAAGGGGAGATTCAAGTTTCCCTATCATATGCTAGCCATTCAAACTCTCTAACAAGTACTTTTTTTCAAAATACTTTAACTTGATAAGTTTTTTATGTAAACCAATTGTATGAAATGATGTTGATCATGGTCTAAAGAAGAAAGAATATACAGTAACAATTGGCAAAAACAACCCAATTATATAGACAATACACGTCTTGTTTGTTGTTGTGATGGGTGGTTGTTATTGATTTTTGTTGTTGTTGTGTTTTGGTGGACGACAAAACGCAAGAAACGAGCGACGATTGATGATTAATCCGTGATGATGAGTTACAGTACTACGGAGTACGGAGTAGTTAGTATTATTTGCCCGTGTTTTTGTTGTGGTGGTTGTTTGGTGTGGGTGGCCACCACAGATCGGAGAATGCACTGTGAGCTGGGACACTGCTGAAAGCTTGCCTGAGAATTTCAACAGAAGAAGTATTACGGCTCAAGAAGGTATCGCAGTTACGCAACATCTCAGAATTGCCACAGGTATCTCAAAGGTATCATAATATCGATTCAGATCGGTGAACGCACTCCAAGCTGAGAGAACTGCTGAAAGCTTGCCTCAGAATTCTGACAGGGGAGCTATTACGGTTCAAGAAGGTATCGTAGTTACAATAGAGCATCTACCTACGGTGAACGACTTCTCGATATAAAACACAACCAGATATCGCTAGGTTGGTATTAAAAGCGTTGTAATTAAGATTAAAAAATTTTCAGTGTTTCTAGAATGTTTCCTGCACCAGGCAAGGTCGCATCGACTACTGGCTTATTATGGTCGATTTTTGAGGTCTTATTTACTCATAAGCAACTAAGAGACTTCTGTTTGGCACTGGCTGGGGTCACTGACAACGGGTTGATTACGTTCCCAGTGGTACTTCAACGTCATTCTCATCTTTATTCACTAGATATCTTTCATCTTATTTCTTGGCTTATTCAGTTATGTTCTCTTGATTGATTTTCTCCCAATGAATGTTCACGTTGAACAACAAAAATCGAGGATTCCATTACCTATCACGGAAATGATCCTTCATTTTTGGATCTGGAGTTTGATTGCAGAAGAATTTCGTCAAGTATGAACAAGATGTACATTCGGAACAAATATTTTCTTTAGTTTGCTACGACGAAATTCCGGAGTTTTTTAACTCTTGATAGTCTTTGGTCTTACCAAAGACACTTGGTTAGTTCTAAAATATCCCTGATGAGCTGGAAGCTATTTTAGAAGGAATGGAAAAAATCAAACTAGTTACATTCTCATCACTTTCGTTTTGTTAAAAAAAATAGGTTTCAAAATTTAAGATACAGAAATTTTTATATTATATTTTAGAATTATTTCAATTATTTTTAAACGGCTAGAACGGCTTAAAAACGATAAGTACAACAACAGTAATATTGTTCTACAACAAACCACCTTGACTAGATTGAAAAATAATTCTAATAAAACTCAAATAAAGTTGAAAATTTGAAGATCTTTATTGATATTAATCTAAGAACATCAATTTCAACCTTTTCTTTGTGGAAAGAAATCATTGTATAACACAGGTATTTCAACTAGCAAGCATTGATTTTTGATTAGATCCCGAGAACTCTAAAAAAAACTCAATAGAACACAAATTGCAATCATGTTTCCCTTCATCCTAGCCAAAACCTAGCCAAGCCTAAACATCTGGACATCCTCCTCGAATGGAACAACAACTGAATTGAGCCGCCGTTCCGAGCGGTCCAAGAGGAATTGAAGAGCGAGATCCCGGATCGCGGCATCCGGGACACGAGTGCTGAACGCTTACTGCCTTTGCGGCTCCATTGCGGCGGCTGACTTTGCCAGCCTGACGAGATTGACGAATTCCGTCCGGTAGCCGAAGCGATCCGGCCCGCGGGCGCTTTCGGCCAATGCGATCACATCGTCATAGGTGAATGCGCCGGGAAAATCAGAGGCATCTTCAGCTTACGATGTTGTGCAGAGCGCTTCATATTCCACCTGGCTGCACCAAACATGGACTGAGCTTGAAAGAGGCTTGAGCTGACTTGAGAGCCGGTGACCCAGTCTGCTTGATGTGGATGCAGACCCTCCAGCTGAGACGAACCACGCAAACTCTGCCAACAGCGAAACTTAGTTTCATCAGTCTTGCCATGACCAAGATGGGAATAACCAGTGAAGCGATACACAACACCACCAGCCTCCCATCCCGCGAGGAGCGGCCACGAGTCGTCACCTTCATAGTCGCTGACATCAAGGTCCGGGACGTAATCTTGAGACAGAGCCCGAAACTAAAAGGCACCCCCATTTACATTAGTCGGGATCTCACCCCTGCACAGCAGAAGCTACGTCGGCGAGAACTTCATTGCATCCGAGATGTGGGGCACAGAAGGGAAGCGGCAAGGACATCAGTGCCTATAGACACCAATACAGCGCGTGGCGCGCCAGCGAGTCAGGCAGCACAAAGGGTGTAATGGAAAAATGCACTTTCTGCGTACAGAGGATTAACCATGCCAAGGATCTGGCCAAGGACGACGGCAGAGACGTGGGCGACGGCGAGTTTAAAGTCGCATGCGAGCAGGCCTGCCCGGCTGACGCAATAGTGTTCGGCAACCTGGAAGACCATGAAAGTAAAGCATCAAAACTCTCACACGACGACAGAGGTTACAGGGCTCTTGAGGTAGTTAACACTCAGTCTGCGATCACATATCTAAAAAAAGTAGGCAAAGCTTTCTGCAGCATGCCGAGCATTACACCCGGATGCTGGGCGAGGCGCAGCGCGAAATGGCCGAGCGCCAGCAGCAGCACAACCAGAATCAGCGCCAGGGCGATGACGACAACGCGCAGCCGCGCGAAGGCAACGGCAACGGCCAGAACGGCGGTCAGAACGGTCGCGATCACGGCAATCGGGACCACGGCAACCGCGAGTTCGGCAATCGTGACCACGGCGGCCGGGATCAGGGCGGCCGGGATCAGGGTGGCATCAAAGTTTTAAGATAGCCATTTTGTTCAGCGTAATAGAAAGGTCAGTAATTATATAGCTGAAGATGACGACCCTCTACCCCACTAAGTTGTTTTGTTTGTCTCTTTCTTATTCTTCTCTTTTACTTTTCTTTTCTTGTCTTTTCATATTTGTCTACCACCTATTATTGGATTTTGCCTGTTTCTTGTTTATTGTATTCCTTTCTGTTATTTGTTCTATTTTTCTGACTTCTGGTATTTTAATCACTTTTTTTTACATCTTTATGCCGCTAATATTTTTTCTATTGAGCAAGATCATCTGGGTTTTATCTGGTTAGGCGCTTCGGGCGTACTCTATCGTTTTGACGGTCGCCGGTTTGTAGAATTTCGGCATGACCCAAACGATCCATATAGCCTGCCAAATGCAAACGTTCGATCGATTTATGAAGATCGGGAGAAAAACTTGTGGGTCGTTTGCGCAGCCGAGGGTTTATCGCGACTAGATAGGGAAACGGGGCGTTTTATTAATTATAGAAAAGGCTCTCGTTTGTCAAATCATATCAGAACTGATATCATTATTATTAGATGAATTAAATATATTTGATAGGTAAGCTATAAATGATGCATATACCTTTTGCCTGATGCTTTCAACTGCCAATAATTCAACGAACGTTATACGTGTTAATGAAAGACAAAGGCCATGCGTTTGAAGCCCTGTGGTTTCATGATTCTCTCTAGAAACGAAAGTCAGTAGAAATCAGTGCAAATCATTATTGAATTGAATTGTCAGATACTCAAACGGTCACGGAAAATCACAAGCATCTGAAGCAACTGTGTGATCTTTGGACCAATAGAACTGAAGCAAATGGTGACCAATGGAACAGTTTTTAAAATCGCTGCTACACATTGTCGCCTGAAGATTTCCTGTCGCTCATCATCATTTATGAACATGTTCTATTTCTGCATGGCTGTCACGAATCGTAGCCATTCCTCACGATTCCTTGCTATCGTATTTGTCTATTTCCATCATAACTCTCACTTGATTAAATGATTAAAGATAAATAGGTAAAGTTTCTTTGAAGTCATTCAGTTCAAAGAAATAAGTCATTTAATTTTACACCAACCTCTTTAAGGGTTTGGAACCCATGCTGTTCATAGTGTCCTTTTCAAAATCTTGTAGAAATCCAAACACAATGCAAAACCCTGTCTTACAACATAAACAAAGAGCGTAGGAACTGCCGTTTTTGAAGCAATTCCATTTTTTGACTTTATTGTTCCATAAATCAGCAAGCACTTGTTAGATTGAATCAAACGAGAAGAGACGGAACGACTTCAAGAACAAACTGGAGTATAGCTAACACACATAAATAACATCAACGGCCAGCCAAACAGCGAAGACCACGAGGTATTAAGAAATGATGTTATCTGGAAGGTTACGACTGCTTTCACGCCACCTGTCTTCAGGGACCCTTGCATCATATGCGACGACGCCAAGTCGTACTATATCATTAGCTACAAGCAACCAAGTTCAAGGTCTAGTAGAATTATATCGTCAGCATATTGGTATTCAACAGCGGCCTCAAGTCAATTCAATGTCCTTAAAACTGAAGGTAATAAAAACAACCATATTGGACTTCCTCTCACTCTTTTTAATCTAAAGGCAGAACATGAAGTTTCTGTATTAGAAATGGGGATGAGCGGTAAAGGAGAAATAAAAAGGCTCGCCGAAATCGCTAAACCAAAGGTGGGAATTATTACCAATATCTCTGAAGGCCACCTTGAAAGTTTGCCTACTATTAAGGATGTCCAAGAAGCTAAAGGCGAGCTATTCGAACATTATACAGAAAGATATATGGGTTCACCCGATGAAAATCCACATGGTTATGAAGTTTCAAGTGAGATGCATTATGTTAATAATTTAACCGGTCATTTAATGATCATTCATGGTTTAATTGATGAAAATGTTCATTTTCGTCATTCTGCTCGTTTAATTAACGCATTAATTCGAGCAAATAAACCTTATGAATTAAGTGTTTTTCCAGATGAACGACATATGCCAAGACGAATCGATGATCGAATCTATATGGAAGATCAGCGGCATGTGGATCCGGCACATACAGCTCGCCGTTTTCCTGTGCAGCGGTCAGCAGGCGCGCGAACTGCTCAATCGTCCGTTGCGGGCCGGCGGTGAAGAACAGCTTGCCCAGTTTGCTGGAACTGCGGGCCTCGGCGGTCATCATCCGGTAGACATTGATGACTTCCGGATCCATCACCAGGTCGACGAATCCCCTGCCGATGCGGATGAGCCGTTCGCGCAGCGGCTCCCGCTGGCTGGGGTCGAACCAGGCGGGCCTAAAATAAAAACTATTTGTGTTTACTATAAATATTCTATACAAAAAAAAAAGAAGAAATTGTTGGATGACAGGCTTAAAAAAACACGCATCATGTACCTTTTTGTACATTTTTTCTCTGTACAAATAGTTGTTTTCTCATACATGTACATTTTTCCTCTGAGAAAAAATGATTTGCACCCTTCCCCAAAATACAAAGTAACAAGTCCCTTAAAACCCTCCCCCAAAGAAAACTTCTAAAAGCTTCGACTCAATCCTTCCTTTAAGTCAGTCACTTACGTCAACCAATTAGGGAGCAGCATCCCTGACCGAATGGAACTTGCCAACTTGTTTTGGGCACTGTCTGGAAGTTTGGTCGGCCCCGCGAATGAACATTGTTCCCAATGAGTCCCTCGCACATTCCGCTGAAGGCCGCCTGCAACGCGCAGGGTCTATATCGCCCCAGCGTCAATGCCAGACGCCGACGCACGGCCCAGCACGTATGTCACGCAAGCGTGCCCAGCGATCACGAGATTTATCCACCGACATGTACTTCACCGCAGTGAAGAAACAGAGCGATGCCGTGCCCAGAAGAATGCCGCGCAGGTAGTTCACAACCGGTTGCTTGCCCCTCAGGTGCATGAGGCGGCCGGTGACCAATGCAATGGCAAGGCTGATCAGAAGCTGAAAGAAAAAGCGGCCGAATGTGACCTCAAGCGTCGGCAGCTCCGCGGAGAGATATTTTGCGGTGATATCCATCACCGGCAGCAGCAGCATGGCCGACGTCATCAGGAAAATCAACGCGGGAGATTTGGCAGACGGCCCGGACAGTTGTCTTGTCGTATTGCTTTTTTTGTTCCCGTTGCCCGCGTACATAATGGATTTCCATGTTTTTTATGAATCGGAGAGTGATCCATAAAAAGATGAAGATCACTGCAAAGGAGCGGACGCCGCGAAAAAAAGGAACAAATGCATCGTTTTCGAAGTGGTAGCCAAGGATCTCTGCTCCGAACGTCACTGTTAAAGTCCAGATCAAGAATTTGAAGGGGAGAATCAAGGATGACGCCATCACGGACACCTGCAAGCAACGCCTTCCGATCACGTTCGCTGCGCAGGGGCGGACGGACGTGAAAACGGCTATCGAAACCGGCCAGTGCATCCTCGGTGAACAGCAGCTGATGAATGGCCACGTCGGCGGTCACCGCAATACCGCGGCTGCGGGCCTCGGCAAGCATCTCGACACTGCGGGCACAGGACAGTTGACTCAGGTGCAACCGTGCCCCGGTTTCTTCGGCCAGCAGGATCATCTCCATCACCATAATGCATCCGTGTGATTCTTAGTCTTAAGACTTGACCTGCATGGAAGATGGAAGCAAGCATTCACATTGTAATCCATCCGTGTGATTCTTAGTCGTAATACTTGAGCAGCATTGAAGACGCAAGCAAGCATAATGCATTCGTGTGTTTCTTAGTAATAAGAATTGACCCACACAGAAGACGCAAGGAAGCATAATGCATTCATGTGATTCTCAGTGTTAAGACTTGACCAGCACGGAAGAGGCAAGCAAACATTCACAAGAAGGGGTGAGATTCTTTATCCATGTAGGGTGTATGTTATCGTAGCTACTAGAGCCTTAGCCCGAATATGTTGTGTTACATTATTCAGTTCATTAATTGAGAATGGACGGGTTATATACTCCGATCCTGGGCGAGGCTGGTATATGGGATTTCTCGAGATTGGGGTGCTGATGCTGTCATTAATTGATGTTAGCTTATTTGAGAAAAGAGCTGCAAATAATTTTGTCTTTTCATTATCATGATGGGTATTATTATATAAAAATAAGTAATTGTATCGCTATGCTCTGTAAATTTAATCTGAGGTGTTCTAAGACGGTAAAAAATACTGTATGACAATTCCTAGAGACAAGAAACATAGAATAGGAGTGTCTCCTTTCCACCATGTCAAGAGATATCTCTTTCAAGGACTCTCGGAAAAATTTTCGCTATGGATCCTAGGTGACATAAATTATGACACATACTAGGATACTGTGCTACAAGTTTGTGACCAGGAGACGTAACGTCCCCGTAATTTCTAAAACATGCGTGATCTGCCAATCAAAACGTGACTGCTATTAGCCAAATCTAATATGATGCTATCAAAATCATGATACCTATTAACGATAGATAATCAAATAAATCAGTTATTGTCAAAATCTACAATTGTGACATCAAAATAAAGTTTCCCGTTACCAAGCTTTAAATTAGTAATATGAAATCTACAGTATCAAAACCACACATGGTATTATCATAGTCAAGAAAGTTTATCATAGTCAAGAAAGTTAAGTAAAATCTTAACGCTTGCTGGGAAAACCGTACCAGACTTTGCAGCCACAACTGCTTGTGAGTCTAGTTTGCTCCAAGATGCTTTTGTTTAGTCGTATGCATGTACGTCGACCGCGTCATTTTGAGCTAGGTCAGTGCCATCAGACTTTTTGTAAGTCTCTGGGAAGTTAGTTGTTAAAGTAACTGCTTCTGAAAGTTGCTTAACCGCAGTGTCGCCTGCAGAAATGTTAACAGTTACGATACCAGCTGGAACAAGAACGTTAGTTGTGATGGGGACGTCAGCCATACTGTATCTATGCTCTATGACAACCTGGATACGCTTACACTCTTTTGAATGATTTCAATTTTAGGAGCAGAAGTAGTAATAGTACCAGCGCTGCAAGATTCAACTTAATACCCTCAGTTATTCTTGGGATACTGCTGGGATGTCTTATTGGCAACTATATAAAAAAAACACAAAGTATTTTTTTATTTAGTTTTAAAGCAACTTTTAGTTTCACAACAAAATGGGCAAATTGCATCGTTGTGAGTTTCTGGTAGTAGTAGCAGTAGTTTTAGTGTCTTTTTTCTGTAAGCTATTAAAAAATGTTCTTTTTGTATATACCAGGCCTTCTTAAACTATTGTTCACGACCACAAATTGATTCACGTATCGAAATTCCGTGGTAGGGTGAGATTTTAATGTCAAATATTTAAATACACGATGTATAACATCTAGATGTATATTTGTGTAGAGTCATACTCACATACCTGCACACAAACAAAGGTTGGAATGCGCGTGCACACGTGAAAGGTCGGTAAAAGTGATTTTCTTCTTTCTTTATTGGCGCATATGGCTGCTGGTGCAAGTTTTCTTGGTTTGAAACCGCCCCGTCCATTGAAGATTTTCTATTTACAGGCAGAAATCGACTACCACTATCTACGTGAGCGTCTTCACAACATGTCCCTTGATGAGAGCTACCTGCCACTCATTCGTGAAAACTTGGTGGTCACGTCACAATTAAGAATGTTACTCAATGAAAATGGTGTGAAAGCCGTCCACAAGACGGCCAAGCAAAACACAGAGTAAGAATGCCACAACAGCAACACCAAATAAGGGAAGCAACCGGATGCTGTTCTTTATTCTGTCTAAAAGTTTTTCAAGAGCAGGGGTCAATCGTTCCTCGACAGAGGTTTCCTGCTTGATCTGATTGTTAATGGCCACCACACCGGCAACCCTTGCAACCAGTTGCTCGGCTTGTTGGATGGTCTTCAATTCGATGGCATTTCCTTTAAGAATCACGACACCTGCGTTCACTTTGACGACACAGCTTCCAGTCGCCGTCACGAATCGCGAACATCCCGGCCGCGGAGTGATTCACCACGCCGGGGCGTGCCCGCGGCTGCCCTTGAAGCTGTCCCCAGAAACTGTGGCTATCGACGGCATGCCCAGCGGGAATCGCGGCCCCCGTGATCTCTGCCAAGGTCGCCAAGCAATCCACGTGGCAGATCGTCTTCTCCGCCCGCGTTCCCGCCTTCACGTGGCCCGGCCAGCGAACGAAAAACGGCACTCGGTGCCCCGCCTCGGTGTGGAAGACGCATTCCTGGCAACGAACGTGGAGTCGCTACACCAACCCTTTCCTAGGTTGACCTCATAACTGGCCGATGCTGTCACTGTAAACACACGGAGTGGCATCGAGAGGAAGCAGCGCATTCACTGTTGTATTGCAGTTTTTCCTCTCTCTGAGTACCAACAGTTTCTAGAGAGTAACCGCCCCTCCTTTTTTGGTTCTCGAGCCCGTGTCTTGTTCTATTCCTTTCTTCATCGTATACTTCATCCAAGGTACACTGCATTCTGGCCTTGTGCCAATTTATCCTGTCTTTTTCTATTTTGCAATTCGTTTTTGCCTTGCTTCATCAATGGAACGCAACCATCAAAGACCAGGTTTGGTTTTGCACCCAACTCCAGCAACTTCTCCACTTGTCTTTAATGAACATGGAGTATCCATTCCCAACTGATAAGGACAACATTGTGCACCTTTATAAAGCAAGATAAAAGCATCTACACCCACAACCTTGTTCTTAAGACTCCCCAAACTGATATCGCCAGGCCGCTTTCTCGTCTCCCAGATATCGTGAAAAAGCGCCCGAGGACCAATCGGCAGTCGAGGGATGAACAATGGGCGCAAACGCCGAGCAACTGTTGAAACGGTCCGGATGTTTGAGCGCGATTGTCAACGCGCCGTGCCCACCCATCGAGTGACCGAATATGCCCTGCCGCGTCATGTCGGCCGGAAATTCCTGTCCAATCAGCGCCGGCAATTCCTCGGTTACGTAGGAATACATCCGGTAATGCTTGCGCCAAACAGGGAGAAGAGATGGAAGAGTCGCTATGAGTTCTTATGGGTTAGGTTCTTTAGTTTCAAACTCTTCCCCTGCCACACGAAAGAGATTTAGAGAAATTAATCCAAATGTTAAACCAAATTTCAAATCAAATTTTAAACCAACTTTTGATAAAAACCCAAGTAAAACAAGACGAACTACTCTGTCTATGTATGATCCACAAAATGGGAAAGTAGAAACTTCAGGAGTGTATCAATTAAACCTACAAGAATTGATAGGTAGTGAGAACAGAAAAAACATCAAGGGAATAATAACCACAGCTGCACCTTTGGTGCGGCGGATCAGCGCCACGATGCCATTATTGACTGCACCTGAGTGCATGATGATGCCAAAGGCACCGCCGACGATCAGAATAAAGGCAACCACGCCTACAGCAGAGCCGTTGCGGTCCCCGGATACCATACCCTCAAAGGCGTAATTGATAAATCCAGGTTCGCTACCGCCACTAAATACAGACACTCCCGCATCCTTTTCCTGCACTGGTTGATATTGTGGTATGTTGTCTGTAACGTGGTGGATGCGCACCACGTGGTGGGCTATTACACTTGATGTAGTAGGGTTTTTTTGGTCATTGTGGTTGATACGGACTGACGTTGTGGTCAAACACATAAAACAAAAAAATCCACCACAGAAAAGCAAAAAAAAACCACAGTAGAGCGTAAGGGTTTGGTAGCGTGCAAATATCTAAGTATGAAAAGTAAAGAAACATTACTCTACCTTCCATTTAGGAAATCTGACAAAGCACACATTGAGCGTTTCCGTCCAGACTTCATGAACCGCGTTAAGCTGTATCAGGGCGATGTACCACTATTCACCCACTACCAAATTGAAAGCCAAATTGAGTCTGCTTTCCAACGTGAAGTTCGCTTGCCATCGGGTGGTTCAATTGTTATTGACCCAACTGAAGCGTTAACGTCTATCGATATCAACTCATCTAAAGCCACTAAAGGCGGTGATATCGAAGAAACAGCACTTAATACGAATTTAGAAGCAGCAGAAATTAGTATTTTCTGATTCTTATGTTGAAGTTATCACTAAAAGGTTATCAGAGATTATCACCAAAAGGGATAAAAATCAAGACCAAAATGGAAAAATGAATAAAGAATTATCCTATGTGCCTAAAGATAATTAATCCTAAATTTTTGGGTTTATTAGAAAAATAAAAGTATAATAATAAGACGTCTAACTCAAGCAAGTTTCCAATATAAAACCATCCAAGACCTCACAGCTCCGAGGATCGTTATAATATAGTCTATAATAACACACCCGTTTTATACGAAGTGACCGCTGGCCAAAAAAAGGAAGGCGTTCTGCCCGATCAATCCATGTTTTATTTAAATGCGGACAGCCGGTTGAGTTATTATAATAAAACATGGAACAAGGAACGTACCCTGCAATTAAATGGGGAGGCCTTTTTTTCGGTTAAGCCAGGCTCCACCTTTACCGTCGAAACACCAACCGGAAGTGTGCAGGTAATGGGTACCAAATTCAATGTATGGTCAAGAGGCGATGTATAGATCCGCTAATCGGTACTTGATACACGAGTGCTATTTCAAGCCAAAGAAACGAAATTTTTATTGTTTCTTTGCAGAGACTGCGTGAAGAAGATCCCATAATTTTGGTCATTAATTTAATGAATTGCCATGAGGGTGCGCTATAATTGCTTTTACATCTTAGTTTTATGGTGGCACAAATGATTTTTGCCGTTATTTCTAAGAAAAGTTGATGTTCCGTTTTCATTTGCAATACTTGCAACATTTTCTTGCAGTAAGCCTGCCGAAGGTACACATAAGGCAGGGTCTTTGTACGATATGATATCGTGTCCTGATGATGTTATAAATCCTGCTGGCGAATGGAATTTGTGTGTTTTAGAAATAAACCATAAAACCAACGAAGGGAAAGTGACCATGAACGGAAAAGAAGTCATAACGTTTCCTGTGCATGGAGAAGGTTGGGATGCCATGGTTGCAAAATCAAAATTCAAAGACTGGGAAGGTTTTGGAAAATATCAAACAGGTCATATAGGTTTGCAAAAGGATTGCCAAACCAAGAAACACAAGTATTGTCCAAAATCCAGATCGCATAACTACCCCCAATATCAATCCATTCTTGCCCGGTCTCCCTTGAAAAGACAATAAAAAAGGCCGGGTTACCCCGGCCTTGAAATTCTTCATATGAAGACGATCAATCGTCGTCGTCTTCATCTGCTTCCGGCTTTGGTTCGTCCTTTGGAATCTCCTGACCGGTTTCCTGGTTCACGACTTTCATGGAAAGGCGAACTTTGCCTCGATCAAAGGGACTACTGAATAGCCTAGGATAATCCAAGCAGTGCCACGCTAGTCCTTCCTCTTGATGTAAACAAACTACGGGGTTCCTTTTTGCTTTTGCCTAGAATTACAGAGAGCCGGCAACTTCTCTCCACACTCTTCTACATGAATTTTTAGTGAGGCTTAAACTTGCAACCCTAAAACAAAGAACCTAATCGGGTTTTATTGGATGTTTGATATACATACAGGCTTAATAATTATAATAATATAATAGTAATAATATAGAATATCTACGAGTCCGAGTCTAAGCTTTTGTGCCATCATAAAATTATAGGAAACAGAATAAATTTTAAAATTCATCTTAAAATTTAAGCTGAATCTCATAAATTTGACTCCCCGAATGCATGTCAGGAAACCTCGATCACTGTAACTCCTGGGCACGTCTCTGAAGATCGCATTTAGTGCCTGCTTAAACCAAATAGAATAGTCAAAATGCTTTGTGTGAAGCTACTTCAATATACCAACCGAAAATTCATCATTTGCGTATGGAACCAACCGAGTTCATACCCAATTCAGAAATACCCATCTACAAGGCCTTTTTAGAGAGGGATAAATCAACTTCCTGGACCCAAAAGCATTGTTTTCAATGCTGTTAGGTACTTTGATCTGAAGCTACTATCAGTACCAACCTAAAAAGAGCTCACAGGTGTAAGAGCTCTTAATTGTCTCTCTACCCCTAGTAACTTCCTAGTGCAGAGGCAGATCCAGTAAAGAAGAAAAAGAGGCAAATCAGTACTACCACGGCACCAAATTCTTAGTGCCTCCGGTGGACATACCCCTGTGGCAACATTGTATACTAAGTGCAACAGCGTGTGAGCATTGAGTTCACTACATAAATAAGCATTGTTGGTGATAAAAAAGGCATCTTCTTTGCACTCATTGATCTTTAGCCAACACCTCCAAATCCTCATGAAAAAAACTGATTTCCAAATTTTACTTAAAGGACATACTGCATTAAATGACTTGTCGAAAAAAGCATCTCTAATGTTTCGCATTAAAGAAGAGTATGCGTTGCTTGCCGGCTAAGCGACTAATGGGTTTTAATGCGATACCAGAGCGTTTAGCATGTTGTTGGTACTGGCTAATTAATTGGCTAGCATGACGATGCAGTAAAAAGTTTAAGCTGCTTAATTCTTCGTAGTTATCTTTTTTTGCCTCAGCCCATCCTGCGGATAAAATAAAAGGTTCAAAATCTTTTGTGTAGCGCTGTTGTAGCGCTAGTAGTTCTTGGCGAATAGCACGGTTTGGGGGAGAGGGTATAAGGTAAGACCGTTACGGCATAGCTTCAGCACACAGTAGTGACGACTTGCGACAACTCATTTTTTTTGCATCGATTTGTATACAAAAAAGATCTTCGCTGTGAAGTTGAGCCTTGTTTCCATGTTAAGTTATTGGCTGCTGCAAATTTTGCTTTTTTGAATTAAGTTGTCAGCTGTCTCTGCCAATAAGACTGCTCCACCGGACATAACAGAGATTGTATAAAATGACGTCATCAAGCTATTTGTGGAACACGGAAAGGCAAAGAATTGCATCCTGGCTCGACGACTGATTGAAAATGGCGTGCGGTTTGTTCAAGTCTTCAACGGTGCTTATGCAAGTGGCGGGAGACTGAATTGGGACGGCCACAGCGACTTGAGAAAGCAGTATGATGTGCACGGAAGAATCATGGATCAACCTTGCGCCGCGTTGATTGCCGATCTGCGCCAGCGAGGCTTGCTCGAAGACACTCTCGTCGTTTGGTGCACTGAATTTGGTCGCATGCCCATGTTTCAAAAAGGATTTCTGCCGCTGAAGACGGGCGAGGCCCAGCTGATCTACGGCGTGCCCTTCCCACAATTCGGCGATGTCGAGAACGATCCGAACCCGACGCTGCACCACTCCCCGACGCTGGGCATCTCGTTCATGGCCATGAACACCGAAAAGCCGCCCTTCGACAACATCCTCGTTCGTCAGGCCGTGGCCCACGCGATCAACAAGGATCGCATGTTCCAGACGGTTTTCTTCGGGCGTGGCGAAATCGCCAATCAGGTGATTCCCATCAGCGTTGAGTTGCACTTTCTTAGCTGTGGGGAGTTAGCTGTAGGGGGGGACATAGAACAGACAAAAGTACATATTCCCTTTCGATAAATAGAATTGTACCAAACAATATAAGCATTGAAATTGTACTTATAAATACCACCAATTACAGCCCCTTATGTATCAATCCACCAACAATTCTCTAACCTCAATGCCTGATTATGTGCAACTAAATTATGGCTGTATTTCTGAATAGAAATGTGTTTTGCAATCAAAATAGGTTTTGTTACCAGTTGTTTGCACCCTTTCTGACCCGACTTGGAAACAAAAATTGAGTCTCTATCAGACACAATTGTCTCTGGCAAGCCTACTAGGTGACAACTTGACTGAAGAACTTGTGGCCACCAAGTTTGCTCCTCTTTTGTTATCATCGTTTCTTCAATTTTGATCAGTTTGAGCACTTTGTTAAGGATTCTCACGAATCCTTAGTTCATCACACCCCTTCAACCACACATCAGCTTACTCTAACTCCGGCCTGAGAATTGGGATATACCCTTGAATCATAATCTGAAGAAAATCTTAGCACAGTTTTAGCCGAATCTACAAAAAACTGAAATGATAACTCCGATGCCACAAACCTATAGAAATGTCTTGATTTTCAAACCGCCGTTGTTCTTTTACTCCGTAATTCGAATACAATATATCAGTGTGCCCCTGAAAGTGTGGCGCCAGGCATCTCATTATCTTCCCCTCCCCTCCCTTGCATCATTACTTCATTTTGCTCTAGTTTTCGTTGGACCTATGCTTGCGTGTTGAAAAGTAGATTTTATTTCCATTGGCTTATTTTGGTGAGTTATATTCATAATAGCCATTCCTTAAGTGCATGCCAGAAAAAGGAAGTCAAACATTAAAATTTGAGCCAGTAAAAGAAAGAAACGTTTTGGATCAGATTTTTTTCAAATCTTAGAACCCATCGCAATGTCTAGAGGATCGGTGTATATCGGTTCACCCCGTTCTATTATAGGTGATGACGGGCACATATATGGGCTAGACGGACACGTTTATATGAGATTTGCTTAATGCTTGTATACGTGCCTTAGCCCAGTTTCACCAAGGGGAAAATATTAATGTATTTCGACCAATGACAGACAAAGGAACGAGCAAAAATAGCATTTAATTGTAAAATACACAAACATAAAGTTAGAGAGCGATTTTTGCAACATTAAATATTACCTCTAGTTGTTGACATCTTTTTCCAATATCTTTAAGATTATTGTTATTGACTGCTACTCCAGTCATGTTTAAAGACCTAAGCTAACTGGGACAATTTACTCTGGACAATTGGTCAGGAGGATCAGTCTGTCAGATTGCCACGAAATCCAGAGCAAAGTCAGATCAATTATTTTCTTTCTTGGTTGCATACATTGGGCGCCGCTGATTTTCTTCAACCACAAGGATTCGGAGCCGATTTAGGAAACGATCTGCGTGCCGGGTTTGTTCCTCATGCCTTTCATTTTCACCCGTTACAAAATGATAGCCATAAGAAGTTAAGGTTAATGAGACTGGAATTGGTCAGAGTATGTCGTGTTGTATTACCCATTATCGATGCATTCTTTCGGCTACTTCGTACAAGTGATCAAACACCAGAAGAATTTCTACGTTTGAAAGACGATGTACTCGAATGGGAACGAGATTATTTTGATGCTTATACAACGCATACTGAACATTGTTTGGAAGAACTTTTAGATGAACTCAATGGTGCACTTGACTCCGAAGAACAATCAGTAATTCGACCTTTTCTAAACACACGTTTATCACTGGATGATCTTCCGCCAATCTGCGAAACGGGTGAGATGAACTGCCCGTCAGACTGTGGCGAGCCCTGCGATGGGCGGTGCACGACAGGGGACTCGTGTCCCGCAGATTGCACTCCCTGCAACGACAACGGCAGCTGCGACACCGGCGAGACCAACTTCACTTGCGAGGACTGCGATCCCGACCCCGAGGGCGACACGCTCATTGTAGGCAACTTCTCCAACCGACGCGTCGACGTGCAGTTGGACGAGCAGACGGTACTTGTTGGGTTGGAGCCGACGAGAACAACGGCTTGCTCGTTCGCTTGAGTCTGGGACGCGGGGCGGCGGCAGGTTTGCTGACGTTGACGCGAGGTGAAGGTGGGCAGAACGAGATCGGTCCGGAGCTCGGCCCGGCGCTCGGGCTTCTGCGTATGGAAGAGCTGATGGCGGTGCATCGTTTCGACCGCGTGCAGCAGTTCTTTACTCTCGCGTATGAGTTCGGCTACAGCTTCAGCGTCGAGGAGACGTGCGAGAAGTGGGGCTACGAACCGACGCTCATCTGTGTCTCCTACCATACCTCACAACGTGTTAACATCATTAGCAGGCAAACTAAACGAATGTAGACAAAGGTTTGATGCATAGCTACATCGATAGAACACAGGTATGAAAACTAAAACGCAGTCCACTCCCAGCGACCCTCCAAGCATCCCGATTCACGTAAAAGTAGCACCACTCAAAATTTATAAATCGTGTCAAAAGCAGAAAGAATTCCTCAATTTCAATGGTGTTTCTGGAAAGTTCGGAAAATTATCATGATAGCCAAGCTGTCACTACCATGTGAACAGTCAGTGTTGACAGCTGATGGGTCGCATGGCTTTCATTGACTTAATAAAAGAACAGCTTACTGAGATGGTCACTGGAAGGTAAATATTGATAAGCTCCTTCCACTTTTTCATTTCAATGAGCTCTTCAATGCTAGGGTATTGCTTCATCAGATTGCTCTCTATTATGGTATTTGGACTTCAATCCAGGCTATTTTTAAGAGTGCAACATCATGTTTATTGGCTTCAAACAAGAATCTGCCTTCCGGATGCACCCCGACGGGGCCCTCTGGAAAGGTGCGTCCCGTTCAAGGACGCGGAAACTAGCGCCCGCCCCTGTCGATTGCAAGACGGTTCCGCAAAAACCCGCATATTCCCGCCCGCTTCCGGCCAACCGGCGGAATTCATATCAAATTTGACTCTTTCCTTTACCCGGGGCTTGAGACCTTGCGTCCTAGGCTGAGCCCAGATGACAGGTGCAGGGCCCCCCGTGTCTTGCGCCGCAGACGATCATGGGTCACGTAGAAACCTACTCCGTGGGGTTGCAGCTACAGCAAAGAGCCCAGTGGATAGTGAACGCCTCATCGTGATTCATTCGACGTCTTCTTCTTCCAGTTCATCGTCTTCATCCTCTACCTCTTCTTTCGATGATGATGATGATCATATTCGTGAACTACAAGTCTTGAATGATTCTTCTTCTTCTTCCTCTACCAGTTCATCACCGTCTACCTCTTCCGTAGGAAATGACAGTGACAACGATATCCATGGACGATGCAGCAATTGTCGTCGAGCATGATCGGAAAACCATGCTTGCTGCCGATCATATCGTGGAGCTAGGGCCTGCAGCGGGGCACTTGGGAGGCTCAATTACTTTTGAAGGGGAACCTCGTTCTATGATGCAGGCAAAGGGGTCGATCACAGGGAGCTATTTAAGTGGTGACTTTAAGCTCGAGCGGAATGTAGAGCGTTTGGATACCATTCGTGAATGGCTTACTGTCAGGGGTGCTCAGGAGCATAATCTAAAATCCATAGAGATCCGAACCCTCGCCGTAGACCGCTCGCGGATCGACGCCGTCGCGCTCGCCGAGACGCTCCGACGCCTGCTCGCCGATCAGGGCAACGCCGTCGAAGTCATCGACGCCTCGGAACTCCGCAAGGGAGATGCCCCCGCCGAGCCCGAACCGCAGGGGAACCTCTTCTTCGACCCCGTCGGCCCGGTCTGGCAGTACGAACTCCAGGGCGAAGAACTCAGCCGTCGCGGCATCCTCCTGCCCAAGCGCGTCAAGCTGCCAGACCCGGACGACTTCGTCGGTCCCCGTGCGTTCGCGCTCGTCGTAGCGCCACGCCGCAATCAAGACTTGGAGCAGCTCTCGCGCCTGCGTGCGGTCCAGCTGTTCCCAAGGGGCTGCTGCCTGGGACGTTGCCGCCTCGATGCCGTCCTGGTCGACCGTGACCGTCGGGCGGCCGGGGGCGACGGGGCGCTTGTGGCCGAGGAGCTCGCGCAGATACCGCGGCCGGCAATGCCACGCGCAACCCTGCACCCACGGCGGCGTACTTTATTAATAAAGTACGCCATGAATAGGAGTGATTCAGAACACTGAAAAATAGTGAGATAGCATCGGATATAGCTTTATGCCGACAAATTCGCTTCAGTTACTATGTTGGAAAGACATTAACACCATCCCACCCACACTAAATATGCTTTTGTACCCGCCATGTTTAATATGATCATCACACGGTTTCTTCCAGGTACAGGGAGTATGACATGCTTTAGGTTCCCCTTTCTACTACCCTCGATATTCAGAAAAAAATCTGCGAGGGGGCTTGCTCCCGATAGCGGTGGGTCAGTCAAACAGATGTCGACTGCCACGCCGTCATCGGGAGCAAGCCCCCTCCCACATTTGTATCTTTGTACGGGTGCAGGCCTTTGCTTGCCGCTAGGTGCAGCGGTCTTTAGACTTACGCCTCATTTAAACGAGAGCAGGGTCGATGCCAGCTGCCTTCCCCCCCGATTCTGTTGGACTGGTCGTGCCCCAATTGGCGCACTTCAGCGAGCCGCTGGCCTTAGTGCTACGAGGATGAAGCTCGGGAACCAAGGGTCGGCCTTGAACATGATCAGCCACACGAAGCTGAGCACGGCCACGAGGATCAGGGGGTTGAGCTGCGACCACAGGAACCCCAACGCCATGTTGCGATAGAGCGCCTTGAAGTTCTTGCCGATCAGGTTCGACAGAACGAAGCGGTAGCGGTAGGTGTCGGTGAACGTCTGCACGTCGTCTCGCCGGCTGGAAGCCGGCTGTATTCATGAACGTAGGTCCCGGCCCCACGTTGCCGTGGGCCGTGATCACGGCAACCGGACAGCCATCAGGTTGCGATTGAATCTGCCGCACCAGCGAAATGCCGCTGCCGTCGGGCAAGCGCATGTCGGTCAGGCACAGGTCAAAGCTCTGCGTTTCGAGCGTGCGTGCGGCGCTGGCGAGCGAATGCGCTTCGACACAGGCAAGACCCATGCGCTCCAGCGTCATACGTATGAGTTCGCGGATATCAGGCTCATCGTCAACTATCAATGCTCTGGGGGAGCTCACAGCTCGGCTGGGGAGCACACCCACCGCTCCCATCGGCAGCGCGAGGTCATCTCTGAGGAGCACAGCTCGAGCCACCACCACTCCTCCGCTCCGCGTCGCGGCCGCCACGACGATACCGCAGACGACTTTGAGGTAAGGGCCGTTTGTTCTTGGTCGGCGACCCGTATGATTTGCGCCGTGTACAGTAGACGATCTCCCATTTGGATGCTTTCTCCTCCACGCTCACCCTTATTTGCCTATCATATGTTTGCGCAGTACCGAATAGCCCTCAACCAAACAAATTTCAAGGGGCCTGCCTAACCGGCAGCCCCCCGCAGAGATTAAAAGCCGCCACTCCTGGCACCCATTTACACATCATGACTCTTGCCTGTTCACTGTTAGTTCTCATCATCTCCAGCGCCATTGCTTCTCGGCAGTGGCCTGCAGACGGGCGCGTATGCATTGCCCCCACGAACAGGCTTGCCGCATTTATTTTTACTGATTACCCGATTCCCCAGCGCCGTAGCGCTCCCGATCCCAGACTTTTGACCTATCTAGATCGTTTTTTTCCAGCGAGAGTATCCCAAGATACCAATTTTCCCGAAAAAATATGGAGCCGTTTTCGAGATCATACATACATACCTAATTATAGCTCACTTATACAGATAGTATAATAAAAGTTACATTTTGTATAAATATAAACCTGAACAATGCTAAATACTATCAATGTGCAAAATAGGATAAAAATTTATTTTAAATGCTGCAAATTAATACATCGTATCATTTTATCTTTCTAAAAAAGTTCTCTATTCAAATGAAGGAGATAGAAGATATAAAGTTACCTTATGAAATAGAGCAGCATATCGTTTCAAAAGAAAAGAGTTAATGATAGAGAGTAATAGAGAAGCAAAATTATGCTGTAGCAGAAGAGTCGGTGAGAGTGAGAAAGAGAGCAGATGATACCTTATAAATAAAATAATTTATTTAATGTTTAAACGTCAAAAAAAAGCTTTTTTGAAACTTTAGGTGAGCAAAAGATGAAAATTCTAATAATTCTGGATAGGGAGAATTGCCCTTCCCCTCCAATAGGGGTAAATTTAACATTGTACATTTCTAATATACATCTTTGATATCTTAGGACTGATGCTGGTGTTCATGCTATAAATACTGCTCTACATGTAGACCTAGAGTGTCCATCTGTTGTTGGTGTGTATGATCCTGATTACATAAACAGAGGTATGTCCACATGACTTATTTTTGTAAGACAAATTGTTTAATACTCTACCAGCATTGAAGTATGATTCTCCCTTACAAACAAAATCCCCTACACCGTCGCTCAAATCGACGCGGCCTGTTACGACGTGATGCAGGCGAACGGCATCGTCGACGGCTACGTTCGTCCCGTCGCCTGGCGCGGATCCGAAATGATGGGTGTTTCCGGACAGGCGAACAAGATCAACGTCGCCATCGCCGCCTGGGAATGGCCTGCCTATTCCAGCCCGGAAGCGAAAATGAAGGGTCTGAAGATGATGATTTCCGACTGGCGCAGGCCGGCCCCGAACACCGCCCCGACCCGGCACCCATTAAATAATTTTCACGTACATGCCTTACCCGCGAATTGGTTTTCCACTGGGCATATATTTTGAAGCTTAATGACTAAAATATAACCCTTAAACAGGTCGTGGTAACGAGCTGTAAGCGATGAGAGACTCGTGCAAATAGTAATCTACACTTTAAAAGAAATCTTGACAACATTGTTTGCATGCATAAAAGAATTCAATCCTATGGTGATTCTATATATGTAAAATTCGTTACGCTTAATTACCAACAGTAAGGGATGGAGGGATGGAGGGATGGAGGGATGGATGGAGGGATGGAAGGAGGGAGGAAGGATGGAGAGATGGATGGAAGGAGGGAGGGAGGAAGGATGGATGGAAGGAGGGAGGAAGGATGGATGGATGGATTGATAGAGAGAGTGTGTGAACAGGTCTGTGAGTGGATGTCTGGTCGTGTTTGGAGATCTCTGGTGCTGGGGGGGGAGTGGATCTGCAGCCTATCCTCTCTCAGTCGCCTGTAGATTGCATCTGTAATCGATATCGGTATTGATGACCTTACTCATCCTTTGCGACCCCGTTCTTTGATGCGCGCAGTTTCTTATATGCGACCGGCAAAAGCGCCAGCACAGCCAGACCAATGATCGGGGTCAGGATACGCGGCTCGAAGATGATGCCAAGATCAGGTGTCTTGCCCTGATCAAACACTGCCCCCAATCCATCGCCGATTGAGGCATAAACAAAGGTGCCCGGAATAATGCCAAGCAGCGTGCCAAATACAAAGGACCGCAACTTAACCGTTGGCCCCATCCAACGTTTCGATCCGCGAGACTTCAAGGTCTTTTTTGGCGGGGAGGTGAGCGATTTTGATGTGACGAATCACATCGATATGGCTCCCAAAGATGCCAAACGGATCGACCGGTTCTGTCAGTTCGTCCTCGTAGCTTCGGATAAAGCCGTCGCTCACGCTGGTATCGATCTCGCAAACGGTCCGTCGGAACGTTACGGGGTAATGATCGGCAGCGGAATTGGCGGGCTGAGTGAAATCGAAGAGCAGATACCATTTCCAATGGCCACCCCACGGTTTTTGCGAACAAACTGAATACTATTTTTGTATTTGAAATGACGTTCTAAGGTATAATCCATATTACCAAAACCCGCATAATACGCTTGTATAACAAAAAGTAGGATAGAGGTGAACCATCCAATAACCGGGATAAAACTTATGATTAAAATAACCAGAGTTAACCATAATTCCATCCATAAATTACGAACGTTGATGCGAATACCACGCCATAATTGTTGCTGGAAGGACGATCATCAGATTCAGCGTATCAAAGAGCCCTACTGTTTCAAGATCCTATCTGCAAAAATGTTGAATTTTTTTTTTTTGCCAGAAGAAAGATCACGGATGCGTGTTATTTTTATTTTATTTTTTAGTGGTGATCTTATCAATCCATTAGTCCTGCAATATCGCGGTAATGCTCATTTGAACTGAAATTGAAAGTTCTAGTGCTCTCATAAGTGACCAAAAAATAGAGAGCATCTAGGCCCCCTTCCAACTTTTCATGGGGACATGCATTCACACATACACAAAGTCTTTTATCAAACACACAAATACACACGCAAATAGCACACTTGCTAGATGCGAATCCGCCAGATTTATCTGTCCTTTAGTTTGTCGCGTTTATCATTCAATTTTCGTTCATCGCTCTTCTGTTCGTCTTGCTTCACGGTTAAATATGATATATGGCTTCCTAAGAATTGTTAGATTTTGTTAGTAGTTATAATAGGAGAAGAAGGGTTTGTTTTATTTTTCAGTTAAAGACAATAGATTTTCTAGCAGCTCTTGAAACTTTATCATAAATGTCCTGAAAAGCATCTTTGCATCCATATTTCTGACGCAGCTCATCGTGAAGTTTGTGATCAAACATTCTTCTGAAATCTTTTCTCGAGAGACCTAGAATTAGTTTGCATAGCATCAATAGTAGCATGTTTATTGGCCAACAATTATGGCAAACTTTGCCAGAAGAAATTAGTCCCAATCATTGCAAATGTTAACCGTTTGATTGCAGCTGCAAACCATCTAAAAGAAAAGAAAATATGCAATTTTTTTGCTGAATAAAGAAACTGCAAACAAGAATCCACAGAAAGATATAGCTAAAACAATGAAATATGACGAAGCTGTTAAATTATCTTTAATTACTATTTGGAATGCTGCAAATAGAATTTGTTCAAAAAGACTAAAACCATTTATGCCCAAATTTATTGAGTCATTAGAAAGGCATGGTCATTTAGTTTTAACAAATGAAGTTAGACAAAAATTGCTAACAATAAATACTGGTAGTATCGCGTTGCGAACACCCCAGGGAGACTTGGACCTTCTGATGAATTCCTGGTCTATGTACTTCTCAAGTTGCTCATAGGTTCTCCAGTGGGGAGGAGCTCAGCTCACCGGCTTTGCACACGACAACGGGGTTGTGGTACTTGTGCCTTTGGTTTTGCCTGAGCAAAACCACCAAACAAGTCTGAATTGCCTTGGAAGCCAAATATTGTGTTCAACAGTAAATCCACACCCAAAAGTGTGGTCCGTGAGTGTGAGCTGTACCAGA
The DNA here is from genome assembly GCA_010016025.2 of Alatinidae sp. Z8VKAUB7J3. Taxonomy (NCBI): domain Eukaryota; kingdom Metazoa; phylum Cnidaria; class Cubozoa; order Carybdeida; family Alatinidae; species Alatinidae sp. Z8VKAUB7J3. The sequence goes on along the minus strand of JAAAKM020721499.1, from coordinate 173,433,916 downwards.
TCGTCGATTGAGGCACCGGTCACGAACAATCGAGAATGAGGGAACGTGTCTCGCCCAACCACGATAGAAGCCACTGTTGACGCGAGGGGAACATGCTCAATCACTGTTCTGGGCGTCATTACCTCTTGTGCATTGATCTGATGCAGCCGAAAAAGATTTGTGACCACACGGGTTTCATCTTCATCGACGACACCCTCGCGCTGACCAGCGTTCGCCAGAGCTGTTATTTCCTCGCGCGAAACCTCAGCGTGTGCCTTGATAGTAATTTTTTTAACATCTCAACATTCCAAGTTCCAATTTTCATGTTCTTTAAGTTACTAAAATTATTTTGGCCTCAGGAGCACAATTGTCCCATATGCCAGTATAGGCTGAGGATAAACATATCTTCTCAAATCCAGACCTTAGCGTTTAAGCCGGCTTACAAATGGACAGCAGGAAATCCGTAGAACCTTCAGTATTAATGGATGCTTTGTGTAATAGCAGGCCCATCCTGGACACAGCTTGGCTGATTCTGGACATCTTCTGCAGAGCCAACATAAATAACTTTCCATTCTAGATCTAAAGAAACAGAATACTATCTCAGGACTGGAAAAATAACATAATAATAATAAAAATTATCACTGCAAACACCGGAGTTACAAAGAACTTTGTGTCAAAACACGCAGCAATAGTTACTTTACTTTTGTAAGGTTTTCACTGCAATTGTCTTTAGGATATAGATTATGAAAATGGCCTAAAAATAGTTCCCCAAGCCTTTAAATACACATATTTCAGCAACGGCAGCCCGCTCCGTGGTCCGGAGGGCGGAACTCCGCGGTGCGTTCTCTCTGTGCGGAGAGCTAAGACAGGACTTCGACGTGCTGCGCGAGCGCTTTCCGGTTCGACACGTCGAGCTTGCGCATGATGCGATGCATGTGACTCTCGACCGTGCGCACGCTGAGCACGAGGCGCGTGGCGATCTCCTGGTTGGAGAGACCCATCGCGGCGAACCTGCCGACCTCGCGCTCGCGCTCCGTGAGGGTGACGGCCGCGGCCCGCCGTCGACGGCACAGGCACCGGGCACGGGAGCGCGGCCCTGCAGGGTCTCGCGCTCGGCGGCGCCGCCGTTGACGCGGTACAGGCACACCACGTGCAGCCACGGCCAAAGCGCATTGCGCCACGCAGCGAGCTCACGGTCGGGCCGCAGGTCTTTCAGGAAGAACAGCGCGGGCGCGTCCTCGGGGAGCACGGCGTCGGTTCGCTCGCGCAACCGCTTGCAGAACCCGCGGACGTCGACCCCGGTTCCGATCTGTCCAGTCCAGCTAATGGACTACTTGCTTGCTCCAGGGGATGACCGGTTAATGGATTCATCTCCGGCAATTCGGCGTGAGGTCGCACATCAAGCCCACGGGCCATGAGCCAACCGGGACCAGAAATCAAATCCTGAATGGGCTCCATGAGATTGAGTTGTTGGCGGCCAGCAACCACAGATTGGGGATCAGTGGGCGTATCTTGGGGTAACGATTGAGCTGCAACCGGCCCAACCGTTGTTGCTAATAGAGCTACGATTAAGAAAGAATGCTGTAATGATTTTAGAGTTCCGCATTTCAACAAAGTAACAGCCAAAATATAAGATATATGGATTTAACACCGTCTCGTATAGATGTAGTCAAATTCGGAATTCTATTCCGTGGGAAATCAAAGGTTTCAAAAATGTGAATGCCTTTGAAAAAATAATCAGATGTTTTATACCTTTGTTGATTACACGCACTTTTGAATATATCCAGTAGTAGTAGTAGTAGTAGTAGTAGTAGTTAGTAGTAGTAGTAGTAGCAACATTTATAGACAATAAGAGAGTACCTCAAACTTAACTGAGATAAAACTCAGAGGGCTTTCTATGAACAATGGAATGTGAAATAAAAAGTAAAGTATATTATTCAGAGCCTCAAACTTTACTTTTTATTTTAGGAAATGAATGAGAATATACATTTGAGGAAAAATCTTTCCAGGATATATACAATCCAGTGGTTTCCACTCCTAGGTTTACAATCCATACATTTCAAAACGATAATTATTTTCAAAATATGCATAAAAATGGATCTAAGATGGGTCCAGAGGACACAAAATATTTTCATTTTGACGCCCTTTGTACTCTATTGATTATTACTATATTACTATAACTTATTATTAACTATATTATTATTACTATACTATATTATTATTACTAACAATATTTTGACTATATTCTAACTATATTATATGGCTTTAAGTCTTTTTTTGTATATTATATATTATTACTAATTATATTACTAACTATATTATTATACTAACTATATTATTATTACTATAACACAGGGTGCCACCGACGAAGTAGCCATTCTCGTTGCCCGCGACCACCAGATCACGGCCATCGACCACCAGCTTGGCGCCCTGCTCGACGCCCGCATCGATGTAGCCCTTGACCTTGTCGCGCGCAGCCGCGGTGACCAGCGGGCCCATGTCCAGGCCGCAGGAGGTGCCGGCACCGATCTTCAGCGCCTGGATCTGCGGGACGATCTTGTCGACCAGCGCGTCGGCGATCTGGTCGCCCACGCACACCGCCACCGAGATACCTTGTGGGTACTGATCACCGGGGAGATCTATTCATTGATGCTCTTCGCGAAGAGCTCGTGGTTGCGGATCTTGGAGCCACCATCCTGACAGGACTAGAGGGTGACCTACAGATTCCTCGTCTCAATGCTCGTACCACTGTCGCGTTTATGACTGGGGAATTTGCGGCGGTGACAGAGGGTGCTCCTACTTTCAACCAGATTTCATTAGCTCCCAAGACAGTTGCCGGTTGGGTAGATATCTCCAGGAAACTGCAGATAAGATCCTATCGGTTCTATGGGATCGGATACCCCTCTGGCCGTCCTTTCTCATCAATCTCAACACCTGGCCAATTACTTTAAGCAGCTATTTGCTCAGGTAACTAATCCGCCGATCGATCCTATCCGGGAGCGGCCGGTGATGTCTTTATTCGCTATGCTGGGCGGTTCCTCCAATATTCTGGAAAGCAAGGCGGAACGCGCCCGTTTTATCCACCTGGATAGCCCCGTATTGACTAATGAGCAAATTAGCAAAATCCGCGCAGCAGCAGCGTGCACATGTGCCAGGGACTTTGAACCACCAGCCAGAAACCACCAACGTCGCCTTTGTGAGTCGCTGGTTGGTCTTGCGCTGTGTTGGTGGTGGGCGCGGGAGGTTGGGTTGGTTTCACAAGCGTGTTAGGCCTGGTCTCGTGAAGCAAGCACCGCAGCGGCTGCTGAACCTTCGCCAATTGTCCTTCAATCGCGCTCTCAGTTCACTAGGCCACGATGCGGATTCGAGTGAGTGTCAACGACAAGCCATTATGGAAGCGGCTGATAAAACAGATTCTCCGGTGATCGTGCAGGCATCTGCAGGTGCGCGCAAATACGCAGGTTCTAACTTCCTGCGCCACATGATTTTGGCGGCTATCGCAGAATTTCCGCATATTCCGGTATGTATGCATCAGGACCACGGCACCTCTCCAGCCGTTTGTCAGCGTTCTATCGCACTGGGCTTCTCCTCCGTAATGATGGATGGTTCCTTGCGTGAAGATGGTAAAACGCCATCTGACTACGAGATGCAAATCCGGCAAAACGACTTTCGGCAGATAGTGACGAGAACATCAGAGCGACGCTCACGGCAGGAATGATAAAGACCAACGAAGAAACAACTGCTCGAATGGGAAGATCCCACGTGTGCAAAACGGCAGCTGGCTCACTCGACAATGCAATACCAAACAAGTAACAAACGAGCACCGGTCCCATCGTAATGAAGGATAGAAAGGCGCCCACGACGATGATTTTTCCGAGCACGTACTCGTATCGATTGATTGGTCGAGGAACGATGTGCCACATCGGCACTGGACCGGGTGTTACGATTCCGGGAGCGAACCGCATTCAGAAAGTCGGTCATGTGTTCCGGATAGCCGCGCTGGCCGCGGACATCCCCTTCCGTCGGACCTGGTTTCGATTTGGGGCCCAGGAAGACACTGAATGCTCCGCGCCGCGAAAAGATCATGTAGCCTTTTGTTCCGTAGAACACGTTGCCGTTGTCGAATCCGTGCAGGCCGTAGGCTGTGAACGGATAGTTTTCATAAAGAAAATGTTCTTTTCACAGAGGCTAGCACACCGTTGCCTAACAACCCAGGTATATTTCTTGGATAGCTTTTGAGTTGTTCCTTAGGCCCTGGTTAAACGATAAAACATTGTTGGTCAAACATCTGTAATTTGGTTTTCCAAAAAAATGTTGATCGTTTGGCCAAATCACATTGCTCGTCAAACATTTTTGATTGCATCAAGCAAGTTTTCCAAAAATATCGCCATGCAAGTTCTGCTTGTCAAGCAATGTTTTCTTACTTGTAAAAATGATTTTTTTTTATTTTTATCGGATTACTTGTATTTATTATAGGTCGTGTAATATCTTGCGCCAATCTTAGGCTCGAAAGGGTCAGCCATTAAAAAAAAGAAGACTATTGGAAAGCTGTTAATACCTTAAAGTGTATAATATTGAAACTTTCTGGAAGCTATTTATTTTGATTATTAGGTAGCAGTAAATAAACACATAGATAATTTGTTGTTTTGAATTATAGGTGGACCCACGCCAACCGTTTTACAAGTCTGAAAAAACGCTGACACCTTGCGAGTCCACCAATTGATCCACGACCGCTTCTCCCAGATGATCGATATCCATGGCGTTGCGCGAACCAAAATGTAGCAGGCGTTCCCTGACCTGTGCCGGGCAGGCGGCGTTTACACAGCGCCACACCGCTTCCCCCTCCGGACGCACCAGATGCGAGGAGCATTCCGGACATTCACTGATCATTTTAAATTTAATTTTTTTCTTTGCAGATTCCAGCACCTTAACCACTTTAGGACGATACATCTCTTTCTTATTTTGATTTTGGTAAGTGCATAACAGAAATAAGTGTCATCTTGATTGAATTCAAGCAAGGAAATTAAAATCAAGATTATTCAATCAGAAGAGTTGCAGGAAAATATATTGAAATTGTTTTTTGAAGTACTGTTCAACAAAAAAGCGTGAGAAAGGCGTGAACGACATTGATGTGGCATCAGAGAAGGACTAGTTTTGATCCGTTTATCCACCACAACCTAACAAAAATTAATGAAATAAGAAGTTCATTTGATTGGTTCATTTGATGGTGATTGGTGTTATGGCTTTAGAGATTGTTCATTTTTGGATTTAATTTAAAAGAAAATGAAGTTTTTCGGTAGTTTTATCGTTTCACTTGTATCAATCTTAGGGGAGTTAGGTTTGTTGTTTACAGTTACAGTCTAGGATATAGAAATTGTTTAAAAGTTTTATTCAAATGAGTCCTTCTGTTAGATAAAAACAGCAATTTAAAAGGACAATCAAATACAGGGTGGAGTCATAGAATTATAAAAAACACACTTTTTCCAGCTACGTTTAACGATATACTTTTCCCATCTTCAGTCTGGATACAATTAAGAGTGTTGCCATTCACAGGAAAAAAGTTAAAAAGACCGGATCCGTTTTACTAAAATGTAGTACGAGGACTACTGTTGTCCTATTGTGAGTTTGCCAAACAGTTCATGTAATTAAGATTTTCCTCTTTCCTGTTTTCTTTGTCGAACACGAGATAACAACAACAGCTTCACTGTTTGGCCGGTCAGCTGGTTTTGTATTAAATCAGGAGTTAAGTTGGGTTAAGTTCTATCCTTCTTTATATGGATCATTTTGATGGACATTGTATTAAGGAGCCCAGGAAAGGCAATGGGAGACCAGGGAAACAACTGGGAAGAAAAAATTCTCCTGGATCTGGACTTAGATTATGCTGATGATTTAAGCATCCTAGATGAAAGGGTGAGCAAAACAAATGAGCTTTTAATGGTTTTTCCAAGATGTAAAGGTGATGTTGGGTAACAAAAAGATAAATACCGGAACCCCAAGCTTGCTAAAATTCTCAGCTAGCACTTGGAGCGTTACGGTCTTTCCTGTTCCGGTAGCACCAGCTATAAGACCATGACGGTTTGCCATTTTAGGAAGAATGAAAAGTTCTTTTTCACCTTTACCAACTAGTAAGTTTTGAGACATGAATGTATGGCTCCTTTTCTATGTTAATTTTTAATTAGGGTTTAACCATTTCTAAGTTTTTTTAAAGTTTTAATATCCTCCCCAACTAGATTAGGACGTATTGTGACGCCATGATATCAAGAAGAGGCAAAAAGAGTGACAATTAGAGCTAATATAACCAAGCCTCTAACCTAACCTTGCTTCAACCCAGTACTTGGCATCAAGAAGAGGCTCACATTAAGAATCACATAATTCTAATATGGTTACAGTACCTAAAATTATAAAAATTAAAATTATTATAACTATTTTTATAAAAATTAAATAATTATTATTACCATCTTAATCTCCAATAGCTACTAATTTACCAGTATTACCAGTCTGAGACTCTTTTTAGTCTTCTTTCTAACTTGTATGTCAGCTACATCATTAAAAGCACCATTTAAAGTATCCATGTTGAGATTGACCATAACTAAATTATTGTCCACGGCTTGGATTAGGAAACCTTAAAACACATAGAAAAGGAGGCAATTCAATTTTAATATTAAACATAACTGTTATTCTACATATGTACAGATCGTAGAATGCAAAACAAATATTGAAAATAACAAGACACTCCTTTTAAGCAACCCTTTAGCCAATACCACTACCAGTGTTGCCATAATCAAGAACGACGATGGTTATACCCTGGAAGTCTACAAAGACTCGGTTGACGCTGTGCGTGCCAGGTTCACCCTGGCAAAGGAATTGATCAGCTTCCCAACCAACTTCTGCCCGACCTTTCAAATTGATAGCGGGCAACCGACTAATCGCTCCGTGAATGATGCACCCTGTCTGTCTGACAAAACCTGGGCGGAGTTTATTCTGGGCTATATTGAAAATGGACAGGTGAATTCAAAAATGACCGGTTTCGGAAACTAACAATTCTCTCCAAAGACTTAGTACCTGATTCCTGTATTCATTAAGTCATGTAATTTAGCCCAATTAAACATAATCATACTTGATGGGCCATAATTAAAAAAAAAATATTCAGACATCCTTAAACGCACCCGAGGTTTTCCTTTGTTAACGCTGAAAAAGTGTAAGAAGATGATATATATGCCATATTAGAGTGGACTGGGCAATAATTAATAAATTGCATACTGAGGATACATTACCAGGAACAGTGTGATGAAGGTCGCAAACAGCACCCCGAAGGCCAGTGACACCGCCATGGGAATCACGAACGCGGTGGCCGGGGTGGCGTTGGCCATCAGCGGCACCAGGCCGACGAAGGTCGTGACCGAGGTCAGCAGAATCGGGCGGAAGCGGACCACGCCGGATTCCAGCAGGGCGTCGTTGATGTCCGCCCCCTCCCGGCGCCGTCGGTTGACGTAGTCCACCAGAACCAGGGACGAATTCACCACCACCCCGGAAGCTCAGCCTTCCCCCCCGCTCCAAAACTGAGTTTCCCAATTCTAATCAGAGCCGGACTTGCGGCTGCAATCGACTTGATGTCTGGATCCATCCGGTAAAAGTCCGCACGATCGTCGCGATCGTAAAACGGACGAATTCCAGGCTGAAGCTCCTTGATCTCGCCGCGCAAATCTTCTTCCGACAGCTTTTGCAGAGAAGGGGCCGCCACATGGGTATCATTGCCCTGTCTACTCTCCAACTCCCAGACAAAATCAAATAGTGGTAATATGAATCCACACTGCTACTCTCCTCCGCCGGTTTCTAGTTCCTTAGTCCATAGTTCTTGGCTCCGTAGTTCTGTAGTCCATGGTTCTGTGGTCCGTACACACTGCAGTAATTGAATTGGCAGAAAAGTTTGACTTCAGTAGACCTTTCTATCAGTTGCAGTCTGGAATCATATTTTCTGCGCAGGCCAAATTTAATTTTCAGATTGTCTGAAATTATAGCGTGCTCACAAAGAGTCCTGGGCAGGGGAACATGTTGTAGCCTAGACTGCAATTATGATTAGATTAATTATTACATTTGAAAAGAACATGGGTAAAATTTTGGGGGCTTCTTGAAAAGTAGCCTGATTGACTTATGTGAACAAAACTTTCAGGGATGAATCCAGGACCAAAAGTATATCAGGGAAGCCATTTTCAAATCTCTATGTCTACCCATTTTGGATTTCTAGGGCTTAGAAAATTGCATGCATGAAAGGTCTACAACTATCTGGATTCTGACAAAATAATTTAAGCGTTTGGAAAAAGCCCAAGGAATGTGCTTCAGTAAAGTGTCACCAAATGGCAGCATGAAAACGAGATTGATCCACAACGGCTCATTTAGAGCGGCTCTTGCATACTCGATGATTTTTGAATACGAGGCTCCACTGTCTGTTGCTTCGAGTCCAAATGATGAAGAGATTATGGATCGCATGGAATAATTCTGAAGCATTCTGGAAATGAATGGTACAAGATAAGTGGTTGGGTATTCTAAACTAGCCAAATATTGAAAACATAAACTGACATGTTGCTACTGGGCAGAACCTTTGCATGGTCTCGGTGGCCTTCATCCATTGTAACAAGCAAAACAAGTGGACTTTATGTCCACAACCGAGTGTATACCACCCAATTTGGCTCAGTCTTTCGCCGCAATCTGACACTGCACAATCTCTTTGTTCTAAGTACCTCATCCCTTCCCAATTCCTTTCATATATGTAAGGGTGAGGTAGGTGTGTGTGGTCCCGTTCCCTTGACACTCGGAGGGGGTCCAGAGACTTTGCCAGTTCCGATTCCGGACGTTACGTTTCCGCCGGTTCCATTTTGGATGGCTCGGTCGACCTTGCCAAAATTCGCGGTCACATGGTTCTGGTAGGAACTTCTGCAGTAGGCCTTGAAGATTATCGACCTACACCACTTGGCGAACAAATGCCTGGGGTGGAAATCCACGCGCAGGTTCTGGAAAACATCCTGACAAAACAGATGCTCAGTCGACCGGCCACTTCGAAATTGATTGAGATCCTGGTCGCAATACTAGTGCGGGCGCTGCGGGGCCGGGTCGTTCTCTGGTGTTCTGACATCCTATGAAAATGAAAACTGTGTGGCAGGGGATTCGGAAAAATCGTGCTGACTGCCTGGGAGTTCAACGCCCTCTGATGGGCGACGAGTTGCCCTGTATGGACGAACTCGTGTAGACCGCTATGGACGGTCGAACCTTGGGGTACCTGTCATCCATGCTCTAATCCGCATACTCCGCGCACCCGCGTCACCCATCCGCTACACCCCGTCATTCTCCAAGATTTCCGGCGACGAAGAAGAGTCGACGACAGCCGAATAAATTCCTTAAAGCGGCCGCCTGGAGCCGTAACACCTGCAGCGTTTTTATCTTGACTCGATATTTTGCTAGAGTGGTCAAGTGAATTCATAAAATTTTACCCTGGTTTAGAACCAGTGTTGCACCACATAACCATGCCACTTCACTCTCTCAGTCACACCGTTACTCGCCGTTTTGTCCTGTTAATTGCCCTGCTGGCAAATCAGTCTGTCCTGGCCAAACGAGAAGGAAAAACACCTGTACCACTGTAAGGTTTCGGTCCATATTGTTGTAGAGGAGGATTGTGCGATCGTAGCATTTGATAATTTGGATGGGTTATATAATCAGTGGCCGGTACACTACTAATTGTTCGTGCAGGAAAATGTTGTTGTTGTTGTTGTTGTTGTGGATAGAGTATTAGAGGATAATTGTAAGGTTTCTTTCTCTTCTTTTTATTTCGTCGTACAATAACGAATGTCGATGGATCATACGCTGTTGGCAAGCTTGTTTGTATCATCATCTTTGAGAAACTTGTTTTCGACTTTTATGATGTCTTTTTTCTTGAATTTGCCACTTGGAACATTCAAGGCTATTGTAATCAGACTGCCATCATCACCATTAATTCTAAGAGCATTGAGTACCTGAAGGCCTTTTCCTTCATCTATATGATCAATTACAGTGCCTTCCTTTATTCGTCGAACCATAAGGTCGGACTGTTCCATCAGAATACTTTGTATAGTCACCTGTATATATCATTGCAATGGTTGTCCGCCATGTTCCAGTCGATGATGCTCAATATATGATGCCAGTTGTCTCGCTCGAAAGCCTCCGGCCAGTTAAGAAGTCAGGTGAATCCGGCCTGCGGCACTACGCCCTGATCTCGGCGATGATGTCGACTTCGCGGCCTCTGGGCACCATCGACGAGTAGGTTCCCGATTGGATCAGGCCGCCTGCTCGTTCGACCAGATACGCCGCGGCCGCGATCGACAACGGGAAGCCCATGGCTTCTACGTCGTCATCGAGTATTTTCAGATTCTACTGCTTTTTAAGAAGAGTTTGGAGTTCTGTCTAAGTTTTAGCATTGCCTACTTGCTTCATACAGGTCCTGGGTGAATAAGTTTGCAGACAACATTAGCTTAAGAAAGTTAATCGCCTTTGCAAATTGGCTGTTATAGAACTTGTTGCAGTTGCTGCTGCCGAAGGAACCTTTAGAAAGCATAAGTCTGTTGCTGAATACCAACATGGTTGATTTTTGACTAGATTTTCTCCTGTTCATCGGCACAATTGATAACAATGTCAGGGGCAATGTCCGCTATGGCACGCTGACAGGCATCCTCCCCATCCAGCAAATCCACCTGCAAGCCAGAACCCGCAAGATTGTCCAAAAGCGGGTGCCGCCAATAAAGCGCGGCAATTTCATGATCCCGGGCCTGCAAATAGCTGGCAAGCTGCCCGCCAAGCAGGCCACTTGCGCCTGCAATCAGCCATTTTCTTGCGCGCTTCACGCCCCAATACCCGCATTCAGGCTGTGAACCAACTTATATTGGAGGTAGACTTATTTCAAATCATTACTTGAAAGGGAGGATTCTTGTCAAAGAGTTGTTTAAGATAGGTGGCTTGATACACTTACTCTTAGGTGACAAATAAACATCCTCCTGTTTATTAATTTTGAGCTTTTTCCCCAACCCCTATGGACCTTTTTAGGACCCCCCGTCTATTAATTTTGGAAGAAAAAATTTTGGAAGAACGAATTTCACTTGTGAAAGGAGTCAACTACGCTTCACAAACCTTATTCTAGGAATGCAATCGTAACATTGGCGTGGATATGGGAGAGATTGGTAATGTTTCTAAACTTCTGCTTCTAAGTTAAGTCAAGTGGTGATATCATGTTTGATAGCATATCGCTGTCACTTTTCCCCGCTTTCTGATAATATCATTGCCTGTTCCCATAGCGTAGGAAAAAGATTTTCCGCTAGACTTTTTTTTAAATAGGCGTAGTACCAGACAAGGCTAGCAAAAGCCACTAATTGTATGGACTATATTAGAGGTAAACAGCCACTGCCACCTAGCCACAAAACCGACACATTTACTGCTTGGGACAAACAGCTACACAGGCTAACACGCCAAGAGCCACTGCAAAACAATGCCAGAATGCGAAAAGACGAGGCGAAAAAATAAATCAAAATCTTTAGCTATGTACTGGCATTTCGAACTCTCGGTGCTGCTTCTGTGTAATTAAATCTTTAACGTATATTCTAAAATTGTGCATGAACGATGTGATTGATTGTGTCGCAATGTCGTTATGTGGTATGAATATTATAGAAACTTTTAAAATAGCTCCTTCGATTAGAAATTAAAGGCTCTAGAACACTTTTAAATGTCAAAAGTAATCAAAGGGCAAGCAGCCCTCCTCCCTAGCACATCTAATCAGAATTTTAAGATAGAAATTTTGTTAGCATATTCGACTGGTCCAGTAACTATGTCTCTAGGGATAGTGGGTTTGCCAACAACCCAAAGCTATGCAATTTGCCCATTTTGCTGTAAAAATAAATTTTGTTTTAAAACTATATCCCCATGGGGACCGTGGGGGAGTAAGTTGTCCCCAAAAACATCGTTATTAGGTTTTTTCTACTATGCTGAATAAAATGGCTATCTCAGAATTTTGATCCGGTGAGTTTGGGGAAAATGAGCGTGGGAGGGGGGTCTCCTCTGTGGCGTCGGATGCTTGTACGGCGGGTCGCGCCGGATCCGCCGCGTATTCTAGCGGAAAAATGGTTAACGTGGCCGGATTATCGGATACGCTTGCGGATATCCGAAACAGCACGGACACTGGTTCACTGATCATGCTTGGACTATGATTGTTGGAGCACTGGCACTGCTTCTTGGACACATTACCATGTGAATGTTTCGTGCAGAATCACAACGAGCAGAAGGAGCTGCAAAACATGTCTCTGTCTGCATAATCTTTTGCAAATGGCTGGAAGTGCGGGATGACGCGGCGGAGTTATAAAGTGTGTGAAACATAGCCCAGGGTAGATGAAAGCAAGGTGTGATTCCACCTGAGTTTGAAATATGTTTGAATGCAAGAACAACGAAGGCAACCGCTTCAAAATCAACAGCGTGCAATTGATCGGCAACCAGTTCGTCACCGAAGATTCGCTGCGTCAACGTTTGGAACTGAAGGCCGGTGACATGTTCGACGGCACGATCTTGAAACGCGACGTCGGCGAGATCGTCTATGGCTACGGCGAACTGGGATTCATCTACGCCGACGTCCAACCCAAGACGGTGATGCGTGACGAAGAGAACACGGTCGACTTGGTTTACCAGATCGAAGAAGGCGATCGCCACCAGCAGCGTTTGCTTGATCCCCAGCACCGGATAAGCCACCCAAAACAGCGAAACCTCGAGATCGTAGGAGATGTCGATCGGGACCTGCATCCAAGTGATGCGGGTGCCGACGATGTGCGACATCAGCAGCGCCGGGATCAGGAGGCCGAGGATCAACTGCCACTTCTCCCAGGCCGGCGCGCCCGACCGACGACGCAACCACAGCGAGCGCAGGCCGAACAGGAAATGCAGGGTCAACGATCCGTAGAGCAGTCCGTAAGTGTTAAAACATTCAGTTTTACCACGTCAAACTCCCCACTTCAAAAAGTCATCGTCAGAAACGGCAAAAAATTTTGGTTTAGAAAGACTTCTAAGAATGGCAGCTGACGTAAAAAAGAACGTAACTGACAAAATAAATTTTTCCCTGGCTTGAAAACCAGCAATTAAAAAAAAAAAAAAAGAAGAACACTTTTTCGCCCGATCTATAAAAAGTGTCTAAAAAAAACCCATCGGTAAAAAAAATTCAGAGGGGGCCACGGCGCATCGCACAGACGACACGTGATACTCTCGCATCACACGGCTCGCGCCGTCGCGCGAAGGTTGCCGCCATGCCAGCTCATCGGCGCTTTGTCATTTTCCTGCCAATCAGCGGGCGATAAGGCGCACTTAATAGTTGGTGTCCCAGCGAGCCCACCATCATCGACAGAAGCGCGCTGCCGCAGCAATTTCAGCAGCGATCTGTCCTCGATCAACTACTGGCCATACCCGCGCTGTACCGTCGGCGGACATCGTTAAGGTTTAACTTAAATAAAGTAGTGACAGGCGTACTAAAACGTATTAAAAACAAAAGCACCAACAAATATTAATTAATAAAAAAAAGTCCGAATAGTTTGACTCCACATCCAGGAGCATAAAAAAAAAGAAATAAAACTTGGTTAATCATCTAAAGTAAAAGACGAAACAATTCGTCTTTTTGACAAAGACACCAAAATCATTGTCTCTGTCTTTTTCTTTAGATGATTAACTAAGTTTTTTTCTTTTTTTTCTGTTGATACGTATCGGCGGCTCTGTCCATTGCCGCCGTCCCGGCAGTCGCGCAGCAGTCCGGTGACGACGAAATTGAAGAGGTCGTGGTTAAGGGTATTCGCGGCAGTTTGCAGGCGGCCCTCGATATCAAACGTGATTCGACAGGTGTGATGGACGCCATTTCCGCGGAAGATATCGGTAAGTTTCCCGATACCAACCTGGCAGAATCGCTGCAACGCATTACCGGCGTGTCCGTAAACCGCGTCGAAGGTGAGGGTTCCGAAGTAACCTGAACGCACGAGGCGCTGCTCTAGTGGTCGCTATTCATCGAGCGGAAACAGGGCCGCCTGAATGGTTTTGCAGTTGAAGTCGCCTTTCGCGCCGTCCGCCAGGGCCGTATCCGGATAGTAGGACGGCAGACTTTCATCGGCACAGCCGGCGCGAAAACTGGTCAACATGTCCTGCGCGATAGCGGGATCCAGCGGCCCGTGATTGTGCATCGGCAGGTGATACTCGGCGGCTTCCGGGCTGTGGAAGGTCGTGTCGCAAATGCCATCGTTGATGGCAACATAAAGGAAATAGCAATGATTGAAATAATAATCTGTTTTCTTAAATCCATTGTTTCGTCTCCCTTCATTAAATTAAGGTTTCAAATTAATAAGTAAAGCTTCGATATTTTAATTATCCTGTAGCACCTGCCACAGGTGTTTCTCTCTGTGAAAATAATTTATCGAAACTCTTTTTAACCTCACCTATAGCTAATACAATTTACATGCCAAAACGAGCCACCTCGAAATAACACAAACCTGCAGGTGGCAACAAATAAGTAAGAAATGTGCATTTGTTATACATTAACTTCTGACTATTATACTGAACTGCAAATCGAGTATTATGATTCCCGACGGTGGCAACATTTAAGTTAATAATGTGAAATTGTTATACATGAACTTCTGACTACCATACGGAACTGCAAATCGAGTATTATGATTCCCGAAGGTGGCAACATTTAAGTAAATAATGTGAAATTGTTATACATTAACTTCTGACTATCATACGGAACTGCAATAAATGCAGTCGTGTTTAGGCCATGGCCAACCCAGAGGAGGATCGACCCAGACGCTACCGCCGTTGTGCCGAATGAAGAAGACGTCTTCACCACAGCCTTCAGGACAGCGTACAAGAAAGCACCCACTTTCGGGTTTACGACGATGCCCTGCGTAGTCCTGGACAATGGCGTTACTATCTACACATCCACCCCATAGATGTAATGGAACGGGTCTCCCGTCCATGTATCGGAAGATGATTCGGTGACCACAATTGTTGATGCGAGCCCACAACTGGCAGCCGAAGAACGGGCGGCGCAATTGTCACGCCAGGGATTCCATATGGGTGTCGAGGAAGATCTGATGATCGCCGACCCCGATAGCCTCGAACCCGTGCCCAGGGATGGCGAGACCATGGGCGAACTCATGATCCGCTCCAATATGGTCATGCGCGGATATCTCAAGAACCCGCAAGCGACCGAAGACACGCTCCGCGGCGGGTGGATGCATTCGGGCGACCTGGGCGTCTGGCATGAGGAAACGATATCGAGAGTACCTGCGTGATATCCGACGCTCCGGAGTACATGTTCTGGATATCATCAACGAACTACTCGACTTGTCAAAAGTGGAAGCAGGAAAGCTCGATCTGTCTTTTGAAGCGGTCAACCTCAACGAAATGGTTGCAGAAACAGTCGCTCTTCTACAACCTCAAGCAAACTCCAACCGGACAATCATCCGCACGTCTCTTTCGCGGTCAGTTCCCAAAGTGGTTGCCGACCCGCGAAGTGTGCGCCAGATCAGTTGAATAAGGGAAAAGGTGGCAAAAATTCAATGAAAAACGTACCACTTTCACCACATGAGTAGCGGAAAGATAGATTTGGCCCTTCTGGGTCAGTTTTCTTCCAATGTATTGGCTTTCCAGAAGGACACTTGATCGATTCGCTTCTTGGAGTTGCTGCAAAGGAGAAAATAGCCGATAGACTTAGAAAATAATCACACAATAATTTTAAATAACCAATTTCAAGCGCACACAATCCAAGCAATTCGGGGCATAACCAAGCAATATCTCCGAAGGAAGTAAGGTCTAAGGTATGGTAGTTAATTAAAATGTCACTCATAATATGCAAGTAAACATAATTTACTTGTAATCACAATAACTATAGTTGGCCTATTATTACTTATTAAACGCTTTCAATAAACCTTTAAACACTTTTAGTTTAACGCTACAGAATAGCAAAAAATTATAAATAAAAAATAATAAAAATAATCATGATGTAAAATAAAGTAAGGGGGTAAAGGGGGTTTGAATTAAAATCGATTCCGTGATCACACCATCTTCATTCACGTCCATGACATCCCAAGGCAAACCATGGCCCTTTTTATGGGATCCATGACCGGGACGATCAGGACGGTCAGGATTTTCATCCTGGGCTTTAACCACCTGAAGATTGACTACTCCTACCAATGTTGCGACTGCAACTCCTTTGATCCAGTTGTATTTCATAATGTTTTTGTGTTTATTTTTTATCATTGAAGCGGCGGCCATTTTTTCAGTTTCCTAACTGACTCCGTCACCATTTGTCATTAATACAGTTTGCAATCTTAATGGCGTAATAGCTTAATAGCAATCTATAGGCTGTTTGGTACCGTGTGTTTTAGTTTATTTCTTCCTGATTTTTCACACATTTCCCCCTTTTTTTAAGATGTTTCCATTGAAGAATGCTTTTTCTATGGTATCTTTATTGGAAAAAAAATAATGACTCATTCCCCCCTAGGTTTTGAAAAATACATTTTAACCTTTTCCAAGTTTTTGTTGAATTGACGCCACTGAAGGAACGCCGCAAAGATCCCCACGCCGGCGACCGGCCGTGCGGAAGGGTCACCGTTTTGGTCTTCGGCAGCGGCAATCAGACTCAGGACCTGGTCGTCCAACCCGAGCCTCTCGAAGTCGACTCCGGAGGTCAGGGGAGCTGACTCATCTGCGGGGGAAGGTTCGAACACCGTCAAGTCACCGGAGGCGGTGAGCAAAAGGCGTCCCTCAAGTTGTTCGGTCGAAAGCCGACGGTTCGATCGTCGCTGGCGGTGTGGCGTGTGTATTGTAGTATTTTTCCAGTTTTCCCAGTATTACAAAAACTGTCATTTCGATTTATGGAGGCTGTTCATAAGGTAACTTGCTTATTTTGTTCGTTTTTTGTACATTTCAGAAATTGTAACGAAAATACTTATCCTTATCCTACTTTTACCTCGAGCAGAAAAACGTGCTTCAGTTAATCGTCAATTAAACCACATTTTCTACAATTGGTTTGTAGAGTCAATAATACAAAACGTCCAATGGGATTATAGTAAAGTGACAAAAATACCGCCAATCTGCCTGGCTCTCAGGCAAATTGGCGGTAAAAATAATCCAGGTTCAAACCAAAAAGCAGAAGGCTTGTTCTGAATGATGACCGCGATTCAAAATACACACGAAATTCGTTCCTTTCTCGATCAGTATGGAGGGTTGCATTTTTGTCGATTAGAGAAAAAGGCGCTGGACTATCGCAACATTTCCATCGATACACGCACTTTAAAGCCGGGCGAACTTTACATTTCGATCCGTGGAGAAAATCATAGCCTATTTTTAAAAAGTTAATGATGAAAATAGGATAGTTGAATTTGTACATCGGATAAAAACAGAGTTTAAGGCAAAACAAAAGTTTGTCTTATGATTCATTTCAAAATATAACACCCAGTTTCAAATGTATATAAATATTTACTAATGTGGATGTATAAGCCTATTCTGTAGGTCAGTGGCTTAATTCATTTACCTATTGAGCAGGAGATATCCCTTTTTTGAAGCTCCGAGTTTCATGCTTACGCGATTATTAGACGCATTGGGCGATGGCGATTCGGCCATGGTACCCGCTGCCGAGACATCGTCGGCAGGAGCGGGAACCATCCTCGTCACCACAATCGCTGCAGCGTCGTCGCAGCAACCGTTGGGAAAGGACCGCGCGGACGCCGCTGCGAATGGCATAAAACGGAACGCCCAACTGAACCAGACGTCTCAACGAAGCGGCGACGTCGGTCGCGTGCAATGACGAAAAAATCAGATGTCCAGTCAGCGACGCCTGCATGGCGGCTTCGGCCAGATTTCCGTCAACCTTTAAGTTATAGCCTAGGCGGTTTGGTTTTTGGTCTTAGTCTCTTTTGGATCATGGGCCCCTTGGAAGCCATAGCGGTTATCGCCGTCTCTATACTCGGCCTGACGTATACCTGGCTGCTTTATCAGCAAAAGGTGAGATTGTCTCAAACTACGCTGACCGTAAATAAAGACGGAGCGATATTGGAAGCGCCTAAAACGGGGCGCATAGCGATCAATAAAACAGACGTGGAACAAATAATATTAAAGCTGATCCCGGATCTCTCACTCTAAAGAGATTATGTGAAACCCGGTGGTCTTGCAGGGTTGACGCCGTTCGTGCAGTTAGAGATAGATATCCCCACATTATGAAGATTCTAACTTGCTTAGCCTTGACATCGACAACGAAAAAGGAGAGAGATGACGCAAAACTTTTAAAAGAAAAAATGGATAGCTATGAGTTTATTTTGTTCATTGTGATATGGGAAAGAATCCTCCGTGCAATTAATTCTGCATCCAGGGAGCTAAAAATAAGGAAGATTATTTGAAGAATTATCTGCTGAATTGTCAGATTAAAAAAATAATTTCTAAGATCTTAAATCTAAGCATAATAGGTAAATTATATATATTATTATAGTAAATAAATTTATATATTTTTTTAATTTAATTTATAAAAATAGATTACTATTAGATAAAGAAGATGATTAATAAGGAAGTAAAAAGAAAATTTATTAACTTAAATGCAAAGTTGATGAATTAGAATTTTAATTAAGAAGAAGTTAACTGTCTCCACCTCTGACCCTCGTTTCATATTGCCAGCTACCACCACGTGTGCAAGACGCTGAGTCCGTCCGATCAGGAGAAGCAGGTGATCATCAACGCAGCCTTCACATTCTGGGTCAACTCGCCGCAGTCGTTCATCATGGTGTTGGATAAGGTGCCGCGTCTCCCGACCTGCCGACTTGCCGACCTGCAAGGCTAGATCTCACTCCATCCGCCATGCCCGGTTGCAGATGATGGCCTTCCAGATTGTGAATCCGGCCAATAGCTGATATTGGAATTTACGCGCTCACGTGTTGCAAACGTTCCATTACCAAAGCTGTTCTGATCATCGTAGCGCTTGGGGAAATACATGAAGCTGAAATCAACTTTGTCCAGGTTATTCAACGTTACCGTTGTGCTGACAACGGGTATCGCATTATTGGTACGATCCCCATCGAGATTCTCTTCATAGCGCAAGAAAGGGCTGACTCGAATATCACGCACACGTGTCAGACCGGTTTTCACCCATGAAAAACGATACACACGCCGACAAGGATCTGTAGTCAATGTAAGGAAGCATCCTATTGTGGAAAAGATTGTCAAAAGTCTTCTTGGAAGAAGTCTCACAAAGTTATCTGCAACTATGTCAAAGAGAATCCTCAGTCAGTTTTCATTGAGGTATTGGTTGGTGAAGGTACTCCTTTGGCAAATGAACAAATAAATCATGTTTTCAAAAACAAATCTGACGGACTTGATTTCGTCTCTGACCAGTTTGATGGAAACGTCCATCGTGCACTAGCCTGATGCTGATGCCGGGACATTTGGTAATATAACATACAGCATTAGCATTTCATCGAGTGCCTCTCCTTTGTAAGCATTTCATTTTTAATTAGTTAGTTATGATAATTATTACAGCTATTTGCTTGATTATGTGGCTAAACGTTGATTAATGCGTAATGTATAATGAATAAGTCATAAATCATAAAACTAACATTATTATGAAAAATTGCTCTTACAAATGAATATGCTACGGGATGATTTTTCTACTAAATGCTGAAGAAAATAGTCGTTTCCCACAAAGTTACAGCAACTTTGACTACGGTAAAGTTCTTCCATTTTTTATTTTTAGCCAGAAATCGATTCAATGTGAGTTTCAGCTTCTTGAATTTTATGTTTGATTAACTCGTTTTACTCCTAAATCATCAATCAATTACGCCCAGCTCTTAGATATGCCTGTTCAAAGAGCCAATTACAACCTCTGCACTGCTGAGTTTTTCTTAGTTTTCGTTTTTTTGACCCCAAAGGAATTAAACTGTGGCGGGCTGGTGAACGGGGACGGCTACCTGCCCTCCAACGCGATCTCGAACACCGTGCGCAATGCCATGCTGGAACGCGGTCTGGTCACGACCGAGCGACTCAGGGCGCGGGGTGTGCTGTGACGGCTCATCCTCGCTTCCCCACGTCCAACACGGGCGGCAACCGAACCAAGCGCGCACTAGGCGCCCAGCAGATGCTGGAATGGGCCTTTCGCATCGAGAAGGCCCGGCTGGCACTGCCCGAACCACCCGACACCGGGCACTAAATGAACGGGGCAATTTTCCAGGAAGACTTTCACTTGAAACTGTCTTATCGTGTTTATTTGCCCTGTTTAGCTAGATGTCTCACTAGAAGATAAAAAGTTGTCTGTGCCTTTCTTTTGCAGGCTTCATGACCGAAGGAGATGTTATCAGTTCGGTTCTCTTTTAAACGGCGTGGTAAGAGAAAGACCGATTAACTCAGGATCATGTGGCAGCTCTGGGTCAAAACAGGGCAAATGGTTTGTATTGCGTTTGAAGGATGATCCTGATTCGAAAGCTATTTACCCTTTACCCTTAGCTTTATTGCCTTGATGTTTATGTGGTGAATTTGAAAACTTTTATAAGGTATCACCTGTCCTTTTCATCATGTGCGTGTGCCGTGTGAGATCAAAGAGAGGAGACACACAATGATAAGCCGACTGATCATTTTTACTGTTGTTTTACTTGCAGCCACCCCTGCTTGGGGCGAAGATGAACTTAATTTGAAAGTTTGGGTTGACGAGGCTAAGTCGGATTCGATTCATTTACAAATTTCCAGTGTAGTCATCGTAGAGTTACTAGTCGTGCTCATAGGTGTTAGCTCTCCGTTCCAGTTTGTTTTATTAACGGGTAATTGTTGACACCAAAAGGACATCCGATCTCAAGAAGTATAAATTTTAATAAATAAGCAAGAGCATCTGTCATGGTCCCTGAAAGAGGAAAGTACAAGGCCTAAAATGATAGGATCTTCTGCTTTTAAAAAAACACTGAAGCATTGAGAAGGTTCCTATCCTTGTAAAAGTCTGTTGCGTCATTTGCGTTTTATTATATGTACAACATCTATAACTCCTGTCTATCCCAAAGAGCTACCCCCTACTTCAGCATCAGTGAAACTCCACAGTTTCCAAACATATCTTAAAATATAAGATTGGACTGGGCTTCTGAGCCCTGTCCTTGATCCTGAGAATTGGAGACAGAGACTCCAGAATGGCATTAAATTAACATGGACGACACTTTTCTGCAGTAGCAGTCAAACTTTTTATGGCACTTGGTATTAAGGCGACGGAGGAGTTCCGCAACCCCGGACGCGGCATCCCCTGGAGCATGGGGATCGCCATGGTCGGGGTGATCCTCCTGTACCTGGGCATCAACTACGCCTATCTGCGTCTGCTCGGCATCGAGGGTGTCCGTTCGACCTCCACGGTCGGAGCCTCCGCCATGGAAGTGATCTTCGGATCGGGGGGCGCGACGCTGGTCGCGTTCGCCGTGGTGGTGTCGGTGATGGGGAGCATGTCGGTGTCGATCATGGCGGCCTCGGGAAAGCGAGATAAACGAATAGAAATGTCCGAAGTCATTTTGGAAATGAGTTGTTCATCATAATTCTCCAGTCATAGATAGAGTTTAAATATCACATATTTCTTAATTATTCTGAAGTAGTTCTACAAATTTCTTAAATTTTATGAGTGCCACGATCTAGGTATCTTATAAACTGATTTCTCATAAAGAAACAATGTGTACAGTGAGTATATGCAAGAAATGAATTGTAATTGAATTTCTTTCTTTTTTCAGGGTGACGCCGGCGAGTGTCGCGTAGGGGACGAGGATGCTCGCGAGCATCGCGAGGTAGTGGTCGATCACGTCCGCGAGCGGCCGACGGTAGTGGGTGAGCCGGTACTCGCTGAGCCAGAAGCGGGCCGTGAGGGCCAGCTGCATGAGCACACGCGCGAGCTGGGTTTCGTCGAGCCGGAGCTGACCTCCGGCGACGAGGTGCTCCATCTGGCGGCGGATGGTGGCACGGCGCGCACGTTCGGAGCCGCGGTAGCGAGCGCGAAGCGACTCCAAAATTTGTAGGATATGTTATCTCTTATTACCTCTTGTTAAAAAATCATTGAGCTTTTGCATTTTGGTTTTTTGAAATGAGACGTTTGTTTGTTTACAAGCATCTAAGTTTATAACTCCCTTATCTACCCACGTCAAAATTTTTCGTAATCAGTGCTGAATATTTGACCGTTTTTACCAGTATTCCATGTTCTTAGCTTCTCAAATAAATAAGAAATCATAAGCTTGATGAAAAACAAGGATCAATTATGTACGAGTGTTTTTAATGAAAATACCTAAAAATAAGAATTTTCAAAATCTAAAGGGGACACAAATCTAGAGGGCCAAACATCCAAGCCACCCTGTCCCCCAATTGGCACCACTGAGAAACTCATTTATGAAAATATCCGTTTTATTTATCACAAGTAAGTCTACCAAATACTTTGGTATAATTTATAAAAAACATTTCGCTTAAATTTATATTTAGCCAATTTTTAATTTGAAATTCTGTAACTGTCCGTATAAATTATGGACAACATGGCACACGATGGCCGCCGTCATACTCGGATCCCTTTCTACCACGCATGCCTGCATTGAATACTTCCGCACCTTGAGCCGTACCGTTATCGGTCATGAAGATGAAAATCGTGTTGTCCCATCGATTGGTCTGCTGAAGATGATCGACCAACTTGCCAACGTTTTCATCGATGTTGGCAATCATGCCGAAGAAGCGGTCCGTGGGATCGCCCGCTTGCTCGTATCTTCGGCGGTATTCCTCGGCGACAAGGTAAGGAAGTGCCGTTTCTCGTTGCATATCATTGGTAAGCAATTTCTGTAAAAGAGTTTTGGCCGACGCTGGTTTCCTCTTGTTGCTGTTTCGTGGCTCCCGCTTGCCGCTACGGTTTCCATTGATGACATGGTCGTGACGAAAGGCGCACCGGTCACCATTTCGACAAGTCCCATTCCTCACAAAGTACCGACAAAGGGGTCTCGTAGACTTGTCCTGCACGTCGTTTTCTGGGACCGCTGTTGTCGTCATATGTGGTCTCGATAGATGATTTTGGTTAAAAAAAGAAAAAACAAGCACTATAAGAAACTCTTGGCTTAGAGTGATTAATTAAAAAAAAAAAAAAATTCGTAAAAAAGTTTTTCAAAGTAAAGTAAAGAACTCCATGAAACCGATAATGAGCAAAACAATAGCCAAATAATATACCAGGCGTGAAACTACCACAAATCAGCGTCAATAAATAGATAAAACCAAAAACAAACAAAAATTACAATAAATAAGAGACAAAATAAAAACAAGCAGAAACGAAGCAGCGGACCTCCACACCGACGTTGTGCATGGTGCGTTTGGCCGCGTCCGAGCGGTAGACCTCCTGGGGAAACGTGCAGAAGCCGCAGCCCTTGACCTGCGGGTTGCAGAACGGGTGGGGCAGGACGCCCACGATCAACTTGCGGGCGGGATCGACCGAGAGTCCGGCTTCGACTTCGCCGAGGCCCTCGTCGCCGCCGTCCACCGCGCGGGTCAGGAGCGGTTGCGGGGGGTAGCCGTGGAGGAGGCGATGCCAGCGCGACGGGCCGCCGACCAGCACGAACTGGGTGCCGTCATAGATCGCCTCATAGACCCGGCCGCTGCTGATGTCGGCGGCGATCAGCGCCCGCAGGGTGCCATCGACCAGCCGCTTGATCGCCTTCGCGCCCAGGCTGTTGACGTTCAGCGTCGCCGCGCCGGTGTTGCTGCTGGACGCCTTGAAGATGAACCGCTGATACGTGGCATAGGCCGTCGGTGCCGGGGCCAGCGTCAGGGTCAGCGCGTTCGCCGTACCCATAAATAATAAATTATCAAGACTCTAAAGAATAAATATCAGAATATTTCAATTAAACAGGTAATCCACGGCCGTTTGTTGTTTCATTTTTTTAGTCGTTTTTCGTATGCTTCTTTGAAAACCTGCATGCATACAGTTTTTTTCTTTTTTTGTGTATGGTTACCACTGCAGTTATTGTAACTAATGACGCTAAGGGTATTAAGGTGAAAACGTCAGGGAAAATTTAGGAGGAGTTTCAATTAAATGAAAAATTGTATGCGTATATATTATCATCGTCCTCAAGATAGCGAATAGGAAACATCAAAGTAATATCTAACTTAGGATTGTGCATTCTCAATGACTGTTTATGGTAATGATGAACTAATGATTGGAAATCAGGGTAGATATTATACGGCTCAGCAAATCCATATCCATGTGGCCCTTTCTCAATTGAAATATGCTTGATTGACTGATCATGACTAAGATAAATAAAAATCAATATCAATTCAATTCAATTGTGTCCCGTATATAATCGTATAAATCAACAGGCACAGTCACTTGCAGACTATGTTGAGGCCGGAGGCAGCCTGTTGATTGCGCCTGGAGATCGGGTTGAGCCGGAACTTTTTAACCGACAATTCGCTGCCATAACACCTGCTGAATTGCAGGGGCAGGACATCCTGGGGCGCAATGACTATCTCGTCATTGCTGATTATGACCGGCGCCATCCGATTTTGCGCCCGCTGCAGGGAGATTGGTCGGCTCGATTCCAGGGCCATTGGTCCCTTAGTCCGGTGGCGTCAAATGCACTTTTTCAAAAATCAGCCGTTATTTGGAGTTTTTTTCATAAATGATCTTCTTCAATATTCGACAATCAAGTTTTTTTCAGCATCGCATTTTATGGAACAAATATCTTGCTGTTAGGCAAATTTTGTTATTAGATTTCGTCTGCTCTGTCCAAAACGTGTTTACACACAAGTATCAAGGCTTTTCGACGTACATTTTTTGTCCTTGTAAAAGGATTTAGATTCCTAGGGATTCAACCATTTTTGTTAACAAGTCAGTTGGGCTTTTCAATTCTAGCTTCTACATAAAGTTGGAATTTTTGTTGGTTTAAGTTAAGATAACAGAAGGATTGCTAAAAAAAACTGGCGTGAAAAAATAAACTGTGATTGTAAAACAACTAAATGTTATTAGGTAAATTTCAATTTGAAACAGGAGAATTTACATGTTAGAAATTAACAAAAAAAAAATGACAAAATGAATGAAAAATAAACGACAGTTGAAATAACAAAAAGTAATAGATTAATTTTGATGGAGGTCCCCTTGCTTAACTACCTAAAAATTGTTACGAAGTACGGCTCAACAACGAATACTGCCGCCTAATTTCTTGCACACACGTTTGTTATCAACTTTTCATACTTCATATTTTTCATGTAACTTCTAATGAACTTCAATTACTCCATATCTGAGGATATAGAAATGAGGGATATGTAATTTTTTCCGGTGGACGGTAAACATCCTTAAATAACAAAATTTTATTCGTTGGAATACGTTGTATGTCACTCTGTTTTACAACATAGTGCAACCGCTTACACAGCTTGCGGGCACCATGTTTGCACACAAGTCCTATGTAGAAGAATTCGGCATGCTGCGGGGAGACGATGACGCCAAAAACCATCGGTTCGTGAGCACCATCGCGCTGGAACGCCGCGTGCCATTTCAGCCATGGATGACCGAATTTGTGCCGAATAATTGTATAACGTTTCGTGCATCCGATATGCGAAGCTATGAAGATGCGGTCAACATGGGGGCAGGCATTGGCTTTTTGCCAGGCATCGTAACCTGCTTTGTTAAAATTGGTATGGGTGTTAGCTGGGATAAAACGGATATGACAGTGCAGCAAATGGTGGACGAGGGTACCCGTCGTGCTTATCTGGACCCGTCTAACCCATTACGTGCTTCAATCGTTTCTGACCCTGCCGGCGCTCGTAAAAACACCAAAGATAATACTCCAGCTGTAGTTCACCTGGACATGGTGGAAGGCGATAAAATTGAAGTAATGATTGCGGCCAAAGGTGGCGGCTCTGAAAACTGATACTGGCCCTTTTTTCTTTACTTGAATTTTATTAAACCTTTTTATCTACAATTGGGTCTTAAATTGTAAGAGGTATTAACTGTAGACTGCCGATAAATTTCTTCTAGAATAAAGGCCCTAGATATTAAATGCCCTTGGGCCTGAAGTGCTTTTGCGAAATAGCACAAGCAACCAATATTTTGGAACTACATCTACCTCCTCTGTGGTTAACTTGAAGGAACAGCTTTGTCATACATGAAGTACCTGTTTTTCGAACTTAAGATAGCCCTTCCACTTTACTCTGCATCCACCACATTGCTGCAAGATAACCCTCCACATTACTGAACATCCCCAAAATTACTGCAAGATAGCCATTCCACATTGCTGATGATAGCCCTTTATATTACTTCAAGATAACCTTCCACACAACTCCGCTTCCTCCTCATTAGCTACTGATGATTGCCCTCCACATTACATCAATATAGCCCCCAATTTTCACATTAATGTGCACTCTCCACCCTCCACATTACTGAAAGCAGCGTCAGCGACTGAATGGCGGTGGTGGATTGGTTCCTTCGCGCACACGGCTGGTCGGCCGTGGGGCGATCGAAGGTCGCGAAAAACGGGTAACGCAAATTACGCCGGGCGAAGATGTAGATGCTGCGACGGTGATGGTCGTCCACCGAGGGCGTCACTTTCCACTGTCCCGACTTGAGCGTTTTGATCATCTCCGCGGGTAACGTCGGCCGAACCCCAGGGCCACCCATTTCGTGATTCAGTGAACCGCTGACCGTACTTCCCGTGCGCCCGTTGACATGGCCGGAATACCGACCCGCTTCCGGTGGATCCGTAAACCCGTAGACCTCTGCAAATCCCGGATCGGTACGATCTAGACGCTTACCATTGATTCGGACCCGTCGATCATCGCCGATCGACACCGTTTCGCCGCCCAGACCGACCAAGCGTTTGACGAAATATTTCTCTCTGCCGATACGACCTTCCAAACCAGCAGCCTCAAAAACCACGGATTCACCACGTCGAGCCGGTCGGAAAAAATTCAAATTGCCTAATTAATTAAATCAATTGAAGAACCAAAGCCGATTTTGCTACGTGGGAGATATCAAAGTTATTCCAGCTCCTGCCTCAATAGATAAATGCCTCACCTCCATTTAAATTACTAAAGGAATTAATTGTAAAGAAAGATAAAATCTATTAAATTTGATCTGTATTGTATCTCAGCCACAATATAAGGATTTTTTTTTCATTTTTCAATCATGGATAAATATTAATTGTTAATTAAAATTGATTGTTAGTGATGATGAAGATCACCAGAAACAGCACGATGATGCCGACCACACCGGCACCGGCAGGCGCCTGATCGAGCTGCTGGTTGAACTGCGCCAGTTCGGCCGGCGTCAGGCTGGCGATACGCGACTCGACCTGCTCGCGATCGACGCCCATGGCGACCAGTTTGTCCTTGACCTGCTTATCATCGAGCATGGCCATCAGCTGTTGCTGGTCGACCTGGTGCTGCTGCTCGGCGATCACCTCCTGAGTGCCGATCATCGCGAGAGAAGTATCAGCAATCGCAGAATCTTCAGATGGAGGCTGTGGACTGGCCAGGCCTTCTTTTCCCGGATCAGGTGATCTTTCACGGTCTTTTTTCCTTGAGTTTTTCTTCCTCGATTTCTGTTTCTTTTTCAAAGTATTTGAAGATATTTTGCTGAGATCATTTTCAGAATTCGCTGGAGATGGTGCCGGGGACATTTTCCGGATGATTTTCTTGATCTGTTGCGTTAAGTAGTCTTGTCGTGAGCCTGTGTATATTAATACACCCCATCCATGATCGATAACAATGGCGTTCCCTCGTAAATTGAGAGCGTCCGCAAGGACAACTGTTCCATCAGCTGCTGCCAAGACGGGTGTTCCCGGTGCGCCTGCGAAATCTACACCTCTGTGAAAGCGGTCAAATGCGCTCCCGTTGTAAGATCGAAGTGTACCAAATACACCATTCATCGTAGCCGCAGCAGGCAGACTAAGGGAATTTCCCCAACTTTTGATAGGATTGAAGCCACTTGTTGTACGCGCCATTTAACCTCACTAATCTATCCTTGCTTGACCTTTGTTTAATTTCTCAGATATTTTCCAACTCTTTTCAAAACATTAAATTGCTGTAATGGTAGACGATGGAAAGGACATTCGGATAGAGGTTTTGGCAAAGATTGTAGCTTCTGCTAGTGCAAATATAGTGTTATTGGGCAACAAAATGCTATTTTGCGAAGAAATTCAAATTTGAGTAATTAAAGATTTCTATACGTAAAATCTGTGTAACAGGGAAATAAAAATAACATGATAGAAGAAGTGGAGTAACAATAAAAAAAATTAGGTACTGTAATTAAACAGTGCCCACTACATGATACCCAATTAGGTACTGTAATTAAACAGTACCCACTACATGATACCCAATTAGGTACTGTAATTAAACAGTACCCACTACATGATAGAAGAAGTTGAGTAACAATAAAAAAAAGAGCTTTCAGAACATAAACTTTTCAAAGATAAAAACTTCAAAACAAACTTTCTTTATGAAAAAAATAAACTAATTGCGTTTGTGTTCATGAACATCACCCGGTCCTTTTCTGGTTTTCCAATCGGGAACTCCTTACCTCCAATGAAATTTACGATGTAATTGCCGTTAAAAGCAGTAGATCGTTCGAGTCCATCATGGGCAGTGTACAGAGATTCATAAATGTCTCCTTTACCTAGATTGCGAAACTATGAAAAGACCATATGGGAGCATCAAATTTGATAGTAGATGTTTACTACTGTAGTATGTTTTGGTTGGTCATCAAGTCGAGCGGCCAGACTGTTTGTAGGTCGTGCCGATCTCACGGAACGAAAGCTGGTTTTTGAGGATGTCACCCTTTTTGGTGTAGAGTTTTGCCAAGTCCGGGCAGACTGAATCATGCTTGCGCAGCAGTCGCTCCTGAATCACCTCATCGACGTTGGCACTAGAGAGTGACAGCCGTGTACTGAATCTACCGGTAATCTTTGAAAAGTCGTTTTGCTTGCCAGCCGATAGCTCGCCGAGAACTGAATCGACATCCGCTTGCGACGTTACGACCAAAAGCCCGGCGCAAAGCCGGGCTTTTTCATTTATCGGGCATGATGCAGAAAGGCCTACCGCAGCGCCCCACGGCGTAGCAGCCATTCCGCAAGGATCAAATTGGGCACCCAGCAGGCCCATGCAACCAATTCATAAGCCGCCTCTGCACCGATCGTGAGCACTCCGATTGGCATAAAGATTCGGAGCGTCACAGCCGCCAGAGACAGCGCTGCGGAACGGATCATCCAGCGCCTGTGCGCCGCGATCTTTTTTTGCAGCTTTTATTTCATTTTATTTTTGTCTATATTGTCGTTACTTTCAGCGTCCTTTTTGTTTGCTCATAATTAAAAGCCATTGGGTTTTCGTCGCCCCACGTTTACTGTATAAATAACAAAAAAATAGGATGGAAAAAAAGTACAAAAGAAGTGCTATTCAGCTGGTTTGGTAAGTGTGATAAGCTGAGAATTAAGATGAGAACGTGTTCAAAGGGGCTGCTTCTGAAGTTTGTTGTATAGGGACAGTTTTAAAAGAAACACAGAACGCCGACGTGGGCTAACATTTTTGCGTGAGCGATCGAGCCGGTGATGTCCTGTCGATACAGGCGCTGATCGAAGGATACGGATGCCGTGAATACCTCAACAAATGTATCGGTGGCTTCGGTAAATCGGCCACCCCACAGCTTGTCTGCTGGGTTGTCGTTTTGATTACCCGGGGGTTGCGAGTTGGAATTGCTGCTGGTCATGGTGGCCTGTGAGTACTAGCGGATCTGAAAACGTCGGCCAGTATAGCAACGCCGACGAACTCGGGTGCGAGGTACTCCCGGCTCGCGGTCTGCGAGTGGAAGCTCTCCAGGAGCCGGAGCTTCTCGTCCAGGTACTGGTCGATCCGCACGAACCGCGTGGGGCGGAAGTCGATCGTCGACGAGGGGCTCTGGTAGCAGGCGACCGTGCCGACGCGCCGGGTGGCCACGATCGTGGCCTCACTCACGGCCCGGTGATCCTGGTGTCTGTCGTGACCCGAATGCGTGTAGACGATGGTGGGGCGGATCTCCTGCGGTTTTTGCGTCGACATGACTAACTCTGTGATGGGCTGTCGCCATGGTCTGTTGACGCTTACCACAACCAAGTATCCCTAGATATTAGTAAGTGCTCGTGCCATCTTTTCCATTTATGTGCTCAATGTGCCGGTGAAAAGCTGCCTAAGGGACTTGAGGATTTTATTGAACTGTAACTTCAAATTTTAGGCACTGTGCCGAACAAATACATACATACCCCAATTTCAAATATTCACCTAAGTTCCCGCAAGGAAGTTTACTTGTTTGGGGGAGTTTACTATCTCGAGATTTATGTCGGATGGATACCTGGTAGGGTGGGGGGGCTGCTATCGATATTTTTGTCTCTTAATAAGGGTACTATAACACATGATTTCCAATCCAATGAGCCCCCTCTGGGGTTTATGCAACCATGCTTTCTATAAAAATCTTATAAAACCTTGGGGCATAACCTACAACCCTTGCGTTGAGGACTGTGAGGGGTGGTCTTCCTGAAGGACATAATTTCCAGACCTTTCAACAAATTTCAAAATATACCAAATTGTTATAACCATTAGACTTTATTTGAAATTTTGCACAGATTTGGACCTTGGCTCTAAGTAGGACATGGCCAAAAATTATTACTTTGAGAAGATTTGATAAGTTCTTTTTAATATTTTTCAGGGCTCTTAAAGAACACTAATGAGCATGCAAATGCAAGCACAATCCAGAAGCCATAGTGGCTATGACAGTGGACGTCAAGAGCAAACAATGATGTGGGCACAGAGCCCTTATATTAGTCCGGCAATGGAGTGGATACTTAAAAGAGTATGACCCGTTTTTTAAACCGATTATTGATTTGTTTTCCAGTGCCACCCACCCTTTAACTGATATTGCGGCTCAAATCAGAGACCATCATGATCGCCATTTTGAAGGGGGCGATCATCCAGACTGGTACATCCAATCACGTGCTTTAAATGTGAAACAGTCCAAACAGGGGCAGATTTTAGAGCTGTCTACCGGTGATATTTATCTGATCGGTGGGCATGTGCGCCTTGGCCTGCATACCGTCGTACAAGAGCTCTCGCTCTCGGTTCGGCAAGGGACCGAGCATCATCTCACCGAGCTGCGCGGTGCGCTGCAACGCGCGATCGAACACCAGGACTCGGTCACCAGCGGTCTCGCGGAGACCTTCGAGCACATGGTCGAGAACGCGCAGACACAGGAGCGTGTCGCGCGCACGCTGATCGAAAGCGCCAACTCCGTCGAGGAGGCGGCGCGGGCGATGCGCGGGACGGCGGGCGAGATGCAGCCGGTGCGCTAGTGAATACTCCTTTGTAATTATTTTGGTTCTGCAGCCTTGAATTGCAATGAATGCATGTAATTTTAGAGTTCCACTGATTAATTTACTACAGTTCAGCCTGTCCTTGATGGTTGCTTCAGTTCTTGCAATATCATCTACGCTTGCATAGACAAAAGAAATTCCTTTAATGTTTTGTTTTGCCCAATTAAATAAGTCTGTGGGTTTTTGAATTTGGTCCTTGTAGGGCCTTTGAAGACTAGCACGTGCTGCTAACCAGCCCAGATTGAACGCGCCATGCGCGGTAGAGTTGATGCACATGTGCGTCATGAATCCGGCCAGCACCAGGCTGTTGACGCCCAAGGCTTTCAGTGTGGCATCCAGCTCGGTATGGATGAAGGCATTGGGGTAGTGCTTGGTGATGACGGTTTCACCCGCGACAGGCGCGACCTCATCCGAAATAGCGCCGATACGCGCAGTGATGTCATAGGGGGTGCCCACACCGCCATCATGTTGGATATGGATGACCGGTACGCTGGAATTTTGATATATTTTGATCGTCGTTGGATCTCTCGTCAATGGCCTGACTGGGCGGATAATTTGTCTATCCAATGGAAGGTATTATTTCCGATTTATCTTTCATGCTTCGTTTGGGCAGAGTTATTTCATAAAAAACGCTTACTATTCCATTGCGATAATATGTCCGTGGTAGACATCTGGAACTCTCAGATATCTCGCTGCCCCCATATCATGAGCTTATTACGTAAACTATTCTTCATAACAGCTAAATTCAACTGAGTAGGATATTATGACATGGGTAGTACATTATGACAAGAGTAGTTATCACGACATGAGTAGGATATTATGACATGAGTAGGACATAATGACAAGAGTAGTTATCACGACATGAGTAGGATATTATGACGTGAGTAGGACATTATGATAAGTGTAGTAATCACGACATGAGTGGTATATCTATACAAAAGTAGGATACTATCACTTGAGTAGCATATATTGACTTGACCAACTATCTTCTTGTGTACACGGTATTATGAGGACCAAAAGGACTAGACCAAAAGTCCGGATGCTTATTGAAAAAAGTGTATGTCGTGCCGTTTGTGTTGTGTACCTTTGTTAATCTAATTACTTGCAGTATCCTATCGTAAGAATCATAACAACGAAAGATCTATGTTACGAAAGTTAATATTCTTATGTATTCTATTTTAGCATTATAGTCACATTTGCATAGCTATGTTATTTCATCTATTTTTTTATACTGTATCTATCTTATATCGTAAGAATCGTAAGAATCGTCTTGTTAACAACACATGCTGGGATGATAACTCTGTTGTTCCGGCCAAGATACCCCCAGCACCACCTGACAAACTGTCGATATGCAATGTGACGACTTCTCCTAAAAAAAATTATATCAGGTTACATTTTGTTACTGATGGCAACTTTCAGTGCATGAAAATATTACTATTTAAAACCTAATGAATTGGCACCTACTCTGGGGAATCCTCCATTTCCTCTCTGTAATGCTGCCGATAGGAGTAGTATGCTGTTCTAAGGACCCGGGCACCGCGCGGCCCTCACCCTCGGCGCCCAGTTCGGCATGGACGTGCCACCTCCTCCCCCATCCGGGCTGCCGGCGGAGTCCGATCCCTTCGCGGACTGGGGCGACATGGACGACGACTTGTCGGACGACGGCGAAGCCTCGGCCGAGGACGACGCCGGGACGGATGCGGTCGCCGAAGACAAGAGCGAAGACGGCGGCAAAGAGGATGCCGAGCGCGACGCCGAGGACGAAGGCGCTGAAGACGGCGACGCCGACTCAGAACGTCAGAACAATTATTCCCTAGAAACTGGATCAAGTGACAAGTGAGCCGTGGTGAAGGATACTAATTTTTACATAGGGGGTCCTATAGCAAAAGGATAGGCATTGGCACAGTGATAGAGGAGTTCTTTATACATCGATTTCCCTCCCATACATATCCGACCATTTCCCCTATTTTAGTTGTTATTTAGATGCAACTGCATATTCAGGCTGATAATAATTGAAACTATTTATTTTTAATTTTTGAATTAATAACGGGAGGCTTAAGACCGCAAGCTCCTAACATTAAAAACAAAACTAGTACAAAACTTATTTGGAAATATCTAGACATCGTATCATCCTCCGTTTATGGAATTTATCCTATCAATCTATTTTAAAATAAAATGAATAGAAAATCTATATGGCCTATTTTGTATTGTTTACTCTAACAAAAAAGCTAATATTTAACAATATACTTATTTTAGGCTCAAATTCATATAGCAGTTCTTAAGAACTTATGTGATAATCCCTATAACTGGTAGGATCAGAACAAGATACTCGGGTATATAGGAGTGTTGTTATTGATGTTAAAAGTAATTATCATTATCTGGTAGTATTTAGAGTTAATCTAAAGCTGAAATTGAGGAGGGATAACCACCTAGCCAGAAGCTATGAAGTTGATAGACTCCAGGGTGACAATTTGAGAGGAACCTCCGGAACAGTTGAATAAGAAACAAGAGAGTCTAAAATTTGGCAATGTGGGAGATGGATGGAATAATTTTAGGAAAATATCGCTCACCGCGCTCGAGATCGAGATGTACGTGCGCGACCAGTTCCGGACCCAGCAGCGCATCGCGGCGAGCGATCCGGCGAGCCGCACGATTCCGTATTGGGAGAGCTTCGATCCGGTTCCGCCCGCGTCGGGCGAGCCCGATGAGCGTGCGGCGAAGCTCGACCGGATGCTCGGCACGCTCCGCCGCATCGCACCGAACTACGACGCCATCCATCCGATGACCGCCGATGCCGTCGAGGAGTGCGTGGCGCTCTTCATGTTATTGATATTGAATTTCATTTTGAATTGACTTTGAATTGTTATTGCCCCCCCTCCCCTTCTGACATTTCTGTCCGACTTGGGAACACTTAATGAAAATGCATATAAACAAATTTCTGATGTGTTTTAATTTTCGTTTTTTTTTGTATACCCCCCCCCAACAATAATCCTGGATGTGGCCCTGCTCCTAGCACTCAAGAGTTTAAGATGAATGTGACTGTGATAAGATGACTAACTTCAGGGACTAATTTGAATTGTACACCGGGCGGTTTCGGTTCCGGTAGATGCGACAAGTGGAATCTCTGGATTTGTTTTCCCAGGCGACTGGATTGACGTTGTGATGACGATGCGCATGCGCGACGCCCGCGAAGACACTCAACAACAACGTTACTTTGCTCAAACGGTTCTTGAAAAGGTTCGGGTGCTAGCGATCGACCAGACCGTGGAATAAGCTGATGTCGAGATAGAGTTAGCGAAGACAACGACCCTTGAAGTTTCCCCAAAAGAGGCGGAGCGGATCGACCCCTGCTGCTCACCCAACCCTACGGCCGCGGTCGCACCTTTGTGCTGGCCACCGGAGGTACCTGGCGCTGGCAGATGAGTTTGCCGGTGGCCGACTCGCGCCATGAGACGTTTTGGCGTCAGTTGGTGCGGGCGCTGGCCAGCGAGGCCCACGACCCCTTCGAAGTGGAGGTGACACCCAGTGGTGCCGGCGTGGAGCTGCGCGCCCGACTCGTCGACGAAGACTACACGCCGGTCGCAGGTGGGCAGGTCGAATCGTATCTTATTTGTAACAAAAGATGCAAGTGAAAGTCAGATTCCACGTTAAATGTGAGCTATTAAGAGTTCGTGCAAGCTACTAGGTAGAAGATTTTCATGTATATTAAAAATATTAAGTTTATATAAAATTGCTTAAAGAGCAAAAAAACCGTAATTGCAAAAATGTTTGGGTATATTTTGATAAGGGGTTACAACAATTCAAAAACCTTAAAAAAAAAAAGTTTGAAGCTTAGTAGAAATCGTTGTTAGAAATCGGACGAGCATAATTTACTCTCGTCAATTTTTTTTTTTACATTTTAATGAACTTCACAATTGTTTGCTGATTTTACTGACTAGACATACATTTAAAAAATGCAAAATGTATATACTCATTGCGGATTTGTCTCTTACAATGGAGCTCAGCTTTAATGGAAGTTCAACTTCAACCGGATATACTTCTTATTAGCTAATGCAGCTTTTTTCCTCCTGTGTCCTTGTAACTGTCAGAGTACTGTCCACACTCCTATGTAGCCTATTCTGTTAACCTCATCTCCTACCTTAACTGCAGCAGTATTATTCTTGTACATAGCACCAATCACTAATGTCCACTTGATCAATCTTCTCGTTATTCAACATCACCTCTTCATCTTCACTTACTCTTAGCCTTAGCGACTTAGTCAATCAGCGACTTAACAATAATTTTCAAACTTATTCTTGCATCCTGAACTCACAAAACCTCTAAAAGTCTTAAATTCTATGAATTGTATTTATTTGGAATTATCATAAAAAGCCAATTACGTATATTATCTAAGCAAAGTTGGGGCAGGGGTTTAGTGCTTTGGCGAGTTTGGTGCTTCTGGACATGCAAGGAAGATGAAAATTGGTAGGCGTGTCAGGGATCTGCTCAAATTGACTTTATAACAGTCGTTGCCCCGATTTGACCATCTAGGGGGCTGGAGGGAGAAGAAAAATTGAAAAAAAGAGGTATTTTTAACTTCCCAATGGGTGATCGGATCTTAATGAAATTTGATATATAGAAGGAGCTTGTGTGCTAGAGACACACGAGCAATTAAAGGTTGGCGAAAAGTTGAAGACAAGGATAATGTCATGTCCATATCGAGACAGGCCGACTTGGATATGGATTCCAAAGAGAGAGACATGGCTAAGATAATACATTATAGTTACACGTCCACGTGTAAACCATAAAAGACAAAGTAGACACTACAATCAAGTCTCGATAGGAATCGAGACGAGGCCTATAGAGTATAAGGAAAAGATGTTGACCTCAACATCTTGTAAATGCTAATTAGAACAAATGCCTTCCATCACTTTCGACACTTGAAAAGGAACTAGAACTTCCAATTTTCAACCAAATGAGCCTGCTGTAAAGTTAAGCCAATATCCCTTCCATAAGTACCTTAAATGTCCCGCGGCATAACTTACAGCATCGCGCCTAGGCTCTGGTGGTTTGTATCAACCCAAAAAGCCTTGTTATATGATCTTTGGAATATTTTAAATAAAATAACTGTCCAAAATATTTTATTTGATACGTTTGGGGAAACACGACATTTTGCAGGGCCTTAAAATATTTGTGTAATAGGTCATTTTACAAATTTCAAAATTGTGGCTGAACTTTGTGGATGTTGACAACTTCCCAAAAATTAACGAATAAAAATTTTCATATTTTTTAGAAAACGATATTCTATATGAAAACGTTTTGTCCCCTCCTGAAAAAGTTCCATTTTGAGTACCGGGACAAAAACAGTCATCGAAGAAAAAGAGCAAATATGTCAATATTTTACTGTAACTGTTTTGACAATTAGAGATCTGACCTTCTTCCCACCAAGTTCCATCCCGATCTCTCCACTCTAAGCATTTTCCAAGATCTCCTGTTTCCCCCTTCTAATCCTTCAGTATAACCGGATACGGTCAGGATTTGAAATAAGAGCTCTGGGACACGCGATCCTTCTAATAATTAGATTTTATTAAGATCCCATCACCCATTCGTAAGTTAAAAGTAACTCATTTTTTTCAATTTTTCCTCTCCCTTCAGCACCCCAGATGGTCTAATCGGGGAAACGACTGTTATCAAGGTTTTCATTTTATAGCCACACTATCCAGACTAAGACCTTGAAACTTCAACGCAGAATCTAAAAATTGTGTCTGATTTTAATTATTATTGATTTTTCCTTAGGTTTTGAAAAGTTTTAGCAATGTAGTTGAGTTTTTTTTTTTATAGTAAAATAAAATCTATAAAATTTGTTTCTGCAGATGGATCTGGTTCTCTTTTTCGTTATCATCAAAAACTGACAAAAAAAATGATAAGTTTTCGTATTAGTCATTGTAGTATATGACCCTAGAGTCCTAAACCCGAGAGTCGATATCTTTCATCCAATCAGGCTCACTTTCAGCAAATAAAAGAGGAGCTGAATGACACTAGAATCCTAGACCCTAGAACCCTAGAGTCGATACCTTTCACCCAATCAGGATCACTTTTTGCCAAAACAAGAAAAGGAGCTGAATGACCCTAGAGTCTTAGACCCTAGAAACCTAGATTTGGTATCTTTAATCCAATCAGGATCACTTTCAGCCAAAAAAAGAAAAAGGAGGTTTCATTATTACTCATTGTTAATATTTATAGTCAAATGTGGTCTAAGAGTGAAAATTAAGCTGCCGCAAGGATAAGTTTAAAAGTACCTATCTAAGTGATTCCTATATGTAGCTCCTTCTGACAGCGCAGTGGATATGGCCGTGCTCCTGGATCAAAGATTCAGCGGTCCAATCCCGCCTGTCGCATGGAAAGAAATCCAACTATATGTAAGGGTAATAGGGTTTAGGGCAGGATGCAATTAATCATAATAAAAAGGTCAGGTTAAGTCGCCGTCACCGGCAGAACCCGACGATTCTGACATTGGATCTCTATCGGATGAATATGAGGACGACAACGTCGACCCCTCCCGTTTCAGACCCATCATAGTCATGATTGTGCTTTTTTTTGTTTCAAGAGCAAAAGTCAACAATAACTACCCCGACCCCCACAAGAGATAATAAATAGAGACTTACAGCCAAGAGCACGAGATTAACGAAGAAAGATGGAGAATGGCCTTGCCTCGCGTCTTTTTGTTACTGGTATACTATTTTATGTTGATTTCAATTATGTTTATACAAGGCTGTATACAGGATCTTTTTCCGGGGGAAGGGATTAGAATTTTCGTTAAAAATATCATAATTTGCTTATATGCATTTTCGCTTCAAGTTTACAATTTTTTTTTTTGGGGGGGGGGGGGTTGACCACCCACCCCCCGAATACGGCCTTGTGTTTTTTTTTATATTATGTTTTAAAAGAACCTTGATTTTATAAATTATTTTTTAATGATTTTATTATACATTTATAGGCTATACTTTATGATAGTACCGAAAATTAAAGTTAAAAAATGGATATTTTGGATGTCCACGACAAAAAAAAAATCTGGCTACACACCCTTCTTAAGGCAGAGGCTGTTTATTCCATGTTTTCTTCAGATGAATATTCTTGGAGCCATTACCATTCATTACATTAGTTGACAAATAACCCTTTGAAATATTGTCATAGTTTTGCCTATAGCTTGCAAATGATGCCATTTTCGCCTTGTTTAAACTTACAGCGTAAGACTAATAAAAATAAAGATAAAAATAAAAAAAATAATTCATTCCCAATAAATATCTTTCAGTTTACATTTAAACAACGAGAAATGCTCAGCCACCCGGATATTCTCTAGAATAGAGTTCTGTACATGAGGATTTGAAAATTTGATAGGGAAGCTGAACCTGGTTCCATTTCTATACAGAACAACAAAATCAATAGCGTGACGAGTTTCATAATTAGGGAGAGACTCAAAGAGTATAGGCAACTGGGATTGACGGTGATTTTTCTTAAATTTCTCCTTGAAAGTATGATCCACTAAATCCTAGCCGGACAAATTTAAATAAAAGTGTTTAAAGAGTGACTTTTCGCCAGAAAATTGATACAAGTCTATGTTTTATACCTGTGACCAATAATAGGCTGTGACCAATGGTAACCATTGGTCAGACAATGGTAACTATGGCTGTGACTGGTGAAAACCATTGGCTTTAACCCTTCCCTCTGATGATATATTGAAATTTGATCTCTGAAAGTTTAGTCACAGTTGGACTGAAGTAAAGTTTATGCATACAAATAGTAAATTCTTATGAAAATAACAAAATAGATAAACACCGGGAAAGAAGCAGATAGGATCTCTGATGACTTACCTTGACAATGTCTTCCGTCGGGAGCAAGGGTGTAACCATATGTACATATGCAACGGAAGGATCCAGGAACATTGTGACAGCGGAAGGCACATTGATGTCCGTATTCTGAACATTCATCAATATCTTCACAGATCTATCGAATTAAAATTAAATGCTGGCCCGCCAGACCCTTGGCACCGTGCCTTCCTTCTTTGACGTGACCAGCTTCCGCTGCATGGTCGAGCGGCGGTTTGACGCCCGCGGACAGGAAAAGGTCGTGTCGGAAGCCATTGTCAAGGTCGAGGTCGACGGCGAGGAGCGCATGTCGGTGGCCGAAGGCCACGGGCCGGTCAATGCGCTCGATCTGGCATTGCGCAAGGACCTCGGCAAATATCAGCAGGAAATCGAAGACCTCGAACTGGTCGACTACAAGAAAAGATTATGACGATGCACATCGAATATTAAATGAAGTCTCATGTTACTTGTCCTCTTTTTATATTTATCACTGCAAACCCGATCAAAGACTATTAAAGGTCTTTTCAAGAAAGATTTGAAAAACTCGCATAAAACATATGTTTTGTAGATACTCTGCGGTTTTTTTCTATTTAGAAAATTTTGGTGATGCTGTTGAGAAATTAAGCCCACTAACCCCATCTTCTAATTCTCAAAAATGTCACCTCGAAGCCCTTAGCCTTGTTTTTCTTTTTTAATGACATGTATATGGTTTACGAGAAGTATCTTGTAGCTTTTTAACATGTTAACATTGATGTTAATACCCTTATTAAACGCAGAGCTATTCCTGAACACCTTTTGAATCTTCGGTTGACAACCCTGATCGTTTCATTGTTTTTTTTATCTCAAGAAGATGACATGTAATGTAAGTGTGATTGGAGACTGTTTTGTGAGGTCTCCAGGAAAAAGCAGAAAATAGGCACGCAAGCTGGTGAATGAACAAGCGTCCCGTATGCCTCTATGCCAAGTGTCTGCACAAGGTAAGGCAGCGTCAGCAGCGGCAGCAGGTAGTTTGCGATCTGCAGGCTGTAACCGGCGGTGACGTTGGCGAGCAGGCCTTGTCGCTGATTGTTTAACGAGGGCTTCATGGCTCGCCACCGAGTTTGATCAGGCGCCCGATGAGTTCATCACATTGACGGTCAAAAGCCGGGCTGCGCTCTCTGCGTAACTTGATAAAACTCATCGTTAGGAGCCATACCGTCGAGGTACGCCCGATAACTGGGATCGGCCGTAAAGGCCACGACAAAGCCATTGCCTCGCGGCTCCACTGCGGCAAAAGGCTTATACGCGAGCTGGCGGCGGTTTTCCTCCCAGAGATAGCCGCTTGCCAGAAGCTCATCTGCGCTGGCGAAACGCGCCACGTTGATGCCGGTGCCGAGCTTAACCGGGGTGTAGATGCCGCGGCCGTTAACCAGCACGTTAAGGACCGGCTGGACGCCGGCAGCCAACCAATGGTCGGTATAGTTACCCTTATAGTTGCCACCAAAAATAATATAATTATATCAATTCCTCTCCACTCTTAATATTATATTCACAGTATGCTGAATAGGAGGGGGATAATACCCTCCTCCGCCTCTACTCTTTATAAAAAGTTCAATTTTTGCATAAAACTGCTCCAAAAATAAAAATTGTCCCTTAAAAAAGATGCAGCACAAAGATTATTTTACAGGGGTGGGGGGTGGGTGTAAAATGAAAAAAAATAGGTTTTAAATTTTTGTGAAATTATCAAACTTTGGGCCCTTCCGGAGAAATTTTCCACACAACAGAAAAGTTGAAATTGAAGAATATTTTTCATTCGAATAATAGCAGTAGAAAAACACCTAGACAATATAACTTCTTGAAAAAGCAACTATTTCTTAGACACGCTGTTAGCTTGCCTTAGGGTTCTCTGGGGAATCAACTGTTGCATGTTCTTTCCTCGTTAATCTATGCTATGGATTGTTTCATCTTTTCCAAACTTTAGTTTTTAAATATTAGTATTGCAAAAATAGAGAAAATGAAGAAAATGGCCTGAGGTAAGGGGGTAATAGTTGTAAAGCGCTGTTGAATATGTCCAGTTATAGATAACGGCGCTATATAAAAGCCATGACCTTTACCTTTGACCTTTTACCTTTTATCAAACGTGGGTATACTGCTATTACCGAGAAATAAAGCAGCAGTCTAAACAATGGATCCCTGTTTCCTGGCCGCCTCCTCAGAAATTTGCTTTCAGCCGCACCGTTCCAAAGCAGATGAAAGTTTGACTGTTTCTCACAACTCTGTTTTATAAAACAGTAAAAAACTTTAGTGTAGAGAGTGAGGCGTTGAGGAGGGGACAATCTCTTTCATATGCGGAATAACTTCTGTTCGTTTTAAGTTTTAATGTCACTCCTTACTTAATTAATGCATGGCGATAGATTTGGGCTCACCGCACATGAATAATTAAAATGAAATTTGCATAATAATTTTTTTTCGCTAAATGGCTTTCTCACAGTCTTTTATTAGTAATAAATAGATGCCTACGATTAACTGAAAAGTCGAGGCTTAAAAATAACCTTGGAAGAGTGACTGGACATTAACAGGTAATAAGAAACCTCAAACCCATACCCTCTCCAACAAAATACCGAGAGTTTTGTGATGATTTCTATGATTCTTATATTTTTTCCTATTTCTTTCCTTTTATAAATCTTAGCCCCAACCCCCTCCCTGGGTACTTTCCCACATGTGTATCACAGCGCCGTGGCTTAGTGTTTGTTTTGGAGCAATTAAATAGTTGGCGGCTGCGCTCGTGTCGAAGTGCGCGTGTTGCTCCCGGCACTTCCAATCCTGGAACGATGGAATGCGCTTGCGGTCCGGGTGACGGACTGCGGTTTTGACGGACCATTTGAACAGATCACCGAGCAGACCTTTGATTGGATTGGAGGTGTGCGCGGTAATCTTTGAGCCGATGGCGTGTTCGACTTCGCGAACGTAGTCCCGGGCGCTGATGCAGGGGGCTGCGGAAAGATTGTAGGTTTTTCCTTCTATGCCAGAGAGTAACATACAAAAAGCAAGTAGGCAGGAGACTATAAATAAGATCCATTTACGAAAAGACGAAAAACTTAACCACATTTTTTCACAGGACAAGGGCCAGGTATCCTAAGTGAAGTTCCATCAATTACAAACATTCAAACAACATACCTGTTTCTCTTTTGCCAAAAGTTGCTGGTCTTTTTGACTGAGTTGTTTTTGCAGACTATTTATTTGCTCTTTCAAATCAGTTATGGCTATTACATGCTCTGAAGAGTGAATCGGGCGCGGCGAGCTGGTCGCGGCGGGTGTGGCCACCGGCTATGACGCGCGGGCGGGTATCCGGCTGCGCATCAAGCGGATCGACGGCGACCCGATCAGCAAATTGCAGATGGACAGGCTGTCGCTGTACCTGTCCGGTGCGGCGGGCAACAGCTGGCCGCTTTTGGAGTTGCTGTGCACACAGGTGCAGGGGATCGTGGCGCGCTCTACTGACCGGCGGGCCGATTGGCAGCTGCCGCTGCGTGGCGCCAAGGTGGTGGTCTGAATGTCACGCCGCAGCTGCTGCTCAAGGCCTATAGCTGCGGGCTGTTTCCGATGGCCGATTCCGCCGAGGATACCGAAATCTACTGGGTCGAACCCGAGTTTCGCGGCGTCATCCCCCTCGACAAATTCCACATTCCGAAAAGCCTGGCAGAAACCGTTCGTCGGCGGCGCTTCGAAATGCGCGAAAACACCGCTTTCAGTGCGGTTCTCGATGGCTGTGCGGAACCCTCGCCCGGGCGCACCAAGACCTGGATATCGCTACCAAACAAAGGAAGGAATCGAAATTCGGGCGGCAATGAAAAACAGAAAACAGAATAGCTGATGGTTGAAGCGACCGCGGCCGGCATAATGACATCCGCTTCCAATTCCGTTTCTCGGTAGAGAATTTCGCCGGCGAAAAGCGCGCCTGCAAGTGGTGCGCGGAACAGGGCCCCGACGCCTGCACCCATCCCGGCGGCCAGGAGAATTCTTCGGTCTCGGTCGGAGAGGTTCAGGGCAGTGCCGATGGTTGATGTCAGCGCCGGCCACAGCCCGACCCGCCGGATCGCCGGTGTCGCCTCGACGGCCACGAACCCGGCGATGCCGAACACCACGAGCCCGGTGCACGCCGCCGTCAGCGGCAACACCAGCATCAACGCGCGATCAGCGAGAGACCGGGACGAAGCTGAGTGCGCGAATGAGGTCATGAACCGCGGTAGAACGCGCGCACTCGAGGAGTTCGAGAGATCGGCCTTTGGGCGTGCCGAGCGTGACGACGTTGAGTTGGCGAAGCGGGGGAAAGGGTGTCTTTCTCAAAGACATAATTTCTGGTACAATGAACAAAATTGCTATCTCCAAATTT
This sequence comes from Alatinidae sp. Z8VKAUB7J3, assembly GCA_010016025.2. Taxonomy (NCBI): domain Eukaryota; kingdom Metazoa; phylum Cnidaria; class Cubozoa; order Carybdeida; family Alatinidae; species Alatinidae sp. Z8VKAUB7J3. The sequence continues at coordinate 173,390,336 of JAAAKM020721499.1, read as the reverse complement.
AATTGAATGTATTGTCACAAATGATGGCCATGGGGGGATACTGCAGGCTCTCAAATAACTTTGACTCTTAAAAAGGAAAAATGTGGTGTGTGGGAGGGATAGCTGCCCTTTGGTCACTTTTACTCTTAAAACAGCCAATAAACTTTTGATTACTAATCTAATGAGACCCCTCTGTAGTTTTTATCAATCATCTGAGTTTGCCAATTAATTCCAAAGTACCAAAAACCTTTATCTTGAGCTTCCCGCGTTGCTGAGAAGGCAAGGTCACAAGGTGGCTTATTCGTTCCTAAAAAGTCACGTACTCCATACTAGATGCATGGTTAATGCGGATATCAAACATATTCTTGTAACAAACTGTAAGTAAGGAGCGACCCGGCTCAATAGCAATTGAAACTCTAAAAAACAGAATTTTAATACCAATAGATGCATCAAAGGATCGGATTTTTATGCCGATAAATCGGTAGAAGTGGAAACACTGACCAGGAGACAATAATAACGTTGAAGTGAGAGATGAAATAAAAATTTTGTTGATTAAATAGAACCAAAAACAAAGCTAATTTTTAAATCTTCAGCTTCTTTACTAGTTTGAATTAATAAACTAAAATTATTGCTCATATACCATAAATAATTTTGTTGTTTTTTTAATAACATTATCAACTGTACTGATCGGATTAAAAATGATTTTATTTTAAAAATTAGCTTTTTATGATTAATAAAACAGATTAAGACACGTGTCAAAGGTTATTACCACAATAGCGTTGCTCTTTACTTTCACCTGATGGTTAAAAAATCTAGTATTTGTATGGTCGTGAGCTACGCTGGTTTTCACGAGTTTTTTTTTGCCAAGTACCTATGAAGCTTTCAGTAGGTATTCATGCATCAATAAATGGTGCAAAAAATCGTTCATTCCTAATTCTATTCCTTATGTCAGTACATAGCAAAGCTCTACAAAGTCGTTCAAGACAACAGATTAAGTGCCTTACAGGGCTTATTTAAATCTTCATCCCTCAGTGACTTTCAAAGTTAAAGCGAAGAAACTAGAAACAGGAAGTGACCTAGTTGGGTAAATCACGTCTTCATAGCCGAGATGACCTGACCAGGTAGAGGGAGGAGATGTTCAATCTGAAAAAGCTCCTTGGGAAGAGTTTTACTTACTAGATTCACCATAAATAAAATGTCATACCAAATGCAGATTCCTGCAGCAAAATCAAACCTTTCATATAATTACAGCAGCAGCCCGGCGAACTGCACCATCGCGCCCACAAGCATCGGCGCCTCGGGGTCAGGGTTCGATCGATCCCCGGAACTCGCCAGGTACAGTTGCCAGGCCGGTTCATCGCCGATGTGAACCGTCGCCGCGATGGCGTCGTGTGTGCGCGAGCTGACAATGCTGTGGCTCCCGAGCAGATCCGGCTCGGCGAGGAGCGACGCGGTACCCGTCTGGGCGGCGCGCAGGAGGGAGGCGCTCACGGCGGAGCCATCCGGATAGTTTCCATTAAGACGCAGGGATTGCAGGTCGCAAATCTCGAAGATCATTGCTTCTATATGGAAACCAGGCTTTAATAGTCTCTATTGCGTTTAGGTTGTATCTTTCTCGCATAATGTAAAGCAAGGATGGTATGAACTTGACATAGGACAAAATATTCAGGTAATAACAAGAACAATTTTGTTGAATATTGTCACTGAAGGATGACTACTGAAAAAACCTTTACAGCTATTTGGCTACACTTGGACTACATCAACAATCCATCACAACCATCGTCTTTGTTCAGTCATGATGTATTTTTTGGGCCTGGCAGCACAAAGCGTCTCCTGATTTATCAGCTGCAGAACTGTACATAATTATAAGCCTAATAGGAGCTTATTTCATTTTTCTTTGCTTTTGTCTGCGAAGGAGACAAATATTTTTTTTAGCCCTTTCCCTCTTCCCTCCATGTTAAATGTGATTTTCCTTTTCCCAGGACTCCCCCTTACTTTACCCAAAAGTACATGAAAATCTAAACAACCCCACTAAAAAAAAAAAAACTAAAAATGAATAATAATTTAACATCAGTAAAAGCAGACATTACCTCACAGTCTTTGCCCAAAACGCAGGAAGCAGATTGTGTCTCTCTTCCCCACTAAGAAGAGCCATTGACTCATTTCTCGTTTGAGCATCCAAGGGAGTGTATTCAGCAAAGTCTGCCATGAATCCACCAAACTTAAAATCCAATATATTTCTTGTTATCACGTCTACAACAAAATACATTTGACACTTAACATAATTCTCAAACACCAACAAGGGTTGAGCAACCCTGAAGTTGCAAAAGTGATCGGCGTATCCATCCGCGCTGTCGAATCGCTGCAGGCTCGCGCAAAAAAAGCATTGCGCAAATCTCTTCAACAAATGGAGCAGACCCCATGACAACTACTCCGGACGACAGTACGGACAAAAGGTTGGAGGCGGCCTTGGACCAGCTGCGTGATGGACTACCTGAGGTACCAGACACACACGTACAACAAATCATGGAGCGCGTGGTGCTTTGTTTAAATGGGGCATACGCAAAACCCATTGATTATTCAAATTCAATTTTAGAAGAATATGTGAGTAAGTGGAGAAAAATCAAATCTGCATATTTTGAAATAAATCAAGCACAAGAAAAATCCCCTGAAGATCAAAGTGAATATGATGAAGCGAAAAATCAATTAAAAAATATTGTAGGCATAGTAAAACAAGACTTTGATAAAGCGTTTAACAAAAATCTCCACACACGAGATGCATTAAATGCAATTGGAAAACTCATGAATTATTTCTGCCTCAATAAAATTATTTTAAAAATAACTACGAAATTTCCATCAATAATGTAAGACATTAGGATAAAAGGCAGAGCAAATGAAATATTATAGCTGCGGTAACCAGACAGAGTACGGGTAAGCTCGACTGCTTCGTCTCAGTGACTATTTACTTCTTCGAATCACTTCAAAGGAGTGCGTATTTATCATAAGACAGGAACAAACTCACTAACCGTTCCTAATATAAGAGTCGTCTGCAATCCTGTGAGTCTGCAAATATAAAGTACCAGTTATACATTGATTTACAATAAAATGATATACATTTGATATACAATGATACAAATATAATGATAAATACATTTACACCTCGTTTAAGAGTAGAAAATCCATTGGAGCAGGTGTTCTAATCTATCCCACAGGTTTTCTGATACTAGTAAAAAAAACGTCAGTTTAATTCTAGCAACATGAAACTTGTCCAAGGTACGACGTAAGTAAGTAAAATCATAATTATACTGCCATTTTTATACACCTTCCACTGAACCACCTACAACTGAACCACCTACCACTGAACCACCTACCACTGAGACAAATAACACTGAACCATCTACCACTGAACAACCTACCACTAAACGAACTACCATTGAACCACCTACCACTGAACCACCTACCACTAAACCACCAGCAACTGAACCATCTACTATGGAACCATCTAACACTGAACCACCTACCATTGAACAAACTACCACTAAACCACCCACCACTAAACCACCTACCACTGAACCGTCTTCACGGGGGCGGGATGCGGGTCGTGTTGCCGCGGTTTGGGTTTTGGGTGGTCATTTTTCGGGTTTCCCGTGGGGGTGTATGTACCGGCATATGTGGTCGTGGTTGTGTGTGGTTGTGGGGCAGCGGGGGCTGGAGCGCGGCGACATCGATCAGGCGCTGCGCGAAAGTGCTATCGACTGGTTCGAGTCATTGCGTGAGACCTGGCAGCGCAAGTTCGCCGGTCAGTTGCCCATGGACGCTCGTGAGCGTGCCAAGCAGCCCGAAGTCCGACTGCTTCTGGTGGTAGCTGACCCGGACGAAGGGGATCGCCGTGTCCACCCACTCGGCGATCGCCGGGAAGGCCGTCTTGCCGCCGTAGTGGACGGCGAGCGGCTTGCTGTTGACGAGCACCTCGAGGAACAGCGACGTGACGAAGAGCGTGGTGATCACCAGGAAGGAGTAGTAGCCGCGCTTGATGCGCTTGAAGCGTGCGACTCGCTTCCGGGTCACCGGGAGGAGCTGCATCTTGAACCCCAGCGCCAACAAAGAAGACCACTTGCCTCACAAACCGATATTTGATCTCTGCACCAGGTTTCAATTATATTTTTGAAGCATTGAGACAAGTCCTCCTTGTGCTGCTAGACATTGGAGACAATCCTGCTATTAAAATTCCATCTGGTTTGCACTGATCTAGGAATTTTTCTTCCTACAAACTTATCAAGACAAGCAATTCTTATCAAGACAAGCAGAATCAAGAGCAGCTGTAAAATCTATGAGTCCAAGGAATACACCTGAGTAATAACACCCTTAAAAAGTGGAAAAAAACCAGAAACCAGAAGAAGTTCTTATCTTATCTGTCTATAGATATTCCAGAACCTATTTTACACGTTATATCTAGCTATGCACGGTATATAGAGATAAACCTGTATTCTTGTCTTTATGTCATAATTTTCTATATACCTTTTTTTATGTCATATTTGTGTGCCATAACCGTTCGTGTTTATGTTATATTTTATGTCATATGCGCTTTTAATCAAATGTATTCTTTTTTTCTTTGTGCAGTAACATTAGCCTTCTTCAACAAATCCGTAAAAATTCCCTTTACAAATGACAAATTATACATGTGTGCAACTAATGGGGCCACATCAGTAGCTATCTGCTTTACTATTCAAGTAGATGCAAATTTATCAGACAAAGAATTATTTTTAAGTTTCATAATAATTTTTTTTAGAAGTTGGGGTGTCACTTCAGAAAAATCAAAAGGGCTTTCAGTTAGATGATCATTATAAAAACAAATGGTAGGGTCATTAACAATTTAAGAGCAGAGGGGCTGCAATTTTATGGTAACAAGATTATATTTAAGAAAAGTTTTGAATGGCAAATACAATTCTGCCACATTTTTTTTTTTATTCTATTGTTTTTATCTCAAGGATTAGCCTACATACAGGGTTAATAATTGCTCATGCACTAGAGGCTGTGGAAGCAGGCCTAGGTATTTAAAAAAAATTCCAATGCCCTAATTTGAGCAGAATATCTACTCAGTAAAATTGTATTCACTTACTTAACAACTTTCCTAAATCTACTCTTTATTATTTTTTCAAAAACTTTAGAAACAGGTGATGACGGACTGTAGTAAGGAGCGAGCCGGCTCAATAGTAACCAAAACTCTAAAAAATGGCCATACCCATCAAAAGCTACAAGCCTGAAAAAATTTGCCTTATTTTAGAAAACAGGGTGAAACACCCCCTATAAGTCATAGAATCTTGACGAAAATCACTCCATCAGATTCAGCGTATCAGTGAACCCTATTGTAGAAGTTTCAAGCTCCTATCTACTGACTTACCAGTAAAGTGAACATATCACTCGATGTCTTTTCTTATGCTCTTTACGAATATAATAATCGCTTCTACCTTGAATTCAAATTTAAGTACTTTTTGAGCTCTTAAAAATGACAAATTTTCAAAAAATTATGATAGTTCATATAACTGACTTATCAATAAAGTGAACATACCACTTAATGCCTTTTTTATGTTCTTTATGAATACAATAATCACTTCTACCTCAAATCCAAATTTAAACACTTTATGAGCTCTATTCTGTGTTGCGAAGATGAGGGGGAGGGGTAATCTAAATTCTTAGGGTATAATTTTTACTTTACACTTCAATTTACAATTTTGCAGCATCTTATGCAAAAAAAAAATATTCTGATTAGCAAATATCAGGTTATGGGGCTAGTCTCCTACCCCTCCCCCTTTCCCGCCCCCTGGGCCCAGCACTTAATAAAGTAATAGTTTATTACACACTAGATATAGAGACATACTGCGTAGAGTTCAAAAATTTCACGGTTGAATAGAAGAAGTGCGAAAAAGTAGAAATCCACGGCATATGTTCTGGATTCTAATTGATGGATAATTATTCTTTTTTTTTATGGGCTTTTTTGGGCTGAAAAACCTCTTCCGCGCTAAGTTATTTATTATGGGTTGCCTCGTCATTGCAAAATAATGTTTGTTGGTATGAATATATAGCAAGCCGGAGGTAATAGGTCGGAGATTGCGTGGGCGGGATTTCGACTTTCGTTGATAAAATTGTATCGCTAAATATAGAAATCACCACTTATCGTTTTACTCATGGTTTTTTTATATCCTTAGAGGTTCAATGAGAAAAAAAAAACATGCCCAACACATATTTTAGATATAATAAATTTATGACAAAAAGCCTGCAGGCAATAGCAACACAGAATAAAGTCTACAAACAAAGCTCAGGAACAAAACACAACGTTAAATCGCTAGATCAAAAAAGAAAAGAAAAAAAAACAACAAAAAGACAAAAAAGAACACACCAAGGTTCAACATTTTAACCAAAAAACACCCAATTCCGGTCTTAGTCTTTTATAGATAGGAAAACACAAAATTCCTTTAAAACATATTTATTTAGAGTTAGAGGGACTCATGTCCATTTTAATGTGGAAGGGAGATAAAGGCTCTCTAACCCAAAGTGTCATTTTTGTTCACAATGAGATGTATCATAATTTGACTATTATAAAAAAAAAGGAAATCCCCGTTGGATTTATTCCTACCAGCAGTGATGATCTCCGTTTATTGGCCCTTCAGCAAGAGAGCGCAATGGGGCCTTGTTTTGAAATGTTCACGAGGGAAGGAACATGAAGATTGTTATGGAACCTCTAACAAACTCAGAGTACTGAAATTCTTTTAAGACTTATTGGAACTCAGAGTACTCAGAGAACTCAGAATTACAGGAACTCAAGAGTACTGAAATTCTTTTAAGCTTTCAGTACTGACCCAATTCTTAGTTTCTTATGAAAAAGTATGTATACTGCAGTTTCTTAATATTTGGCGATCTGAGGGCTGCGTTTCTTAAAAGCAGCTTGCACCGACATCAAGGCCTGTCGCGAGACCGGTGCGTACATATTCGAGGCCATCGGCGAGGGTGTAGGCGAGCTCTAGGTCGGCAGGGGCACCGGCTTCGTGCATATGGTAGCCGCTGACCGAGATCGAATTGAACCGCCGCATGTGACTCGCGGTGTAGGCGAAGATATCGCCGACCAATCGCATAGACGGGCCAGGAGGGTAGATATAGGTGTTGCGGACCATGAACTCCTTCAAGATGTCGTTCTGAATGGTTCCGCCCGCGCGCTGGATCCACGGACCGAGCTGATTGAGCGGAACGCGGGGGAGCTGATACGCGACGCCGGCGACCAGCGGCTCCTTCTTGCCGAACGCGACGAGCAGGTACTGCTTGCCGCGGACCTCGAGGTCGACCCGGAGCTCCGCCTTCCGGTCGAACTGGGCGATCAGCGCTCCGCGGCTCTGCCCGTAGCCGATCATGCGGCCCTTGTGCAGCCCCCAGGCCTTGTTCGGAACCTTGCCGCGCGGCTTGGTGCGCTTATTAAGAAGTTTGAATACTGATGTATTTAACTTTGGCAAGAGCGTAGCCTATCTGGTTTTTTTTTAAGGGGGGGGGGGCGCAAAAGAAATCTTTACAAAAAGTTTCAAAAATTTGTTAATGTTCAGTTTATTACTTTTTTACAGGTAGGACAAAATTCAGTAACACCCCCCCCCCCTTCCGCCTAGTTACTGCCTTGACCTTTTGACGCTTTCTGTAAAAATTCTTGTGGCAATACTCAGTTAAACTAGCTGTAATGTCGAATTCGTGAAACAGTTATCAATTTTCAAAACACGACCTTTTAGGCCTATTTTAATTTTGGTCCTATCTTTTGATCTAACCCTTAAAACACTGGCTAATTTAATCCTGAAATTTATATAATTTTTGGATTTTAGTAAAAAAAATAACCCCTCCCTGAATGAAAAACATCTTTGTTTTGTATTTTCATTTTTTACCCCCCCCCCCTTCCTATATTTTAGTCAATTGGATAAACTTGTACCCTCAAATTTAAAGCCAAACCAGGGGGGGGGGGGTAAAATCCAAACGTATAATTACCAAACCTTTCAACAATGCTTAAATAAATTAATGACTCAACATATTTTTTGGATGTTTGTTTAGGAAAATGATCGGCATGGGGGGGGGGAGGGTTAGTTTCTCTCAAGTCACTTCGACTCTTAAAAAGGGGACTATAACTTCAAATTGAAAACCAGACGAGACCCATCTGAATTCAATACGACTACCCATTTTTATAAAAAGCTTGTACACCCCCAGGGCATAACATCAAAAACGGCTTCGATGCAGGCCCAATGCAACTCACTGCTCGCGCCCGCGAGCGATGTACGCAGCAGCTCTTTCGAAGCGTCCGACAAACCGTGATACCACCCCCACAACGTGTCATTGTCGTGGGTGCCGGTGTACCCCACGCAGTGAGCCGGAAACGATGCGGGACGATGGAAGTCATCCTCCACCGTATCAAAGCCAAACTGCAACACACGCATGCCCGGCAAGTCGAACGCATCTCGCAGCTCATGCACCTCATTTTTCTAAAATCCAAAATACAATACAAAGTGTGTTACATGTTCAAGAATCGCTTAAAAACAATTGGATATGTGTAGATAAGATCGAGTGAAATAAAAATACATATCCTCTCTCTTTTTCAAAAAACTGCTAGAAAAAGAATTCTTTCTCTGGAGCAACTATTTTATCAGGAAAAAATTATTTAGTAATAATTTTTGCCTTCCTGTCTACTATCTTTTGGCCAAAATCCAACAAATTTCCCAGAATTTCTTAAAGTCTGTATTTTGCGCGCTCTCATTATGAGCTTGGGCCATGTGAATTAAGAATTCAGCATGGCTTTTTTGTTTCTAAAAATTATTGCCCTTTTAGCCCCTTTTGACCGCTCGACCATTCAACCTTCTCCATCTTCACACCTCTCCATATACGTACAACTGATCTAGATCAGGATTAGGCTTGGCCGCGCCTTTATCCTCCAGCGTAACGGCAAAAGCGGCCGCGTTTTCAATGAATGGAATTTCGATAAAAGCGCTATCGGCTCCGGAAATAAGACACAGGAAACATCAAAGATCTTGGAATATTGGGATTCGGGGCTGAGACTTTGGCCACACACCTGGTTTCAAAGACGATGCTGGCTGTACTGATGACAAGAATAAAAAGATAAACTTGCAGTAAGAAAAAAAGTGCTGACACCTACACAAATTCTTCGCTAATCCATCTTTAGTGGACAATGTAGGCTTAAAAAATATTGAAAAATTGACAATACAAAATTGACGAATCGAATCAACATCGAATCAACCCTTGAAAGTGAACGTGGGGGGCATAGTGTCCATAGAGTCGCTTGTTCTTTTATTAGAGGTTGCCGGCGACGCGCCAGCGCCGCTCGCACCAGACGACGACGTCCGGCGCGCCGTCCGCGACCTCCTGCGTCACGGAGGGTTCAAGCCGACCGGCCGCAGCAAGCCGGCGTCCGAGTATCTGTTGCGGGCAGCGGCCGAGGGCCGGCTCGGCTCGATCAACGGCTTCGTCGACGCCTGCAACGCCGCATCCCTGCACAGCGGGATCAACAAGATCATCCGGCTCTCGGGCATTCGGCCTCGGCCGCGCCGAATGGATTGGCGTGGCGTTCTTCGTCGCGGTTGGCCTGATGGCGTTGCCGTTTGTGCACGACGCGGTGCTGATCCAACGAATTTGGTTGACCATTTGCTCCGCGGTGGGGATATCCGGCTAGACTCTGGTCACTTGATCCAAATCAACGCGGAATGCCGTCTTCCATGATCGGATCGGCAATCAAGACCGAGATCAGCTAACCGGCGCGCCTAGAGGCCTACATCAACAAGAAAAAAAGGGGAAAAGACAACTCAATTACCAAAACAAGTGTTAGAAAACAACATAAAAAGATGCAAAAAACAGAAACTCTTTACAACAAAAAGAAAAAAAACTTGCATATGGTTAACTGTAGTTGTGATTTTTCTCAGGGAATTGCCAAAAAAAAGAATTTTGTATGCTACAAATCAATACAGTAAAAAAAAATTGCCCAAATTTGTTGTCATTTTTAATTCACTCTAGGCCCAGTCAACTTATTTTTGCTCAAACCAGGAGTCAGACTGCTCTCATATGGAGAATGTTCACAATCCAATTGCAGGAATATATATTTGAAGGCCTTCGAGAAAATCCACACAACAGATTGGTGGAAATGTAACATGCAGAAATGGAATGATGAAATGAAAAAAGGGCTAAAAATGATGAAAATTAATACCTGAAATTAATAAAGAGAATAGAAAAGGATAGATTGTTTAGGAAGTCTATTGGGGCATTTGAGAAAATGATTTCTACCAATATTACCACCCAGTTCATGCATCCTGAATCAGGCATTTGATAATTTTCCTGCTTTTTTACTTCTTTTTTTTAATAGAGTACAATATATTTTGATTTTATTAGTGCATTGGCCACCAGGCTATGAATTTGTTCTTTTTTCTCTTATAAGCTGGTTATATATATTTAATTTTTTGAGGAGGTGGGATCAAGGTTGCAAAAGCTACGTAAAATATCAGTATTAGAACATTCCTTGACAAGAATCATGTTTGTTTTGATGTTATTGAAAAGAAATAAAGCACATGTCCAGGCTTAATCAGTGCCAAGCGGTACTAGTTCATCAGAACCGGTTGTAGCAAGATTGATATTTCTTACTAGCCCCTTATTGGATAAGTATTATTTGTATATGAATACCCCTGCCATTACTAATGATAATAGTTCATTGCAGCACCAAGCGGTCTGAGGCCAACACACCTGCGCTCGGTCCTCTTCAATTCATTTCTATTCAAAGCTTCCGTCTTTACATCTTACTAAGAAGTACCATACCCAGTATTTCACTGATTCAATGGACGGGGCTCTCACTAGAATTATTACAGCCATTTTATATTTACGTTCTCCCTCTTCAGATTTTGTGGCATACTGTAAAACTGAAAGGCAGATCTTTGAATGTTTGTAGCTTATCTAAACAAATCTATACCCTTAAGTATTACAGGATATTGCCCATTTAAACAGCCAAAGTTTATTTAAGGAACCTCTTCCACTCCACCATTAACTGCTAAATCGTCTAAATATGTCTTAGCCTCTTATATCTTTTGACTCTGAAAAAGTGAACTAGAACTTTTAATTTACAATCAAATGAGCCCTCTGTGAAATTTATGCAAGCAGTCCTTCTATAAGAACCATATTTCCCCCCGGAGCCTAAATTACAACGCCCGCCCCTGGGTTCTCCGGGGATGTGTTGACCCTGGAGTTTTTGTTGCATGATCTTTGAACTATTTTTAACAAAATGGCTACCTCAAAATTTTCATCGGGTGCATTTGGGAGAAAGGGACATCCTAGCTGGGTTAATTTCTACATGAGTAGATGACTTCGTGGTTTCTCTATATCGTGAAGAGGCAAGATTTGAAACAGATTCCTGCAGTTCTTGAACTGAGGCCTGCCCCACGTGACTCTGCGGAATAGAGTTACTTACCTTCCTGGGAAATGGATCCGAACCACTTGGCACGACCTGCGCGAGTTTTCGCTCATGCTCATCCACGCATTGTACGAGAGTTTGGCTTATTTGAGCAAATGCGGAAACAACACTGTCCACACTCTGTATGGCAAGTAAGAAAAATGAATAAAACCCATTAACTCTGATGCATACCCGCATCTCACCTTAAAATACAAGTAATATGGCAGTAAGACCGATTACTGTCGTGCTATCAATAGAAAAATTTTTGCTCTTAAAAATGGTGCCTTCAAATTCAACTATTTAATGGAACAGAAGAGAATTTAAATTAGCTCACCCCGTTGAGAATGAAATGATTCCTAATCTTGATAATCAGAGAGATACTCATGGTTTTAAACGGAAAATTTTTTTGCTGCACAATTGAATTTAGTTTTTCTATTAAAACCAACTTTAATCCCTCGTAGATTTCGATTTTTTTTGTTTTCATTAAGAAAATTGAAAAAATTACCACTATCCTTATTTCTAAAGCCACCTTGTATGCATATTGATAGAAAGATGAATGTCTTACCAGGAAAGAAAAATTAACAGTAGATTTTGAAATTAGCAAACATTTTGAACATCATTGTACAATTCACATTAGTCCCTGAAGTTAGTCCTCTTATCATGTTGATAATCGGTTTTCTTTTTACTGCAAAATGTGAAGAAAAATCTTAGCTGTCCCTGAGGCTTTTACGCCTTGAATCAGCTAGTTTCGTCGGGCGATCACAAAAAACAGGTTGCGATCCATCTCAATCCGTTACTTTAACGGTTGTGTGGATCTGTTAGACAACAGTCCTAATCAGAAGAGCCATCAGCTTGCAATGGGAGTAGAACTCTGAAGATATTTTGTGACAAAGATGCTGCATACAAAGCCGAATTCATCTTGTGGCACCATAAATGCATAAGTACGACCAAACCTACCCCGGCTTTTGTCCCATTCAGCCAGGATGATTCGATTATACCCTATTACCCCGCTTAAAAGCGCATGCGGAAATTCACGATTTTGCCATTTTTTTGGATACGAAAAATCGATTCAGATACAGGCGCATGCAATACCCTGCAATACCCTAAACCAATGCAAACAAAACATCAATAAATGGAATGCCGACAATTACACCTGCAGATTATGTCGTGTTTATGTACAGATCACAGGCCGCTGCAAAGGCAACATTGCCATCAAAGTTCGGCGCCATGTTGCGATAGGTCGGGTCACCGGCATTCTGTTTATCAACAACAGCTGCCATACGCTTCATGGTTTCCATCACCTGATCTTCGGTGCAAAGACCGTGATGCAGCCAGTTGGCGATATGCTGGCTTGAAATACGAAGCGTTGCGCGGTCTTCCATCAGGCCGACATCGTTGATGTCAGGCACCTTGGAGCAACCCACACCGCTATCGATCCAAGACCGATGGTGAGGAAACGAAAATCCAGAAACTGCTCGCTGCTTGCATGTGACGACGATCAAACCGCTCGCGCGGTGTCACAGACTCTTACAGGAGCGTTCGATTTCGGCCAAATTTTGTTTACCGCGAATCCCGGCAAGATAGGGAATTCGCGGGCTTGCTCAGCGAGTGGAAACGAAAGACGTCGTCAGGCTCCCGGTGCCGCGACCACCGTGACGGCGCGGCGGGTCTGTGCCCAGCAGGATATGCCCTCGCAATCACTCAAAACATATTTTCTCCAATTGCATCCGGTAGAAATTTTAAGATTTGTTGAAAAACCATCAAAGATCACATATCTAGATCTTGGGATTGTCACAATCTCACAGAGTCTAGGGAAAAGGATTGTAAGCTATATAAAGGTTTGTACTAGGATATATAGGGTTTTTAGGATGGGGTGGTTGTGTGAACTCTAAAGAAGTCCTATTAGACTGGAAATTCAAACTTCTAGTTCCGTTTTAAGCGTCAAAAATCATAAAGTTCATTTCCATAGAGTTCTTTGATTGACCAGGCATGATTGGTTTCAAGAAGGGCTGGATGAAATTTAAGTTAATTTTGTAAAAAAGGAACAGATTATATGAAAAAGAACATTTTAAGCGGAGCGCTAATCACTATATTTTTCCTCTTTTTTACGGCCTGCCAAACAGAGACAGAATACGATTTAATCATTCGTAACGGCTTGATTTTCGACGGTTCGGGCGCCACGGCGATTAAGGGCGATCTGGCCGTAAACGCCGATAAGTGTTAAAGCTTTAAACGGATAAATATTTTGCAATTGCTTAGGATAGAGAAGAAACGAGGGGACTTAACTTGCTTAGGACAAATTCATCATCATTACTAACATTTCTCTATTAATGTTAATTATTAACAATATATTAATATTAATTAACATTAACTGATTAATATTAATTCATATGTTAAGAGCACTTCAAAGAGATCTTTTTTCTTTAACAAAATACCGTTTTTCATTAGTGCTCCATGAAAAGTATTGCACTGTCCCCGTGACGACCCGGTCGTCGGGTCCGCACAGCCCCAGCTCCGCCGCGATGGCGCGTGCGGTCGCCGGATGGTCGCCGGTCACCATGGCGACCTCGATTCCGGCTTGGCGGCAGCGCGTCACCGCGCCGCGCGCTTCCGGTCGGATCGGGTCGATCATCGCCACCAGACCGAGGAAGGTCAGGTCCGAGAGTTGACCGGCCGCATCCGTGGCGGCGCCGACCGCGCCCCGGGCCAGCGCGATCACGCGATGGCCCTGCCATTGGATTAAACATAATGCCCTTCAATGACCAATTATTGTACGTGTTTATAATACATATGCTTTATCAAAAACAGCACAATATTTCATTTTCTGGAAATTGTCCATTCTCTAGTGTGAAAAAAACGACATAGATACGTCCCGATTTGGGGGAAATTTGCTCCCTCTTCCCAGTCCCCTTAATATTTTTTTCCATAATCGGCTGTTCACAGAGATATTGTGAACACACAATACTTAGAACAGATGGCATTTCGGTGGTGTTTACCTTGGACTATTACCCTTAACATCATCATGCCTAAAATTGAATCAGTAAAGAGAAAGTAAAACATAAAAAGAAATTTTGTACAGGAATTCTGGCAAATTCACCCAGTGTAAAACTTTCCCTGAAAAGTTCATAACCCTTGAAAATTCCCTCTCTATGGAAAATTCTCCCCATGCAAAATCATCCCAGCAGAAAATTCGTCATCCTCTCCCCACCCAAAAAATATATGCATACTTCCCAATAACAAATAAAACAATGAGCCTAAGTTGGATTTCTGTTCTAGTTGTTTAAGAATGACTCCTGAGTCTCAAATGCTGTTCAATTAGAATAATAACCTCTTTTAAGAATCAAATTTCTCCTATTTAGGAGAAACAACTCCTCCCCCTCCTATACGTAATATTTTCTGTTTGTTTTAAGTTTTAAATGTTGCTTCTTACTCTCAATTGAAACAACTTGTTTTTTATTTAATATGTGATCTTTTTTAAATATTTTCGGGAAATCCAGCTCCCACTCCATGTTGAAGCTACCGAATAACGCAAGGCACATCGAAAGTAGAACGGGATGAAATGTAATGTATTTAAAAAAAAATGGTGTCATGTTTTTATCTGTTTTTTATTTATGTAAATGTAGCAAAAAGTGTTTTAAGAAAAGTGAAAGTATTTTAAAGTTCTAAAATGCATATGTATTGTAAATGTATATTTTAATTTTATATGTCACAGGCCTAATAAATGGAGTAGCCCCTTGCCGCCATGGGTAGCTAGAATGTGAATTTGAAAACCCTAGCCGCGATGCCCCATCCCTCTGCTACCGTGTCCAGGGAAGCCAATCCCCGGTCGCCCCCACCCCAATTATTTTGAGGTTGTTACTTACAACGAAAATCGATACATACAAGCTGAGTGCCGTGGCCTGGCTTCTATATTGGCTACATATTTCTTTTTTCTTAACCGGCATATTGCTATTTCCGGCCACTAAAATGATATAAAAAGCTACGAGTTTCAGAATCCCTTCTAAAAAAAATTGGGATTGTGTTTTATGAAAGACCGGACCCCACTCTCCTTTTTCAGAAGACGCTCTGCTCACGATATATGACTCATCAAAAGGGAGAAATCTTAATGTACTCCGCAAGGACGTTTTTAAAAAGAAGGTAACTACTGCTAGGGCGTTCGTCCACCCAGAACAGCTACCAACGACTTTTGATGTGGTTAAATTCCACAGTTACAGGGTTTTCTACCAAGTTCAGGGATGGAGTGGAGATCCTTACTCTGAACTTAAAGCCGAGGAATGGGGCTTGAAAAGATCAATCCAGTCGGGGTAAGTACCACCAAGCCAGTGCGCTCAAGTTCCATTTCGATAACACCCAAAAGCGTCTGGCTGGTGCCGTTCTGATCGACCGAACTGGCAATCACCAATTCCTGCGTCAGCCGAATTCCGGGATTGGTCTCCACGCCCGAGATAAACGGTAGGTCATCAATTGTTGGTACTAACGTGACACAAGCGGTACTTAACCCAATCAAACAACCCACAACTACTCGTCGCAGTGAGCACACGACGTTACAGACTTTTTCATTTTCCTCTATATCTTTTCCTACAACTGTATCTCGGTTTAGCAAATTCTCAAAATGTTCTGCCCATATCTCTTTAACTCTTTCCTTATCACTAATTGTGACGCCATTTCTATCTTTAACTGGGACAAGCCCAGATTGACTAGTCCCTCTCATTTTATTAATATGTCTGTATAATATTTTAGTATTATGCCGTCTAGCTGCATCTTCCGGATCATTGGCAATTTTATCCATGGCCTCCACTTCACACAGATTTCAGGTTTCCCCCTCAACTCCCCCCCAATGTCACCGGATCCAGTCAGGATTTTAAATAAGAGCTCTGAGACACAATATCCTTCCAAATATTAAATTTCATTAAGATCCGATCACCAGTTCGTGAGTTAAAAATACCTCATTTTTTCTAATTTTTCCGAATTAATCGTCCCCCCCCCCCCAGATGGTCGAATCAGGGAACCGACGGTTTCTAATTTTATTTGGTCTGGTCCCTGAGAGGCCTGCCAAATTTCATCTAATAAGCAAATATTATAATAGCAAATATTATAATATTTATATTATAAAATTTCATATTTATTAATATTTATTATATTTATATTATATTAATATTTATATTATATATTAATATTTATATTATATGAATATTTATATACTATTATAATATATTATAAGCAAATATTATAATAAGCAAATATTTTAGTTTATGATTTAATTTGGAATTCATAAATAGAAAATCATAATCACTGAATCCTTGTAATACTTGGAATTTCTTAGAAAAGCTCACCACAGTAGCCCCCCCCCTGAACAATAAATTCTCCTAGAAAACACTCCCTCCCCTCCCCCAATGGAAAATGTCTGTATGCTTCCCAATAACAACTTGGCTACTGTGTTTAAACAATGGGTGACCCCATAACTTCCAGCCCCTCCCCAGGATCCTGTGAGGGGTCTTTTCATCCACAAAGGCATTTTCAACGGACCTTTCGATTATACTGAAAAAAATGGTTATCTCAAAACTTTGATAGGACGACTTTTGGAGGAAGAAAAGCCCTTTCATATACGGAGTTATCTCTGTTCGTTTAAAGTTTTAATGTCGCTCCTTAATTTCATTTAAAAAAAACTTGTTTTTTTTTATTAATTTCTGGACGTTTTTGAATTAATGCATTTTTTGATCTTGGCTCTCTGCGCATAAATAATTAAAACAAAATTTGCATATTAATTTTCTAGGCTAGATGGCTTTTTCATAGCTTTTATCGGAAGATTTTGAGAAAAAAGAAGCTAGAGAAGAAGCCTAGGGACATCCCATTTTGAAAATATACTTAATCGTACCCCATCCGTGACCGAGGAACTGTACCGACATCCCATTTTTACAAATTAACATAAGTACTGATCCTTCCAGCACTGTAGAGTTAGAAGCAGCTGTCAAAACCCTTAAAAATGACCGTGCATCGGGAGTTGATGGGAAAACGGCAGAGATACTGAAGACATCCCTTCGAGCCTGCTTAAATGTATGGACAGCTATCCAATCCAAGTAGCAGTTTGGAGCTAGAAAAGGGGACCGTAAAGTTCAATGCTGTTAACATTTACCTTTTAATCTATATTTAATAAAATAACTGAAGCAAAAATAGTTTCGTTTTGTATTTTACCCTTGTATTATGTACAAAATTAATTCTTGAAAAACGAAGTTTTTCTTATCTAAGTAAAGATTAAAGTTAAAACGTAAAAGGAGCAAAAACTAATGTTTTGCAGATTTCTACTACAATTGCTAAAAACTCATTTAAGCACAAATTTTCCTGAGTCCAACACATCTACGCATCGCGTGCCTCAGTGGACCGTCGTTTTGAGAAAGTTGTTGAGCAGGTCATGCCCATGATCGGAGGCGATGCTTTCGGGATGAAATTGCACGCCGTAAAGGGGCATCTCCTTGTGCGAAATCCCCATGACGACACCGTCTTCGGTCTCCGCCGTGATATCAAAACAGTCGGGAATAGACGCACGATCCAGGATCAGCGAAGGATAGCGCGTCGCCGTCACCGGGTTCGGGATGTCCTGAAAGAGACCGGTGCCGTCATGGAAATAGCGCTGACCTGATTGGCTTTGCTTCCAAAGTTATCGAAGAAAACCTGAGTGAGGGGACGATGGCCTTTTTCGTTCAAGGCTGTGCCGGCGACATCAACCCAATCGATTACAAGAATGTGGATCGGCCCAGGAACGCGGAGCCACTAGGCAATCGGCTTGGGCTCAGCACTTTGCGAGCGGTTCGCAAGACCAAAACGGGTGACGACACGCGGTTGCAGATCCTCTCCCAACAGCTCAACCTGCCAAGAGTCGGCGCGCCCTGGAGCGAAGCCTCGCTGGTCGCCGCCGCCGACCGGCTGGACGCCGATTTCACGCCCCTGAGCGACTGGCGCGCATCGGCCGGATACCGGTTGCGGGTGTCCAGGAACCTGTTCCGCCGTTTCTGGCTCGACAACGGGGGCGGCGACGCCCCGGCCCGGCTGAGCGCCTGAGGAGGACCCCGCTGAGCACCCGAGAATCCCCAGTCGCCGACCGGCGGGGCGCGCCGATCGTCGGCGGCCGGGCTTTCGGGATTATTTTGATTTTTAAAATCATGAAGTTGGACAATGGATGAAATACGGAGATGGTCAGATAATTGATAGTCAGAAATAACTTTCACCACTTCAGCAGAGAGATTGTGGGATACAGCGGCATGATGTAGATTAGAAGTTCGAGAAGGATTGTGTATATATGTAAAATTGCCGTTTTTCGCAAGAGCGCGAATTTATTGGCCAAACACTCGTTTGGCCAATGTATGAATCAATATTTCTGATCAATCGCATTAAAATCACGGAAGCGCCTCCTCGTCGTCTCGCCCACCCGTCGTTGTCGCCGTCGACCAACTTCCGCAAACGCTCGACCACACCGGAGACGGCGAGCCGAGCATCGCAGAACCCCACGACCTTGTCGCGGTCGTCCATCGTGTGCATGGACGCGGCGCAAGGTCACGATGGTCCGACTAGCGAAGCACGCGATCGGCCGCGTAGCCGGTCAGCCCGCTCGCGCCGGTCACCATCCCGACCATGTAGCCCTGCACGCACAAAGTCACGCATTTGCGGTAGGCTGATGATAAAACACCCTAACGCCATCCGCCTTTCTCGGCGTCGATACCGATCTGTTCTTCGAGCCACAGGGCCTGATCACGAAAGGCCACCTCATTGAGCCCATGCCCCGCATCATACCATTCAATCCGTTTCGGCTCGCTGCCCGCAGCGCTGAAACGTTCGGCATCTTCGACAGGAATGAGCCGGTCGGTGCGACCGTGCTGAAAAAAGAGGGCTGAGGGAGCCGCCATCCCGCCAAAAAGGCTGAGAGGTTGTTGTTGGAAGGATGTCGTGTCGAAGAGCGTTGATTGAAAAGCGGGCCGGATGCGGTGAGGTTGGGGGAGGTGGGGGGGGGGGTGCCTAAAATCTTGGAAAACGCTTAGAAAGGAGGGATCGGCATTGAACTTGGTGGGAAAAATAAGCAAAAGTACTAGATACGTGATTGATATAACCGGAACAGATTCGCTCTCTTTGGGGGAGTTGGGTGGGGGAAAGGGTTAATTATAAAAAATTAGAAAAAATGAGTACATTAGTCACAGATGCAATGGTTGGATTGCAACCAGATGAAGACTATGTCTATGTTGATGTTCAAGGCCAAACATGGGTCGTAGGAAAAGCAAGATTAAAAGAATTCATGAAGGAAGTAAAAATTGAAGATTATAAAATAAAGAAAACAGAGAAAGGATCATACTTTGAAGGTAAAAAATACATCCATCCATTGCTTGATGCAATTCCAGAATTAAAAGAGCATTCAAAGGCAGACAATTTCCATGTTGCAGTATCTGTCCTGATTTTCGAAAAATGAGGGAGACCTCCTATAAGTCAAAGAATCTTAATGAAAATTACACTATCAGATTCAGTACATCAGTTAGCCTTACTGTAGAAATTCCAGCTCCCATATACAAAAATGTGGAATTTAGCATTTTTGCCAAAAAAAAGAATCATGAATGGGTGATTATTTATTTTTTGCTTGTTTTTTTTCGTAAGGTTGGTTATATTGAACTAATGGTCCCAGAATATCAAGAAAGGGTGCATTCGAACAGACCTCTTCATGGAAGTCCACATTAATTTCTAGATGTGTGTGGATTATACAGCATTCCTCGGGAAGAGAATAAGAACTAGGATCTCCAGGACTTAAACGGGATGGTGACAGTAAAACTGTTTTGAGAAGGTCTGCAGCAAACAAAATTCCCTGAAAGTTCAAACATTACAGTCTGTTTTGTTGTATATAGTAATTATCTCAGAAGGACAACACTTCTTTTTGTAAGTAAAAGAGATGGGGGGAGAGACAGGAGAAATTGAAGTTTTTTTGATTTTTTAACGAAAAACTTGTATCATTCAGATTCTAGCGGGGAGAGTCGCCCTCCTCTCCATTGGTCGATTCTCTTGTTGGAACACGTTATCGGGAATGAATCTCTACCCCTTTCTTGTGCACAGATGTTTTAAATATTATATTCAGAATCGTAAACGGTACCAGGCCCATACCTTTGAGTACAGATAGTTCCTTTCGCCTCTCAGTCAAATATGACAAAACCTCCACCTTCACAGATTTGGTTTCACGACGTATATGATGGGATTTTCCCCTCCTCAACACCTTGCTATGTGCGCTAAAGCTCAAATTTGGTCCTAATTCCTTAAAAACGACTCCTGAAAACACAAGGGTCGTTTAATTAAAACTAATAACTTTTTATAGCGTGCCAAAAAACTGCAGCATGAAAGCGATGTGTTGAGGAGGGGGCAACCCCCCTCATATACATAATAATATTAGTTTGTTTTCAGTTTTATCGTTGATCCTTACTTTCAGTTAAAAAAGCTTGTTTGACAAACAACGCTTTGCTTCTTGTTCTGAACGAGCATACTGATGCTGTGTGGTGTGGTTTCTGTTGTGTTGATGTTGGACAGAGTCGCTCGAGCAGTCGACTGTGCCACAAGCTACTCGACATGCATGCCAACCGATGGCTGCAAAGGGGTTGGTCAACGCGCGACTTGCAAAGATCAGATGTGTGCTGTGATGATGCGATCAGCAGATGACATGCACAGCCGTTCTTTCATGGTCGCTGCTTCATCCTCGAGTGCGTCAGCATGATCTTGTCCTCTGTTTGACTTAAACTGTATTCTAAATAGCAGTAATTTGCAGTATTATATTGCTTAGATATAGATAAAAAAATTAAAATTATCATAAGTAGGTAACCCAAGGTTTATATTAGCAAACCATTCAGGATGCTAAGAAATAAACTTACCTCTATAGTCAGAATTGAATCCTGAATCCAAATCTATCATTCATTTGCATTAAAAATGAGCTTCCTATCCCCACCCCTATATAGCCTATGCTAATTCAATTAACAACATTTTCATTGTTTAATAAACTTTTCCATTTATTTAAGTCTGACTTTTCTTACTTTAGACTCAAGAAATTGCTAATTATCTCGTTAGGAATGGTGATGAAGATATGGGAAAAATGAAAATTTCGGATTCAATTTGCTTATACTTAATGCCAAGTGCACCTTCTACTTAATTTTAATAAAAATAAATTTCGAAAATAAGAAAATGATTGTAACCGTTAGACTATTTTTGATATTTTGCGCTCCCTGAATTTCTAACTAGACTGTTAAAAAATATACAAAGTTATTAGATAGAGTTATTTACATTATATCATCTTCAAATATGCTCCTTTTGAATCTATAAATGTTCTCCAATGTTCCTGCCATTTTTGAAAAAAAATCCTAGAAGTCATTTCTAGAAACTCCTTGTAACTGCTCTGTTGTATTTTGTTTTATTTCATCAATATCTTTAAAGCATTTATCCTTAAATGCCATTTTTATGTTTGAGAATACAATAAAATCACATGGAGCAATGAGGTGTCCGGTTCATTACTCTTGCTCTGGTTTGTTCCAAGTTATGTGAAAGCTTTTTAGCTGATTGGTTGAAAGTAAAGATAATTACAAATGTGGACCAAAGGATATTCGGAAATTTGCGCTCTACCTCTACTACACACTAGCTTTTTCACCTTTTGGACACTAAATGTAGCAAACTTGAAAAACCCAATCGCAGTTGACTAACAAAGAGCTTTTGATTTAATTCACCACAATACATTAGTAAAAAAAACGAACCAAAGTTGTAATTGATACGACAAGTCATTTTATTTTCTGCTGGTTTTCGGTATTTCTTATGGATTGATCGTAATTTCTCTTCCTTTTAAGTTTCAGTAATTAAGTGACTTTACTATGCTCCTCTTAGGCCTTAGGATGTCTGGCTGCTTCTCTTTAAATAACTAAAGTACAAACCCCTGACCTTGACTTGAATACAAACAAACATGTTAAGCTGCAAGAAAAGGAGTTCCAAAAATATTACTTAAACATCTCACCTAAATGTGGGGTGACAAAGAAAAAAGTTAGCAAACGAGAGACCCAAGTGGTATCCTGTAGCTACCCCATCGGTTAGCTCAAAAAGTTGGTTATCGAACAAAAAATGCGTATCCTTGGTTCCTAAATTGAGAAAGCCAGCGAACTGTTTCCGGTTAAAGCCATGAAATAATCGATAATCCTTAAAAACAGAATCAAGTATTAAATTAATAGTTTAGTGCAGTGGATCATTATTATAAATAGACTTTCCGTCACAGTTAACCAAAGTTTAACTGGGCATTACAGACTTGCCCTACCGGGGCAACCATGATGAAAAATTTACTGTAATAAGACCAAAGTTTTCATGAAATCTGTAATACCCTACTGGGAATTACAGACTTGGCCTACTGGGGTAACCATGAGGGAACATTTAGTGGAATACGCGTTGAATTTTCATGAAATCTGTAATACCCTACTGGGCATTACAGACTTGCCCTACCGGGGCAACCATGATGAAAAATTTACTGTAATAAGACCAAAGTTTTCATGAAAAAGTCATTGAATCTACAAAAATCTATCTAAAAAAATGTGGAACTTCGTATTTTTTGCCAGAAGACCGATCACGGGTGCGTGTTTGTTTTTTTTATTCTTCCAGGGATCATCGTATCGACCAATTGGTCCTAGAATATCGCAAGAGGGCTCATTTTAACCGAAATTAAAAGTTCCAGTGCCCTTTTCAAGTGACCAAGAAATTGGAGGGCACCTAGTTCCCCTCCCACACTCATTTTTCCCCAAAGTCAACGGACCAAATGGATCTCAATCAAAATACAAATGAGGATTTACGCGTAGTCACCAATGAAATTACCGAATATCTACCAGTAAACAGTAAAAATGGTCATTAGCTGCAATCATAAAATTGAACAAACTACATGAAAACATACATTTATTTCCCGTACTAAGTGATTCAAAACCGTGGCTTAAGAAGACAATGCGCAAACAAGGTATCGACAATGAATTGATTAATCTTGTACCTGAGCTCTGTTTAAATTTAACTGAAGGCAATGTTTACATATAGATCTATAGATCTATAGATCTATAGATCTATATATATATATATCTATAGATCTATAGATCTTTGGATCTATAGATCTAAAGATCTGTAGATTTATAGATATATAGATGTATAGATATATAGATATATAGATATATAGAGATATAGATATATAGATATATTTATATATAGATATATACATAGTTAGATATATAGATATGTAGATATATAGATATGTAGATCTATAGATCTATAGATCTATAGATATATTAATCTAAATGAAAATTGGTATATGCCTAACTTAGTGAAGGGTGTGCAATCTTAATAGAACTTATAAAATGAAATTCAAAGTTTATGAAAACCCCAAGCCTAGTCAAATCCCTAAAGCCCCAATCAACAAAAATATATAATTTTTTATTTTTCTAGGGAAATATGTTTATGCATGTGTGTATGTTATGGTTCCCTAAAGGTGATTATAATGATCCCTCTGTTTTTCACAAGATAAGAATAGCAAACGAAGATGATTCATTTGGAAGTCTCTTCTCTCTTATTCATCATTATATGTGTTACTTTTCGTCTGTGTGGATCTCTACATTTCCTTTTTTGGTTGTATCTGTCTTTCATCTTCAAGAGAAAGTGGCAAGAGTCCTTCCGTCAACTACGGTGGCCGGCGCCTCCCCCTGGAAAATACCCCCCCCCCCCCCACCCCCCCCCCCAAACTCCCAGCGCCCCCACCGGAACCACGCCCCATGGAAAGAATGACGCCCTGAAGATGCCCCCGGTATTAGCCGCGCGGAATTGTCGTGCGGGTTGGCCTGCAGAACTTCGAGGGACGACTTGAGCTTTCCAAGAATTGCCGCCGGCGTAAAACCGGATTCGGGATCACCACTAATTTGATCTAGCTGGTTGAGCCCGAAATTGACGGCTTCGCTATATCCGACCGCCGAAGAAGCGTCCAATGCGTTTGTGAACAAAGACGCATTCGTGGCGCGGTTAACGCTTAATACAGCTGCACCGCCGTATTCCAAGGACCCTATAGTTGCGATTTTTCGGCAGAAGGATACTTTAAATACACAAAAACAGAGACTTTTAGAGTGTTAAAACACGGTTAGACAGGACAAATATCTGCTGAGCTTCTAAAACATGTTGTAGAGACATTGTTATGGCTTCAAATATAATTCTTTGCTACTTGGAAGTCTTTAAGACTGGCAAACAGCAACAATTATACCTTTTTGGAAAAAGCGCACGTTTTTGACAAAAAAAAAAAACAAAAAACAAAAAACAAAACAAAACCCTTATTTACGTGCCTAAAAACTAATTTAATGAGAATACCAAGAGTATATTTTTTTTCACTGAATAAACAGCAAGAATTTATTGATTTGAGTAAAATGTTACCAGTCAGAGAAATAAATTTTCTATCTCTGATTCACGACAGAAGAGTAAAGAACATTCGCCCAAACGGGCGTTTTTATTTTGATCCGGAGGCGTAAATCCGGCAAAGGAAGGAACATTCGAATTCGTATCAGGAGGTCTTACCCAGTGAAACCTAATATTGAATAAAAGTACAAGTCTAAATTAGTCTCTACCATAGATTGCAAAATAGTACGCTCCCAAATAAGGCTTCAATTAATGGAAGGTATCAAAAATGAAAAAGATCCGAATTCTTCAAATTATGTGCATCAAATCTATCAGTTGAAATCAGATTACAAATGTTTATAATGCGTCATGAGCTTCCATATTAACCATAAATTTGCCTTTCTCTATGAAAGAAAGAGATTAAATAAAAAAAAAACATTTTTTTTACAGAGAGTAAGGAGCGGCATAAAACTTAAGCCTCATCCGCGAGCTCATTAGCCTGCCACAATATTTTAGTTGAGAAACTTGTCAGCAAGTTCAATATTGATCCCTTAGTGTTGAAATTGATTACCTCCTTTTTATCAAATAGATCACAGGTTGTCAAATACCGGAATCATTATTCAGATTTTCTCCTTCTCCACAATGGCATACCTCAGGATACTCTCCTTGGTTCCCTCCCTTTTTCGGTCACGATTAACAGCCTCGCGAAACAACTTTCTGAACGATGCAAATTTCTGTTAGCCCCTCTCCCTCTACACCCTTCTCCTGGTCGTCGGCCCAAAGTGTTGTGATGGCCATTTTATTCGACATCATTCAAAGGTTCAGTAAATACGCTTACTGATGATATGACCCCAATAGTCCCTGGGGAAAGGACTGTACGCGGTACCGGGCTGATGATTGATGGCTCATTTGAACGGAAATTGAAATTGTTAGTGCTCTTGTTGAGTAGCCAAAAAGATTGGAGGGCTGCCAGCCCCTCTCCCTCTACACACCAGGCGATTGCTGCAGGAGAAAAAATCCTACCTTTAACAAGAAAAGTGATACATATACCAATTCAGAATTGTATGAAGTGACACTCAAGCAAGCAAGTGATTATATAAGGCACAAAAACATAAAGTGATACGAAAGCACATAATCTATTGGTCGAAAGTGTCAAGCCCAAACAACAGCAACAACAACAAGAAAGAGGTGCCAAAAACAAATTAATTAGACCATGAAAATTCACTTTAAAAAAAACAACTTTTGATTGAAGGCATGAACTTGTTTTTCATCTGCAAGTGCATGTTTACCCCTGCATCCCTGCAAGAGAGATAGTTAAGCAAAGGAGTGAATTTGAGTGTGAGTTTTTTGTACATAATCCAAAGCATGTAATGCTTCCTTCAATTTCCCCTCTTTACATAAGCTAGTTATATGCTGCTCGACCTCTTTTCTGTATAACAAGCATCACCCATCATCGCCAACCATTCAGCTTTCTCCGAACTTATTTTGTGAAAAAGAAATAATCATGCAAGAACAAAACAAATCGAGTGTGGCTACTGATAAATAGCATCGATGGTGAATATTGGACAGGTCCAGATACCATTAGCATCGAAGCACAACAGGGAAAGAATTACGAAATCACTTACCGACCGTTGACCATGACGCTGGAAAACAAGAAGCATACGGTACGTCTTAGTTTGCTGTTAATCCGTCAATTGAACAGGTAATGCAGGGAGAAAGAAAGCAGTAAGGGTTCTGGCGTTAGTATCAGTGCTCATTCTGTGCGGCCGCCAGAATCAAGCTATCTTATAGGACCAGTTTACAGCTTTATCTATCTCCAGTTTTGGTCAAAAAAACAGGGATGAAACGTAAGCCCTTGTTTTACATGCAGGAAGAGGCCAGATAAAATAACGGGCCCGCAAAGACCCGCGCATCAGGTTCAAAGATGCCGCGCAAACCTAAGCAGGAAGGCCCCGGTCAGCGTCAATGCAGTCGAGACCAGTTTCGCCAGGTCCAGCCGCTCGTTCAGGAAAAACACGCCAAAGAGCAACGGATGCGGAAATCGATTTCGAAACCAGGCACTCGCAGCCATCCACAACATCACCACAAACAGGCCCGCCATCACGAAGTTGTCTGCCACAATCAACGGATTCGCCACCTCTTCAGAGACCGTATAACTCTCTTTCATGGCCATATAGTTCACCCCACCGCCCACATAGCTGGCGGCCATCATGCCGGCAGCCGGCACAATCGCCTCCGCTCCGAGACTCCCCCGCAACAGAAACACCGCCAGCAACAACGACAACAACATAAATTTCGGCTTATAAAAAGAACTAGAAATCTCTGTAGACCTCTGAAACGGGGTTATCTGTCTATTTTGTAGCTATGAAAGGAGGGAAATGCCTCAAAGGGATGATTTTAATGTCAAAACATCCCAAGTCTCATTGGGCCTTCAGATAAATACAGAATTAATACGAAGAAAGAAATGAGAGGATAAAAATTTATATATAATCCCCAGGGCCACAACTTGGTTTTTTTTTTGGGGGGGGGGGGATAAAAAAAGTGTTTTAATATCTATATCTATATTTATATTTATATCTATATCTATATTTATATTTATATTTATATTTATATCTATATTTATATATATTTTTATATTTATATTTATATTTATATTTATATTTATATTTATATTTATATTTATATTTATATTTATATTTATACTTATATATATATTTATATTTATATCTATATTTATATTTATATTTATATTTATATCTATATTTATATTTATATCTATATCTATATCTATATCTATATCTACATTCGACGATAATCTCGATACCGACGGAGACGGAACGCCGAACTTCTGCGATTCCTGCCCGAATTCTGTCATCCCAGATACGGACGGCGACGGTATCTGCGACGATTTTGATATCTGCCTGGGCGGCGATGACAATATAGATACGGACGACGACGGTACGCCCGATTTCTGCGACGCCTGCCCGAACTCTGCGACTGGCGATACAGACGGCGACGGGGTTTGCGACGACGTCGATATTTGCGCCGGCGGCGACGACGGCATCAACGAGAGACCACGCAATAGCTCGCCAACTGATGTCAATCCACTTCGCTCGATTTGCTCGCGAGTGATTGTCCGTAAGGGCAGCACGCCGGATGACCCCGTACCGGACAAGCGTGTTCCAGTTACAACGACTGGCGCAAGCGCTCTAGGCGAATTGCTGTCTTCCCCGTTGTCGGACGCGACACGATGGCTTCGCTGGAACCGGTGCGGGTTCCAGACCATCAGACGGCCGGCGATCCGACCACCGAGATCCATCTTGGCGCGGGCACGCTCATGGTCCACGCGCACAAGACGAAGGTGAGCGAGCTCGACGGCATCGGCCGGACGATGCACATAACGATGGGCGCGTTCCTGATCGCCGCCCTCGGGCTGGCCGGCTTCCCGCCGATCGCCGGCTTCACCAGCAAGTGGAACCTCATGGCGGGCGCCGTCGAGGCGGGCAAGCCGCTGTTCCTCGGCGTGCGGATCGCCAGCGCGATCCTGAACGTCGCCTACCTGGTCATCATCCCGCTGCGTGCCATATTACGTTCAATAAAAAAATGTGAGTGGCGTCTCATTAATGTGCATTCAAAGGACAAAAGTACCATAATTTTTCTAACGATCGTATGTTTGTTTGTATCTTAAAGACATGCAAAATTATAACAACTGACCAAATACTCCAAGCAGCTAAAGATAAGGGCATGGAACAAGAAAGAGCAAAAATCCCATTGATGTACAAATGGAAATGCTGCGTAACAAAATCTGTGGTTAGAAGACAAAGCAAAATTACAATAGAATGAAAAAAAAAAAAAAAATGCAAAAAACAGAAAAATAGAAAATAAAAGAAAAAGACTCACTCCAGATAATGTAGGAGCAGATGCAACAACTGCTTCACCCATTAGTTCTTCCACAAGTTCTTCACTCGACTTATTACCGAAAGTTGGCTTAGTACTAGGAGAACTAGAGCTGACTAGATTAGGGTTAGAATCTCTGCCATTACTGTTGACACCATTTGTGAGGGGTTTACTGGAGTTACCTTCAATACAGAGTTTCAAGGATCGAGTCGGCCATGATCGCGTCCAGCTCCTCGTCGGTCAGGCCGTGGACGGGCGTGACCTCGATGGACGCCTCGGCCCCCGAGCGCTGCTCCTCGGCCGACACACGCAGGATCCCGTCGGCGTCGATGACGAACGTCACCGCCGCCTTGGGCAAGCCGGCCGGCATGGGCGGGATCTTCAGCTCGAAGCGCGCCAGCGAGCGGCAGTCCTGGACCAGCTCGCGCTCGCCCTGCAGCACGTGCAGGTCGATGGACGTCACAGCTGGCGACACCAGTGTATTTGACTCTCTGCGGAAGTTTGGCGATCTGTTCATTGATTTTTTCTTTTCCAACGATTTGCCCCGCGACAAATGGAAGCTTAGGTTTTCCAAGATCAGCGCGAAAATCACTAATCAACTTTTCAAGTTTCTTTAGGTAGTCTTCAGGTTGGGCAGAGTTGCCTTCACCCTGATGCCAGAGAATCCCTTTCAGATTGCCCGACTTCATCGCGATAAGGGTCCGTTGGATTGCTTCGTTATAAGAGCTTCTTCGACATATTAACTCTTATTCAAAACATAAGAAAGGTTTCTAAGCAATATAGAATGAAGTCAAATCTCAATATTCAATGCTAAGTTAATGAAAATCTTATAGCTTAGGAACTCAGTAGATATCACCAAGCCGTATTTTCTTGCTTTTGTTTTTCAATTCAGCCTTGCTCTTATTTTTTTTTCTACATTTCCAAATTTTGTTTACGAGAAAAAATTTAAGGAAATAAATATTTAAGGAAAATCTTGTTTTTAGCTTGCCCTTGCCCGCCTCGGCCTCGCGCAGCAACGGCAACACATCCACCACCACAATGCCCTCTCTCTCGCAGTACCCCACAACACGGCGCTGCAGCCCATCGCGGTCATAACGCTCCGGCTCACTCACCCCTGCCAACAACTGCCGCCACAACGCATTGAACCGCCCCGGGTTTCCCGGAGACATGGTTACTTGAGTACGACCACGGCGGCCGCGCTCTCCTCTTTGTAGAAGGCCTCCTCGAACTCCGCGGGTGGTTTAATTTTGTTTTAGCTCACTTTCCACATTACTTCAGTGGAGATTTGGCTGATCTTTTAGGGTAAAATAAATCAAATCTCTCAAATAGCAACTTCTCGCAATCAAAATCTATTGCTAAGAACCAGAAGTGGTTTTCACCATTTTATGGGGGTATCTACTGAAATTTACAAGAGATATTCCTGTTCTCCCTTTTGAATCTCAAATGAGTTTAACCATTGTTCAAATGTTTTTTTTTCCAATTTTCAGCTTACTCTCCCCAGGCCTGTGATGTGGTCATCACGGCAACGCCAAGCCGTGTGCCTTGGATCGGCGAAGCCATGATGCATCCCGGTCTTCACATCACGGCCATGGGTTCTGATCGGCAAGGAAAGCAGGAAGTTGCGGCGGGTGTTCTCGATCAGGTTGATCTGCTCTTTTGTGATGTCACTTCTCAGGCCATGACCATGGGCGAGTGCCAACATCTGGAGAGCGACAAACGGCCTCGGGAGTTGGGTGACCTATTGACTGGAAAAACGACGTGTCGTCGGCAGCCGGGGTCGACCTGACCGTAGGGCCGTGGACGCGATTTGAGATCGCGGGAGCGCGATTGGTGTTTGCGGGCAATTTGTGGTGTCAGGGAACGCCTGGTGAGACGGTTGTTCTTGGCGGCCGCACGGTGGGCGAGGAATTTCGGAATTGGAAGGGGATCTACCTGGGGGCCGGGGCGTCCGATTCGGCTTTGGATTTCACTGAGATTCGGGATGCGGGCGGTAACGATTTGGGTGTGTACGACGGGCAATGACAACTCACAAGTCTCTATTCCAATCAAATGTGGTCAACACTCTGCTCGGCTACTTCACACAACAACAGAGAGAAAACAACATAGATACACCAGACCAGCCAACAACATGAACGATGCCGGGCAATAAGGTCGGCATCAAAATTTGGTTCAAAACCGTGGGTGTCATTTTTTGACGTCAGGCGCGCCAACGTTACCACAGGAGTTGGCGCGAAAATCCGTACACGTACAATAATGCCTACATAAGAAAGAATCGACTGGTCAACTGTTACTCTGATGTGCCTTGTCAATCCCTCAACTAAACATTAGAAAACTAGCAAAGAACACGATTTCAGAGTCGAATTGCTTTATTTCAGAATTTATTAATAAAGATACATTACTGAAACATTTTCACTCTAGATTTATGTTCCTTGTGAAGCAACCGATTTTCCGATTACCATACAGCTATAACTTGCATCAAACAGACAAGATAGTTATTACCTTAATTTCTAACAAAAAATGCAATAGAATCATAGCAACAGGAACTAAAATGTTTCGATAGGAAATTCTGATTTAACAGTTTATTTGAATTCAGTACAAGACTTTTTTTATTAGTGATAAGTTGGAAACCAGGAGAACTAACTATAACAGTGATTGCATTGATGCATAAAAAGCTTTCAGTTCAATCTTCTATAATTATGAAGTTGAAATTCAATTGAAGAATATAGCTTAATCTACTTACTTTCTCTGCCTGCAGTGGTGTAGAAAAATGGTTGTTTAAGCTTATGCTTCTACCTCTTGATTGGGCCTCTTCCCTGCCTCGCACAAAAATTCTTAGGCCAAATTTTGAAGAGTGTTTTTCAATTTATTAATTGATTAGTAATTTATGTTTTCATTTTTTTAGTTTATTGTTTAAATTATTTAGTTAGAATTAATTACTTTAATCTAATTATTTTATTTTATTCATTAACATTATTCTAATTTATTTATTATTTTCATTTATTATCTTCACCATTTACTTTATCCTAATAAAAATTAAATTTTAAAAATTAAAAAGCTCAGCCAAGGTCGACCACGCTCTAAATGGGTACCTGGAGAAATCTGGGGAAGTTAGACAGGAAGGGTGTGCGAAAGCACAGGATGGTTGGCCCCCAGCCCCTCATTGCACTTCCTGGCAGGCCAAGAAACGGAGATCAGCACCACCGGTAGGGACTGTAAATTCTAATGCCTTATTTACCTTACCTTTACCTTCAACAGACGTCACTGCTAGTGTTTCCACCAAGCATCAATTGCAAATTTAACAATTAAAGATTTCTTTAACTGAAAATCCTAAACGTTCCCTAAAAGTTTCATCTTAATACCTTTAGTGTCATTAGTTACATTAACTGTAGTGGTAGTATTAAAAGTATACCTATAGTGCCGTCTGGGTAGTTCAAAATCCCCACAACTTGCCCTTAAACCTTAACCTGTATGTTTATGTACTTGAAATCTTCATCTGAATGCTCTTAGCCCTACAAGTAGTTGCAATAGAAGTAGTAGTATTAGTAGTAAATGTAACAGTAACAGTAGTATTCAAATTCTATATACATAAAAAATAGTAATTATTGGTATTAATTTTATTTGCAGATTATTCATTCAAAAAGGTCTCGTATACCACAAAGATATCTATGTATGATTCATGAAGAAAATTTCAACTTGTTCGCTCCTCCAATAACGATTGTTTCAAAACGATATTCTTCGTGCACCAGGACTTTTAGGAACTATTTCATAAGAGTTCAGGTATTTATTCCGAAGGACAAGAACAGAAATGCAAATTTTATTCTTATCACAAATCTAGTTTAGAAAGAGTTTTTCTTGTGAATCAGAACATCATAAACAGATGTTTGATAACTCATCTTCTATCTATATAAATTTTGCTAACCAATTCAGCTGTTTTATTCCCTGTGGTTCGTCTTATAATTTTGTAATCTAATTGAAAAAGAACTGTAGGCTTTATCCTGTACGTTACATTAATCATGGTTACAGTAGTTGCACAGTGACAGCTGCAACCTTGCAAAAGCCGAACATGGCAATTCTCTTTTTTTTCTTGTTCCGGTGCCGCGAGCCAGGGCAGCGCGATCGTCGCACAGAGCGCGGCGACGTATCCGACCGGAACTAGTAGCCCGACGGCGTCGCGAACTCGAGGATTCCTGACGAGGGCCCGAAGGCTCCCGCGACCGCGCCAGGCTTCCCGACGAAAAAAGGCGCCAAGCGAGCCGCTCTCCCCGCCATGATGCACGCGCACCACGCCGTCCCGGATGAGCCGCCCGCGTCGGGAGAGGCGAAGACCGAGGTCGACGTCCTCGCACGTCGCGCGGCCACATCCGTGGCCACCAGTACCTTGACCTGACCATCACGAAACGCCTTCAATGCACGTTCCCGCTGCCCCTGGCTTTTGTTGCCGTGGATCGAGGCGGCGTTATAGCCATCTGCCACCAGGCTTTTCATCAACTTCTCCGCCCCCCATTTGGTGCGCGAGAACACCAGGGTCAGCGCGGCGGTGTCCCGATCCAGGATTTCGCGCAGCAGTTTGGGTTTGCGCGTCTTGTCCAGGAAATGCACCGATTGGGCTAGAAAAGAAATAATTAAAACTGATAAATTTTAATTTCAAAACGAATTCAAAACACCCACATTTGGTCTGCCCAAGCCGACTGAGGCTAGTATCGCTGCGCACGCTCCTCCATCTCAATTTTCTCAAAGCTTTACTCTTTACTTCCTCCCTGAACGATAATTGTATCTTCAAATATAGCACAAGATAAAGCCCGGATCACACTCTGCTTAAAAAGGCACGTCCGGTTTGTCGACTCTAAAGTGTGTTGAGTATCCGACGTGACGATGTTGAAAAAACGAAGACTCTTTTATGTGCTTGCCCGTTGTATGGTCCTTGTTGTCTGTTACCTATTTCTCTTACTCCCGGCTGATGCGGCGCGGATAAAAGATATCGCGTCTATCGAGGGGGTGCGAGAAAATCAACTCATTGGCTATGGGTTGGTCGTGGGGTTGGATCGTACGGGTGATTCAGTGGTTGGAGGACAGTTTACGGCCCAAGCCATTATATCTATGTTGAACTCAATGGGGATCAATCTCAAAAAAACTGAAAAATAAGCTCCAGTAAATGATAAAACTATTTTTCACATTTTCTGCATACACCATCAACAAAACATTGATCCCTTTTGAAACACAAGACATAGCTACCTGGGCTTATGCCAGCAGAACGCTATTGTTATACAAGTCGGAGACACAACTGAGCCATGCCTGACCCATTCATGAACTGGTACAACAATGGATTCAGTCGTTTTGTTTTGACAAGATTTTTTGCAGAAACTAAATTTCAGCTGGGGAGAGGGCGACGATTGCGGGTTCATACACTATGTGAACCCAAAGGTGGTGGTTGGCTCCGTCGTGCATCATGAGGGGAAGATTCTGCTTTGCCGGCGCGCAATCAATCCCCGTCTCGGCTTCTGGACGATGCCGGCCGGGTACATGGAGTGCGGGGAGACAGCGGCGGAAGGCGCCATCCGCGAGGCGATGGAAGAGGCCTGTGCCGATATCGTCATCGATGCAGTTCTGGCGGTCTACACCATTCCGCGGATTGCGCAGGTGCAGTCGGAAACACGGTCCCCTCATCCAAAACAGAGCGGCTGCAGGCAAAGCGCAGGCCAGGCCGAGATAAGCGGCAAATCGAGCCGTCCGCTCAACGCCCCTAATGTCGCCCTTTGTGTAGAGGGACGAAATAATAGGCGAAAGCGGAACGTAGACGGCCAATAGCCCCAGATTGACAAGTTGAGAGTAGCGGCTGGCAGGATAATAGAGCCCGGAAAACTCCGTCCCCTTGATAACGCCAAGCATGAACACGTCGGCCTGGGGGCCGATGCGACGCGTCGAAAACAGGTGGGGCGTATCGTATGCATACTCCCCAGATTGGGTGATAGGACCCCATCGGCGCGTCTCACCGGTCACCGGCCTCACATATTGCGAATGGCAGTACCAGCAGCCCTCGCGAATATAGATTTTTCGCCCTTCCTGATCCTTGGCCGTGCAGTCGACAGCTCTCGCCTCCAACCATTTGAGCTGGCCGAGATCGGTGCGAACGACCCCTGTTACCCGCTTGGTCACCGTCTGCGGTTAAAAAAACCATAGAGTTTACCATCGGACGTCAAGCCGCGAATGGTGGCCGCGGTACTTCTTCGAATGTTATCGGGCGTTAGTTTGACCGACTGGAAATCATAACCGTCAAATTGATACAAGTGCAGCGAATTGATAATCCCCGCGTCGTTGCAGGTGTTTAGCCATATTTTCCCGGATTTATCCCAGAATATGTCTGTAATACAAACTTTTGGAGCGGCGCCCTGCCGATCGTAGGTTTCGATATGCGCGACTTCCTGTATTAAATTGTTTTTGCGTGTTTATTTTGTGTGAAATAAAAATCTTGAATCTTGGAATTTTTTGGTTCAAATACACTCAAACTTTTACGCTTTATGGTTATAATTGTGCAGATAAATCTCATGTTAAAGTTTTTGAGTATTGTTTAACTCCTATCTCTAATCTAACTTTAATCATTATTTTTATTCTACCAAAGAGACAAAAACTTGACCAAATAATTTATTTACTTAATAAAGTAATAGCACAGTCATTGTTGATCATTTAAGAGTTAAACAGATTCATATAAGATATTCGTAACACAATTCTAAAAAGGGATTTCAAACATTGTCGTAAAATTGGACCATATACAATCTACGCTCTTACTAGACAATCTTATCAAAAGTGTAAAATAGGTGCCAAAAGTTTTCAGTCAAGGACAAATGGGGCCCAGAAAACTTACAGGAGCTTTTAAGCTTCCCCCAACATTAAAACTTCGTTAAAGATAAACGAAAATAGTGTCGTACTTAGACAGGTATAAGAAAAATGCCTCTTTTTGGCATTTTTATTGTTAGAAATTGAAAATATCCCCCCCCCCTCACCTCGATTCTAAAAAAACATATTTTTTTATCTCCGTGAAACGAAACTTGAAAAATTCCTTGTCCCCCTTAACCCTTTCGTAAATTGTCGCCCCCCCCTGAGAAGAGGATTTTCACTGGATCAGTTCCAAGTGTTAATTAAATAAAAAAAAACAGGTTTTTTTAACTAAAAGTAATTAGCGACATCAAAACTTAAAACGAACAGCATAGTCGAAAAATCTAGTAACTATATCTTTGAGGCTGGCTTAATCCTCCACAGTCCTAGAGGGAAGGGCTGCAAGTTGTGAACTCCGGCCATTGTCAAACAGTTAATGGTAACGAGCTGTAGTAAGGACCATTACGTGGGAGGATCTTTCCATGGAGGAATTTATCATGGGGGAAGAGAATTTCCATGAGAGGGTGCTGCATTTATTGGTAGTTTAGACGAATTTTGCTCCAAGCAATAAACTCACAAGTACGTGTTTTTCAGGGCCGACTGGCGACGGTCGGGCCTGAAGGCGCCGGCCTTCGTCGAGCATGTGGCCAACAAAAGAGAACCCCAGCAACCACACTACGCCTCATCCAACCTCGAACTCAGAGCAGGATAATCCCATGAGCAAAGCACGCACAGGTCTGCATGTTCTTACCGCCAACCGATTGAACGATGGCGGCGTCGTTTTCCTGACCGGCGAAGGTCAATGGAGCGACCGGCTGGCAACTGCGAAGCCGGCAATCGACGATAAGGGATGCCAAACACAATAAAACATACTTTGGGCGTGCTGCGTTTCAGAAGGTCGTATCATCGATTTCAAAGGAAGAGTATTCAGTTAAAAAATTCAGAGTATGTTGCAGACCTATTGGAGGGTAGCCAGCCTCCCTTGTCCTTTCTAGATGCTCCCTTCCTTTATTACTGATGACAGTTTGAAACAGCGACCTTGTTCACAACAGTCAAAAGCTCTAGTAACTATGGCACCGCGGATGCAAGGTCCCCCCCTGCCCCCCGGGGGGAGAGTGTAATAGTCCAGGCTCAATAACTAAAGTTTGTAACTCGCAATAAAATTAAATGAAAAAGCTGAATTTCATTTTTACGTTAATAGTATCAATTATTATCTTAAATAGTTGTAATCGTGTAAAAAGAGTTGAATCCATAAATATGGAGTCAGTTTTAAAAATTAGTGATACTCTAAACATAAAAATCCCTGATAGTATACCCTCACCATTTTCTAGATCAAATCTTTATTGGAACTCTAATGATTCTTAATTAAATCAATCGTCTTGTGCTCCTTTTCCGGAGATAAAAAGTTCATGCTTAAAGAGCAGCCATGATTTTCTCGTTGTCAAAGAGTTTATGCCTCCTTTTCAAAGTTGCCTCGTTTTGATTACAAATTGGCCTAGCCAATTTATTTGAAGATGGTGTTTCTAGGAATCTAGGATTATTATTCCGAAATCTTGGGCGTCGAAGAGGCTGGTACTATCCACCCGAGCCCGAAGGGATCCTTAGAAGTGAAAAAGGAGAGCATGAAAGGTTTGTTAAAGTGGATGCCTGTCGGAAATCACTTCCAGCAACTAAATTTTTTCTTCCAAATGGCAAGTTTGGATTTGGAATGGACCGCAACAACTTATCCAAATTTTGCAAACCATACTCTTGTAACATCTAGTTTACCAGGCATCAAAAAAATCCCTGAAGCTTCACCTTAATACCCTTAGCCTTTCTGAAAATGCCAAGAGTCGACAACACCCTCCTTTTCTAATGATAAAAACTGGAAGTAAAAGAGGGAAAAAACTTTTTTTTTTATTTAATTACTATCCGAAACAAAATCATCAGCGTGAAAATTTGCCATTTGAGTGAATATAGCCACTGACTTTCAGCCTGGTATTAAAACAGATAACACACACTTCACCAAGGAAATATTATAGTTCTTTTATATTGAACACATGACAACTGTAAATACCAGTAGCAACTTTTATTAAATTATTAATCTCATTAATCCTTAATAATATTTAAAAACAAATAATGTTGTTTGTAGTTTCTAGATAATACACTGTTGCCACAGGTTGTCAAAGAGGCAAATCGGTCATGTATTAGGGAACGGTTTAGAGTATAAAGTTGAAACTTAAAGGGCATGTCAAGGGGGATATTGTGCTAACTGAAAGGCGCTATATTCACACTGCTGCTACACTATTGCTACGACAGCTACTGCTACTGCTACTACTATTACTACTACTAATGCTACTGCTACTACTACTTCTAAGGCTAAGGGCATTAATGTGAACATTTCAAGGAATGTTTGGGGTATCTGTCTGTCTTGGACCTCTTGGTGTCAGAACGGTAAAGCGTATTATAGTACTGGTAATTACAATTTTAAAATGGTGACATATTAGCTAAAACGAAATTACATTAGTAGCTGTGAATTAGAACATTAGTTCCACCGTTACATTGTCCTATTACCGTTACGGTTTTCTGAACCTTTACATTAGTTCTATGAACTGTTAAAGACAGAAACGGCTAAAAGCAAGATTGACATCGACTAAAAAAAAAAAATAAATAGGACGACCCCTGAAAAATTTGCACCGAACAATTTCACCTGGAAAACTCTCCCCACATGTAGAATTGAGTAGCCAAAGGGAAATTAAGAGAAATAGAAGAAAAAAAATGTTTTCAATTATGAATCTACGTAAAACACCATGAAATGATCAATAGCTTTAAATTGAATCTTTAAACAACTCTCTATGATGTCAGTGGCCCTGAAATGACCAAGAGCTTTGAATTGAACCTTTAAACATCTCTCTATGACGTTATAGTTGCCTACTAGCATGCCTTGTTAACTCAGCATTGTATGTTTACAGAGCTAATGCAAATATATCTGAATGAATATTAGGATGGTGTATTCAAAACATAGAATTAATTTAGCCGAATTTACCAAAACTAACGTTCATCTTAAGGAGATATTTAACTCCAAAGTAAGACATTCAATTAAGCCCATCCTTATTGCGAACTAGATGTATAAACAAAACAAAGAGCAAGTCTGGTAAGCAAGAAACGCCGATGTTTAGAGCGTCATCTGTTGTTATGGTTTTGCCGCACAAGAAAAGTTACGTGGTCCCTAAAGACCAGAGGTGATGTCTCTTCACAATTCGTCAAGAAACACATGGAAAACTATGAGAAAAAAATTGGTCAAAACTTTGCTTTCGCGTGGTCCCGCGAGCGATATAAAGCACGCTTCAGCAGTTGCTAAAATTGCACAATAATTCAGCTAAAAGTGCTTAGTCTACTCACAGACCAATAAATTTCTCCCTTTTGAGCTCCAGCAACGTCTTATACCTTTACTCTAGAAAAATATCGAAAACATTACTTTCGTAATAGTATCACCCTTTCGTATTGCGTCGAAACGAAAGCCCTAAAAACACTACTAATGCCTAAAGCGCTACCAAGAGGTAGGGGCTCAAAATTTACTTAGGAAATTCATTATTTTCGTTTTTGATTTTTTTTTTTTTTTTCATAGTGAAAAGCTTTCTTTCGACACGGTCATTCTTAAGGAATTGGGACTGTAAAGAGCGAGGTATTGACGAGGGGGCAAACCCCGTCATATAGCGCTGGCGCCACCGCTGGCCACGTCGTCCGCGGACTCGCTCACGTAGCCGACGATGGTTCCGACGGCGACCTTCTGGCCCGCGGTGACGATGATCTCAGCCAGGTAGCCGGAGACCGGCGCCGGGATGACGGACTCGACCTTGTCGGTGCTGGTCTCAAACAGATCTTCGTCGCGCTCGACCTTGTCGCCGGGCTCCTTGAGCCACTTGACGACCGTTCCTTCGGCGATCGACTCCCCCATCTGGGGCATGAGGATCACAGATGGAAATACGGCTAATGGCGCGCATGAAGTAACATTGGGCGGTATTAATGGTACAGATCTTGGTCCTATGTCTGGTGGGTGGCAGGAAACATTTAATCTAGCAACTGCAATGGCGGATGTATCTATTAGTTTTGTTTACAGAGCCTTAAATTCTGGTGGTGCGCCGTTTGAAACTGGCGATGATTTATTCCTTTATGCTGATTTAGATGGAGACTTCTTAAGTAATACTGCCAACGATTATTTTGTTTTTCAACACAAATGATCTGAAAATATCAAACGAAAATATCTTAGTCAACGTGTGCATAGCTTATTCGTGGTAATTTTGGCAAAATTTGGGAAACAAGGTTTTTGTATGTAGCTGTACCATCTTGACCAAATGATGTAAATGAAGAATTATTTAATATTTTTCAAACTAAAATCGCGAAAAGTCATGTCTTCTTTTTTATAAATGCATTGCGTTACAGTATTCTTCTGTTTCTTTTGTATCTTTGGAAGTATATGTTGTGAGCAAAACCTTTTCATATATGGAATAATTTCTGTTCGTTTTAAGTTTTAACGTCACTCCTTACTTTCAGTTAAGAAAAAACTTGTTTTTTTATTTAATTTCTGAACGTTTTTGAATTAATGCATATTAATTCTCTGCATAAAAGAGCGACCTTTATATTCAACCTTATACCCTGGAACAGAAAAATCCATTACATTCAGGCATCAGTCAAAAACGTTTCATATAGGCCTACAAACAATGGTTGCGATTTAAGACACTCCATTGTCCATCGCGCAAAAAGAACCTATTGGAAAATATGACTTCTAAATATATTGAAAACTAAATAAGACAGGCGAAAATGCTGTTAAGAATAACTTACAATACCACCAAGGGGTCTATGGTAAGTTGAGCAGCGCAAGAACCCCTTCCAAAAACTGTGTTCAGATCTTACCTAAAACAAAGCTCACATTCCCCCACCCCCTAAAAAATACAAACTCTTTCCAACTCAAGTACAGATGTCCTGCCTGTTACCTCCCAGTTGAATGGCCCCGGCCAGTGTGGCAGGAGGGATCCATTTTGGCAAATTGGGTGGATTATTCGGCGGCGACCGGGGCCGGGTCCGCCAGCACGATAATGTCATGCATGATGGTGTTCAGCTCAAAATCCTTTGGCGTGTAGACACGCGCGACCCCCATGGCCAGAAGGCGTTCGGCATCCTCATCTGGAATGATGCCGCCGACAATCACCGGTGTTTCAGAGAGGCCTTCGGATTTCATGCGTTGCCCCAGTTCTTACACCTACGGGAAAATTGAATCTTCATGAAAAGTCCTCAAACTCGTGTGTAGTTAGGCCCTCTGAGTGCAGTCACGAGCAACAAGAAGAGGCGCGAAATGGTAAAATTAGAAAGATATCCAGTGATGAAGAGAGAGTGTTGGAATTGAGAACAGAATTAACTGACAAGGCCGCGAGACAAGAAGAGTACACAGAAATCTCAGGAGAAGAAGGAGATAGTGATGAAATAGAAAGTTTATCGAGTGACAGCGAAAATGCTCACAGCCATGAACCCTCTTTTTTTTATGTATTTGCGAAGAAAATTGGTTGTACCATGTAAGTTCCAGCAAAAGTGAAAATTTCAAAATTGTTTTTCTCAGAATTTTGAAAAGCTTAGTTATGACAAAACTGCTCTCAGGGGACAATATATTAAATACAGCAATGGTTAGTTTACGTATTTAATATATGCTATGCTTTATCCCCACCCCCTGATGTGCAAATATATAGCCCAAATTGTTTTCCAAACTATTACAGCTTTGTAATGACCCCATTTCAGTGAAAAAAAAAGACCTTCCAAAATAATTTTTAATCAATCTATTGATTCTTAGAATTTCGCTATAGCCTATGCCCTATGAGGTCTTGGCTCTTCCGACCTCGTCACAAGTGTCATATGAGCTATTAGCTCTTGTTTTTTTTTTCCAGGGGTGGTCGTATCGACCCAGCGGTCCTAGAATGTCGCGAGAGCGCTCATTCTAACGGAAATTAATATTTCTAGTGCCATTTTTAAGTGACCAAAAAATTGGAGGGCACCTATAGGGCATGACTTAGAACCCTTGCCCTGAAAGGTTGTAGGGAGGGGGGGATGTCCTCCTCAAATAGATTATTTTCGGACCTTTCCACTACATTGACCAAAATGGCTATCTCAAAATTTTGTTTGGGTGTGTTTGGGAAATGGCGGGCGTGGGAGAGGGGGTGTTATTCGCCCTCCAATCTCTTTCGACTATTAAAAAGGGCACTAGCCCTTTGATTTTTTAATCGAACGAGCCATTTTCGAAGTTTCTACGACAGCTCCGGACTTGCAGTTGCCTTTGGGGCGACAAGCTACTTTGCCGGCACTCATTATCTGGAAAGCCAGACCCAGGCGCGTCTCGATGCGCTGGCGAACGATCGTCCAAGTGTACAGGAAAGTGAATTAGCCAAAGTTGTTGTAGCAACACGGGAGCTGAAGTTTGGTGAGACTGTTCAAGAAGACGCGTTGAAGCTGGTTGACTGGCCAAAAGATGCATTTCCCGATGGCGCATTTGCTGCGGTCAGCGATGTCATTATCGATTGGGCTTGCTTACAGGTAACATCACCTATAGAGCGAAGCGTATTAGTTCATGAGCCCCACAGGCAGCGGGACGATGTCTGTATTCTATATTTATTTAATAAATCTCGTTTGAAGTTTTTTCTTGAGTTTTATTACTCTTTGTTGAATAAATATAGAATATAGACCTTGCCCCGCTGCCCGCGGGGCTCATGGACTAATGATCGATCTATAGGTAATGTTACCTATAAGCAAGCCCACTTTACGCATTTTTAGTCTCGTTAATTAGCTTCCCGACAAAGATGACTCGGGCTTGATGTTTAAATTGGAGTTAATCAAGCGATGCATGGAGTTTTTGTAAGAAATAAATACGCTGCTTCGATTTTTGGCTGGGTGAATAGTAAAAGTAGCCAACAATAATATTTGTAATTGGGCGTGGTATAACTTTCAGTCGAACTTTAATCTAAATTATTTAAGCATGCTCATATATTCCTAAGACTTTTACCTCACTTGGCAGCAAATTATCACCACAAAACATTATTAGGAAGTAAAAGGTTCTGATATATTGTTGCCTCAAAAATTCTCATTGACGTTCATATTTCCATGTTCAAGGCCCTGATGCCTAATAGGTTAATAGAGACTGCAGTTTAGGGAGTTGAAAGCTTGAGGGGCCTCCTTTTTTAATATATCTTTTTTTTAAGAAACGAAAAAATGTTTTAAGATTTTGCATGGCCGAATAATTCATTTTGCTTAAAAATTAACTTCTCATTTTATGTAAGAGAGTCAAAGGAGTTGAATATTGCTTTTTCTACAATTAGCCATGACTTGATGCCCACAACTATTCCATTTAAATTCAAAAATCAACGTAAGAACGCTTATATGTGGAACTTTGTTGGAATCTTAGATAAGACGAATTTTTGTCTTTCGAAATGGATTAAAAAGTAGGAAATATTTTATTTTTTTTGCGATGATCTCTGGATATGAGTGAAAACGAGGTTCGCAAAATGGATTGGGCTTGTTACATAACTATTTTACATAACTTGGTCTATTTAACTCGTTTGGATCGATTCACAAACCATGGAACCGTCTCGCTCCGTGGCTCGGGCTCCGCAAGCAATTCCCCATCCTCGATCCGTTCCACTTCAACACGAGCGTTGGGCGTCAACCCCGCAATCTCCGAAACCAACCCATCCGGCCATCGAATCTCCAACGTAACGCCATCCCCCGCAGCCCCACTCGTGCCAAACGTCAACAAAGGCCCATCGGACGAGAGATAGCGCCCCCCCGCACGCAACTCACGCAATTGAATCCCGTCTGCCGATTATAGTGATTATCATAATCACTATCATCAGTATCATCATCATCAACATCATCATTACCATCATCATCATCATGATCACCATCATCATCATCATTATTATCATCATAATAATCACCATCATCATCATCATCATCACTATCATCATCATCATCGCCATCATCATCACCACCATCATCATCATCACCACCATCATCATCACCATAATCATCACCACCACCATCATGATCACGATCATCATCATCATCATCACCACCATCCCACCAAGTTTCATCATGATCTCTCCACTCTAACCGTTTTCCAAGATTCCGTCCTAACTCCCCCCATTGTCACCGGATCTAGTCGGGATTTAAAACAAGAACTCTGAGACATGATATCCTTCTAAATATAAAATTTCATTATGATCCGGTCACCCATTCTTAAGTTAAAAATACCTCGATTTTTGTAATTTTTCCAAATTAACGCCCGCCAGCTCCCCCAAAGAGAACGTATCTGTTCCAATTATATCAATCACGTATTCGAGATTTTGGAGGGCTTCAAAACTTGGTTGCGTAAATAAGTTTCTGAAACTCCTAATAAGTCCAGTTCAAATCGTCTGAATTCGTCAGTAAAAATTACGATACAATAGTCATTTTTCAACGTTGTAACATTCCAAGTTGTAATTTTCATGTTCTTTAAACCATTGAA
This sequence comes from Alatinidae sp. Z8VKAUB7J3, assembly GCA_010016025.2. Classification (NCBI taxonomy): domain Eukaryota; kingdom Metazoa; phylum Cnidaria; class Cubozoa; order Carybdeida; family Alatinidae; species Alatinidae sp. Z8VKAUB7J3. The sequence goes on along the minus strand of JAAAKM020721499.1, from coordinate 173,346,207 downwards.
ATTGTCTGGCTTCAGGAAAAGCAATGATCCCGAATAACAGTGCTGGAAGGCGATCAATATATCTTCTCAAGTCTACACCAAAGCGCTTAAGGCCGGTCAAGCTGACGCGTATGTAGCCCTGCCCCCGGAATCTTTTGCCCCTTTTGCCCCTTTTGCCCCTTTTGCCCCTTTGGCCCCGGCGCCAAACCCACCGGGGAGTGCAATTTGCGCAAGACCGGCAAGAGACGCTCGCCATCCAAGCGCGTCGGTCACGTGCGTGAATGACACATCCGGTACGGCGCGTATCACCACGGGTGTGTGCGTGTACGGATGCTCAAATACCAGATCCGTGGCGCTTAGCAGCAGCCGGTAAATAACTTCTTTCTCAACTTTTTCCCAATCTTTCGTTTTATTTTTACAATAATTGCGTTGTTATATAATTCACTAACAACCAAGAATGTTCCAATGCCTATGTCCTCTGAAATGTATAAACTACGCATAGGCATAATTGTCGTATTATTCTTTAGTTTCAAGTCAAAGGGTGGCAAATCGGACATTTCCGTTGAATTAAGAAATCCTGGCGTGAATTAAATTCGTCTTTCCTGTTTATCTTTCACCGACACTAAAATATAAAGAGGTGGATGAAAAAGCTGTCGCTCGTTTTTCACAAACACATGAATTGCCAGAATTTATTGCTCGTATGCTGGTACAGCGCGGTGTCGATTTTGATGATCTACAATCTTATTTAAATCCGACATTGCGCGATCATTTTCCGGACCCTTTTTCGATGGCGGGCATGGAAGAGTTCGCGAATGATTTAGCTGACGCCATTATTACGAGCAAAACGATCGGTATTTTGGCGGACTTTGATGTGGATGGTGCGACATCGAGCTGACACATTTCAATTTTAACTAAATAATATATTCACTACCATAGGCAGCAACAAAACAGAAAAAAACCATTATTTTGCATTCTTGATATACTTTTATTCCCCTGCAATTTACTAATACAATCCAGTTTTAGGAGTGAACAGTCTAAATATGTTTTGTCTGTTATAACATTTAATTTAATTTAACACATTTAATTTAATTTGACATTTAATTTAAAATATTCCCTTGAAGATACAAAGCTAAATTTCAATTAAGAGCGGCTGCCTGGCCTTCCCAAAGAGGTTGCGTTCCTAAGTTGACTGTCCACCCAACGGCGGAGAGCAGGCCAACGAGCTTCCATGAGCTCCAGCTGGCCATAATGTAACACCAGCCACCTAACAACCATAACAAGGGCTGAAGTCCAGCTAAGGTCGTTCGAAGCAGCATCAACGCCCTGATGACACGGAACCACCACTGGCACAAAGCACTCGGAACTTTGGGCATCGAGGATTTGGTAGACGTAAGTCTTATATATGTTACTGGTTTTTTTTTCAACTGATTTCATTTTATTTTCACTGCTCAGTCAGCGTTGTAGAAACGCTTCATGAGCGAGAAATGCATAATCGACCCGGAAAAACATATCGAATGTCGAAGAAATTTTGTTACATTAGACCAATTGTGCAATTTTCTAGGTAAAGCCCCTCAAAAATTCAACAATTATCGAGAGTTTTTCAGGATAATGAACAATAGCATCAAAAATACTATTAATGACACCTGGCAATGTCTTCTTAAAAAAACCATCACCTATTATCTAGCCCATCGCCACCCTTTGAGATTAACCTATGCAAGATTTAAATAATAAATTTACATTTCTTATTGTTATGCAGTAATAATTTAAGTAGAGGTTTGTGAATTGAGACTAGGAACTTTATCCGTTACTTCATCTTCTTTTGTAGTCTTCGTCTGATCTTCCTTGAGCCATGTTTTACCTGGAAATATGTTAGTGTTAGTCAACAGTTTGTTCCCTTTTATCAGCTTTTTTCTAGTATCCATATACGATTTCCGAAGAGACCAGACTGGCCGCGGAGCAGGGTGAAGAATTCACGCTCGCTCAGGGAATCCGCCGGCTGCGGCATGAATGCCGTCCCGGGGCGCTTGCCTTTGTCATCAGCGATTTCGCCGATTTCGACGAGACCTGTGCACAGGAGCTTCAAAGATTGTCGAAAAGCCCGCATGTCACCAATATCCTGGTGACCGACCCTCTGGATCGCGAGTTGCCACCCAGGGGCGGCCGGGTGAGTGACGGCAATCAGGCGGATCGCGCCCAAGCCCGCCGACGGCACGGCGGTCGAGCCCGGGCGCTCCCACCCGCTGCTGATCTACACGGCCGAGCTGCACATGGCCGTCTACGAGACCGCGGCCACCCAGCAGGCGGTCGTCGACCTGGCGACCAAGCTGGGCGGCTTCCTCGCCTTTCACCGTGCGGGGCCAAGGACGCAAGCGTCTCACGGGGTGAGCCCCGACGGATGAATGACGACGAAGCCTGAGTGAAATATCTCGGTGACCGTGAAATCCACAAACATACAAAGCGTACCCTCGGGCTAAAATAATTATCTCTGCCCTAATATAGGGTGAAAGTAAAAAAAAAGAATGCAATTAAGTAAATATATTAAATTCAATGGGTGAATTTAATTGCTTAAGAAATGAGAAAATTGTCCTTCTTTCAGCAGTTTTCAACGAATATCCAAAACATATTCCATCAAAAAAACTATGCACACCAAATTTAAAAAATATAATTAAGGATAGAAATTAGTCTCAACTATGCAACGACAGACCACCTGGGATAATGCAGCCCTTCAAGATTGTCTTCGACGAGGCTAACTGGAGGATGTCAAGGATATGTTGCTGAGCATGGAGGATCCACAGAGTTTAGAGGAAGCTATCAAGTTTGCGGTTCGATGTGACAATCGTCTGTTCGAGCGCAGACAAGAAAAGCGGAGGTCATATGTACCTCCTGTTTCACACACCCCTGTTTCACACCCAGTTTCTGCACCATTGACTAGACCAGAGGGACCAGAGCCGATGCAGATTGCATTTAAAATCACTTCGGATGGGTTATTAAGATATTGAAAATACAATTTATTTCTTTGGCTTATTAAACTCAAAATTTCATCATTAATCCACGGCTTTCTTGGTTTAGCTTTCTTACAATTAATTTTTTTCAATGGGCAATTTTTTTCAAAAACAGGGTAAAGGATATCTGGGAAGATATTAAAAGCTTTTGAAGCATCATCCTTTTCATTGTAAACCACCTCCCAATCCAACGAACTAACTTCATTTATAAGTTCAGCACGTCGATTTCCTCGATATCCGGAACGCCGCTTTCGTTACTGTCCTCGGCCATGGGTCCTAATCCTCTTGAACACTCTTTTCAACACGTCGACCAAGCGCCTTGACCGCGGCGACCTGACGACGAAACTCTCTCATCGGAACGGTTGGGGAGCCGCCCATGCGCGCGCCCGGCGGAATGGTCTTGGCGACGCCGGATTGCGCCGCGACCTGGGCGCCTGTCCCTATCGAGATATATCCCTCCGCCCCGACTTGACCGCCGGTAGCATAACTTACACTGGGTTTAACTTATAACTATGCAGTTTTCACTGAATATTTTTGTATTTTTAAATGGAGATAGTAATTAGCTTTCATTCACCCTACCAAAGCTCAACTACATAATTCAACAGAATTGTAAAAAAAAGAAAAAACAGAAAATAAAAAGAAAAGAATCTTCTGCACTGTGCAAATGACGGTTTTCTAACGATCATTAAGAACAACCTAGTTGATCATAGATACAGTAAATGAAAGCCAATTTTTCCAGCACCCATGGACGCGCTGAATCAGGCGGGTCTTTAAAATTTCTATCAAGATCGGCGTCTGCCCGCGCATGCGGAAATGCGCTAAGACCAAGCGAAACAAAGAACAAAATAGCTAGACCGAATTTCATATTCCGGCTGCGGTCATTCTTTCGGTTTCTGATTCCAGACCGTCAATGCCAGAAGCATAGAAACAATCGATGCACCAATCCAAAAGTAGAAAGCGTGGTCAAATTGATAAGTAACGACGCCGTCAACGACAGCATATCTAAGTCAAGAAAATTTTCTCCTCCCAGATTGGTTCCTTGGTCTCCCATTGCCTTTCCTATGCTCCTTAATATAAAGTCCATCAAAATGATTGATATAAAGGGGAATAGAACACAAATATGTTCAACTCCTGATTTAATATGAAACCAGCTGCTAACATCATTTCCTACCTTAACCGCAGTAGTGTTATTCTCGTACATAGCACTAATCACTTTATGGGGCAAACCGTACAACGATAAGACCTTCACTAAAAGTAAAGAGCAAGGCGTTGAGGAGGGGACAACGCCTTTCATATACGGAACAATTTCTGTTCGTTTCAAGTTTTATTGTCGCTCCTTACTTGCAGTTAAAAAAAAACTTGTTGTTTTTTATTTAATATATTTAGAATCGACGTAAAAAGTCAGTTGTTTTGATGTATTAGTTGTTGTCAACATTTCTTTTAGAGTTTCGGTTGCTATTGGACAGAGTCGCTTCCTTTCAGTTCGTTGCCACGAACTGTGTGATTCTCAATAGAATAAAATCTTCAATCAAAAGCCCTTAGTTTGTTGGGAGCTGCCAAAAGTTGTAGAGTTTTTTTCATAGCTGTAGCATCACTTTAAATCTTACTGTGATAATTTCAAAAATACCCTCAATGAAAAGCCAAACACAGATTGATATCGTGCTTTATCTAAAGTTATTTCGTAGATTCACCTTTGGTTTTAACATATATTCCAGTGCCAGCTTGGATTAAGCTCTACCATTTTTGTTGTTACAGATGACTCCTAGATTAACACAAACAATATTTTTTCAAATTTTATTGAAAGTTCCTTTTTTTTTTGGTATAATCTTTGAAGTATCTTAATAGCGAAAATTATTTTTGCAAAAAATATGATATGCACTGGTTTATAACAAGACAATTATGAAACTCTTTTCCATTAAACTCTTTCTTCAGCAAAAAAAAGTTTGTAGTTAAAAAAAATACAATGTACAATTGTATGAACATAACAGACAGCACCAAAACCCCGACTAGGGGTTTTGAATACGAAAAGTTTTGGATGTGTGTTTGGGAAACTGATGGTAGTAAGGGGGGCTAGTTGCCCTCAATTCACTTTAGTCTCTTAAAAAGGGCACTATAATCTCCGATTTCCAACCAAATGAGCCCTATCCAAAGTTTATACGACCACTCATTCCATAAGAACCATATGTAACCTTTGGGGCATAATTTACAACCCTTTCCCGCAGGTGCTAAGGGGCTATTCAACCCCGAAGGTCTTTTTATATGATACATTTAAAAAAAAAAATTCCACAAGTCTGCAAGAGGCGTCATTCAAATCAAAACTAAAAGCTCTAGTGCCTACTTAAGTTACAAAACTTTGGAGGGCAGCTAGGCCCCCTACCATGCTCATTTTTTCTCAAAATCGCCCGATCAAAATTATCAGATAGACATTTTGTTCAGCATAGCTGAAAAAACGGATAACTATGTCTTTGAAGACGCCATTTTGTTACAATTATCTAAGAATGACTCCTGAAACACAAGGGCCGTTTAATTAGAATTAGAAACTTTTATTACATAAATTATTACATATATGAGGAGGAGATTGTCCCCTTATTAATATCTCGTTCTTTACCATAAAATTCGACTTTTTGTACGAATTCCTTAAGAACGAGTCCTGAAACACAAGTTTCGTTGATTCAGAACAATAAGAAGCTTTTTTTTAAGTATTAAAAAAAAATTAGCGCTAAGAACGAGTTATTTAGAGGGGGCAACCTCCCGCTTTATAGTAAATAATTTCTGTTCGTTTTAAGTTTAATATTGCTTCTTACTTTCCTGATCTTGATGAAATACATACTACCTAATGTTAATTACTCAAGAACAGCCAAACAAATTTTCAAGGCCCTATTTACAAAGAATAGAAATTCTTTTGTTTTTGTGTCATGGGTTTCCCTAACCAAGGAATGATTTTGATTATTTTGCGTATCAATAAAATCCATTTTTTTATGATTCTAGATATATCGTAAGTCTGGGGAGCTTATGGTTAAACAAATTCCCACGTATCACCTGAATTTCAGATGTCAAGTGAGGTGGACTGGAACTGCGAAGCTTGTGGGAAATTTTTCATAAATAATCAGAAAAAACCACTGATATCGACACCAATCCCACAATATCCTTGGGAATACCTGGGTATTGACCTTTGCAAGATCTACGGAAGAGACTATATAGTAACCAGTGACTACTATAGTCATTTCATAGAGATTGACCGAGTCGAACCGGCAACCTCTTCAGAAGTATTAAAGAAGCTCAAGGCCCATTTTGCTAGATATGGTAATCCATATAAAATTCGGTCTGGCTACCTCATACAAACACTTCTTCATTTTGATCAAATATTAGCTAAAATGGCCGTAGATTAGTTTTAGAATTATCTTTTTAAATCTTTTTTATTTGTAAGTATTTATTTTACATTTTAGTGTTACAAAGCAGTCATAATAGTCGAAGGTCTATAATAGTGGTTTTATGGAAGGAAACATGCTAGAATAAAAAGATACTTAAAAGACATACCATAATTTAAAGATAAAAGTTAAATTTGCAAACTACATATCTGCTGCAATTTCTTGTTTTTCTTCCAAGAAGTGATTGCATCGACCAGTGGTCCTTGAATATCTCAAGAGGGCTCATTTTAACGTAAATTAAAGTTATAGTGCCCTTTTTAAGTGACCAAAACATAGGAGGCCCCCTCCTACGCTGTTTTTTCCCAAAGTCACCCGATTTTCTTCATGATTGTCAACAAGTCTAATAAATATGTCTTTGAGGATGACTTAATCTCCCACAGTCCCTCGGTGAAAGGCAGCAAGTTATGAAGTTGGCTCAGGATCAGCGCCGCAGCCAGACAGGTTGCGATCATGCCGATGCGGACGTCAACGCCAATCAAAAGACCAAGAGCCACACCAAGCAACGCAGTATGGGCCAGCATATCGCCAAAGAATGCCATGCGACGCCAGACGATAAAGGCGCCGAACGGGCCACAGACAATCGCGAGTAAAACACCACCCAATATGGCACGGAACAGGAAATCATCCATCATTTGCTGGTTCCTGCCCCTTCTTTGACGGCGTGATCATGATTATGGAGGAATGACCGTGTTATATCCCTTGGCCACTGGCTTGAGCACATAGCGATCCATATCGTAGTTGAACTGAAACGTACTTGTATTAAACGACTCCCAAGGATCCTCCACCACTGTTTGAGGCCCTTCGTCAAACGGATCGTCAAATGAACCAACCGCAGAACCCTCAACCACGGTTTCAGCCATGACCGGAATTCCTTCATCGCCCAAATAGGGAGCGTCGGAGGAAGGGTGTTGTTCTTGAGATACGCTATCTGATGATTATTAAAAAAACAGAAATTAAATAAAAAGAACAAGTTTTTCAACTGAATAATGAGCAACAGTAAAACTTAAAACGAGCTGAAATTATTACGTATATGAAATAATTCTCTCCCTCGTCAATGCCTCACTTTTGCTAAAGTTTTTTTTTGTAGCCTACTTTCAAAGAGCTATTTATTGTAATTAAACGGTCAGGAGCCATTCGTACAGAATTAGGACAAGCTTCGAACTTTAGCGTAAAGATTTGGTAATTTGGTAATTACCTGGGCGCCGGTGCGGAAGCCGATGCCGCGCATCTGGCCGTGGAAGTCGAAGACCGCGGCCTCGACGATGCCCGAGTCCGTGCCGGGCTCCACGCGCACGGCGACCTGGTCGACCGCGTCGGTCGGCATGCACCAGAGGTCCTCGAGGAACGAGTCCGCCACGAGGCCGTACATGCGCTCGTCCGGCTCGGGCAAGTGGCCGTAGGCGTCGGTGACCGCGATGACGCGCACGACGCGCTGCTTGCGGCTCTCCGCGTTCTGTGCTCGAGAATCCTGAAGCCGGCCCTCTCCCCCGGCCCAACCACCCGAGGGTACCCTTATTGGGTGGTTGGGCCGGGGGAGCGTGCCGGCTTCAGGACTTTCAAAACAAGCCAAAATACCCGAATCAGTCGCGCGCAATGATTTCCCGGCTATGTACAGTCGGGCGATTTTGCCCGATGGCCTTGCTGCGCGTGGACGAAACCAACGAACGTCTGTTTTTCAAACACAGACGAGGATGACGTGTATATGCGTCGTTTAGGGACATAATTTGTTATGGGCCAATTAGCACATTCTCAAAATATTCTGCCCATCTCGTTCCTTATCACTAATTGTGGCCCCATTCCTATCTTAACTGGGATAAGTCTTTTCAATCAGGAGCGTAATTTGTTATAGGGAAATAAGCATATTCTCGAAATGTTCTGCCCATCTCTGTTCAACTCGTTCCTTATCACTAATCGTGGTCCCATTTATATCTTTAACTCGTACAATTCCTTTTAATCAGGGACGTAATTTTCTAAAAGATACAAAAAAAAATTATTCAAAACACAAAAAATTAAAAAAATAAAAAACAACAAATCAAATGAAAAATCAAAAACACAAAAATGATTCAAATAGCATGGTAACTTAAGAGACTTTTTTTAAAGATTTTATAGGATGAACAATACGTCATACCATTTCTGTGTTAAGAGGGAAATCATCACTGTCACGGTTAAAGGTTAAACCCAGGGTATATCCAGGGGACCACGCCCCCTCCCCCCAATATTTTTCTGGTGGGCACTTCGTATGGAAGGAGTTGTCGTAGAAACTTTGAAAAGGGCCCATTTGATTGAAATTGAAAGGACTAGTGCCTTTATTAATAGCTGGAAGTGATTGAACCCTCTCACGCCCACCATTTTTTCAAACACGTCCAATCAAAATTTGGAGATTTCTGTTTTGTTCAACGTGGTTGAAAGGTATGGAAATTATGTCTTTGAGGATTACAACCCCCCCACCCGCTCCCACAGCCCTCAGAGCAAGGGTTGTAAGTTATACAGGCCTATGTAGAATAGCCTAACCCTAGTATAGACTAGATGGAATAGAGATTTTATAGTGATTTAGCTTTTAAAGTGTACATTAGCTCTTATTAATGTATCTTAATAACTTGGGCAAAATAGCCTATGTCTAGAGGAAAAATAACTCACATTTGGCAAAAATAAAAACACAACACCTGAAGGTAGGCTATTCACTAGAACTTGGGCTCTGGTAAAATTCTTGTTTAGCCACTTTTACTCTTTTGGTAAGGGGTTAGGTTGTTAATAAGGCACACACGAAGGAATAAAAGTTCAGGAAGGTAGCATCCTAAACATGTTGAGTTTTCTGTGATTTCTCCTCCAACTTCTAAAGTTTTTGTATGATTGTCCGTTTTAAGAAGTTATTTCTCACTTCTAAATGCATACCCCCCTCAAGACTAAAATCGTACATGTCTGCCTCGACCGCGTGTCCAGGATGGGAGGGAAGCTATTGAGTTTGACCCCCCCCCCCCCAAAAAAAAAGAGAATATTGTTTGATTCAAATTTTAGGCTCTTGACGAATTTTCTCAAACTCGTGACGTGTGTGTGTGAACTTTAAATTGAAGCATGAATGGTTGGTTCATTTGTAGAAATCTGGAATGTACAGTCTTCTGTGTCCAAAATTCTAAAAAACCATGTATTCATTACATAATAAAAGGGTTCCGCTACTTAAATTTGAAAAGAAAGAATTAGATATCTTAGATTTAATTTATATGGAATGCTTGTGAAAACTGTTAACTATTTCTAGGTTTTGGGACAAGTAGCTGGGCGTGCCGATGATCTTGCTGTTGGAAAGGATGGCCGACAACGCTTCGTCCGAAATGCAGTCCACCGCCGCCGGCGCCGCCTTTGCCGCCAGCGGGTTGCCCGCGCTCGCCAACGGGATCGAGGAGCTGGTCATTGCCTACAACGTCAATCTGCCGAGCTGGGACCCGACCGTGGGCCCCTCGGCGGTGAACCCGACGATCCAGGGGCTCTACCAGTCGGTCTTCGACATGTTCATCCACCAGAACCCGGACGTGGCGATCCCGCATTTTTGCCATAATGGGGATTCACCCCTCCCTATTCGATAAAGATATTTTCCTAAATTTCCAATTCCTTCGTTTCCTTACACCCCACCTAACTGTCAAGTTTGTCCTGCTCTCTCATTGCTCCAGCCCCTCACTGCCTTCTTCCAACAATTCTGAGAAATTCCGATGGAAGATTCTGGACCATAATATCTCGGTGATGTCTAGGCCTTAGCACGGGATTGCCAACTAGTACACTTTTCGTATGAAAGAATTTAACGGGATTTGTTATGACATGATGATGCAGTTGGGGTCAGTAATTCAAAAGGTGGTATTTCACACATAATACATTTCAGGGGAGAGCAAAAGGCTAAAGAGAGAATATTCAGGGTTGTCTGGATTACTATTAATGACCAGATCCTTATCCAAAGTTCACTTATGCCTGCTCTTCAAAATAGACAGTCTTGGTCTTCAAAGCAAAAGAATCTGCAAGCATGCTAGCCGAATTTTGACTGTTTCTGCATTTGAGGTTCTAACTTGCGTTTTTTGCTTACTATTTAGATAAAGTAAATGACCTAAATTTTTATAGAAACATTTAAATTACACCAGGTACGTACGCATAAGGTTTTTTTAGGCATGGGACTCAGCTCATCAAAGAGAAAAGGCAAAGTGATCGATTCATGAAAGTTTGAATAATCTGAACGCTTTGTAAGGTTTTGACCCGGGGAATCCCTCTGTATACCTGCCTTTACGAGTATATATTAATGTCATGCATGAGTTTTTAAAGCCTATGAAAAACATATTTGCCCCTAGAGCCCCCGGATTTTTGCTATCAAATCCTTGAACTAAGATTAAAATTTTTATCGGATGTATCTGGGGAAAAGAGAGCGCTTGGGCTATTTGTCCTCTGATCAATTTTGACTCCTTAAAAGGACACTATAGCTTCCGATTTCAAATCGAATGAGCCCCCTCCAAAGTTTGTACAACCATCCCTTCCATATAATGTGCCTCTGGGGAAAAATAGTAGCCTTATGGCCTTGGGGTTGGTCAGGTGAAATCAGTCGACTGCTTTGTCAGTAAGAATTGCTTTTCTCTCCCGAATCAGAATTTTCCTGACAAGCTACTTGTAATGTGACTAATATATCTAAAGGTCCCAATAAAGACTGGGCCTGCTAAAAGAAGTCATAACTGACTTTAAAAGAAGGACGATGTCGTATTATTTTAAGGAATTGACGTGTTTATTGGAGAAAATAACTAACGTAAACTTATTAACATCAAAATTACTCTTTGCACGTTGCAAAGTTTTGCCTCCTTTAGAGCCTTCTCGTATTGTGCCCCCAATTGTCCAGCCAATAAGACAGACACGAAAGCACATAGCTTGGTCCAACTATCTTGGAGCTGGGAAGCTGAGAACAGAGGACTTGAAGAACAGCTTCATCCGACGTTGTACTTTGATTTGGGATGATCTCCCTGATGAAGTTGTGCATATAAGTTTTTCTCTTGACTCTTTCGAAAAAAGATTCAATAGCCATCTAGAAAACTAGATAAAAGACTAGAGGCAGATCCAAAAACATAAAAACAATCGCAATCCTTTTTTATTTCTATATTTTGAATTAAATTCACCATGGGAGCTCCTTGCTTTTCTTAAATCTAAATGTTCTAAATTATGCTAGCGAGAGAGACAACAATATGAAGTTTTTCTACGTATTGTGGCTTGATCTTTTTTTTATCAGGGACTTCATAAAGCGTTCCCCAAATTCCCTCGCTAGCCTATTTATGTCCTGTGAAGCTGGTGATATGAGAAATAAACTAGTTCAAATCGATGCGCCGTGTGGTACTGGTTCGACATCAGTGGCCGACCGACCCTGAGCACGCTGGATGCGAAGCTCCACAGCAAGCGAACGGCGCTGTTTGGCGATTACCGCGGTGAGGCTGCGATTATCCTCGTGACCCGCATACTCGGGGAAAAGGCCACCGCAACGGCGAGACTGCAGGGCTTCCTGCGCGACACGCCTCTCGGCATTGACGCATTGACTCGGTAGGCAGTCATCGCGAAACGGCGGTTCCGCCTGCCAGCCGTCGTATCATCCCTTTATGGTTTAAGATCACGAAGAAGGTTTAACGGCAATTCAATCAATGCCACCATCTACGAAACCAAAAGCATAGATGCCGTTATTATTGATTACAGATGTAGGTTGTGACATTGTTTTCTTTTCCAGCAACGTTTCTAGCTTCTAACAGTTTTCCGTTGATTTTATAAAATTTATTTTAAGTGTAGGAATCGAACGTGATACCCATTATTTACTATGGTAAAAGAACGACCCGTTACTCGACTGAGCTAATTCCAAGTCTCCCATCCATAAGACCTCCTTGAACAGGCATGCCATCTTCATCATAAGTTTCTGGGGCAGTGATTTCTGCAACAGAGTATTTTCTGACTTCAGTTGGAGACCAAACAGAGAATTTAATTCCATCAATTGCTTTTACTGCTTGAATAGACATTATAGTTTCTCCTTGATTAACAATCTTGGTGCAACGTTAAGACTCTGCATTTCTTGTAAGAGTAGTTTGAAGGCATATGCAACTGAAACTGATGATACTTCCATGCCTTGATCGCAGTCGATCGTTTGGTGTTGGCCGGGCTTAAATCCTGATCTTTCGACCGAAAGGCTGCAATCGCCAACCACACCAGATAGGCAATCCCGGCCCAACGCAGCACTTCAAGCGCAACCGGATGGGCGGCAACAAGGGCGGCCAGCCCCAGCCCTGCCAACAGGGTATGGATCATGGCCCCGGTGGCGATGCCAATGCTTGCGGCATTGCCCGCTTTGGGTCCGGACTTGATGCCCTGTCCCAGACAAGCGAGATCTTCAAAAAAGCTGCATTTAGAATAACTCAGCTGAAATGGGCGAGGATAAGTTTAGGAACAAAGCCCGAAATTCAGCGATTTATCGCAGAGAAACGTGGATTTCTCGTTGGTATTCACTCTGTGGGTGAGTGAGCCATTGAACGTAGTTTGGTTTCTGATGGCAATTCACCAAATAGCTGGCGATATTGCTTGCTAAAATGGCTCCAATTCCAAAAACCATATTGTGCGGCTATATTGCCAATATTGGCATTTCTTGAACGAGCTGATATCTCCATTATCTTTACGCTGATTACACAAGGTAAGCATTTCGTCGTTGAATTCCTGTCTGTGTACGTAAGCTAATGTATCATTTTCTTCATTTCTTAATTCCTCGACGCTTAGACGATGGATTGACTCGATGGTTTGCTCGAAGATAACTGGAGCATTGACTTTACGTTGCTGACGACAATCTTGTAGCTTTCTTTTATATCGTAAGACACAGGCGATTACTCTTGTAAGCTGCATCCAGCTATTCCGGTTCCGTCAAATGTATGATGTCAGTCGACAAAAAGAAATTCTGCTAGTATTCTAGGGACCATTTACTGTGGTGGGCTTATTTTGCTATTGAAAGTTCGTTATTTTACTACAGATGTTCACAAAAGACTGTTAAGGTATCTTTTTAAATCGTTTATTTGAATGTATTTTTTCTTTTTTTAGGTTTCTTGTTCTAACCGTGCTGTGTTTCTTGTTCTACCTGTGCTGTGTTTAAAAAGAGATTGAAAAATAAATTAATCAATATTCTTGTTTATTATATTTGGGTTTTGTGTTTTCAGTAAAGCGCTAGTTTTATGTAATCCTAAAAACATAGGGAAATATCACCAGTTTATTTATTTGCACTAGTTGTTTTGATATATTGATAAATAGTTGATTGATATAGGCTGGGATGTAAAATTTTTTATCCGTTTCAAGTTTTAACTTCGCTCTCTACTTCACTCGGAAAAACTTTGCTTTTTTGATTAGTTTTTGCTCGTTTTTGATAAAAATTTAATAAAGTCTCAGTATTATTATTGGAAATGTTCTGAATTTGGGAAGGATGTTAGGAAGATATGATCTTTAATTAATTTAGACCTACTCCTCCTCTGCCTTCAGCTACATCAATGCTGATAATCGATGGTAAAACCGTCCAAGGAGATGTAGATGTTCAGCTAGAGCTTACCTTTTATTTTGCTAATAAAGGAAAGGTAACTGCTTCCTCTGCAAGCTCTGCAACTTCTCGTTGCGATTTCACAGCCTTTCTTGGACCCTCATCTCTGACTGTGCCTAAGTGTCGGAAAGACTATTTGCTTGTCCCGTGTCTGTCTTTGTGTGTTTGTTTTCTGACTCTGCGTTTTGTATGTGTTTTTGTCATTTTCTCTGCATCTGTGTTTGAGCTGATGTTTGCTTGTCCCCGTGTCTGTCTTTAATGTGTTTGTAGGTGTTTTATCACTCTGTGCCTTTTTGTCCGAGTGACTGTTTGCTTGTCTCTCTGTCTCTGTGTCTATTTGTCTGAGCAAATGTTTGCTTGTCCATAAAATCAAAATTTCGGGAAATGTTAAATCGTGCTTTCAACCAATTCTGTACAAAAAGCTGATCGATTCCTTGAAATGTACAATACAAAGCGTCTTTGTTCACGAATTTTAGTGCCACAAGCATTGTGAATTGTGTATTAATCATGCTGTCCAAATAAATAGAGTGTTGAGAGAAATTCGTGGTTCTTACAGAATAAATTATAAAATGTTAGTTACAAAAATTTTTGACCCAGGTAATGTTTACATGTTTAGGCTGAGTGAAGGAAATAAAGTGTCAAAAGAAATTAATTTGAAGCAAAACAATCAAGGGGGTCTCCACTATCCCTATGCCCCCTCTTCCGGTAGGGCCTACCAAATCCTTGCCCCCCCCCCCTTCTCAGAGCTTTTTAAGAGGGTCAAGTTGCCACAGGTATCATCCTGGGGGGTTGTTTACTATGATTTGGCTTTTTTGCTTATATTTGAGTTGGGAGAGGTGCTGTGATTATTTTTTCTCTAGATGGCACCAAAACTAGGAATGATCGACCCAGGGCTTCGCGCCACCGCTGACTATTCCGGGCCTGCCGACGTTGCCACTCAACGTCGTCAACCCCACGACCGGCACACTCGATACCTATTTCTGGATCACAACTGTGTTCCCGACCTTCGGCAGACCACTGATACTCGATCGCAACGGGCGGGGGGAATGGCCGATGAACCCCGCTGTGTGGTCGTACCTGCGGACGTACCACTCCGGCGTCGAGCTCTTCCACTCGGCGCTAGTCGTCGGCCCGACGCTGTGTAGTTTTTCAAGATTTCCACAATATAATTTTAGTGGTTTTCTAGTGGCGTAGAATATCAATGCAGAAAACTCAAAATTTTATGTGTGCACCATAATATTTCAAAATTCTAACTCAACTAAAATCTATTTACAATAACTCAAGATAATAATGACGGAAGAAAGATGACATTTAATGGTGTTGGTACAACCTATGATACAACAGGGACAATCAGTTAGCCAACACACCATTATTATTATAATTTCCAAAGCCTTGGTCACTCAAACACAGATTGTAACATCTAGTGCCCTTTTTAAGGAGAAAAAGACATTGTGTCGTAGCAAAGTGGCATTTTCTACCACTTTGTGGCGTAAAACAACGAATTTGACCCAAAGGATGCCAAAATTCCATAGATTAATAATTTTAACATAGGTAATCGATTTAAATTATCAAAAAAACTAATACTGTACTGTGCTTTCCAGTTTCAGATGCAGTAATGCCGCGAGGTGTCGCGTTTGTACCGTATATATACGAAGTCCCAAACTTCTCATATTGTTTGGCTTTCTTCAGACTCTGGTGAAACAGCATTCATTGGAGGAAGAGATAGATTGGTTGAATGGGTACACGCGAATTATCCAGGAACAGATGCAGATAGTTTAGGACAAGAATCCATATGTTTGATCTTGTAAGCTAAAACCATACAAAATTAAACAAAAATAAAAAAAAGAACCCTTAAAATTATTTTTTAGAAATTATGAGGAGCTTTTTTAAAGTTTGTAAATTTTTTATTTGGTGATTTATAAATAGATTGTCAGGCTTACCGACCCTCGAACATGCAACGTACAATTGTCCATGGAAAAAACAATCTGTATTAAGATCTACACCGCATTTTTCTAATGATTGCCCTTGAGCTTTGTTGTTGGTGATTGCAAATACTAATCGAGTTGGGAATCGCAATCTTTTAAATTGAAAAGGCAGATCCGTTTAAATCATGGGAATGCGAGGAATAAGAACAGCCTCACCCTCAAAAGGCCCTGTCAAGATTGTTGCCTCTATTCCAACCCAACTGAAACTTCAACTTTCTTTTCCCGGATATTGAAAAAAGTATTTGCATTATCTGGAGCACAAGGACTCTTCAGTGGACGAAGTTTGGACGCTGTGTCGAGTGACGGTGATTTGTAGACAAACCGTCCGATTCGCTTGGAACCAAATACAATTGGGCGAAGTAACTGTATCGCGTGGACAGGAATGTGAATCAAATTTGAAGTTAGCTTGAGCATCAGCAACCGGTTCCGTGTTATTGAAGCCCGCGGAGGAAAGTAGCTTCAAGAAGCCTGATATATAATTAAGCACAAATTTCTCTTACCTGTGCTCTAGAGATACATAAGAAGTTTCCAAGATAATTCTAGACACTCACCTTTACACGAATTGGTCAGCAAATAGACGCAGCTACTGCATTGGCGGGGTCATTATATGGTCAGCCTGAAGCTGGCTAGACTTAGAACAAGCCCAGCCTCCCGACTCCTCTCCTTAAGCCCAGTGTAAGATGTAAAAGCCTCCGTCCATATGCAGATTCTGCCCACCCGCAATGCATCAACCATCGTCCGGTGCGGAAAGCAGTTTCCATCGTCATCCTCCCTTGCCCTCCCGCACACCACTCATCCCCGGCTGCCGTGCATAGGCTCGACGCAGTGTCCGCTGTGTTCGGCTGGAAAGTACTCGGCAGTCTCTGGTGCAAGTTCTTGTCAGCCTTGCCCGTTCGGTACCTCATCGTTCATACTGCATACACGATGGTTGTGTGAATGTCCAGCCTGACACGCCTGTACGATCGCTCGATCACTGTTATCAGATAACAGTGTTCACACAACACCCCAGGGCCCGAGGACAGGCGTTGGAAATTATGTTCTAGGGGCACATATGGATCTTGTGGAAGGAATGCTCGTATAAACATAAGAGAGGGATCATTGGAATGTAAACTGGAAGTTCTAGTTCCCTTTTTAAGTCAAAAGTGATCGGAGAACAGTTAGCCTCCTCCCCCACGCCATTTTCCCCCAAATGCAACAAATAAAAATTTTGAGATAGCCATTTTGTCATTGATTCTCAGAACTTTGCTAGAGCTCATGCCATATGAGCTCGTGGCTCCTGGCTCTTTCGACCTCGTCACAAGTGACATATGAGTTCTTAGCTCTTGTTTACTATTTTATTTGTAATACGTTCTATCTTGCTGGTAAATTATGCATATAAGTGAGAGGGATTAATAGGGGGAATTTTTCTCCGGGGTATTTTTCCGGGGAGATTCGCATGGGGAATTTTCCACAGGGTGGGGATTGGGCGAAGGGGGATTTTAAGGGATCCCAATTAAATGCGGCCTGTGCACAAAGGCCCACCTGTGTTGGGTTCCTAGGGGTTAGACCGGATCATAAGGATAGATATGTCCCATAGCGGTTCACTCCCACTGGGTGTAAAGCCTTCCAGGGGAGTATTGTGGACTAGATCTAATACTGCAAGGACTGAGTGTGCCTTGAGTATGGGTTCGACACCCGTTGGGGCAAAGCAACCTGTGTGCAGTTGTCGTGCTGGCATATGGTGCCACCAGGGGTTGCAGCCGAGGACGAGCAAAAATTAACATGACAACGACTGCAAATGCTATGCCTTCTCAAGACGAGAACATAATTTACACTTTACTGAAAAAAACGTGGAGAATCTATTCCTTACAGTTTCATGAATTTTTTATTTATCAAAGGCAAAAATTGGAAACATTTAAAATGCACCTTGTTTTCATTAAAGCACAAATTATGTTCTGGTCTTGAGAAGGCATCTAGGTTGTCAGCACTACTTGTGTTAATTTCTGCTCGTTTTGAGTTTTGTTTAAGGCCTTATAGAAACAATACAAGGCGTCTAGTCTAGATCAAAGTGCCTTAATCATAATTCACTACCTACGCGAAGAAACTAAAAGGTTTGGCGATATTATTTCAAAAAAAAATTCCAGAAAATATTAAAAAAAAAATTATAGCAATGTCCATTCGCAAAAGAAGCAGGAGCTTAAATTAAGGGAGAGTAATTGCTCTCAGTGGATTCTGAAGACATATTTTTGTACGTTCATTACAATACCAAAATACCCCCCTCCCTAATATTAGGATTTCAAGAGGGCGGGCCCTGGCCCCCCCCCCCCTCTGCGTTCAGGCGTGACAGTAAGCAGAACATAAATGTCAATGGTCTAACAGCTATGGGAAAAGAAAAGCTATTCACCGGTGAGCATCAGAGCTGCTTAATTTTTTTTTTTTTTTTTTTTTTTTAATTGAGTGGGTATTTATTAAATGATGGAAGAATTTGGTTTTTATTGGTTAGGGGGTTAAAACGTCTATTGGTACTAATCAGTTATATAATATTAAAATTTTTTTGTAATTTTCAAAAGCTCGCCCATAATAATTTTTAGCTCATCAGCAGTAGCACTCCAGTAGAATCCCTCGATCGCCTTTTTATCCTTGAGCTGACGTTGATGATGAACTCTGTTAGAATCTTTTTTTGTAATAAAAAGAAGTTGGGACATAATACTTTTTAGCTCATCAGAAGAAGCATAAGATGAAATCGAACCAAATGTCTCGATCGCCTTTTTATCTTCGAGTTCCTTTTTATCCTCCGAATTTTTGATAGAATATTTTAACTGCAATTATTAAAGGATATATTCCTCATGGATGGGATACACATGTTTTTAAGCGATCTTCAAAGAATTTTCGGCATTCCTTCCTTTGGATAGAGATATTCTTATTCCCCTTTAAGAAAAGAAAGTACATGTGGATGACTGATTCCACAAGTACAGAAAATTAAACAAAGCAATACAGTAAGAATTAATAAATTAGAAATATAGGTAGAATAAAAAACCCTTTATACATGCAAAACATGTTTGTGAAAACGAAAATAACCTTACTTATTGAAAAGAGGGATTAGATTCTGGCACTTTCCAGCAAGCAGTTGAGCTCCAGCTTTGTGCAAGACAACTCAACTTTAAGCTGAGGCATTGTTGTGGTGGGGCGAGAAGACCGGCTAGCCTAGTGTCGAACCCATAGAAACACGAAATTAGCCTAACTTGGTGGAAGATAACCATGCAATTAAGTTTTCACTTTATTAATGGCAAATCTAATTCTCACTGTCTGTCATATTTATTTGCATGATTAGAAGATTATGTATTTTATTGCTATGGCTATAGTAAATACCTGTTAAAATAGCGAGGCTTCCTCGGTCTATATTTGTCGGACCAAGAGTAATTTTGGTCACCCGCAGATTCTACAGAGAACCTTGATTCGTCATCAGCCATTCCCTTTATCGCTTCTCGCTCACATCGCCGCTCTTCTGCCGTCAACGCAGTCTAAAATAGAGAAATCACTCAATTTTAATGTAAAAGGCTTCCATAAGTGGCTGTATAGAATGCAGTATAAGTCATGAGCCTTTTTTAAAGAAATAATTTGATAATAGGAAGTTACTGGCAACTGTAGAAGGGTTACCCTATGATGGAAGCGTAGACAGATAATAGGCTGGGACTAAGAAGCATGAGCAATTTCCTCCCATGGGCTTGGACTGTACCGACCAGAAACATCCCTAGCCAAAGTAATGGGGGGGGGTCCGAGTGGCTAGTTATTCTTACTGACAAATTCGGGTAATATTGCTATTATAAATAAACTGTTTTTTCTTCCTTAAAAATACACTCCTTTCAAATGTATGGAAAATCAATTGGAGAATTATCTGTTGGTTTACCAATCCAAAATTTTATTTCAGATTGCGTTAAAAGTTACTAACTGACCTTAAAAAAGATATTTAGGTAACAATTACTTGTACTTTTGAATGACTAAATTCTTTCTGTTGGCGAATTTGACCCTTTTTCAATGGTGATACCAAAACAAGGCTTTTCCAATGAAAATACCCCCCCCCCCCCAAATAAAATAAGATAACAACTAAAAGTGATCCAATTATGATATCAAAATCTGTATATGATTCATCAACTAAATAAAATGATGCTGCAATGCTTAACATACCTAGTAGCAATAAAACAATGATCACTTTATAGAATTTTTTATGAAATTCTATGTCTTTTAATATGTACTCTTATTCTATTTCTTCATCTTTAAATTTTAATTTAAACTTTTTCATAAGTGTTAAAGAATAAGGTAATAATATTATTTTAATGTAGATTAATTATTTTTTGACGCATCCAGCTCCCGCCAAATGTCTCCCTGCTTCTTCGCATGCTTTGTGTCCTCGAGGGCACAGCCACTTTGTTGTCTCCAAGCCTAAGTCTGGCTGGAATTCTGAGACCGTACCTTCAGGATTCTGTTCTCCGAAGGTTCAGCCCGGAACGCACTGGCCGTAGGTTGATGCGTAGTGTACGAGATTGGGAGCGCTTGTTGGACAATCTCCCACGTGATCTTGCTCAGTTTGGCGACCGAATGCGCTCGGGTAACGTTGGATCTAGTCTGGTTATGTATCTAAGACATGTGCTTATTCTTCCTGATCTCTACACTCTAAGCGTTTTCCAAGATTTCTGGTTTCCCCTCCAACTCCCCCCAGTGTCACCAGATCTGGTCAGGATTTAAAATAAGAGCTCTGAAACACAAGGCCCTTCTAAATATCAAATTTTATTAAGATCTGATCACCTGTTTGTAAGTTAAAAATACCTAACTTTTCTGAATTAACTCCCCCCCCACCAAGCGAACAAATCTGGTCCAAGAAAACTTTATGGAAAAAAAAAGTTTAAAACAGATGCCAGGAGGGAACTGATCTAAATCCGTCTTCGCCTTCCTTTGTAAATGCCTATGTGTAGGTATTATATTTCTACTCTCTTTAAAGGAGCAACTGTTTATGTATTTATGTGTATTTAAAAATAATGCATATATTTAAAAAAATTCTTGAAAAAGGCTCCATTTTCTTTTCTTTTTTTAACTGGTATTCTGCGATTTTCTGGCCTGAAAAAAAACCCATCTAGATCAGTTGCAAATGCAAAGGAGATAGGCAATCAGCAATACCAGAGATACATCCAAGAAAGAATAATTTCTTGCAGCAAGTCAATTTATGATCCAATCAAAAGAAACGCTCTAGGTCTATTTCGTGTAAAAAATGCTGTCTCCACATCAAAAGGGAAATTAAAAATGGCTTCCATCAAACAGGATTGCAAGCTTTATGCTTCTCTCTATGTCGCATGCCAGTCAAGAAATGGAGACATAGCAGACTTTTTTGCTCATGAAAGATTTATTTTGATTCGCCATATTATCGATGAAATTTACTTCAACGAAAAAGGAAATTCCATAACACTAATCAAGTCAAAAAAATAAAGAACATGAGTTTTATAGAAAAGTTTAGGTGAATAATCCTCTATAAGTTTATAGTTAATATCCATTTATAACGAAAAACAATTTAACCAATATCACAGAAATTTTATTTTTTTTTGTGATTTAGCCTTGATTGGGTAATTCTGTTTTATATTAACTTCCATCTTATTTTCTGAATCTCTCTTTAACTCTAAACTTATCACTAATTGTGGCCCCGTTCCTATCTTTAAATGGGACAAGTTCAGATTGACAACTCCCTCTTAATTTATTAACATGCCAGTACAATATTTTACTATTATTCCGTCTCACTGCATCTCCCAAATCCTTGGCAACTTTATTCATGGCTTGCACTTCACACCTCCTTACTTCATGCTTTAATCCTTCCTCCACTTTCTTTACATTCCTTTTGTTTTCATATGATATATCACTCAGATACTTGGAAACCGTAGATTTTTGGGCTAAAACTGCTCTTTTCACATTTTCCGTCCGTTATGGCAAGATTCAGGACTTGGAACCAAACTTCCAAGTACCTTTTCTGAATAGCTTATAGAATGATTAACACGATTCCAAAGTCGGTTTGGTGGAGCAAAATTGTCTAGTACCCAGTCTTCACCTTTTCACCTTGGAAACCGTAGATTTTTGGCCTAAAACTGATCTTTTCACATTTTCCGTCCGTTATGGCAAGATTCAGGACCGAGTTGTCTTCTATGTGTATTTTGTGTGAATGAAAATTTGTGTCTGTGTTCAACACATTCCTTTTATTGGATGACGTCGTTGCAATACTATCATGTATTTATTTTGCTCTTTAAATGAATGTGATTCCGATGTCATTTAAATCAAGGCTCTAGAGTATTGTCAGTCGAAGGGTGTACGTCCTGCCCATGACGACCCAAAATATCCACAGGCCCCACTGGGAGGGTGTGGGCCCCAATTTGGGAAAAGTCGGTTAGATTCCTCAAACTCCCCCCAACGTCACCGGATCCGGTTGGGATTTAAAATAAGAGCTGTAAGACACGATTTCCTTCCAAACATCAAATTTAATTAAGACCCGATCATCCGTTCGTAAGTTAAAAATACCTCATTTTTTCAAATTTTCCCAATTTAACCGTCCCGCCCCCCTCCCCCGCGGATGATCAAATCGTGGAAACGACTATTTCTAATTTAGTTTGGTCTGGTTCCTGATACCCCTGACAAATTTCATCATCCTAGCTTACAGCTCTTATCGGAAGCCGAGGGACAGGAAAATCGACAAGCCTCGAATACCTTCGTTGGGCGCTTTGCGATGAACACCAGCATGAAGAGGCAGTTGACGGCCAATCTCTCTCAGTCCGACAGCGGAAACTTGTCGAGAATACACTCACCAAGTATGACGCAACGGTCGAGGTCAGATTCGAGGTAAATGGCGTTCCTCACATGGTTCGTCGGAGATCGAAGTCGGGAGAAGTGTTGCTGAAGATTTCGCAAGGGGAGCTGGCTCCATAATGACAGCAGCCACTTGATCTGGATGTTGTTTGAATATGGTATGGAGCGAATCCAGACTGTTGTACTCAAAAGGGTGTGTCAGTCTTGAGACGCATGAAGGAACACCAGTATTACGTGTCGTTCCAGCGATATACCAATCTTGCCAGCCATGATAACCGCAAGTTGCAATGTGTTCCCGTTTTGTGAAGGCTCTAGCTAAGCGAATAGCGCCTGAGGTTGCGTCGGAGCCATTTTTCCCAAAACGGACCCGCCCTTTAAACTTTCAAACTGGTATATCTCATGAAGGAATTTTCCTGTTAAAAAATGCATGATATATACTTGTTCAGCTCGTCAAGAGCTATCGACTGCCGTCGAAAAAAAAAATCTATCTGCCTTAGTTCAAAAGTTGACTTTTTTGCCACAGGCCAAGTTTCTATCGTCATCACTTAGAAAGGAGCAAAGGATAAAAGGAGCAAAGGTTTCAATGTGTACCTTACTACTGAAATTGTCAACCCCTTTCAACTTTCAATTAACCTAAGAGTGAAAATTTGGTCGACACATCCTCTACCCTTTCTAAAATCGCATTGTTCTTCTCTGATAACTTTATCTACAGCACCTCTCGGTCTAAAAAGTATCTTATTACGAAGTAATTTGCTACCTACAGAGACAAGACTAATCCCTCGAAAATCACCACACTCACTTATATCATCTTTCTTATACAGTGGTTTAATTAAGATTTCCTAAAATCGCTATGTACTTCCCCTTTTTCAAAAATCATATTCATAATATTGTGGATGAGGTGACCGGTACCATCTTCATGTTCTACAACTTCATGGCTCTGAGCAACGAGCCGAACGTCTACTACTTGCACGTAATACGGAGCACGGATGGGGGGCGGACATGGAGCGATTGGGAAGACATCACACGGCAAATTACGAAGCCTACGGGGCACAACGATTTCAAGTTCATCACAGCCGGTCGGGGTATCCAAACACGCACGGGTAGACTTCTGCACACGCTCGTCAACCTGGACAAAGGGCTCCACCACCAGTGGCGACGTGACCGGAGACTTCGAGCTCTTCGTTCCGGGCGACCAGGACTTCGACGACGACTTCCTCGGCTTCCCGACGCCGGGCGTGCGAAATTCGGTGCTCAGCGAGACGCCCCCGCCGAACGTGAGACAGGTGAACCACTCGCCGCTCCAGCCCCAGTCGGACACTCCGTTCCTCGTCACGGCGAAGGTCACCGATCCCGAGGGCGTGAAGAGCGTCGATCTCTATCAGCAGATCGTCGCGCCGGGCGAGTCAGAAGGTTGCCGTTCTTCCTACCGTTGAAATTTACACGTCTAAGCTCGATCAAATTCTTAAAAAGCTTCCTCTCGATCTATAAATTGGAGCGCAGCTTTCTACGTTTGCGAATTATTGCATTGAGCAGAAGTTTGCTCCTAACGAAAAAAGGGACAAGGCTCTTGAAGCTAAAGGAGTCCTTCTAGGGATGGGCAAAGCAGATCTTGGGCCTCAAGCTCGAACTCCCGAAGAACAGCGCGCGCGTAAAAGAATGCAACGTTTTCCATTGAAAAAGAATTTTAAAACTAATATACTCAAAATCGAAGAAGTATTATCTTGAAACTTGTGAAAAGTTTTATTTTCATTAATAAAAATAATAAATATTTTAAGGAATGAAATTACTTTACAAGTTGTTTTACTGCTAAACCTGATTTCCAAGAAAAACTGTTAAAAAAATTAAAAATTCAATAAATTAACTTCTCCCCCATATATCAGACACAATTTCCCACAACTAAACATATCATCATGGCTTAATCAGTTTTCGTACAATAAAGGGTCAAAACTTTTTTCCGATCGGTTTAAACTTTCAAGGTTCACTGCTTCGACAAGGGAAGGTAAAGAGCCATATTAAAACCCATAACGAGCCGAAGTAAAGCTGTAATTGTACTCTTTATCTTATAATGCGTCAGCTGTTTGTATCGTTTTTAAATGACAGGCCAGTCGTGACGATCGTTATGTGTTCTTACAATGTACCTGACAAGAAATGACAAATTCGGCTGTTTAATGTTGTGAAAGTGGTTACCTAACCTGACCAGCAGTACGGCTAACGCAAAGGGGTGCCAGAAGCTTGGGGAGTTGCTAGTCAAGAAAATTCCCATGAAACACCAATGGGTACAGAAGATTCATATTTAACGATCAATACTACGGCGTCCGCGGTAGCCGAGGCAGATCAGGTTCAGATGATGCCTGATTCGAGAAGTGGGCTAATCATCCTCAACAAGAAACTTAAAGCTGGCTCTTAGAATGTAAGAAGTTGCAAGGCAGAGTCAACTCATTATGAAAAGGGTGATTGTATATGCTTTGGGTGAGGCTAATTCTATTGGTAATCGAAAATTTTAGTGCTCTTTTTAAGTTAAAAGTGATGGGAGGGCAACCCCACCCACACGCTCTTTTATCCGCGTATCAGATCAAAATTTTGTGCTGGCTATTTTGTTTAAAACAGTTCAAAGGTCAAATATCTATGACTTCAATGTTGAAATTCCCCCATCCACCGGGCCAAGGGCTATAAGTTACGCAAGTTATTCATTGTTATTACAGCCCCAGGCAAGAATCAACTTGAATCGAGCTCGCGTTGATATCGTAGAACTTTCAGAAAATCGGTCCAAATACACTGATATCACAGGATGCGTTACACAGAAAATGTTAAACGCAAGAATAATGAGTACTGTGAACCACGCATGTTTTTTATTCTGCCGAATTCTTCGCTGGACAATATTTATGCAAAACCGCCTCTCGCTGTCGCCCACCCTTCGTCTGATATTTCTAACTAGATTCAACACCCTGATATATACCAGAGCAGGAGAGGTGAGTCAAATGAAGTCAAAGTATATTTGCTGTCAATACGCACCTTGTGCAGCAATGTTCAAAATGTATGGCGAGTTTAAGAATGTGCAACTTCTACTGAAGCAACTTGCTAACATAATCTTGCTAACATAAAAAAAGTTATTTATGAAACTATTAAATTGTCTCATGCATGTTTTGGTCTTGGGCACGTACATAAATTATATCTGAAACCATAATACATGCTTTCTTTTTAGTATGCAAACATTGTAGGAAGCATTAAAATATGAACTAAGAAGGTGCGAAGTGGAGGCTATAGATAAAATTGCCGAGGATCTAAAAGATGCAGCTAGACGGTATAATAATAAAATGGCATGTTAAAAACTGGCATGTTAATAAATTGAGGGGTAGTAGTCAATTTGGACTTTCCCAGTTAAAGGTAGGAACGGGGCCACAACTAGAGATAAAGAAAAGAGTTAAAGAGATATGGAGAAAACATTTTGAGAATATGCTAAACCGAGGTACAGTTGCGTCCACCGCGGAATCGGGCGGCAGCCGGTCCAGGTAGATGACGCGGCGCTGGTCGTCGTACACCGCCGGGCCGGAATCACGGTGGCGGAACGTGCGGCCGGTGATGAAGTGATAACCCTCGGCGAGCTGCGTGGCGTCGAGGACCTCGATGCCCTGATCCTCGACGCGCTGTTTTGCCGGCGCCCAGGGAGCCGGGTCGAACGCAGCTACGTCCAGCGCGGAGATGGGCGCCCGCAGGAGCATCTTGAATCCCCGCGCTAGGGGTGAACCCCTTCATATACGTAGTAAAACATGAGAATACAGATTCGTTACGTAAGCTAATTTGTAAATTTGTAAGTTACGTACAACTTTTACTAATGAAAACATTCGTAAAAAATTAAAAGTTCTAGTTGCCTTTTTAAGTAACCAAAAAATCGGAGGGTAACTAGGCCTACTCCCCCACTCCTTTTTTCTCAAAATTATTCGATCAAAACTTTGAGAAAGCCATTTAGCAAAAAAAAAATAATGCAAATTTTGTTGCTATGGCCCCCAAAATCTAATCGACGGCGATATCGTTCTCCTGCCCAAGGGTATCGATATTCAATGGCGCTTCAATAATGGGGCTTGGCAAGTTCAAACCGTTGGCAGCAATAACTGTTCTATCGTTGTTCCTGCACCATAAATTTGTTTCATGCCGTTTTCATTGGTAAACCCATTCCAAAAAGGGAGGATCGGGGCTGCCCGATTGTAAAAGAAATTGCGTCAAGGACATCGCTCTAAAGTGAATTCCTAGGCGTGTGGTTAGGTTGGATGACCTTTGGTTTTAAACCCATTTCTGATATATTTATAATAAAATTTAACCAAACCTGACGTAAACTAACATAATTAACCAACTTAACTTCAAATTTTACTATCATAACTTGCATAAAACTTAAAAAGCTGATTCACATAGCTAATTGAATCAGAGCAGAAAAGAGGAATTTCGGACATTCACTGGTGAATGTCGACATTAGCCAGATTTCGGACATTCGTGGTAACATATTAAGTCCCACTGTACGAAGAAAAACCAACATGCAAAAAGTTTCATAAAGTAAAATATCACGGTAAGTAAAATTTTATGAGAGAATTAAACAATTTAAAACAAGTTTCACGTTGAAAGATGTCGAGATAAATTAAGTTTCACTGACATAAATCATAATGCAACAAGTTCCACGAACAAATTCGGTTTAACAAGAAGAGAAATCATTGTAAAAAATTCACAAAGAGAAAAATCAAGAAGCAGCAAGTTTTGTGTAGAAGAAATAAAAACATAACATGGCGAGTATCGCGGTGTGTTGGATCGCGTCGCCGAGCAACAGTCCGTCGTGGCGCGCGAGCATCCGTTCGCCGCTGCCTACGTGACGCCGTTTGCGTTCCTGCAGCGGGTGCGGCTGATCTTCGACCCCCGTCAGGTGGCTTACTTCATCGAGCTACGGTCGGGGCCCGAGGGACACTTCGCCTACCGCGACATCGCGATCGCGATGTATCGAGCGATCGAGAAGGTCACGCCGCTCTACGCCACGCTCGTGCGGGTCCCCCAAGAATGATCCAAAGCCGAATATGTCGCCAAAGGATTGCGGCATGCCGTAGACCGGAGTTCCCCCGGTCAGGAACAAGGCGATGCCAAATCCGACTGACGTCATTCCGAGTGACATCATGAAAGGTGAAACGCCAAAGAAGGCG
Organism: Alatinidae sp. Z8VKAUB7J3; assembly: GCA_010016025.2. Lineage (NCBI taxonomy): Eukaryota > Metazoa > Cnidaria > Cubozoa > Carybdeida > Alatinidae > Alatinidae sp. Z8VKAUB7J3. The sequence goes on along the minus strand of JAAAKM020721499.1, from coordinate 173,318,256 downwards.
ACGCCAACGCCGTTGCAAAGGCCAATCATTGTTCCTGCCAGAATTCCGGCAAGGCAACCAAGTAGAATGGCCAACCCGGCAGCTTCAGGCAGAGCTGCGAAGACACTCGCCATAGATGGTGAGGTGTACGACTATCCATTGCCTGAACAAATTCGCTCAGAAGCGGCATTGGTATCAAGCGCGAAGCTTTTGCGTCGCTATCATGATGCATCAGTTACATATTTGAATACTTTATCTGATAAAGAATATTGGATGCTCCCTAAAAAAGAACCCCAGGAAGTGATGTGTCATGGTCGACTTGATACTCCCCATAACAATCGCGGGGCAAGTCGGCTATGGAAGTATGTCTCGGAGGCCCGGGAGTCATTAAGAGCCAATATCCAACGACGTAAAACTTGATATCCACCGCTTACACAAGCAAAATCAACCGATTGCAGCAATCGCTAGAGAGATAAATAGCTCTAGAAACACGGTTTATAAAACCATCAAGACTAATAATTAGTTGTACTCATAGGTTTATCATAAGGAAAATTTAGTGATTTTAAGTCTAGGACAATATGTAGAGGCTGTTTCTGAGCTCAAGCATGCCCTTTGGTTTAGAGGTGTAGGAAGTAAAGATTTTAAATTAACGCGCGGCCCTGGACCTTCCCCAGGACCAGACCCGACAGGTCTCCATGCACTAGCAACGGGTCGGCAAGCTTGGCCTCCATGGCCGCTTCCTGATCCAGATCGTCAATGATAACCCGGTCGAGAGACGCGAAGCTGTCCCTGAACCATGGCGCGGCGAGATCGGTGATCGCGGCGAAACCGCCGGGCTTCATGCGTGCCGCGTCGAGAAACGGCTCCACCCCGTCGGAAAAGGTCACCGAAGTGGTGATAGGTCGGCGGCATTCAAAAATACAAGTTATGCGCGCTATGAAATGTGTATCATGTTTGGAGAAGTATTTCGCTGCTGTATATCACCTTTACTGTATTTGTAATAGACAATTTGATTTAACAAATACATGTAAAGCTGACAACCCTGGTAACTCTGATTTCAGGTTTCAGCTTGCAATACTGTTACTTCTCTAAGTAAAGTACTCAGGGTCCCTGAAATGAACTACAAACGCATAAAAAATATTATCTCCCAAAAATTGCTGCGTGTGATGCACTATGTCTCATATTCTTTTCCATTCTGGAAATTCTATTCACTGTACCTTCTTCTTAGTTTTCTTTTGTTTAGTTTAGTTTTCTTATTATTTCACTTTTTTTTGTATATTATTATTATACCTTCTTATTCTTTAATGATTCCATTTCTATGCTACTTGCATATGTCGAGTCTTGAAAGTTCTAAAACAGAGAACCTAATTTTGAACTGATAGATTTTAGGAAGTAAAAGCACCTTAAATAGCAGGGTAAAAATTGACCCGCAATCAGTAATCACATGATCACACCCTAGCGCTGAAAAAACAACAACAAAAGAATATTGAACGAAGGGACTAAATTGACTTTGCAGCCAGTTGAACATTATCCGTTTCAATCGTAGACATCGTAACGGATGAAAACTAGGAACAATATCTTATATAATCTAGTTGGTATTAATTATAAAACTATCTGTAACTTTTCATATAATGGCATTTTCTAAACGTTATTTCGGCTTTTCCCATGGACAAAGAACTCGCTGTTTCAAATACTTTCAGAAAACCTACAAAAGAAAATAGAAAGGAGATAAAAGGTTATACTATATTATCTTCTTGTCAGTATTAAAGCTAAAATAATTCTTGGCTCTTCAATATGTGAGTTGAACCAAAGTAAAAACGGGAGAAATTAAAAGCTATACATGAAATATTTCAAAGGAACACAACCATCAATGCAGAAAACTGAAAAGTGGCATATATTTCCAAGCAGTAATCATTGCCCGGATTCTTTGCTCAGTCAAAAATTGTCCATCGGCAAACATTCGCACTCGAGGTTCAATAAAACCGTCCAGGTCATAAATCTCGTTGGTCTCGGCACAGGTTCGCGCTATCAGCATCTGTGGAATACAGAGCTGGCGAATCACATCGAGGTTCACGAATCCCTCTTTTTGTGTAAAAGCCTGGAAAAAGTCGGCGACTAACGCATCGATGTCGGCCTTATCCTTCCCATCCGGATCTTCCACATTCCCTCCTAAACCCTTGCCATTTTGCCCATAAAGGCAAGTTAACGGTGACCACCGGAATCATCGAGTTGCGCAGGACGTGGACCATCACCACGACATCTTCGCTCCGGCCCTGGGCGCGGGCGGTGCGCACATAATCCTGGTTCAGGTTGTCGAGCATCGAGGCGCGCATGAAGCGGCTCAGCTGCGCGGTGATCTGCAGCGCCAGCACCATCACCGGCATGATCATCTGCTTCAGCTGGTAGACAAAGGCGTCCCAGCTGTCGACCACATGGGTGGTGTCATAGATCGACGGGAACCAGCTTTTCAATGACGATACGTATAGGGTCAAGTACTGCCATGGCACGGGTTGCATTTTCATTGAGGTCGTCGCGAATACAAGCCTCCAGCATGCCCATTTCAACTAGATTATCTACTTTGGTGACACCAATGCGTTTACAAAACTCTCTGACCGACGCAGGGGTGTAACCACGTCGTTTTAAACCCGCTATTGTGGGCATGCGCGGATCATCCCAACCGCTCACATATTCTTCTTCCACCATTCGACGCAAGTTTCGCTTGCTTTTGATAAATACAAACGGGTTTACGAGGCGGTCCTTAACTTGTTTTAGCAAAATAGCAGGGTTTCAAGCTGTCACCTGCTTTTAAAAGACAAAATTTCAAAAAAAAAAAAAAAAGGTTAGAAGCCGACAGATAAGAAGAATTTTGTTTCACTCTCAGTATTAGCCTTTTGTCAAGTTGAGGAAAAAGTAAATTAAAAAAAAAAAACAATTAATGAAAAACGTGAAGACAACTTATCAAACATGATAAAATATTGAAAGAGTAGCATAAACTGCCTGTCACTGCTCAAGAATCTTATGTTGAATAGCTTATCAAATAGTATTTTGTGTAAAATCTCTACTATTTCATTGCATATTTAGATAATTCCAACCCGAAAACCCCCTCTCCACTCTTCTGCCTCTTTAACCTTTACCTACCACCACCCCCCCCCCCTATTTCCCTAAACAAGAACAGTTTTAAGAAAAACGGTCACTTCCTTTAATTCCATATGGTATCGAACCGGGGATCTACTGCGAGTGATTATTTCTTTAAAGATTAATAAAATAGGCATGGACTGGTAGACTTTTCAAAATACCTTCCCAGGACATACTTTAGACTTTAGACCCATTTCCTTTTCCTAACCTGTTCTCCTTTTTCTAGATAGTGAAAAGTATATTTTTTGAGGAGTTACGGTTCTCTGTTTATGCGAAATATGTATAATAGAATACGCTTGAGGAAATAAAGCAAGACAATCAGTAAAGTTCAGGTTTACATATGACCCTATCCCGTGGGAAGGGGTTAAGCTACTGTGTCGAGCCGCCCCTCATGAAAAACATTCACCTGTAACCTTTTTTAACAGCCAGTAATTCATTTTTCTTTATCCTGAGCCCGAGTAATTTCAAAGATGTGTTTTTTTTTCATATTCATTTACGTAATAGAAATTTTTATGTTTTGTTTAATTTTATATTGCTCGAAGTATTGAAAAAAAAATAGGCAAAATACTCTTTAATGAAAATTGTGGTGAAGTAGACGGGACTAAAGTCCTATTCTCTAAAAAGAGATTTGAAAGTTTATGGAAAATTTGATGCCAATTTGTTATCAGGTTCAATCAAAGTTAGACCTGCAATTCACATAATGCATGATGCAATAAAGACGGGCAAACTGAAAAGTAATCAAACTATCATAGAGGCAACATCAGGAAACTTTGGAATTGCTTTAGGACAAATGGCTAAACTTGGATTGACTGTTGCTTCACTTGTTTCAAGAAAATTACAAGAAGGAGTCTTCAAAGAATTAAGAAACGAAAATATTCGAATTTAATTAAAAAGACTCATTTACCACTATATCAGCACCTAAGACGATATTATTTTTTAATGCATTTAGTACCGTCTTTTAAAATATGTAGCGTTGAGATTGTAGTATTGGTGTGTGTACATCTACCGTGCTAGTTGGCAGGATTAGCTTTTGTTGCTATTTAAGTAAAATCAGACTCGAAATAAAATAGAATTAGGCTTGAAAGAAAATATAAAATAAATAACAGCTGATTGAATTGCATCAGTAGTGTGCATGGATCATTGCTGGTAGATCTCGACCAGCTCCGTCGCATACGCCTCTTCCTCAACATCGCCTCGCTCTTGTGCGGTCGCAATGATGTTCGCGCTGACGATCTGAAATCCAGCCTGAAACTCGATTTCTTCCTCAGAAAGGCCCAGCGCTTCGATGGCGGAGTCGTCGACTTTGTACTCCTCGCGACAGTTCGTGCAGATCACCCGCATCAGCCGCTGAGCGAGCACACACTTGATCGCGTCGACAATGAACATGGGAGGCACTCCGAAGGCAACTACCTCCCGGGAAGTTATGATGTTGGTAGACTCTAGGATGAAAATTTGAGAGAAAATTTCCAGGAACAGTTGAGTACTAAACTTAAGAGTTTAAAATTTGACAATGTGGAAGATGGTTGAAATAATTTTAGAAAAACAATTTGTGAAGTTGCTGATGGTGTATTAGGGAAGAAAGTTAAAACTGCAGCAAGGAATATTAGTGAAAAAGCTTTGTGTTTAATAGAGAGGAGAAGGGGTTTGTACAAGAATTATCAAAAAAAAAAAAAAAACAAAAAAAAAAAAAAAAAACAAAGAAGCGAATACCCTGAAGAATATAATCAGAGGAATGACCCGCCAGGCAGCAGCAGTGTACAACCAAAAGGAAGTACCTCATTTATTGGATTCTAAGCCTGGACAGTAGTACATAGAATAAAGCAAATGACAGATAAAACGCAGACTGGGCTGGTTTTTGGCTATGATAAGCCGGACAAAGAAACTACAGATCGCCTAAACACTGACCTGGCAGTGATTGTATTGTGTCACGCAATATCAAATTGTGTCATTTTGACACAAAATGTGTCAATTTGGCAGCCTAGTTGACAAGCTATGAGGGGATTGAAATCTGATCAAATAGTAAGGGTAGTCGGAATGCAGATATTATATGAAGAACAAAGGCTATACGGTGCTGAATCAGAAACAAACACAGGAGTTTTTCGAAGAGATTTCGGAAGATTGCCGTGAAGCTGATCAAAGAAAAAAGAAGCACAAGAACTAATGTAAATAGACCATAGATAAGTCCGTTTACGCCCCGCGCAACCAGGTTGCTAAAAGGGCGTACCAGTAATATCTTAGGAACGGCTAAGGGTATTAAGTTGAAATTTACAGGGGGAGCTTGGGGGACACTTAAACCTCTAATTTTGACTTGAAGGAAAGGGTAGAGGTAAACTAATAGCAGCTAGAGGCTATGTGTGCAGGTTATCAAAATGACGGGTCTGCATCACCAGAGGAATGACAGTTAAGGATCGAGAAAATTGTTTTTTAATTGTCGGGGGCGGGCGGGTTTATTGAAGTAAGCCTCGGCCTGTTCGACGCAGAACGGGCGGTGCGAGTCGGGTATGTCGCGGCTGCCGATCACGCGTATGCCGTCGATCTCCCAGCGGGATTCTCGCTTGAAGCCTACACGCAAGAGCGGAGCGGGGAATTGCCCGAAGAGCGCCGCAGCGAGTTTGTCATAGCGAGTCGCGATGTTCCTGCCGAAGTAGATACTCAGCTCGAATGTGTCTGACTTAAGAGGTTTGAGAGTCCTCTGTCCTGCATGAGCAAAAAAGGATACTGTAGCGAGATAACATAAAGAAATTGTTGGTTCATGTGATCTTTTGTTTATTATTTTAATATAGATTAATAAATTTATAATAATAATAATATATCAATATTTATGCAGGTTTACTTGGTCAACTCAGAACAGCTGCTATAAATCAAGGACCTGGGTCTAACGAGCAGTAGTAACAACTATTAAATACGATATAAGGTTTCTTCGACGTTAAACATCAAAATCACAGTCATTGCACCAAATTGGTGGGAAGAATAAAAACATGTCCAAGATACATGACTGACATAATTGGACCGGATCCACTCTCCTTGGTGGAGTCGGGGGGGGGAGGAATTCTGAAAAATTAGTAGAAATGAGGTATTTGTGACTTACGGACGGGTTATTAGATCTTGACGCAATTTGATGTTTAGATAGATCTTCTACTTTAAAGCCCTTATTTTAAACCCCAACCACATTCGTTGATATTGGGGGAAGTTGAAGGGGGAAACTGGAATTCTTAGCACTTGGAATTCGGCGTACAGCGTATCGCCCACAAACACCGGCACGGGTAGCTTGATGTCAGTCCACCCCAGGTTGTCTATGTCCTTGTGGCCGACATCCGACACCGACATGCCAGCTACGATTGCCAGCGTCAGGCATGAGTTGACCAGCGGTTTGCCGAACTCGCTCAACTTCGCGTACTCGGCGTCGAAGTGCAGCGGATGCTGGTTCATGGTCAGCAGCGTGAACCAGGTATTGTCGGACTCGGTGAGCGTGCAATTCCTCTGGAAAAATTTATATGGATATTTACATTTAGAGCATATTTATTTTTCTCGTATATTTGTTTTTATTGCAGGTCGCCCTTTGACATAATTGCTTTTGAACTGGCTGACTTCATGTCTAGTATCTAGCATGGAAGTTTAAGTATTGTTATTCGTTTTGTTTTTAAAGTATCATTTTCGATTTTTATTAAATTGTGTTGTAAGATATCTTTTTCGGTCTTATTTTGATGGAAAATGTTGTTTTGTCTTGAAAACTTTATTTCTGGATCGTACAGGCTTAAAGTCGTGTTTTTTACTTATATTAATTTAAAAAACTTTTTCGACAAAACAATTTTCTCAAAGAAAAGTAAAGAACTCTATTAAGCGAAAAGTTTGCAGAAATAAAGTCAAACTTCCAAGATGTACATTACCACAAATCACAATCAATAAATAAATTAAACTCAAAACGAACAGAAATCACAATGAATAGCCGAGTCAAACTCAAAACGAGGAAAAATTAAAGTGGATAGGGCTGCTGATTCCGCCTGAGAAACATTGAGATCTACAACCCTTCCTGGTAATCTCATTCTCAATAAACTACTTTCTCTATGCTCTGTGGGTATACCCATGGAACACAGTAGTACTTCAAAGGTGCTGGGGCACTCATGATTAATGGAATATACCGATCTGGCCCCAAAATGTTTATCATAAGAGTCAGCTGATGAATTGTGTTCATACAACAATATGCCAAAAAGTGGAGCAGTCTGCCACACCTTCCTAAATTGCAAAAGGTCTTTGCTGTGGGGTCTGTTCCGCGGGGGGGGAGGGTAAACGCCGGCCACCCTTTTTTTCACAGTTAAAAAAGGTTGAAAGAATAGGAAGATAAGTCTGTGAACCAAGATTAGAATATTGGAAGATACAGTGATGACAGTGACCAAGTACCGTTCTGAAGCGTGGGCGTCCAAAAAAAAAATAAAAAAAAAAAACAGAGGAAGCTTTGTTAGATGTTTCCCGGAGAAATTACGTACGGATTGTTCTGGATACCCGGCTGACTTCAAGCGCACTTTCTGCATTTGCGATCGCCTTGGCTGACGCCAGCTTTCCATTGCCTGGCTTCAGGATCCGCTCGCCCAGTGTCTTCTGCGCTGTAAACGAATCCAGGATTTCTTCGTCGTTCGCTTGCTTCTTTTTCAATCCGGCCATAACCGCACCTTTCTACAAGTCTAGTACAACAGTCTGTTGCTCGACGATGTTGCTCTGTGGGTCTCTTATTCGGCGATCTTCATCGGTATTGCCCGGTGCATCCATGCGTGAATAAGACTTTAATCTCTAACCGGTTTCTCGATTACTCCAGAAATGCCCCTTCCGTGGAAATTATTTCTTAGAAAACAAAACACGCGGGAAAAACCCCTGGATACTTCCACCGGAACATCTCCACATGAAACATTTGGCAAAAAAAATGTAGACATGAAAAAGAAATTTCGTATAGTAATTCTGTCAAATCCCCCCAGTGTAACATTCTTCCCCCCTCCAAAAAAAAGCAGTACACTTCCCCATAACAAAAATTATACAAACCGTTCGGTGATGTATTGCCGTTCGGTGAAAGCTGCCCGCAATGGCAATTGCCAGTTGCGGCGGAATTCAGCCAATCCATTCTTGGTGCCCGAGCCGAAATTGCCGATCCACCGGAAATCGTCGTGGAAGTATTCGGCCATGTTGTCGGCGTTTTCGCCAAGCGCCTTTTCCATGGCCTGGACGACCGCCAGACTGCGGCTGGGGAGGCGTTCGTGATCTGACGGTGTTTGCGTCGTCTGGTTCATGCCGCCGCGCAACAAGAAACCAAACAAAGTGAATCAAAACATGAAGAAAAGATAGAAAGCAAAAATAACTTTAAAAGTTTAGCTAGAAAATGATTAAAATCCGAAAAAATTAAACAAATTAATGTGCAATACTTTTGATCCCAAATCAGTTAACAAAGTTCAAAATATATTGAAAAAAAAGATCAACCTTGAACTGAACCCCTTGCAGGATACTCTAGGTAGCCCCCCCCCCCCCTTTAGGATTTGGACGCTTGTTTGCCTGTGATTACCTTTGGTGGATGTGGCTGGCGCGGCGGCCGACGCGCAAGACGTCGCGTCCCAGCGATTTGCCGACGCGTTGGCTCAGTGGTTGTCCGAGCAACCTTTGTTGGATACTGCCAATCAGTCCGGCGGGAAAGCCGACGAAGTGCTGCAAGCCGATTCGATGCTTGCCGGTCTGGACGCGACCAATCCAGAACGCGAGGAAAGAGCCAAAACGCTTTAGCAAATGGCCGAGTCGATGGACGAATTGCTGCGACAGATCATCGATTGGCTTTTAAAGCTGATTCCAAAAAAATAAATTGATAAAGATTAACGTTGCCCACAAAAAACAAAGAGCCGGAGAAGATTTGAAAAAAAAAAAAAAAAAAAAAAAAGAATCTAAAAAAGATTTGAAAAAAAAATTCAAAAAAAGAGGGGAGACAATCCCAAAAACGCAAGTGATCTTAACAAAAGTCACACCATTAGAGTCAGTACATCAGAGAATATTACAGTAGATGTTTCAAGTTTCAATATAAAAATGTGGAATCTTTTTTTTGCCGTTTAGAATAGAACGGCTCCCAACCACTGGTACCCATCCCATAGGCTAGGACAGATCCTAAAAAAGTGGTCCCGGAGAGGCTTGGACTGAGCCAACAGTTTCGAAGAAGGCCGTTTTAATCTTTGTCCGTTTTGGTTGTCATTTATTTATAAGTAATAATTTCCGGTCTTATTGATTTTGAATTATTAGGACCTTATTTCAGCTCACCATATGATTTTTTGACTCCATGTGAATTTTCACTTGCCTGGTTGTGCGTAAGTTTCGCAGTATAGCGTGAGCCCTGGGTCTTAATGTGACAACACTAGCCTTACCGTCGGTCTCTCCACATTCACTAATCCATCCCCGAACCTCCTCTTCACGAGATTCTTCATGTAAAATTGGGTATACACAGGCCCTTCAAAATCACCGAAAAACTCACTCATCGTGTTGACCAAATCACAAATTGTTAACTGTTTGTTATCATTCGCTTCAAAGGACCACATCACCTCTTCAAATGCTTTCTTTTGCTGGGGAAACTCGGCGGTGTGGTGGCCGATCGGTTTTACCCGCCGGACCTGGCCTATGTCACTGATCCCGGCTACCTTGCCTCGATCCTGGACACGCTTCAGATGTCGTTTCTGGGCGGCATCCTGGGGGTGTTCCTTGCGATCCCGCTGGCGTGGTTTTCAGCCTGGAACGTTTCGCCACACCGCAAGATTTTCTTTCCGATCGGCCGCCTTGGCGTGATCTCGTGCCGGGCCATCCACGAAACCATCTGGACGATCCAAAGAATTTTATATTTTGACCTTTTGATGTGTAAATTTTTTATTTTACTTTTTTATGTGTTTCTATCTATGTATAATTACTGGAGAATGAGAACAACTCGAGGAATATATAAATGATATATATGAGAACTATGGTCAGTTGGTTTTTTTAATTATAATACTTAGAAATTCATTATCTGCATTGAGTGTTTCGAACGACCTAATCACGTGGAAAAGGCTTTTCTTTTTCAAAAGTAGAGGTAATTATCAAAAGAAAAACTGCCGCCTCCTGCTTCAGCCGCTCCTTGCTGTCGGCGTCCGCGAACAGGCGACGGACCGCGCAGATCCCGTAGCCGACGGCCAGCTTGGCCTGCAGCGATCCCAGCGACAGCGCGCGACTGAACCGGTTGGTCGGGATCCTCTGCTCGCCCAGGTCGTTGACCAGCTTGAACAACCGATCGCGCGTGGACGAATCTCGCATGCCCTCGGGCAAGGCGTCCACGAGCTGATCGAGGTTCGGCATCTGCAGCAGTTCGGTCTCGATAATATTAAATGGATGTGGAAGCACTTTTGGTATAGTACATAGCCAGAGGATTTCATCATATTGTTGTAAACTAGGGACTCAAATAACATTTGGGTAAAGGTGATCTATTACCCATAATCTGAAAAAAAGAAATGATGCTAGTCGAAAAGTTTCGTCTCGTTCTTCATATAGTATCTGCGACCAAAAGAAGCACTTGTTATTGTGCTTATTTCGTTTTTACCTCACTGGCAAGTGGTCTGAAACAAAGTGTAATTTTCTATTAACAGAGCAAAGGGTCTGAACGATGAAAATTGCGAAGGCGCCTTGCCCTTCTTGGGTATGCAAACTACTTTTTCTTTTCCGATCAAAGAAGGGGGATAATGCTGGGTTACTATTTCTTAATATAGTAATGTAAGGTGCTCTAGCAGTTCTGTAGTACCATGCAAAAGGCAGTCTAGTAACAACCTTTCAGAACCTGGGGCCTTCCCACATTTTAGTAATCTAATTTGAATCAAAATTGAAGATAGAGAAAAAACTCTGGGGAAAAAAAAATATGTTAAGGGGCTTTTTGGAGTTGATGTACCAGAATTATTAAAGGTATTAATTGTGTATGTATGGGACTCTATATTAGGGTAAGAAAGTGGTGGAGCTGAACTAGTCAATAAATACAAAGCATTGTTTTAAATGTATAAAGAAAATATTTTGGTACAAGTAAAGGGTTTTGAGTTACAAAAATCAGAATAAAGATGCTTTAGAAGTGATTTGGAAAAAAAGTCAGAAAATGGTGCAACTTTATGATGCGAGTTCAATTAAGGTTACACGTATGAAGGTAAAAATGTGACAGAACATTGAGGGGAATTTGAACTAAATGAAAAGACAGTATGTGCACGCGTAGTGTCAAAAGAACGTATTTCAAGAATGGATTTGGTATAAAGTTGGAACTTTCAGAGAATGCTGAAAGTTGAAGAGGCATTGATCAAAAGACGTGCACATTACTAGAAATATTACTTTCATTACTACTGCTAACTATATTATGACTACTAGTGCTACTATACAATGTTCCAGCATCGTTAGGTGTGAACTCCACTCGGAGCAGAGTTTCTGCACCCAACGTACCGGTTTCGGTGAGCCAAGTCATTTCAACTATCTTGTTGGGTTCAAGCTGGGTGAAGCGACCATAGTGCGCGTGTCGCCCCCACTCATGACGATTGTAAAAAAAGTAAGGGCGGTCAACTTCGCCGATCATGAGTGTTTCACCGGGCTGTCCGAACCACAAATCAAAATTGTTAGTCCAAGCTTGGTAGAGTTGTTCCGGCTGACGTGGCCGCCAGTTTCGTGTTTTTTCCGCTGGCCGGGCAGACCATTAACACGCCGACCTTGATGGGCATTACCTTCGTCATCGGGCGATTGGTGGATGACTCGGTGGTGCTCATTGAGGTGATCAATCGACATTTGAAGTTTGGGAAAACTCCGAAGGATGCGGCCATCGATGGTTCACAAGAAATCCTCCTCCCGAATATTCTCTCGGCCCTCACCTTTATGATTGCGCTGACCCCAAACCTTGTACTCCATCGCTGCGTACTCCCGAAAGAAGGCTCCCGCGGGCAAGGCACTCAGTACGACACAGACCGCGTAGACGTTCTGTCATGCGTCGTCGGGGGCGGGGATCGACGCGCTTGCCCTCCTCGCGGATTTTGCGATCGCCGACACGACAAGGGCTGAGCGTAGCGAGATCCACTGGGTTCGGAGACCGATCGTCGCTCCGAGCAACCAACCGATCGTGAGAACGAAGTAGCCTAGGTACGACGACGTCACGTAGGCGTTGACCACGGTTCTTTTCTTGAGAAACGACTATATGTTGAGAATTAAGATTGATATATGTCCATATATTTGATATCTGCAATGCATGTTATCAAAAAGAGGAAAATAAACATCCTTGTATTTGGTTGCTTAGCCATGTTGAGAATGCCGAAACATTATTTGACCATTATTTCGAGGGATTTCGTGAAGATTCAGCACAATTTCCATCTTGATCATATTCATATCGAAAACTTGACGTATCTTCAGTCACCTTTCTAACATCTTTGGGCGAGTCTGGCCAAGATCATGTATTTGATGAAGCCTAACCGTCCAGGATGATTGCCGAACTCGTGCAAGGCCTCCCTTAACCAGGGTTCCTCTAAATTAAGCCAAACCCTTGCCCTATCGCCGTCATCCCGCGTCATCACCGAATCCCCTTTCGAGGGTAGGAATTGGTAAACGAAATCTTCCCGGTTCAACATTTTTAAAAAATAGGATTGGGTCGCGGTGATTCCCTGCTCCGGAGAAATGCCAGGAACCTCTTTGTTCCAACTAGGTGTTGGGGTGGCGCGAAGCGCCACCCCAACAGCTAGTATATATATATATATATATATCTGGTGTTGTGCTGAAGACGACCCTTGGATACAGGGCCGAAATACTCACTGAATTAAATTCCACTGTCTTGGAAAAATTTCGATATTGTTTCTAAAATGTGTTTGTTTTATATGGAAAAGCAGTGTGGTCTTCGTCGCTATTTGCGATATTTATTTATCCTCTTTATCACTTAGCTTTTTTGCAAGTCGGTCTGGATCTGTTGGCAACGCTTAGCTTGATGCGGTCGCCATCGCGGACCAAGCCGAGCGGCCCGCCGATGGCCGCTTCCGGCGTCACATGTAAGACGATGGTGCCGAAGGCGGTGCCGCTCATGCGGGCGTCGGAAATGCGCACCATGTCCTTAACGCCGGCGCGGGCGAGCTTCGACGGGATGGGCAGGTAGCCCGCCTCGGGCATGCCGGTGCCGCTCTTGGGACCGGCGTTCTGCATCACCAGGAAATCATCTTCGGTGACAAGGAATAAAAGTTGTTTCAGTGCTTTAACGGATGAGTATTTTCGTATGGGCCATTCGTTTAACCCACCGAAAATAGGCCATTCGTTTAACCCACCGAAAATCCTTATGAAGACAAAATTCAATCGTCATATTCTAGCCCGGTTATATGTTATATTTGTTTTCCCCCATATTGTATACATATCTCCGTTTTGGAAGTGTTTCAATCAGACAGATAAGAAAAAGCTGGGTATGATTTATTTCAAATATGCCAAGTATTAGCTCCTCCTCTATCCAAAGCTCCTTCTTTTACTCCTCCTATGAAGTTCTCGTTTCCTTTAAATCCTTTCAGATGACCTCGTTCGTGCCTCGTTTGGGGACCCAAACCCAATCTGCTTTTGTTAGGCCCCGGATAGATATATACGACAATAGCTCCTCCTTTCTATCAAAGAAAGCGCCTTCTTTATAAAAACACATACTTACTTACACATCTTACTTAGTCTTCTTCAAATTAATTGATTTGATATCAATTAATTGATTATAGGCCGACCCTTGAGGATGATCTTGTTGAGAAGGTTGTTCGGTGACGGCAAGACGTTGTTTTCAGAAAGGTCCTCAGTTGCTAGCAAATCGCCAAATTCCGTTACAAATAGATTGGCCATGTGTCTCTGAAAAACAGGAAAATCAGTATGAAGAAAATTAACTACGGATGGTGTTTGCGTTGAGAAGGTAGGCACATTTTACAAAACACGAAAGATCCGAAATCGGTAAGATTTTGCCTTTGAAACGTTTGATCGTAGTAAAAATGAAATATTGATCTTTAGATTGGTTAAGTGGAAACCTACACAACTATATACCTCTTAATAAAATGAGGAAAAATCGGAAATTCAATCTTCAATTGGTTTTAGTAGATATAGACATGTTTTAACTTTTCAAACATCACTCTTGCCAACTCTCCAAGCTTAACACAATCATAATAGTACAACACCGCTCAAAGTTCTGGCGTTCCATTTTGCGTGACGCACAACCTCGCTGGTAGCAGTAATGAAAATCACGTGTTGAAAATACTGGCCGTTCTAATAATAAAGACAGAACTAGTATTTTTACTGGAAATGTAATACTGACCCAAGACACCTTGATAATCCGCTCCGACAAAATGATTGTAAAAGAAGATGCGGAAGGATTCCAGAATGCAGTAGCCTATGGGAATTTAGCTAGTTTCAGGCAGAAACGTGACGGAATGAATGAATATATAGAAGGCTGGAGTGAACGTATGGAGTATGATAGTAAAGCTGATAAAGTAGAGCTTTTTAAGCCGACTTTCCTTCACTCTGAATTTTGTATTAGAAAATTAGTCATGTGCTGCGCCTGTGAGCCTTTCAGGGGGGGGGGGTACACGATAATGCAAAACTCTGTTGTCAAGTTGTTTAATAAACCTACCTATGTATCTTCATAGGCAGACAGATTACTAATACGTCGAGGGACTAGCCCCCAATTTTATTTTTACGCTAGATTCAAATTACAAAATTGTAATTCAGGCGTTGGTCATACTTTGGACTAGTTAGGCCAAACTAGAGAAGCTATAAAATTGAATTAAGAAACGCAGAGTGTGTCAGGATTGAAAGATTGTTGAAAACTTTGTCCAACATACAAATAGTAACTTGTGCTATGGATTACTATAAAAAAAAACGAAAAGATATAAAATATTATTTTTTAATGAAAAAGACCATAATAAAAAACGAACAGAAATTAGTTTAAAAACCTTTTCCAAAAAATACGTTTTTCAAAAAAAGACCTATAGAACTCCATTAAGCCAAGATTGAGCAAAAATAAAGTAGCCGCCTCCACCGACTCTGGTGCAGCTTACTTTTTTGTACTTCGCGCTTAAATGTATACGAGTCTGTCCAACGAATAAATTCCTCGACCCGCTACTGGCCAATAAGTGGAGTACTAGTACTAGTAGCCCAGTACCTTTTTTAGGTCCCGTTAACCATTTCATTAAATTGCGTATTGCAATTCTTCTTATTTTATGTAAATAAGATGAGACCAATTAGCGGCAAATGGTTTAGAAAACAAATTTGAAACATGGGAGGCATTTAATATACATTTTAAAAGTAAAATCAATCTTCTAGTGTGTCATATTGAGGATTGCATGTCTGAGATTATCTCTGCCCCTCCCCCGCTCAGACCGTCCTGGACACAGATGGAAAACACAGCTCCAGCTAGTCTAGTGTTGTAGAATATTGCGACAGCATTTGAAATTGCTGCAAGTACCTGTAGATCTAATCACATCAATGCGTGATGAAACACGATGAAGACCAGCATTGGTTCAATCGTGAAAATTTAAGCTTCAGCAAGCAGGCACATCCGGAGGCCGGAGCCAATGGTGCCTGGGTACCGTCACCGACGGCGGCAACACTGCATGCAATGCATTATCACGCGGTGGATGTTCGGGCAATTCAGGAAAAGCTGGCGGATCGCAAGCTCGCCAGTCTCGATGAAATTTTGACGCCACCATTGTCGGACTTAAAAAAACTGAGTGCGAACGAAATACAGCAGGAGCTGGACAACAACGCACAGGGAATCCTTGGCTATGTTGTGCGCTGGATCGGGTATTAACCTATATTTTCAAAAAGTATACTTATGCACATTCAAAGCTAAAAGCAGCTAAAAAAAACATAAATAATGTATTTGGTTTACGATTCGCTTATGAATACATTTCCTGTCTTCTCATTAAGAGACAGACCCAGGGATAGAAAATGGGTTCGCATGCCCTCAATATAAGGTAAAAAATTTACACTAGTAACAAGGGTAGACAAGTGAAAAATACTGAGGAAGGGCCAAGGGTCCAAAGTTTTGTTAACCACCCCCGTGCACTTGTCCTTTAAATCTCAAACAGATCTTGATATCGCTCTAAAGCATGGCATCTAAATTAATTATTCGCTGTTCCGGGTTTCAACCCCACTGACTCGACCCAAGCAGTGTTTTAAATGCCAAGGATTTGACCACTTTGCACGAGAATGTAAGAATGAACCTCAATGCGGCAAATGTCCCTGACCCCTTGTTAATAGCTGCGATAATGCATGCTCAGCCTCCACCTTGAAATGCGCAAGTTGTTGTGGAAATCAATCCTTGTTTTTTTCTGAATTCCTATGGTTTCTCTTGCTGTTTTTCAAACAATTCGTGGTAACGAACTGTAGAAAAGAGCGACCCGGCTCAATAGTAACTAAACTCTATAAAATTGTACATCAAAAGAATTGAATTTTTACGCTGATTCTAAATATATAAGTTTAGATTTACCCATAAAAAGTTACGAGCCTGATAAAATTTGCCTTATTTTAGAAAATAGGGAGAAACATCCCCTAAAAGTCAAAGAATCTCAACGAAATAAAACGCATTCTTTCTCGTTTATTTCAATTGAAAGAAAATGGAGTTTCAACCGCCTCTCAAGAGCTCCTTTGGAAAAAAGCTGAAGGAATTCTTCCTGAAAAAAGAATTGGAGATTTCAATCAAGCTTTAATGGAGCTTGGAGCTACAGTTTGCCTACCTTCTAAGCCTGGTTGCTTATTTTGCCCTCTTCAAACCTGTTGTGAAGCAAAAATCAATGGCGAACAGCATCTTTACCCTCCATCTAAACCCAAAGCGTTGATCCGGTCGGGATTTTAAAAAAGAGCTCTTAGACACGATATCCTTCCAAAAATCAAATTTCATTAAGATCCGATCACTCCTTCATAAGTTAAAAATACCTCATTTTTTCTAATTTTCCAGAAATAACCCACCTCCCCCAACTCCTTCAAACAGAGTGGATCCGCTCCAGTTATGTCAATTACGTATCTAGGACTTGTGTTTATTTTTCCCACCAAGTTTCATCCTGATCCCTCAACTCTAAGCATTTTCTGAGATTTTATTCTTTATTGCAATGTTGATATAAGCTTTTCCTGCTTCTCCCTTTAAAAGAAGGTCGCTTGTATCTTTCTTAATATTAATATTGCCAATGAATATCCTTTCTTTTTTACCTTCCTGATATCGTTGTAATTGTTTAGCTAACTCGTCAATACTAGTAGCTACTAAAGCCAGCCGTTCTTTCATGGTTGCTTTACCTACTTGTAAGGTGTAAGCTGTATCATCTAAGTTCGCTTTGGGGTTCTTTTCAAGATCGGCGTTTTGGCAACGTAATGAAGAACGCTTATGCGAACTTGAACGACACACTCGGCATGAACGAAAAAAAGCTGAACGTCTTCTTCAACAAACCTATCGAACTATGCACGATCGAGATAGTCAAAATACCAGTGTACTAGGAACGAATAATACAACGAATGAAAATAGTGAAATCGATGATTATCAACCGAAACAACGAACATCGAAATCAAAAGAATTTTTTGTTGCACTCGACGAGGAGGAGGAAGAACAAGTAGAAGAAGAACGTTTAATGGGAAGTCCTAATTGGGGATAGGAACCTAAATAACTAGCGCTTACAAACATCACTCTCGCAACGAGATTTGCCTGTGAGCCAATAAGAGATACGATACCTGTTTTTGGCAAATACGAGATAAAATCTATCTGCAATGGGTTTTATAATCGGCCAACGAAGTGGTGCGTATAGCCAGCCCATTCCAACTAACTGCCACGCTTTATGTGTAACATCAAGCCCAAGCAGTAAATTGCCGTCATTATCCAAAGCATCCGTGCCCACCGCGCTCGTGATCGCAGCCATCGGGTTGATGCCGGGCTCGTGCACCAGGATCTGCTGGTGGAAGGTCCCGCCGACCAGCGAGACCGCATTCGGAACGAGCATGGTCCAGGACGATGCCCCGCCTTTGTTCTGTTACCGACGACTTCGGTGCATAGCCGAAGACAACGACGTCCGAGTCGGACGCTGCGGCGGCGTGAACATCGGTTGGGCGTCGAAGGACCGACGCAACTCGGTACGGACCGATTGCTGTCAACCGCAACGGCTGAGGGGAGATGAAAAATACGATGAAGATTGCAAAACTGTGCAGCTAGATATGGCTATGTTTCACCAACTTAACTAATGAAATTATAATTCGACTGCTTGAATTTAGAAAAATTCACTGTGCTTCCCTAATTTTCACAAATCTCTGAAATGCCCCCTATGCATTCCCAAAGAGCCCAATTCTGAAGATAGAGAGTCAAGCTAGACTTTTCCAGAGGCATTCCAGTCCATGAAGTGAGGGATTCTCAACTGAACAATCCGGTCAATCTTGAGGCTTTTCCTCTGCAGAGACCCTTCGGATGACGATAAGTATTTGCTCTTTTCATCCAACCACCTCCCTAATGTTAAAAGAGGAGTGATTACACCTCATTATGCGAACGACATTGCCATGTGGAGGGTAAGAATATACACTTACCAGTGGTTTCAATTCATGAGAATTAGAAGGGATAGACAGAATGTTTTTTTCCTAAATCTAGAGGTGGTAGTTTTTTTCAGTTTTTTCAATGATATCACCATATGGCTTTCTTTTCTTTTTTTCTGTTTCAGTAAATATGGGCTTTTCAGTCGAGATTTTCAGTCCTTTTCCTTTTGATTCAATCTATGAGATGAACAGAGCTAAAGAATTAGTTGCTTCTTGTTTATCATTTATATTGAATTGCTCAGATTTCTTGCACTAAATCATTTGATTCTAGGAATTGAAATATAAGAGGATATACACTAAGTTAAGTGCTCTGTGTGCCTTTTCAAATTTATTGCATAATAACGAGTATGGTTTTCGGAAAAGGTGGATCAGACGGTGTGATTTTGATTAAGATCCTCTGTCTTTTTGGGGTCATTTTCCCCTTTTTGTAACTCAGATAAATTTTCTCAGGCTCTTAGCTTTTGATAGACAACATTAAACCGAATAAATTGTATCTACGTTCTGAATCGTCGAATTCAAAATATGTTTTGAATCGGTGAATTGAGGAAGAAATAATTTCTTTCTCAATAACCCCTCTCCCAATATATATGGACCATTAGTCAGATCATAAAAAATCAATTATTTTGATATTCTGATTTCTATTATTTTTTTTTGTCTCGGTTAAAAATCGGCCCGCGTTGTTCCTTCCTTACAGTTTATTACAACAAAATGTTTAAGATACATTAAGAACATTTATTTAAAAAATCTATCACAAGCCTACAAAGGGCCGCTTTCAGACTTCGAAATCGACAAATCATATGGTTGTACTAAAACTAGTAAAAATGCAAAAACAAAAAAGAAAAATCATAAAAATGGTTGCACCTTAGGCCATATTATATTAATTGGGGAAAGATTGCGAACAACTCATCTTGTGCTCCTTTTGAACAACTCCTTTGTGCTTCGATTATTCGACTTTATTGTCTTTAATTTGACTTATTGTGTGTTGTTTTATTGTAGCTTTTTACTTTTCTTCTAAAATATTTCCATTATTTAAGTTCGAAATTTAATAAAATTCCAAAACATTGAGTGTTGAGAGGAATTTATAGAACACATTCAAGTCCTCATTTGTCCAATTCTGGGCTAGTGACCTAAATACCTGTCCCTATTAAATCTTTGGTCACCGTATCTGTAAAGTCTCCGCCAAAATATGAAATCTCCAATTGCGCTTCAAATCTACCACTTTCTAGGGGAAAAAACTCAACAGCTATGGTTGCAGCTTGACGAATCATAATACTATCACTAGCTGTCCCCCCCACACCCGGGTAAAGGTTATTACCAAGAAAAGCAAATGGAGCATCAACA
Organism: Alatinidae sp. Z8VKAUB7J3; assembly: GCA_010016025.2. Classification (NCBI taxonomy): domain Eukaryota; kingdom Metazoa; phylum Cnidaria; class Cubozoa; order Carybdeida; family Alatinidae; species Alatinidae sp. Z8VKAUB7J3. Next base: position 173,298,240 of record JAAAKM020721499.1, on the reverse strand, counting down.
TTAGCTGAAATTATTTCTGCAGTCTCATCTCCAGTATTGCCCGGACAATTCCTCTTAACAACTCCACGCGTGAAATTGAGTCAAAAAGAGAAATGAAGACGTGTAAAATGAATTTTGAATAGTAATTCTGGCAAATTACGCCGGTGTATAATGTCCCCTGAAAATTTCACCCTCTTGCAGCTTTCTTCCCTAGGTAAAAATTCCCTCGTCAAAATACCCCCGGCAGAAAATTCGTCTCCCCAACCCGAAAATGTACAAATTCTTCCCAATAACATATACTATGCGTGAAAAATGGGCAGTAAAGAATGTGATTAAAGGCTCCTTTTCCTATTTAAAAGTAATAAGTTACTTTTAGGGGCCCCATTAATGGCTAATTTACTCCAAGGATGATTACTGAACTTGGAAAGAGAATAAAAAAGGCATTAGATGATTTAATGACTTTCATTCTAGGTAAATTATATGACTATGTTAAATTTACCTCCCTAGGAGTAAAAATTATATTAATAGACTATTAAGGTAGCTAAGAAAGTCAGAATGGTAAAATTATAGCAGTTCATCCGTCGACGTCGACGAGGGGCAACGTCGCGCCGTTGGGGGTGACGAGCATCGGTCCCGCCGCCTGCGAGAGCCGCGGGCCGAGCGTCGACAAGACGAGGGCCAAGGCCCACGCCGCCATGAATCGCATCCATCGTTTCATCTCAGTGATCTCCATTCTCTTCATCGGTTTCGATCTCGGGGGACGAGCTGGTGGGGGCGGCCGACACGCGTGCGCCGCTCCAGAGGGCTCGCAGACCGGCCACCGCGTCGTGGTAGGCGCTTTACTTTACCTGACTTGACTTAACACAGCCCCTATATAAATACAATGCTCATTTTTCAGAAAACTCGAGAAAAAAATCCTCGTATTTCAACGACAAGTAAATACTGCAAGAGAGAAAGAACAGATTGCAACAGAAACTTTGACACAAGTTTTATCTGTGGTAAATATTATTGAGATTTTTCTTTTCCATTTTAGCAAAAGAAGAAGTATTTACCTAAGGTAATTCTCGATCATTTTTGGCTATTTCAAGTAAAATGAAGGTAAGATCATCCCATATAGCCACCTCCCTTCAAACCCCCCCCCCTCCCCCGAATCCCCCTGAAAACGTCTGTAAGCTTCCCAATAACCATTACTGTATTTAAACTGGTCAAAGTTCGTAACTTGCAGTCCCTCCCCTGGGGACTGTGGGGGAGTAAGTCATCCCTAAAGACATAGTTATTATAGTGCTCGACTATGCTGAACAAAATGGCTATCTCCAAATTTTGATCCTTTGAATTTGGGAAAAATTGAGCGTGGGTACACCGTGTGGAAAGACGGTCAGGACGTGACGGCCGACGCGCGGATGGGCACCGCTGCTGTGGGACCCGGAACGGGACTGGTGGGGGACGTGCCACCGCGGGGCGACTACGTGGGACGGCTTCCGCAACTGACAGCCCCCTACAGGATCTGTGGTCTCAGCTGCCATGCGATTACCAGCGGGCTGCAGCACCGCGATGGTGACGGGTGGAGCATGCAGGGCGGCGGCGATGTCTTCGGCGCCTTCCAGGGTCGCTGGCATGGACCTTAGTAGTCAAGAAGCGTCGTTAATCTGATGCAATACACTTTTTAATTCTTTTCATAACTCTTTGATAGAAATTATATTGGACACTTGTTGTGAGTACCAGTTTAATCAGGGATCGAAGAGAACAACACCTTTGAATCCTTGGATGACACCTGGACTCCTTAGGAGCTGGAGGAAAAAACCTTTGGAAGGCTTACAGGTCTCAGAGGTAGTTATTATATAATAACAATAAAACATTTAAAATCATTTGCTACATTGATCTTTCATGATTTTACTTCTAAAACTAGTAATTTTTCCTGAAACTAGCGATTTCTTTTAATTTAGTATATAAAGCGTAAATTAAAGAGAATAAAGCATCTAGGAAGCTAATGATCAAAAACAAAAGAGACTTTCTAGTGAAAACCTTAGTGACAGCCAAAAAAAGCTGTAAGCAGGCTGATACTCAGATGGTTCTCTCTGATCATATGGATTGAATACAACCGACTTAGAATTTCAAAAGTCTGTTGGAGTATTCATGAATAAAGAGAAACGAGTGAGGGGGGAGTGACAAACACCCTGGAATGAGCAAGATAGCCCATTTGCCACCAACTTAAAATTCCCAACTTCTGGTTTTCTGATTGGCTGTGCTCGCAAGGAGCAGGCTTTGCTCTGTGCCATAGTTAGTTATGTCCAGGTTAGCGTCAATAATTCAACAAATCCTGCTAAATTATGATGAAAACAAGATTATTCTGAAGCATATAATTTCGAATAGGAAGGAATCAACTTTCAGTATCCTGGCCGTCTACGAACACGGTGTCGAACACGAGTGCATCGGCGGTCTTGGCAAATTCTGCGGCGCGCTCCTGGTGGTCGTCGCAGATATAAAGGCTGTCCTGAGCCAGATTCATTGTTAAACCTCCCGTCGGCGAGCGTTCCCCATCAAAACGCTTCCATGGCCGAAGCCATTCCGATTGCATCCTCCGGCAGGCTGCGCATCCATTCTTTGCGCTGTCGGTGAAATTTCCATTCGGGACTATGTCCCCAATTGCTACTTTTCATTTTTTACACGCTTTAATTCTCGTTTTCACATGTATTCTAACCGAACTTGTCTTTGGTCTTCATTTTCAATTTCGGCACGTTTTCATTCTTTCTGTCGCTTATTTTCGAACCCTTTTTATTTCTTCTTTAGTTTGGATTTTGATTACATAAGACAAATTGTCAATGCCCTTTGCTTTAGCTGCCCGTATTGGTCTTGTCTCATTTGATGGTCAAGGTTGTTGATTCTCTTTCATTGGGAATTTAATTTGTTTTGAGTACTGCGTATCTTTATTTGGCAGACTGAAGGCAGAAATTGCGGATAAATGGCCACATTAGCAGAAAAAGAAAATCGCTTTTCACCAAAACAACGCCTCATCTCACACCTCAACTGTTGCCATGGCGAGAATCCTTGAATTATGGTTGGAACGGCTCGACCGTCCACCTTATTCACCAGATCTAGCCCCTGGCGACTTCTTTCTGTTCTCTCAGCTATAGAATGCAGTTGGAGGACAAAGATTTTTGTCAAATGAGGCACATCTACACAAAACATAAGATCAATATGTATTATCTAATAAGTCACTCCTTGGGGACAACCTAGTAATGAACAAGTTACCATAAAACTCTATCTGGAAATAAACACAACTTGACAATAAAAAATAAAATGATAAACAGTATAGTATCCTTTATTATACTATAAGCTTGATATTTTAGAATCCATTACCTTAATGAAACCAATAATCGCGTATAATTAACGGTGCCGAGAGCCGGGTTTCGCCTGGGTCCAGACCCACAGCCTAGTCGGACCAAGCTCAACAGGGCAGCCGCCTGTGGCACAACGATAATCGAAGCGGAGGAGGTCCCGCCCAGATCGCCGGCCGGAAGAGCCGCGCTGCGCGGAGCGAAGACCCCGCTCTCTAGGGATGTTCAACATGATCAAAGCAATGAAATTTTCCACCGTGGCCGCGCTGGCCATGATTTCCGCGGGTGCGGTTTCGGCGCAATCCGCTGACTGCCCGATCAAGGTGGGCGTGCTGCACTCGCTCTCCGGCAGGGGTTTGCCCCATCGTCAATAAAGCAACCAAAAAATTTGAGGGCAGCTAAACCCCCTCCACCGTTCCTTTTTTCTCAAAATTGTCCGATTAAATTTTAAGAAAGCCATTTAGCCAAAAAAAGTAAAATCAGTATGCAAATTTCGTTTTAATTATTCGTTTATAATGAGCCAAGTTCAAAACCTGAATTAATTCAAAAACGGTCAAAAATTAACGTTTCTTTTAACTGAAAGTTAGTAGCAAAATTAAAACTTAAAACAACAGCACGGGGGGCTGTCCGCCACGCACGTCGGGCCCCGCCCGGCGCCGGACGCGCCCCGGGCGCGGCTCAAGTACGCGGTGAAGCGCCGGCTGCCCGCGCGTCGACCCGTCGTCGAGATCGCCAAGGGTTTCGCCCTCGAGACCCGCTTCATGTTCCTCGGGAACTACGCCCACCTGATCCACGACCTGATCGCTCCGCTCCGCCGGATCGAGCGTGCCCTCGCCGCGCAGGCTGCCGATGACGGCCCGATCCACGTCCTGAAACCAGCTTAGAATTTCCAAAAACCTATCGGCTAAATCTCCTATTTTCACATCTTGAGGAGCTGCTGGGTAGTGCGTCCGCACACCCAGACATGTATGGAGCACACATAAAAGGATTGTTTCGGACAACTTAAATGGACTGAGTTCCCTCGTTTGGAACTTCATCCAGTTATGTGGAGGACTAAATTTTTAGGGACTGGCTCTTAAAAGAGAGTCTGTTTGGGCCAATAAGAAACAAATCCGGAAATTGTAAGATCAAAAATCAATATCTTGTCCGCTTATATGGCTCCATTAATAAGTTTACGAGAATCGAAGTGAATACAAAACCACTACAACAGTTCCAAGGATGGGGTTTGGTATCCTAGTTTCTCCACAAGCAATGTCTTCCAGCCAATATCATTGCTTTCTAGGACTTCAAAGATAGACCCCCCCCTACTCTTCTTACATGCAGGTCGAAGACACAAAGCTGGCTTTTACTTAAATACAACCAAGAGTTCCGTTTACAGCCAGACCTACGCTACGTGTACTGGGGCTTCGAGGACAAGGACATGGTGAGCCGCGCCGAGCGCGCCGGCCTGTCCCTCGTGTGGATCCACGAGCAAACGAGCATGCTCCACCAGTGGCATCGGCGCATGGCCGAGGACAAGCTGCACTGGAAGTACCACAACAAGCTGCGCTTCTATTTGACCAAGCACCGGGTGGTGAAGAACCGCGCGCAGTGGGGCGGGCGGAGCTGAGCGGTCATTCGTAGAGGTCGTCGAGGGTGTGCCACCTAAATCACAGCCCTCCGAATTCAGCCGCGCGGCTTCTTCGGCCGAACCGGCGAGACGGCCAACGCTCTTTCCATGGCGCTTCGCGGCGGCCATGACCTTGGCCACGGCATCCTTGAACCGGGCATCGTCGAACTGGCCGTCGTAGCGATCGGCCCATTGCGGTGCAACGTGATGGGGGCCGTGGGCCCCGCCCGGCGCCCAGTACATGAAAAACGGCTTGTCCGGATCGAAGGCGCGGTAGTCGGCGACGATGCGCTCGAATTACCTCTGGTTCAATTTTGATACAGTAGGCTAACCTATTAAAAAATCAGAAATGAAACAAACCCTTCAAATTTGGGATTAGTTAAAAAACAAATTTGCCAGAAACCTTGGCCAACTCTTTCAGATAACAGGGACAATTTACTCAAAAGCGTGCTCGTAGTGATGATTATAAAGAAAAAAGCTCGAAAGCACAAGATTAATGAGATAAGAGGCAGGGCTTATCCTATTCTTAGTTGCGTTTGATTCGACTCGTAAAAGGTCTGTGGAGTCCCTTATCGACCGATTTGTTTTTGTTAATTGCGGTAGATGACACTAGCTCGTTTTTTCTTTTTTATATTTTTTCCCTCACCTTGTTTTTCCGGCCATGGAGCCCACAAGGCGGGAACTACTATTTTCGTGTTTTTTTGTTATTTGACTTATATTACTAATAAACGAACTTATTTCTTATTTGTATTTAAACGAACATTTCACCCTAATCGTCCTTAAGTAATATTCTTCTTTTAGGTGGTCGTCAAAGAAAGAAAAAGAAGAGTCAGAGCGGCCTGTCTATTCAGCCTGGAAAATTCCACTAGGGCTATCAAGATGATCTCAAAATGTTTTCTATTTCTTTTATACATAAACTTAACATACAATGCTTATTTTATGTGTTGTTCGAAAAACTAAAAAATATCCCTTCTCTAAAAAAGTTCCTGCCTACGTAGCTTTCCACTCTTTCTGGGGCTAAAACCACCCATATACGAATTAGGTTGACATTGGACTAGCACGCGCTTAGGAAGCAAAGTGGAAACGCTGGTCTAGTCTTGTGAGTCCCCTCCGATGTTTACCTTCTGCATAAGAATCTTATATGCCCCCAGTTATAAGTTACATCCCTTTTCCTGAGCTCTGGAGAGGGGGGATATGTTACCTCGAAGTTGTTTTGGTTTTATTGTTGGACTATTTCAAACGAAAAGGATATATGAAAATTTTGATTAAATGCGTTTGGAGAAAAGAGTGTGTCTGAGAGAGGAAGGGGGTAGGTGCCCTCCAGTCCCTTTTGAAATTAAAATGGCCGGTGCCCTTTTTAACAGCCGAAACAGACTGGAGGGCAACTACCCTCCCCCTCCTTCGCCCACCATTTCCCAAACACATCCAATCAAAATTTTGTTCAACGAGATAGCCAGTTTGTTCAACGGCATTGTAAGGACCGAAAATTACGTCTTTGACGACGACACCCCCCCCCCCCCTTACAGCCCTCAGGGCAAGGTAAGTTATGCCCTGGGCGCCTGCAAGGTATATATGAAAATGGTGATCGCACATAATAATACGACCAAGGTAAAAGAAGCTGTCCACCTGAAAAATCTTTTCGTCACCCAACGTAACCTTTTTATCTTCACTTATTCCTAGCCTTAGTGATTTCGCCTTCTTAATACATTATTTTTTTTAATTCTGTTCTAGCACCCTGAAGTAACAAAACCTCGTTCACTCATTTTGCTCACTTTCACCTAGGATGCTTAAATCATCCGCATAATCTAAGTCCAGGAGAGTTTTTCCTTCCATTAGATTCCATGTTCTCCGTTTTCATCTTGAAAAATGCAAACATTACTCATAAATAAATATAGACACCACAAACATATTGTACATCAGTGACATTGTTGCCAAAAGTGTTGCTAAAAATTTTATCAGGGGTACAATCTTTATTCTTTCAGCTAGCTTGTGTCTTTACCTTAGATTAACCTGGCTGTATTTGTATGTAAATTAATTTAAAGAACTAAGTTTTTCTTACGGAAGTAAAGAGATAAATTGAAATTTAAAGCCAACAAAAATTATTGCTTCATATACAATGTAAGCTAGTTGACAGAAAGCAACAACTTCATCAGTTTGATGTCGCGAGAGTTTTCTTATTAATAAAGTATCATTTATAGTGTAATTAAATTAAAAAAACAGTTTGTTTTACTGAAAGTAAGGAGCGACAATTAAACTAAAAACGAACAGAAATTATTCCGTATATGAAAAGGGCTGTCCCCTCTTCAATGCCCCGCTCTTTACGCTAAAGTTTGACTCTTTCTCATAACTTTAGTATAAAGAGCGGGGTAGTGGAGAATGTAATTCTATCTGATATTCTTTTTCATTGTCTTATTTCCTCTTTGTCAACTTGATTAATGGGTGGAGATATTCAGCAGGAATTGTCCAGGGAAAATTCTCAGCAGGTTTGGATTTCTTGGAAGATATTCCGTGACATGGGAGATTTCTGGAGTGATCGAAAAAAGTATTAGAAATTGAATTTTGTCCAAATATATGGTAAGGAGAATTTTTCTGGTTGAATTATTCCGCTAGATATTTGACAGGAGGGGGATCGGGATCGTCAGGCCGCTCCGCTCGTGCTGGCGCATGATGTCTCTGAGGCTGTCGGTGCCCGAGAACTCCATGACCAGGTAATATCCGTGGCCTTCGAGCCAACCAAAGTCCGTCACCTGGACGATGTTGGGGTGTTTGAGGGTGCCGAGGGTGTGAAGTTCGCGAGCCAGGAATTGGAGGTTCTGGAGGCAGTCTGGGTCGAGTTCGCTGAAGGACAGGTGTTTCATGGCGGCTTCCTGGCCCTGGTGGTTCCTCCAGGTGCATGACCGCTTCTTCCCGCTTGCCCTCCTTGATCAGCTCCTCGGCCCGGGTCACGATCCGGTCGATCCGGGTCCGAGCCCGAGCGCGGGCGAGGCCCGTCCCCATCAGGAACGTGATCACGGTCACGGCGATCATGACGATCTGGGCCACCGCGAGGCAGACCACCGCGACCGTTCCCGCGGCGAGGCGGCTCGACATCTGCGCTGATCGCTGCTCGGGGCGAAGGCTCCGGCGGTATATCGCGATCGCCAGCAAAGGTATTAGTTTTCTTCGATGCTTCAACTAAACAAACATAAGCAGGTTGAACTTAAGGGGTTTCTCACTCAAAGATACGATTAGGTGCAGGTTATCCTTAGCAATGCTTCTAGTAATTATTTATACAACATAATTTTTTTTATATGTATTTATTAACTGACAGTTTGATGTCTGCACGCTACTTATTCTCCAGACTCTGTTTAAACAGGTTACAACTAACTAATACTTGACTGAATCGCTCTTAAACAATCCGAGTGGAAAGTCTACGGGCCTGAAGAAATTTGCCTGATTTTCGAAAATGCAGGGAAATCCTTTTTTCCCAGGAACTCCAGGGATCATCATATCATCAGATTCATCATATCAAAGAACACCACTATGGATTTTTCAAGCTCTCATCTACAAAAATGTGGAAATTTATGTTGTTTTTTTTTGAAAGATCACAGATGTACGTTTATTTGTTTTTTTTTCAAGGTGTGATCGTATCGATCCAATGATCCTAAAAGATCGACAGAGGGCTATTTTTTGGATTTGTCTTTGTCTTGCTGAGTAGAAAGAAATGGGGTTTAGAATACTCAATTCAGGAGCTATTGTTACATTGTATTGTAGACAGGGGTGAGTAATAATTCCCAAAATTTGTGTCAAAGCCTCTTTTAGCTTGTTTTTTTTGTTCCAACAATGCAAACTCTGGTTTGAGGCAGTCAGGTTTCACAGAGCAAATTTTGGTTTGGCTCCCAGAATCTCTAGCAAGGGGATTTCGATACATCGATTCATCAATGCCCTTGGTCCGGGCACTGCTTTGTTGGGTGATGAAGTATTACTACGATGGCTGTCCTAGCTGGAAGTGGTACTATCCCTTTCACTACGCTCCGTTTGCATCCGACCTTCGAAATATTGAACGTTTTCAGAAGGAGTGCAGATCGTTTGAGCTCAGCAAGCCCTTCAATCCCGTGGAGCTGTTGATGGCGGTGTTACCATCGGATTCCGCGCATGCGATTCCAAAGGCAGCTCGTTGGTTGATGAGTGACGTAGAGAGTGACAAATAAAAAAAAACATAAAAGATTTCATTTTCTCCGTCATTGGTACCTTAAGGAAATATTTTTAGAATTCCAATGATTGAGTTACGTGCTAGTTTAAACGATATCCAAGCGGCTCTTTAGTAGGGCCCGACCAATATGGATTTTTTTTAGTCCGATACCGATATAATTTGCCGCTAAATTCCCCTTCGGAAAATATACATAATTAAAGTTTACCCCCCCCCCAACTCCCAGATTCGCTCTCAAATGTTTCCACCCGTTTATATTTGAGCGTGGTTTAACGATCTCAAACGCCGTTACAGCAGGCTTTGATAAGTCTACTTTCTTACAGCAAACGGTTAGATCTGTATTTGAAGAAACAACGGGCTTGTCGAGTGGTTCTAAATTTGTTTGGTAAGAGAATGACAAGCGTTTCGTATCGCGCACATTGGTTTTTGAAGAATCTGAAAAGCTATTGATCAATCGTCAGACCAGTTGGGATGAAATGATCAGAAAACGTAAGAAAATTACGTTTAGTCGTTTATAGACAAAGAAGTTAATCATTTGAATGTTCCATCCACTCTCCTTCCTATCCTGTGTTAATGCTGTTACCATTACAAGTCCTCTTCATCAGGCAAATTCATTTGCACATTGATAAGGCGTGCCATTCATCGTCGGCTCCGGTGGCAGTCTGCTCGCGGGCCCCGGCGCGGGAGAACTCACCCCCGCTTCGCCGGCGCTATCCAACAGCGACACACCCTCCCCGGAACCGAGGCCTGGCGGATTGAGTGATGACTGAAGTTTAAACGCTCGATTCTGATGTAAACGGCTATTTTTGTAGAAGACAGCCCAAAAATTGCCATTTGTTTGATAATGCTTGCCATATTTGACTGTGGAACATCGCAATCTAACAATGAAATGGTAAATTTACAATTTCAAAATAAAAACAACAGTCATTCCCTTAAGTGTGTTAACGTGTGCCAGAACGTATTATTGGGATGGTGCATTTTGCCACACCGGCCTTAATTGCCAGGAGTCATCAGAAGAAACGCTATTGGGAAGCAAATCTCCTTGACCTTTTTGGCTCAAGTTCATTAGATCTATTTGATATATCAGCTGGACAGAGGTAAAAGCTCTTAGGTGATATAAGATTTACTTCATTTGATCTCAGTAACTTATTATAAATTAAATTCAATCCAAATTCAACTATATCTCTGTTTATAGAATTATCCTTGAATATTTTTTTTTTTTTTTTTAATTTCGATTGTTTCCCTGAGAATTTGCTTTAAACCTTGGTCCTTAGAAATCAAAGAAACTTCGACCACATGTGGCGTGAGTCGGCTATGGGCTTTCCGCCACCTTCCCTGTGGCGATGGGTCATCGATTCGCGATCGGGTAAAGTTCATTAAGAACAGATCGATGATCGTTCTGCAGAGTTTCCGCGTGTGGCAGATCATGTCGTCGGGTTAAAGCACCGCTACGGCTACATGATGGCGTCCAGCTTTAACAGTGATGACCCGAGCCAGGCTTCAGGCGCAATCCTGAAATATGACCGTGAAACAGGCGAACGCACGGGCATCCGCGAGGAAGTCGGGGACAAGCCCGAAGAGCAGGTGAAGCACGCGTTTCGCATCGCGTTCAGTCGTGCACCGAGTGAGGTTGAGCTCAAGAAGATGACGACGTTCATCGAAGAGCGCTCGAAGGAAGACGGGGATGCACTCGTAGGGGTTTGTCGAGTGCTCTACAACGCGAACGAGTTCGTGTACGTCGACTAACGATCGACGGCGGCAGCGGACTCGGTGTAGGTATCGGACTCGGTGTCGGTATCGGACTCAGGCCAATTAGGAAACGCACAGGTACTTTGGCAAAGCCATCAGTTATGCTATTTTTAGTGCCAGTTCTAGCTTACATAACATTGAAATAAATGGGATAGGGGGACGGGGGAAAAAGTAAAAACAGCTGTAAAACCAAACTGGATAAAAAGGGGTCAAAACGCGTGTAGTTAGTAAGAAATAATTGCTACTGCTGCTACTGGGATTACTGCTATTACTATGAATATTACCTCTAGTAATATCAATACTACTACTGCGACTGATTTAATTGACCACAATACATTGATAGAAAAACTATCCAATGACTTTCAATTTGACCCCTATGTAATTAAAATATTCTCATCTTTCCTCTCTAATAGAACGCAAGTCGTCAAATACCTGAATTTTTTTTCTGATCCCGTCCCAATCTACAATGGTATGCCCTAGGGAATCATGGCTGCAGCAGTAGCTACAGAGCAAACCAGGCCTGATTTTATTTCTTGCAATGATAAACGAAAATTGGTGCTGAATTCCCGGATAGAGAAAAGAAATTGCGATATATTTACTTCGAATGATGCAATTGAAAGTAAAAAAAAATTTGAAATTTGGATAGACAAAAATTCATTCGAGAGTTTTCAGCGACAATAATTATATAATCGAGAAAAATCATTGCAAACTTCAGAGGCACCATTTGGGTCAAATCTTGGGGTGGGCATGAACTCCATCTGCCCCCCCCCCCGATTCACTTCGTGTCGTATAAGAAAAATCCGGGCTTTGGCAGCACATCGATCGAATATTTTAGTAGTGACTAAGGTGTATCTTACTTACAGTCACGGGAACACATAGACAGGGTCCCAGGCATAAATATGGTGTTTTCATTAGGTGATTTTATCACCCAGGTCAGTAGAAATAGGGATAGATGGCATCCTAGCCAAGGTAATTTGGTGTGGGAAAAGAAAACAGTAATGGCTACAAACTGCTGGCATTTTGCAGATATAACAATCAAGTTGTAATCAATAAAGTATTTGGTCATAAAATGGCCTATAATTTAACATCATAGATTTTAGAAATGTCTTTAAAATTCTAACTTCATTTCTCATTTTTTGTGTTAATGACTTTGACATGAATTTTGTGTGAAATGGTGATCTATCTGCAGCACTTTTCCATTCTCCAACTTTAACATCATAAAATGGAACTACATTGATCTTTGTATCCTTCATTTTAGCCTCAACATATGGGTGTTCAGAATACCTTACATATGGAGAAAATTCCTTCAACGAATCAAAACCAATTTTTTTAGAGATTTTTTCAAACTTTTTTTCTTTTTCTCTTAAAATGTGTACAAGCAATTTTACTTTCCGGTTGAATGAACCCACTCTGAAGATCCAAAGACAAATTCTTCCATAAAAAGTGGCCTGATAAACCAAATGCAAATTAAATTTTGCTTTGAACACATTAAAATTTTACACATAAAAGTTTTACCTAGGCCCCGGTATTGTGCTGCTAATGAAAATTAACGTAGATTAATTTCACTGATAAATTAAACCCTTGGGCCTTAGTTTAAACTTAAAGAGAGGACCCAGAAAAATTATCCATTAATCGGAATCCCGTGCGAATGCTGTGTCGTTTACTCGGCTATAATTTCCTTGAGGGGCGCCAAGTGAGAATAGAGTTGACTGCAAGGTCCCCAGTCTTGCAGGTACTCCGAAAGAATCAAATGGCCCCTTTACAGAGGCCGTTGTCCATAGATCTACATCTAGCGCCCTGTCGCAGTTGTTCTCCCACAGAAGATCCTCTCACGAGGGTGTTCTGCGTCACCATAGAATTAAACCCATTGTCCATTCAAGAGCTAATTTACTCAATATCTTTCAAATCATTCAAAAGGTTCTCGGTTTTAACTTTCAACCGGAGTAAATCAGGGTCTCCATAATGCACTTGAACTTGCCCCTTCTCCGGCAATTTTAGTTTACACACACTGCACTAAAATTCCAACATGAGTTTTTTGCAATGTCCGAAATAGCTCTGCCAGCGGCAATACTTTTATTTGAAACAATGTTTCTTTTCTCCTATATAAGAGAACTATGTTTAAGTTTCTCGGCGCGCCGAGGCGGAACGCATGTCCAGCGACCAGCGCTTCTTCACGCTGCTGGACAACATGCGCAACATCATCCTGTTGCGTAGCCGCGTCGATGACGAGGATATGCGCGCCGCGACCGTCTATGGCGCCGACGCGGCTGTTGTGCATATCTCCCAATTACGGTGTACAGACCTATGACAACAACACTTTCCTTGGCGGGGCCGGCGGAGGCGGCCATGAGCGCATCGCTCCTCCTGGAGGTCGTCGCACTTCTGCTAGCATCAGTAAAACTCTTGGAAGGTCCAATTTCAATTGATATTAAGTTAATCAAGTTTTTTGTTGCGGTCGTTCTTTACTTTCATTTCAAATACTATGTTCAAGGCGATGACAAAAATAAGGCTTATCCCACGATCACCTACATTTTACATTTAAATTTTTTATAACAGCACGTTGAGAAAAGGGGTTATTATATCTAATTATATCTAATATAATTATATCTAAAAAAACTTATCTTAGATATAATTACAGCGCTTATGCAGGCTCACTCGGTAAATCATATGAATCATTCATCTGAAAAGACGACAAAGAAATTGACATCATCAATCGATTGTTGATGATAAAAAAAAAACAAGAATGAAATGCGTATTTTCGCGATCAGTCAGAGATACAGAACACGATCGAATTGTATAGACAAGGATTGAGAATAAGAAGATGACAAAAAGTAAATCCCCTGTCCAAATGCAAATGTGGCGACATAGATCAAGAGATTTCATTGGTGATATTGTTTTCACCAGTTCTTGCAGAAACAGTACTATCAATTTTTTTATCTTTGCACCTACATCTACATAAATTTGTAACGAGCTAAAACACGTGAAAACTATAAAAGTCAGATCCAGAGTTGACTGGGAACTGGACTTGACAGTGCTTCCCGTCTATTGTAACAATATAATGAGGGAAGTTCTAAATTTCATAAATAACCCTAGCAATTGCAAACAAGTAATCATTTTCGGATACCTTCATGTATATGGGCTGCAAATTCTTCCGAATAGCTTGGGCTGCAAGTTACAAACATTGACCGTTGTTTACATATAGAAATGGTTATTGGAAAGTGTACAGAAGTTTTCAGGGGGATTTTTTTCTAGTTGGGGAGGGATGGAAGTCGAGGGGAGGGGGTTACGTGGGATGATCTTTTCATGGAGAATTTATTTTGGGGAAGAAAAATTCCATGAAGGGGGCACAGGATTTTCTAATATTCTTTAAAAAAAAGCAATGAAAAAATAAATATGAAATTTTTTTTTCTACTGGATGTAAGGAAAACATAAGGGTGAGCCTGAGCTTCATCATTTTACAGAGCACTATTACCCATTAGGTGCTTCACTAGAATTTTATAAATCTTCCATGAAAGGAGTGCGTAGCATGACAATTGATGCCGATAAACCTGAGGCCGCGATCCTTGATAAAGTGATTGCGATTATTGCAGAAGTCGCAGAAATGGACTGTTCTCAGCTATCACCCAGTACCGAAATAGGACCTCAATTAGGAATTGATTCTCTGATGCTGTTGGATATCAAAGGCGAGTACCCCCCATACCTCGTAATTTTCCAGAAATGGATCTGATAGAAATTTTGAGACGACCATTTGTTGTCATAGAAACTTCAAAAACGGCTCATTCGATTGGAGATTGAAAGTGCCCTTTTTAATAGTCAAAAGTGATTGGAGGGCAACAATCCCCCCCCCCAAGCTCATCGATCCCCAAACACATCCAATCAAAATTTTGAGATAGCCATTTATTTCAGCGTAGTTTAAAGGTCTGGAAATCATGTCTTTGAGGGTTTAGTTTGCGTTTTCGACAATTCATCCCCATCCATTCCTCCTCAAACGGTTTCATATTGACCTAGGCTAAATTTTAAAATGAAGAAATACTTACTTTATAATATGCACCAAGTTTCAACAAATCTCTTTTCCTTGTTTCTTTCCCATTGTTTCCATTTTTCGAATGGCATTTTATAGATTACTAAGTTGTTGTTTTTTTTTTTTTTTTTTAAATAGCTTAGGGCTATGAAACAATTAGTAGAGGGAGGGGGCTGGGTGGTATTCGAGGACCTGAATTTCCGGCCGGATCGGACACGCTCAAAATCCTCTGTGTGGGTGGCAGTACGACGATCTGCACGTACTTGGACGACACCGAGACCTGGCCGTATCTCGTCGCGGAACGACCCAACGATGGCTGTCCGGAACGCCCGGTCTGGGTTGGCAGCGTGGGTATGTCAGGGTTCGCCGCGATCCACCACCTCGAGTTTGTCCGTGCTTCACCACTGGTGGAGGATATGGACTGGTTGATCTTTCTCGGGCCGCCAAGCGAATTTTTCGGACTTCGTTTTCGGGGATATCCAGTTTGTGGTCACGAGCTTCTAGTTCGGAGGAAAGCTGATAAAAAATGGTGTTCTTGATGAAGTCTTCAATCCGATCTTCCCGTGATGATGCTCCAGAGTAATGACTCGCTCGGCATTTAAGACTTTTCTTCAATGGGCTCATAATGTGGGCCAAGAGCCCGGTACTTTTGGTTTCTAAATCTTGACGAGTTGATTCGACTACCTCGGCATTGGCTAAACTACCGTATGTGGGCTGGGGGGCTTCAGCGCGCACAAAAAATATACAGTTAAAATTAAGCAACTACTAAGCAACTTTTGCTATTAAAAGGTAGCCATAAGAGGTCGAAAAAAAAGCAGTTCAACAATCCATGTGAAAAAATCGTTCATTTTGTTTTTGTCCAATAGGGCACACTGTGCCATTGCCATTTGCCACATGATCATGGGCCTGCAATCTGCTCCGACTTAAACCCTTTGAATTATCAATTTGGGATTTCTAATGGCGTTTGAGCGGGGATACCATCGCCATTTTCGCGGGACCAAAGAAAGTCAGGGGAATGCGGGACTGTCGCGGCCCATTTGTGATGCTCAGGCCGGATTTGTTTTGGCGCCGATGGAGCAGGGCCTGAGATTGACAACGGGGGTGGAATTGACCCATCGAGATGCCCCCCAAAACCTATCGCAGCTTGAGCTGGCGGAACAGTCCGCCCGCGAAGCCATTGATATTGGAGCGCGGGTTGAAAATGCACCATGGATGCTTCTGTAAAATTTCTTGCAGAAGATTCAGCCCAAAAAAATTCTCGTCAGCATACTTCCACTTGAAAAAGGGTGAGTTCTAATAGTTTTTTTTTCTATTGGTCCATATCCCCCCCCCCCTTTCGTGAAAATTATTTCCTGGAAATTCAAAAACACAGGATATTCCCCTCGGATAATTCCACCAGATTACCTCCATGTGTAAAAATGAATAGGCAAAGACAAATAAAAAGAATTTCGTATGGGAATTCTGGCAAATTCCCTCACTATTTTCGCTCCACAATACCAAAGAAATAGTTCATCGGTAATTGACCCAAATGGTTATTATGTCTTTATCCAAGAATTTTAGACACTACTAGAAAAAAAGATCCGACTGAACAAAATATAACTGACAAAACGTCAAACATAAGCAAATTACCTTCTACTGAAGGATCAACCACAAAAGCGGAGGTAGTTCCTAGTGCAGTGGCTGTTTCTTTATCATCAATTGGATCTTTAGTAGTTTCAGCATTGGCAGTGTCACTGACGGTCGCGACCATCGGCATTAGCAATCAGCGCGAAACGACGATCCTGTGGGATCGCAACTCCGGACAACCGATCCACAACGCCATCGTCTGGCAGGACCGGCGGACGGCGGATGCCTGCCGGCGGATCGTCGAAGACGGCCTGGACACAATGATCACGGCGCAGACCGGGCTGGTGGTCGACCCGTATTTCTCCGCCTCAAAAATTGCCTGGCTGCTCGACAATGTGCCCGGGGCACGCGCGCGCGCCGAAGCGGACACAAGAACAAGATATGGAAGGAAAGTTCATCTTGACGATTCTGATCTTGTCACTCACTATAGAGCCTCACTGTTTCTAGACAACTTCATATCGGAGCATGAAGTTTTGGTGAACTCCACCAAAATCTGCTATCTCATCTCAGCATCCTGGTCCATCAGTTGATCCCAAAACCATGAAGTTGAAGTGTTTGCTTGAGTCATATGGCGATATTCTTCCCGAACCATACTGATTGAAGCAAGAGGTTGAGCTGTGGCGCAAAATCAAGTGCATCCGAGGGATCATCCTAAAATTATATACTACACAATTTGTTTATACAGATCAGCTACTACATAAATAGAACGTTGGAGAGCACAAGCAACAATGTTTGCAACATTTTGCAACAATGCAAATCATGGAAGTTATATACAATTCATGTTGATGACTCCAGTGTCCTACAAAAAATTGAGAGCTATGGCTATTTGATATGAATATAAAACGGACACCGACCCTAGCAATATACTAAGAGATTTGACAATTCAATAGAATTTTTCATTTCTGTTTGAACGTCGGTTCCTGACACCCGGAAATATATATAAAATGGGGAGTAAAACTTACTGATAACAGAACTAAAAACTACAAAGTGTGGAACTTCACATGTTCAATGAAAAATATTCATAGTGCCCCTCTAACAGTCAAAACTGATGTGAGGGCAACTAGCCCCCACGCCCTCTTTTCCAAAAATATCCGATCAAAATTTTGAGATAACCAGCTTGTTCAAAATAGTCCAAAGATCATAACGGAAATTAGATGCCAATAGTTACATCAAAAGAATCACATTTTAAAGCTGATTTTAAATATATAAGTTTCATCAAGTTTAGTATCAAAAGTACCAATCAAAAGTTACGAGCCTGAGAAAATTTGTCTTATTTTAGAAAATAGGGAAAAACACACCCTAAAAGTCACAGAATCTTAACGAAAATCACCCCATCACATTTAGCGTATCAGAGAACCCTACTGTAGAAGTTTAATGCTACTATCCACAAAAATGTGGAATTGAATTTAATAGCAAACATAATGAATAGAATTTTTTCAAAATAAACAGTTTTTTTTTCTAAGAAATACTTAAGTGGAAACAGCCGAATTTAGTAACGGTCCCGAGTTAGGTAATAAGCGTTTAAAATGGAACAAGGATTTTGTATAAATAAATTTTAAATCAAACATGTACAGAAAGGAGAGGTCTCCCGCAAAACCCTTACAACTTCGCATGTTTTTTCTTTTTTCCTGTTTTGACATAGAGTTTATGCAACAAGAAAGCCCCTTTGGCATGTTAAATTTTCCCCTATTGTTAAAAAGCTATATGAGAAATTTTCTCTTCTGTAGTAAAAGTTTCCTCGTTCCCTGCTTTATTCTACACATAAGTGAACATGAATTTAATGGAAGATAATGTCTTTCTTCTGTTTAATAGCCCCGTGAAAAAAAACGAATAGTAGAATATTCAAATGATGATCAATTAGAGTAATTTTTTGGCCAAACTAAAGAAAAATATTGAAAAATTAAAATGAAAAGCATATAAAGAAATTAAAAAAATATATTTGCTTTCACTTAAAAGCGTATAATATTTATAATCAACCTGATAAACGTCGTATACAGCCATTTTCTAGTGATTACGGCCTTATATGTGCATGATCGGTTCTAGAAATTTATCCCCCAGAAAACACCCCCGGAAAATAAGCCTCCCGTGGAAAATACCCAATTGGAAAATACCCACCCCCCGGTGGAAAATAAGCGATTCCAAATTTGAGAATTTCATTCGAGATTTTTTTTTTTCGGTAAGAGCGGGGTGTTGAGGAGGGAACAGTCCCTTTCATATACGGACTAATTTCTGTTCGTTTTAAGTTTTAATATTGCTCCTTACTTTCAGTTAAAAAAAACTTTTTTTTATATTTAATTTACTTACAGGGTTGCCATCCCTTGTGATTTATCACTATTTCTATTGATTTTTATATTGCCCGAACAAAAAAAACCACTAAATCCGCACATTAGTCCCTATATTTTTGAAGAAAATCACTAAATCAATCAAGAAATCACTATCTCCGTATCGGCGAAATAGAACAATTGACCGTCCGGGCTCCAGCACGGCCCGTTCGCACAGATGATGCCGTCATCGAGCGTGGTCAGCCTGCGGTCGGGATGAAGGCAGTGAAGCGCACCAACGGGATCGCGATAGCCACGGTGCACACCGCCGACAACAAACCGCCCGCGCCGGTCAACCTTGCCGTCGTTGAGGTTCGTCGAGGGTTGCGTTGCCGACCCCGTCGCCGCGACGCTGGCAAGCAGATCGCGGCGGCCCATATGTGATGCGTTTTTTATCTTTTTTTATAACCCCATCCCCCCAAGCGAAAATCGTGGATGTGCCCTTGCACATGACCATTATTTGCGTCAATGTAAGGGTATGAAATTAATTATTACCCTTTTCCCGTTCCCAGAAAAAAAAACTTCTTTTCTTTTCCCTGGAATTTTTATTTAAGAAAGGTCATTATTTCGTTTTGACCCACTCCCCCCCCTCCCAAGATTTTTGGCTAACTCATAAA
Organism: Alatinidae sp. Z8VKAUB7J3; assembly: GCA_010016025.2. Taxonomy (NCBI): domain Eukaryota; kingdom Metazoa; phylum Cnidaria; class Cubozoa; order Carybdeida; family Alatinidae; species Alatinidae sp. Z8VKAUB7J3. The sequence continues at coordinate 173,278,794 of JAAAKM020721499.1, read as the reverse complement.
ACCTACCAAAAATGAATAAAATTTAAAGATAAGAAAATGAAGAGATTACTAATGGTACACTATTATAACTACTGAATTACCTTCTTTAATGAGAGAATTCTCAATAAGAAGGCTTGCCTCCATCATGTTGAGATCTAGAGAAATCAATAATCATTCCTTGTGGCAAAGTTGGTGCTGCTGCTAATGATGCAAGGTCTTCAAAGGATAGCAACTTCCGAGACAGTTATTTTTTAAGGCATTTCAATACAAAGCAGTCTCTAAAAATAAAATATTAATAGTATTGCCCAATGCTTTTCTTTCAGTTCGTTGTACTGAAGGCTGTGTGTACTGAATATTCTGATATACTGAAATATTCAACCTTAATACCGCTTTAAGTGCCACTTCCAACTCCTTTTGTGAACAAAACCTTAGCTGCGAAACCGATGACTGACCAAAACAACTTGTACCTACAGCGCTTTCGACTGTGTTCACAATGTTCGCTACATAAAAATTTATATCAATGTTTATAATTCCCAGAAACTATCCCTTTCTAGCCTGGCGGTCGGCTCAAAGCTCCAGGCGCAGCAGTTTCTGGACATCAACACCCTGTTTATTCTGGCCTTGGGGATGGTGGCGTTTGCCATCGGCACCGCCAGCGGTGTTTTGATGGCCAAAGCCATGAACGGGCTTTCCAAGCAGCCGATTAACCCGCTGATCGGCGCCGCTGGCGTATCCGCTGTGCCGATGGCGGCACGCGTGGCCAACAAGGTGGGGCTGGAAGCCAATCCGCAGAACATCTTGTTGATGCACGCCATGCGTGCGCATCTGGATGGGCGCGGCGTTCAAGATCTGGATCGATTGAAGTAAAACGATAGACGCCATCGCCGGCGAGATCGCGTTGGATCCGATTGCGATGCATAAGAAGATGCAGATGTGCGATGGCCTCACCCAGCGCCATCATCATCTGGCGCGGATCCAGTTCCCGCGCAAACAAAACGGGAAGAAGATCTTTGGCGGTCTGGGGGACAACGCATGCTTCCTCGATCGCCAGCATGCGATCGTCATGGTGGCTGATCATACATTATAAAACATCTTTACCTTTTCTTGTTACTATATGGCTCTTTTTTCAGATTTCTCTGTCATTTTCACTTGATTTGGGAAAACTGGCTCCAAATTTGACCCTACCCCCCTCTCGATTTCAACACAATTAAGCCATTTGTTGGGGTATGGAATTAGTGACCACGTTGCAAACCATGAACTGGATGACCTTTATTACCTTATGAATAACAATTCTTGACAAAATATCTTACTGGGACAAGCTTTAAAAAATCGGTAAATGTCGCAAGGGTAAATACCTTTGAGAATTTATGACGTTGGTAGACTCCAGGATGAAAATTTGAGAGAAAATTTCCAGGAAGAACAGAATATTAAGCAGGAGAGTTTAAAATTTAAAATGTAGAGGATGGATGGAAGAATTTTAAGGAAATATTTTGTTAAGTTGTTGATCGTGTAGTAGTTGAAAAAACAGTATCACAGATAGGAATACTAGTGAAGAGGCTTTATGTTTAATACAGAGGAAAAGGGGCTCGTACAAAGCGGCGGTGCTCACCCATCTCGCGCTTGGTTTAAGCAACGGGCTGACACTACTGCTTCGAAGCATGAACGGGAATATTTTCAAAGCAAGCACCGTCGATGTTCTTCCACCGCCGCACTACTCAAGTAAGTCAACAAGGCTATGATTCTGCTGACAGTTGCTGCGTAGACAAGGTCGTCGAGGACGCCGTAGAAACGTCAAGCTCTGGCTCCGTATGTCTCAAGCTTGCTACAGTCGCCTTCGATCGAGGAAACGCAGCAAGTGTCCTTTTTCAGTGACCAAAAAATTGGAGGTCACCTAGGCCCCCTCCCACGCTCATTGTTTCCCAAAGTCACTGGATTAAAATTTTTAGATAGCCATTTTGTTCAGCATAGTCTAAAAAACCTAGTAACTATGTCTTTGGGGGCGACTTAATCCCACATAGTCCTCGGGGGCAGGGCTGCAAGTTACAAACTTTGACCATTGTTTACATATAGTAATGATTATTCGGAAGTGTACAGACGTTTTCAGGGGGAATCATGCCGTTTAACCCCCCCCCCCCCATCGAAAATTCCCCTTGCGGCTGGTTGGTCTCCATCACTTTCGACTTAGAAAAAAGACTAGAACTGTCACTTTTTGATGTAACAAGCACCCTCCAAAGTTTCAGTGACTGTGAGGTGGAACTGTGGATGAGAATTGGCAGTATATGTCCTATAGAATGTTAGTTTCATATTTTCCCTTGTTTCTTTAAAGGTTTTTTGTACCCTTTTAAAAACAACCCCCCTGTTTTGGAAAATATGTAAACATTTTGCACACCATTATGGTATGCTAGATCCAAAATATGCTGTTTTTTCATTATTGATATTATAAACTAACTATACATGAAAAAAATGAGTACAACAAAGAATAAAAACCACAAAAATCAGTAAACATCTTGAAAAAGTCTTTGGTTGTACCTAGGCATAATACATAGTTTTTGAATGAAGTTAAGCAAGAATTTGTCATTAAGATGGTTGAGTATAGCCTTAATAATGCTTAATACATGAAAATAGCCTGCCTTATTCACAGTTAAAAAAATTGTTTGTTTTTTTATTATTTAATTCCTTAAAAGCTTCATCTTAATACCCTTAGCTTGTGCAGTAGCAATAGTTTAGCGGCATTAGTAACATTTTGCATATATCACATACCATCAACCATTCCCGAAGCATTTCTGAGGCGTCCGCTTGACAACCTGTGTGGGCATAGTGTGTTTCGAATAAATTCCATAGAGTTTCTATATATCCCAATTTTTTTGCCTTGATATTCTTAGTTTTAAAATTTGGGGGAAAAGGGCTTGCCTAGCTATGTTGGTCTCAGGTGGCTTGCAGCTGCAGTGAGTTCATAGCAGTAGTTTTATAATCGTAAAGACTGGGTGAATAACGTCAAACCATTCGTATCAAGGAATCGAATTGAAAGTGCAAAAGCCGATTAATGGGTACTGGTTTGCTGAGGTAGTTATTTGAAATATTTTTAATTTCCTCTCTTTTTTGTACTAAAAGGAAAATTTTGATTTAAATAACTGTACTTCGTGCGGTTCTATGTTAATATTATTATTATGAAATAGCAATTTTTCGAATCCACTAAAAAAAATAATTCATCATTTTTTTATTCTGGCTGCTATTTCGTTTTCAGGGTCATACAAGAATTTTAACATGGTTTCAATTACAACTTTGTCTTAACTTCATCATTGCTAGCATTTTGTTCTAAGGTGGAATCTGTTCGTACACTGCCAATGATACTTTCATGTTCACTGATTCTTAACTTTTCCTTGCATTTCAGAACAAGTTCTTTTCTTTATCGACTTCGTCCGAAAATAGCGACTGATTTACGTAATTTTGTCAATTCTTTTAAGCTAAAAGAAAATTCTATGAAACAGCAGATCTAAAACCATAAACGTCCAAAAGGTGATGGGTCACCCTAAATAAATAGAAGACACAATTCATCTAAATCTTTCTTCAAGCTGTCATAACATATTCGCGCAGGTAAAAAATAATTTATTATTCACCATCATTTATAAAATCACATTTCAATGTATAGCTGGCGCAAGGCTGTAGACCAAATTCTTTTCCCCCACGCCTTTCTCGTCCGTCCTGGCTAAGTGGTTGGCGTGCTGGTTTGTGAATTCTTTGTCCAAGGGGCATGGGTTCGATCCCTGTCGTCGCCAGTTATTTAATCTGTGATGGGGGTCGGTGGCGCGACTCTGTAAGCTCAGGCCCAGTCGACCCAGCTCTAAATAGTTACCTGGAGAAATCAGGGGAAGGTAAGCAGGAAGGGTGTGTGAAAGCACAGAATGACTGGCCCCGAGCCCCCCCTCGTGAACGCAGAGAACGTGCAAAAGAACGCAGAGAAAGTGCGCAGAAATCCGTTGAATTTGAGAACGCAGAGTTCCTTAATATTTCTAGATTTTCAGCAAATGTATCTAGAATTTAAAAATCTGGAAATCCGGAAATAATCTTTTTATCGTTTGCTTTAACTCTATTCTTCATTTTATCTCTATTTTTTTTAAATAACTTATAGTTTACTTATTTCAAGTTTCTTCCTTCACATAGACCCAAATAGGAACCTGGAAAAATATAAGTTTCATCAAGTTTAGTCTTACCATTCAAAAGTTACGAGCCTGAGAAAATTTGCTTTAATTTAGAAAATAGAGGGAAACACCCCCTAAAAGTCATAGAATCTTAACGAAAATCACACCATCAGATTTAGCGTATCAGAGAATCCTACTGTATAAGTTTCAAGCTCCTATCAATAAAAATGTGGAATTTTGTATTTTTTGCCAGAAGGCAGATCATGGATGCGTGTTTATTTTTTTTATATTTTTTTTTCCCCAGTAAAAACCGCAGAGGTTATACCCTTACCACTTTCTAGCAATAACCTGAAATCGGGGTGCTAGGAACAAAAAAAAAAAAAAAAAACACGACAAAACCAAAGTGTTGCTCTCGCAACACAAATAACCGTCATGTTAGATATATAAAAACCCAAACTAGCGTCTCCTTCCCAAAGAAACAGGTATCTAAAAAAAAACGAGAGTAATCTTTGGACAAAGATATATAACCTTCATGATAGATATATAAGAAAAACAAACTAGTCTTGTTTGATTAATGTCACAATAGGCTTTCGAAAGCTATGCAAAATTCTTGTAAGAACCAAAAAGGATGGCTGGGACAGGGGGCAACTTCCCCCCATGATTTCTGCCTTTCTCTAAAATTCTAAACTACCTTTCTTGACTACTCATAAAGTCCAAAACTGCAAAAATCAAATCTCTCCCAAAAATTCTATCCGATCAATTCTTCCCCGCAAGTGAGGTAGCAATGGAAAACTGTACATCGTTCTTCGAAACGGCAAAGCAAGGAGATGAATCCCCTACGAGATCACTTGTGTTGGAATTGTTGACTCCTTTAAAGTGTCTCAAATATATAAATTGAATCCTGGAAATGTATTTTAGGACAAGGAAGGAGAAAGAAACAGCTAACCTCCCTCCTCCCTGCAAAAAAAAACAGAATGAAGATGCAGAATTAATTAATATTTTAAATGAGTATGAGGATTATTTGGCTTATTATTTCATTTTTTACCTTACGTTAAATATTCTAGAGATGGGCCCTCCTCACAACGGGACGGTTCCCACCATACCCTATGTAGGTATCCCGTAGCCGTTTCGCACCTCGGGAAGACCGTCAGGCGAGAAACGATACAGCAGAAAGGTCCGCCCATGAGCCATGATCGTCACCAGCACGGGCATCACCATGACCTGCCCGGCGACCGCAGCGCGACTGACCCGGTCTGCGGCATGTCGGTCGAGGTCGAGACCGCGAAGCATGTTTCCGAGCACGAGGGCGAGACCTTCTACTTCTGCTCGGCCAAGTGCCCACGAACGGTGTCTTCCACTGAAGGCCGGGGCGCGTCCGCCTTTGCTCCGGCTTCCGCAATATGTGCCTCGAGCGAGTTGGAGCGTCGCCGGCCTTCGTCTGCCTGCTTCGAAATCTCCTTCTCGAGCTGCCCGGGGCCCCAGCCGGAATAGCCGATCATCACCTTCATGCGCTTCGGCCCGCGGCCTTCGGCGATCGCCTCCAGGATATCCTTCTCACCGCTCATGCTGATCCCGCCCGGTGATCTGACGGTCCCCTTGAAAACCGGGGATGTCGACGATGCGTTTGTCGTCGTACAGAAACTGCGGCTGCCCGCCCGGCGTCGACTTGGCCTCGATGATCAGCGTCGTCAGCCCACGGTGCGCGGTGGTGAGACCCGCCGCCAGCCCCGCCGGCCCCTCGGCCCGGTAACACAGCAGATCCGTACCCCCATAGCCCGCCAGATCGGCCGCCACCGCATCGGCGTTGGGCTCGACGCGGTCGATGGCGGTGTTGACCGCCCGGGTCAGCGGCATCCTGCCTGGCGGTCGGCGAATAGGAAGTCCCGGAGGTAGGACACCACGTGTTTCTTCTTACCGTGCACCTCGACGCTGTCGCCGCCGCCGGGGCAGAGCGTGGACCACAGCGTGTCCGCCGGATTCAGCTGCTCGCGTTTCTGATCGAAATAGATCGCTTCGACCCCGAACCCGGTCTTCACCCGGCCCGAGTCCGGTGTCTCCTGTCCGAGCAGCATGCGCAGCAACGTTGGCTTGCCGGCCCCGTTCGGGCCGATGATGCTGCAATGAGCAAGAGTAATATATAATTTTTACTTTCACTTTCCCCCCCTTGAAGATTTTATTTTACAATAATTTTTCCTTAATAATTTTCTTCTTCATTATATGGTAATTACCATCTTTGAAGCGGTTCAAACTCCTCTGAAAGTATTATAAGGATGGTTTCAGTCCCTCTCATATTCAGGATAAATTCAAAATTTATATTAAAAAATGTTTATTATACATTATTCATTATATATTATATATTCAGAATTTATATTAAGATTGGTAAAATTCTAGTTTAGCTACTTAACACTACCTTGGAAAGGGGTTAGATTAGGGAAACAAAACTTTCAGGGACAGGTCTAGAGAGCAAAGCAAGTCCTGGTAAGGTATTTTGAAGTACCAATCTCAACTCCTTCTCCCTATAGAGGCCAGTGACCTTTGATGACCCTTAAAATCTTTGTGTTATGAAAGTGAAACCTTGCAAAATAGACTTTCTGTTTAAAACTGAAGGGTGAAATTCTAGTTTAGCTACTTTTTCGAGCGCCGGCAGAATTACGTTGACTGCGAGTCTCATGATCGACCGCTCAGCTGCGATGAACTGCTGTTTTGTGATGCCGCACCAGCAGACGAGGTTGCTGCGTTTCGACACCTGTCAGTTCTTTCCATTGTCAGACGAAACATCCAGATCGGCAAACGGTATCGTCAGCAGCGTTTCGGACTGGTAGTTGTTGCTTTCGTACAGGCACAGCAAACTGTTCTGATCGGGAGAAACCTGCAGTGCTGAGTAGGCGAATGGGTGGAACATAATATGTCTTATCCGGATGGTTGATGAAAACCATTTCAGACAGGCAGAAAGTTTTAGCTACCGCTACAAGAACTGGAGAACAAGTTTGCCTTTCTTTGAAATTCTAGTGAAACCTGTAGTCAAAACTGCAATGGGCACAATTTCTTGGACAATAATCACCTGCATCAAGAGAGCAATATAATGAACCAGAAGCTCAGTACCATGGAAAATGTGAAGAGTGCTAACTCCATCAACATTAGAAGATTGCTTAAGAATCCCAACGTGGTGCAATATAAGTTTTTCATTCCCCTCCCCCTTCTTGGGGTGTTTCTTATCTATCATCATGTGTCAATTGATGCTAGGTTTAACCTTCAAGATTTTTGAAGTTATATAGTAGAGGTAGTTATTGCAGCAGCAGCAGCAACAACAACAATATAACTTACAATCTTCAAGTTCAAAACTTTCGATGAAACATGTGCACTAACTTGAAATATAAAATTATGCATCATTGTTGCATTAGGAAGATTGGGTATTTTGCATGTTAAGAGCTTTCCATAGAAGAGTTTCTCGTGAGGGGGGCTGTTCATAGAGGATGAGCCAGATTTATCGGCATTATTTGAAAAACTATAAAAAATAAAATAAAAAAAAGTTTTTTTTTTAACTGAAAGTAAGGAGCAACATTGAAACTCTAAACGAACAGAAATTATTCCGTATACGAAGGGGCTGCCCATCTCCTTCAATACCTTGCTCTTTCCGCTAAAATTTGCTATAAAAAAAAGCTGTATTTACCAATGTATGTTCTATATGTTCAATGTATCATCAATCAATGTATGTTCTATATGCACCGAGCAAGAAAGTTTTTTTGAAGAAGGTATCAAGCCTATGGTGGTAAAAAAAATAATGTTGAAACGGAGGTACAATGATGATTTTACTAGTATTATCTATTATATAATAGGCATCACAACAGAACAGTTAAAAAAAAACCTCACAACAGAACTGGGTTTTTGCGACGCGTAATATACGTATAATATAGTGGTGTATAGACACGTAAGCAGCAGGACTTTGACAGGCAACTTTTCACGGAAACAGGTCGCCAGTTCCTGGATATTCATCTGGAAACTCCCGTCCCCGTCGATATCGATGACCAACGAGTTTGGATTGGCCGCCTGAGCTCCGATCGCGGCGGGAAGCCCGAAACCCATGGTTCCCAATCCTGAGCTGGAGAGCCATTTTCTTGGTTGATTGAACTTGTAGAACTGGGCGGCCCACATCTGATGCTGCCCAACACCTACGGTGATAATCGTGTCAAATTTTCCGCAACTGACCTACAAATTGTGTCAATAAATATTTTGAGTAATATTTATATAAATAGAATTGACAACCTGTGCAAAGACCGTTTTGCCATAGTTTCCTCATTAAATGAACCAGCTAAGATTCATAACCTCAAATATATTAACACTAAAGCAAATCGCTTCAAAAATAAGCTTATTGATGAAATTTTAAGTCTCGCCCAGGAATCATATGTTTCACTGGTAACAGCTGACACACATGCTGAAGTTTTGGCATGTCCCCATACCTGTTGGGGACTACCATATACCCCATACCCCATACCGTAAAAACGGGCATGATGCAGAATTGGCTGTCTTACCTGTTCATACAATTCAAACCATTTTTTGGCTACCAGAAAGAGGACTTCGGGATGGACAGCTCCTCCTTTAGCAGCAGTTTCAACATTCAAACACGCCCTTTCCAGCATTTCATCGTTCTGTTTTTTACACTGTAATTATAAATCTACTTGTAGTTTCAATATTAGCAAATAGCAACCCATGTCTAACTTTTAGAAAGTTTGAGCCAAAAGTTTTACCGTTGTTTTAAAAGTAAATTGTGGAACATATGGGAAACCGTGAAAATTCAAAAGAGTATAAAGAAAAAGTGAAGTTGAGCATAGTAATAAGAAAAATTCAAGAAAGTAACAGTCAGACAAAACCAAAAGTAATTAAACTCCACTAAATATTGATGTTAAAGTTCCCTGAAAGCCGCTTTTAATAACTTTCAAAGTAGTTTTTTTTTCGTTATTCATTTTCATTTTAGAGTATTTAAAGTACTTTCACTAAGCACAGTGACTTGACACTAGACTGGATCAGTGCTTCAAACAGATTGGTTTGAAGCATTTTGTATTTTGAAAGATCTGAAGTATTTTGACCAAGCACACAGAGTTGAACCTAGACTGGATTAGATAAACACTCTAGCTAGCAGATTAGTTTGAATTGTGTGAAGTACTTGCAGTACTTTCATTAAGCACCTAGACTTGACCCTAGACTAGATAAGTGCCTCTAGCAGATTCCAATGCGAAGGCGATTGGTGTAATTGATCTTTGTCCTGGGTATGGGTTCACTACTTTGGCGTGGATTTGATTTACAAATCCTGCACCAGGATTTTCTGCGTGATCACGGTGATGCACGTTCACTCAGAGTGGTCGATATCCCTTCTCATCGCGGCATGATCACGGATCGTAATGGTGAACCGTTGGCCATCAGTACGCCCGTCTCATCTATATGGGCCACACCACGTGAATTGCTGTCAGAAAATCCGGATGTCAGTCGGACGGAATTTGCGATCGCAATATGTCACTTAGTAAATACCAAATGCCATAATTATAGGATAAGTCATTTAATTCTACGAGCCCCCCCTTGCATGAAGTCTTGTTGCGACTCTTTGATATGAATTATTGATCATATAATCGTTTTGAAATCAGAATTCTTGGAAACGCCTGGCGCATTTTGTCGTAAGATAAAGCTATTTTGCATCACAATTATCACTTATTTGACTAAATAAATAACATCAATGGAAAGCTCCCAAAACTCCTGGTATTTTGAATTTTTTTTTCATTGAATTTATTTTTATATATATTCATTGAAAAATTGACAACAAAAATCAGATTGATCTCGATAGGTTTTAAAAATTACATTTTGTCCCCCCCCTCCCTTGAATTAGAAAATTCTTAAATATTCTTTTGGCCATTCGAGGACTCGCTAGAACAAAGTTTCAAACGAATGACGAGGTAAAATCTGCTAATATTTAAACATTCTGTCTTAAGAAACACCTTTTTAAAAGTCAGCCTATTTGCTTATAAATTGAGCATCTGTCTTTGTTGGATACAGTCGTGCATCAAGCACTGCCAAATCAAAGAAAAGGATGCAGTATTTGATGAACTTCGACCACATTTGCTGGATCTTGCTCGAAATACATATGCTTGCCATCTTGCTGAGAAGATGATTACTCATGGTAAGTTCTGCAGATTAGACTGTTTTAATAGTTTTCCTTTCACTATTCTTCTATGTTAGTTACCTATTATGATCTTCTAAAGGCTTACCTGATGATTAAAACTTAACACGAACAGAAATTACTCTGTGTATGAAAGGGACTGTTTCCTTCTCAACGCCCTGCTTTTTACGCTAAAGTTTGACTCTTTCTCTTAATTCTACTTTATTGAAAAGTAAAAAATTTTAGCGTAAAGAGGGGGGCGTTGAGAAGGGAACAGTCCCTTTCATATAAGGAGTAATTTCTGTTCGTTTTAATGTCGCTCCTTCCTTTCAGCTGTCTGCTCTTTAAGCTAATGTGTTTTACTGTTTGATATAAAGGGAGCAAAGGGAAATCAATGTGAAAGGCCCTTATTTTCCAGGAAACACCGCATTTTTAGAAAAGATACGCTTTTTCACATTTTCATTCATTCTTTTTTTTATATTACTAACAATACTAACTGTATAATACTAACAGTTTTTTTTATAACAATTTTACGAGACATGGAGCACAGTGGTTCAAACAATTGAGCTTCTGAGGATTTTTCCTACATGAAATGACTTGAAAGTACAGGGATAGCCCTGATTTTTCAAATTTAACATAAGAGTGATGCACGTCAAAATTGCTGGAAAATCTTTAATTTGGGCTATATATTTACACATTAAGGGGGGTTGGATGTGAAATAAAGTGAAGCGCTATTAGGGATGATTTAAGTTGTCATAAAAATCACAAAATAAATACTTTTATCGTTCCTACAAACTTTCACTTTACTTCACATCCCCCCAGCCGCTAATGTACAGACATGTAGCCCAAATTAAATATTTTCCATGCATTTTGCAATACGTCTTTCCTTTGTTTTAAATTTCCCGGCTATTTACCTTTCGACAATTTTGAACAAAATGACTTTTTTTCAAAATTTCGATCAGGGCAGACGGGTAGAGGGATTTAAAAACAGCAAGAAATTCTGGTTGCCCATTTGCTGGCTCTTCAACATCCCCCTCAACACACTCTGAAATTTAAAAACGTAATACCCTAAGCCGTTCCTTAAAGAATGCTGCTAAGCCCTTCTGACTACCAGCTTGCACATAGTATGTTTTGAATGTGTTCGACATACCGTTGCGGGCCAGCTGCAGCGCGACCTCGGTCGCGGCGTCGAGGGTCTGCGCGGTCATGTGCACGATGGACGCGCTGTGCACCCCGAAGGTCCGGGCGAGGGCGTTCAGGGGGCGCTGGGGGTCGTCTTCGCCGGGCAGGTCGACCCGCCACAGGGTCCGGCCCGAATCGGCAGCCAAGCCGTAGACGCGCTTGCGGGTGGAAACGATGGCACCGACTCCAGCGACGGAACCCACGGCCCGCAGACCGCTGCCCTTCAGGAACCGCGCGTCTAATCATAAAGCCTCAACCTCATTTTTCGAGCAGGCCTTCAAGCACTTCAATAAATGCCTGGAGGCACAAAACTCTCACCCTATCCTGCTCTATTTAAGAGGACTTGCTCGATTTGAACTACAAAAGCATACCCACATATTAGACCCTCAAACCCAAAATAAATCCCAAAAAGATGTTACCAAAGCTTTAGCCTATTTTAAACAACGAAGAATCACCCCTGAAGATACTTATAGAATCACTAGAGCTGCCCCAAATTTCAGCGGACCAAAGTTCTGAGATAGCCATTTTATTTACCATAGTTTGAAAATCCTAATAAATATGTCTTTGGGGACGACTTACTCCCCCGCGGCCCCCGTGGGAGGCGCTGCAAGTTGCAAACTTTGACCTGTGTTTACATATAGTAATGTTTACTAGGAAGCGTACAGACGTTTTCAGGTTTTTTTTCGTTTATGGGGGAGAGTTAAGGGGGGACGTGGGAGGATATTTCCATGAAGAAACTTCTCATGCCTTCTGAAGATATTGCTGATACACACGTTTCACGACCCACAGGCACTTGATTTGTTCAACACCTCTCCCATTATTTCCTGAAAGTTTCACCTTAATATCCTAAGCATTTCTGGGATTCCAAGATCAAAAATACTGCGGTTTCCGTAAGAAAGCAAACCTTTTTTGTTAACAATGCACAACTTGAATAGCTATTAGCCCTTTCCCCAAGGATTGTAGACGTTTTCGCATCTATGAAGGCATGGTTAGGCTATTTGTATCATCTTTTTGAGTTCATATTGTAGATTGATGGGCTACAAGAGTATTCCGCGTGGAATCAGAGTAAAATTAGCCTCACTTTAGAAGATATGGTAATAAATATAAGTTGACAAGGAAGGCTGATTTCTGACAATTCTTAAAGCACTAAGGCTTAGAAAAGTGGAAAAATTTGGTCACGAAAAAAGGCCCGTTAGTTTTGATCTTTATGTGTTTATAACGTAGATTGATGAGCTGCAAGAGTATTACGGGCGAAATCAGAGTCCTTGAACAAATATATTTTGATATTCCCCAAAATACTTTCCCATAGTATAAAAAGCCTTTAACACTGGCTAAAACAATGCACTGCTCTTATATTTAAATAAAAGACCAAGAGAGATGTAATCTATACCACTTTTCTTATCATCAAACGTCTTAAACCTTGCTCTAATTGGCAGAAAATTAACTCTAAGCTGCCTCCAACGAGTAAGATATTCACTAGATATAGTTTCCACTAGAGATAAATTTCCTGCCATGCGATTAATTCCTCGTTTACTTCTCTATCGCTCGAATAGTGCCTTTTTATTAGATGATTTTAGCAATGTATGGTTACTAGATGAATTCCCTACTACATAGTAGCAAACACGGTTTTTTACTAGCCAGTTCCATGCTAAGACTGGTGTTTTTTAATATTTTGCACCATTGCCTTATTCTCTATTTTCTTATCTCATAGCGGAGATGGTAGACTGGTCAGCACACACAGCCCCAGATTTGATGACTGGGAGTTCTAGCCCATATCAGGGCGGTAATTCCGAAAAATTAAAAAAAAATGAGGTATTTTTAACTTAGGAACGGGTTATCAGATCTCAATGAAATTTGATATTTAGAAGGATATGGTGTCTCAAAGCAATTATTTTAAATCCTGACCGGATCTGGTGACATTGGGGGAATTTTGGGGTGGGGAAACCTAAAATCATGCAAAACGCTTAGATTGGAGGGATCGGGATGAAACTTAGTGGGGAAAATAATCAGCAGTCTTACATATATAATTTTCATAAGTGGACTGTGACTGAAGACTTTGCGACTTTTACTTCTTTCCTTTTCAGAGCATCACAGATAAGTATTAGAAAACATATAATTATCACCATAAAAGGAGATCGTAACTTTTGATACCAACCAATTTACATATTAACAATGTTACTAAATTCTAGTCACGCACAAAAAAAGCAATGACGTCAGGGCATATTCATCAGAGTCATTATTTAAATGTAACCAGGCGAAAAAAAGAGGAAATCTATGATATGGCAAATTCTTATTCTTTCGTTAATCCACTCCGTACAAGAAAACTTACAGGAAGTAAACAAGAATGCAGCAACAGAAGTAAACAAAATAAACGAAGAGTTGGCTCAGATTATTTTAGAATTAGATTCTAAAACGGTAAGTGAACTTTCAGAATATTGCCAATTGCAAGCAGTCACAGATGATTTTCCATTTGCAAAAAGAGCCAATCTATTTTTCTTCTTAAATCCAGATCACTTCCTAATCGAGCAGATAGGACCAGATGTAATGACATTCACCCACATTTTAACCTGTGCTTAGTAGGGCATTATTTAAAGGAAAATAAAAGGGATTTTTTGTAATAAAAATTTAGCTTTTTACTAAATTTGATGACTTAGAAATAATTCTGTCAATGAAAAATTGAACATGATTAGATTTCCAATTGAACTTTCCCTAACTCTTTTCCTTATAAATTTAAATTATAAATTTCTTATAAATTATTAATTTCCTAACATATTTAATTTTTAAATACAAAATAACTTCTAGCAACATTTGTTAAATGATGCGATTTTTAGAAACTCATATTCCAAGTACAGGAAACATGAAGTAAGATGATGTAGAATTGGTTTATTCAGGCAGGGAGGATGGAGTATATAGACAGGGAGCCGGGCTCATGATGAATAAGGAAGCTGCGAAGTCCTGTTTATGTTGGGAAGGTATTAATTATAGAGTACTAATTGCTCAATTTATAACTAAAAAGTGCAGGGTATCAGTCATAGTAGTATATGCCCTTGTGCACCCGACTGACGGAGAAAGTAGCTTTTTCAAAAATTATTTTGATTTTTTTTCTGCACTGATCCTGGCACAAAAAATGTATATCCGAGTTAAAGTATTCTCTTCCTTTATTAAATAAAAAAAAAACAAGTTTTATTTAACTGAAAGTAAGGAATGACATTAAAACTTAAAACGAACAGAAATAGCTCTGTATATGAAAGGGGCTGTCCCAGCCTCAATACCCCAATCTTTACGCTAAAGTTTGCCTTGTTCTCAAAAGTCTAATTTTTAAACAATTAAAAACTGAGGATCTTATGTCTCAGATGCTCCATTTTCGACTCGAAGTGGACCTGAGGACATAGAGGGGTGGAGGAGGGAAACAGAAATCTTGGAAAACGCTTAGAGTGGAGAGATCGGGATGAAACCTGATGGGAAGAATAGGCACAAGTTTTAGATACGTGATTGACATAATTGGAATGGATCCGTACGTGAACCAACAAACTTTGATTTTTTCTGTTCTTCTTTGTTTCTTTATAATACTGAAAATAATTCTCAGAACAAGCATAAGGAATCCACTAATCCCTCCTTGAATTCCAAAATATACCCCTCCAAATATTTTTTGAGATAAGGGGGAGGGGAGAGAAATATTGAAAATAAATTTTAGGCTTATCATTCATACCCCCCACCGCTCAACCTTTTTTGCCAGTAAGCATGTTACTATGTAATCATTTGCGATACAGAGAAAAAGATTGTCTGCAATAACATGGGTACTCTCATCCGCGGTGCCCAAATTACACGCCAAGTCTAAAAACATTCTATGCCCCTGAAGTTGAGATAAACATTAAAATTGTAAAAAGAGTGTAGAAAAACGTTCCTACGTCATTCCGTCTTGCACCAAATCAGAATAGCAGTAGGGAATTTTATCCATTGCTCCCTTGGGATGTGATTCTATCAAGAATCTCAAATGCAGAACTTTCTGTGTTTTCCTAGAAACTTTTGGAGCAGCTGTATCGTCGATCTATATCCATTTAACATTTACGCTTAGCTGAAAGCTGAATAGATTGCTTCAAGTTTTTGTTTAGCATTCCACGTTTACATGCTCAATGTATGTTTTTGATAATACATGTTAATATGGAACGACCCACTGGTTATCTACTCTGATGTAAAGATTACACGACTTTATGTTTGCTGATTTTCCATCATCTTTGGTAGACCTTTTTCTATATAAAGGTATCAATCATTGTCAGTAATTGTGTTAGGTACTAAAAGTCGAGGATATTTCTTTGTGCACCTTCCTCTGTCCAAGCATCGTGAATTTTCATTCAGTTCACCCTAAGGTCCAAAAAATAAAAAATAAAATCAATCTTCTTGATTACGTTAAGGAAACTAAGGCTAAGCTTGGTGACGTGCACAGCCTGATTGTTAACTCTCAGAAAATTTCATCAATCAAGAACCATTCCAATAATCTAAATTTTCTGTCAGAGGAAGCCACAATAAAGAAAAATCTGAGCAATGATATAGAGAAACAGTGGGTGGACTACTTCTAAAAATACCTGAGACAGATAGCCTACTCTCAAATCCTACTGTTAATCTCCGCAGACGTTGCCCTCCAATATTTTGGTCATTTAAAAAGGGGACTGGAACTTTTTATTTTCATTCGAATGAGCCGTCTCCCGGTATTTTTCCACCACTGCATCAATACGATCATCCCTGGGGAAAAAAAAAACAACAAAGAAAACAGTTAAACACATATCCGTGATCTTTCTTCTGGTAAAAAAATACAAAATTTCACATTTTACAGATAGGAGCTTGAAACATTTACAGTAGGATTCTCTGATACACTAAATCTGATGATGTGATCCGATCAGGAATATGAGCCTGGGATTATTAATTATTCGGAACCACATCATGACTCAGCTCATCTTTGGTAATTTCCGTTTTAGTCGTGCGGGTTTCCAGCTTGCGTAAGACGACATAAAACACAGGCGTGAGAAAAAGTCCGAAAAAGGTCACACCCAGCATGCCTGAAAACACGGCAATACCCATGGCATTTCACATTTCCGCTCCCGCGCCAGAAGAGATGGCCATCGGCAGGACACCCATAATGAACGAAAATGAGCCGGCGGTATATCTTGCGCATGCCCGGGGTGTCGCCCAGGCCCGGCGCCCGGGTGGCCAGCCGCAGCATGGCGGGCAGAGGAGTGAGCGTATAGGCGCCCGCCCGTTCCAGGAAACTGCGCATCCCGTCGCGCATCGGCGCGGCATCCAGCACCCGAAGCACCTGCCGCAGCTTGGCACGCTCGAAACCGCCATCCCCGTCATTCCAGACCACGCCCAGCATCCGGCGCGGGCCCAGCGGCACCTCGACAAAGGCACCCAAACCCTCTCCTATACGGGCCATAACACCTGTTGTCTACTAGGAAGTGGAAGAAGATAATAGATTAATCTTCTTTCAACGGCCATGCAGCCATAATAACGGAGAGAACGATAATTCGTGGACTATCGGATTACGATACAGACTCCTCTAATTAATAGACTAAGCAGCCGAGTCCTTTGAATTTTAACTCAAGTAAAAATAATCTGGTGACCCAGATTCTTCAAGGATCAGCATTTTTACGACAAGAATACAAGGGTTGCGGGGGAGTTGGGGGGAGGGTTGATTCTGAAAAATTAAAAAAAAGAGATGTATTATTAACTTACGAAGGAGTGATCAGATCATAATAAAATTCAGAAAAATTAGAAAAATAAGGTATTTGTAACTTAAGACCGGATAATCAGATCTTAATGAAATTTGATATTCAGAAGGATCTTGTGCTTCAGAGCTCTCATTTTAAATCCACACCAGATCTGGCGACATAGGGGGGGTTTTGAGGGGGAAACTGGAAATCTTGGAAAAAAATAATAACGATTATTGTTATAAAAGAAGATCACAAAAGATAAATAAAATTAGAGCACAAATTAAAAATAATAACGATTATTATTATAAAATAAGAACACAAAAATATAAATAAAATAAAGAACACAAATTAACCATAATAACGAATCCGTTTTTCATCAATCATCAATGCTCAACTCCCCTTCCAAAAACTCACGTTTTGGACGTTACTTTATAGAGAAAGTCACTATGAAAGATGAAGGGAGGGATTCCCGCCAGGATTACTAGGTTTTTTAAAATTTAAATTACTGTTATTTATCATTATTTGTTTATTTAATGTAGGTTAAGCATATACATCTGTTTATTTATTGTATAAAAAGTTTAAAAAATCATCCCAATTATGGAATTCATCAGATTTTCCTATTTTTTAATTTATTTATTGACTTTAGTTTTTTAAGTATGTATTGTTGTGGCTTTAAATTATGCTGTTGCTACTAGGGTCGAAATCAAATCTAGAGTTTTATGATACAATTTCTTCTTGCTCAGGGGTCTTAAAAAATACCTCCTAAATTCTATAAATGGTTGCGCAAGATCCTTATATAGTTTGCTTGCAACTTTAAATTAAATAAAAAACAATTTTTTCAACTGAAAGTAAGGTAAAGGATAAGGCTTTAGACTTTACAGTCCCTACTGGCAGTGCTGAACTCCATTTCTTGGCCCTTCAGCCAGGAAGTACAATGGGGGGTTAGGGGCCAAGCATCTTGTGCTTTTTGCACACTGTTCCTGTTTACCTTCCTCCGTAAAGAGCTGGACGTTGAGGAGGGAACAGCCCCTTTCATACACATGGTAATTTCTGTTCGTTTTAAGTTTTAATGTCGCTCCTTACTTTCAGTTGAAAAACCTGTTTTTTTTATTTAATTTACAAATAAGATGTGTCTTATTTTTGTTTAAATGCTTAATTTCTTTCCAAATAATATGATTAACTTGTTTCTGTTGAGTAAGTGTTTTGTAGAATATTAAAAAATTCACAATGTTTTTTTCTATTGAATGTATTCTTTTTTTACCAAGAATATTTATCCTTTTCCTATTCATATTCAGTTTTCACTGGCCTCTTGCTTCCTGTAGGGGTTCCCCCTGTGGGC
This sequence comes from Alatinidae sp. Z8VKAUB7J3, assembly GCA_010016025.2. Lineage (NCBI taxonomy): Eukaryota > Metazoa > Cnidaria > Cubozoa > Carybdeida > Alatinidae > Alatinidae sp. Z8VKAUB7J3. The sequence goes on along the minus strand of JAAAKM020721499.1, from coordinate 173,260,302 downwards.
TTCCATTGAGGACATTTCTATAAAACTGATTTATTCGAGAAACTCACCTCAAAACGGTGGAAATGATGACCCAATAATTCATTTTTAATATTTCGGCCTCTTGCTTCCTGTAGGGGTTCCCCCCTGTGGGCTTCCATTGAGGGGTTTCTATAACACTGATTTATTCGAAAAACTATTGGATGATAATCCTTGGCCTTATGAGGGCACTTCACAAAGTAAGGCGCGTGTGGGAAGGCAAGAGTGTCAAGTGGAAGGACACCAGCGTTGTACATTTGTTACAACAATTTGAGTTGCTGGGAATTCCGTCCGCAGTTCTCAATGTAATGCTGGCATGGCTGATTCACCACCACTTGGTGGTACGTTACTGGTCTGACATCTGGAAGCTTGTGAGAGAGACTTTCGGGGTCACCGTCGAGCTTGTTCAAACCTGGTTGTCGCTAACGATACGGTTCGGAATGTGCTATTCGTGAACCAGAAGGACGGGACTTTTTCCGAACAAGGTCAGGAATTCAACATCGCTTACGATGATGATGGAAACGCGCGCGGCGCGATGGGGATTGATGCGGCACGTTTCCGGACAGACGAAGGGGCACAACTCGGCACTTCATAGGGAGGAATGGCGTAAGGGGATCTCAGAGGGCGGCGCCGACCCCCTAAATACATGGAGCTGTTGCTACTTCGTCTCGAACAATCGACTGGAGCTGCGCTCGCCGTGCGCGACGTCGGCGCACCAGCTCGGTGCGCAACGCCTCGGCCTTGCGACGGTCGCGCAACAGGGCCAGGCCGACGAGGACGCAGAACACGATCAGGCTCCCGCCGAGCACCGACAGCACGAAGGTCCACGTGTTGTCGTCGACGGGTGTGTGTCCCTCGATCTAGTGCAGCCCGAGCTACGGCACGATGCCGATAGTGCCGTTCTTCATCTCGTAGGCCGAGTGCTTCAGGAAGACGAACTGGTGAATCCACTTTAGATAAATTTATCTAGCAGGATCAAAATCGATAAGATTTGTCTACTACAGTCTCGGCTCGCATAAGAAACCTCCTCCCATTTAATCTCCCGTTAAAGGTCGAGTGTATATCTGCAAGTCACTGAATAATGGTACGAATTTATATTATTCATAATTACGAAAGCAAAAAGAAATGTGATGAGCCGGCAAAGTGCGTCGCTACTGCCCCATCTCACGGATATGACATAACTAAGTGGTATATCAACAACGACTTCTACTAGGCTTTATACTTTTAGTTTAATTTTTTATGGTTTTTGAATTGTTGTAATCCCTTGTTAAAATATATACACATATTTTGCTCCTCACCCATCTAGATAGCTTTTTTATGTGAGAATATTCCGAGCTACAAATTTTCACGAAAAAATATGGAGCCGTTTTCGAGAAAAAATAAGTAATTATTGCTCGTTTATAATAGATAGAAAATAATTTTGGTAACAAATGTAAATTTTCTACTTCTTTCTCAGAGTGATAAATCTCCAATACTTCCATGTTAACCTGTGTGCTTTAATTCCATTTTTTTACGAATTTTTGCGAGCCAATCACATTATTACCTTTAGCCAAAGTCAGAATGGGAAGCCAAGTAAAGCGTCCGTTTATCTATCCACCGTTGCGTTTACTAGTTGTAGCTACGACCAATTTTGAGCCAGTAAAAAGAGCACAAATCCTGGTTGCTGTTCTGTACAAAGTTTCAAGGTAGTAAAAGGAAAGACCCTGGATAAACCACTATAAAATTAATGCAGCGCACATGTACTACATTGTAAAAGTAATGCAGTGCAAATGTAATACATTGTAAAAGTAATGCAGTGGAAATGTACTACATTGTAAAAGTAATGCAGCGTACATTTACTACACTATAAAATTAATGCAGTCCAAATGTGCTACATTGTAATAGTAACGCCGTGCACATGTACTACATCCTAAAAAAAGGGAGTGGAAGTGTAATACATTGAAAAGGTAATGCAGCGTTCATGTACTACACTGAGAGAACGAGAGAGAGGGAGAGAGAGAGAACGAGAGAGAGAAGATCAAACTTCCACTCAGACACACAGGCATAGAGAGTGAGAGAGACAAAAACTATACAAACATACTGTCAGATACACAGACACAAAGAGACAGACACGGGACAAACAAACATCCACTCAGACACAAAGGCACAGAGAGTGAGAGAGACAAAAACACCTACAAACACACAGAGTCAGACACAAAAAGACTTAGACACAGACACGGGACAAACAAACACCTCGGAGGCGGCCGTCGCCTGCTCGCGCAGGACCGTCCCGGCGGCCTGCAGCAGCGGTACCGGCCGTCGTCCTAAGGCACGCTCCAGGCGGGCGGCGAGCGTCCGACGGTGAGCGTGGCGGACGCTCGCATCGGCGCACACCCCGAGCACGGTCCGGAGGTCGTCGAGCGCGCGCGCTTCCGCAAGGGGGTCTACTGGGCCGACGTCGGCGACTTCTCGAGCGCCGGCAGCCTGAACATCGACCTCGTCCGCTCCCTTACAACAATTGGATTATTTGTTTGAAATTTTGTGCCCTTAAAATTTCTGTGCCCGGGCAAGTGTCCCCTCTGTTCCTCCCCAAAAACTGCCTTGATCTTACGACAGTCAGATTTTGCTTTCGACACAATATTTTACGTCGTCTGACGAAAAAAAATCTATTTGAGCGACTATGCGACTCGCTTCTGTTTTGTACCGAAGTTGAGAATTAACATTTCCTTATGATAAAACAATGGTTTAAATAATTGAAAGCTACCCGTTTAATGTGTAGATAAACTTTTGAAACACTGGGTAACGTTGCTTGCAAGTGGTAAAGATTAACCTGGCCTGATAATAGGAGAAATTTGGTGCGCTGATTGTGGCATTCAGCTCATGATTCAAAGGTCACTATATGATGATGAATTACAGCTGATCATGTCACTTGCATTTTAAGACCGTAGGCACAAGTTAGAAGTAAGTAGGGTGGACACTTGATCCAACCATGGTCGTCAATTTGTTACCAGTACTTTTGAGAATTGTCTGGTGCCCCGCTCTTTGCGCTAAAGTTATTTACTGTTTTATAAAATAGAATTGAGAGAAAGAGTCAAACTTTAGCGTAAAGAGCGGGGCACTGCAGAGGGAACAACCCCTTTCATATACGGAGTAATTTCTGTTCGTTTTAAGTTTTAATGTCAGTCCTTACTTTCAGTTAAAAAACTTGTTTTTTCTTATTTAATTTCTGAACGTTTTTGAATTCAGGCATGTTTTGATTTTGGCTCTCCTCACATGAATACTTAGAACAAGTTGGTAACTGAATTATTTGATCATGTGCCAACATTCTAGGATATGCCATCATGGAAAAATGGCTGAAGCAAAGATACAAATAAAGATTATGCTCCTGTAATCCCTTGGTAAAAATTATGCTTTGATTTCATTGGGTTACATCTGTGATCTAGTTTTATAGCCAAATAATATTTTTTCCTTATTTCTGGAGACAAATATCTTCTCCTTTTAGAACCTAATCGCTTGTTAAAAGTGAAACGATAGGGCAGTAGGTTAGGTAGACAGCGCTTCACTCACTATTTCTGCCGTTGTAGATTCAAGGGTTTGGTCAATAAGTGAATCTGCAATCTGCTCATTAATAGATTCAGCTCCACTGTACTGGATGGAGCAGTCCGATCTCTTCTATCTTGTACTAGGAAGTCTATAGCTCTTTTTGAGTTATCACCCATGATGTAGGCTAAAGTGAACTCGAATTAAACTAGTTTAATCAAGTTACAAGCCAACAAGGCAGCAAAAGACAGGGGATCTTCTGGCTGATATCCCAAAACAAAAGCCGTTACAACCGCAACGGTTTGTGCATGATTTATAATACTTATTGCGCCCCTGTGCTTTTGTTTTTATCAGGCATGGCTCATCTCTTTCGTAAGAAAGATCGACATACTCTACGTACGGCTTATTTCAGACATTGGAAATTCCTCCTCGGGCTTTCTAGATGGCACCGAAACAAACAAATAATTGCTCGATTTGGTATAGTAGATGAGCCTTCTCGGATTCGGTCTTCCAGTGACGATTTATTTATTTCTTAAGCTAAAAATGCATTAGAGCTAAACAAAAAAATTTAAATATAACACAAGATAAACAAAACAACTCAGTTTATCTATTTTCATAGGAGCCTCCTGTTCTTCCTACAGCTGTGACCCAAAAACCGCCAGCACCGAGGCGCCATTTTTTGACAGCAGAAGAGAAGATTCAAGAAGAGATGAAAGAGATGCAACGGAGGGAGGAAGAACTAAAGTATGTTGAAAATATCTAGTAAATTTTACAACGAAGGACTGAATAGACGGAAAATATATAATTTGGGCTATATATTTGCACATTAGGGGGAGGGGTGGGGGTAAAGCATTTGGACAGTGTGAAGTTAAAAACAATTCTTACTACATAATATGCAGAATGACTGTACCCAACTCATTGGGCATACAGATCCGCTATACTTCACCCCCTAGCCCCTGAGGTACAAATATATTGCCAAAATTTATTTCTAAGGTATTATATTTCTATCATACTTAGGTATATTTCATTAGGACTGAGCCTCAAATCGGGCGTGCTGGAAAAGAACGTGGCGACAAACGCGGTCGGTACGTAATGGATCTCGGCATTTTCGGAAGCCGTGTACGTGAGCACGAGCACACCTCCCTGATGCATGTCGTAGCCCGCCTGGGCAACGATGGCGAGCTGTTTGAGAACCGTTTGTAGTGTGGGTGGAACGTTCAAAGCGATACGGAGATGGGAGGGCGAATGGCAAGGAATATAGGAATCGAAGCGAACAGACGAGTGCTTTTTTACACATGGGTTTTGGACCCTTTAAGTATTTTAAGCAAACGTGTCAGAGCATGCGTTTCTGTGTTGGCCTCAGGCGGCTTGATGCTGCTGTGAGCTGTTACCAGTCGTAGTAGCAGTAGATAGCTGAGATGATAATTATTGCCTTTTGTGAAAATGGGCTCTAGATTGAATGAACAAAAAACAAACAACAATTCTGGGTGGCTACGTTTTTAAAGTATTTGAATTTGTTTTTTTTTTAATACGGACCCTCATTTATATTGGTCGACAATATCGTACAGCCCGGAGCGAGCGCGAGCTCAGCAATGGCCGATGCCGTGAGGCTGGCGAGCACCCGATGCGACGCTCGGTGGAAGTGTCCGGCCGTCCAGGCGAGCGTCCGCGACCAGACCTCGAGCGCGAACCACAGCTCGGGCACCATCGGGGCCCCGGACCAGCGCCGGAGCGGCGAGCCGAGGAAGCTCTCGGTCCCGTGCGAGAGCAGCACCAGGCCGGTGAGCAGGGCGCCGACGGCCATCGTGAGCACCACGCTTACATTTTATATTTCAACATGGAACAACTGGGCATAAAAGCATCGTAGCACAGAGGAGGGATTAGAGGGAGCAGAGAGAGGGAGAGAGAAGGGAGGGGCGGTGAGGGACGAGAGGAGAGAAAAATGGAGGGAGGGGAGAGGCAGTTACGAGAGAAAGGGAGTGAGTAAGAGAAAGAGAGAGAAGGAGACAGATAGAGGAAGAGATGAGGATATACTTACTTTGACGTATTTGACTTCGTCTCTAACTTTAGCAAGTGGTAGGGAAAGCAAATTCTTTGGTATGTCCTTTGGCTGCTTTGCAAAGAATTGTTTAAATGTTTCTTCATCCATGACCTTACTCTGTACTTCGATAGGACTGGCATGCGCTTTTAAGGTAACTCGTTTTTCTCTTACAAAAGTACCGCTGTCAATGGTTAACAACAATTCATGTTGACCACTTTTCCATTCAGGACCCATAGTTAAATTAAATTGACTGTCTTCATTCGCTGGTTCCAAATCCCAACTCTGTTGATCAATACTGACGAGCGTCTGGTCGGCGGCGCCATTGTGCGCGCCGGCGACACGGTCATTGACGGTTCGGTGCGTGGGCGCTTGAACAAACTGGTTGAGCGTCTGGTGGCCATCTGAGCGGCCGCCTGCGCAGCAGAAAAGAATTTAAAGGTTTAAAGGCAAAACGTCTGAAAAGGAAAGCAACATGCAGCAACTCAATCTATCGGAAATCAGTGACATTATCCGAAGCCGCATTCAAGGCCTGGATGTCAAAGGGGAGGCACAGAACCAACTTTAGGATTAAACTTGCACTTCAACTATTATGTTGAAAGGTAGCAGGTAAATAAAAAAAAAAAAAAAAAAAAAACAACTTGCAATTGTAATTAACTAGGCTACTTATTGCATTCTGCTAACTTTTTGGTAAGCCACATTTCAGGCTCTGCTCGTACCCCTCATATATCTGGGGTTATTTTTGTCCGCTTGAAGTCTTCAATTCACTTTTAATTTCCTTAAAACAATTTTTTGCCTTATTTAACAAGTTAAATGATGTTTTTCTGGTTGCCTGAATTATACAGGCTTATCTTAGTTTCAAAATTTTTTGAAGAAACTAAATATCAGATGGGGGGCAAATTTGGGTCTGGAAGGGGCAGTTGCTTTCTGCCCCATAGCAATTAGGCCCCTGCCAGTGTACCCACCATTGCAGATACATAAGTTAAATTTAAATGGTTAATAGGCCAAGGTAAATAGTTTTTTTTTCCTTTCTGTCGCTTTTGAAATATCGGTTTTTATATGATTAGCGCTTCTTTTCTCGCTCTTTACGCTAAAGTATTTGTAGTAATTTCAACTATTTATTTTACAGCCTTTGTGATTCAGGAGCCATTCTTAAGGAATGGGGACAACATTTAAGCTTTAGTGTAAAGAGCGAGGTATTGGCGAGGGAGTGAACTCCCTTATATGCGTAATAAAAACATACAAATACAGAAGTTGATTTGTAAGTTACGTATATCTTTTCCTAATTAAAGCGTTCGTAAAAAATTAAAATTCCAAGTTGCCTTTTTAAGTAACCACGATCTTCGCGCTCATCAACGGCCGCGACGCCGGGCGCGTGAATGTGGCGATCGACGCCGGCCTGCTGGAGGGCGCGCCGATTCACGCGCACCCCCTTCACAATCGCGCCACGACCGCTATCTCGAAAGACGACCTGCTGCGCTTCGTCGCGGCCTGCGGGCGCGCGCCCGCTATCGCGGATTTCGACGCGCTGGAGGCGCGCGCAGAAGGGAACGCATGATGTTGACGATGGATTCAGGCGCGGGCGCCGCGGCCCCATGGACTCCATATGGTGACTTTCACTCAATTGCTGAAAGATAACCTGGGTCAACGGTCGCTTAGAAGTTATAGACTAGCTTAATTTGGCTAATGGGTGAGCTGTTACCTAGCGACAGCCTTATTCCCAAGCCGGACTACAGTTACACCCGATTGGCGAAAAGTCAAGTTCATTATTTAGCTGATTTAGCACGATTTTAACGGAACACTACAAAAGCCAAATTGAAATTGCAAGAACTTTGAAAATACAACGTAACATTAACTAGTAAAATAGCTTTTTCTTATAGATATACAACTGTACAGTGACCATTTTGTTCTGAAAACTTCAGAACATTTCGATAGAGTTATCGGAATGTATAAAACTATGAAACTAGGAAAATAGCTTCTTTTTTATAGATATACAAATGTACAGTGGTCATTTTGTTCTCAAAATTTGAGAACATTCCGATAGTTATCAGAATGTATAAAACTATAAAACTAGAAAAATAGCTTCTTTTTTATAGATATACAACGGTACAATGATAGTCGAACTGGCAACGAGACTATTTCTGATTTAATCTAGTCTGGTCTCTGATACACAAACCAGATTTCGTCGTCCTATCTTATCTGGAAGTACCAAAACTAACAAATCCCCCCACTTCCACAAAGAGAGCAGATCCGGTCCGGTTTACCAATAACGTATCTAGAACATGTGCTTATTCTTCCCACAAAATTTCATCTCAGTCTCTACACTCTAAGCGTTTTCAAGATTTCCGGCTTCTCTCTCCAGCTCCCTCCCCTTTGCAAAATACACAATAATACCATTAAAAAAAAAATTGTAAGCAAATTGTAAAACAGTAGCTTGTGTGGAGTCCTAAAAAGTGATTTTTGATAGAAAGGAAGTATGCTGCAGTCACCCCCTTTAGAGCTGAGAAAGAGTAGATGTGTATATTTTTACTTATATTAATTGAGATCTGCTAACTGCTAAAAATGAAGGTCCAGAAAAAAACAAAAAAAAACTTTTTTCTTTCATAGATTGAAAATTACAACTGGGAAGTCTAAAAAAAAAATAAAGAGATCAACTAGGGTTTAACAATTTTTCTGAAGGTAGCTAACGACTCGTCCTTTTTAGTTGACCCAGGCAGACTATTCATGCTGCCTGAATACTATCAGGGGAATCAACTTTGATTTAGCTGATGGACTGAATGGAGTTCGGACGTTACCAGAATTAAGAAGATAATCAGACAAGTCAGACTTAAAGAGCTTAGAAAATGATTAGTGACAGAAATAATTTTGCGGTGAAGGCTCCATTTAATAACGCACCTGTGCGACGCCCCACAAGTGATCCGCACCAAGAGCTCGCTGCATTTGTCGCCGACTCCCTGCGCTGCGTGCAGCGTTGCGCCTCCTCCACAGCTCCACCGACAAACTCTGTGAACGCAGCGCCACGCAAGCACCACGCTTGTCTCGCCGACATGCGCGCCGAACCGGAGCGGCGACCCACCAGTGATCCGCACCAAGAGCTCGCTGCATTTGTCGCCGACTCCCTGCGCTGCGTGCAGCGTTGCGCCTCCTCCTCACCTTGGGTAGACTTGGCAGTGAGTTGCGCTGTGTCAGTTTGGTATCCCATCATAATCATGTTGTCCTTGTTGTCGAATGCCAAAGAGTACATGCGGAATCCCTTGGCATCCTTACCAGAAATCTTCTTGAGGTACTTCTTGCGGTTCTGGAGATTGAACAGATCATTCAACCACCAGACAGTTGTAGTAAAATCAAAGTCAATTGATCCACTTGTTGTTGTCAAAGCCTCTTCAACATTGAGAACATAGAGGTTATGAAAATATAAATATGAAAAGTTGTTTCAACTAAAAGTAAGGAGAAGCGTTAAAATTTAAAACGAACAGAGGTTATTACGCAAATGATGGGCTCACCTCCTCCTAATACCTCGCTCTTATAAAAGCTAAAGTATTTTTAGTAATTTCAACTATATATTCTACGGCTTTTGTGATTAAGGGGGCATTCTTAAAGAATTAGAACAAAATTTAAGCTTTAGTGATAAGAGCGAGGTTCTGACGAGGGGGTGAACCCCTTTGTGACATGTCCATGGGCGATGCGCTGGCAAGCGCCAGGCTGATCTCCAACACCGGCATGCCGGATGAATGGGGCGAATGGTGCCGCGCTCATGGTCTGGACGAGCCGTCCGCGAGGAACATCTTCACCCTGACCAGCTTCGAACTGGCCATGCAGGCGGCGCAGGATGGTCTCGGCATCGCGCTTGGCCGCCGTCCGCTGGTCGACGGCCTGCTTGATGCCGGCGCGTTGATCGCACCCTTCGGCACGGTTCAGTCCAGCGAAGCCGGGTCACTCCTTGCTATAGTTCATTACCACAAACTGTTTGATGACAATACAACTGACAACACAACCCACACTATGGCTGAGTTGTAAGAATAGGCCAATACCAGATGTATATATGTGTGCTTGTGGCACAAACACATCCGACCGAGGTAGATACCCTCAAATCATTTTCACTCATAAAAACGACGCTAAAGCTTCTGATTACCAGCCCAATGAGCCCTCTCTAAAGTTTGTATGACAACGTTTTCTAAAAATCTTAGTGTGTATGTGCTAATCGATTATGCCAGAGTTCGAATTCTGATACACTTAGTATGTTTATAGAGTCCCTGTTAGAAACCACATTGTCCATTTGGAAAAGATTACCACATCTTCTGGCTAAAAACTTTAATTCATTTCCCAAAAAGATATTACATGCTTTAGAGTCAAAATGGACTCTATATCCCAAATCTACCAACTGGCTAACTGAAATCAGATTTTTGATTAATGTAGGAACACACAGTACATTCTCAATATCAACCCGCCGCGCTCGCGCGGGCCCTGGAATACGCGCACGGGCAGTCGGTCCTGCACCGCGACATCAAGCCGCACAACGTGATGCTCGACGCCAAGGGCGCCCCCCTGCTCACCGACTTCGGCCTGGCCAAGCTCGTCGGCGACAAGGGCGAGTCGTTGACCCGCACGGGCGCCGGCATGATGGGCACGCCGGCCTACATGCCCCCCGAGCAGGCCGGCGGCGAGCGCGGCAAGGTCGACGCCCGCGCCGACGTCTACGGGCTCGAAAGGGCCGACGGCAAGGGAGGTGAAGGTCTCGCATCCGCCGGAGCCCTGCTGACGGAGCAGCCGAGTTCGGATCTTCAGAAGATCGCAGCCAAGCTCGAGACGATGGCGACGAAGAGCCAGTCAGCCGTTGTTCGATCGCTCGGATACGCGGCGTGGGTCGCTGCGAACGGGAACGGCGACGACGCGTACCTCGCGGCGTCGCGTTCGAAGGACGGGCTCCGTGATTTCCTCGACGCCGTGCCGATGGTGTCGAGCCATTTGCCAGGATCATAGATATTTTTCTCAACTACAGGATTTTTAACGATAAATATTGAAGAACATTTTAGGCTTTTTTACATTGTATAATGATGGTTTTACTTTTCTTTAATTTTCAAACAGGGCCCTTATTGATAGCAGTACTTGTAGTATTGACCATATTTTACCCTGTATGAATATTTCTTTTATTATTATCATTATTATTATTCAGACGGCTCTAGATGCAGTGCAAAACGTCTCGAGGTAATTTTAAGACTGCTTCAAAATACCCCTCCCCCAACTCCACCAAAGAGAGAAGATCCAGTCTGGTTATGTCAGTCACGTATCTTAGACAGGTTTTTATTCTTTCCATCCAGTTTCATCCTGATCTCATCGCTTTAAGTATTTTCTAAGATTTCCGGTTCCCCTCAACTGCCCCCCCCCCCATTACCCTGGATCCGGTTGAGATTTTAAATCAGAGATGTGATACTCTACAGTCGGCTAAATTTTAAGGTTTATCGAAATTCGATAACTCTTTCACGAGGATAGGCTTTCACCTGAGCTTTCTTTTGCAAAATTCTTTGAATATTCGAAGGGCGAGTTAGTTCTGCTGGTGTTATTTGAGAAGCTGAAGATTTTCTTTGTTGCTGAGGGCTGCTTTCTTCCTGACAGAAAGCGTTTATTACTTTTGAACCGAGAGGATTTGTTTCCGAACCAGTCGCCATTTTGTGAAAGCAGAAAAACAATAACTACTTCCCAGGCTACTTCATGTATGTCTTTCAAGTGTTAGCGAAAAGGTTTGGCAAGCTAATTTATAATTAAAAGCAGGATTTCTATACTTCCACTGTAGAAAGTCATTACTCTCTTTGTTCTTCTTTTCTTATTTTGTTGACTTTTTCAGAATGACATGATTGCTCTACTTTTTAAATAGAACGAAACATTACACCCCATTTACCCCTTCATTATTATTTTTTAATAAAATATATGAGATTGGCTACAAAGGTCAGAATTTTCATCAGTAACATGTCGAGAAACTTACCTTAAATCCGAAAGTTTCCAACTGACTTAACTATCTGTATCAAACGATGTACTGTTATCTCTTTGGAAATATGTTATATTCCCTGCTTTATGTTAAAAATTGTGCTACATTTAATTTTTAATCTCAGGTAAATGATGCATCTTGTTTGTTGGGTGGTCTAATACAAACCCAAAGTGAAACTTGAAAAATAACCTATTGTTTATCATTTTTTTTGTCTTAATTGGGCTCAATGATGAAGTCAATAAACTTCTGTAGTTTGGATAATTTTCGAAGAACTTAGTCTCTTCACTGTATTATTTAAATAAATCAACCCACAATACGCAATAATTCTGCTTGTTAGAATATTTTTAATTTGGCTTTTTATTAGCGACTTTCATTATGCCAATGGTGTCCAGTCAAATAGTCATTGCGACAAAATTTGAAATAACAACACAAGCCTTGACTTTCGAAATTTGTCAAGATGGAAAACTTCATTCCGCCTGAGGATATAAAGGTCTGTTTTGATCGAATTTATGCTCTTTAGTTGCTCTCAATTATCTCCTAGTCGTGTAATACAACAATTTAGAATGTGAAATATGTTGTCTGTAATTTTGCCTAATTTCCTAATGTACAGGATCACTATAAAGAAGGACCTGTATACAAGGACCACGATATAATTTTGCGTTTAACTGCCAGAATAGATCAATAGCTCTTCCTCTAATCTTTTTAAGGCTTAAAAAATAAAAAACGAAAAAAAATGAAAGGCAATGTCAGCTTCAAGAACTTATAAATACATTTTTAGTTTCTAAGTGGTGATTAAAGTTTGTGTTTTCGGTCGTTTTTTTAAAAAATAATAGGATATTTGAAATGGCAAATCTGTAATAGTTTAGAAACAAATTTGGGCTATATATTTGCACATCAGGGGGGTGGGGTAAAGCATAGCATAAATTAAATACGTAAACTAGCCATTGCTGTATTTAACGTAGTTAAATTTATAGCAAACAATATAACTGGCGTCCATAATAGCCGGCTCTCACATTTTCGACCAAAAACGCATGCTTTTACTTAAAATTCACAGATGCATGCAAAAGTTCTTTTTTCGTTTTCCCCAGGGTGATCATATTGAACCATTAGGCCTAGGAGATTGGGCTAAGAATGCTTATTCAAAATATGTAAAATTCACCAGATTTAATGGCACCCATCAAAAGTTACGGAGAAAATTTGCCAATTTTTTGAAAAAGGGGGAAACATCCCCAAAATATCAAGTAATCTTAATGAAAATCACACCATTATATACAGAATACAAGAGAGCCGTACTTTAGAGTTTTCGTGCTGTTTTCTTTAGTATGGTTTTACCTTTATCCAGGGGAGTAGTTCCAGCATTTTTATTGGGGGGGGGGGGGAAATGGGTCCATATCTGGATAGTCAAGGGACATGGGCTATATAATAGTTATTTTCTCCGAGTTATTGGGGGGCAACTGCCCCTCCCCCTTGCCCCCTCGAAATGACGCCCTGCCTTTGTCGTACTATATGGCTCATTTTTCAGTTTCCACTGTCATTTTTACTTGATTTTGTAAAATTGGCTTATACTTGCTCTGACTTATAGAATGACTGCCACTGTCACAAAATTATAAAAGTTTTCTTATCGCTTATGGTAAGTATGATATTGGGAGATGCATTCTGAGCCAAAGTAAAGGGCTTGGTCCCAAAAATTTTCCTGTGGGCAAAACCTCATGTCAATGCCCCTTACTTAAGTTACTCTAGCCACCTCACTCCCTTGAAGGTCTGAAAGTAGATTGTTTGCGAATATAAATCTCCTTGCAACGTTATCTGTTGGTCAAGTTTCACTGCACCGGCCAGATTTGTTGACAACGGAGGGAGTTGGAGGAGGAAATCGGAAATCTTGGAAAACACTTAGAGTGGAGGAATCGGGATGAGGCTTGGTGGATAGAATAAGCAAATGTCGTAGATAGGTGGTTGACCTAACCGTATTGGATTCGCTCTCTTTGAGGGAGCTGGGGGGGGGTTCAGAGCTTTGCCAAGTTTGGTGCTTCTGGACGTGCTAGGACGATGAAAATTGGTAGGCGTGTCAGGGAGCTGCACAAATTGACAGTGTTTTGCCAGATAAAAACACATATCTAAAATGAGAGCTGGGAACCTAAAACGAGAAAAGATAAAGTCGCAGTAGGTGAAAATTATTATATAGTTTTATATTTGCAAAATATTAAAAAGAATAGCAAAAATATATTAGCAAATAATAGCAAAATATAGGCTAAAAAATGGCACCAAACAGTTGAGAAAGTACTGCTTTCCTTTGATAATATAGTTGTCTTTCAAAGTCAATATATTGTCAACGTTTGGATTTTCACGAGGCCTCTGCCGATGGGCTCATCGCCCTGTCCGGCGCGCGCGAGGGCGAGGTCGGCATGGCCTTGCTGGCTGGTGACGAGGCCCAGGCCGAGGCGCGCCTGCGCGAGTGGATGCAGGTGTTCCCGGAGCGCTTCTACCTGGAAGTGCAGCGCACCAGCCGTGTCGGTGACGAAGAGTACCTGCATGCAGCGGTGGCGCTGGCCGATCGTGTCGAGGCGCCGCTGGTGGCCACCAACGACGTGCGTTTCATCAAGCAGGAATTTTCACTTTTAAATGAAAGTTTTTATTTTTATTTTATATTATTATGTAATTTTTGTATATTGGAACATTAAATTAATTACGATCTAAGAATAAAACATAACACAAAATGTATTTATAACCGAAATACGCACTGACATATAAACTCTACGTCCAATTTTTTGACATATTGAAGCAATTGATAAGTACATGCTGCCTTGGTACCTGTAACCTTGGTAATACCATATGGAATCTTGTTTTGGAACACTTTGCAATATATCGTTCATCGACTCGTTGCGCGAGCTTGGCGCGCGAATCGCCATCGACGACTACGGCGCAGGGCACACGAATATCACGAACCTGAATTTGTTCGCACCCGATATCGTCAAGATCGATAGCAGTTATGTGCAGAAGTATCGCGAGGCCAACGCCCGCGCTTTTGTTGAAGCCCTCGTGGATCTTTCTCAAACATTGGGTTTTGAAACGGTGGCGGAAGGCGTGGTAACGGAAGGCTGCGCCAAAGCGATGTCAAGTCTCGGCTTTATGTTGGGACTGAGGTTTATGGTGTAACTCTGCTAGCTCTGTCACCGAGAATTTAGGGAGCTTACTGTTAAGCAAGCTTCCACACAACACTTTTATCTCAGATGCCGGTTGAAAAAAAGAATAATTCCCGGAACGGACACGCATCCTCAGTAAGTTACGGTTTGGCGTGCAATTTGTAGTAGGGGGGGGGGGGGGTTAATTCCCCCTCATTTTTTTAAGATGATCAAAAAAAGGCTGTGACGTTGAATGGGGTTAACGCACATGTTGGCCAGTAGGCATTTTGTCAGCGGAAATAACAGTTTTATGCGTATCAGTAGGCATCAAATCGATTGCTGTTTCGAACAGACGCACTAAATTATTATTTTCGTGGAAAATATGCTGCACTTGGGAAACGATAGTCCTTTTGACGTCGGGAGAAATTTCGCAACGTGTATTCAATTCAGAATTGATTTCACTGATGAAGTACAGTTGTAAAAATTTATGATTCTCACCTGAGAATGGTAGAAGGGACCCTGTTCGTCCTGATCAAGAACATCGACAACGTGCAGCCACGCTCGCGTCGCTCGGTGGCGGTTCGTTGGCGCGCCGCGCTGTTGGGCGCCCTCGGCCTGGCCCGCGCCGAAACCTTCGAGGTGATGGAGGCGCTCGAGAATCCGACGCCGGCGGTCGTCCGGCGCGCTCACGATCTGGTGCGCCGTTTCGGACGGGTGCCCGCCGAGCGGGACCCGGAGTCACTACGTGCGGAGTTCGATCGCCCGCTGCGCATCTGTGGCGAGTAGGCCCACGGATTCTCGTCGACAAAGTCCCAGCTGGTGAAGGCCACGATGGCCAGCGCCGTCAGCGTCCAGTTGACCGCCCTCAGCCCCGGTTTGCGGTGCAGCGTCAGAAGCGTGATGGCAAAGCTGAGAACGATCGGCAGGCCGATGATCAACCCGGTGGGCAGCAGCACCCCCTGCTCAAAGGCGCGATAGGAAGCGCCCAGCCAATGCTCGCGCAAAAAGACCCGTTGGTCGCGGCGGCCCATCTCTTCGAAGCTCTCAAATTATATAATGATGAAGACAAGAAAACTTATAAGAATCAATGCTACCGCGTCCGGAATTTTATCCGATGACCATGCGATACCATCTACCGCGTCCAGAGCAATCGACGAACCAGATGCCCCGTCCAGGGTAGCCGGTGATAATGGCTCTGTTGGAAAGACGGCCAACTACCGAAAATTGCCTTCGAAGGTCGCATCCACGGTTCTCGCCCTTGCGGTCGCTCACAAAAGCGCTGGAAGGAGAACTTTTCCGCAGATGCACGGGCCGCGCGCCAATGCCGAGGCGATCCGTAATCTTCTGAAAAAGCGCGATATCTGAGCGCGACGGGGGCTTTATCCCTTGGCCAACAGTTGCAGGTTGGCATCGACGACAGCCGGGTCCGCTATCCCGCGCTTGGCCTCCAGCAGCAATTTGCGGGCCTTCTTGTTGTCGCCGCGCAGGTAATGTGAGTACCCCATGTTGTTGACGATTTCAGGACGCCGGCCCTCCAGCTTGAGCAGCTGTTTGTAGGCAAAATTCCGTTTTTTTAGAGTTTTGGTTACTATTGAGCCGGGTCGCTCCTTAACTATAGTTCGTTACCACGAACTGTTTGATTATGGTGTAAAAGTTCCGGCTTATAAAAATTCAACATGACAAATGACTTATCTAAGTCAAAACAGCAGCGTTGTCCATTCTCCTCTAGTGCTTTTTTTGTCCCTGTGTGCCCCCCCCCCAATTGTGATCAAAACAAACTTTCTGAGCAGTCGTTCCCTCAGAATATGATGATCGGAATGTTGCTTGCAGCTGTTTCATCTGGCTACCGGACAAACCTTTATCCGGATTGCCCGCGTCATAACGATCTGCACCGGACAAGCGGGTGCCAAAATAGGCGGCTGTCAGAACGTAGGTAAAGCTCTGGTTCCACTCGAAGTAGACGTCAAAATTCGGGTAAGCGAGGAACGCCGGCCCCTTATGGCCTTGTGGCAGGATCAGCGAGGCTGGCAGGTTTGCCAGTTTGCCCTGACGCGCGCTCACACCAAGTTTTG
This sequence comes from Alatinidae sp. Z8VKAUB7J3, assembly GCA_010016025.2. Classification (NCBI taxonomy): domain Eukaryota; kingdom Metazoa; phylum Cnidaria; class Cubozoa; order Carybdeida; family Alatinidae; species Alatinidae sp. Z8VKAUB7J3. The sequence goes on along the minus strand of JAAAKM020721499.1, from coordinate 173,243,556 downwards.
ACCAACCGTGCTCGTCCCCCCTCCCCTGCACCTGCTCGGGCGACATGTAGCGGGGGGTGCCGATCATGGCGCCGCTCTGGGTCAGGCGCTGGTCGGACTCGGCCAGCCCGAGGCCGAAGTCGGCGACGCGGGGGCGGCCGTCCTCCCCGATCAGGATGTTGTCGGGCTTGAGGTGGCGGTGCACCACGCCCCGCTGGTGGGCGTAGGCGACCCCGCGGCACACCTCGAGGAACAGCGCGATGCGCTCGTCGAGGAGCCGCTCCTTTCTAACGGCCGATGGTCAGCAACTTTTCATGATGCAGCAATCACCGTAAACCGAAGATCTTGACATCTTCGTGAGTGAGCGGTCGAAGGACGGGCAGTCCTGGCAAACGCCGCGGCGGCTCCCCATCCCTGTGAACAGCGCTGCCGGAGATGGTTCGCCCTCGCTGTCCGAGGATGGCAGAATCATGGTCTTTGGATCCGATCGTCCCGGCGGTTTTGGTTCGTACGATTTGTGGATCACCACACGGGAATCAATCGGTAGTTCTGATAGAACTAAACTTCAACATAAAGACAAAAATAATTTCAAGCTATTACAAATTTTATGTTAAAAGACGGAAAATTATTCAAAGGGGTAATAAGTACATCCGATTAAATCAATGATACGAAAATCAGTCTGAGAGCACAAGATATAATTATATTATATTTATTTAAGGTTTTGCTGACATATATATTTATCTTTGTGTCGTTGCTGTATGTTTTTCAGTAACTCCTTTTTTGTTGGATTTATTACAAAGTATGGTCAAATTTTGTAACTTTTAGCCTCTCCCACGTGGACTGTGGGGGAGTAAGTCGTCCCCAAAGACATAGTTATAGGGTTTTTCGACTATATTAAATAAAATGGCTATCTCAGAATTTTGATCCGGTGACTTTGGGAAAACAATTAGCTTGGGATGGGGCCTAGGTGCCCTCCAATTTTTTTGGTCACTTTAAAAGGGTAATAGAACTTTTCATTTTTGTTAGAATGAGCCCTCTTGCAATATTCTAGGACCAATGGGTAATCAGCATTAATTTAATCTGATTACTTTTAGATTAAAAAAAATGAAACAAGAATATTGCATTTCTAATCAGATTAGCCCTTTCCTAAGTGTCTACAGTCACCCCTTCTGTTGGAAGTTAGCAGGGTAAAAAAAGTAGTTAGGCCACATCATTCTTTACTAAAGTATTCCCAAATGAAGCTCTTTGAAAAGAATGTATTGGAAATCCAAAATCTCAAATTTAAGGGTGAATAAGCGAAATATAAAATAGAAAATCATTAGATAGACATATCAAGAGAATCGTATTTTTATGCTGATCTTAAATATATTAAATAAAAAAAAACTAGTTCTTTTAACTGAAAGTAAGGAGCGATATTAAAACTTAAGACGAACAGAAATTACTCTGTATATGAAAGGGGCTGTTCCCCCCTCAACACCCCGCTCTTTAGGCTAAATTTTGACTCTTTCTCTCAACTCTACTTTTTAAAACAATAGAAAACTTTAGCGTAAAGAGCTGGGTGTTGAGGAGGGGACAGCCCCTCCAAAGCTTGCTCCGGCTCATTGAGCTCAAGACGAGCGACGCCGCGGTAATAATTGATTGGGGAGACTTCGCCGACAAATTCCTGATAATGGTTTAGGTAATTCAGCATTGCCTCAAACTGGCGTAGTTGAAATGCTCCGAGCATTGCCTCCCAGGCGACATTGTCATTTTCTGATCCTTCCCGCAGGCACAAATCAAGCACATGTAATGCATCGCGCGGCCGGTCGGTGGAGTTGTACACAGAGGCCAACTTTAGCCTTGAGCAGAAGCGCGAAGAGGCCATACATGACAACCATGAAACAGGTGGTCACGATGATGCGCTTTACCCAACCCTGCACGTTCACAGGCGAAACAGGGTCGTAAAGCGTATAAAGCAGCAGGAACGTCACCCACGAGCTCAGGTAGAACCCGAGGAAGCGTGCTGCAAAGAAGACGTAGACAAAAGCAATCACCAATCCCGGCAAAATCTTCAGGAAGGTATCTGCGGACATGCCATCCCCAACCTTGGCCATTCCTCGCCAGCTCAAGCACTTCGCCTTCGCGCCGCAGGTGACCATCCACAATGACGCGCAGCGCCCGGTGACCATCCTCGAGCTGACCGCCCCGGATCGCCCCGGCCTGCTGGCACGCATCGGGCGCATCTTCCTCGAATACGACCTGTCGCTGCAGAACGCCAAGATCGCCACCCTCGGCGAGCGCGTCGTGGACGTGTTCTTCGTCACCGACGCCAACAACCAGCCGCTGTCCGACCCGGAGCTCTGCGCACGCCTGCAGGCTACAAAAATGTGGAATTTAGTATTTTTTGCCAGAAGACAGATCAAGGGTGCGCGTTTATTTATTTGTTTTTTTTTTTTGTTTTGTTTTTTCCAGCGGTAATCGTATTGACCCAGTGGTCCTAGAATGTCCCGACAGGGCTCATTCCAACGGAAATTAAAAGTTATATTGCCCTTTTTAAGTGACCAAATAAATCGGAGGACCCCTATGTCCCCTCCCACGCAGATTTTTCCCCCAAAGTCACCGGATCAAAATTTTGAGGAAAGAGGCCCCGCGCAGGTCGAGGGGGAGGTGGCGGTTGAGGAGCATCGCCGCCTCCGGGCCGGAGATCCGGATACGGGTCCGGGAATGGGAGAGGTCGAAGCTCGCGCCCTCGGCAGGATCGAGGGCCGGGGCCTCGGCGCCGACCAGCCACCACTTGAGGGGCTCGATGCGTAGAGCCGCGCCCTTCGATCCCTCGGCCGACTTGCCTGGGCCGGGAGACGATGCTGTGCCGACGGCATCCACCACCTTGGTGCCTTATCCATTTCATTTATTTAATTTTTTCGTGATATGTGATCGATGGCTTAACGTGGGATGGAATAAAACGTTATGGTAAAAATTACCACCGTGAAGGGTGGTTTCCTAGAGCCCATAGTGTAAAGACACCCTTTCTAGGAAGGTTATGGTAGCCTAAATAGTAAGAAAATAAAGTTCGTTTTTTATGGCAGTTGGTATTAACCAAGTGGTATATAGCAATCGCAAATTCTGTCGGTCTGTCTGTCGGTCTCGGTTTTGCAGGCTTTTAGAGAGCTCAGAGACATACATTTGTTGACTACCCCCCATTTACTCCCTCTAAACGGAAAACATGAAGCCACATTGCCTCCCCCAGCTTTCCCGAAGTTTCAGCTCAATCCCCACATATAGTTCCCAAGATGTTGCAAATATGCCATTTTGATAAACTAGATACGTAGTTTCTCCCCGCCCCCAGGTCAAAAATTTCGAGGTCCACTCGCCTTAGGATTGAAAAAAAAAAACAAGATTTTTGTCAAATATAAAGGGTGTTAAAGTGAAACTTTTAGAAAATGTTGAATGGGATATTTAACAAAACCAAAGCATACTATGTGCATTCCGGTTTTCAGAAGGGTGTATCAGCAACATTTCAGGAACCGCTGACGGTATTAAGTTGAAATTTTCAGGACATATTGAGAGAGATGCTAAAAAGTGATTAGAGGGCGACCAGACTATCTCGCTCGTCCTTTACCCCCTCAACAATTATCAAAATTTCGAGACAGCTTTTTTTCAGAATAGTAAATAGGCTTGGATTCACTTTTCAAGTTTTGCCAATTCTTGTCTTCTCGTAAATACCGTTTTGGTAGCTTTCTGCTCGTCACTAATATAAGATAGAAAGCAAAGCGTGCTTCGATAGCTAATATCATCCTTTAGACCCACCCCCCTTTCATTATTACAGCAATAGCTGCTGCTTAGTAAAAAGCAAAACGCTGTCCACTCACCGAAAATCAAAAACAGGCTTTAAAATGAATTATGAAATGCAAAACAGTCACCATTTAACACCTTCCCGGTGTCGAATTTGAAAAAATTTTTGATAAAAAGATTTGCTTTGGCGAGATCTATCGTTTGAGCTATTGGAAAAAGCTGTATCTTCATTATTGAGTGAGATAGACACAAATGCGTTTCTACCCACTTTCACTGTGTCAGATTTGCAAAATGTTTTGACAAAACGATTCGCCTTGGCAAGATCTATCGTTTCAGCTATTGGAAAAAGCTGTATCTTCATTATTGAATGAGATAAACACAAATGCGTTTTTACCCACGAAGTTCGATCTTTTCCAGAACACAGCAGACTACTTAAAATATTGATACTTCTATAGCATTACTGACGGCCGTTACTAAAGACAGCCAATGTGTACGCGACCAAAATATCTGGATTTTTTGTTTGTGTTTCACTGTCAAATAAAAGGGTTTTCCCTATTGAAATGTTATTCACACGTCATGGAAAGGCAGTACAATCTTCAAAATAAATAAAATAATTGCGTTACTTTGTACTGCTTTCCAGTTGCATCAAGTTATACTGCAACAGTAGCGATAGCACCTTCACCACCACCCCCAGCTACCGCCGCCGCCGCCGCCTTGCTATCGTCGTCTTCCATTGCACTCATATGAAGAGTTTGATCATCCTTCTTCTTGGACGTATCGGTTGTTGTTGTTGATGATGATGTATTTGTTGTTGTATGATCAATGAGATCTTGTACTTGTTGAACGAGGGTTTTGTAAAATAAGGACTCCGTCGAAGACGACGAAGAAGCAGCATTCCTCTGACAACAAGAACAACAGGATCGCATTTTTATGCTGATTTTAAATATATAAGTCTCAAAATTTAGTCTTACTATCAAAAGTTACAAGCCTGAGAAAATTTGCCCTATTTTGGAAAATAGGGGGAAACACCCCCTAAAAGTCATCACGTTCGACGTATCAGAGAACTTTAGCGTAAAGAGCTGATTCTTGAGGAGGGAACAGCCCCTTTAATACACGGAATTATTTCTGTTCGTTTTTTTAACTGAAAGTAAGGAGCGACATTAAAACTTAAAACGGTATTGTTCATTTGTAGTGAAGATCGCTTTCGTGATCAGTAGGGTTTTATCTCTCTAACGGTTGACGGTGGTTGTCGCTTGTTCCGCCCTGCGGCTCTCTGTGCGTGCTGTCCGCCCCACTCATGTCTCAAAAAAGTTTGACGCCAAGATGAGTGGAACCACCGCTATTACTACATGCTTCCACGGAAACCAAGTAATTGTTTGCAATGTTGGAGATAGCCGCGCAGTCCTCGGACATTGGATTCCTGCAAATGAAGGGGTCTTTATACGCATAAACCGCCTATGATTAGTCGCATTGTATATAAGGATGACATGAAGCTCACTATGGTGCAGAACGAACGAGTGGACAAAAATATTGCTGATGTTCAGCTTTCTGGGGAAGACTCGACCGAAAAATCGAGCTTTTACTCGGGGGATGCCCCCTCTACAATGAAACCTCATAAGAATAGGCGTCTGTTGAGACACCTGCTTATAGCAGACGAACGTCCCGAGTATCAGGCGACCACTCTGGCGGCAGCGTAGCCAAAAAGACTAAATTTCTTGAGATTCGTCTTTTTTGCTAAGAAAGACAATCGTAGATATTATGTTTAATTATATTGTTGAATCCTTAAATCGAGTTACTTAATTAAAGCTTTGGGTGGATTGGACGTATTTTATATAAAAACTGGCCTGTTCCAGCGATTTCTCAATTTAAAAAATCGTGTGCATCGTATTGCCTATGTTATGCGTGGCGTAAGTGTGCCACACCTGGCGTGAAAAGGTAAAATGTAGCGAAAGAATCCAGTGGCCAAACGGTGGGTAGAAAATATCCGTTCCGGCAAGGATCAGGCCGCCCCCCGCCTGGATCAACAACAGAAGAAAGAGGACGGCGACGCTTAGACGGCCAAGGGGGGTGTGCCCCAGATACCGGTTGGGGCGCTTGTGGGAAAAGTCCGCCGCGTAATCGCGGACGGAACGCATATAGCCCGCGCCACCGGGAAGGATACCGCGCCAGCGGGCGTAACGGTTTCCCAGGAAACCCCAGATTATCCGAATGGATGTAACATAGCCAACCAGACGGCCGTCGAGGGTGATCGGGTCACTGGGCAGCGGATCGGCATCCCCACTTTCCACGACAAACCCGCTGAACCGCCAGTCGGCGGGCGCGGCCTTCTGCCGGATGACCGCATCGCGGCCAATATAGTCGGTGTTTTGCATGGTAAGCAGACCGCGGGGCCCCGCACCCAACATCGGAAACGCGTCCCGGAAGGACAGAGCGCAGACCTGGTAACCTGCCGCAACCTGCAAAACTTTAATTACTCGTGCTCTCTCCGCTTTAAGCGTTTTCTGAGATTTCTGGTCCCCCCCCCCCCCTAACGACACTGGATCCGGTCAGGATATAAAATAAGAGATCTGAATTTCGTGGTCCTTCTAAATATGAAATTTCATTAAGATACGATCACTCCTTCGTAATTTAAAAATACCTCATTTTTTCTAATTTTTCAGAACTGCCCCTCCCCCCAAGTCCCCCAAACAGATCAGATCCGTTCCGATTATTTCAATCATGTATCTAAGGACGAGACCAGGTTTGGAACAACTAAAAAATAATATTATAAGCATTTGCAATAAAATACACATACTATCCCCAAGAAAAAAGGGTCACAAACAGTGAATAAAGACACTTCACCAAATAAATATTAAAAAATAAAAAGGAATAAAACTCACCTTGCCTAATTCCACAACCAATAGAAATCCATCAGAAGTAGTTGCGGCAACTTCTACTCCCAGTCCTGAATACCCCCACCTAACAACTCTAACCACACAAAGGGGAATCAAGATCTCGATTTTTTTTTTTTTCGTTGACTTTTGAATCCAATTGGTACAAAAGTACAAATATACAATAAAGATCTCTTTGAATCTTAGACATAAAGATTATTTAACTGTTGACACAACGTATCTATATAATTTAATCCCTCTTTGAAACAATTACATCTTCAATAAGTAACAACTTATCAAATGTCAATATAAATAATTAGGCATAGAATGCAACTGAAATTTGAAGTTAAACTTAGACAAGTTTCAATTTTCCATTCGACTCCCTGGGAGTCATTGAGATCTAGAATTGTATTGTTTACATAAATTCATTAAGGTTTCAAGAAGATTATGGAACTTCAGTAAATTTGATGGTTTTTCATATATTTTAGCTAAGAAGAAACTGAATACATCATTTAATGCCTTTTTTATGCTCTCACCAAATGTAATATTTGGTTCTGGGTTAGATTTCATAAAAAATATTTAAATACAAAAATTTGTTTTTAAAAGAGTCCCTCAACATTTCTCTATGATGTTTGACATTAGAATTTTTCTGGCCGAATCGTCTGCAAGAAGTTTTCCGAGGGGATCTCAGCGGGGATAGAATTGTCAGGTGGAATTTTGCGGGTGGGGGGATTTAAGGGGAGAGGAACTTCCGTGGACGAATTATTTGTTGGAGGATTTCAGTGGGGGAGGGCAGAATTTCCAGACAATATTAAAAAACGAAATTAAATAAAAAAAACGAGTTTTTTCAGCTGGAAGTAAGGAGCAACATTAAAATTAAAAAAAAAAGAAATCAATAAACAATTCAAGGTAGTTCATTTGTGACCCTCATCAGTGAGAAGTTAAAGCTCTAAAGCATTACACTTTTAAAATGTACGGTTCGACCGTTTGTCTCTCCTAAAAGAGCCTTAGACCAAACCGTTCGTAGTAACCATCTGTAAATAAATTATGGCCCTTGGTAAAACTAACTGAAGCTCTAAAACACAAGAGTTTGATTACAAGATACGTAAACAAAAAATTATTATTCTGACTTTTCTATGATAAAGCGCCCTGGGGATGGCAAGGGCGCGAAGCGTTCTCATCGGGCAAGTCCTCCGGACAGAGGGATACCGGTCCCGGCGCCCTGGATCAAGGACGAGGCCCTTCCAGGAACGAAACGAACAACGCCCAGAGGCCTTGATCGCGGCCGACGCGACGACCTACCGTGACGGGCTGCTCCTACCAGTTGGATGCCCCGCCATGACCGCTCCCGGCACGCCGCCCACCGATGACCAGATGCTCGCCGCCCTCCAGGCGGTCGAGACCCAGCGCGCCCATTTTACATCAAATCACCTCCCACAAGTTAAAAGACCTATTGTAACCTCTCTCGTCGATTGTGCCTTAAACATTTCCTCTAAGTTTCACATCACAACAGAACAAAACCTTATCAGGGACGTTATTTTTGAAACGGGCATCCAATTTTAACTATCAATAATACCATTAGCCGTAAACTGTAACGACACCCCGTCAAATCAGTGGTATTTTAAAATGTGAGACTCCCGATATACCCTCAAATATAATTTATCTCCCACTCGCTGACATCAAAGGCCGTTATCCGCTTTACGTACAGGTCGGCATGATTGCATCGCTTAGCTTGCTTATCATCGCTCTCAAGCTGGATCTGCAACAAGATGAGACCTTCGAGATCCCGATAGTTGAGCAGGAGATCATCGAGATGGAGGAGATCGAGCAGACCAAGCAAGAAGTCAAGCCGCCGCCACCGCTACGTCCACCTGTGCCCATTGAGGTACCGAATGACGAGGAGCTAGAGGACGATGCGTTGGACCTGGATGATCAAATCACACACGTTAGGCTTATGAGTCACATCGTTGACAAAAATCGTTTTACATTATTTGTTGTTTATTTATAAGTAAAATCTGTTTAAATGATTCCTGATCAATACATTTCTTGTTTTCATGCTTGTGCAATAGGTATACTAATAAAAATGTCTGACTACCAATGCGGACTGATTTGAACAAAATATACAAAATATAACAAACAACATTAAAACTATAAATGTTTGGTGATCTGGGTTTGATCTTGTGGTGATAGGAGCCTCGCCTCCAGTTTAGTACTGAACTCTTCCTAAAGAGTTTCTCCCAAATTCTCATCCTGGAGTCTATCAACGTCATAACTTCCCAAAAGGTAGATACCCTTCCTAAATTTCAGCTTTAAATTTACCATATAGACTACTAGATGGTGATCTTTATTTTTAAGACCAAAAACAGCACTCTTATATACCCAAGTATCTTGTATAGATTCTGCCAGTCTTCGGTTTACAATAATATAATCAATAAAGTTAGCTATCTTATGAAATCACCTTCAAGGAGTCAGAATTTCTGGCAAGATCTGATTAACAATCAGAAATTAAAAATTAGAAAAAATAAGCTTTTTCAACTGAAAGTACAGAAAAATATTGAAAAAGACCAAAAGTTAGTTCATTTTTGAATGGGGTTGCACCCTTCTAAATTACTTGCTCTTTAAACTGAAATATCTATTTGCTTTGACAAAGCTTTTATTCTAAAATTTGCCAAGTTCACAACATATTCCCAGTCCTTCCACGTAAAACTCCGTCGCGGCGCAGCTGCTCCTCGTAGCCGCGGGTCGTGCGGTAGTAGTCTTTCATCACCAGCAGGCTGGCGGCCTCGGGGTCGAGGAAGCAGGTCACGTCCTGGTGGATCTGCAGGGCGCTCGCCGGGAAGAAGCTGGAGACGGGGCCCTCGACGGTGGCCTGCACGGCGCGCGCCTTCTTCCCGCCCAGGGCCTGCAGCAGGATGCGCCGGGCGTCCATGATCGTGCCGATGCCCATGGTGACGGCGAGCACCGGCTCAAATTGAGAAGAAAAAATTATAAAGCAAACAATACCACTAAACAAACCAAAAATAAACCCTCATGCCCCCCCCCCACACTTCTGCATCTCTATGACTGGAATATTATTGGATTTGACAAGGGTCTTCACGCATTTAAAAAGAAAAAATGTAAAGAGAACAAAACAGAAAGAACAGATACGAAAATAACAGGAAAATCCTGACTAAAAGTTAAAATTACAAATTCTAATTTATATCAGTATATTTGAGAAGAAGGCAATCAAGAAACATGGCTATATTATTTTTCCAATTTTGTTTGCCTTTAAGCTCCTTGTGTGTGGCAATTTTTTCCAAAACTACTTTTTTCAGAATTATATATTTGCTGCAGGAAAATATCCGCTGTATTCATAGTCTGCTGTTGTAATAAAGTGCCACAGAAACCCCTATGGGCTGGTTATTGCAACAAGAAACATGGCTATATTATTTTTCCAATTTTGTTTGCCTTTAAGCTCCTTGTGTGTGGCAATTTTTTCCAAAACTACAAACTAAGACAAAATTTCATGGTTAATTCTAAACGAATAATTGAGGTTTTGAACATCGTAACTCACGACCGTACAAGGCACATTGTAGACACTTCTCATGCTTAGCAAATAGCCGGCAAAAGTTACATTTTACTCTAAGGCTCACCTGCTTAATCTGTCATTTCTTCTTTTTTTTATGGATACGATTCAATAGGAATTTAAAGGATTGAGGCACATTCCCGGAAGGACTTTCAATTAACTTAGCACTCAGTTTTCAAATCGAAAAAGGAAAGAAGCTAAGCCGAACTCGAAGAAAAAGTTCGACAACGGACTTCTGAAGGGGCCGAGGCCAAAAATAAAGCGGAAAGTGCCAACCAAGCCAAAAGTCAGTTTTTGGCCAATACCAGTCACGAAATTCGAACGCCCCTCAATGGCATTATCGGCATCTCTGAAATCCTCCATGAAACGCCTTTGTCAGGCACCCAGAAAAACTACGTTCGAACAATTATGGACTCCAGCGAAATCCTCCTGGAAGTGTGAGTCACTTTTAAAGGGCACTAGAACTTTTAATTTCCGTTAGAATGATTCCTCTCACGACATTCTAGGACCACTGTGTCGATACGATCACCCCTGTGGAAAAGAAAAAAAAACAAACAAATAAAGACGCCCCCGTCATCGGTCTTCTGGCAAAAATACGAAGTTCCTCATTTTTATAGAATGGAGCTTGAAACTTCTACAGTTTGGTTTTCTGATACTTTGAATGTGATGGTGTGATTTTGCTCTATGACTATTAGGGATTAATGCAAGGTTTGGTTTTGGCTCTCCGCAGATGAATAATTAAAACGAAATTTTTATATTTATTTTTTTTAGCTAAATGGCTTTCTCATAACCTTGACTGAATGATTTTGAGAAAAAAGTAGTGGGGGAGGAGGCCTAGCTGCCCTCCAATGTCTTGATTACTTAAAAAGGCAACTAAAAATTTTAATTTTTTACGAACGTTTTTATTAGTAAAAGATATACGTAACTTACGTGTTAACTTACGTAACGAACTTCCGCTAGCTTTTTGTATATGGAACATGTTAAAAACCATTTTAGCCAAAAAAAAAACAACGACAACATAGTTTTGCAAAGTAAATCTATGATTTATTATTACTATATTTTTTTTGAAGTAACATCCTTCTTACATTGACTGATTCATTTTCAATGCTGATGAAAGCCACAAAAGAGATTATCACTTATTTCTCTTGTTAGAGCATTATAATGTAAGATATTGATGAATAATCTTGCTTTACTTAATGTGACTGGCTTATGCAGCGATACACCCAGCGGTCGACCTGAGGTGGCTATTCGTAAGGTTTCAAAACAAGTCGTTTTCGACAAGCTTGTTCAGGCGATGGAAAGAAAGGATTACAAAATAAAACGAGTTAAGGACTCTATAGCGGAATTTTCAAAACGCAGTAACACGAATGGTCAATTTCAGGAAGGTTGGGTTCGGATTAAAATTAGGAAGACTGCGCTTGGCGTAAACGTCTTTGCGTCTATATCCAGGGTTTCTAACCCTGGAAGCTCCTCCAAAAAAAGCGACTCAACCAATATTTTATTACAAATCATTTGTTCTCATTTAAGTCTCTTTGTTCCGGTTTAATAAAACACTTAGGCCAATTTTGGGCTGCCATAAATCGATACCATCCTGTCTCCCAAGTGTTTTCTCCTTTGTAATACATTTTTTCAGTACTTTTCGAACCAATCGGAGACAGAAACAAATTTGGGCCTATGATGGGCATCAAGAATCAATATTCAAAATCGTTTTCAAAATTCATCTGTTTAGGTAGATTTAATGAATCATACACATCTGTGTAATTTGATGAATTATACACATCTTTGAGTTTGGCTTCGCAGTCTAAGATCATCTGGTGACTCTGTAGGAGTGAATTTTGAATGTTCTTGATACGTAAGATTGCCTTTTCATCTGTAACCATTTCCACAGATTGTTACCCATGACCCTTGAAACTTCTTACGCATTGAAACCCAACTAATATATGTTACTGTATTAAAATTTTCAAATGAATCAGGTTCTGTAGCAGGCGTGTGACCTGTCCAGGTGGTATCCCGAGTGATCACAATGTTGGCGCGCCCGGGTAGCGCACTCGGCATGGATTCAAAGGTTTTGCGCCCCATGACCACCGGCTTGCCCTTGGTTGTGCGCATAAAATGCCGCATGTCCTCTGGCAGACTCCAGGGCAAATCGTTGTCGCGGCCGATGACCCGATTTTCGGTCATGGCCCAGATGCGGGAGATATCCATGTTCGTCCGGTTTTATACCGCTATCGGTGCCTTGATAGCGTCGTGGTCAGCCCTCCCTTCTGATCAGAATGAAAAAAATAGTCTAATAATTTTTTGAATTGATATTCGTGGCATTCTCTAGAAATGCCAAATTTATAATATTCATCTCCTGGGTTTTGAAATGACCCACAGGGAAATCACCAAGATTAACATTCTTATAAGGGAGCAGATACTGGATCAAAATCTGGGTCGGATCATAAACTAATAATCTCAAAAATTTTCCTTTGTCCTGCAACACGCAGAAATAATACAACAAAACCTCGCTTCAAGCCGATTATAGGGCTTACGATAGCGACAAACTCGTAAAGCATAAAACACATAGTCATACAAGTAAAAATTATAAACTGATGGCCGAGGAGGAAAACATTATCAGAAGTGTTTTTTGGTTCAACTTTATTTCAAATATGTAATTTCAATCCTAATAAATTTCCACTGAAAGCAGTATCCATAAAAATGCTTTATATTCGAACTGAAATAAGGAAATTCTCAAAAAGAGCTCATATCTTAATACAAGCGAGCATAGCGTCCCAATATTTAATGGTCGTCCCCGCGTACCTGCTTTATTCATCAGGCCTTGGAACATAAGGCTGGACTCTAATCTCTATGGCCTGCCCATCGAGTATCGCCCTAACGGCATAATCCCCCGGATTCAGCCTCACTTTGAGCGGTGTCAATCCATTTGGCGTGATAGCGCGGTCACGGAGCGGTTCCCCCGTCTCGGGGTCACAAGGAAAAATGACAACTCGTGCGCCTGCCGGCTTGGTTTCGACCTGTACCCATCGTTAGCGGTGACGTCGCAGCCTTCATCAAGGGCTCCCTGTAGATGCCGGAGAGGGCCGCGCCCCGGCCTTCCTGAGAGGGCGACCGGACGGCAGCCGGCCCGGTCCGGCAATGGCTGCGGCCAACGATTTTCCGGCGGCCCTGCGGGGCTTTCCATCGCGAAACAAAATCGTTGGCCTCCGCCCTCCTCCGCTGCCGCTCCGGTCCTTGCGCTGCCACTCCAGGATGCAGCCCCGGCCCGTCCGCCGTCTTGTCTGCCCATGCTGTAGTAAGGAGCGGTCCGGCTCAATAGTAAACGAAACTCTAAAACACGGAATTTTTACACAAATAGATAAATCAAAAGAATCCAATTTTTATGCTGATATTAAATATATAAGTTTCATCGAATTTTGTCTTTATCTTCAAAAGTTACGAGCCTGTGAAAATTTGTCTTTTATGGAAATTAGGGCGAAACACCCCCTAAAACTAATCTTAACGAAAATCCCACCATCGCATTCAACGTATCAGAGAACCCTGCTGTAGGCCCCCACCAAGAACCGAGAAATGTATATGATTTCAAAACAGTCTAGGCTTTTCTCTTTATTAAATATGTTGTAGGTAACGCCCACTGTCCATCCAGAAGACACGTCTGAGCTACCTCAGACATTCTTTTGTGGTACCCCTTAAAGACCATCTATAGTAGTTTTATCTCAGTAAAAATACATCTATAGACAAACTGATAAGCTTATAAAGGTATGTTTTTAATTTATCACCAGCAAACAACAGTCTTAACCTGGGTAAGTTATAAGGATATTTTTGCCTTATTGCAGGAAAATTTAAGCCATTTTTATTTTTTTGTATATCAATCAGACTTTCTAAGGATTTTGGGAAAATATTGTAAGTGTCAAAAAATATTAATTGAATCTTACATTGATGAGATACAATTACTGTTGAAAAATAGAGATGATAAAAATGATTGCATATGCGGAGGGATCCTTGTCTAATTGTTGTGGGAGTCTTGGGGGCTAGAAATAATTAATTTTCAAGAATAGAATAAAAATGTGAAAAAGTCTTTTCTAAAATGACGTCTTGCATATGACTCATAGAAATAGGCCTTCTGTTGAATAGGAAACACAATAAAAATATTGATATTTTAAAAAATTACCTCGAGAATAACCAGGGGGGAAATCTTCCATAACATTATTTATCCTGCGTTATCGTTTTTTTCCTTATTTTTAATCTACCACTAATACGGCAAATAACAACCTTGATTTTCAGCTGACGATTTATCCAGAACTTTTCTTTGGGAGGTAGAGGGTACATTTAACAAAAACAGGAATTCCGCGTCTTTGGTAGTATGGTATATTACATAAAATTTATACAGCGAACAAGATATTTGCACTGAAGGCTGTCTACAGTTTAAATGTTAAAAATGGCATTTGGTTCTCGTATACTTCACTTTAAGCGCAAATGGTTTATTGCCTATTAATATTCAAGATTATAAGACTTGGAATCATTTTTGTAGTGGCTCATCATCGGCAGCAGCCTCTCAAGTGCGGCAGATTTCTTGGGGATCTGATCTCCAAAGGAGTCAGAAGAAGAAACAACATTGAAGCCAATCAGAAGACCAGCAACGGAGCCAGCTCACGAGGAAGAAGTGCTTTTGAATCCCGTCTCAAAACCAGAGGCTTCTCAAGATTCAAAAGAAGAGATAACGTGGAAATCAGTACAAAAATCACTAGAGAAGGCAAATCATAAGGAAAAAGCAGTTTTGATGCCGTTCAAGAAGCACGACTCTTCTCACGAGGCTCCTCAAGCAGTGGTGACGTGGGAGCCAGGAACGGGGGATTGCATAAACGTTAAAGGGGGCTTATTGGATTGGTAATAGGAATTTCTGTACCCTTCTTAAGAATCAGAGTGATCGGAAGGTGAAAAATTCCCCCTCCACCTTGTATTTTCCCTAAATAGATCCTGTGGAAATTTTTAGATGGTCATTTATTGTCGTAAAAACTTCAAAAAGAGCTCATTCGATTGGAAATTGAAAGCACGAGTGCCTTTTTAATAGTAGAAAGTGATTGGAGGGTAAACAATCCCTCCATAAGTTAAAAAACGTGTTTAGAAAAAAACTTTTAATTTAGAAAAAAAAAATTTAAAAATTTAAAATTTAGAAAATTTTTTTAGAGAGATGTTTAATAGCTCATTTAAAAGTTATTGTGCATATATACGTGCTTCTTGTCAGTTCTACCATCTGTAAGTGCCATATAGCACTAAAAACGGCACTTTTGGTGCCACTTCTTAAGTGGAAAAGCTTATAACTATAAAACGGTACCATTGTAATTATTTACGGCCCAATCCTCGCGCATATGCTGTCGCCGCTGCCGGTGGCCTCCGCACTGGGGCTCGGCGGCACCAATGCGGCGTTTGCGGTGCTTTCCGTGCTTTCCGTCAACGGCACCGCCATCGGCATCGGCAACCGCCTGGCCGCCCGCCTCGCCGATGCGGGCCACAGCTTCGGCTTTGATGACGCTGCCGCCGCGGGCCGCGCCTTCCTCGCTGCTGCCGGGGACGAGCTGCGCATCGGCGTGCCCTTCCCCTTCTCGATGCACACCGAACTGTTTTTGCGCCGTGGTCTTTCCGGGGTCATTATAAAACACTTGTGCAAAATTAAATCATCATTGTGAAAAAGAAGGTACCATGAAGGGGGCGACACCCCTCAGATACGTAATAAAAATATACAAATATAGAAGTTCGTCACCTAAGTTAATTGGTAAGTTACGTATATTCATTAATAATAAAAACGTTTGTAAAAATATAAAAAGTTCTAGTTGAATTTTTAATTAATTAAAAATTGGAGGGCAACTAGGACTCCTCCCCCGAGGCCATGAGTTTGCGCTGAAACACGTCGGCATAGCCCGCAAGGCTGGCAACGACTTCCTGCATGCGGAAGCCGCCCGAATCGTTGATGCCGATGAGGGGCGATCCGTTCTGCATGGCCATGTCCATGATCTTGCAGATCTTCTGGGCGTGGGTTTCCGACAGAGACCCGCCGAACACCGTGAAATCCTGGCTGAAGACGAAAACCTTGCGGCCGTTGACCTCTCCCCAGCCGGTCACCACGCCGTCGCCCGCATACGTTAAGAAGTTAAATAAAAAAAAAACAAGGTTTTTCAACTGAAAGTAAGGAGCGACAATGAAACTTAAAACGAACAGAAATTGCTCCATATATGAAAGGGACTATTCCCTCCTAAACGCCTCGCTCTTTACGTTAAATTTTTTATTGTTTGAAAAAGTAGAGTTGCGAGAAAGGGTCAAACTTTAGCACAGTTGAAAAACTTTCAGTTGAAAAACTTCGTTTCTTTATTTAATTGCAGATAGGATCTTGAGACTACTACAATCAAAAAGCAGACTCAGTGAAAATCTTTTTAAACAATGGTGAAAAAGTCATTGAATGCGATCATTTAATATCGACTATTCCCCTAAAACATTTAACTCAAATCTCTTATCCCCAAGTCGATCAATCCACGAGCAATGCCGCCAATAATTTAAAATCAAGGGCCACTCTTTTTGTAGGAATTGTGGTCAACAAACCAAAGGCTTTACCCGCTTCATTTATGTATTTCCGAGAAATAACATTCAATCGAATAATGGATCAGGCTTTAGGAGATGTTTTCATTCTCTTATTTCTATCCCTTACCTAGGTCTTAGGGAGGAGCATTGAACCTTTAGACGTTTATTTTTAGAATCGTCTGCCAAAATTATGTAGCTTTTGCTTCGAATTTTTTTTGTTTTGTATTGCGAAATAGTATAATTTACTTGTATCGTTTTTTAGATTAAAACCATAGAACGAAAATATACAGAATTGAGAATTCTGTAGAAAGTTATACTGATTAAAAAAACACTTTTAGGTACGCATTTTCCTAAACTAAACCCTTTCTGAGATAGCAAGAAGTCAATTAAATAGAATTTTACCTTTTCATTTACTAAGTTCAACCACTTTCCAAGATAGTAACAAGCCTCTTGTCAAACTTTGTAACAAAGTGTTGACTGATCCCACTTACATTTCATTAGAGGAAAATGATTCCTTCAAAATGATAATGAATGCATAAAATGACTAATTTGTCTTTTGTACAGGTTAAAACCTTTTCTAGCCAAATCTGCTGCCTTATCTAGCCAAAACCGCCACCATCAAGATGGGTGAAAAGATCCGTCACTGTTTTGCTGTATAAATATTCGCGAATGCGCGGGCGACTCATGTCGTTCTGGAAATCTCTTGCAGCTTCAATTGTGGGTACGCTGCCGTCTGCAACCAACATGCGGGCGATGAGCTCGCGACTGGAATTAACATGGCCGCCTTCGGCTGCATAATCTTGACCGTGCGCCAGACTGTTACCGCGATAACCGCCGCTTTGCACAATGGCCCGGTGGAATCTTTGCCAGTTCTAGAGTTGAAGGGTTGTTTTATTTTTACTGGCCACCCACCTACCCCCTAAAAAAATTTGCGTAGCCTCTTCGGATACGCGTACCACAGTTTGAGAACCAGCGTTCTATGTGATTAAAGCCATCACAACTTTTAAAATATTATTCTCTGATTGATATAGACAATATATACATACGTTTATTATATTGACATATTTAATATAAACAGAAAAATAGAAATAACACCATTTCTTATTGATAAAAATGAAGTCTGGCGCAGGTCGCCACTTCGCCACCATCCATGAGGGGGTGGTGTACTACTCGGAGACCCCCCTCAAGCTGAACACCATCGACTGCGTGAGGCCGGCCGGCGTCCACCCCGTCGGCAAGTGAGCGACCTCGAACCCGACGATCCGATCGAGCCTGCGAACCCCGCGGAGCCTGCCGCGGAGGAGCCTGCCGCCGAGGAGCCTGCCCCCGAGGAGCCTGCCAATCCCGACGGTCCGCTCAAGACATGGGACCCTGCCTCCACAAAATGATGCGAATAGCCTTCCTCTTCGCAGGCTATTTTTGATAAAATTTACAACTCTTGTAATAACTTCAAATACTGTTAGTAGATCTTCACCCATATCTCTTGAAACAAGTGATTGTCGATGAATCATGCAATGTTTCCGAACTGCACGAGGTTCTACCATTCGAACTAGTGCCTGTAGACTAGCATTTTTTCCTGCCGTAGATGGAGCTCCATCTGTGCGTAGTCCAACATAGTTCTCCCACAGAATAAAATTTTTTCTTCAAGATTCTCTATTAGGCTAATAAAGTTAATCACTACCTATTAGAAACCCTTTAAATTGAAAATCTTTGCAAGATTCCGCTTCCGAAAATATCCAACATGCCTACCTTTCTGGTGTAGGAGAGTGGGGGGCTGGGCGCTCCATGATCTACCTCATGGCTTGAATGACAGACATTGAGATTTCCTCCGAATTTTGATTAAAAAAATCTCTATTCCTAATATAGTGCTAAAAAGCTGGCAGTTGGTAGAGTAGAGGGCATAACAGAAAGATATTGTATTTGTATGTTAAGAAATCAATAGGAACTAATCAGTCTGCGGGGCTTGTCCTAGTTAAAGATAGGAACGGCACCTTAATTGAATCACCTCACTTAAGTCTTGTCCGTCCTTGAATGTTGTCTTGGGGCCTCTGACTTCGTAGAGGTTTGGAGGTGCCTTCTATATGCCTTGCAGTCTTCTGCTGGGCAAAGAGGGTTCAATAAGGAGTGAGGCGCATAGATAGCCTTCCACCTCTTTGTGTTGACCAGCTCCTGTCTCTGCAATGATTCTTTTTTTGTTCATTTTTTTTGCAAGCAAAGCTTGACCTAATGTATTGTTTATTTTGTGAGCCCCTCCATGAAGCAAGTCTTCACGTTTAAGATAGATTTTTGCCCCTCCTAATTTTTCAGACAAATTCTTTGCATAATACAACGGGGTGGGTCTTCCTGCATAGACTTTGAGATAGTAATCTAATTCTTTTTTGAATTTTTTGTCATTTTTGAATTTAAGATAATTTTTTGATATTTAGGAGGAATTTGTCAGATATTTTATTTTAATTGACAACGAATTTAGTGTGGTTGGGGGGGGTTGGGTGGGGGGTGTTAATCTTGCAAAACGCTTAGAGTGGAGAGATCGTGATGATATTTGGTGGGAAGGATAAGCACAAGTCCTAGATACGTGATTGACATAACCAGACCATATTGGCTATATTTTGGGGGAGCTGGGGGGTGAATTCTGAAAAATTAGAAAAAAGATGTATTTTTGACTTACGAACAGTCCGAAGTCAGTACCCCTTTATCATAAATACAATTTAAAATTGACCATGGGTTATAGATAGTATTTACTCCAAATTTGTAGCCATTATACCACTCACGGATTGTGGTCATATTGTATTGGATATTACTTTGCTCGAACAGATTTTGTACTTCTTGTTCACTAAAGCCAAAATATTCAGCATACTTTTCGGAATTTACTCCATAAACTTTTACATTATTTAAACCAGAAAAAATACTTTCCTTGGAAATACGCATTATCCGCGAATCTTGAAAAAGATGCAAATGAAAAACAACGCGGAAATAATTCATTATGCCGTTCAACAGGGGTTGTTGAAAGCGAACTAATTTTTTTGGCAGAATTGAACAGGATGAGCAGGATTTAGTGGATAGTGTCAAAAAAATAAACGTATTGAATATTTAAGAAGGGACAACAGAATGTTCTACAACTCTAAATCATACGAATTGAATTCTGCCATTAAATTACTGTTTTGCCTTTTTATAGCGTGGAGCTTTCTGACAATGTTTCTCCTCACTTTCAGTTGAAAAAAATTTTTTTTTTTTTTTTTATAGTAAAACACACATGATGCGTTCGTAGTATAAGTCTAGAAACTATGCAAGATACATACATATTCGCTAGATAACATTATCCAAGAAACTATTTACATGATACACACTTATTTACAGTAAGTATTGCTGAATTTGTGCGCTTGTTGATTGCAAATTTGAGGCTAATTTGTCCAAAATCAAAATAAATTAAGTACAGGTTTATTACATAAAGTTATCTCCAAGCAAAGGCACTTGTCTCAAATCTAAAATTTCTAATAACTCATAGTCACCTACTTTGAGGTTTTGATCAAACTTATATTTATACCAACGAACCTTATCTTCTGTAGTCGCTAATACGTACGACATATATCCTCCAATGAATTATTTCTGCATACTCACAAATACTAAAAATAAAAGCCATCCAAAACTTATAAATCTTGCTGCATTTGAATAACCTTTACGCAGTGTGAACCAAGCAAAAACGTATGGCAAGTTTTAAGGTTGAATGGTCAATTAGAAAGGAGGTGCCATCATACGCGGGTGGCAGGGCAATTTAATAATTAATTAATATTAATTAAATTAATTTAATTTAATTAATTAAATTAAATGCATCCTTTAATTTAAGAGTGTTTTGCACATTTTTATACACACACACACATAACTTGATAAATAAAAAATATACCGAATGATGAATGAGGTCACTTTTAAAATAGTGCCTTAATCGACCAGGACGCTTAATCGTTCATTTACAGTTATTAATCTGTAAGGATCTTCAAATAAATACTAGGTACACCAACTCGCAAAAGCTGGAAATCCCTCATTGCAACTAGCGAAAGTTGCAAACCCCTCATCACTGAAGATAATTGTAGCCTAACAGTCGATTATTATTTATAAGTCCCCTACATGTCTTACCAGTGGAACCAAATTGATCCTACCATCAAATACACCGGAAACAAATGATAGGTACACCAACTAACTAAAGTTGCGAACCCCTAATTGCCGAAGATGAATGGGCAAAAATTGTCTGACATTTATATTAAAGCTCTATTTAACTAAACTGACTCACTTTATATTTTATAAAATTATTTAAATGATGCTTAAGTGTGCATCAGCTATTAAAAATGAAGAATAGTGGATCATTCATAGGTGGGAGGGGGGAAAAGGTGCCCTAAAGAGTAAATTTTAATGCCTAAACATCCTAACTCTCATTGGCCATTTATAAAAATATAGACAGATTTCTAGGGAAGGGGGCGAGGTAGAAATTGATAAGCCGTATAAACCATGACCAAGCTCTTGAAAATCATCGTCAACCTCTAAAAATCAAGAACAATCCAAAGAAAGAAAACCTCTAAAAATCACAACCAATCCAAAGAAATTAAGAGGTCAATATGTAGAAACATAGAACAACCCCACAGAAATCATAACCTATGCTTAGAAATCCATACGAACACGCAAAAATCAACCGACCAGCATGTAGAAATCCAGAACATATCTTAGATATCATGACCAGTGCATAGAAATCCAGACGCGCGGAGCGACTCCAGCAGTACTATTCGATGCGCGCGCGCTTCGTCTCGGCGAAGGCGTACGGAAAGCAGTGGGACGAGTACTGGAAGGCCGTCGACGCGTACAACCGCGCGGTAGGAGTCGTCCACGCTCAAGCGGCCAAGAAGGCAGCGGCGAAGAAGCCGGATCCGAAGAAGGATGCCAAGAAGCCCGCGGACGGAAAGAAGCCGGCTCCGAAGGCTCCGCCGAAGCCCGCGCCGAAGAAGCCCGCCCCCACGAAGGGGGTATTTTACGTGGGAGGAATTTTCCGTTGGGAAAGGAGTTTCTAATTGAAGGGGGACTGGATATCCCGCATTATTTAAAAACGATCAGATATTAATTAAAAAAAATATTTTTAATTTCTTTTAAAAATCGATCATAAATTAATGTTTTTTTTATAAAAAAATACAGAACAACTTAAGCATTAAGAGGAGAGTATTTAGGGGGGATGACCCCCCCCCCCCCCCTCATACACGTAATACTTTCTGTTCGTTTTAAGTGGCGGTCGCGCGCTGAAACGGAACGGCGCCCCCGGGGATCGTCCTTGGCAGGCTCCCCCGCCATCCCTAAGGTGGGGGCCACATGGCCCTCCCCTTCACGATCTCCCCCCGCATGCAGCGCACGATGGTGCGCCTGATCAAGCGCTCGCCGACCAAGGGCCGCGGCCTGCGCCGCGTCCTGCGCAAGCTGGCGGACGTCGACCTGCCCCAGCGGCGCCCCGTTCGACTGGAGGACATGCGGCCGACGTCGGCGATCGCCAACGTGGCCACAGGGTATGGCGATTGTGGGGCCGCGTTCTTACGAACGTTAATGGACAGGACCGGACACAACCGCCGCGCCCGCACCGGGTTCGCCGATGACGCGTAGCGATTCGAGTTGTATGGGCGTATAGAGGCGCACATTGAACTCCTGTGTCGGTAGAGCGAAACAGCATAAACGCGGCCGGAGAGATGTCAACACTTTTTTCAGCGAAACACCGAAAATAGTACGGGTCCATTGGATTAAAAAAAACGGGCACTTTTGATCTTGCAAACCTTCCTAGAATTTCATTACTATATATTTTAGTTAATTATTGCAAAATATTAACAATATAATATTTCTTAGTCCTTTTTCTCAGATCTATTGACTAACTTATTAAATATTACCTACACATATTGAGGAAAATGACACAACCTTTAGGTAACATGGAAACGACTTGATTTTTTGGACATGGAATTTTAAGACAGTAGAATATACAAAAACTGAGGTAAACGCACACACACCAGCAAGAGGTGGGGGAACCAGGACTCTATATGTGCCTTTCGTCAGTAGATTGGTAATTACACATTCAAAAAAACTAAGCTCAATCACTGACTTGATCCTGAAGGTTAAAACACTCACATACATGCTGCTTTAAAAGCTCCATGAATTTTTCCTGACTAAACTAGTATTAGTTTTTGAATTGGACAAGTCTTGGATGATGAAAAACCTGAAGCGATTGACGAAACTTAGATGCTGACTACATATGTCAGGGTGTATTTCAGCTACGAAGAGGTTCTTCACGACAAGCAGGTGTTTTTAAGGCTGTTTGCCACATTGGCAGATTTGAGAAAATCACACACACTTTTAAATGACAAAAAACAGAAAATTCGAACTTAACCATTCCCCAAAGGGTACGTTCCACCCAGGTTAATGAATTTTTCGAAGTACAGCAATAGAAAAACTAAAGTGTTTTTTGCAATATACGAGTGTATAAGATACAGTGCATTCTATTGACCTTAAACTATCACGTCATAGGTTTTAGAAAAGAATCGAGCGTCAACAAATCAATGATGTATGTCCACATCTGGCTCTTCCTTAGCTTTTCAATGCTCCGATAAAACTCTTGAGCAGGTCCAACAATTTAAATAATTAAGTAACTGAATAGAAGATACAGGCGATATAACATTTGAAATCAAGAGAAGGATTGTACAAGCATCAGGAGCCTTCAAAAGACCAACACCAATTCGGAGAAGTGAAAATTACTCACTTCGTTTAAAATTGCGCTTGTGCAACATCAATGTGTTGGCACAAGCTTTACAGATTTGAGCTTGAAACCTCTACAGTAGGGTTATCTAATATGCTGAATCTGATAATGTGATTTTACTTAAGATCGCTAGACTTTTTGCAGGTGTTCCGCCCCTTTTTCGAAAATCAGACAAATTTTCTCACGCTCGTTGCTTTTGATAGGTAACATTAAACTTAATGATTTTTTTTCTATATTTGGAATAAAAAACCAATTCTTTTGATGTGTAAAAATTGTCTTTTCTTCCGTTTTTCATTAATGATTTCGACTGCCGTTTTGTATTTACTATCATTTTCTTATAATCCTCTTTAGTGCATTTTTGATGTGTACAGGCGGTAACAATAAATTATTGTTATTATTGTTACTGTAAATACATGTATTTCAGTACTGTTTATGTTTTCACATTTATGAATATAGCTACTGAGACACCTCAATATACTTGAAAATTAGCAATTCTTTTAAAAAATTTATTTAATGTTTGAAATCCCACGTTGTTCGCTCTTGGCGATAACAACTTCCTCCCTTTTCATCCAACGCCTTCACAATTAAGGCCCTTTAGGTACCTCCCCCTGAAACAAATCCTAAGTACGAGACTTATTTCTACTATATGTTCTGAGGCACCATCTATGTCGCAGGTATCTTAGAAAGTTTGACGAGCAGTGCTGAGGATTAGACTTCAGGAAGCATTAACTGCTTACCGTTTTAAAAGATTTATTCCCTGGGTAATTTTTAATTAGAAGGAGAAAAACGAGATACCTTCTAAAATATCTTTTGTGACGGGACATTGGGCTAGGAGGCAACTAGATGTTGAGCTAGGACTTGGGAGGAGTCAGTATAACAACTTTGCGGATTAGAATTGAAATTTATAGCTTGGGCAGCTGGGGGGAGAATCAGCTAAGAGTGTTGCGTCTCTGACCAGCCTTATATTTTTACTTTAGTCCCCAGTGGGAATTAGGACTTATTCACGTTTTAGTACCGAGGTGAAACTACTACTACTACTACTAATAACTCACTGCAGCACCAAGCCGCCTGAGGCCAACACAGCTATAAACATTGACTTTTCATAATAAAAAAAAGAAGACAAGTGTAATTTGTCTTTGCATAAGGACATTTGTGCGCAAGAGCCCGAAATCTTCAAGTTCACAAGTACTTAACATAGTGCCGCAAGCTTAAACAATGTTTCGATACAAAACAGAGAACGAAAATAATAAATAATTAAGAAAAAAACAAAACGAAACGAATATGATTAGCAGCAAGTGAATATAGGCGAAAGGGCAAACAAACAAACAACAAACTAATATTTTGTTTTTGTTTTACATTTAGCTTGCCATTCAAGATATTAAATCTTAAGCAGAAACCTTTTTTGCTCGATGAAAAGGGCAGGGCATTGAAATTCTTCGGTTGAAACATCTGAATAATTCCGATTCAACAAGGTTAATAAGCTTATCCCTTTTACAAAATTCGATCAATAAATTGAATCCGTTTGTTTAATTTTGGGCTCTCGTCATTACATCTGCGTTGACCATCCCCGACACCACCATTAAGATAAATCTTTGAACTTCTTCCCTCTTTTCCCAAATGCACCCAATCTAACTTTTGAGACAGCCATTTTGTTCAAAACAGTTCAAAGATCATATAACAATTCCTTTGGGGTTTAAATGATCCACAAAGCCCAGGGCGAGGGTTGTAGATTATGCCTCAGGGGCATATCAGGTTCTTAATGAAGCAGTGGTCATACAGAATTTGGGGTAGGCTTATTTCATTGGAAATTGACAGTTCTAGTTCCTTTTAAAGAGCCAAACTGATCATAGGGCAACTACCCCCGACGAAGACAACACTGCCTTTCCATCACAAACACCAAAAACAAGAAGAACAATAGGGATTTCTCAAGACAGTGGGAAACAAATTAGAATTAATATTTCGGCCCTATGTCCAAGGGCCGTCCTCAGCAATACAAATAAGAAAAAACAACTTACGAGATTATAAAATCAATAAAACTAAAATGAACAGTTTTTCAAAACAGTCCCAGCACCCTTACTTCAGCGAAGTTCAACCAGGACTGAAAAATTCAATGAAATGAAGCACCGGCCATATATACGGAGAAATTGCAGCGGTTAGAGTCTGTAGTGTCCCAGCGAAGAGAGTAAGCCGTTGATTCGGCGCGTAGAAGGTTACACAACGTCACCCCTCGATGTCACTGATTGGCTCAGAATCCTGCAGGTGGTTTCTCGAGCTTTTGTATCTTTGATGGAAAATAGCTAAGTTCTTTTATAGCCGTCGACTTGTGAATCGTGATATACGCTATATTTTATTATTTTCACCAAGCTATAGTCTCAGATTGGGTAAGATCAGTCATGAAATTCATCATCTTTCATCAAACATTTCCAAAGCTGTAAAAAGCTGTTTTTCTAAGACACGCTTAGAACTACAACACATGCGTCTAAATAGTCATGCATGTTCGTTTCAGAAATTAGGACGCATCACATCGACGTGAAAGTGGATTTAGGCGAGGAACTAAAGTTAAAATATTGATCAATTACCAAATAGCACAGCTTAGATATACAATAAAATTAGGAAAACTCTTATCTTGCTCATGAGTACGCCTGCGAGGGGATCGCTGGCAGCCCTCCGCCGACGTCTTCTAGACGGCGGACGAGGTGGTCGTCCGGTTCGAGGTGGCGGGGGTCCGGGGGGGCGATCTGAAGGTGAACGTCGAGGGGTCGGTCCTGCGCTTGCGGGGCGTGCGGCGATCGCCGGCCGTCGACGCGGTCGACCGGCTCCAGCAGATGGAGATCTCGTTCGGGCCCTTCGAGCGGGAGATCACGATCGACGCGCCCTTCGACGCGGATAGGGTCCGCGATAACTTATCTTTTCTAGACAAGGATGATGCGAGGGAGGGGCGAATGGAATGATGACCTCCTTCATATACAAGGCAACATTTCAAAATATATGGAGGGCATTTGGACACATTGAAAACTGCATCCAAATGCATTTATATTTGAATCTTGGTAAATACAACACTCCCGATTATACTTTTCCTACCCCCGCCCCTCTCGGTAAATTTTTGGGTAGCACTTATGCCACTACTCGATGTAGAAAAAAATTCAGTACTTGTTAACAGTGGTCCTAGAATTTCGCGAGAGGGCTCATCCTAACGGAAACTAAAAGTTCTAGTGCCCTTTTTAACTGACCAAAAAAATAGGAGGGCCCTTATGCCCCCTCCCACGCTCATTTTTCCCCAAAAAAATGAGACACCGGATCAAAATTCTTAGATAGCCATTTTATTCATCATAGTCGAAAAACCTAATAACTATGTCTTTTGAGACGACTTACTCCCCCGCAGTCCCCGTGGGAGGGGCTGCAAGTTACAAACTTTGGCAATACCTTGCTTGAGTATGTTTTTGGCCCAGGATTCATTACTGATAGTTTCATTTCCCTAACCTAACCCCTTTCCAAGATAGCCAAAAGTAAGGGTGTCTAAAATTTCTGAAAACTACTTAAAATTTCTGGAATCAATAACTTGTGAATTCCAAAGTGCATAGCTTGTGATCTTTCATTGAGATAGTTTCCAATCTAATGGTGCCAATTGAGGGGGGGGTGTTTTATTGGAAAAAAGGTGAATAGGATTAGTGACAATCTAATTAAACAACCCTTGTGATTATACACAAGGAACTATTCTTGAATAATTGGAACAAAAGTCAAACTTTAGCGTAAAGAGCGAGGTATTGAGCAGGGGGCAACTCCCATCTCATATAAAAAATAATTTCTATTCGCTTTAGTTTTTAATATTACTCCTTACTTTAAGGTGGAAAATCTTTCTTTTTTAATTTTGGAATTAAAGCGAGCGACGAAAAGTGCAAAAAAATTACTAGTGTTATCTGAATTAGGAAAGGATTCGACTTAAGCTTTTCACGTATTATTTGTACCTGCTCTCCCGTTATGTGTGGATGACACAACGCTGATGTGTGTTGCCCCTACGGAACAACTGCTTATGTCAAAGTTAAATGCAGCAATGACCAAGATATGCATATGGCTAAAAATCAATTATCTTGACCTAAATGTAGGTAAGTCAAATTTTGTTATTTTTTCTAGATCTCCTTTTTTTCATGGATCACTGAATTGATATCAGAGCGGGTAATTAATGAACGTACACGACCGTGGAAACGAGAAGCAATTTTGTTTGCAATATTTATGGAAGGGATATAACCTGAGGTGAGGAACCATAAGAAGATTACTTCAAGTTCCCACAATTAGGCTATTGGTGATTTAAACAACAATACAGGAAGGAGAAAATTTTAATTCAGTTTTTATCAATGACCTAATTTAAACGCTTATATTTAGAAAAGAAACAGACAAACATGTTAATATCAGAAGCACACAAGCGGGTTTCGATATGAGATACCAGTCTTACATATTTGATTTATATTTTTTTTGTTTTTCTTTTTATATTTCTTTTTATATTTTCTTTTACAATATATGAGTTTGTTTTTCTTTTTTGTTTTTCTTTTTTTAACGTTTACTGGCTTGGTCGTCTTCAAATTCGGTCGCCATTAAACAGATTAAGAGCAAGAACCAGAAATTTAAGACTTTCAACTTATCGGATTCCGTCTTGAAAAAGTTTAGCTCGAAAATAAGGTCAAAGTTTGTAATACCACACCCTAAAGGATTTTATTATAAATAATGTTTCGAAAGCGATTCCTAACACACTTAGGTAACTCATTATTGTAAATGCTTTTCGAAATGACAATGCTTTCCAACTTGGATTTTGGCTACCAGATTATAAAAACATAATGTAAATTTTTACAAATCACAAACAGGTCTTTTTCAAATCGATTTTGTTTTATTTTTGCTCCTTGATACTGCTACACATCTTTTCAGTTTTGACAATCTTATTGCTCTAAGAAGAATAAGTGTTGTAGAACAGCCTAAACGCAGCACTTTCGGACCCGTGGGAAAATGCCGCTTTTTGGCGTCTGTAAATTTTTCTATTTATCACTCAAAGAAGATATATTGGCTGTGGGGCCAGGTAGCTGCCGCATATATTTAAAACTTATAGATTTTAGTCTATCTTCAATTTGAAAGTGCTGCCTGCCTGCTTGCCTGCTAGAACAGAGCTTTCCACTCGAAAGCAGAAACATTGTTTGATGAAACGAAAGCTTGGCTGCACAACTTCAGATACTCCTTTCTGACCTGAAACAATTATAAACGAAAATAAAGATCAACAAGACATTTAATTCGAACATTAGAGAAATCGCCAATTAGAACAACTCAAAAACGAAATTGAAGAACATTGAAATATGCAGTTAAAAGATAAGTGGCAGCGAGAATCACAACGATTCAAAACTGAAAATGAAGAACAAAAAGAAAATATGTAGTTGCAAGAAATAAGACGGATAGGATCAGAATGAACCAAAATAAAATGAAGAACAGAGAAATGAATGGTTAGAAGGAGAATACACTTCGGTGGACGAACTCGAAGCAATGATCAGGCGCATGGGCCGCACGCCGCGCCAGCGTAATACGCTTTACGGCCTAATCGACGATCCGAATGGGGAACTCTACGCAATCGGGAATGAGGGTTACACTGCTGGCGGGTGGAGTGGGAGCCGCTAGGCTCCTACGTGGACTCGCACGGGTCGTTTCTCCCGAAAACCTAACGGTCGTCGTCAACACCGGCGACGACGATGAGTTCTTAGGGCTCAGTGTCTGAGTTGTTCTTAGGAAATTGGGACTAACGGTCGAACTTTAGCGTGAAGAGCGAGATGTTGAGGAGGGGGGCAACCCCTTCATCTACGGAATAATTTCTGTTCGTTTGGAGTTTTAATGTCGCTCCTTACTTTCAGTTGAAAAAACTTTTTTTTTGTGTTATAATTTTTGTTCATTTTTAAAATAATGACGATAAATCTGACTCCCCTTTCAAAAAATTCCCTCCGCTCTCGGAAAACTCCTGCGTGGAAATTTTCCACGGATTCACCAACACAAATAAACAGCAAACCCGATCTGGAGACATTTACTCCACGAGAAACCTGGGAAAACTTCATTATTAGCAAGAAATTCTCGAACATAATTTCTGGTGATACCAAAAGGGTGGCAGCTCCGTGTAGACTCTGGGAGAGTGTTCCATGTTATGTTATAAGCTACCAGAGAGTTGTACATAGGGCAGCAGGAAGCTGGCTATGTAACTTCAAAAAATGTAACTTTGTGTCGGGGGCTATTCAATCCTTAACTCTGACATTCAATACTAAGGAAATATACCAAAGTCAGATAAAAATATACTACTTTAGAAACAAATTGGGCTATATATTTGCACATTAGGGAGGGAGGGGGGTAAAGTTTAGCGGGTCTGCATGCCTGATGTGTTAGGTACAACCATTTTGCATATTATGTAGTAAGAATTTTTTTCTAACTTCACACTATGCAAATAATTTAACCCACCCTCCCCCCACCCTAATGTGCAAAAATGAAGCCCAAATTAAATGTTGTCCCGGTCCTACTATACACATTATTTATTGTCAAAAAATTGAAACATAATCGGTTTTTACTATAGTATTTACTCTTTTCCTTGCCTGGAAATGTAATACTACACGGACGATTTAAGGAAAATATAGAACAGTAAAATATAAATAAAATTAATATAAAAATACATAAATATAAAAATAATTATCCTACTAGTGCAGTATTTAATATAATAATATATTTAATAATATAAATATAAAAATATATTAAATAACATTTTATATTTACTACTAACCTGGAAATAAAATCCCATAATAAAAATGCCCCATTTCTACCTAAGACCCAGTCCATTTGTTCCTGTAGCTGTACAAAAAATTCATCTGAGTCACTGCTACCTCAATCAGCTGGTTATACATGGGTATATACTACTGTGTCTAATACTCCATACTTTTAGGTCATAAAATGAGCAGCTAGCTTCCTATTGCTGATATCTTCCCTACCTAAACAAGACTTGACAGCTTCCTTATTCATCATGAGCCCTACTTTCATGATAAAAAGTCTTGACCTGCATCACAAATTTCTTTTCTAAATTGGTTGTTCAAATGAGTATTTCCTTTTTATGGATCTTTTATTAAAATAGGCTATAATAGTTTAATGGCATCTAAATATATTTTGAACTTACCTTAACCCTTGATGACTATGAACAACCCTTAAAAAATGACCCTGCATGAATCATTTCTACTTCCTATCACCCTGCAATTGGAAGCAATGACCATATGTGTATGTCGACTGAGATACAGGTGAACCTCCCTCCACAAAACAAATGTTTAGGAGGAGAGGGCACTCGGGCCCGAAATACATGGTTCTGGATCCCACCAGTTGATACCTTGTTGTTTGAAAACATAAGTCTGAACTGATAAAAAGAAGAAACTCCCTGACGCTATAGCGTGGGCAACTGCAGGGAGGAGGGGGCAAAAGTTGTCCCCCCCTCTTTTATAAGATCAAAGATATACAAATGACACCACTATCTATAACATTAAGAAAAATTGAAAATTTTTAAAGAAGAAAGGTTCAAATATAGCGCCTGATGCTTCATGCTGTGTATGAATTGGTGAGTGTTTCATGATGAGGCTTGGTTGGTGACTTCTTCGAGAAGCGCCAAGGTCCGAGCAGAAAACTCATTTCGCGAAACAATTTTTTCGATTCCCAATTCTTTGGCCGCGCGCCAGGTGTCGACTTCTTCATGATTGGCAAAGGCGAGCACGGGAATATGTTTTAATTCTTCGTGTTGTTTCAGTGTTTGCAACGCCTGTGGGCCATTCAGTTGTTTAGGTTATTTGGAATTAGTTTTTTGACTCTGCTGGGTAACGCTAAACAGTGTTAGTAATTTTTATCTTGGAGTCAAATTTGATTTTTCCTCATAGTTTTTTTTCTCGTCTTCATTGCTGTGTTTTTCATTATACTACTTTCTGTTTCTCGATTTCTTCCGCCACCCCGCCCCCAAGGCAATATCCAAGGGGGGTCCGGGTATGACTCACCCCTTCCGAAATTTGTGTCCGACTCATAAAACGTAACAAAATCCAGAGAAGAAGGAGGTGTGGGCCAACCACTTTGACAAAATCCTGAACAGACTACCCCTGGACGGACCAATCTCCATCGCCGGATATCCTCAGATCTCCCTAAACATCAACACTGAGCCCCCGACTGAAGATGAAATTCTGAAGGCAGTCAAAAAGCTGAAAAACGGCAGATAACCAGGAGACGACCAAATCACGGCAGAAATGCTGAAATGCTCCATGGACACCTGTGTCACCTATTGGACGGACTTCTTCGGAACCACCTCCTCCTCCCCCGCTCCTATTTTTCTCAAAATCATTCGATCAAAACTAGGAGAAAGCCATTTAGCCAAAAAAAAAATAAATATGCAAATTTCGTTTAAATTATTCATCTGCGGAGAGCCCAAATCAAAACATGCATTTCTTCAAAAACGTTCAGAAATTAAATAAAAAAAAACACGTTTTTTTAACGGAAAGTAAGGAGCGGCATTAAAACTTAAAATGAACGGAAATTACTCCGTATATGAAAGGGGCTTTTCCTCCTCTAATTTTGTCTTGTCTATAGGAAAAAAGGTTATCTTGTTTGCCAAACGCTTAACAGATAGAGTACCAAATAAAATAGTTTATTAATACTTAAACGTTTCTACTGACAAACTTTTATTGGAAGGATTGTTGTATCAAAGCTGGTGAATGTTTAACCTGCATTCACACTCAATTGGTTATGACTCAGACAATATGCAGTTGCAATAATATTTTCTTGCAGTATATCAGAATTATACATTGTCCAGTATATCAGAATTTCAAAAGTTAAAAAATTAGTAGCACTCTAACAGACAGTTGCGCTTAATTAATCAATCAATGCGCTTTCGAGCTCTTACATGAAAAGGGTTGAAAACATACGATCTATTTAAAAACTCTAGAAAGCGGGACTGGGAATTCTCCATGCTTGGAATAGGTTATCACTTAGAAATTATTTCCCGAATAAAAATATTTCAAGGGCTTTCATAGTCCAGCTGTCTGGAGCTTGATTCTGTTGAGGGAAAATGTTTGAGCGAATCTTAATGATTTAAGCATCCTAGATGAAAGTGTGAGCAAAATGAATGAACTTTTAGAGGTTTTGTAAGTTCAGGGCTCTAAAATAGTCTCTAAAATTAATGTTAAGAAGGCTAAGTCGCTAAGGCTAGGAATAAACGAAGATGAAAAGGTGATGTCGGTTAACGAAAAGATTGATCATGTGAACAGCTTCACATATCTTGGTAGTATTATTAGTAAAGACGTTGCGAGCAGTTAAGATGTTAAAAGTAGAATAGCCAGGGCTCAGGATAGGTGATTGCGAAATGTCGTTGTTTGTTGCTTTTCGTCCTATTTTCCCGAACAAACTGAGTCCGTAGCTTCTTCTGTTTCCTTCTGAACACGAAGAACAAAACTAGGTTGAAAAGTATGATTTTTGATTGCTTGTTTTCTTTGGGTACAACAACATGTACCACAAAAATACAAACCCGAAGGAAAGCAAATGCTACTGCTTATTGAATAGCAAAAGATTAGAAAGTAAAGAAAAAAATTATCCCACAAATCTTTGAGTACTGAATCAAATCATTATAATCTTGAAAAAAATGATACTTTGGCTAGGGCTAGCATATATCCTGTATCAGTGGCCCAGTCTGGTGAAGTGAAAGTCATTATAAAAAAAGTTTTAATTTTATTTGTAATATCAGTTCTATCAGCTTCTATCTTTTAAATAAATATATACTTCCAGCATGTCAAGCAAAACTAAATTTGAAGGGGGAGAAAAGAACCTGGCTGCAAAAGCTGAAGAGGTTGCAGCAACCAAATTTCAGGCCGTGATCGGCCCGAACGTGATCAACGATCTCGAACCGAGACTCGCCGAAGTGATCCGAGGCACCTGGAAGGTCGAGGGCAGCCCGAGCGCCGGCGCCTACAGCCCGGACAACGGCGGCGGTGACAGCGACTATTTCGTCGCCTCCACCAGCGACGAGCTCATCGTCTTCGACATCGCGCGACACGCGGAGCTGTCCCGATCGACGCCGTCGACCAGCTGTTCGAGCGGAAGCTTCGCTCAGGTCGAGTTCTCTCGCGGCGGAAGGGTCTGGGATTTCACAAAATCTCCCCTAAAAATACTGAAAAACATATGAAACTAAGATTTTCAACTATATAACGGTAAAATATGTTCTACTTAGCCTATTTAATTTGAACTTAACCCCCCCCCCCACCTAAAGCAAAGTAGATGCTAACAAACCTAATACACGAAAAGTAACACTA
The DNA here is from genome assembly GCA_010016025.2 of Alatinidae sp. Z8VKAUB7J3. Lineage (NCBI taxonomy): Eukaryota > Metazoa > Cnidaria > Cubozoa > Carybdeida > Alatinidae > Alatinidae sp. Z8VKAUB7J3. The sequence continues at coordinate 173,209,701 of JAAAKM020721499.1, read as the reverse complement.
GTGGCCATAGTATCTAAGACTTTATTTTTTTTTAACTCGAGGTTTTGGACATGACGAATTCAGATTAAATAAATAATATTTGATAATTTCTGTTCGTTTTAAGTTTTAATGTTGCTCCTTACTTTCTATTGAAAAACCTTGTTTTTTTTTATTGAAATAGTGTTCCTAATCTTAAGGAGATGCTCTACTATAAATTGTATGGGTATATTCACATATTCACGTATGGGTATATTCTCTATATTGTATGGGTATATTCACTATAAATTGTATGGGTATATTCACTAATATAACTAACAAGTTATTGCAGCACCTAGCCGCCTGAGGCCGTCAAAGCTACAAGGCCTCGCGCATGGTGCGCTCGAGGGGGTGCACGTTGCCGTCGCACCAGGCCAGGTGGCAGAGGATCCGGTAGATGCGCCGCTTGCCGATGTGTGAGACGGGCTTGTCCATCACAGGGCCACCCTAGCGCTCAGGCCATGCTCTGCGCCACCTCGCCCGGGAGCCCGAACAGGCCCTGGAAGAGCTGGGTCATGATCTCCGCGTCGGTCTCGCTCGCGGCCTTGGCGCGAATCAGGTGGTTGGCCAGCTCGCGCACGTGAAAGGGCTAGTGCTTTTTTAAATAGTCGAAGTAAATTGGAGAGTGATCGACTTCCATTTAAGCCAGCTTAGCCCCGCAAGATATCGGATTAAATATCCTCGATTGCTCTTCTTTAGGAAGTCTATACCTGGCTCAAAGACTCAGATATTGTGCATTGCCCATTTTATATGGACTAGAAGCAGTGTCGTCTTCCTAGAACGATAAGACCTTGAAGAAAAGGCGGCGCAATGGATATAGGCAGTGTTACTTGAGTGATCGAGGGGGAGCTGGATTTGCCTGCATTAATATAAAAAAACGATAAGAAAGTGAATAAAAATGTAAAAAAGTTTTTAACTGAAATTAAAAACAACATTTAAACTTAAAAAAAACAGCTCTTCACTTCGATCTTTATGCTAAAGCTTTTTCTTCGAGGGGGGCTAATTTCTCCCCGATCACTTTTGACTCTTAAAAAGGGCATTAGAAATTCTGATTATGTACAACATGTGTTTTTTGTTCTTGTGTGCATGTGTCATATTTCTTATTTTCAGTTGAAAAAAACTTTTTTTTATTTAATAAAAGAAGAATTTAAATCTTATAAGCAACTTCAAAAATCTCTCATAAAAGTCAAAGAAATGAATGGGTTAGCTTGCAAGCTGAAGTTTTATGTATTTTTTTACTTGTTTTTAGTCTTGAAGTTGCTTGCTTTTTTGTTTTAAATAAACATAACTGAAAATGAAAAATATAAATAAAATAAAATATGAAGTAACAAAGATATTTGACCCATCTAACAGAAAAAAAAACCAATGATAGATAAACTATTGAGCCAAAAAAAGAATAATTCGGAATTTTGTATGAATATTGACAGAATAGAGAAAGAGTGGCGTGTTTTACTAATAATATTTATTTATTTATTTAATTGAAAACTTGTCTACAGAACTTGAAATGGACGGAGCATAGGATGGAAAAAATAAATAAAGAAGCAGACATGACCAATTATAGCCTATTAGGAGACAAATGGCCAATAAACATCAAATAAAACACAAAAATATAAACAAGGATTTATAGTTTGAAAGGGTCTATCTCATTGATTGCTGAAGGTATCATTTATGTGATCAAAATACTCAGAACTTTATCATTGTTTATCAAACAGGATTTATCCCTATTAGAACTGCTATTTTTACGTCATGGAAAGGCAGTGTGGTTTTCAAAAATACCATAATTCATATTATCATAAACTATTAAAACTATGCACATACCTGTAATTTCAATGTAAAAACTTATTCGATATTTAACCAAGGTTTATTAAAACCAAATGTTCTTACTGTTTAAGACAATTTTTACCAGATAATTTGCGTGTCATCCTCATGAAAGACACTTGAATGCAACTGATGAAAACCCCTCTACCCAAGAATATACATTTTGACATTTTCTTTACATTTTCAGTGACCTGATCTCATTTGCAATTGACTGTTCTGGAGCGTTCGTAACTTTGTTCATACTTGTCTCAGTCTTAGCCGACAAATCTATGGTAAGTAAATACTAATGGTTATTAAAATGTAAGTAAATACTTCCTATCGAAATTATAGAAAAATCTGGTAGCAATAAATAAAATCTGGATTCTGAGCCCCCTCACCCTCTCTGGCTACTTGGCTATGCTTATTAATGTTTGTGATTTTATTGATTTGGCAAACTTAATAAAAAAAAACTCACAAACTAATCTTTTCAAACCGAGCTATTAGGCTCCTTTAGGGAAGCAGCTACGGTTTCAAGCCTGGGGCCAATGTCGGGGTGCTTCCCCCAAGGTATACCACTGCCTTTGATTAATCATAGGCTCGAGAGTTCATACTATGTCTTACCTGACTTTCATTTCAAGTAATACTTAAGCATATTTCTTACAATTTAAGATTCTATATTATTTGTTATTGGTATTATAGCTGGCGAGACCCAAATGCTACCTGATAAATCAGTCCAATATTTCTGTGTGCTGTTCAATGACTTTGTTAAAATTAAAAAACTATTTAATTTTACGCTTATGTTTTTAAGATAATTTTAATTGTATACTGAAAGTTACTGATGTCACAGCTGGTGTAAGTGTGTTTTTACGTCTGAGAAAGATCAAAATGATCAAAAGATTAAAGATAAAAAAAAGATGAGAAAAATCAAATTAGAACTTGATCTTACTCTGGGCTTCTGGTCCTTCCATTGAAAAAAGGTTACGAAAAGATTTTTCGCAAAATATGTGAAAACGTGATGTATGACCTTTAAGCAGTATGAACACTATAAAGAAGATCAAGATTATTTTGTTTCAGTTTCATTTTCCCTGTCAACTAAATTCTAGTTGTTAAATTTTATTAGCAAAGCTAAAATAATTAGCAAATTTCTTTCTTTTAAGGTTTCAATTTGACGCTTTACTTCCGCAAGACAAAATTGTTTTCCTTTTTTCAACAATGTGGCACGTTCATAAGACGGGCCACATTGCAGTCCATTTTAGACTTACAGTAATAAAAATCACTTAAAATTTTGGATATTTCGTTGTGTTGGGATGAAAATGATAACAAACAAATAATTATCATGAATGATAATTGGCTTCAGGAACATGCCCTGAATGATAGAGTTAGAGCCTAATGATCATTTGAGATTTGTACAAGATCAAAGTCGTGTAACAGAAAACCAGGATAACCAGGCTTAGAGCAAGAATCATACAGACAGCTGTTAATCGAAACACAAGCTCTAGAACCAGAAATAGAAAACGAAACAGAACAAGTGATCGTGGAAGAAGAAGCCATACCAGAAGAAAATAACGGTGTAGATAGAAGTTCACCTTCAAGAAGAGATTATCCAAAGAGAGATAGGAGACCAAGACCAATGAGTAGCCACATTATTTTCGGAGTCGAAAACCCAGGGAGCACTGGGGATTGTATAACCAACATCCTTTTAAAATTAAGATTGTTTGATTGTGTATTTTTATACAAAGATACTCAATTCCGTCAGTAGTAAGAGAATTAGGAGGAATAAGACTAGTCTTTAGTATATTTCTCATATATAAGTGCACTACTCTGTGGCAAAGTGGGGAATTGAGGTTAGAAAAGAATTCATAACCATTGATTTTGATTTCATTAGGTGATAAGCCCTTCTTCATTTTTAAAAATACATTTTATTCCCTTACATATTCAGAAATTAGTGCCCTGTTTTTCGCTTGGTTCTTTTATCTTGTTTTGTAGCTATAAATTAAGATCCTGTTTGTATGTAATGTACTTCATCTTGATTATCTGCAAAATTTTCTCAAACGGAGAGGGATTGGAAACGCTTGAGAACTTAATGCCTATTTTCTTAAAATACTGTAGACTCGTTGGGGCAGTTAAAAAATTTGAGCTTTATATGCCTTTCCACGTGCTCTCTGCTGCCAACTTGCCGCAGTGTACCACGAGGAAGGCCCACTGAGCAGGCTGCCGATCTTTGCCGATGAGAACCGTGTTTCGCCCGCCCGGATAACCTTCCGGCCAGACAGGGAGGCGCGGCCAGCCTTAGCGACGTACCTGGAGCCCATCGATGGCTTGCAAGACGCCGACCTGCGGACGCCCCGTGGCGGAGACCTCACGCTGCCAAGGAATTCCGTACGCGGCCATCTCTCCGGTGGCAGCGTTCAGGGACACAACTACAATGGCGCGTAACTAATATGGCGCGTAACGACTTACGCGCGCGGGGGATACTAGTATCTAATAAAAGTAGTAATATTTAAACTTATAGCTTTCTTAGTCTAGATTGAATATACACAGTAAAATTTGGAAGTATATTTGTTCACTACACTGATGGTGGCTACAGTGCTCATCACATTAATAGAATATAAAATAGAGTTGGACTAGAGCTTTTAAGAAGGGTCAAAACTAAAGCTCATTCATTTTTCGTGTCTAAGACTTTTGGCACTTTAAAAAGTTCAATGGACCACAAGTAATTCTCCTTTTCAAAAATAATACTTTCTCGATTGATTCAAAATGTATCACCAACACAAAATTTATTTTTTTAACTTGCCTTTCATTGGAATACTGTTTAAGAGAAATTTCAAGTGTACTTTCACTGTAATGAGCTTCAAGAGACCTAAGACTGACCAGTGATCGATGAGGACGTTGATGATACATCAACATGATTTTATTTAATTTTGAATAACTAAAGCTTAAATTTTGTCCCAATTTCTCAAGAATGACCCCTGAATCACCAAAGCCGTAGAATCAATAGTTGAAATTACTAAAAATACTTTAGCGTAAAGAGCGAGGTATTAGGAGGAGGTGAGCCCATCATATGTGGAATAATTTCTGTTCATTTTAAGTTTTAATGCTGCTCCTTACTTTCAGTTTAAACAGTTTTTCATAGTTGTTTTTTTATTGTTTTTTTTTTAAATAATGCTACAAAATCCAGCTCTCCCTTGACATATTCATTATATAACTATGGCAACCAAAAACGAACATATATTAATTTAAAAAACTTAAGAAAACAAAGATTCTCAAAGAAAAGTAAAGAGTCATATTAAACTTAAGGCCAGCAAAAATTAAAGTCTTATAAGTAGTCAAACTCAAAACCACCAGAAATTACGATTGAAAAATAAACGAAACCCAAAACGAAACAGAATTTAAAATAACACAGAATTCAAACATAGATATCACAGACACTGATATACATGAATAAACCACCAACTTTAACAATAATACTGCTCAGTTAAGTGAAGCTATCCACTAAATCGATCTTTATGTATCCAGGATTATCCAGGATTATCCTCACTTATCCAGGATTTTTTCCTAGTCTCAGCGACTTGATCTTCTTAACATTAATTTTCAAACTTATGCTTGGACCAAAGACTCTCAGAACCTCCAAAAACCAATAATTATCTAATATTTTCATCTAGGAAGCTCAAATCATAATCATAATCTAAGTCTATGAGAGCTTTAATACCTCCATACCACATACCCACATACCACATATACCTCCAATGTATTTATTATATTCTTTGGCTGTGAATGGTCTTTCAAAGACTACTTTCTTCTTCCCCGAGCTACTCCATATCTCTACAATATCAACTGGATGGTACCCATTGTGTTAGGAGCATAGGGCAACAAGGTTGTTGTCTTACTATCTCAAAACAGTGATGCCTTCCGCTGAAGTTGCGTATGAGGTGGATCCTCGGTCTTGTTTTTTTCATTTCTTTCTAGCCTAAAGTAATGTACACCTATGATAGGTAGTGTATATCCCCTTGCTTTAACTCGTTTTTGATCAAGAGGAATTTTTATTTGAATGATGGTCTTGCAGCTACAGACGCATGCTCTTTTTGGCGATCTTAAAATCAAGATAATCCAACACATATTTTTGGCTTATTAAGTCGAAATTCTGTTTTCTCTTTTTTCTTCAAATGTCGTTTCTTGAAGCAATTGAATAAAAAAAAAAAACAAGTTTTTTTTAGCTGCAAGTAGACTTTGTAGTTTCAGCAACCCTTCCCCCACCACCACTTTCACAAGCACCTATTACAATCCTCATCATAGAGGATGATGAGGAAGACTTTATCCTGGTGCGAGATTGCTTAAATGAAATAGGGTCAAATTATTTCCACATCGAATGGTCCAAGACCTTTGCCGATGGGCTCAAGGCCCTTATGACCCACGCCTATGACGTCTGTCTCTTGGATTACTACCTGGGAACCCATACCGGAGTGGAACTCCTCCAGCACCTAAGTTTTACATTGAAGATTCTGAAGTGGCTAATATTTTACTGAAGTGGCTTTCTAAATATAGACTGAAGTGGCTTACCTTTAGTTGTGGGCTAAGATCTTTGCATATCAGGAAATATGCATCCATTTAATCTTCTGGCTTTTAAAAACAACATTTGGCTATCTCACGTATAGATTTTAATAGCCTCTTAGGTTCTGCTTCATGTCCAATACATAAAAGGAAGCAAATTGTCTTCAAATACAACCTGAAAGTTTTTTTATGACTCATTATGGTTTTTTTTTTTTAAACAGAAATCTATCTTTATAAGCGATAACATGTGCCAATTGTCAACATGTCAAAATGTTCCATTTGTATCAATTTGTCAAAAGTTCGCATAAATAAGCTAAGGTAGAGGAGGTACAAAGAAGGTGTCTCAGTGCTAAAAATGTTGTACTTTAACAAGCCACAGCTGACAAAGTTAGATGGCGCTGCAGTTGAGAAGAATTAAGTCTATGTAAACAGCCTTTTTGATACTAAAATGTGCAAGATAAGGTGGAATTGAACTTCCTGTGGAAAAACCTTGCTCTTTGTGTTTTGAGATAATGATTTGACATCCCAATTTTGCTTACATTCAGCATTGACCCAGTCATGATTGAAAGCTTTTAGGGTTAGAGACTGGATCATTGGTTTAGACAGGCTGTTCCAGAGTAGGAAAGACCAGACCTGCAGCTTCCTGGTTTGTCCTCTTGTGGTAGTTTAAAGGGACAGGGATAAGATATGACCCAATAGGTTGCTTTCCAGAAGTCGCACGGGAATGAAAGAAAGGCGTATTGCTGATAAGGAGGAATTCACCTCTGATATGGGCAAAAAAGCTGCACAAGGAGCTTTAGCAAAGGCAAATCTATCGCCAAATGATATTGACTTAATTCTCGTGGCAACCTTGACGCCAGATTATATATTTCCAAGCACAGCTTGTATGATTCAAAGGGAGCTAGGAGCAAAAAAAGCTGCAGCAATGGATATTCAAGCAGCTTGCTCTGGTTTTATTTATGGCATTTCGCTGCGCGGACGAGTCGGTCGCGAGCGCCGCAAGTCGCACGCGCTGGTGCTCATGCCGTAGGGCCGGCCCATGCGCGACGAGGCCGCACAGCGCCTGCAGGCCATCGAGGAGTACAGCGAGCTCGGCGCCGGATTCCGCATCGCCATGCGCGACCTCGAGATCCGCGGCGCGGGCAACTTGCTCGGGCCCCAGCAGTCCGGCCACATCGCGTCCGTCGGCTACGACCTCTACTGCAAGCTGCTGGCGGACGCGGTCGAGCCTTTGACAAAACTTCCAAGATACTTGCTAAGCAAATTCATTCCGGATGCATTTTATCGGAAACTTTGCAACCGCACAAGCTACGACTAGTAATAAATCGATCCATTACCAAGCCACCTGAAGCCAACCTAGCTATGCACACTCTGCCTCCAGGCAAATCTATTTAAAAAATCACTCTATTCCCTCTCCAATAGAGTTGGAAATTTTGTTTAAATCCTAGCTTACGCCTTCCTACTACCCTTTTCAAGAGTGATATGGTTACGCGCGTTGTCGTCCGCCGCCATCCGCTCGAGCTCTTCCTGCGTGGGGTGCTTGGAGCTCGGTGAGAGGAAGTCGCGTCCGAGCGACTTGCCGCCCCAGGCGGTCTTGATCAGCAGCACCTGCTCGTCGAAGTGGTCCCCGAGCACGTGGCCGAAGTTGTACTCGGGCCCGAAGCACTTCTCGGGAACGCCGTAGCCGACCTTCAGCTTGCCGATCTTGCGCCCCGAGACGACCCACACGTCGTCGCGCTCGCTCCACATGCGCAAGCCCTGGTAATGGAAAACCGATGTGCTCAAGTCCATTACATTGCAAAAATGATATCTGCCCTGTTGCAGTCATTACAATTTTTCGAGATCGAAACAAGTTTCATTAACCATCAAAATAATATGTCTGCCCAGCAAGCATCTCAAATCACCGTGGTATGCATATTCTCGGAATGATGCCAAAAAAGGTGCCCGACAACAGATCACTGATTGCATTCACCATACATCCAATTGAGCAATCGATAGCGCAAATAAACGCTTGGCCAGCATCGCAGACAGGATATTCGCCTGATCGTCATTGGTAACTGCACAAAAAACATCAATGCTATCGATATTTTCTTCCAGCATCAGCTCCTTGTCCGCACAGTCGCCTTGCAACACAACTGTCTTTCGCAAGCTTTCAGAGATGGACAGCGCATGATCGGGGTCACGCTCGACCAGCTTGACCTGATATTTCTTTTCCAGAGACCGTGCCAGGCGTGTACCGATATTGCCACCCCCGTCAATCATGATTCGTATTTTTCCTCCCTTTTTCAAAATCAGGGAATTTTCTCAGGCTCCTAGCTTTTGATGAGTAACATTAAACTTAATGAATTTCATATATTTAAAATCAGCAGAAAATGGCAATTCATTTGATGCATTAATCAAAATTCCTTTTTTAAAGTTTCGGTTACTATTGAGCCATGCCACTCCTACTTACAGTTCGTTACCACGAAGTGTTTGATTGCTTTTTCCCCTGACACTCTGAAGTCACCTATAGAAGCAACGTCACAGTTTTTTGTTTAGTTTTCTTATTATACTAAAACGAGTTCTTTAGTTTGTTCTTATTTAATTTACCAATAACGGCGAAGATTTAAAGTCTTCACCTTATGAAGGTATAAAATATGAAAGCTCGGAACAGCATTTTCTCTGTATATCTGATGAATCTGATACAAGATATAGAGCATTAATAGACTATGCTTGAAAAGAATTAGTGATGATATAGGCTTCTGAACCATTTTGTTGTCTATTTACACTTTCTGTTTCAGTAGCTCAATGTTTGAGTATTTTACGATCAGGAAGCGTACGTTTAGAGTATACCTTTGTCGAGCCATTACCTGAGAGTATTGCATCAATCTCATTAAATTAATTTGAAACTTACTGGGAAATCACTCCTGAGGGCAGTGTTCTACTAGACCCCACACGATGAACACAAATCAAATAATCAGTGTATTTAATATGGATCCGTACATGTCCAAAATACATATCTTATTGTATACCTTTGGATTTCTTTGGAAAAATTCGAAGTGTGTGTTTGATTTTTTATTTTTTTTTTTTTCTATGTCGACTGGGAATAGTAAATCGATCACATTTTTTTGCAGAGATTTCAAACTTGATACTTTGTCGATATTAATAATGAACCAAAGTCCTGTGGTGGTGAAATGGGTTTGATCTCACCATGGTAATATGTGAACCCAGAGTTCAAACTCAGCTGTAACAACATACTGTATGGCTGACACAAGAACCTCAATAGCCAAGAAGCGTCGTTAATCCAATACATACAAACGATAAAGTGATACTTTTGTATTACTCAAGGGGCTTTGGAGGACAATAAAGACACGCTCTGGGGTAAAACAACGGGGTATTTTAACACCTCCGTTACGGGAAGCCATGTGCCTCAATCGTTCAAACGGCAGCGCTTAAGAGTTTAATATAGGGATTAGAAATTGAATATGCCGAATATTTTGTCTGAAATACAATTTTCCTACAAGGCTGTTTTCTATAAATGCATCCCCTTCCCTCGGACGAGCTCTCTCGACTAGTACCTTTCACTTTCTGTAAACAATGCTTATACTTTTTGCTTTATCCTTTTGCTATTTTAATTTTTTTTTTTAAAGCAAGAAAAATTGAATCCCTTTACGAATGCTGTGTTGTTTAGTAGGCTGTACGAAAAGTTGTGGTTCAATCCCGCTTACTAGGGCTATAATGAGAGAAAGGTTGAGATGGCTAGGGCACGTTCTGCGGATGAAGGATGAAAAATTGTCCTTTTCGGCCAATCGTCTAGAGCTAAATGGAAAGCAGGTCGTCCACACAACCAAACAAATTCAGACAAAAGGACAAACACCCAGTTCGACAAATAGGCACGGACAGAGAGACAAAAACCACAGAGGTATAAACAAAAACATACACACAGAGCCATATAAACGTCAGAAGCAAAGCTAAACACATACAGTTAGACACACAGGTACAATGTGATGACGAAAAACACACAGAGGGAAACGTACAGACACAAATACACAAACACAACCACAAAAAGAGTGAGACACAGATACAAACACTGTCAGACTCACCGAGGTGCTCAAGGATCCGGCGCTCGAGCCAGTAGCCGGCCGCGTCACCGCTGCTCGTGCCGATGAACCCAACGTGACCGCCCGTGGGGGTCAGTTCGAGCGTGACCGGCGGCCCGAGTTCGGCGGCCGTGGGGATGGCCGCAGGCGGTACAAACGGATCGTCGCGCGCGTGCAGGATCAGTGTCGGTACCCGGATATCCCGCAGGTACCGGCGCGAGCTCGATTGCGCGTAATAATCATGACTATTGGTCTCACATACATTAGCGTCTCTCACCGTTTCCAAAGTTTAGAAGGTTTGGTAAATTCATTATTGTGATACATATTAGACAATAAGGATCAGATGATCAATCCGTGCAAAAGCAAACAACGCTCAATTCGGTGTAAAAACCGTGTAAAAACAAACATAAAAAGTCACGCTCCACATAAAAAAAAACATAAAAAGTCCACGCTCCACTTAGTCATCCTTTGTTGTCAACATTTTAGAACAAAGGCAGGCAGGTATTAATAGTAGCTTCGGGGTAGAAGCCCCCACATCAGGGTTTCCCAGGAGGTTTGTAGGTCCCGATGGGCCAGCATCTTCACTGCCATAGGACAAAGGTCTTGAAGCTCTGGTGACTTCATTCTCTTTCTTGCGGAAGGCAGAAGAGGTGGCATGCACGATGACTGAAGATCTTGAGGTGGGAGCATTCTCTCCGCTTTGCACAATCCTCGCCCTCTTTTGAGGAGGAAGCTCTGAACTTAAAAGAAAAAAATTATAGTTTGCTTTGTAAATCCAGTTGACTCAGAACTTACCTTTTTGAAATGAGTCTTGCAAACGAGGTTTTTCGCTTTGCCAAGATTGTCGATGTGACCATGGTGTTTTCGCTACACACACGAAAAAACTTGGAGATGATTTTGTGTTACGAATTTTCGTCGTTGAATTGCTGTGTTTCGTACCGTAATAAGAAAGTGCCACACCAATAAGAACAAAAAGTGAGGAGGCGCACTTGGTTCCGAGTCACGCTTACCCTCACCCAACGCATTGAGTCACCTGTCATCTCCATCACTATCTAGTCTAGTTCTTCCTTCAGCTGCTTCAAAATGAACCATTCTGAATAATGTTGTGATTTACTATTTGTATTTAAACACGTAGATGTATAAATAAACATCAAAACAGTCGAGAAATACACTAATAAATATATAATAATTTAATTTAGGTATTTCCTGAATTTTCCACCTTTCTTGATGTTTAATGGTGTTGCTACTGAATATTCTCTGTTGCCATGACAAGAAGGACATACAATTTTTTCTTCAAGACAATGACTCAGTGCTTCTTGAGCACATTTCTTAAGCACGAAATTCATGTACATGAGTCAAATGCAGTCAAAAACTTATAAGGGACATGTAATATTGGGTTTGAAATTCAATCAGTTATGAAATTTAAACTGTAGTATCGTAAAATCCAGCAATATCCTCAAAGTCGTTAAACGTTTCATTTTTCTTTCTATAAGTCAAGATTAGATAATCTTCATTTCTTAAAAATATCAAATAAAAAAAAACAAGTTTTTTTCGGAGACAATTTTGTTATTTTTCGATTCTTTCCAATGAAAATACCAAAAAAAGACAATTTCTAATGAAAATAATCATATTATTGGCTAAGTCTAGGGGACACAATTGCCCCCGCCCCGATTGGCAACCCTAAAATTGTAGGTAAGATCGTGAAGTTCTTGGAATTAGGAGCCAACACAAGAGCAAATCCTAGGCCGCATGTAGGAGGGAAGATGGTTCTAGGTTTGAACCCCCCTGATCATATTGTATCCAAGGGCATAGCATGATGTTCTCGCGGACCAAAGGCTCGCCGCCGGTCAGGCGAAGCTTGCGAACACCCTTTTCGATGAATACCGTGCTCAACCGGTCGAGTTCTTCCAGGATCAGGAGGTCTTTTTTCGGCAGGAACGTCATGTCCTCCGCCATGCAATAGACACAGCGGAAATCGCAGCGATCAGTCACCGATACCCGCAGATAGGATATCGTTCGACCGAAAGGATCGACCATCGACCCGCCACTTGCCGGCATGATGTCGTTGTTGGTTGCACCATTCCTGCATGGATTGTTGATGTCACAAATGTGAGTTTCACATTGCCTCCCAAAGTAAGCTGGTGGACAGCTGCAGTTGAACGTTTGGTAAATATAATCATTGGAACAGCTTCCTGTATTGCAAGGATTCGGAGAGCAAAAATCTAGAAATGTCTCACATCGTTGTCCAGTAAAGTTCCTAGGACACAGACAAGTGAATGAATTCCGCTGATTCTGGCATACTCCGCCATTTTGACAAGTCGATGAAATACCGGAAATCCAACTCCACCTCCACGGTAAAATCCCCCCCTCCCTGCCTCCCACGGAATTATAATTTTGGCAACTCAAACTCGAGGAAAATTTACCTCGGACAATTCCCTTTAACATCTCTACACGTAAAATTGAGTAGGCAAAGAGAAATTAGGATGAATAAAACGAATTTAAAACATGAATTCTGGCAAGTACCCCCAGTATAAAATTTTCAAGAAAAGTTCAGCCCCCAGGAAATTCCCTCCCTATGAAAAATTCTCCTCAATTAGCCCCTTTCGAATTTTATACTGCCACAATTTCCATAAAAACCTTATTTGCTCTCGGGGCATAACTTACAACCTTTACGCCGAGGGCTGTGGGGGGATGTCAACCTCAAAGACATAATTTTCCACTTCGCTGAACAAATTGCCCATCTCAAAATTTTTTTAGGTGTGTTTTAGGAATTGATAGGCGTGGAGGGGGGTTTGTTGCCTTCCAATCACTTTTGACTATTAAGAGAGGTCCTTTCAATTTCCAATCGGGGTGTCATCGGGGCTGGTACATTGTGCCACACTGCCCTAACTTGCTAGTAGTCATCAGAAAAAACTCTAATAGGGATTTTTCATTAAGCTGAAACGATCAATTCTACTGTACAAAAATATTTTTGCAGGAAATTGCCCGAAAAATGCTCTACTTGCGATTATGCCTGCTAGAGGGTGACATATGTTTGCCATTGATTGTCACAGGGAATAAGAGAACAGGGTCTTTCAAACTTGTAAAGCTTTTTAAAATATAAAAAACAGATTTTCTAGTGCACTTTATAACAGTCAAATTGATTAGAGGGCAGCTAAGCCACTCACCCCCCAACACATCGTTTTTTTCCGAAATGCATCGAATAAAAAGTTTGAGAGAGCCATTTTATTCAAAATAGTCCAAAGACCATATAACAAGATTTATGAGTTTGATACAAACCACCAGAGCCTGGGGGGCGAGGGTTGTAAGTTATGCCGCGGGGCATTTAAGGTTTTTATGGAAGGGATGGTTATACAGCTTTAGAAGAAAGAACTAAGAAAAGGAATACGGTGAACTAACTTGGTGCTGTTTTTGCAAAACCAATTCGTTTAGGTACTGGGTAGTGATATCAAGCGCACAAGTATAACTGATGTGAGCAATAGCAGCACATATTCAATTATCGCAGATACCACTCCAGACTGTACGAACAAAGAAAGGCTTGTGAGTTGTGTCAGGTACACTGACTGTGATGGCACCATCCAGGAGAGACTGCTAGCCAGGTTACCAATTGAATTAAATAAAGGTACCGAATGGTTTCAACGCGTCCTTGCTAGTATATTTCTAAAAATATAAACCCTAGTTTCTAATGTTTTCCATGACGTAATTCAAGGTAAATCCAAACCATTTTTGATTATCGCCTAAAACTCTTGGTGAGATAAAACATAGAAGAGACGCCAATATTAACAAGGAAATTGTCGTAAGGTTATAATTCATCTCCTTGCTGTAGATAAGTCATCCAGAGAAAATGGTTTAATTTGTAAAATACAAGCTAGTTTTTTTAGAGATATCATGCGAAAGTTATCAGTCAGTTATACTAAAGGTACAAAGTGCCTTTAATAGAGCCTCGTTTGTCTTCTCCCGCAATTTTTTTTTGTAGAATGGAAGGAATCATGAAGGATCTGAAGAGGAATCATGCAAAATGTTTCAATCCAAGATGATTGGAAGGATAACATGGGCCTGTGATCCCTTCGTCATCCTGCAACCCTCCTACCGCCTGCCCCTCAGGAGACATGCAACCAAGTTGCACCTTATTTTATCTGGATCATTGGTTGTTCAACAATATGTACCAGATGCATTATGTGACGGTATTGCAACGTACGTCTCAAAGAAAAATAAAGATCCAAAATCATGTGATTCATACAAACCAATTACAGTATGCTCAGTTTTAGGAAAACTATTTGAAAAGATATTATATAGAGAAATTAGTCTTGAGTGTGATCACGGGGACCAACAGTTTGGGTGTCGTGAAGGTCTTGGTTTCCAAAATGTCCCACACAGCTTTTCTTTGATTTTTGAACGTCATTTTAGCTGTCTGCTGCCGACGTGTGCGTTGAGGTCGCCACCGATAACGAGGAGGTCACGTTTGGGGTCTTTTTTACAGCTTCGTTGAGTTCGGCGTAAAACGTATCTATTGCTTGTTCAGAGCTGACCCTTGTGTGTGTGTAGACGGCAAACACTGCAACACTAAACAGTTTGCATCGGAATCTAGCTTTTGTAAGGCGAGACGATACGGGCTTCCATTCTATTAGAGGTTTTTGTGCTTGAATGTTAAAGATAAATCCCTTTGTCTTTGGGCGCGACGGCGGCTTGACCAAGGTCGATATATTGTCGGGAGAGACCACTGCCCGCATATTGCAGGCCGGGAACTCCATCGGCGGGGCCATATCGGATGACGGCCAGCTTGTGGCGGTCTCGAATTACGAACCCGGCGGCGTCCGCATATTCGACACGGCGACGCTGGAAATGGTCGCGGATATTCCAACCGGGTCCAAGACCATCGGATTGGTGGATGCGCCCGGCAGACGGTTTGTCTTTTCGCTCCTTCTAAATATCAAAATTCATTAGGATCCGATCACCCACTCGGGAGTTAAAAATACCTCATTTTTTTAATTTTTCCTCTCCCTTCGGCCCCCAGATGGTCGAATTGGGGAAAACGACTTTATCAAGTCAATTTGTGCAGCTTCCTGACACACCTACCAATTTTCATCGTACTAGCACGTCCAGAAGCACCAAATTTGCCAAAGCACTGAACCCACCCCCTAACCCCCCCAAAGAGAGCGGATCCAGTCCGGTAACGTCAGAGCGTATTTCAAAAATTGATTTGAGTACTAAATTGGAACTCTCAAAGAATGCTTAAAGGGGAAGATCATCTGACCAAAAGGCAATATAGGTAAACTGCTGATAATAGCACTATCACTGCTACATTTACTGCTACTACTACTACTTCATCTGCTACTTCTACTGCAATTACTTGAGCTGAATTTGAACTCATTGAGCTGAAAATTTCAAGAAGTACATGAGCATGCAAGTAATCGAAAAGACATATCAGCCATGTCGTATTGATCAGCTATCTTTGATGTTTTCCACAACGCAAAGCCGCGGGTGCAAACAGAAGACCTTCCGAAAACTTTTTAAGAATTTTGTGAAATAATCCAATTCAATTTCCAATATACAAATGCTTATATCGAGAAAACAGTGCAAGATATGGAAAAAATAACAACGACATCGTTTTCAGAAGGTCCGATTTCATAAGAATACGAAATAACAATGTTTGGGTTTAGGGGCCCTTTAAAGACGAAGTGTAATGACTTTTCAAATAAAAAAGGTCATATCCTTAAAACTAAATTATTACTGACATTTAATAATTTAAGTGATAAATAAACTTAGTGATTAACAAACTTATAGGATTTAAATTATCAGCATGGGTCATTTTATCAAAATATTTTGGCATGTTTGTGTATTTAAATTGCTCAGCCAATCGTAATATATTATATTTTTAATCTAAAATAAATATTAGGCAAACACATTTTTATTTCAGTTTAATCGAAGCATAGTATCGAAGTTTCATAATTAAAATGGGAGGGACCTAGAAAGAAATAACGAATGCAACCTTGCCTAGGAAGAATCTGACCCCCCGCCCTTGCTAGGGTCTCTTTTAGCCGATCTTCAGGCTTTTACAATAGCATATCTATTTAGGCTATGGACAATCCGATCGACACCATGCCACAATCCTTATGATACACTAAACGACTACAACCATGTTGCAGCATTAGACTTTTTAAACTTGATTTATAAACAGGCTAATACACAGGCAAATATTCGCTCCATTTGTGCCCAATGACTTTATTGCAAAACCAGCTGAGCCCACAGAACTGATAAAGAAGATTAACACACTGCTATCTTATGCACAGCAAACAAGTAGTGATGCAGATGAAATTGCAATTCAAGCTTTATCTGACATTGCATCCCTTGGCACCATCATTCAATTTTATAAACAAACCCAACCATGCAGAACTTACAGTCAACTTGCAAAAGCCATTTTTAACACACCCCGTTCATTTGGGTTGCGGACATCACTCGCTTTTAGGGTCAATCAGTGCATCCAATGTCAACTGTGTCTGTCATTAGGGTATGTTGTTCTAATTGTAAGATCCTGTGTCAAAGACTAGACTATATTTTCAAAGATATGTTTCTAGATTTAAATATGCAGCCAAGATTAGGCTCCTGTGTTGATACAATATTCAAGCTAATCACATACTTAAAAGAAGATTTTGACACCTCTAATGGTGGAATAATCCACTTTCTTGGTGTGATGATTAAGCTATGATTTAGCTAGTAAAGAGAGGATTAGCTGCAAGTGCCAGTTGAGTCGCTCTGTAAAGCTATTGATGGCTTAGAGCTTCAAGTCGCACAGATACTAAAAGCTCACCTAGCTGCGTTTTACTTTGGGACACAAGACAGTGGAAGTATCAGTGCAGGTGATGTAGCAATTAGGGCATTGAAAAATAAAAGTTTGTACTATCTGGCCTTGTTAGATGAAAATGTTTCTGAAGCGCTTAACAACCAAGCAGAGTCCACCAACATGACTTATAAGCTAGGTGCGTTAAGAAGTGCTTTTCTATTTCCTCCTAGTTTATCACAGTGTGTCTGTTCCTTATATCTGCTGACAGAAATGGTGTCCAATTTCAACTATATCTGCCCATTAACGCAATTTATGAATACAGACAATTTTTGGCACACACATATTCTTCTTATGTTAATTAAAAAAACTTACTTACGGGAAGGTAAAGAACAAAGTTGAAACTTAAAATGATGAAATTTGTGGCTATAGATTACGCAAGATATATCTACAAACTGGCGCAAACAAACATAAGGCGCAAGATTTTCTAGCATTATTTGAAAAAACAATGAAAAAATAAATGTGAAATTTTTTTCTACTGGAAGTAAGGAGCAGCATCAAAACTTGAAACGAACAGAAATTATTACGCATATGAGAGGTTTACCTCCTCATAATACCTCACTCTTACGCTAAAGTATTTTTAGTAATTTCAACTATTTATTCTATGGCCTTTGTGATTCAGAGGTTATTCTTAAGGAATTGAGAAAAAATTTAAGCTTTAGTGTAAAGAGCCAGGGTCAATGATTTTTTGAAGTTAGTTTATTTAAACTTAAAATATGCTCAACAATAAAATAAACAAGAGAAACATACAAATATTAAATGTAAATTAATATATTCCTAAATAGAATAAGCACTTAGTCTTGACTCGTGATCTATTTTGATAGATAGATGAGCACTACAAAAATTAATGTTGATGTTACTGATATCAGCGAAAATATCAGCAAGATAGGAAAATATCTTGAGAAATGTCTAATACCCCTTTGATTTCACAGGTCCAAATGATTTTGTGGATTTATCTCAAGGGTGTTATAATATTACCCGGGGAATGTGGATTTTACAAACCTCCCTATTTCTGCGTTGAAAATCTAAGCTATAATATGCTGTTTTCGTCTGTATTAACCTTTTACCTGACTTTGGGCTAATTATCAAATTGGGTCTAAACCGTCAACATTGGCAGGTCAGTAACCTCTTTTGGCTAGTCAAATTTCCCTCTTTGTAAAGCTTTGTTTATTTATTAAAACTTAGTCTTCACGATGTGCGTTTATACTTCTGAAAATTAAAGCCCAAGTTTCTTAACTGCTTGAATATTTTTACTGAAATAAGCTGTGTTTTAACTGTATGTGTCACTTTTTGTGAGAACTAGAACCCTTAGTTTCTTAAATTATCATATATTATTAATAAAATCAATTATATTTTAAGCGTATGCTTCCTTATTTCTGAAAACTAAAACCCAAATTTCTTAAATGCTCAAATATTTTTAATGAAATCAGATGTATTTTAACCGTATACCGCCGGCCTTCGAGGCTTTGGCCTCCCGCCTCTACACTCCCTCCGATCTGCAGGAATTCATTTGCATGCAGATAACCGTACTTGGTCTGGTGCGGGAAACCGAAAAGAAAGTCGATGCATGCATCTCGAAGCGTCGACTTGCCGGCTTCATTCGGGCCATAGACCAAATGGAGGTCGCCGACCGGAGAGGCAGGCCCGAAGTCAATGGTTTGCCCGGTGAAGCATCCATAGCGATCGAGATCGATACGGGCAAAACGCATTCACAGCTGCAACATGCGCTTCTGTTGGCTTTTCTAGATGTTGTGATAACATTTTTTCCAAATTTGATGGGTATGCGTGCCGCTTCACTAGCCTAGGGGCAGTTTTTATCTGGAATGTTTCTTCCAGCTGAAATAACAGTATGAAGTCGGACCATGAAGTTCTCCACCTTCCAAACTTGACAGCATACCTCATCAAATTGTTTTTGATGCTTTTCAGAATGTGAGGTGGGTCAAAAATGTAGAACACCTTTTCGTTCCACTAGCGTCTATCGTCTTTGAAGAGAAGTTTCAGAAAATTCAATCTTTGAAATTTCCTTTTGCTTTACAAGTCTCTTGTTAGCCCACTTCTCGTGTATATCACTTCCGTCTGGTTTCCATTAAATGTAATGGATGAGCTTTGCATTGAAAAGGTACAAAGGAGAGTGTCAAGGATGATTTCTTACCTTCAGCATCTTCCCTACAAAGAGCAACTCTCTAGCCTTGGTATTCTGTCAATTTCAGATGGTGTTGTAGTGACCATTTTCCACCTAAAAATAAAGTTGTTTGATCTTTCAACTATACTCAACAAAATGGCTATCTCAAAATATTGATCAGATAATTGGGGGGTGGGATGGGCGTGCGAGGGGGCCCAGTTGCCCCCCAATCTTTTTTGGACTCTTAAAAGGGCATTAGAACTTTTAGTTTCCATTCGAATGCACCCTCTCCTGATCGTCTGTGACCATTATTTCGATACAATCGCCCCTGGGAAAAAAAAAATAAAAAAAAGTTAAATAAACGGGAATGGGTCAAGGTTGAGGGCCAAAGCATACCCGCTCCCCTGCATATCAACCTGAATCAAAGAAAATGGTTTGGGAGCATTTTGTGAGTTTCATAGTCTATAAAATTACTTGCGGTTTTAGGACTGTATTAAATTTCAAGTTTCTAGCCAGAACAATGTAGCAACTTATTCAACCAACACCCAAACAGGAACTTAAGCTTTATACATTTAGATAACAAATGAACCGTAAACTCGAAATCCTTATGTAGCCTACAGACAAAACCCGTTGTGCAATGAGTTGATGCGCATTATTAACCAGATTTGCACGATAACGAATCATGACATGGCTATCATGTTCACTGTCGAAAACCTGTGAAAATTCCTCAAGCTCTATAAAGAGTTTATTATCAGCTACCACAGTACTGTTGTCAGTGATTACTAAGTGCGGCGTATAGTCGGTAATTTTTTGTTTTATCTGTTGTGCTAACAAAAAAGCAGGGGAGGAAGACCAACGGCTGTGCGCATAAGTATATGAACAAAAAAAAAAAAAACAAAATAAAAAAAAAAAAACAATAAACACGCATCCGTGACCCGTCTTCTGGCAAAAAATGCGAAATTTTTGTAGATAGGAGCTTTAAACTGCTGCAACGAGGTTCTCTGATACACTGAACCTGATGGTGTTACTTTCTTTAAGATTGTATGACTTTTAGGGGGTGTTTACCCCTATTTTCTAAATCGAGGCAAATATACTCAGGCTCATAACTTTTGATGGGTAAGACTAACCTTGATGAAACTTGCTCAGATACCTGCCTCCCCTTAAAAGAACCTAACCGTTTTCTTGGATTTGAATATTATTTTTTTTTCAGTTTGCTTTTTCCTAAAATTTTCGTCACATAAATTTTTTTCATTTTGCTTCTGCCCTCACAAGTTAAAAATTAAAATGTTGAATTCACCACGTCTATCTAAATTTGAGAGACGAAAAGAAAAAGACGAGTATATTAAAGATTAATATAAATAACATCGTTTCAAATTACCTTTTCAAACCGATATCATAAAAGACTGGGATTGGGAAGGCTTTCGCCACGACGCGAGAGCGGTCGTGCTCTAATCAGGGCCCGACTTCCCTATGGAACGTTTAAAGGCCATGCCCGAACTACGCCAACTCCGACTTCGGCATTTTCACCTTACTGGCCACGCCGACCCCAGCGCCGTCCCGCAAGCGCTGCGTCGTCTGGCGGAGCTCCCTCATCTGGAATTCCTTGCGCTTCCGGAAGACACATTCGCCGCTGAGGATATGGAGACGTGGGCCGAGCTAGCGTGACGGGATCAATCGGCTGCGTCACGTAAAGAAGTATTCCGGCATGCATGCGACGATCTGCGTGCCGTTGGCCCAGGCCGGTTACGTGGCCGGGACGGGGACTTTGAGAGGTCCTGATCCGCGTGAGATGGCCAAGTCGGATCTGGTGGTGATCTGGGGCACAAATGCGGTTGCCACCCAGGTCAACGTGATGACCCACGTCACCAAGGCTCGCAAGGCACGCGGCGCGAAGCTGGCGGTGGTCGACCCGTACCGTAATTAACAAACGAATATAACTGTGTAAAGGCGACAAGTGCCGATGCGTCGTTACCTGCAGCTTCTTGGTTATATCAGTCAACTTCTCAATAATATGTTTGTTTATTATATATTATAATGTATTATTTCATTAAATTAGCTAGTTTAAGTAATTGTTTATTAATATCTATGAACTATTTATAAATCGTTTAGGTTTATCATTTTTCAGATTTATGGCAGATCGTCTCCCTGGAATTTCTTCCAAGCCTTGTCCTGTTTGAGATCCTGAGAAAATTTGCATGATTTTCGAAAAAGGGCGGAAACACCCCCTAAAAGTCAAAGAATCTTAATGAAAATCACGCCATTCGAGAGCTCTACTGTAGAAGTTTCAAGCTCCTATCTGCAAACATGTGGAGTTTACATTTTCTACCAAAAGAAAGATCAGAGATGCGTGTTTATTTGTTGTTTTTTCTCCAGGGGTGATCCTTTCGAGCCAATGGTCCTATCAAATTCTGAGATAGCCATTTTGTTGAACATAGACAAAATTTCTCTAGCATATCTTTCGGTTTTTCTATATCAGATATAAATATGGTTACATCCGTTTCTGTTAAAACTTGAAGCTCAATGCTAAAGGCCTTCGATTGGTCCACTGAATTTAGGATCCTTTGTCTGAGAGGGCGAGAGTTCAAATCCTAGTGTACCCAATTATTTATTTTGGGACGGGGGTCCGTCGGACAGCCGACGGCAGATAAATGGAGGAACTGTTTGCACGCGTCGATAATGTAGTAGCCAAAAAATTAAAATGATGAAATCACTGAAAAAAGTAATTATAATTCAACAAATGGAAAAAATAAAACGTGGAAAAAGCTGATATAGGATAAAAAACAAGCGAACAGCGTGAATTTAAGAAAGATGAGGGGCCCTAGAAACCAATCCCAGGGGTAGGGGCAGGGTTATTATTGCAGGTAAATTTACGTCAAATTAAGAGATATTTCTGGGAGGTCTTAACGAAAATGCCTCGTTGCTTTGAGCCAAGACTATGCATTCCTGATTGCCAGTTAATCATGTATCTAGGACTTGTGCTTATTCTTCCCACCACCCAATCCCTCCATTCTAAGCGTTTTCCAAGATTTCAGGTTCCCCCCTCGAACTCCCCCAATGTCACCGGATTTGGTAATTTAATAACCCAAGTTTCATCCCAATCCCTTCACTCTAAGCGTTTTCCAAGATTTCAGGTTTCCCCCTCGAACTACCCCATTCACTGGAGTTGGTAAGGATTTGAAATAAGAGCTTTGAGACACGAGGTCCTTCCCTTTATAAAGACAAGCGCTTGTTATGGGCCAAGAGCGCTTTCGACAACATCGAGCTGTTAGTTGTAGTATTATGTAACCACCAAAATAATAAAGTTCCTCGTATAAACATTGCTGCGTTTGATGTAGCACTACAAGGCCGACACATCATCGACATTTTACTCTAGCAATTGATTTGTACCTCTTTCTATTTCGACTGGGTAAAGGAAATCGAATATTCTTTTATGGTGGTAATTTCAAATTTAATAATTCAATTTTACTTAATTTATCAAAATGGAAAATGGGCTCAATCTGGGTCTTGCAACGGGTTACTGCAGCTGAGATTGAACTCTGGGTCAGTAGCGTCAATGGAGAGGGATTTCTTGCCCCATCCGGTCTAAATTTTAGGTTTTTCTTTGAAAAATGACTTTTGGTATATTGTGGTAAAAAATAAAAAAACGACTACCCCCCCCCGCCCTCGGTTTTGGATGATTTATTTTGGCCCCTCTAAAATTTTTTTTGATATTTTTTCTTTTTTTGGTGTTGAGAAGCAGAGAGAAAAACTTGATGAGCTAAATTCCACAAAAAAAGAAATTGGCTGGGGAAGCCAGATCCGCTCATACGTGCTGCATCCATACAGAATGATAAAAGACCATAGGACTGATTTTGAGACAGGTAATGTAGACCCTGTTTTAGATGGTGACCTAAGTGAATTCATAAAGAGTTATTTAATATATTCCTCAGGATAAAAGAGGGCTACAATTCTTTGATTATATAGGCACATTAGTATATTTTAATAGTCCTAAATCCCAGTCGTGACGTTATTGGTGATTTACCTGAAATAATTGAGGATATAAACAGCTTCACAGCCGCCTAAACAGTAACAAGAGCGTATCAGTTGTTGAGTAAAGCAGTTTTACCCCTACAAACCACTTCAGTGGGCAAAGGGCGGGGTCCAAGCATACCAATGGCTAATGCCGGTTGGGTTTGTAGGGGTTTGCCTTCGCGGCATACATGAAGAAGCAACTTAATTATACTTACCCGCCCCCTTAGTTCTTGTTCAGCAGGAATTCAACGGAGCCGGGGCAATCGAGGAAGTGCCATCGCTCGCCGAGAAACTCGCCCGACGCGACCGAAACTTCCGTGCTCATGTTTCGCTTGCGCGCTTCCGGCGCCGCGTCGCCGACCGTATTTCCGTCCTTCGCTGTCCCGCGCCGGTGAATCGCGCCGCACGTGCTCAAGAGCGCCTCAAGCAACGTTGTCTTGCCGCTCAGATAAGGGCCGACGAGGGCGACACAGCGGGGGGCGGAAACCGACTTAGCAGAGTATAGGTAATTTACAAGAGTAGAAATTTGTGCTAGTGTCGACGAAAAAAACCTCGACGCAATCTAGCTTTTGGCGACCCTTGGCATTTTTTAAAGTTTAAAAATTGAATTAATTATTCATAATTGTTACAACGAAAAAAATGCCAAGCATCACCGAAAGCTAGATAGCATTGGAGGTTTTCTGTCGACACTAGCGCCAGTTTCCACTTTTATAAGTTACCCATACTCTTCAGTTTACACCATAATTTCATATTGGCTGACGGGGACAAATCTGGTTCCGTCGCTGCAGGGTGTCACTTGGGAAGGTAAGGGGCCGACGGCATTGCCCGACTCCAACAAACGGGATTTCAAGAGAAGAAAGCTGAGCTTCACCATTGTCTTGAAGCAAAGCGCCCAGACCAGCAAGTATGAGTTGTTCCAGAGATTGAACACAGGTGGTTCGCCCCTATCTGATCAAGAGGTCCGAAACTGCATCCTGATTATGGAGAACAAGAGCCTCTATGAGTGGTTCCTGAATAGGTCCGGGAGGTCTTAGTTTTTTCTAAGTCCTTAGTTTTCTCTCTGTGTCTCCTCTTGAAAATATTACGCACAGTTCGGTTAATTCGCGGTAGTCATCTCTTACAAAATCTTTGTCTAATTCTGCCTTATAAAATATTAACAAAGCTTGAATATCTCTTTCTGCAACACGTCCTGTTACAAAATTAAGAGATGGTTCGATGTTACTAGAATCGATGTTTTTCTAATTTGTTCTCAACTTTTTAAACATAGGCATATTAGGGTCTTTGCTACCGAATATTTCTTCTACAACAAGCAGGCGATTATGCTGACCAACGTGGACGAAAATGGAAAAAGGTATGAGGAGCACCTGCGGAAAGTGAATGAAAAGACAGGTGAAGTCAGCATAGCCAAATCGAAAAAGCTGCAAGCGATTACGATTTCACAGGTCGACCCGGAAAATCTGGAAAATGATATCATCTTCCGGGAATTTGTGATTCGGGAAGTCCCGCCGGGCACCGGTTTCAAATCTTTAAAACCTATTCATATAAAGAGATACCTAGAAAAATTTTTCAGGCTGAATCCTCCCCAAGCAATTGTACGGGAAAGGGGATTCTCAGACAAGATGGAACTGTCTGGATGGAATTTGACAGGGGGGGAGGCACTTTGTTTTAGGTTATATTTTCATAGAGAGGTTTTTCGTCAGGGGTTGGGGTATGTTTAATAAAGGGTTAGCTAAGTTTACCGGCATTATTTGAAAAACGAATAGAAATTATTCCATATATGAAGGGTTGCACCCTTTCTTCAGTAATTGTCTCAAGAGCAGTTATTAAATGACTGTATTCCTCGGGTAGACTACTTATCAAAATAATCACTAAGTCCTTCTCTTTGATCGGATCTCCCACTGCTTCGAGATGCTCTGCCAATGTTTTTAAATAATTGACATGATTTATCATGCTAGTCCCCTTTTCCATTCTTGCATTATACAGCTTTCTACGATAGAGAATTTTGTGTGCCAAAGACTTCTTCTAAAATGTTGGGCTAAACTTGACCATGTAAAGCACAATTTATCATTATAGTTAATGAACTTATCATTATCTGATCTTGGGCCAAATTGTAAACAGAGTAAAAATCCTGAGTAAAATGTATCATTCCTAAACACAGACAGCCAGATTCTAATCTTGGACAAGATGTAGATAGATTACCAGACTATTATCTTGGAAAAGTTCTTTCTTTAATATTTAAGCTTAAGCAGAACTTATCATTATAGTAAAGCCTAACTAGATACAATTAATCTTTTCATGACACTAGTCTAGGACAATTTTTATAACTTATAGACTTTTCCCCTGGGGCTGGAGGGGGGGAGTCATGTTATATCTAAGAGAATAGTTATTGTGTCTTTCAACTAAAGTGAACAAAATAACTATCTTTTAATTTTAATTGGACAATTTTGGGTAAAAAAGAGTGGGAGAGGGGGCCAAGTTTCCCTCCAATCTTGTTGGTCCCTTAAAAAGGGCACTAAAACTTTTAGTTTCCGTTTGATTTAGCCCTCTCACTATGTTCTAGGTTCACTGCCATATGGCTTCAACGTATTTTTATTATTTTCTCCCTCTAGAGCCGCTTCTTACGGAATTGGTGGATGTTTTGCTGTATTAAAAAAAAACATATATATACACTGCTCTAAGGGGCTGATCTGATTGAAAATTGAAAGCTCTGATGCCCTTTTTAAAAGTCAAAATTCATCGGAGGCCAACTAGCCAACTTTCAGTGTTGGTTGAAGAGTGACTGGAGGGCAACCGGACCCCTTTTCCTTTTTAAATGCCCCTCCGCATCAGTAAGTATTTTAGGATTTTTAAAGTGAGCTAGAAAACAGGTTTCAAAACCCGCAGATAAATGGATGCGCCTATTATTTTCCTAACTCATTCCGCCGACCATTCCGCCGGCCTTTGGAGCGCCCAAGGGCAAAGCATTAAGCAATTGTCGCACAAAGGCCCCGTTTATGCCGCTCGTTTTTCTCCCGACGGCCAATTCGTTTTGACCAGTTTAGCCGACGGCCAGGCTATCCTTTGGGATTTACAGGGGAATAAAATAGCAGCGCAAGGTGGAATACCCAAGCAACCGTGAAGAGCACCGTCAATTTCCCGAGTAACTGAAGCACGGTGGATAATGTACCGGCGTCAATCGCAGTTAAGGCAGCCCAGAAGACAGTCATGACTTTCTCCTTCTGCGAGGCGGCGAGGAATCGTCTCCGTCCTCGGCCAACCGTTTGAGTTGCAACAACTCGTCGTCGGAAAGTTTTTCGTCACGCAGCAAATTCATGAGCAGCGAATGGGTGGATCCATCGCAGAATCAATAGTGGAGCCTGGAGACGTCCTCGGCCGCGTACAAAGGTCTCACCAAATACCAGGTGGCATCCTCGGTTTCCTCAGAAAGCAGCTTGGTCCTCAACCATTTCCGGGAGACGGTCTGGTCTTCCCCTTCTGCATGAATGATGACGCGGCCACGAGACGCCAACTCGAGGATGAGAATCAAACCGGATTTGGTCGAAACAATCGCTGGACCAGACGCATTTACCGATTGGAACAACTCGCTCATCGATCCGCTAATTTCCGCGCGGCAAGTGAAGCGGGGCGGGCACGCGTTCAGGCTCGCAAAGAACAACTACGCTCCCAACGCGAAGCCTTGACCCAGGAACTGGCCGTATATGGCAACTTGACGGGCGACATCGTTGTGCGGCGCTGCGAACTCAAGGCCCTGAAGGATGAGCTGCGGAGAATCCGCAGGCGGATCACCGACCTCGAGATCGAGCTGGAACGTCCGCCCCGACTCTCCGTCATTCAGGCGGCCGTTTCGGTTCGCGAAGAGAAGCAGGGAGGTTAACAGAGCTTGTTTTTGTGTTCAAAAGGAGAAATATTTCGTTGGGCCGTTAATAGAGAGGAGAAATACTTTGGGCTTAAATACTTTGATATATTTTACTAACAATTTTCTCGGTTATAGCTATTTTAGGGGCCCCCTCCCTCAATCCTACTCGTGCGCGATTTATCTTAAAGTTTTAGGAGAGTTTCAAATGCAATAGACTAATTAACATTTTTCTGATAGCTTTATCAGTTGGTATATCAAACAGTTTGCATCCTAGCACGTCCAGAAGCACCGAAATCGCTAAAGCACTGGAGATCCTCCCCCCCCCCAACTCCCCCAAAGAGAGCGGATCCCTTCCAATTATGTCAATCACGTGTCTAGAGCTTGTGATTATTCTTCCCATCAAGTGTCATCCCGATCTCTCCACTATAAGCATTTTCCAAGATTTCCAGTTTCCAAAACTTCTGTTCCCCCCCCCTCCAGGCCCCTATGTCCTCCGATATGAATTGAAAATGGAGCGTCTGAGACATTGGTAAAGTTCATTCGAAAGCTAATGTAGTTAACATGCTTCAAATCATCTAGTAAATTTTTTGTCCTAATTTATAACAGGAGGACAACAGTTTCTCCATAATCAAACAGTTCGTGGTAACAAACTGTAGTAAGAAGTGACCCGGCTCAATAGTAACCGAAACTCTAAAAATTGAAATTTTGATACTAATAGTTACATCAAAAGAATCGCATTTTAATGCTGATTTTAAATATACAAGTTTCATCAAGATTAATCTTACCGGGGTCTCGCCACGGCGGCCGCAGAAATCGTCAGTTTTGATGCGCCGGTCACGCAATACTCTGCAGCGACCTGTTGCGACATGGAAGCTGCCGGTTTTTTGGCAGCCGCAACGCGGCTGACGGTGGTTGATTTAATCCAGGCGTTCAAAATTGTTTCCGATAACGAAGAACATTCGATCGAGACAATCAACCGGGAGTTTGTGCAGAACCTTGTGCGGGACGCCCTGCCCGGCATCACTGCCCTGGTTGATGCGCTCAATTATTAATTTTTTCTGATATATTTGTCTTCTAGTTATGTCAGATGATAAGTCTTCCTTTCATTCCGATCTTGGCTCTTGTGGCTCAGACTTTAATCATTCTGCTTGGGGCAATAAGCTCACAGCGTGAAGCTGCAACTATTGAAAATCAGGTAAATCCTATTTTTATTTCCCAGGGAAAAGAAAGAAAAAGGAATGGGAAAGAAACAATTTTCATGTTGAAAAGTAGCGATCGAACTAAAATAAACTGCAAGAAAAACCTAATTTAACATTTACCGTCTAAGCTTGCATAAGATTGAAAAAGATATTTCGCAAAGCCAATTAAATCCAAGCAAATAAAAAGGAATTTCGGACATTCACCGGTGAATGTCGACCTTAAAGTGAGCCGTATTTTCCTGCGAAGGATGATAGTGGATGCTTGTTTGTTTAATTTCTTATAGACAAAAGATAAATAGATAGATAGTTAAAAAAGGTAAAGAGTAAAGAATACGGCATTAGACTTTACAGTCCCTACGGCGAACCACATCTATCCGTACCGCTCGAACGTATGTGTTGGAGTATTCGCAGAGATGTCTGAGCTGAGTGGAGAGCAGCGGTGTTCGTGCCTCCTCGTGCGTGAATGCTCGCTCCGAACGGGCGCCAACGTCCTGCACCAAACAGCATTTGCAAACAGGAGTGCGTTCGTTGGCCAGCATCATCTGAATCATCGTTGCAAGCGACTGACCACATCCAGGTTCTTGATGTACACCAGCATGCGCGCCTTGTCCGCTGGCCCGTAACCGGTGTCGAAAACGGTGCGGCCGGAGCCCATCCTCATCGTGCCGGCCTGGATCATGAAGTACTACATTCTCGATCTTGCCCCTGGCCGTTCGCTGATCGAGTACCTGGTGGGAGAAGGTTTCACCGTATTCGCAATTTCGTGGAAGAACCCCGGGCAAGAGGACCGCGACCTTGGCATGCGCGATTACCGAACGCTGGGGGTAATGCGCTCGCGGGATGCCATTCAGAAGATCTGCAACAGCGAAAAGGTGCATGGCGTCCCGCCGGAGACCTATTTCGAGAAGGTTCAGGCGGTGCTGAAAAAGTACGACGTGCTGATTATCGCCGACGAGGTGATCGGCGGCTTCGGGCGCACGGGCGAGTTCTGGGGCTGCCAGACCATCGGCATCAAGCCGGACATCCTGACCTGCGCCAAGGCGCTGTCGTCGAGCTATCTGCCGATCTCGGCGGTGATGATCAGCGAGGACGTCTACCAGCCGATCGCCGAGCAGAGCCAGGACCTCGGCGTTCTCGGCGATAAATTACCGAAGGAAAGCAAGGCTTGAAAATTTGATCATAAAATAAATAACGCTGAAACGAGTATGGATGGACACTAATTGAAATTAGAAAGTTTTCTTACGCAAATTGAGAGCGATGTTAAGATTTAACTAAGTTAGAGTATATTTCACAGGTTACGCAAGTTATCAAACAGTTCGTGGTAACGAACTGAAGTAAGGAGCGACCCGGCTCAATAGTAACCAAAAGTATAAAAATTGGAATTTTGGTACCAATAGCGCTTATTATAAAAATGAACAAAAACTAAAGAAACAAAGGTTTTATGTGTAAATTACAAAAAAAAACACACGTCAGGAAATTTGTAGTAGAAAAAGAAAAGGAATAAACAAAAATTTTCCACATCTTATGAAAACATAAAAGTGATGTTTTTTCAACATTAAATTAATTTATGTGAAAATAATTTTATGTGAACTATTCATATGTGGTTGGAGGTGGTTGTTGTTCTAAGGTTCGCTCATTATAAAAAATGAACAAAAACAGACACTGAGGCTGTAGTTCATCGTCAATGCTTCAATGGCTCCGAGTTTTGTGAACTAAGACAGGTGTGAGCTCATTAACTAGCCCTTCTCTTTTTTGCCGGGTTAGGAAACGAGGTGTCTCAAGCCAGACAATACGCCAAATGACTGGACAATCCCCGGCTACCGAGTGTAGTGCTTCACTAGCAACCATCGTGTTCACACTGCAAAGGCAGACCCAGATACACCATGCGCTGAACATACCAGACAGCTCAGCAAAACCCAGAGGAGGTCGACCTCGGACAGGTTCGGGAGGGCTCGTCCGAAAGCGGTCAGGAAACGCCCCTGGATCTCGTCGAAGGCCCCGCTCGCCATGACCTTGCGCCAGGGTCCGTCCGGGTCGCCGTGGATGCGGCCGATCAGGCGCATGAAGTGCGCGCCCTCCTCCGAATCGGCGGCGAGCTCGAGGGCGGGACGCAGGAAGACCTCGACCAGCTGTTCGACGGTCGGCGCCCCCGCCCCCTCCAGGGCGTCGAGCGCCGGGCAATCAAATCCAGCAAAATATTTACGGTGCAAAAATCCGTTTATATGGTGACATTATTTACACGCTTCTGCCTCAAATCAGTATAGGTGTGCAACACAAAAGACTCGACGATGGCTCAATTGCTTCATCGGTTGGCGCTAAGAATAGTAGTAGCGGTACTGATTTTTATGTTGCAGCAACGAAAGTACACCTCGGGGCAGTAGGTGGCTACAATTTGGTCTGGAACTTGGTCGGCCGTGCCACCAAAGCTAATCAATTAGAATTCAAAGTAACGAACCCAACGAAACCCTTTCAAAACAAGTAGGCTACATATGGGACAGTGAAAAAAAACTCGATTACAATACGAGGTTGGGCCGGATACAATACTTGAGAAGAGCAAGTGAGATTTGGCTGTGTACCCAGAATTTTTTCCCAGGACAAGAGTGCTTTTGAAGACATTGGAATATCCCATTCTAGTCGGGGGGTAAGTTTTTCGCTGGGACGAAAGTAATCAGAAGCGTTAAAAGTTATAACAAAGTGGTTTTTTTCAAGGAATAGAGCTGTGGCTTTACCCTATTAAAGCACTCGTGGTGGGAGGATTACTTCTCTTCTTTTGGTCTCAATATGATGAACTCAAAAGCCCAATATTGATCAGTTGGTCCGAAGGTGTATCAGTCGTAGGAGTCGGACTATTGGTGTATGTGTTCTGGGTGCGGATGGATTGGGATTGGGCAATTTTTGGAGAACTCACGGGATACAATCCCTTTAAACATGCAGATAGCAAGGGCATACTTCAACGACATTCTGTTGATCCGTAAAGTTCGAAAGCCATTTTAATCCATCGAAATATTCTGCCACAATTCCTTCTGCCTTCAATTGTGGAAATTTGGCTGCCATCGAACTTGTCAGATCTTGCATTGCAGACTCTGAAATATCGATGGGAACAAATCGAAAATCGAGGCCATCGTTTAAAAATTGTTCCAGGAGGATATTGGTCTTCAGCCCATCGCCTGCTCCCAACTCAACCAGGTTGAAATTACTTCCGGAAAGCAAGCGACCTGCGCGTCGACGCGGTGATCAACGCCGCCGGCGCCTGGGGCGACCGGATCGCAGGACTGGCCGGCGAAGAGGTGCCTCTGTCGTTCTTCCTGCCGATGATGATGGTGACCGCGCGCGTGCCCCAGTTTCTCGAACCGGTCGTGGTCAATACCGCAAGGCCGCTCTCGTTCAAGCAGATGCCGAACGGCACGCTCCTGATAGGTGGCGGGCGGCCGGCCGAGGGTGACCGCGATACCATGACCTACCGGCTTGACGTTAAAAAGAGCACTAGAACTTTTAATGTCCGTTAAAATGAGCCCTCTCCCGATATTCTAGGACCACTGGGTCGATACGATCACAACTGGAAAAACAAACACCCGTGATCTTTTGCCTGGCAAAACACAAAATTTTACATTTTTCCAGACAGGAACTTGAAAACTCCATAGCAGGGTTTTCTGATATGCTAAATCTGATGGTGATATCTTCATGTAGATTCTACAGCTTTTATGGGTATTCCCCCTTTTTTAAACATCAGATAAGCGCCGCCAAGCAAATCATGCCGTTTTCATTCAGCAGGCGAGACATCTGTGCGCAGCGACGCAAGTTTTCCGAGCGAGCTTCCGTAGTGAAGTCCAGGTCACGGCTGAGCCCTCGTCTTAGGTCTTCACCGTCCAAGACTACAGCTGTTCTGCCTTGGTCAAAGAGTGCTCGTTCTACGCCTCTCGCGATGACGGTTTTTCCGCTGCCACTGAGTCCGGTGAACAGGATTGTGGCTGGCTCCTGGCCAAAACGCACGTCTTTCTAATGTCAGATTTTATACAAATTGAACTATAATATTTACGTTTAGCACACCTTATAATAGAGTTCAACCTATTTCTATATGAACGATAATCTTGAAACGAATCCTCTGTTTTCACTGATAATATTTTTATACTTTCTATTTTTAACTCTAATTGCCGAAACAATTCCATCAGAAATCCATAGGTCAAATTTGTGTAAATAATTCTTTTGAGTGACTCGATACAAAGTAACCAGGTTTGTAAAAAGCGACAAAGACTTTATCATCGCTATATTGATTCAACATTGTAAAATAATAAGATGGAGTTGATGACCAGAATTCTGGTACAAGCTTTCGTTCGATCAATGTTGCGACTACTGACTCTTGAGTTTGCAGATATGCTTGTATCTAGTTTTGTGAGATTACAAATTAAACCAATCTAACAGTGCGAACACAATTTTGCCAGCAAAAATTGAACAGCAAGCTAAAATTACCAAAAGAAGACTTACTAATGTCAATGCGTTGCTGCAATGAACACAAAAAAAAAGCTCTGTGTCTGTCTTCCAACATCTCTGCTGTCTTAATTCCAAGGGATGGAAGCAAGGTTCCGCTCCACGGACTCAACGACGGCACAAGGTGGTGGGGGGTGGGTGCCCCACGCCAAGCCCCCACCCCACGTAACCTGTGCATCAAGGCAAAAAAAGAAAGGGTCCAGGTCAACCGATCCTCATCAAAATTACTTTCGTTCTCTCTTTCTCTCTTTTCTTTCTCTTTTTCTTTCTGCGCCCCTTCACGGATTTCGACTTTGAGCTCGCTCTGTCCACTGCCACCAACGGCGACGTCGGAACCTCTCCTTGCGATTCTGTTTCGCATGTCGTCAACTGCTATGTGCAGGTTGGTCCATGCGTGCGTGCATGCGCGTGTGGGCTTGTGTTCGCGGCTGTGCAATGCCGGAACGTGGCGCAAACCACGAGCAGGTTGTGGTGGCGCTTCATATGGAGTTTGTGGTGGAGCATGCCATGCAAGCGGGATTGTCACTTGCGGGGGTTTGAAGCTACTTTTTGTTCTCAACTGAAACTTTGCCAAAAAGCTTCTTGAGAAAGTAAAAACAACAAGGTTTGAAATAGTATCCTTTAAAATTTTAGCCCCAAAATTTCACCCAAGAATCAACTATTGGTTGAGTTTTCTGATTAAACAAAATATTTAAGGGATCCAATATAATTGAAATTGTCCATTCCTTATGGATCAATAAATTAAATCGATATCATGATTCACATATTCTATTTAGACAAATATTTACATTTCTACAACTGGTGCTGTAAATGAAAAAGGAATAGAATACTATAGGAACCTTACACAAGCTCTATTAGACAATGGCATTGAGCCAATGGTTACCCTTTATCATTGGGACTTGCCGCAAGCCCTGGAAGATCATGGAGGTTGGCACAATAGTTCATCAGCTGAGTGGTTTAGAGAATTTGCCGACGTGATGTTTTCAAGACTTGGTGATAAAGTGAGAACTTTTTAAATATCATTTTAAAAGGGGACCGAATTGCAGCAAAAACTAAGCTCGGATAAACCTTAACGGGATCTAGATTTACAGATCCATTGTAGATCATCTTTATATTAAAAAAAAAGTCTACTTTCCGGAATACCTGTATTTTTGTCTAAGTTTATGTCCTTGAATAATGGTAAGAATATCAATATTTTGTTTGGTAGATTTGATTTCTGTTCCTTAGTAATTTAATTTCTACATTAAATGAATTTCATTCATTTATTTTCGTAAATTACTGATATAATTTAATTTAGTTAATAATTTTTCAGTGACACCACTGGCCGTTGAACAGCGACTGCAGCGATCTCGGATGAATGCGGATATGAGAGTCACACTGCTGCCTAAGAAGACACGTGGCGAAACGGTCAACCTGCGTCTGACCATACGTTACGGTGACCTGGAAAGCCTGCGAGGCCAGGCGTCTGCTGCCGACTTTCTGCCGACGATGCTGACACGCGGCACCAGCTCCCGCACCCATCAGCAGATCCAGGATGAACTGGATCGTTATCGGGCACAGCTTCAAATCCTTGGCTAATTTGTTACGGAACATTATGTTACGAATAGCAAGTGAAATATGGGTAAGTCCCCAGAGGACTTAAGCCACATCAAGGAAAGGGGTAGATCTCGCCACCCAACCAACGAACTGAGACCGAAGCCAAAGTTCCCCACCGAGCCAGAAGTTAGCTCAGAGGAATGTTCACGCCTAGGAGGATCTCTACACCAGAGACTAGTGCTCACAGACCCCAGATACCTCCTACTAGCCATTCCTCTGCCATATATACTGCTAACTACAGGCATTAATGCGCCACCAAAACCATCGGAGCATATAGACCAGGCCGCTGCCCGCTCCCAAAGCCAACAGCAAATTCCAGGCGTCGTCGATCGAAACCTTTTGAACGGTCATCCCGTATGCGGTTGACACACCCAAAACCAAAATTTTAACTGACGCCCAACGAGAAGCTTTTGTCAGCTGCTTTTCAGTCGCATTTGGATTAACAAAACGCTGATAAATGTCACGAACCACCAGTGACGCCCCCCAGTTCATTTGCGCTTATGATGGCCATGCTATTCGATTTTTCAATGTTTATCTTTAGCCTGATTTCCTCTGCATTCTTGGTAATAGTGTCAAGTAGCTGCTGCAACCGTTCTTTAGACTCTTCGAGAAGGACAACGTTGTCCGTGAAGTCCAGATCAAACAGATGCTTGTTGCTTACTTTTTCCCCGTAGTCCGATGCGAATCTCAGGGAATAAATCCATTATAATTATTAAGATTATGGGGGAAAATACACACCCTTGACGAACATCAGACAAGACTTAATATTAACAATTTGCCACCCCTACTTATTAATCCATCTAAATCGTTGTGAGATGTCGACTGCGAAAAGTAAATTTTTTTTGCTATTTTTTAACCCAAAGGTGGTCCACAAGGATGACTCCGATGAAAGAATAAAACAGTTCAAAGGATCTGATTGGTTGGCTAAAAACATCTCCGGCAAGACGTTTAATAAAACTTGGATATACACCCTTCGGCTAGTTGACGGGGTTGATACTTCATATAATTGATTGACCCCCTCAATCCGCTTCATACTGAGCCAAATATAGTAATTACTGGCCAAAAATATCAGCCCGACCATGGCCCCCTGCATTTCAAAGAACATCGAAAGCTGATCTGCCATCATATAAGGACAAATTGAAGCGTCATAATCACAAAGCTCATAGGCCAGGAGATATCCCATAAAGGGAAGCAGGAGGAGCGCTCCAACTCCGATCATATTGCCTACGAACCCCATCCAATCATAATAAGAACGATCTTCATCCGTCTTCGCCATCAAATGTCTCTTGTCCTTGAACTATAATTTAGATTAATTCTTCCTAAATGAAAACTATAAGATTATGCATTGTAGGAAAAATAACAGAATTTATTTTCAAGGGCCATCTATGACGTAGGTTTCTCGTTGGTAATAAAAAACAAAAAATTACTATCGTTTATGGCAACTATCTCCCATTATTTATATTCACATAAAAATTTATTCTTACAACCATGAGAAAAGACAGTGGCGATATGTCTCTAAATAATTTTTGCTACGCCAGGTTTACCTATTTCAAAACGAATATCAGGTAGGAAAACAGCGTATCCATTTGATGTAAACATTGGGAAATTAGGCCTGTGGTTCAGCTCCATTTTTGGGAAGTCATACATACGTTGACTCATATAGCGATAGAAATAAATAACCACAGGCAGTTTTTGGCCAGGTACATAATTGGCTGGCTTGATCAGAACCCCTTGCATCTTCTCGCCATTATAACCTTGATATTGCACTAGCTCTGGTTTTTGACCCCAAGCAAGGTGGGCGTGCGGTGTCAGGGGTTATTTTTGTGTTTGGGGAGGGGGAGTTGAGGTGGGGGGGGGTTAAGTGGGAGGATCTTTCCATAGAAAACTTATCATTGGGGTAGAGACTTTCAATGAAGGGGGCGCAGGATTTTTTTTTAGCATTATTTAAAAAAAACAAAAAAAATAAATATGAAAAGTTTTTTTTCTACTGAAAGTGAGGAACAGCATTAAAACTTAAAACGAGCAAAAAATATTGCGCATATGAGGTTTTACAAATTGCCTTCTTATCTGAAAAATGCCTTTAGTATTCTACTGTAATTTTCACAGCGTAATTAATTAATATATTTACGTACAAACCGCTCGCACAGTTGTATAATAGTGAATTGACAATAAAAATTAGTAAACAAGATCTATTATCCGCAAAACTAGTAGATAAGACGATGGCTAGGGAATAAATTCGTATAAACCGGGCCGAAGATTACGAGCCTAAAAATATTTGACTGATATTCAAAATGGGGGAATAGGGACAAGCATTGCAAAGTTGATTTTGGAAAAAATAAAATCGAAATTTAAGGATTTCACAGAATTTTAATGAAAAAGTTGTTATGGATTCAATGAAACAGCACTACAAACTAAAATGGAAACTGCTGAGATATCAACTCCTAAAACACAGTATCTTTCCATTTCAAAAGTAAAATAGGCGGAATTTTTTAATGAACACAGTGCACCTAAAAAAAACAACTTAGTTTTATACAAATACTAATAAAAACTCAAGTGTTTCAGCTTTTACACAGAAGGGCAACATCAAACCTTGAAAGGGAGCTAAAAGGTAAGAGCTAATGAAATTGAATTGTTTCTCTTTCAAATAAAAATGTGCACATACAATTGCAAAGGTCAACCGAAAAAGTTGTAAACAAATTAAAACTGGGGTAGCAATAACAACCGGGGGTGGGGAGACAATAACAACAATATTTATTTAGTAATTTGAACAAGAGGTGCCAGAAATTCAGGAAAATCTCTAAACAGAGACTTCGGCAAGTAGTTTCCTACGAGAGGTGTGTGGGAGAGGGGGGCCACGTTGTGGGACTTGGGCGTTAAGGACCGGGATAACTCCCGGGTAGGGGGCGGGTGCGTGGTGCCAAATATTTGTAATAACCAGACGCATTAGTTTGATTTCACCTAAATTCATGTGAAGTAATGTTTGATACGGCAATTCTCTCTTTTTGAAGCCAGGGACCTCCCCTCTGCGTAGGAAGACAGAAGATAACCCTAATTTCTTGTCATCAAGAGGTCACTCACTCATGGGGAAGCTCAGCGCGAGACAAGATAATAACAAGTGACAAAATATGTGGGAAATATATAATTCAGGCTATTTATTTGCACATACGGGAGGGGGGAGGAAGGTGTAAAGTATTTGGACCGTTTGAGGTCATTAATCAATACTTACTTCATAATATGCAGATTAATTGCATCTAACACATTTCGCATGCAGGCCCAGTATACTTTATCTCCCCCTCTCCCTACTGTGCCAATATATAGCACAAATTTATTTCTAAAATAACGAAAGACTTACTCCGTTTCTGTTGGCGTCCTGTTGCCTGCCTTCCAGCGATACAGCCACCAGCCTAAAAGCCAGCCGCCAAGGAAGGACGGCAGCAAGCCGGAAGCGAGGAAGAGAACCCGTTGACCGGATCCGCCGAAATAGTTGAACCGGGCATCGAGTGCGCTGCACAGGACAGCGCAATAGCTGCCAACAATCACGACAATGGCTGCTGCACGCCACAATGCGGAGCGGCTGTTGCGCAGGGGTTCGGCCCATAACAGAACAATTGTCTCAATATTTTTTGGCGTTCTGACGCACGTTGTTATCGCGCTTTGTGTGTATCTGATTGGCCAGAGCCTGGGGGTTGAGATCACCTGGCTCGACTGCATGGTCCTTATGCCACCTGTTATTTTGGTGACCACATTACCAATTTCGATAGCGGGATGGGGGGTCAGAGAAGGGGCAATGGTTACCGCATTTGCCCTTGTTGGTGTGCCTTCGGATGGTGCGCTGGTGATGTCCCTGACCGTCGGCGTACTTGCAAGCGGTGCGGCGGTTGTGCCGGGCGATAAATCGATTTCGCACCGGTCGCTTCTGCTGGGTGCGCTCGCGATCGGCGAAACGGTCGTACATGGGCTATTGGAGGGGGCAGACGTCCTCAATACCGTGGCGGCAATCCGCAAGCTGGGCGCGCGCGCCGAACGTGACGACACCGGCGTTTGGCATATCAACGGGGTGGGAATCGGCGGTTTGCGCGAGCCCGACTCGGTTATCGATCTCGGCAACTCCGGCACCGGTGCGGATCCAAAAAAAGGAGTTGGCATAGGAACATGAAAATGTCTTTTGGGCTTAGGTTCATTCCTGAAAGTCTTATTCCCGTAGCTCGACAACGGGTTAGAGGAAAAACCAGTAAACTCTAAATATACCGTTTTTATATTTTCAAATAAGTAGCATAATTTGAAGTTGTATGCTAAATTTAATTTACGGCAATTTTGCATACAATTCACGAACCACAAAAACACTTGATTGGCACTTACGTTTTTCTCGACTTCATGGAGACCCGTTAGCTCAAACCTTAGATAATTATGTTGCGAATGATTTTGATTTCAGTAGGAGAGAAGATAGGTCTTTATTGTCAAATGTATTTACTAATCTTATTGATCAAGCACACTCAGAAGGTCTTATAGATTATAATTCATCTCAATTGTCTGGTAGTAAATTTAAATTAGATAATGCTTGGGCATTAGCCCATTATAACCAAGGAAGTGATGGGGATGAAATATTTGTTAATGTTCATCCTGTCTCTTTAAGTGAGTATACGAAAAACCATTGTCGACGACGGGCCAATTGATGGTGCGATGCGAAAGCTCAAAGTCAAAACTGTTTTCGTTTCCGACCTCATCACTGTCAACGAAGAAGAATGTGACTTTGCCTTCAGTGTGCGTTACAACACACGAATGCTTACATGGTCCAGGATCTACGAATGGGGTTTTGTGGCCACCTTGCTCCACATGTTGTTTACGATCTCGATGGTCCTCGGGTGTTTGACCTTCACAGCTATCGAGCTGGCAAGCGGCCCACAAACAATTTTGTAACTTTAACAAACATTCAACCTTACAAAAAAAAGGTTTAACATTTTAAACCATGACTGGCTATCCCCTCAAACATGATTCCTTATGTTTAATGCCTAAACGAAGAAACATACACAGCTGTTTGATAGCACATGTTTTCCTCTGAGTCATCCGCTCAATTAACCAGCGTTAACTCCCAATAACTCGTCCAAAACACTCATTTTTCAACTCAGACAACTCTTCACACTCAGATACAGAAGATACAGACAAAAGAAAACCACTGCTGTGATATTCCCCCTCTCACTGGAAAAATATCTTCTACTAGAATGACACTCCGCTTTGACCACCTTACCCCAACATAACTCGGGTTGAGCAATAATTCACTTGTAATACATAGAAAAGCTTATTTTAATTATTAGGCGAAAAACAAGTCAAAATTTCGACAAAGACGTTAGCGAAGACAAGGTAAACTCGAGCCTTTCACGGACCAAGTGGATCCTGACTAATCAGGTAAAAGTAGCATCAATAACGGGCAATATATGGCAAATTAGAAAAAATATAATTATCTCATTATTCAGTAATACTCCTTGCAGATTTTCTTGGGATGTAAGAAAGGATTTGTTTAGCCTGATCAAGCAAATTTGATCAAGAAATGAAATGAACAATCAATTAGAACTATCATGTGATGGAAGTACCTGGGTTAAGGTTAACGTATTAGCTTTTTTTCACATGTTGTTGAAGCGTCGACGAAGAAACAATTTTAAGGATTAATTATTTTCCGTTCCAATTGATATACTATTACCAAAGGCTAGTGGAAAGACAGAAAACAAACGCTCTGTTTCAGTGAGTATAAAAAAAGACCTGTCTTATTATATTGATCAGAAACGTGTTGGAGAAAGTGTGTTAGAGAATCAACTAGTGTCAATGTTGTCTGATAAAGATGCTCCAACAATTGTGTTGAGAGCTGAAAAATCTGTTCCAGTTGATAACGTGGTTAAGGTAATGGATATAGCTAATAGAAATAAGTTTAAGGTTATATTGGCATAATTATCTTAAAAACATAAACGTAAAATTAAGTATTTTTTTAATAACCGCAAAGTAATTGAACAGCATACAGAAATATTGGATTGACTTATCAGGTAACATTTTGGTCTTGCCAGCTATAATACCAATAGTGAGTAATATACATTCTTAAATTGCAATAAATATGCTTAAGTATTACCTGAAATGAACATCAAATAAGACATTATATGAGCTCTGGAAATCCGGTTATTTCTCTCTTTACAACAGTGAATTTCAAGCACGAGATCAACGGCTTTTTTTCCGCCGATCTGATGGTGGACAAAGTTCGGGATATCATCAATCAATTAATTGAGCTGGAAGACGTCAACAAGGCCGACTCTCTGCAAACCAAACTCAAAACGTCTAGAGAAGACGCCATCCGCCAATTGCGCGACAAGCAGGAACTGTTCGTCGACGGCCAACAGGTCATCAAAATGGGCCGACGTCGTTTTAGCGTCAACGTACAACCGCTCGACCTGACGATCGTTCAGCAAGACGACGGTGTGTGGGTTTCGGCTTGGTGCAAAAGGAGAATTAACATTAGATGGGCAAGTTGTTTCACCCAAACTCGTGTCTACATTTTACTCTAATGATGCTATTGACTCTACGATTCAGGCTTACATATTCCCTGAACCTAAGAGAAAACGCTATTTTGTTATTCAGGGTTGCGATAAACACCTTTGCTGGTCTGTTTGGAAATTTGATAGAAAACATTGGACTATCTGGGAAACAAATGCGGGGAAATACGGACCAGAACGATGCCGAGGCACCCGGCGTGAACACACGAGAAACCGCCGACTGGCTCACGCCAGCGCGTTTTGCAACGTCTAAAGATGTTACTTTCTCATTGCCCATTATCCCGCAGTCCAACCTCCATCAACCAGCAAAGAGGTGCCAGTAACAAGAGCGGATGCATCCGAAGCCAAAAAGACTGTTGCACCCATAACGTCTTCAACCTCACCCAAACGGTTGAGCTTTATTTTTTCTTCGATCCACTTGCGTAAAGCAGGATCTGAGATGGCCTGATCACGAAGATCGGCCACTGCGGCGCCGCGACGCAGCGTATCGATGCCGACGGCGCCTTGGTGACGCCCGGTTTCATCGATCTGCATACCCACTACGACGGTCAGGTGAGCTGGGACCAGGAACTGCGCCCGTCGATCAATTTTGGCGTAACCACGGCGATTCTTGGCAACTGCGGGGTCGGGTTTGCGCCCATGCGTGAGGGTGACGAAGAGGCACTGATCCGCCTCATGGAAGGCGTCGAAGACATCCCAACATCATGTAGTGGGGGGCGACATGACCTTTTGGGCAATACTGGGCGCCTTGATCGGCCTGATACTCGGTGTCTTGGCTGGCCTTATCGCGTTGATCGGCCTGGCGCCTTTAATCGGCTACCTCATCATTCTTCCAGGCGCGTTCGGTTCGATCGCCGCGACGCTGGCACCCTTGATCGCCGGCCTCGGGTTTTCCTGGTTCGGGTTTCTGCTTCTATGGATGATCGCCATGATCATCCTCACCCTGGTCTTCTATCTGGGCGCGGTCCAGAGCGAGGGGCCCAAGAACCTCGTGCTGACCGACGACGGCGGCGGACGGGTGCGCGTTCCCCACAAGCGCGTCTTGCACACCCTCAGCGCAGAGATCGGCGACCCACGGGTCATCCGCCAGCCCTATCCCCCTGAACCAGCGGAGCCCCCGGCTCCCGTCGACGCCGACCTGCTCTGGTCGTCCCTCGAAGACGAGCGCTCCTTCTCGCTGGCCGAGCTGGCGCAGCTCTACTATGGCGAGGCCGACTATGATCTAAATATACTAAGGCTTTTCTCTATAGCCTTATCGACATCAAACTAATAGATGAGGAAATATTAAAATTATAATTGCATGCGTACAGTAATATATACAGGGGTGTAGTTTGGGAGGAAGGGGGGATAGTTGCCCCCCGCAATAATTTTACGAAAAAAATATTATACAGCCCATGCCCCTTGACTATCCGGATATGAACCCTTCTTGCCCCCCACCCAATAAAAATTCACTCCTGAATGCATATAACATAGGAAACCTCTCCTTTGTCAATGTGACAAAGATTTGAAATTACACGAATTGTTAACAAATTGTTTTACATTTAAATTACTTTACATGTCCTTGTCAAACTCAAGGATCTGTGAGCAATGCATGTCCAGTGAGATTTGGAAGAATAACTGCTGTTTGTCCAAGGAGAAGAGAAAACAGAACAAACACCTTGTAGAGAGAGAAGGCTTTGAAAAATTAGTTGTCTTCATGGAATGGTAAGGCAAAGTGAGAAATTACAGGTCTTGATCGGCATCAAAACCCATGCCTGATGGCACTCAGCCCGAATCAGGTGGCTGGGCCAGGTTTGTACTTCCCGTTGAAGACATTCAGGAAACCGTAAACAAGCTCAAATCCGCTGGCGTAACTTTCAGGAACGACATAGTTTCAGGACCAGGTGGACAACAAATTCTTTGCTTGGATCCATCTGGAAACGTAGTGGAACTCTTTGAAAGCGCCAAAGAATAGGTGCCTAGGGCTACGTCTAACGTGATTGAGACGACTAGATCCCCTCGTAGTAGGCCAGGATCTCTTCCTCGGATACGTCCGAAGATTTGATCGCGACAATGACGGGCCGCTCGTCCCATTTTTTGTGGCGCGCGGCAATTGCAGCCGCATTGGCGATGGCGGGATGGCCAATCGCTATGTTTTCCAGTTCCACAGTCGATATCCACTCACCGCCCGACTTGATGATGTCTTTCGAACGATCGCGGATGATCATGTACCCCCAATAATGTCAGTTATTATGTCACCACATAGTAGTTCAACCGTATAGGCACCGGCCGGTCCATGGACCGTAAACTATTGGGGTTCAGTAGCTCAAGTGCCCACACTTCCCTCAACCCATCAACAGAATTAAGAATTTTAATAGGGAGTGTTGCTTATTAATTGACAGGAAGCCAGCTTTATTTCCAGGGGCTTGGTTACAGACGAGGATGGAGGATTCCTGACTAGTAGTAGTAGTAGTAGTAAAATTTTTTATTAGAAATAAACATTTCTTAATCAACAGAACAACATAAGCGAAGCCTGGGCCTCCCTCCTTGGCTCAACACCCTTTCAAACAACTTATTAGCAATTCTTTGTTCCAAAAATAATAGAAGCTGACCCCTGGCCCTCCCTCCATGGCCCCAACCCCGAAAAAAACTTATTACCGATATTTTCTTCCAATAATCATTATAGCTGACTCCTGGCCCTCCCTCCACGGCCCAACCCCTCTTCCAAAAACATGTTAACGATATTTTATACCGAAATTCATGGGTGCTGACCCCCTGGTGCTCCCCCAAGAACAATTGACGCAAACGTTATATTTTAACGGAGTAAAGAGCATTGACAGAATATAGAAAAGCATTCCTCAAAGAGCTTGATGAATTAAAAGCGCTACTTTGGGAATTCGGGCCAAATGAATGGAACTATTTAACACCAGAAGGTGTAAATGACGAGTTTGCTCTTGTAGAAAATGGAGATGCTCAAGTTATTGTTGCGACAAGCGATGCAGAAATTATTGGGTTTGCTGTTTTAATTGATGGAGTAGTTAGTCCATCTTCACGAATGGTTGAGAAGAACACGGTGCGTTGGAGGTCATCATTTCTGGATGACACTGAATTGATCAGTTTACAGTGATTCGTATCATTCGTGACATTCGTGGTGAAACGGCGTCCGCATCTTTCGCCGCAGGAGGTCGCGGGCTTTGCGTTCACGCAGGTCGGGTTTGCGGTGCTTCTCTACGAAGTCGAGCCCGTAGGCGGCGACCAGGCCCAGCAACCCGCCGGCGAGAAAGCTGAACGCAAACGGCATCAACCATCGCGTATTACAACGTGCTGTTCGACCGCTGTGCCGACCAGATTTTTGATCACCTCGGCATCGGCGCTGCCTATGCCCAGGAAAGAAATCTGACCATCTACACCGCCGAAATTCACGTCTGTTATGTGCAGGAGTTGCATCTGGGGGATAAAGTCCGTTGCTCGCTTCAGGTCATCGACCATGACGACAAGCGACTGCATGTGTACCAGGAGCTGCTCCACGCGGACGGCTGGCTGTCGGCAACCTGCGAAGCCCTGTCCCAACTTTTGCTGCAACAATCGACGCATGAGAAGCAGATGTGCGTCGTACGAGATGGTCTTGGGGAGATGTTCAATTTCCTTGTTTAAT
Source organism: Alatinidae sp. Z8VKAUB7J3 (assembly GCA_010016025.2). NCBI lineage: Eukaryota > Metazoa > Cnidaria > Cubozoa > Carybdeida > Alatinidae > Alatinidae sp. Z8VKAUB7J3. The sequence continues at coordinate 173,164,988 of JAAAKM020721499.1, read as the reverse complement.
TTCCAAAGTGGTCAAACGTGGACTAAATTCTTCGGTGATTCACTGTCTTCGAGATATGTATTCTCGATTATGTACTTGCCTGAAAGTACCTCCGGATAAAAATATTCTCCCTGTCCCACATAGGAAACTCATTCCTGTCTTGAAAGGTACACGTCAAGGAGCAGTTTTTTCTCGGGTCGGATGCCGACATCACCGTCTTCGATCCAGACCAGATCCTCGATACGGCGACCTTCGAAGACGACCTGTCGGCTTCCGTGGGGGTACGCTGGGTCTTCGTCGACGGTGTCGCGGTGGTCGAGGCAGGGGAGTTGGTCGAAGGTGCGTTTCCGGGTCGACCGATGCGGGGTTCTGCTCGACGCGCCACGCCCTAGCCGGACGCTCCATCTGCACCGCTCATTCGGGTTCGCGAATCGTCCAGAGCCCGTTGGTCCCCTGCCCTACCCGGGCATCCGCAAGGTCCCGCTCACGCGCGCCGGCGCCCCCGACGAGGCCAAGGCGAAGGACGTCACGTACGTCCCGCACTACCTGTACTTCGCCGACGTCGACAACGACGGCCGGCAGGACGCGATCTACGGCGTGAAGCCGTGGTGGGAGTTCTTCGACGGGCGCGCCTGGCGGCGCGTCGCGGCGTCCGATCCCGGCGTGCGCAGTCGCGTGTTCCTCGGCAAGGGCAAGGGACGCTTCGCGGCCAGTAATGCGATTGTCACGAGCTTTGTTGTTGATGCACTGGCCGCCGATGGCATGGGGCGCGAACATCCTGCCTTGATCCAAGCAGCTGATTTTATTGAGAACCGGCTTTGGTGGGATGGCTATTTTGCCTATTTCGACCATGACAGTGCGGAAATTCATAATGCCAGCTTATGGGCGGCCTTTGCGCTTAATCGTGTTCGGCCGGGGCATGCGAAATCAGAATTGGCAGTGCGTCGGGTGATCGCGGCACAGCGCAAGGGTGGGAAAAACATCTCTTGTGATTTCAGGCCGGAGGTCTCACCCCACACCAAGGGCCCCCCCACGCCCCTCGTCGAAACCCTGCACCCCGCGAAGAACAACAACCGCGCAACAAGAAGCACAACAAAAAGCACCTTTTGCAGTGCATTGGAAGAGGAAAACTCACTCACAAGAGCACACGTAACGTTTTTGTCCCGTCACCCCCCCACCCCTTGATTTCTTCTTCCTATTTTTATTTGCCATCGGGAGCAGAACTCAACCCACGTCCTCGATGTCGCCCTTCTGCCAGCTGAATCCCACTCCCGCACCAATGTATGGCGTGATCGCGGTGCCGGTGTGAATATTGAACGGAATATTGAACATGAACGACGCGCTCTGAACCGAGCCGTCCGATAAAAAGGTTCCACCGGGCGTATTGACCTGACGCAAATCCGCACTGCGGTAAATGAATTCAAGCTCGGTGTTCAGAAAATGGTCGGTGCGAAATCCATACAGAACCGAGAACCCCATACCGGCATCCCCCAGCTTCTTGCCAAAGAGTGGCTTTTAAAATACCAAGTGATTGTGGAAATTATGTTTGCAGAAATCCATTCTTGCAAATTTTAGTTATTTGCATGAGTCTGGTCATAGCTACGTGTAAAACAAGGGCTCCAATGGACAAAAAGTAAGGGAGGGAGGGGTACTATTTTAAGTTTTTGTAATGGATATACAATGAAATCCTTTTCAAAACCTATGGGGAAAATTTTGTTCTATTTTTGATTTTCAATGAGCATTTTCACACTCTTTACAGTAAAGCTTAAACCTTGTCCCAATTCCTTAAGAATGACCCCTTAAGAATGAATCACAAAGGCCGTAGAATAAATAGTTGAAATTACTAAGAATACTTTAGCGTAAAGAGCGAGGTATTAGGAGGAGGTGAACCCCTCATATGCGAAATAATATTTATTAGTTTTAAGTTTTAATGCCGTACATTACTTTCAGTTGAAAAAAACTTTTCATATTTATTTTTTCTTTTTTTTAAATGCTAGAAAATCCTCGTAAACAATTGGCAAAGTTCATAACTTGCAGCCGTTCGCCCGAGGTCTGTGGGGGATTAAGTCGTCCTCAAAGACATAGCTATTAGATATCTCGATTATGCTGAACAAATGGCTATCTCAGAATCTTGATCTGGTGACTTGGGAAAAGAGTGAGCGTGGGAGTCGCCTAGTTATTCTCCAATTTTTTCAGTCACTTGAAAAGGGCACTAGAACTATTAATTTCCGTTCGAATAAGCCCTTTAGCAAAATTCTAGGACCAACTAAAAATGAACGAACTTACTTGGTAATATATTATTGAGGGGATCCAAGTGTGACTTTTTTTCCAAACACACAACCTCTGTAGGACTGCTAGAAAACTCATCCACATAGTGACTATTAGAACTAGTAGGTTGGACTGTTACCGCACCATAGCTGCCCGATAATATAACTGCAGTGTCCTTTGCTTCTGGGCTAGGGAGCGCACTCACTGGCCAACTTTCTATTTCTTGAGTGTGCAAACCACGAGCATCTGCAAGGAATATAATAATATAATATAAGAGATATGATAATATAATATAAGAGATATATAATAATATAATATAATATATATATAATAATATAATATAAGAGATATATGATAATATAATATAAGAGATATATAATAATATAATATAAGAGATATATAATAATATAATTATAAGAGATATATAATAATATAATATAAGAGATATATAATAATATAATTATAAGAGATATATAATATAAAGCTTTCAACTTCTTTTAGTGGTTTGTCAGCAAACGAAGCCGGTGCAGCACGTGCCACCGGCGCCGCCGCAGCCTTCCTCACCGGGGATGTCGGTGTCCGGGTTCAGGCACGCGCCGTCTTTGCAGACCAGCCCGGTGCAGCAGTCGGAGGACCCGGTGCACGCCGAGCTGCGTGGCGCGCAGCAGGTGCCGCCCGTACAGGACAGGCCGCGGCAGCAATCCGCCGAACGCTCACACCGCGCGCCGCCGCCGGCCGCGACGCAGCAGACGTCGCCCGCGCCGCAGTTCAGCCAATTGACTGATTCATTTGGCATTTTATCTGTAAAGCACCAAATGGAAACACTGCTTAAGATAGCGCTTTTTGCCTGTTTAGTCATCAACAGGACTATGTATGGGACGTCATCTAGTCAGAGCAGAATCAAAACAGAAAACAAAGACAATGTGTGGCACCTCTAAACGTAGATCACAAAGCAGAACATATTAAAGAAAAGAATAAAACGATAGAGAAAACAACTAATTAGTAAACATTAAATCAACAGGTTTGAGTTAAACCTGAAAGTTTCATTTTCCTAACCTAACCCCTTTCCGAGACAGCAAGAAGTCACTCAACTAGAATTTTACCGTGTCGGTACTGTCCGGTAGGATGTCTACTCTGGCGTGGTGAGTAATAAATCTTACGTCTTTTGTCTTTTTTTTTTGTCATGTCTTTCTTTGATTGACTGTCTGTGCATTTCTTTACTTGTTTTTAACTGTGTAAAATGAGCTTGTATCTCTGACAGATATAATTATACTTAGCATGTTATTTATGTACTTTGTGACAGCCATTTAACGAGCAGAAGTTATTCCATCTATGAAAGGAGCTGTTCCCTCCTCAACTCCCTGCTCTCTACGCTGAAGTTTGGCTCTTTCTCACAACTCTACTTTTCAAAACAATAAAAAACTTTGTCGTAAAGAGCGGGGCGCTGAGGAGGGGACAACCCTTTTTATGTACAGAATGATTTATGTTCGTTTAAGTTTTAATGTCGCTCCTTACTTTCAGTTAGAAAAAACTTGTTTTTTTTATTTAATCGAGAGTTATTTTCCCAAACTCTACAGCGCCGACAAGATGAACCTGAACGGTGAAGCCTGTGTCCTTTTTGGGGTGCTGGCCGGTTACTTCTATGTCCTCCTCGGCATCGATAGCCGCCGCCACTTGTTTCTTCTGATTAAGTGCCTGGCTGCGGGCTCAGTCTGCCTGCACCTTTTTTTCATGGGTTACTTCAACTGGTTCGATACCACTGACTGGCCCGGACGACTCCCGCCCATCTCGCTGATTTCGTTCCTAATCAAGTTCAGGGCCCTCTAGACAGAGAAGGAGTGGAGGTAGTTGCTTCAAAATACCTTCCCAGGACATACTTTAGTCTGTAGATTCAATCCTGAAAGTTTCATTTTCCTAACCTAAACCCTTACTGAGAAAGCAAGAAGTCAATTAACTAGAATTTTACCAAAAGTTTATCCTCTCTGTGTCTGAAGGGCTCCTGTTACAGCTTTATAGAGTGGCCTAATGTCATAGTGGCAAGGGAGGGAGTAAAAATGGAGTTAGCCATGGTAACTAAATAATTTTGCTAATAAGTATACTGCGAATCAACATAGAGTTAAGGTATGTCATACACGTTAACATAATTTCAAATTCTTCAGTAAACGTTAGTAAGTGATTATTAGATCATCTCTAAGTGGGATGCAGCTTTTATGCATATTTGGCATGGAATTTTGAATTTTTTTTTTGTGTGAAAAAAGAAGCAGGTAAAAACAGAAGACATCATCTAATTTTCCTTTGTTTTTCAGAAGTACTGAAAACACCTGTTTACCAGATTTATTGACACTATTTGAAAAATGGCCAGGAATTAAATAAAAAAAAGTGTTTTCAACTGAAAGCAAGGAGCACCATCAAAACCAAAAACAAAGACAAATTATTCATTATATACTTTCAGTTGAGAAAGCTTGTTTTTTTATGCTTTGTATCTAGTTAAGCCTTAGTGATTGTACTGAATATTCTATGCATAGGGCTATTATAAAGTAAGATTTTATTATATTAGTGAGTGTTTTTTTTTTGTAGTTTGATAGTCGGCGTCCTCGCCCGCGTCCGCGTCGAGCAGGTCTTTCAGAACCCGTACGCGAATCGACTCGAGGCGGTCTACGTATTCCCACTCCCGGAGAACGCGGCCGTCGACCGGTACGCCTTCCAGATCGGCGAGAAGGTCGTGCGCGGCGTCGTACGGGAGAAGGAAAAGGCCCGAGCGCAGTACGAGCAAGCGAAGAGCGAGGGGAAGCAAGCCGCGCTACTCGAGCAAGAGCGCGCGAACGTCTTTACCCAGTCGCTCGCTAAATTCAACGGCCTTTGTAAGCTGTTGTAATTTGCTGTTGTAAGCTACGGAGATGGTGTGTTTCAAGTTAAAGCTCCTAGATTTGAAGAATATCCTTGGTATTTTCATGAAAAAAAGCCAAACTGTCTCTCCCCAGATTTCGAAAACGACTTTTTTTGCATGGTCATTAAAAAATTCTTGCCCCCTCCCCTAAATTTTCCTGAATTGGCACTCTTGCGTAAGCACAAAAGCTAAATTTGAATTTGCTAGGGCTCATGATAGGGGCCGACGTAGCCGCCGAAGTGGATCGCCGTGCCGCGCGCGGCGATCCGATCGAGGTACTCGCCGTACTGCTCGAAGCGCCAGTCGACGCCGGCCTCGAGCGTCTCGACCCGCATGTCCTCGACCTTGTCGAGGGTCCGCATCAGCGAGCCGCGGCCTTCGGCGCGGGTCGGCGCGATCGAGTAGCCGCAGTTCCCCGCGACGACGCTCGTCACGCCTTGATGGCAGGAGGGCGTGAGCGTCGGATCCCAGAGCACCAATCCAGCGTAATTTCCATATATTGCTCATCGTTAAAGAAACCGCAACCAAAACGGAGCCGCTGTAACCGATGATTTCTATCCAGGGCATTGTTACTCTCAGTTAGAAGGCTTATTGCCACTTATTTCCCAATTCAGGTGCTTCATAATTATCGATGTAAGTAAATGCTTGATCTACAGTGTCTACGAAATGGTAGAGCATTCTGTAAACATCGCGGGCAAAATGAGTTTGGAATAGATGTTCGAATAATTCTTTTAGCCTTGCCCATCAAAAACAACACAAGATGCAACTGTATTTTCACCCATAGTATGGCTGATATCAAAACACTCCATACGATCGATATCTTTCAGCCCCACAGCCTCTTTTAACAACGCATACCGCTTGCTAATTGCGTCTTGTGCGCTCTGCTTAACCATAATGCTATTGTGTGCATTTTTATTAGCGAGTGCTAGGTATTGGGCACGTTCTGCGCGGACATTCACACGTAACTGCACTTTTCTTTTCGCCAACTGGGTTAACATGCTGGCTACAATTTAACAATTTTAAAGAGCTGAGCCATTTGAAACCATTTGTTGGGCGGCTTTCTAACAAGCTGCGACCATGGCTTCCACGTCGGCTGGAGTGATGCAAGATTTAATCATGCTTCAAAGAATGGTGGATATTTCAATCACAACCCTTGAAGGCCTTCGCAAAGAAAACTCGTCTGGTTCAGATCTTATTCACCAAGAAATAAGAACAGTCGAGGTAGGTTGCAAGTTTATTATCTGCGCACTTGCATACATTAAAACATTTTAAATACTTGCTCACAATGAAGATAGTAAAGACCGATTTTTACTTTCCAATTCCCCACTTTTTAATTAAGTACTTAGGCCCTAATGAGTAACTTTTTAAAATATATTTTTCTTTGTTTCCCTTTCGATATTACATTCAAATAAATAAATGACCGCAATACCAATGGACCATTTTAAAAGAAAACAAAATATTCATTTTAGTTTCCCATTAAAAATTGCATTCAGATTAATAACAAGAGCTAAGAAGTATCGCGCAGTGTCGGTTCCTACCCGTTTGCGGACGACATGGTCGCCGCCACCCGACGGGTCTTCAAAACCGGCCTCGATGGTGGAGCCGACTGGCAATGGTTTAATGACGACCGCGGTGAACCCGTATGTCACGTCCGCAACACGGTAGTTGAACAAAAAACCGCTGCCCAGAATTTTGAGATAGGGTTTGTTTGCCGGATCTTCCCGCGTGAGCCAGCCGATGGTGAACAATGCGGCAGCGAGCACAATGCCGGCCCTCAGCGACTTTCCCCAGGAACGGCACGTCACGCGCATGCCGGATGGGGACCAGCTCATCAGCGCCCTGAACCGGCCCACCCAGCCGGCGCCCGAAGCACCGCTGGTGGTCATCGTCCACGGCATGACCGGGTGCGCCGACAGCCGCATCGTCAGCACGACCGCGCTCTGCCACCTCAAGCGGGGCTGGCCGGTTCTGCGGCTGAACCTGCGCGGCGCCGGACCCTCCCGCGCGGTGTGCCAGGGCGCCTACCATGCCAGCCGGATCGACGATCTGAATTTCGCTTGCGGCCAAGACGCCTTGGTTCAGCATGCCACCGACCAGGGCCCGACCCATCTGGCCGCCGCCGATCACTGTTAATTTTTGGTTATTCATTGACCTGTGATTCCTGCGCATCTGCCGTCTTTTGGGCAGATTTCCATCTGCCACCATCGAAACTCATCCTGAGGGTGTGTTCTCAATTGACCCTAACACGGGGCCCCTCTAAATTGATCGGTTTTTCCGTTCCCGAATAGCCAGGAATACCCCATTGAAGCAAAAGATAAAACCGTTGGAGGTCTTAGCAAGATTTGAGTTACTTTAATTGAACGCCCCTTGCATTGTATTTTTCGTCACTAACATCCATATTTTAAGCAAACACATCTCATTTTAAACATTTATTTCATTATTTTCAACCGGTTCTGAGTAAGATCACAGTTTGATGCGTGGGATTTGTATTTTTTTTTTAAATTTTCAAACATCAACACATCTCACATCAGTTTGGTCCTATTCGGCTGCAGGTGCGCAATCGACTCAGGTTTAACCAGTTCAGGCATATCGACAAGGAAACTGTCCGAGCGCCGATCGGACAACGACTGGCGCTCAACGATCTGGTCCACAAGCATGCGAACGTTGGAGGTGCGCGGGTCTTTCGAAACACTGTCAAAGCGCTGCCGCACCGACTGCTCTTCGCCTTCGATCACTTCCAGGCAGTGCTGCCGATCACAGAAATGAACACCGGTGAAAGTATAAGCAGGCGCAAATTTTATGAATCCAGTTCCAGGTGTAGATCGGATTGAAAGTGGGATATACCAGGTTTTGACCTTTCTACCCCTCCCCCGCCTACCATAAAATACCGCCCCCTAGAACAAAAGTTCTGGCTATGGTCCTGATTTCAGAGGCTTATCCCAACTGAGCGTAGGGTTTTTAACTTAAACCAAAATCACACATAACTTATGAACAAACCTAAGACAATGGAACATGAAATGCTCAGAAACTATCATCTATGCAAATGGGGCTATTTGCCTCAATCTTAGCTGAACTTATGGAAAATACAGGGAATCAAAACTCTTTCCGGGGTCGTGAAAACGTGTCTTGGTGAACGGATGTTGGATTAAATCCGAAAGGACTTGAGCAAAAAATAGAACATACATTATTTACATACAACATAGAATATTTCGGGGAATGGGACTCCGCTCCCCGAAATGTTTGTCCAACTCGTAAAAACATAACAAAAATGAATATAAACAAATTTTGATAAATATTGAGCAGTTCTTATTATTGATCTACAAATAGGCCTGGGGAGGAAGAGCCAGGGACTGAGGAATTTTTTCGATTAATTTTCTCATGGTTGATTGATTGAATGGCGAGGGTGGGGATAACCAACATCGTCCTAATTCATTGGCCGAATAGACAATCCCAACAAGTTTTTCCTGTGGGTTTCCCCACATTTTCCCCATGGGTGGAGGTGTGGCTTGAATTACCTGAATGATATTGGCTGGTAATCCCCATTCCTTAGAAATAATGGTGGCAAGCCCTTTTAACGGTATGCCCACATTACAATTGTTGGGAAAATTATTTGTAACGATCAAGGGCAATTGTTGGAACTTGCACGAAGATTACAAGATCGACTCAAAGGTCACGGGAAGGTTCCATGTTCGTTTGAGAGTCGTCCGACATTTGTCAAGGGTGAGAATGGAGAACCCGTTTGGAATCAAGCGTGCGTATTCTGTCTCGACGAAGACAATAACGACAACAACTTTAAAACGGATCAGTTTATAAGTCTTTACAACAAGTGTAAAGATATTATACTGCTATATTCTAAAATTCTTTCAGGAAAAAACCAGTCAAATTTTGGCGGTATGAGGTATGAGGGAACAGAAGTCCGTGATATGGCTTTAAAGAGTTCATGCACATGAAGTGTATGGTACACGTAATTATTTTTGGATAGTTTTTTAGTTAAAGACGAGGAAACTAATTTTCGAATGATTGTAGGTCTAGTCTGAATTCTATGAAGTACTACGTAAAGACTTATTGAATCGACAAGCCATTCCTCCCTCTCAAATGAATCCCATTAAGCCTCATAGCATCATATTCGTACATTTTTTCTTATTAACCAATATAAAGTGGTAACCAGCTCAATTTCAACAAATCCTCCTTTACTACCGCCCTTCCCCCAAAAGTTATTGCAGTAGCTTGTAGCAGGCTGTTATTGTACTAGGTAGAGACAGTCTTAGCCATAGCTTGATGTCCAGATCCCTAAGGTACCGCAGAAGTTTTCTTAAGAAAGAGTGAGCTATGATGGAGCAATAATTTGAAAAGAAATGTGAGCCTGTCCCCCAACCTGATTCACATACATCAAGGGCAGACCGGTCTCCGTGACCCTCTGTACCGCGTGCTGTAAGCGCACATCGTCCTTGTCCGATTCGAATGGCGATCCGTTGACGACAAGCAGCATTTCCGCGCCACTTTCCTCAAGGCATTCCGCCACCTCCGGTGACCAGATATCTTCGCAAATCGGCACACCCAGCCGGACATCGCGAAAATTCACCGGTCCCGGCATCGGCCCCGGCGCGAACACCCGCTTTTCAACCCTAATATCCAGATCACTGGTGAATCCTTATAAATGTTGTTGATTGTATTCAGTGCCAGGGTTTCCGGTTAAGTTGGTCTCTCTATGTTTTATTTTTCAGGTTTCGTAAGACATTTTTTCAACTCGTTGACGTAAATCAGATTTCGAGTTCTGGTAAACCGAACTACAAATGCTCTTTCCTCGCCATCTAGGTTCCCAGATAGACATTGTTATCCTGTCTGTGGATTTCCTAGTCCATATACGTGTCTAAACTGTGCAGCGCCAGAGCCAGAGCCAGAGCCAGAGCCAGAGCCAGAGCCAGAGCCAGAGCCAGAGCCTGAGCCTGAGCCTGAGCCAGAGCCAGAGCCAGAGCCAGAGCCAGAGCCAGAGCCTGAGCCTGAGCCTGAGCCTGAGCCTGAGCCTGAGCCAGAGCCAGAGCCAGAACCGGAGCCTGAACCGGAGCCTGAACCGGAGCCTGAACCGAATGAGCCTACGGGTGTCGGAGAACCAACGGAGCCTGAGCCCCTTTTTCCGGCAAAAATAAAAAAAATAAAAAATTCAAAAATCAACAAAATAAACCTAGGTTGCATAGACCAGCGTTAACCACTGCTAAAATTTGAACAAAATCTTAAATTCGAAAAAGTAACAAGATAAACTTGGGGCTGCAGAGACCAGCATTAATCACTGGTGAAATTTTCAAAACATCTGAAATTATAACAATATAATCCTAGGGTGTACAGAGCAGCACTAACCACAGCTGAAATATGATAAAATCTGAAATTTTGAGAAACAAAAGGTTGCCCTATGATGTAAGTGCTTAGATACACAAGATGGGACAAAGGAATATGAGTAATTACATCCCGTGGACTTGTTCTGGCTCCTACATCTATAGTATATGATACCAGTTTATCCTTTGTGATAGAGAAAACGGCCCTTAGGCGTACACCAAACGTTTGCTTGTCTGACGTACCCTTAAAGCAACACTTAAAAAAAAAAATAATCATTTACATGGTGTCAAATACCAAGTCAGGGACAAGAAACTTTCAGCTGGACTACCTTCGTTCTCAGCCTCTTCCTTAGCAAGGTCAACATAGCCAATGATAGATTGGATAGGGGTTCTAAGCTCATGGGTCATATTCGCTAGGAATTCTGATTTATGGCGACTAGAAGTGAGAGCTGCATCTCGCGCAACTACAAGTTCACTGGTTCTTATTTTTACTTCTGCTTCCAGTTGGTCACGGTGGCTACGCAAGCTTTCATCTTGTTCGTCTAGTGTATCCATCATGGCATTAAAGGAGTCTGCCATTTCTTCTAAACCTGATCTGTCTGCGCCCAGAAAACATAACGATTTGCGAGACCGGCCAGCTGCGCGGCAAAGTCAGCCGCAGCACCTATTTGGGCGGGCGCTATCGACTGAACATCGAAACACAAACCGGCAATTCGATGATTGCAGAAAGCCGCACAAAATACGCCGAAGGCACGCAGCTCGGCTTGGACCTTTCTTCACCTTGGGCATTCACGGAAGCCTCATGAACAGTGTCAAAGTCCTGTCAGGCATCGGGGTAAAAGGCCATTACTTATATTGAAAATTCGAAAGATGTTCCTTCCAAAAATGTGAATGTGGAAAGGCCACCCACAGAATTTGCAATTTCAATGACTGAAAGAAAATATCCATGTGATCATTGCGGTCACTATTGGCAACGTAAACATTAATACTCAATTCGAAATTTGTCACACATGACCAAACGGTTAACAAAATGCCTCCCAAGAAAACTAAAAATGTGAGTTTTTTTGCTAATTCTAAGAAATTCATGTGATAGCCTAATCTAATACCAAAACTGGTTTTTTGAGTTTCTTTGTTATGTTTTTACAGACCTTGAGGAATTCCTGACCATCTCCCATATCCTCAAGATACATTACAATAACTTCTGTTTGCTTGTGTTGAGCTAAAATCTTCAAGACATCAACTTCACTCATTGCAGCTTTGTTTCCCAAACTTACAACTGCTGAGAAACCTATTCCTTGAGCACTTGCATCCTCCACTAGTGCAGCACAAATTGCGCCACTCTGTGAGACCAGTGCAATTTTACATTTGGCACTTCATGCGCGTCCCGAGTTGGAGGAACGACGACGGTTCCACTTGCCGGGGCAGTCCAATGAGCGCGTGTCACGGAGTACGCATGCGTTACCCAGCGGGGAGCAGGCGAAGCAGCATAACGCCGCTGCAGTGGGTGATGGAAAGCGCAACCGCCACCCCTCGAAGCCAACGCCCTTGAAGGAGCGCGTGCAGCGCAGCGGGAGTTGCGAGAGCGTTGGGAAGCGCGGGGTGCGTCAAGAAGGCAAACAACAAAACTAGGCATACTGAGCTTAATAAACACCTAGTTAGCATAATGCACTCGTTCTTTCCTCCCTCTGAAAACTATCTAATACCTGAAACTCCAAAAGATAAAATCCTGGAAATTTCGAAGAAGCAAATAATAGAAATAATGCAGAAACTGAAAAGAAACTAGTATTTGTCCCATTAATATCGCAATTGGTTTAATTAAGGTATTCCCTGATGAACTATCAACACCCCTTGTTAGTATTTTTCATAATTTTAGTAATTCTGCCACCATCCATTAAGCAAATGTTGTTTTCATAGCAAATGCCAACCAGTGTGCAAATAACAGCCTTTCTCCCATCATGAGCCATTGTTTCTAGATGAATTGGAAGCATAATTTTATGATTACAGTAAATATCTCTTAAAAAAGACACTTACTAAACCAGATTCAATACATTTTTACCATTTTTTCTTTTATGATATTGATGAATCCAAAATTTCTGAGAATTCCATGAATGAACATAATTATATACTAAACTATTAGACCCACTGTCGCGCCATCATCGTTTGGATGGTCTGGGTCGAGCGCCGAGACCGCCTCAAATACCCGCCCCTTGATGAAGAACCGCCAATGCGTCGGCAAAGCGGCCAGCCCACGCGTGAGGACGTCATAGTTGGCTTCCGTCCACACCGCTTCGAAATCCTCGCGCTCGCGCCCGAAATCGAAGAAGGCACCATGTGCTTCCGCCTGCATCCTTTCGCGGGCTGCCGCGGTCTCCACTGTGTCTATGTTGCCGTTTGCCAGGCCGCGCGAGCGGAGCTCGCTGCACTCGAGGAGGGGCGAGAGCTACCAAGCGAAGTCGAGACGCCTGAGATCTGGGATGGTGAAGACGTCGTGCTCGCTGTCTTCTCCTGCTACTCGCTCATGAGCTCGGCACTGCGCCCTCGTGGCCTCGATCTCCGCATCGATCTGCGCTGCACCCTGGGTTCGGTTGAAGGAGCCGTCGACGGCCATCAAATCCGCGATGTGTGGGTCCGCGACCTCGTCCCCTGGCTCCTCGGGCCAAGGTTGCCAGGACCGAGCACTGTCTGCGGTTGGAACACAATCAACAATGAGAATCCATATAGAGAAATCTGTCGCGTGTCATGCTTGGTATACGGTAGAACGCATGCTTTAGAACGCATGCTTGTTCTAACCTTGTGGTTAGAGCACAAGGGACAATGAGAATAAACCCGCAGGGACCGGTGGCAAAGCCGCCGGGACCCAGCACTGTCTGTGGTTACAACACAAGGGATAATGAGAATCCATACATAGAAGCCTGCCCATTAGTTTTTTTTTTACTTATCTTTTGACTTCCTACTATATAGAAATTACCAGTGATAACTGGAATTAGTATTTAAAATATAATTTGTACAACCCCAACTTTTCCCTGGGCTTCAAAACCCTGCCCACTTTATACATTTTTAGTTTGCCCCATGAAGGAGGAGGGTTAACCAGAAATTGATGTGCTTCTAGAATTAGCATTTCTAAGTACTATAGTATGGAAACTATTCTGCTTTGCAACATAGTTTCCACTTTAGACAAGGGGTAGTCGGAGCCGAGCATTACCCGGTCGACGCCGACCTTGCCGGTGAGGAAGCGGAGCACGTCCGGCTGAAAGACGATGCTGTCGAAATAGAGCTTGTGGAACTGTTCGACCGGATCGACCACCAGCTCGGGAAAGGCCTTGTGGTTGCGCTCCAGCCGACCGAGCATAAAGGGCAGGGCGCCGCCGCCGGTGCTCGCCACCACCACTAGTCCCTCGAAGCGGGTCAGGTGCCCGGTGAACAGCATCCGGCTGAGTGCTTCCGTCTCCGATAGGCGAATCCGAACGTAAGCAGATCCTGGAGTTGGGACGCTGGCTCGCGGCAGAATTTGAGCTAAAAGGGCTTTTCAACATTGACTTTGTGCACAGCGATTCAGGATTGCAGTTTCTCGAAGTCAATCCAAGGTACTCAGCATCGATGGAGCTGATCGAAAGAATGGTTCCCGTCAATTTGTTCTCGATTCAATTCCTGAGTTGCTTGACATTCCTGGACAGCAATTCCTCGATAGATGAACCATATTTTACTTCAACACCACTTCAATTTTTTGGCTGTGAATAGCTGATTTTTGGGGAAAATAGCAGCGAGCAATGACACCCAAAAATCTACAAGATTAAAAGTCTTTTCTTTTGCTATTCATTAAGGGTGGTAATCATTTTCCTCCATGTCTTTAATCTCATGATACCTGGTGGTGTACGTAATGAAACCCAGCAATCAAAGTATCATGTATTTCAGCCCAATGTGCGTCCCATTAGTGAAGTGGCTTTTGTTCTTCACTAATATGAAGGTCCTAGGCCATTTCTTTTAGGTCATTTCTTGCAATTAAATAAAAAGGAAGTTTTTCAACTGGAAGTAAGGAGCAACATTCAAACTTAACATACCAGAGATTATTCCGTATATGAGGGGTGCTATCCCTTCTTCAAGCTCCACTGTGTTTCTTTCTAATTTCTTACCGTTCTTAAAATCATGCCAGGTAACCCCTTCCCCCGTGGAAAATTTCTTAATGAAACCTCCTCCTCCTCAGAAATTTTTCTCCAAGGCCATCGGACTTAGCGCCCCCACGACCTTCGTTCAGCAGTTTGACCAGAAGGTTGATGTACCAGCCCTTGAATGTCTGACGCACCGAAATGACGGGGCAGCCTGCAACATTGGCGGTTTCGACAAGCGTGTTGATGGCTGTAATGGTTTTGCTCATCACATCGGCCGGGTAGGCGTGCTTGGAGGCTGATGACGTGAAATCATCCTGCAGATCAATGATCAGGACTGCCGTGTTGGGCCGTGCGGCTCTGTCGAGAAGTGTGTTGTTCAGACCTATCTCTGGATCGGAGTGAAATTCAACCATCATTATCTTCGTTTCCGGGTTGGTTAACAAATATTAAGGACAAGTAAGAGAATAATATGACCTCATTCACTGCTTGTTTATTGGAGTTTATTTTTTATCACACTTATATAATTACATTTTCAAATAATGGGAGGGGGGAGCAGAAAATCACATTTCAAGGGGGATCAACAAAATACAATAATTGTGCTTGATGATTTTAATCCGAAATTCCAAAGTAACCGCCCTTGGTTAGCGCCGCTAAGAGCAGGGCAGCCAAAAGCGGCGGCACCACTGAAAATATCTCAATCACACGCATGATGAACCAATCGACGCCACCACCGAAATATCCCGCAATCGCGCCTAGAGGCAATCCGATGAGTACGCTAAAGGTAGCAGCGGCCAAACCGATTGAAATTGACACGCGGGCGCCATGAATGATGCGCGAGAAATAGTCCCGCCCAAGATCATCAATACCAAACCAATGTTCTGCTCCCCATATTTAAAAAAAAAGACTTAAATGTTCTTGCAGATGTACAGAGACATTACACTAAAGGGATATCTTGCATGTGGGAGTTTTCCTACACTTTAAGACCATCAAAGGTGGATCTCCCTACACTTCTTGACAGGGAAAATATAGGGGATGCTATTTTAGCCTACAAGTTATTGAGAGCTATTATTCTCCCAGCATTATTCCCTACAATTGGTGACAACTCAAGAACTAGAGTTATCACTGAAACTTGTCAACCTGTCCGGAGAATTTCGTCGAAGGCTATTGGAAGTCCGGCGATCTCGGGGCGGTCGACGCCGATGGTTTCGTGCGGGTCTTCGATCGCAAGAAGGATCTGATCAATCGCGGCGGCTACAAGATCTATAGCGCCGAGGTGGAAAACGTCTTGTCATACCACCCGAGCGTCGTGGAAACGGCGGCGGTTCCGACCCCCGACCCAGTGCTGGGAGAGCGGGTGCATTGCTTTGTCCTCGCCCGGGATGGTTTCACCGATGCGGCGGCGAATCAATCTACTTAGGATTTGATGGTGCCACAACGGTGTCGATCTGTAATGAACACCTCACGAAACAACGAACCTTCCTTCCGGTGACCTTCGTTCTTCCGCTCTTCTTTTCTTCAACTGCTTTTTCTCAGAGTTCCTCCCCGTCTCCAACGGATTCTCGATCGCCGCCTCCACAGGGACAACACGCTTCATTGGCGGACACACCCTTCGAATTCTTTACGGCGCATTCCTGCCTACTGCTCCTTTCATAGCCACTGCGAAATATAACTTGTGACACTTTTGGTCATTATGGTTCTGCTCTGCTTTCACTGGTAGCACTAGAAATGACTTAAACAGGGTGGCATTAGGCGTTTTCCCCAGAAAGTTCCCCTAAACTCAAAACTGAGCAGCCAGAGAGAAAAAACAAAATAGATACCTCAAAATGTCAATCATATATCCAAAGGGGTAACAAAAGGACCAGGTATCAAAAGCAGCTCAGGGGATGGTTGGTCTCTAATCACTTCTGACTTTAAAAAGAGTTCTAAAGTTCTAACAGGGATGCTTGAACCGACAGGCCTTTAAGAGGATTGATAATCCCTTCCACAGTACCATCCAATACGAACTTTGAACCCTGCGACATCCTTCTAGTTAAAACGCAATATTGATTGATGACAAAGTGGCTGCTGGTGGTATATCCTGCCACTTGATTCATCCTAGTTTTTGCTCCCTTTAACTTCGAAATAACAGCACTGCCCTCTTAATAGATCTTTGAGGTTAAGGATAGGAAATAAATTTAACATGCGTGGATTGCAAAACGTAAGGCATGAAACATGAATGACTGACCAAAGCCAAGATTAGGATAGATTGAAAAAACAAACAAAATACTGCCTTACTCTCAATTTATGAAGAAGCTTATTTTAGAAAAAAATACTAAACTGAGATTTTTTATAATGCATGAAGAACTATTTCAGCTTTCTGTGCAATTTTATAGCTTTGTTGTACTGTTGAAATGATAAAAAATCTTTGCAACGAAAATGCCCTCACCTCTTCAGAAAAACACGATGTTGAGGAAGCGAAAATTCTGCGAGGTCGTCCCCGCTAGAATGGAAACGATGGTGGCAGGGCAGTATTGGCATCTTGTACTGGAAGTGTTTTCGACTGACATGGTGTGGCATTAGTATCACATCTTCGATCAGAGGATACAAGGAAGGCCAAATGAAACCTTCTTGCGGGCGCAAAACAATTACAACGTTGTTTTGT
Organism: Alatinidae sp. Z8VKAUB7J3; assembly: GCA_010016025.2. Classification (NCBI taxonomy): domain Eukaryota; kingdom Metazoa; phylum Cnidaria; class Cubozoa; order Carybdeida; family Alatinidae; species Alatinidae sp. Z8VKAUB7J3. The sequence goes on along the minus strand of JAAAKM020721499.1, from coordinate 173,147,777 downwards.
CAAAGCAGCTGATGAATGTTCTATGTCAGAGAGCACGAACAACGTATACCTGCATGCCGATTGCAAGCCAAATTCGCCGACAATTTTAACGCCGTCGACCCATTCTCGTATAGCCTGAGCTACGGTAGGCCGTATGTAACGCTCGTGTCCAGGATCAAGCTGAAAGCCCAGCCATTCCACCTCAAAAGCGGCAAAATAGCGAGCGTCTGTTAAATTGGTGATTGAACTGGCTTTGACTTTTGTTTGGAGCATTTGTATTAATTTTGCGCGATATGGCTATATTAACCATTTGACCATTTACCGCAAAATTAAAAAACTCATTACTAATTAATTAAATAAGATATGATTTTCTTTGTTCGACTTTCACTACCTCTGTTCTCAGATTCCACTGAAAGGAAAGGACACACAAGGGAATGATTTAGTCCTTTAATTGCTTTCCTGATGAATCTCTTGTTGATTACTTGCTAAGACATTAACTTCAACCAGGATTGAAATTGAAATAGGGTTGTCATGTTGTTGCTGTGGTGCTGAACAACAAGTTTCAGCCCTCGCAAACCAAATCGAGTCACTTACCAATAAAAAAGAAAGAAAAAAAGATACAAATAAAAGCCAAAAAAATAGAGGCAGAAAAACTTCAAATGGACAAAATTACCTGGAAAATTGACTGGAAGGGTGTCCTATTATGAACCTACCCTTAATGTTCAATTGTTGCTCACGTTTTACTGAAAACACTACATTTTCGATAGTTTCGTTAAAACATGAAAATATTTCTATTTTTTTTAAATAGATGAGAAGTTATGATTACTTTTTGGACATTCGCAATATTGCACAAATTCACAGCAGCTAACAGGAATTCTGCTACCTCAGTGTGATGCTTTGCACCTAGGGGACGCTTTTTCGCGATACAGTTCGCTTTTCCATTGATTCATACGAGCTATTTATCTGATCCGTTTCTACACTATAGGTTATCTCAATTCTCTAGCTAAGACTGTCTAGGGATGATTGTTTAGTCAGGCGAATAAGTGGGTTTAGTGAAACGTCTTATTTTTAGGGGACTTATACCAATTATCATTACTAATTGGCATAAAATCCATTAAACGCCGTCTCGGCCTTGCCAGCTCTAGCTTCAAAAGACGACCAAAGATGTGGAGATCTAGACACGTTTCAAACCATCTGAAAGTGCATCTATGAAACAGTCTGATCATACCCATTGCTCTGTATGGGTGTGAAACCATGACATTAAAAGCTGAACACGTGCGCAATCTCCTTGCATTCGAAATGATATGTCTGCGCCGGATAGCCACGACCAGATATACTGACCATGTCACAAACGAAGAGATCGGAAGAAGGCCGTCGATGATGGTGAGCTGGTAGATCTCTTCGTAGTAGTTCGCCTCGGCGTTGTTGCCCGCGATGAACTTGAATACGGTGCTGCCGATGGTCACCAGGTCGCCGTGGCGCAGCTCGGTCTCGCCCTTGACCAGGACATCGTTGAGGAGTGTGCCGTTGGTGCTGCCGAGATCGAGCAGCAGGTGTTTGCCGCTCTTGCGGTAGGCGAGGGCGTGTCGCCGGGAGACGCTGTCCGCCTCCAGTACGATGGCGTTGGCCAGAATGTATTTTGGATGCATCTGAACAAATCAAAAGCGACCCAATCAACATTCCAGGTATATCTCATTTTACGGATTCTCTTGACGTTGGACCTCCATCAGAGGGAGGAGAAGAAGTAGACGATGTTGAATATGAAATGTTAAGTGATGTTGTAGCTTCTCGTAAAGATGAGATATTTGAAGAAGAAAAAGAGGATTTTGAATATGAAATGCTAGGCGATGTTGTAGCTTCACGTAAGGACGAATCTTCCGAAGAAGAAAATTGAAGTACGAAATGATCGATCGGAAAAATATATTGTGAGTTCTATGCCGCTTTCCCAAGTTAAAAGCAGAAGACCACTTGACCCATAAGCAGTCCTCTTAAGTTTGACCTTGATATTTTAAACCATTCAAGAGATATTATAGATACGCTGCTTTGATAAATTATCGCCACATAGTGTCTTTTGATTCATTTTGCTACTTTGGCACTAAAAAAAATAGTATTCTACCTAAAAAAAATGGTTGCACGGGTTGGAGACAGTCCGTTCCAGTTATGTCAATCACGTATCTAGAACTTGTGCTTATTTTTCCCACCAAGTTTCATCCCGATCCCTCCCCTCTAAGCGTTTTCCAAGATTTTAGGTTTCCCCCTCCAACTCCCCCCAATGTCACAGGATCCGGTCGAGATTTAAAATAAGAGATTTGAGACATGATATCCTTCTAAATGCCAAATTTCATTAACATCCGATCACCTGTTCGTAAGCTAAAAATGCCTCATTTTTCTAATTTTTCCGAATTAACCTCAACTTGGGCCAAAAATAGTTACGTATAGAGTTACAAATCAAAAACTGATTCAATTTAGTCCCTAAATTTTAGGCAAATAAAGAAGAAACCTTCATATTGCAGGATTTAAGAAGAAAAATCAGCTTAGAAACAATTCTTCCGCTGACCAAACTGAAAACAAAACGAAGATGATCAGGAGCTACAACTCTAATGGCAAAAAGGGAAAAAATAACATTAAAAATAAATGTGTCCCTTCACCATAAACATCTTATGAACGAGACCAAGACGATGTAGCTGATCGCGACGACATCGAAATCCGTCTCACGGGTTGGGGCATCCGCGACCGCCACGAGACCATCAACAGCTTGCACTGGGGTCCCGATGGTTGGCTTTACGGCTTGGAAGGCTTCGCCACGCCCTCGAAGATCCGCAAGCCCAACGGCAACGACCGCTTGCTCTATCAGCACAACGACCCGTTTCCTGATGACCTGCTCGAACAAGAGGGCGTAGACATCAACGGAGGCGTGTGGCGCTAATCGACCAAGTGGTATATGTCGCCCTTTCAATTATCACAGCAGTCGGCTATGAGGCAGATTAAAAGTGGCGTATATCTCTTTTATATCCATAACGGTACAAGATACGATAATCCTGACTACACTTTTCAATTCCCCGTTCTAAGTTTACCAGTGGCACATACAAAACTCATTTTCAACTAAAATGGCATATGTAACCCTTTTAATTATCACTGATTTATGTTATTTTCATTAACGGATCTATATTAATTAATTAATTTGATTGGAATTTTTAAGGGGCTTTTAAAATTAAGGCCGCATTGTTTTGTGTTGACTTGTAATGGTTGAAAAAGTTTAGCTTTGCATGAGACTCGTAATGTTTGCAAACTCATGCAGTTTAGAAATCGCTGCGCGACTAGCATGATACATGATGCCCGTGCAGCGGCGACTCATTGAAATTGCACACTAGAATGTCTTAATCGCAATTATGTCGCTAATCAATAGCAAAAAAAAAGAAAGCTACAAAAAAAATGATTCAGCCATTTTAGACTTCATAGAGTAATTGAAGAACGAGCTGTGAATTAAAAACCGTAAAAGAAACCAAACTTGGGCATTATTTACGTATAAAACTAAAAAAATATATACCATATTCTGCAAAACACTATATAATTATAACGCAAATTAAAACCTTCAACCCCTTTTCGTATTCGGCTAAACTGCTTTCATCAAACCTACGAAAGGATCAGAATAAATACGAATTTCTAAAAATATCTGTCCCTTAGTAATAGTAATACTCTCCCAGGACAGGATTTCGCCGAGAGCGCGCTCCAGATCAGCGACGGCGCCAGCGCCGGCGTTCATCGCCTGCAGCGCGTCGACGAGGACGATCTGGCGGTCCAGTCGGGCGACATGCTCACGGAAAAAAGGTTTCACCACATGGGTTTTGTAGGCCTCGTACCGCCTGTCCATCATCGCATAAAGCGAGTCGGGAGGGATGTCGCGACCGGGTTCGGCCATCAGCGGGGCAAAGGTGAGCGCCGGTGATCCGTCAAGATCGCCGACTTAATTCTGACGCGATTAATTATTAATGATAAACATTAAATGGCGTGGAAGTGTTACTAACATTATAAGATTTGTTATTCCTTGCATTATTCTGATTTCAGGAAATGCTAATAGTCTACCTCTCTAATGTGACTGCATGCACTGCATTGGCCCTGACAGTACATTTCCCTGCGAAGTAGGAATAAATATGGAACATTATGAAACTCTGTATGCTCGTATATAGGTACAGTTGTGAACGTGCATACAGGTCTTGCCCGTGAAACCAAAATATTTGGACTTTTTTATATTTTTATGAAGCAAAAATATACATTTTTAAAATGTTTGTTCACTTTGTCAATTAAAATTTTTGCAATAGCTATGTATCTTCTTTTGATTTTAATTACTAGTCTGTAGTCCCTTGCAGTATATAGCACAAGAAACAGGTGGCCAAACGTTATTTTTATAGCATTTCTTCGTTTTATGAGATCATTAAAATGTTCTTGTCGAGTTCTATGTAGCCGAGGATTTTCACTCTAACCAAGAAGCAGGCCGATGCGGCGCTTGTTCCGGGCGATCTCGACTGGGTGATTCTGCGCCCGTGCATCTTGCTGCACGAGGAAGGGGCTGACGCCGTGAGCCCCTCGCCCGCCATTCCATACGGGCCCGTCAAGCGCGGCAACGTCGCGGCGGTGCTGGCGCGGCTGATCGACACGCCGCAAATCCGGCGCGAGATCTTCGAGCTGACCGACGGCAATACCCCGGTGGCCGAGGCGGTGGCCGGCCTAGTCCGCTGACGCGCTCCGCAGACCGCAATAGAATCTGCCAGCCCTGCGCGCGCCTTCCAAGTTCCGGTTCAGCCGGCAGGCGCACTGAGCCGGCGTCGCACGCGCCTCGCCTGCTGCCGCGTAAAAATTGCGCAACCCTATGATTAAAATAGACTTATCAGCGCGGCCACCTTCGGCAGGCAATTGCTAAAATGCGGCTTACTTCCCGCGGCACCTCAGCCCGGCGTTAGCGGTTGAGGCGCGAAACCTACTGAAAAACACCGCAACCAATGCTTGTTTGTAGTAATTCTTTTCGGTTTTTAGTTTGACTTGATTGTTCATTTTTAATTTTTATGTGTTTTAGCATTTATCTGTTCATATATGGCAGTACCTGCCATTTCTATGTTTAATGTGATTATTTATTTTACCACTTTGGGCTCCATTTATTCGTTGATAATAATTTCTGGTCGTTTTGAGTCTGAATTATTCATATGGCTCTTTACTTTTCTTTGAAATACTTCATTTAGGAATTCTTTTTATTAATTTGTGTCGGTGTCTAAGACATGACTGACCGGCGCGTCCAACGCCATCGGTAAAAGTGCGCTATCCATAACAAAATCAGTACTTTGGGTCGCTGTATAATACGCCTCGCCAGGTCGGCGATGGTTAGGATTTTGTATAAACTGTGAATGAAATCCCCAAACTTTTAGTGGGTGTAGATTACGAGCTTTTCTTCGGTGAACGCCACGGCAGCGTCGATGCATGTCTCATCGAACCGACAACTCAACTCACAAAAACACTGGCGAGACGTTCAGCTGACTACCGATCCGCTTCGCAACAATGAGCTGTTTGAGTTCTACTCTCACATTTGGGTACGTTTTTTCCTGCTTGAGCGGTGATCGTCGCACCTGACAAACCTTCTTGGTCGTCTATTCGTGCAGGTGATGCTGGATCATCTTGAGACAATGAACGAGCTGCAAGTCAGGCTGCTGTTCAAAGTCTTCTGCCGACTCGAGACGTGCGAGGTATGCAAGCACTCTCCGCTCACTCATATTCCAGATCTTACCAAAGCGTTTGAAAAAAAGCTTCCCACCTTATTAGGTATCTTAATCCTCTTTTTGCAAACATTTGCTTGATTTATTCCCAAACCCAGCAAAACAAGTTTCTATGCTTCGAGTCATTTTGGAAATTCTTATTTTCTGATGTTTTTGTTGACTAAGGATTTTTCTTCTTACTCTGTAAATCTTAACTGGAGGCTTAGCTTCTGGAACAACAAACTTATTCATTTCTTAGCCATTTGGTTTCGTAGTCTTAATCCTAATTTCTCCCTAGATGGTCGAATCTTGGAAAACAACTTTATCAAGTCAATTTGTGCAGCTCCCTGACACGCCCACCAATTTTCAACGTCCTACCACGTCCAGAAGCACCAAACTCGCCAAATCAATGAACCCCTCCCCCCAACTCCCCCAAAGAGAGCGAATCCAGTACGGTTCCGTCAATCGCGTATCAAGGACATTTGCTTATTCTATCCCCCAAGCTTCATCCCGATTCCTCCCCTCCAAGTGTTTTCCAATTTTTCCCCCTCCGAAGCCTTGGCTGTCGGCTTACGCGAAGTCGTTGAAGAAGACTATCTCAGACATCGTATCGGACAGGTCAGGTACCTTGGCAAATGCATGCAGGATGAGGGCGTACCGATCACCACACCCGTTGGAGGACACGGCGTCTGGATCGACTCCCAGCAATTTTGTCCACACATTGCACCTGAACATTACCCGGGTATTGCCATCACCACGGCACTCTATGAAGAAGGCGGCATTCGTGCATGCGAACTCGGCAACCTGGCAGATGTACTTCTCATTCAAGTGGAGTATCTGGCTTGGCTTTTTCTACAATTAGCCATGACTTGATGCCCACAACTATTCGATAGCCCAAGAGGTGTTTTAAACTCTAGATAATAACCCAAGAATGGCAATTTCGGAGTCAAGATTTTAATTAAAAAAAAAAAAAAAAACTTGACTACTTTTCTTGCAATCGCAGCTCCCTTTTTTGCATTTTTAGTGACATTGCTTGGAAATGCGCAGTGAAAATTCCTGCATTTTCTGCCTGTTTTGGAGGTTTTGCCCCCCCCCCCCTAAAAATTCCTGTGTACGTGCCTGCGCCACGCATAGCCTAATTTCCAAGCAATCCAAGGTGGTGGGACTGCTGAGACCAAAGCTTGGTTCTGATTACCAATCAGGGGTCAATCCTACTATACTACCACTTGGCATAACTGTATTTACCATTCCTATTACACAAAGTGGTTTGAACTTAGATACTCCTATGCCAGAAAATAATCCTGCTGCCCCACAACTGTAGTTTTTCCCATTTTTTCAGAATTAACCCTCCTTCCCCGAACTCCACCGAAGAGAGGGGATCCGTTCCAGTTATTTTAATCACGTATCTAGGACTTCTGATTATTTTTACTAGCAAGTTTCATCCCGATCCCTCCACTCTAAGCGTTTTCCAAGATTTTAGGTTCCCCCACTCAGCTCCCCGCAATGTCACCAGATCCGGGCGGGATTTAAAATTAGAGCTCCGAGACACGGTATCCTTCCAAACATCAAATTTCATTAAGATCTGACAGAGAGAGAGAGAGAGAAAGAGAGGGAGAGAGAAATTCATAATATAGGCGGAGACAAGACATATTTCCGGAAATCAAGAGGGATTAGAAATTATTTTTTGCATCCCTTTCCTAGAACTAATTCTATATTTATCTGAAAGCTCAAAAAGAGTCAGGGTATTTTGGCATTGAAAAACACTCTTTGAGGCATCTGCCAAGCACACCAGCCCCCACCCGCCCAGAAAATGATTAACCACCTGCTCAATGACATTTGATGTACAACGCGCCGTCTTGTACACCGGGTTGTCGTCCTCGTTGAAGAGGCCGAAGTCCACGTCCGCGGGCGCCGGCGGAACCGTCTGGCAGAGCAATGCCTCACGCAGGAACACTCCGCGCAGCGTGGCCGAGCTGCGCCCGGGATGGGCATTCAGCATGTTGAAGCTCGCGTGCGCGAGGAGCCCACGTCGCGGGTCGCCCTCGCCGTACGTCGACGCGGCCCAGCCCGTCTCGGGGACGACGGGGACCGCATAGACCGCGCCGCGAGCACGACTCGGTTGCCACGGCGATCTGCTGGCCCACCGGATCCGCGATGCTCTGAACCATTCGGCCCGAGAATCCAACGGTGCCGGGGCAGCCAGAAAAATCCCGGGTCCGGCGTCAGCGCGCGTAGACCTGGTAGGCCGTGCCGTCGGAGCACGTCCCGTTGATCACGCCCCCGGACGCGGTGATCGGCTCGTCCAGCGAAGGTGCCTAGGCGTTCAGGGTGCTCATGTCGACGTTCCTCACCAACCTCACCATCCACCTTTTTGATTAAATGGGACATCATCCAGATCTTCCAAAGTAATTGAAATAGAAGTAGCTATTGCATTTTTTATCATAATCAACCATTCTTTTTGGTCAGGAGTAAATTTACGTCCAGAGGATTCTTGAGATATTAACCATTTTTCAAATTTGGATTCTACAATTTCTGTAAACGGCAATAGTGAATTCTCATTACCAGCAGAATATCGAATTATGGGAATAAGATCTGTAAGAATTTTGACTGGATTGCTCTTGACACAAATATGATTTTTTCTTATTGACAGTTCGTGTGTTTTACTGCGGTTGCTTCGGAGTTAAAACGGTAAAAAATGTCAGAAACTACCTCCAGCAGCTACAACTTTCCCTCCAAATAGCGAGTTGGGATTTACAATGGACCTCAATGACTGATCCATATTTCGGAAGCCATATTAGGGTAACTGCAGCTAACTGCAAGCATCTTTGTGGATTCCCAGCATGCAATTGTCACTAAAAACGCCTTGTTAAGTTATTTTGAACCGCTGATCCGCAGCAACAACTGGGCGCAGGCCGAGCAGGTTCTCAACGATATCCCGCCGACCCACGAGACCTTTCAGCGATACCGGCTCGAGGCCATGATCGCCGACAGTCACCAGCAATGGCAGAAGGCCGACAGCTTCTACGAGGTCGCGGCGGGGCTGACCACCAAGCCCGCCTCGGTGCTGAACAACTGGGGGTATTCCAAGCTGTCACGCGGCGACTATGCCGACGCCGAGAAGCTCTTCGCCGATGCCATCCGCCGGAAAAGAGTTTCGTGACGAGCAAATCGATTGGGATCAGAGGAAAAATGACCTCGATCAGCTGGTTGAAGAATACCGCGGAAAATATGACTACGATTGTATTGTTCCGTTCAGTGGCGGCAAAGATAGTACCTGGACCCTGTATTATCTGGTTAAAGAATACGGATTGAAGCCCCTAGTCGTGCGGTTTGACCACGGATTCATGAGGCCTAATCTGGAAGAGAATGTAAAGAAAGTTCAGCGCGAACTCGGCGTCGACCTGCCGAGTCCCGTGGCCTAGCTTCGAAATTGGCTACATAATTCTTTTTTCTCGACTAGCATATCGACATTTCTGGCCACTAAAATGATCTAAAACGATAAAAGTTTCAAACTCCCTTCTGTAGAAATTTGGACTGCATTTTATGCTAGAAGAAAGATGGCCGGTGTGTGTGTATTTCTTTAGTTTTTTTTCAAAAGTAATCGTATCGAACCAATGGTCCTAGGAGATCAGGTAAGGGCTCATTCGAACGGGAATTGAAAGAAGAAAGGTCATTTGAACAAAAGTCACAACATTTACTTCCCGGTTAGGTAAAAAAAAGAAGATAGACTTAGTCGGTTTATTGTGAGAATTTGACCGTCCAGGTTCGCCAGGCCCTGGTTCGCCATTCCTAAGAGTGGCGAACCAGGATTGTGGTTTTTGATGGCGAACGTGGGCTTGCTCCGTCTTTTGAGTAAAAAAATTGCTGATCAATTATTACCATAGATGGCGTCAAATATGCACCCATCATTGTTGCTAAGACATCCTTCTCGCCAGCGAGGCCGGCTGCCTCGGTCTGCCGGAGATCAATGTTGGGCTGCTCGGCGGCGGTCGCCATGCGCAACGCCTGTTCGGCCACTCGCGCCAGCGCCGCATGATGCTGACCGGGCTGCGTGTGTTTGGCCCCGAGCTGTACCGGCTGGGGGTGGTTGAAGCGTGTACCGAGGCGGCGGCGCTGCTGCCCGCAGCGCTCGAAATTGCGCGCGAGATCGCCGGTAAAAGCCCGATTGCCACCAAAATATGATTCAATTAGACGACGGGAATTGGACCAAAAAGGAAAAGTAGTGACGCCTATGAGTAGCACGTGCTTGGATACTTCTTGGCGAATGTTCCAAAATTTCTTCTCCTGGCTTCTTGTGAGTAGTCTCGTCTTGTCGAGTGGCTTACCTGGCTATGCGGCCGAAGTGCGCCAAGTGACCACTCATCCCGCACTGGATTATTTCCCAGCCCCATCGCGCGATGGAAGGTTTTTGGCATTCGTGTCCGAGCGTTCCGGGACATCGTCCACCCTGGTCAATTTCGTCGCCGCGCCTGTACCTGCGTCGACGGCTTGCGTTTTGCAGGGGCCAGGGCCGAGTCGGAGGACGACGATGAGGACGTTTCTCATTTCTGCTGCGATCCTGGTCCTGAGCGCGAGCGCTGCGCCGGCTGCCGACGCCCAGCGCGAGGCGTTCGAGCTGCGCCAGGCCGCCCGCAAGCTGATGGCCGAGGCTCTGCACAGCGACTCCCCTGGCCCCTACTACAAGCAGGCCAAGCGCAACTGATTAAATGAATGCCGCAAATTACGCACTTGCTCGCGCAAGGCGTCTACTTCTTTTTGTAGATCGTTGTTCTGCGCCTGGAGAAAAGAAGGATTCAAAAGCAGCAAAGCGGCAATGGATAATAAAAGTTTTTTCATCGTTTTTTCCAGAAAGGTAGCAAGACTTTGGAAGTTTGCAAAAGCCTGCTAGCAGAAGGTATCGCAAGCTATTTTTTTACGCTGTATTCAAGGGCGCCCTTTTTCAAATAATGCTATACACGGATCGATCCCGAAACCGTCGATCCCGAAGCTGTGCGAGAAATCGGCCGCGCCTACAAGGACCTGATCGTGCAGTTGGACTGCCTGATAAATGCCCTGCAAGGCTACTTGGTACGATTTGCGGATTGAATGGCAGACCGGATCGTTGCCGGATCGCCGACATGGTTTATCAAGATAAGTACCAGCCGGGCGTTTAAGTCCGCGCTTTCCGCGTCCGACAGCCCGTGATGGGCCTTGAGCAGATCTGCGTAGAGATCCAGGCGGCGGTGTCGAATAATAGTTGTGATGTCGTACTTCTGGTCACATCGTTGGCGGATGATCGTATTTGGGATTCGGTCGCTGAGACGTAACCTAGTATGCTCCTCGGGCATCTGTGTTCAAAAGTGTTGAGGGCGTGTGCCTCGGTGACTTTAAAGGGTCACTTCTTGCAGCCGTACAGTAAGACCGATCGGATTAAGGCATCGTAAATACAGATTTTTATTTTCCGGTGGATTTTCTTTCCTTTCCATAGGCTTCGTACTCGAAGCGAGCCGCGGAGACACCATAGTCGTCACGGATCTCCCCGGTAACCGGAATGCTGGCCTTCGCGGTGATGAATTCCCCGATGCCCCGATACTTAGCTTCAATTTCTGGCGGCTGATCGGCGATGCCATTAATCGTCAACCGCGACGGATCCAAGCTGACGATTCCATCGGTGTCTTCCAGATACACGCGCAATAGCGTGTTCGCCGACAACGGAACCGCCGCCAGCGGTTCGGATGCCCAATTTGCCGTAATGATCTCTTGGCTCTTAGCTTTTCTTGCTTCGTCATAAGTGCCATATGAGCTCTTAGCTCTTGTTTCCTGTAACTATATCTTGGTTCAGCACATTCTCAAAATGTTCTACCCACCTCGTTTTAATTGTTTTCTTATCACTTATTGTGGTCCCGTTCCTATCTTTAACTGGGACAAGTACAGATTGACTATTCTCTCTCAGTTTATTAATATACTGTTACGATATTTTACTATCCGGCTACATCTTCCAGATCTTCAGCAATCATCCTATTCATAGAGGAGAAAAATCTCCTTTTACCAGCACTAAATAGTTATTTAACCAAAAAGCTTAACTTTGGTTATGAAAGATAAAAAGCAACATGTCATGCAAGGGGAGATGCCAACTCCTCAGTACCTTGTTCTTCATGCTAAACTTTTAAAGTATTTTTAAAAAAAGCTTCTCATTCTAATTAAACAGCTCTGGTGTTTCAGGAGTCGCTCTTAAAAAATCAGGACAACAAGTTAAACTTTGGCAACAAGGCGAGGGTCTGCCCGACAGACCTGACAGGGATAGGCAATTGTTCCGCCAGATAGTCACAAACGGTCTCGTTCCAGGAGTGCGTGGACGCCACTATCAAAAGATTGCAGCCGGGTTGTCCCATCGTACCTTCGTAGTAGTCCACAGATCGTTGCACCTGGAGCAACAGGCGCTCGCGAAAATCCTGCCAGGCCTGATTTGAGAGATCGGCAGGTACGCCTGAGATACGTCGCGCCAGATACAGGTCCGGGCCACGCGACACAGATGGGTAGAACGAGACAACAAACTAGATGTATTACAAGACAGCAGACAGGTTGTTGGGATCATTCATGCCAAATATTCTAACAATCAGATTATTATCAGGTCAATTCACCTTCTTCTCGTACAACGAGAATGAGAATGACGGAAAATACCCTATCCGTACTTAGGAAAAGGTTAATAATAGAAGCACGAGCAAGACTCCGTGACAGAGCGCGGCCATCCGATTTTTTTGGAAAAACGCGATAACAAAGAGCGACAAAACGAGGTCGGCACGCTGTCGATGGCCAACACCGGCCAGCCCAACAGCGGCGGCTCGCAGTTCTTCATCAACACGAAGCACAACGACTACCTGGACTGGTGGACCCCCAGCCCGAGCAAGCACCCCGTCTTCGGCCGCATCACGAACGGCATGGACGTGGTCAGCAAGATCGGCAGCACGCAGACCGACGGCCGCGACCGGCCGACGACGCCCGTTCAGGTCCGCTCGATCACCATCCGCGAGTAGCGCGGTGAGTGACATTGTTTCACTATAGGGGCACCCCACAATCGGAGCCATAATGGGCAACTGTTAGAGCCTTCTTCATAAAGAGGTACTTGTGCATCTCCATATTCTTATGTGTACCAATTATGTGTTTTTGCCCTAGTAGAGCACATGCACCTCCTTTTCCGCGAAAAATCATCAACTTAATGTGGTTGGTCCAGTTCCAATATGCTTTGAGCATATATTCCAAATACTTATATCTGATATCTACTTTTATTGACTTACCTTTATAAGTAAGCCCGACAGCGTCGAAGGTGAGTTCACCGACTCTGACGGTGACGGCACGCCGGATTACCTGGAGTCGTCACTGGTCGATTCGGACGGCGACGGCGTCAATGATGAGGCAGATTCGGCAAATGCGGATCCCTGTATTCCGTCGCAGTACGGCGCCGGTTGTTTAAATGACACGGACGGTGACGGCGCACCCGACAGCGTCGAAGGGGAACTGACCGATAGCGACGGCGATGGCACTCCGGATTATCTGGAATCGTCGCTCAAAACCATAGCTAGCTAACCCTGACAGTTTCTCTTTCCTAAACGAACCCCTGTCTGAGATAGCCAGAAGTCATTTTCTCTTAATAAACAGATTGATTGATTGATTGATCCTTCCATCACTCTGTTCTGACTCTTTATTCCATCTTCACCACATATCCTCTACAGGCTCCTCCTCACTTTCCACTTCATATCAGTGGATTTCCTCTCAACTATGCTCACTGCTGGGGTTCTACCAACAACCTGTATTTGGGCATGTTTAGGCTATCTGTTGACTGAACTTTGTTAAGGAAAGAAAGACATTCTATCATACTATAAGAGCCATGGATAAGTCAGATGTTAGATAAGAATAATGTTTGTTAAAATTCTTTAAAAATTGGAGGGCAACAAGGCCTCCTTCCCTGCTTCTTATTTTCTCAATACCATTCAATCAAACTCTAAGAAAGCAATTTAGCCAAAAAAAAAAAAAAATATGCAAATTTCGTTTTAATTATTTATCCATGGAGAGCCAAAATCAAAACAAAAAAATTTCAAATGTTGGGTCACTTTCTTTAACAGCGAAATAAAAGTTAGTTGACTCACAGTCTTATTAACCATTGTCTTCAGAGCAATGGCGTAGAAACCAAATTGTCTTGTTATTCCAGCAATTGAATCGTAGACCTGACTTTTTCTCCCAAAACAATTTAAAACCACAACGATACCAGTCTCTTAGAAATAGACTAAAATCTCATTTAGGGATCTTTCCAATCATACCAGGATAGGTATTCCCCCATTGATCCCCCAAAGGGTGAATATATTGGCAGGTATGACCTGTCGAACTATCGCACGCTGTTTCTGGCCGGCGAACGTTGTGATCCGGATACGCTGCAATGGGCACAGGAAAAATTGAAGGTGCCGGTGATTGACCATTGGTGGCAGACGGAAACCGGTTGGGCAATCGCCGCGAACTGCATGGGTATCGAAACCTTTCCGGTAAAACCAGGCTCGGCGACAAAGGCTGTACCTGGCTATGATGTACAAATCCTGGATGCCGGGGGGAGATAGACTGGGAAAAGAAAGAGCGTCAAAATAGAACATGAAGAAATAAATATACAAAGAAAGAGTGTCAAATGAAAAAAGGAGACAAAATAAGGGACGTCCAAGTAAAACAGAAATTGATAGACCAGGAAAAGAGTAAAACTGTTTAATTGCACGATTGTTTTGCAATTCAACAGTGGAATAATGTAGTGTTTTCTGTAGAGGCATTTTATGAAAATTTCTTAGAGAACGTATGTGTAAGTCTGTTCTTTCCTTCTCAACGAAAATCGAGTCGCAGAATCCCGATATCATCGTGCTGGATATTATGCTGCCCGGCATGAGCGGCTTTGAAGTGTTGAAAAAATTGCGCGATCAAAAAATTAATACACCCTTGCTGCTGCTGACCGCCCGCGATGACGATATGGATAAAATCCTCGGCCTGGAATTAGGCGCAGATGATTATGTGACCAAACCGTTCAACCCCCGGGAGGTAGTGGCGCGAGTAAAGGCATTATTACGCCGCGTACAGTTGCAGCAGCACCAAAAGTGAAGGCCGTTTCCAGTCCCATTTCCATTCGGTTTGTAAAAACAGGACTAATACTAGGGCTCCTTTCAACTCTTGCCCCCTGGGGAATCGGCATACTGGCCGCCAAAGGCCTGAGTGGCTCGGAAGCCTATGAAGCATTGGTTTATTTCTTCCTCCATTTTCAATACAATGGATGGTTCCTGTTTGTGATTCTTGGCATTTTCTTCAAGTGCATGGAAAGAGATAAGGTTTCATTAAATAGCAGGTATGCAAGCGAGATTGCCAATCATGAATCCGCACGAGCCCTGGGCTCCCGAGGCACCCACTGTCGACCTCCTGCCGCAGCGAGCGAGCGTAGGGAGAAAAACGCTGCGGCTGCGCCAGGGTGGTCTGGCTCGATGGATTGAGGAGCCGGTCCAGTTGTGCAACATCCATCCCGCGCGCGGTGGTCAGGACGGGAATGCCCTGGACGGCGTTCTCGGTCGCCACCCTCGACGCAAGATCGACCACGCCATCGAAGGTGGTCAGGTCAACAAAGTCATCGGTTTCGGCAATGCGTCCGGTTCCGGAGCAGACGATCAGGAGCGTGGCAACCTGCTGGCTCAGGCCACGGTGGACGACGTGATGGAGTTCGGGCTGATTCCGGAGCTGCTGGGACGTCTGCCTGTTCTCGGCAGTCTGGCGCCTCTGACAGAAGACGCTCTCGTGCGTATTCTGACGGAACCTCGCAACGCTCTGGTGCGTCAGTACGAGAAGCTGTTTGAAATGGAAGAATGCAGCCTGGAATTCACCAACTACCCAATTTCAAACCTATTTAATGCATCGTACTTCAGGAAAGTAATTTGAAACTTAATTAATTGTATTTTTTATTGCGTTTCGCTACAGGATCGCTATATCAAGTGTCATATTATGTTATAAACACTGGTATTTAGCTCTACTTGCGGTTATTATTTTCACAGTTTGATAACCACACTTATGATCCAATTTGCGGATCATATTTGGAAATGTTTTCATGCTTGTCCTTCAACTATTCATTCAACTGAAGAAGGAACAGTGATCTCGAGTAAAATACCCAAACATAGGGGTAACTCCCTTTTTACAGTACATTTCCAAAAGACCCCGTCACCCTATTACGTATATGAGGGAATTGCCTCTTCCTCAATACCCCACTTTTCACGCTAAAGTTTTTGTACTTTCAAAAAAGCTTCTTGTTGTTATAGTTAACCGACCCTTGTTTTTCACGAGTCGCTCTTGAAGACCTTGTGAAAAGTTAAACTTTTCACGGTTTAACGAAGGACGAAAATTTAATAAAAAGTTTTTCTGTCTCTTGGTTTTGCCATGATTCACTTCACAGGTAATTCCGTTGAAATGAAAGTGACACATTGCGAAACAGTTGAAAAATCTATAATTTTGTCTACATATTTGCACATTAGGGGGAGGGGATGGAGCAATGTACAGTGGAAATGCCTTCCAAATATTTTAATTACAATTCTTCAGGAGTGAAAAAGTTAGTAAATCAGCAGTTTTGGTTTTTGAGGGAATTGAGAAGGTATGGAATAGAAAATTTGATGGGCCAGCCCTTCGCCTCCGCCGTGCGCCGCGTCGTGACGATCACGGCCGATGCGCCGTCGGAGATCTGGGACGAGTTCCCCGCAGTGATCGAACCGCCCTCGGCGAAGGCGGCACGCAGTCCGGCCAGCGTGTCGACCGTGGTGTCGGCGCGGACCCCCTCGTCTTTCGTGACCCGCAGCGGCTCCCCCCGGCGCTGCGGCACCTCGACCGTCACGATCTCCGCATCGAAGACTCCCGCTTCCTGCGCGTCGGCCGAGTTCTAGCGACTTAGTCTTCTTGACATTAATTTTCAAAGATATTCTTGCACCCTGATCTCGCAAAACCTCTAAAAGCTCATTCATTTTGAAGAATCTAAGGCTTAGGTAGATGGACTTAGCAAAGTCCATCTACCTTTTTTGCGGCAAGAAAAATACTCCGATGCCCTTGAAGTTCGACTTATGTGCAAGTTTATCTTTGTAGTGTGAATTAAATAAAAAAAAACTAGTTTTTTGACTGAAAGTAAGGAGCGACATTAGGCTTTTGGGATGAGGATAAAGTTTATTTCCAATGCAAATGCATGTTAAGCTTAGATTCAGGATGCAATTCTGAGATTAGAGATAAGTTTATTTTCCCTGAATAGTCCATTAATATAAACTTCACCCATTCATTTTTATGATTTTGATTTTTTTTTTTTTTTTTACAATTCACCCCCAGTCCCCCTCTAATGATCCCACATAGATTCTAGGCTATATAAGAACTAATCAATAAAAATGATTAGATATTTATGTTGTTAACTGAAAAATGTAATTTTTTTTTACGATGCGTAGCCATCTGATTCGGTTTTATGATTGAACTAGTATAAACAATTTGTGTAAAGTGATTTTGCAAGTTAAATTTTATACTAGCATTCTTTTCGAAATTTGCCCGGATTTATTTAATTTTCTTAGGTGTATTCCCATCAACAAATTATTAACCGCAGTCCTACATGGCACCCGGGACTTTTTTTTCTTTTGTGACACAAAATTACAGTGCAAAACTTAATTGCAATTTCTCAACTAAATAGTTGGTTTAGTAACCATAATGGAGATCATTGGTAGCAAGATACGATGGTTTCTCACGAAATAACTGCGAACCTTATCTTCTATAGAACTAATTGAAATATTCCGTTTTACGCTTTACATGGCAACGCATCAGAGTGGGTAGAGCTGCTGATTCATGAGCTAATGGAAATGAGATCCGGAGGTACAACTCATCGTCTTGCTGTGCTGTCCCAGAATAAAATATTTATTCTGCTGTGCTTCACAGTACCAATCACAGAAGATGATTGGAATCCTAATACCCTCTACTTGGACTTAAAACTTGAAAATAAAAACGATTGTTGATTATAACAAATATATAAAAAACAAAGCTACTAAAATATTATTTGGGTTTTACCCATCATGAAAGTGCTTCGAGGGGAGGGGGGGGATAGGTCAGCAAGACAGAACTAAGTCCTGAAGCAACTACTGAGAAAAAAAAACATTGGCTTGCATTATTCACAGTATCTAGGCTTTATATTCTACTTATAAGCCATTGTCATCTCAGCGGGCAGTCCGTTTAATCTTAACAATTCATCCTTTGCAATGCGACATTACCAAGCCTAGCCCAATATTATACCATTGCCATTGCCACACATACCCAATTAATTAGTTTGGGACGGGGGTCAGTGGCATGACTCTGTAAGCTTAGCCGGAGTCGACTCAGCTCTAAATGTGTACCTGGAGAAATCTGGGGAAGGTAAACAGAAAGGGTGTGCAAAAGCACAGGATGGTTGGCCCCCAGCCCCCCCCCAACGCGGTTGGGAATAGCAGCGGTTAGGTGTCGGGCCTGAGATTTGGTATGAGGATGAGCCGATGGTGCAGCCTACGGAAACGGTCCGACGGACCGTCCGTCGAAGCGGAGTACCACGGAGGTCCCCACGGACCTACTGGGAGTGAGATGCTAGTATTAACAAGCATGCCAAGCCCAAAAGAATCACACTGGCAGAACACGATTGCTTGCTGCTGTACCCTCCGCCATTCGTCAGGTGGTTCGCCAGGGCACCCAGGCCAGGAAGAGAGCGGAAGAGAGAGAAGAAAAGGGAAGGAGTAATGGAGATAGGGAGAGATTTAACATAATAAAAAGGTTATACTTACGGGATTTAATAATTCCATTTGGTCCCGAGAAATCACCATTACTGAAGGAACACTTTCAGGCACCACAGGGTCTCTAACTTGGGATAAATCAGAAGCACATGGAATAAGAGATAACTTTCCTTGGTTAAGTTCATCAACAATAGGTGAGACAAGTTGTTCCGCGCAAGACGATACCATAACTGTGGAGGGTTGACCTACCCAATAACCCTAGAGATATAGTTACTAGACCGTTCTACTATGCTTAACAAAATCGCTCTCCCGAAATTTTGATTGGAACTGTTTTGATTTAGAAAACTACGGGCTAAAGAGAAGAGCTGATTGCCCTCCAATCACTTTTGACTCTTAAAAAGAGCACTAGAGCTTTTAACTTTCAATCAAATTAGTTCCTTTAAATATAACATTTATTGCTAGCTATGATAGAGAAAACGCTGCCCATCATGATGGGCGAGGATATCGTCGGCGGGACCGGTGCACCGGGCGAAGATGACGCCTGGGGCGGGGTACTGGGGGTCTCGAAAGGGCTCTATCACAAGCACCCCAAGCAGATGATCGACACGCCGCTTTCGGAAAGCGCCTATGTGGGGGCGGCCATCGGCGCCGCGACCTGTGGTCTGCGCCCGGTGGCCGAGTTGATGTTCATCGATTTCATGGGGGTTTGCCTGGACCAGATCTACAACCAGGCGGCCAAGTTCAGCGCATCGGACGCCTGATCTACAACCTTCTGATCCAGCGCAAGAAACCAGTTCTCCTGGGTCCTGTAGATCGGGCGGGTATACCACCCGAATAGACCGGCCCGCGGTGATGTCGAACGATTACACCCTGTGCGATGATAAAGCCGGCTTTCGACAATCATCAGCGTACCTGCAGGGGCAACCACTGGAACCGCCCGGGAATCCAGCGTTTTCCTATCAATGTTCTTTTCGAGATGACTGCGGGGTATAACCTCAGTTGACCAACTTGACAAAGAGTAGGAGAAGAAGCAGTGAAGGTTCAACTGGCAGTCATCAAATCAAGAGCACTACAGGTCTGGTAGATCTTAAAGCTCTCAGATGGATTAAGGTGATAGCATCTATCCCTATTTCTACCCTGGGCATTGAAATCTACTAGTAAAAATACTGTATTTCTACCTGAGACCCTGTCTCTTTCTTCCTGCAACTGTAAGTAAAATTCATCTGAGTCCATAGTATCTCCATCAGTTGGCTCAACAGGGCCAGAGCTTCTCTGAGTCAATGATCGGGTTTGAAGGAGCTATTTTGGTGCTTTGTTTGCTTGTAGTTTGAAGAAGACTTTTCCTGCTATAAGGATTTGGTCAAGGCCAACGTTGGCTCCTCTTTGGCGAGTTATATCAAAAAGTCTTGATATCTACTTCTTACTCCAGAGACAGTGGTCAATCTTTTTTCTCGAATGGCCATCAGAGGATGTACATGAGAGTTTGTGCACACACCAGTGGACAAACATAGTCCCTCTCAACATACAAATTTTATTAATAAAAACAAATTTACAAGCATTATTAAAAAACTTTATTTTAGGACATTGAAATCAATATTATACAGGTAGGAAGGAGAAATTTTCAACTAGAAAGTTGTTCAATCGAGGATTATCAACATAAATGCTGAGTAATTAGCCATAAATAAATCCACAACATCAACAGTATAATACAGCATGAAAAACATTACTTTTAACAAATAAACCTGAATGTATTGAGAGGAGGGGGTGATTTGTTAGAGAGCCCATGGAATTTGATGCTAGGGCCCCGTTGGAATTGGTTGCTAGGGCTCCCAGTTGGATTGGTTGCTAATAGCCCCCGATGGAAAAGGTTGCTAGGTTGGTTCTGGGGGCCCGGTGGAACAAGTTGCTATGGGCCCCGTGCAATTGTTTGCCCTTTTTTATTGCGTATTTATTTTATTTTAAATTTGGCATTCGTAGGCTCTGCGTGTCTCGATGGAAGAACAGCGGCAAAGACAAGAAGAAGAAGAACGGAGAGCCCAGCGGATCCGTTACAGTTATGTCAATCACGTATCTAAGACTTCTGATTATTTTTCCCAACAAGTTTTATCCCAATCCCTCCAATTTAAGCGTTTCCCAAGATTTTAGGTTCCCCCTCCCACTCGCCCCAATGTCACCGGATCTGGTTGGGATTTAAAATAAGAGTTATGAGACACGATATCCTTCTAAACATCAAATTTTATTAAGATCTCATTAACCGTTCGTAAGTTAAAAATACTTCATTTTTTCTGAATTAACCGATTCAAAATTTGGTAGTGAATTATTGAGATGAACAGTGGAGAAATTACCATGCAGCAGCAATTACTTCTGCACTAGCGAACGTGAGTAACGTAAGCAGGTGTCGAACCTCCAAAATGTTTCGCTACAAATTTTATAATTCTAACTATTTGAGGGATACTATCGTATAAAATATCAAACTGTTTGTGCTAACAAACTAAAAGTGTGGAGCAACTCGGCCAAATAGTAACAGAAACTCTAAAAAACAAAATTTTATAACAAAGTTGTTCATGGTTGTTTTACAGTTTGTTTGTTGGAATGAATCTTAGTGTACTGGATAAATTGTGCGATGTAGTCCTTATGCTGTAGTCAGCATGGAAGCCTCTTTTCCGAGAAACTCTAACGTATTCTGAAGTTATTGTGTTTTCTGGAACGAATATTGTTGGACTGGAGTAACGTTGACTTTGACTTTGAAAACTGTATGACATTAGATCTCGGAACGTAAATTGTTCTAATAGAGAAATCGTTTTGGAAGTAGTAGAGTTTTAATGTCGCTCCTTACTTTCAGTTAAAAAAAACTTGTTTTTTTTCATATTTATTTTATATAAATAATTTTTTCATAGAGTACTTTTGGAATAATAGCAAAGGATTTTGTGTTTTTTTAAGTCACGGTAAAAGTAAAGAGCAGTTATTCTTTGCGGTAGTCGTTGCTGCTATTGTTGCTGTTGTAGTAGCAGCACCAGAAGTAGTAGTAGTAGCACCAGTTGAAGTAGTAGTTGTACTACCAGAAGTATTAGATCCCAAAGCTTGAAGCAGTTACCTTGGTCAAAAATCAATATAGAACATTTCGAATGGAAGTTATTGATCTTTTACATTATGATGAAATTTCTAATCATGTTCCTGTGGTTTTAATTATATTAGAAGCGATGAATTCCATGTTGAAAAATGTATTAAAAAACAAAACTGTTGGTGTTTCAGAAATCCAAGTTTTAAAATTGTTAGATAAATTAAAAACAATTTTTCCAAATGTTCGAAAAACATTAGATCAATATTCACAAGCAGGTCGATGCCTTTCATCGCGATGGTTTCATATCCCCCGTAGACATTTTTTCCGAAGAAGAGGCGCTGAACCTGCGCGCCCGTTTGGAAGAGGCTGAGAGGAAATGGCCCGAGGCGTTTGTCGGGGCCGCACGCAACAATGCGCATCTCAACCTGATGTGCCTGGACGAGATCGTGCATGACAGCCGCCTTGTGGACGCGATCGAAGACCTGATCGGGCCGGATATCCTGAACTACGGCACTGTTTTGTTCATCAAGGATCGAACGCGGTGTTCTGCGTTTTGGCCAGTTCACTCTCAAATCCGGGCGCACCAGTCCTTATTTCTTCAATGCCGGCCTGTTCGACAGCGGCCTGGCCCTGGCCCAGCTCGGGCGCTTCTATGCGGCGGCCATCGTCGACAGCGGCATCGACTTCGACGTGCTGTTCGGCCCGGCCTACAAGGGTATTCCGCTGGCAGCGACCACGGCGGTCGCGCTGGCCGAGCATCATGGCCGTGATCTGCCCTGGTGCTTCAACCATCTCAGGGTATACTTTTGAATAGCCGACATGTGTAATTAGATGTAAAACCTCTTCCAACGTTGCATCAAATCTATCCCCTTGATTTCCAGGAATGGTTTCATCTCCAAACAGTGGTTGGTAAGCATCTAGTTGCTCAAGGTCTTTGGCCGCTTTTTCAAAAGCTGATTCAGTTGGTGCCATAAGTAATGTTGCACTTGAACTAACCATTTGGTCTACTACTAACTGGTTGTCTGCTATTCCATTTCCATCATTGTCTATAATAGCTGTACTATAGAACTTTGGATGGATGGTTAAGTGGAACATTATTCAAATAAATGGGTTTAAAATCTGCATAAATTTTGGGCTTCTATAGGACTGAAACCTTTCTAACCACCATTGTGTTACAGCCTCCAGGAAAGACAAATATCAATTGACCCCCCGCCCCTTCAAGACGACCTGAAAGTTTCAACTTTGCTCCCGTAGCTGTTTCTGACATATCATAGACATACCCTTCAGACAACCTTGGATATACAAATAAACAGCCTGAGGTCTCATAAATTTACGGAGTGATTATTGAACACATCAACTCGTATGCCATAGACTTCAAATATTAAAGACTTCAAAAAAAAGACTTCAAAATAGACTTCAAATATTCAAATATCAAATATTCAAACATTCAAATAAACAAATATTAGAGAAGAAATTACCAGTTTTGTTGCTCAACCTTCCACATGGATAACAAGGTGCCACCTCATGACCCCGGCCGAGATCAAGGAACGCTGCCCGATCATGGACGAGCGTTCTCATCATTAGGTAGGAGTGCCTTTTTCACTCCCTCCAATTTGTCAAAAAGGGAATTCACAAGAATATACCCCATCTTGTGGCTGTAGACACCATGGAAGAGAAATATGTAATGAGGAAGAACCTCCTGTACTATATTCATTCGACACCATCCACCGTGCGCGTCTAGTTTACTTACATTCGAAATACTCGTCGATGACAACACGAGGGGTTCTCGTCGAAACAAGAACAGTTTCTTTCGGTTGTATTGCTGCGCTGTCTGTACTCTAAGCTTACGTCTATATCTGAAGCAAGTTAGCAGCCTCACTCCGTCCTTGCTCACGTAGAATTAATCAGATATGGCTAACAAGGCATTATTATCTACTCGAACTGAATAGTTTTCAAATTTTAAAGAGTGAATCGCCATGACCTTCGCTCTTGGAACTAAATTATTTTCTACACAGTTCCTATAAATACTCGTATTGAAATTTCCCTTTACATAGTGTGAAGGCACCCATTTGCCGACTCTTTTGATAATGCAGGTAATGTCATTGATGAATTAACCCTTGTTTATAACAAGTCTCGACAAGCGGCAATTACGAAGGAATTGTCAGAAATTGTAGGCGGTGCAGCAGCAGTTTGAATATAAAAGAATTTAGGATAAAACGATGAGTCAAGGAAAAATTGTTCAGTGTATTGGTGCGGTGGTTGACGTCGAATTCGATCGTGAATCCATTCCAAAGGTTCATGATGCGTTGGTGATGGATGGTTCAGAACTGACCTTAGAAGTTCACTTTTATATAAATTTATACAAGTATAAATTTCTTATGTCATGGTAAGATATCTGGCTAATTAAGTATGAAGAAGTCAGAAAATGGTTCAATGTAGGATAAATGATATAAGGAGCCGGAGCAACGGTAATCAAAAGCAAAGGAATGGAGTAAAAAAGAATTCAATAAAATAAACTGAATTAAATAAAAATGCCCGACAATGACATGGCAAATGACTGGCCAGATTTCGCTGAACTAAGAAATTGATATCAGAATATCCACACCTTCTTTAGGAAAGAATCTGGTTTCAGGCGCTTCTTCTACTATTGTTAATCGCTCGTATTGCCGAACGCCTTCCTCTCCGAATAACACTTTGTTTTTTAGATCCAAAGAACCGGCCTTGGCCTTAAGCAAAGGATCTTTAAACAGAATGGCTCCGGAGGCTAAGAGCGATTGAAAGTTGTTTCCTGGTTTGCCGTTGGAAAGCACAAAAGTGTGCCCGTCGTCGTCGTCTCCGTAATAAGGCGCCCGTCCCGACTGAGAGCATAAATCACAGATTGATTCTTGTTGAAAAGCTTTATCGAGGAATAGCCAACCTAAATAAATAGTGGACTCATATCATCATCGCAACAAGTCAATATACTTAATAATTCACAGGAAAAAAAGAAGAAAACAAAATGAATAAAAACGGTTGATTGGAATTTATGAAGTAGAGGACCCCTACTCCCTGACACTAAAACAAACATTACTCACAAGCAGAATTTTAATACATTAATTTTAGATTAGGCACATTTCTACTCACAAGGCGTTGGACGAACTGGTTCTGGTCGGGCTGATGAAGCGGGAATCGGACCCGGACCTTGCGGAGACCGCGTGGCATCACGCGATCCGGCAAGGGTATCAGCAGGACGACCTTTCGGACGCGTGCCTGGCTGTTATCGCGCGCGAGCAAGGCCGATTCGGGGAGGCGGTCCGTGTCGCCGAGGAAGTACCGGCGATCGACCCGGAACACCCCTACCGTTTATCCCCCGCACAAATCATCAAGATCGCTTCGCCGCTAGATGTCTGCGTTTTTAATGAAATTCGAAATACCTTTTTAGTAATAAAATTGGAAAAAAAATGAATGGAAACAAATAGTACATCACACTTTTCAGCAAAAATGCAAAGGAAAACTAACCAGATAAAATTAAAAAATACAAAAAAAGACAACACGGAAAGTAAGCCATTCTCAAGAAAGTCTCAAAGAATACATTTTAATATCTTTTGAGCAAAAATAAGAGCGAAACAAACCAGATAAAAACAAAAAGACAAAACAGACAAAAGCCAAGTGGTTGTAGTTCGTCACTTTTATGAAGTGAAGGAAGGTCAGAGTCCTCGATAGAAGAAAATTGTGAAATACTCATTCTTAAAGCTGATTGAACTACAGCATTGCACAAATGGAGATCTACACACAGCGTTAACAAACCTTGTGTTTAAAGAAATTGTGGTGCCAAAGCAGAATCTGATCGGTTTTACTACAGAGAATACATCTGTAATAATGGTAGGACAAGGTTGTGTGCAAGCAAAGCTTTTTCTTGGAGGGATACGTTGAACTAGCCAAAAGGCCCATTGTGCTTGCTACTACTGCTACTTCTGCTGCTACTATTAATACTGAGGCAAAGTA
Organism: Alatinidae sp. Z8VKAUB7J3; assembly: GCA_010016025.2. Classification (NCBI taxonomy): domain Eukaryota; kingdom Metazoa; phylum Cnidaria; class Cubozoa; order Carybdeida; family Alatinidae; species Alatinidae sp. Z8VKAUB7J3. Next base: position 173,122,254 of record JAAAKM020721499.1, on the reverse strand, counting down.
TATTAACATGAAAATTTTAAGGTATGTTAAGGGGATGTAGAACTAAATCAAACACACAACGTGAATGCAGGTTGTCGAAAGGGCATGGCAGCAGTATATCAGGAGCAGTTTAGAGTATTAAGTAGAGACTTTCAGGACATATTGAGGAGGCTATTGAACTAACCAAAAGGTACTAGACTTTTCTAAAGCCTTTGATAAAGTCTGTCATCAAAGGCTCCAGTTGAATTTGAAGGTAATTTGTATTGAAGAGGATATGGTGGACCGGATTATGTCTTTCTTGAAGGGAAGAAAGCAGCAGATCAGAGCTTTTGGTGAAGGGTGGTACAGCTTTCTATTCTGAAATAGCAGAGTTCTTAAGTGGAATCCCTTAGGGAACTGTTTTGGGCCTACACTTTTCAATATCTACATTAACGATGCTCCAAAACGTAACTACGAGATCGGAGAGCACCTCGGCCTCTGCGGCGATGCGAGCGACGCGTTCGAGGTTCTCGGCGTTGCGCTCGAGCCGCAGCAACTCTTGCCCGGAAAAGTAGAGCAGGAGCGCCAGAAGCGGTCCGAGCGCGGCGAAGAGCATAAGGCGCAGGCTCATGGGCAAGGGTCCGTCCAGAGAGACATCCTCGGGACATCTGGCGGGGGACAGGTGAAGGCTTGCTGAACCGGACCCCGCTGGGCGCGGGGAAAATAGCCTCAACTTCCTGGTCGCCATCGCGGTCGCGGCGTACGTCATCGACCGTGGCGAGCCGGCGCAGGCCTCCCTCGAGCCGGAACCGAAGGCATTGGTGCGCGAGGAAACGCGGCGAGAGCCTGAGCCGGAAGTGCACTACGCGGTGACACCGGCGGTCGCCGACGTCACGGAAGGGCCGGAAAGCGACGTTGAAGAGGTCGAAGAGGAGATCCCCGTCCTCGAGGGCGGCCCGCTCGCCGACGACGGTTGGTTCTTCGCCTGGGCCCCAAGAATTGAGTATGAAACAGATTTTAATTCAGTATATTGACAATTTAATGAACATCTAAAATTATAACAAAGATTTACTAAATTCACAGATTTGGCTCTCAAAATTTTTTAATTCATTATATTGCTCATATCTGGCAATTAAGTTAGCCAATAACTTTCCTAGCACAGCGAAATTCAAATTAGCTAAAAGCTACATGTCTGCTGTTTGTTTTAACTGTTGTTCAGAGGAATTTGTTCAGGTATGTGAAAGAAACTTCAACAAACAGAAAGTTATTGGATACTTATGTTTTATACCGCAAACACTCAAGAAGTGAAATTAGGTTAATGCTAATGGATAATACCAAAACTTGGTGAAAATATAGTACTTCAGAAACAAATATGGCCTGCAAATTTGCACATTAGAGGGGGTGGTGGTAAAGTACAGCGGTCTGCATGCAAAATGTGTTAGCTACAATTATTTTGCATGTTATGAAGTAAGAATTGTTTTCTAACTTCACGTTGTCCAAATACTTTACCACGACGTATAAGTAGCCGCTTGGGCCGGGCTGTCCTAAATCGCCAAAATCAGGGCTTATAAGAAATGGATCGTCGGTGCAAAAAGATAAGTCTTCGTTTTGAGGAACCAGACAACCGGCATTGGCGTCGTCGCAACCAGATTCATAAGCGCCGATATCTACCGTCGTATCCAGTATTCTAGGCTTACCGGCCAGATCAAAATCCAAACCGGCGGGCACGTCTGCATTAGCGCCGAAGTTAATGGACGTAGAGCCGCCGCAAAAAAATACAAAATTCCACAGTTTTGCAGATAGAAGTTTGAAACCTCTATAGTAGGGCTCTGATACGTTGAATCTAATTTAGTGATTTTCCTTAAAATTATGTGACTTGGGGGATATTCCCCCCTCGTTTCAAAAAGTAGGCAAATTTTCTCAGGGTCGTAACTGTTAATGGGTAAGACTATACTGGATGAACCACGAACGGTTTGAAAGCTCTCGTATATGTATTTTGACCTTACATTTAGCACTGTGTAACTGTATATGAACTAATATCATTTTCATACAATCCTAATAAGACGGAGTTGACGCCAGAATTGCCTCTCACTCAATTTGACTATGTCTTGGCTTTTTCTACAATTACCCATGACTTGATGCCCACAACTGTTCCCTTTTAATTCAAATTATACCCGGCAGTTTCCTATTTTCTGTAATACTAGTCTCAGACGAATGTTCACTAGACCAGTATCTGCTATTTCATAGCAAATTATTTATCATTTAATTACCAAATATAAGTACAAATTCAACAATATTACTAAAAGCACTGAGAGTTAGACCATTAAATACATCAGAATCGACTTCAGAGGACACATTATGTCATATGGGAAGATTTTTTTAAATTACTCCTCCTCCCCAAGCTCAAATTTTTTGGAATTCTAGTTTGGATACCTTTTTAAATGTTTCTATGGTGCTGAGAGATAGACCAGCAAAAACATTAGAATCGACTTTAAAGGATAGATTATGTCATGGGACGATGTTTTTGACGTCCCTCTTCTCCACCAAGAATCCCAACGCCGTTTTCGAAATGCTGGGACTGGCCAGCGACTATGACCCCGGCCCCGGCACGCTGTGCCCTGCGGAGTAGGCCGGCGGAGGAATACGCTGCAGCCGCCATCAATCCTTCACGCGCCGGTCTGGCCTCTGCCACAATTCGGTCGTAGGGTACTTCCTGCTCCCTGATGCGCGAACGTGGGAGGGGGCAAACACAGGTTCCGGACGCTGTTTCGGCTGGTCCCCTATGTCAGGCCGGCAGGTTAGGACACAAATTTTTTTCAGAGTTGCGTCGCAACGACTAATATATTTGTTAAATGTCAAAGTCAGGAATTGGCTCATAAATTTCCGATCATTATTTTGACCAGATTTAATACAGAATCCTATTAAAATTAAATCCTATAAATTAAATCCCATATTAAAATCCTATTAAATGTATTAAAACGTCAGCTACTAAGTGTGCAGTTACTAAGAAATGCATTGAAAGGAAAGCTAATTATTTTTCGTTTTTGGGTTTCTTTTAAAAATGCCTGATGAGTCTGTTTCGAAACTTACGAATTTGTTAGTCAAAATTCCAATAGGCTACGACAGGGTCTTTCAACGTCGCATTTTTTCGTGTTGTAATTTTCTTATGCGAATCTTAGACACTGCCATGATATCAAGAGAAGCTATTATTTAAACATTGAAGGTCAGGGACTGATAATTTAGTCTCAGAAGCCAGATTTGAGAAGTCCTGGATTCCCAGTGGAAGGGAGGCTTTTTGCAACTCTGTGTCCATCTCATGGACGAAGCCAAATGCACCAAGTGCTCCCGCTTTTTCATGAAGCTCCCAAGGGATTGCGCCTGCCTCATCCCATTCGTCAGCAAAAGGCCTGATCTCGGTTTCGACAAATTTTCGAACCGATTCGCGGAATGCGCGCAATTCTTCTGTCTCAAAAGGGTTTTGCATGGATTGTATTCCTCCATTTTCCGATTGCCACTCAAGAATACTATTTGGTGGCTGGCCGGTCTTTTAGATGTCGCTCACCAGGCAACAAATCATGCAGCGGCTGTTAGGAGTACTTTATCTTTCTTGTCTTTTCCAATCAAAGGAATGTTATAACCTAAAAGAAAAATGATATATGAACACAAATAGATATAGAAGATAAGAATGCCAATGGTACCGTAATAAAACACCAACTTATGTTATCCCTAAGACTGTGTCAATCTAATTGTCTTTGCCAAAAATGTTTTGTAAAAAAGGTTTTGGGCTGTTCCTGCATCACTGGTTTTCAGGTCCTCGAAAAGTTTTCATCGCCTCTTATACCTGTTCGCATTACTTTTCGGTATTTTCCTTCTGATGGCCGTTCCGGCCGCACAAGGCTGATCTGTGCCGGCCATCGAAGACCTTTATCGGTCGACCCTGTTTGATCTCAGCAACGAAATTGCCTCCGGCGCCGTCTCGCCGGTCGATTGCGTGCGTCACGGCATCGACATGATCGAGCGCCACAATCCGGAGCTTCAGGCGTTCCTGTCGTACGATGCGGATGCCGCGCTTTCCGAAGCCCGGGCCGCGGAACGGGAGACTCTTCGCCGGGACCCGCCCGCCAGAATGCCCGCACGCGAGCCTCCTCGAGCAGCTTCAGCATCGAGGTGTTGTTCACGTGGTTGAAGGCGTCCAGATCCCCCCAGCGAAGGTGGATCGGAATGTGCAGGCGGGTCCCCGGCGACGTAGACATCGCGGTCTCAGTCGCGCGTCAGCTTGCGGTGCGTCGACCGGTGCGGCTTCGCGGCGTCCGGTCCGAGGCGCTCGATCTTGTTCTCCTCGTAGGCCTCGAAGTTGCCAGGGCGCAGGAGGCTCGACTTCCGCGATCGACGCCCTCGTCCGGCGCCGACTCCTCCGGGAGGGTCTCGACTTCTCCGCGCCGGCCGATCGCACCACCCTGATCCGCCGGGTCACGCTCGACCTGACCGGTCTGCCTCCGACCCCGGAGGAGATCGCCGCGTTCCTCGCCGATGACTCCCCGGATGCCGTTCCTCGCCTCGTGGACCGCCTGCTCGCATCGCCCCGCTTCGGCGAGCACCTCGCCGCCACCTGGCTCGAAGAATATTAGGCCGGCTTCTGCCCTGGGAGATCAACAGTCGATTAGATATTTCTCGTTCAACAACTTATAGAACCATACAATGAATTCAACCAAGAACTCTACCAACTATTTGTTGATTTCCGTTGGGCATTTGACCTGATATGGTGCGAATGACTCCGGCATATCCTCCTCCTCTACGAGACTCTATAAGGTAGTCCAAATAATCAAGAGTCTGTACAACCAGTTCCCAGGCCAAGTAATAAGTGCTAATGGGTTGTCACCCAGTCGGGCGCGGCCCGCAGGACCGTGTCGGGCGGGTCGATCTCCAGACCCGCCAACGGATCGGCCGGGTCGATGGCGCGCCGTCCATCCGGATCGGCGGGGCCGTCGCCCGCCGCGGCCGGATCGGCCACATAGGCGCCGCTGCCGCGCCGCACCGCGATGATCCCCTGCGCCGACAGTTCCGACAGCGCGCGGCGCACCGTGTGGCGGTTGACGCCGAAGGTCGCGGCCAGGTCCTTTTCGGTGGGCAGCTTCGAACAATTTCTAAATCGGGTTCCTTACTTCGGAACACCCTGTACAATTATTGGACTGTTTTTCGCAGGTTCAAAATATGAGAATAGGCAATATCATAAATAGGCAATATTATATAAATAGGTAATATCTTAAATAGGCAATATCTTAAATAGGCAATATCATAAATAGGCAATACCATAAATAGGCAATATCATAAATAGGCAATATCATGAATAGGCAAAATTGTATGTGAGCCAGCACTTACTTTTCTGTTATGAGGCCGCCCGAGAGCACGTGGATGATGTTCGTGCGGCTGGGTGCTGGGCAAACCCAAGAAGGGCTCGCAAGCCTCGAACGTGTGTATTCGACCTTCAACCCCGAATACCCGCTGAGTTATCGGTTCATGGATGAGGAGTACGAGCAAACCTATCGCAGCGAAATTGTGATCGGGACGCTCGCCAACATCTTCGCGATTTTGGCAGTCGTCATCGCCTGTTTGGGCTTGTTCGGCCTCGCATCGTTCACGGCTGAGCAGCGTCAGATGACGGGCACGGTGGTCGTATCGATCTCGATCCGCCCGCCGTAGAGCTTGACCCGCCGTGGCCCGGTGCGCTGCGTCGGTGCCGCGCCGCTGTCAGTGCCCGACTGCACCGCCGGGTTCTTGATCGGATCGAACCCCGGCGCGATCGGGTCCGCGCCCAGCGGGTTACTCAACGGATCGTTCGACGCCGACTTGATCAGTTCTTCCACGTCCGGCACGGAAGAATCGCCCGCCGGGGCCGTGCCTGTTACGTACTGCAAAAGCTGAACCACAACCTTCTGCAGGCGACCCTTGAAAACATCGCCACAAATGGCCCGCAAGATGCCCTGACCGGCCCCGCCGCGCGGGGCGATCAGGCCGTCATTGACCAGCAGGGCCAGGATGTGGCCCGGTGGCACCCCGAGGCGGGTCGGATTTACCAGGACATGAGCAGCTTGGCAAAAACCCTGAAAAAATTTGGAAAAACAGTGCTGTAACCAGTATTTTAGGTGGTCCTATCAACAGGCTACCGCTGGAAATTTTGCTATTGAAAACTGTTATATACCACTGAAGCTACCATCACTACAATATAAATGAAAATGCAGTGTTATCACCTGATATGTACATGGACCAAATTATGAGGACAATATCTTGTTTCCTACTCCTAGTGCTAATGTAAGTAGTTGTTTGCCATAGTAGAGTTTCTAGGTACAAAATAAGTGAAAACATTGGTTTTTACAAGTGATGGTTATGGCACTAAGAAATTGTCTTGCCTGGCTGCACTTTGCTTAATTGGGGAGTGAAAATTATTGAACGCAGCTTTGGAGCATGGGCACCCATAAAAAGAAAGGGGTGTCTGCCTCTCCCCCCTGGCTGAATGACACTGTCTTAGATTTTTATATATTTGTTTTTGAGATTTTTATTATAAACCATTGGAAGTACCGATTAGACCAGTTAAGCCCTCCCCCTAAAATTCAGCTTATGGATGCCCATGCTTTGGAATCACATAAATAAGTCAAAAGAACATTGATAATCTTATTATTTTTCTAAAATAACACGACCGTGCAATCCACACCCAGGCGACCATTTCCGGAGAAAGTCCAGAAGGAACCTCCCGGCCAAATAAAATCTTCACGGTATGGGTTAGATCCTCGAGTCGCCCAGCGGTGCGGGCATGTGTAAGACCAACTCGGATAGCACTTTCCTGAGTACGCTCCATGGGATATACCAATGACACTTTGGCTTCTACATACTCTTCCGTCAATCCGTCTATTTTCACCCACGCATCATGCTGCTCCTGAATATCTACCACATCATGAATAATACGAAGTTCTGTAAATGCCATTAATCTCTCTAGTCTTTTGGAAGTATACGTCAAGCGCGATTTATAAGCTATTATTAATATGACGCGACAACAAAGTGAAAATATTTTAATACTGACCTTTTCTCTAGGCACGAAAACCAATAAGATAAGTTGAAGTATTTTATTTTAATTATTTAATGTTTTTTTTAATTTGGCTTCTAATATCAACAATTAAAAGCTTTTATATCTTTTTCACTTTATGTCAAACCAACTTTATTTTGTGTTTTCTATTGACTCTTATCTAATATATCCAACTTTAAATGCTCTACTCTCTGTTGGGGGTTAGTATCTAAAGACGTCTATACTTAAAAGCAAATAAAACCTTCTTGAGCAGTTTGGTCCAATCATTTTTTATTTTCACAGTCCTTGGTACTAGGAAAGAAACAATTAAAATTCGAAACATGTGTTACCAATAACAAGAAAATAATTGAAGAATAGCGGAATATATACAATATTCACCATGGGGCTTATCACACTGAGCCCTTTTGAATTTTTTTTGAAAAGCTTGCGATACATTTTTTAGCTTATCATGGTGTTCAAGAAGAAACGTCTTCCCTGTCGACGAACAAAAAGTGACGTTTAATCTTTTTGTAGGTCTCTCTCCTATTTTTTCAACATTGTCTCAATACATCAGTCGTATGATATATCCCATTTCAGCTGTTTTATTTGCGCAGCTTTTTTCATTTGTCCCAAAGTTTCTTGCTTCGTGGTGGCCTAAGAATGTATCCAGTTAAAATTGAATTTCTATGGAGTTTCCAGGTAATATAAGTTAGATAGAAAGAATACATCAACATTGAAATGCCCCAAAAAAGTAAAAAAAAAACAAACCCCTTCAATACAATCAAGAGCGTTGGAATAGATTTGTTTATTTCAAAGTTTTTTTTTTTAAACATTTATTTTCAATATTTCACAGTTTTTGTTGTTGAATTCTCTGTCTGATATATATTTTCAATTCTTTCCCTCACTTAATGTATTTTGTAAGATTTTAACACCAGGTCTACTTTTCATTAGATCCACATAAATTTTCTAGCAAAATTAAGTGAATACCTTTGTGTCAGACTGTGATGCTTGTAACACTGTATACTTATAAGATATTTTGAGAAGCACTGCAAATTTCCAGCCACAAAACATATTAGCAGATTAAAATTTTTTTTTAATTTTTCAAGAAGTAGTAAAGAAAAAGTGAATAAATCCTAGTTTAAGATATGAGCATAAATATAAAAAAAAATTGGTTTCTTAACTATGGCGGAGAGAGGATACATACGCCATAAAAAAGAATAATTTTGAATCCTGCGGATTACTTGAATTTTGGCCTATATTACTAAAAAGAGCATAAAAAGTTGGTTCAGAATACAATCCCTTTATCTTCATTAACCTCATGCTTCAGAGCGACCACAGCGGACAAGCTTTTTTCTGGTTTTTGGCTCTCCTGAAAAGTTGCAAAAATGGTGTATTTCGCACATTTAATTATCACAGCCGCGGGATACTGCATGTTCTCAAATTGAAAGAAAAACAATTTACCAATCAACAGTGGTATGTGTCAAAACACCAAATCCCATCAATAATGAATTGCTGAATCTGGGCTCCTCTACTAATGTTGCTAAAAACCAGCATCAGTTTTGGTTATTTTTCAATAAGAGAGCTTTGAATCTTTGCACCAAGTCCCTGTATGATGACTTGGTAGAAAATTGCACTTTTTTATAACTTTAAGACCCCATTGCTCTGTTCTTGTTTTCACACAGGAGAATCCATGTTTTGTTTGATCAATTAAAAAAACTAGGTTTTTGAATTTAATTCTTGATCGTTTTTTAAATAATGCTGGAAAATCCGACTGCCCCATCCATGGAAAATTTCCTTCCCCCATAAAAAATTCCATGGGTAGATCTTCCCACGTAATTCTCCTGATCCCCCCACAGAAAATACCCACTGAAAATGTCTGTATACTTCCCAATAGCCAATACTATGTGTAAATAAAAGGCAAAGTTCATAACTTTCAGCCCTTCCCCCTGGGACTGAAGGATACTATAAAGATAACCGGCCCGTGGGAAGAGTCACGGCGCATCGGGATGACAATTACGATACCTTTTACAAAACCCGGCAGGGGTTTTTCGGCTTCTATGAGTCCATTGACAATGACGAAGTTTCAAAAAAACTGATGGAATCCTGCGAACAGTGGGTCAAGTCGAATGGGATGGACTCCATAATGGGACCATTTAATTTCACCACCAACCACGAGGTCGGATTTTTGATACAGGGGTTCGATAAACCGCCAGTGATTATGATCATCCTGCGCGCGGTATGCGAGCGTGCCGAGGTCGAGTGCCAGCAGATCCTGCGTTTCCCTTGGCAGCGCGTGTACCAGCAGACACTGGACGATGCGGGTTACGGGGTGTTTTCCACCGCGCGTACCGCCGAGCGTGAGGGGCTGTTCAAATGGGTTGGGCCCATCTCCAGGTACGACTGGGTGCTGTTCGCCAAGGGCGATAGCCCGATCCAGCTGGCCAGCATCGAAGACGCGCGGCGTTATCGGATCGGTGGCTACCTTTTTTTTGAAAATAGGCCGAATTTTCTCAGGCTCGTAACTTTTGATGGATAAAAGTAAACATATATAGTTGAAATCATCATAAAAATATGATTCTTTTTATGTATCTATTGGTATGAAAATTCCGTTTTTTAGAGTTTCGGTTAGTATTGAGCCAGGTTGCTCCTTACATAGGGATTGCCGAAAAAATTAATTAGACTTTTACTTTCTCAAAAACCAGAATCACCAGAAGAAGCCATAAGGCTCATAGAAAGAGAAAAGTGAACAAGTAACTAGAACAGTATGATGCAGATCATAATAGTACCTACTTTCTTGTAGGCCTACTTAATTTAATCAGAAGATCTATTTCGCAAGGTTTGACTTTTATAACACCAAAAAATTTTAAGATCATCTAAAATTAGCATCCACTAGAGGGAGAAGAAGTGGAGATAGGTACTTCAAAAGGTAAAAATTCTAGTTTAGTGATGTCTTGCTATCTTGGAAAGGGGTTAGGTTAGAAAAATGAAGCTTTCAGGGATCCGCAATACCCCGGTAGCGGATGTGCTGCCGGTAATGCTGCAAGCCGGTAATCAAATCTCGTTGCCGGATTTCAATGATCCGAGAATTCCGAAAGGCGAACGCGGATTTCAATTTCAACCGACCCGCGAGGGATTGGAAAACCCGGTTCTAAAATTATCCGGCGATCTGAATCAAAATAAATTGCTGTGGGATGAAATGCCGAACTTGTTTAGTATCAATAACTTAGGCATTGTGAAACCCGGCGGATCGGTGCTAGCGGAGGATCAGCGCACAAAGCAGCGTAAGACCATCAAGGCGCGGCTGTTGATCAATGCGACAGGGCCTTGGGCCGGTGATCTGCTTGGCTCGAAGATCGCCTCGCACACGGTTGCGCGCACGCGGCTTGTGCAGGGCTCGCATATCGTGGTGCCGAAGCTTTTCGATCACGACTACAGCTACATTTTCCAGAACGCGGACAAGCGCATCATGTTCGCGATCCCCTATGAGGACGACTACACGCTGATTGGCACGACGGATCCCCAAATTTGAAAGGGGCCGCGTTACCATAAAAAGGAAAAAGACTTTTAAGTTTAAATGAAATTATTTTTGATGATAAGGGATAAGTTTTAAGATTTTAAAATAACTATAATGTATTTGTTAAGTTTGCATTGCTGAATGAGATTTATTAATGTGATTATTATTATATAATATATACTTTATAACATGAAAAACATCAGAAAACTGATACCCGTAAAAACTAATGTCAAATCTATTGAATTTAACCGGGATAGCACTACAATCAGTCACAGCACAAGCTTAAACAATGAAAATTACGTACAATTCATGTTAATGACTCTAATTTCCTATAAGAAATCGAGAGGTTGTGACAATTAAATATTTACATTTGGTTGGGAAAAAATCATGAAATAATTAATATACCTGAATGAAGGCCCCCAATGTTATTATTGATAAAAATCCACGTCTTGATTTAATTTTAATTAAATTGATTAAATGAATTAATTTTATTAATTTTATTTTGCAAGAATTAGGCAACGAATAAAAAATAAAGTTTGTCCACGAAAAGTAAAAAAAAACTAATTTAAAGCTTGAAACAAGCAAAATTAGCTCCTGCGAGATGTCAAATGAAAAGAGATAAATAAAAATCAGCTATTTGTTTGTAGAAGTCATCCTAATGTTGTGACTATTAAATAAATGGAAAAAGCTTGTCCACGAAAAGTTAAGAACAAGTTAAAAGCTTGAAACAAGCAGAAATTGTCAAATGAAAGAAACATAATTAATATGAATAAACAAAAGAAATAACAAAAGAGAATAGAAATGAAACATTAATAAATACACAAAAAAATGTTTACAATATTATTTTTAGCTAATTTTCTATACACTTAGCTTTAGTAAATTCTTCATGTGAAACAAGTGTATATATCTCATACAAATTATGTATGTATTTCTAAATTTACGTTATCGAATTGTTAGGTTTTTCAAATGATATTATTTGGTTTCATTAAAAGCATATGAATTAGATTTAATTTGCCGGGAATAACCCCCTATTCTCTATTAGCGCGGGTAGTGACGGCGCGAAGGTGTACGACAAAAAGTTAACCGCAATCAAATAAAACGCCACCATCTGCCCGCGCAGTTCGTTGGGCGCTATCGCCTGCAGGGTGGCCATGATCAATCCCGGCGGCATGGCCATGCAGAATGTCACCGGCACCAGCAGCGCAATGCCCACCCAGGGCTGCGGCACCACGGTGAGGATGGTGGCCGTGGGCAGCAGCACAATGGAGCCGTACATGACAATGCGCAATGTTGCGTCCTACCTGACCAAGAACTCGTCGCCGGACGTGCTGGTGGAGGCGGTCCGGCGCACCGCCGCCGGCCACGCCTACATCGAGCAGCAACTGGCCACCCAGCTGGCCTGCAACCCGGCCAGCGCAGGCGGGGTCGACCCGCGCCTGCGCGAACTGACCCAGCGCGAGTTCGAGATCTTCGTCATGCTCGCCCGTGGCCTGCCGCCTCGGCAGATCGCCGAGAAGCTGTGCATCAGCGCCAAGACCCTGTCCAACTACCAGACCCTAAGTAACAAAAAAATTTGAGGGCAACTAGGCCCCCTCCCCCACCCCTTTTCTCTCAAAATCGTTCGATCAAAACTTTGAGAAATCCATTTAGCCAAAAAAAGTAAAGCTAAGGTGCATTTTTTTTATTATTTATGTACGGTGACCCAAAATCAAAACCTGCATTAATTCAAAAGCGTTCAGAAATTAAATAAGAAAAAAACAAAAAAAGTTTCATCAACTGAAAGTAAGGAGCAACATTACAACTTAAAACGAACAAAAGTAATTTTAGAATTCCATTGTTTAAAAAAAAAGTAGTTCGTAAAAAAACTAAAGTACTAAAAAACTTAGTTCGTCCGCTATATCATACATCTAGCTCTATTTAATGTTGAAGAGAAACCATATTATAATATGACTATGTTTATTTGGGTAAAGTTGGTTACAAATTTTACTTTCTTCGTTCATTTTGAATAAGACCCACTTTATCAAAAAAAAAAAAAAAAAAAAAAAAAAAAAAAAAAAAAAAAAAAAAAAAAAAAAAGCACCCGTCTTCTTTTGTGCGCCCTTGACCGCCTGCCAGCGCGCTTCCAGGTCCGCCAGCGACAGCTCAGCCGGTGTCTGCGCAGCAGCCGCAAGCTCGTCTTCGAGCGCGCGGAAGCGACGCTCGAACTTGGCCGTCGCGGCGCGCAGCGCGCGCTCGGTGTTGAGGCCGAGATGGCGGCCGAGATTAACGGCCGAGAACAGCACATCGCCAAATTCTTCTTCAATCGCCGCCGCCGAGGCATCTGCCCGTGCCGCCCAAACCTCAATATCATTACCAGAAAAGATCTCAGCTGTGGTTTCAGCAAAAAAGCGACTGTTGTTTCTGCTATCGTGAGCGATCGCCACTTTGATGGGCTCGTTGGGAAAGGCCTTTTTGAGGTAGTTTGCCAGACCTTGAGTAGCCATTCCCACTGTGTATTTGTTCATGCGATTGCTACCTACGCCCATGATGCCCCTTAATCCACCTGTTCCGAACTCCAGGTTTTTGTAAAAGCACTCTGTTAGTAGAGAGTCATCAATCGTGATCCCTCGCTGCTTGATGCGGTAGAGTTCAACCAAGAGGTTGCGCGCGAACGAATTCGGGCAACGCGTCGATCGATTCCGTTTTGTTTGCTGACCATCGAGTTGACCGGCAACCAGCACGTCCGCCGCCGTGGACGGATGTTGGCGAAACTGTTGCAACGAAATTTGCGGGTGACCGACCGCAAGGCAATGCTGTCGTCGACAAAGTTTGCCGTGTTGCTGGTCGACACGCCGGAAATGGGAGGCCGCGCGGAAGGTGGAGAGGGAAGGAACTAAAACCAATACAATTTGCCTATTTTTAGGACAATACATAACATGGCCAAAAATGACTCAAATAACAAGAGAAGAGTGTTTTGCAGCTAAATACAACTAGGTAAATGAACATATTTGAAATATTCTTTGGAGAGGGTAAAGAAATCTGATAGTAGGCTGTACGAATGAAGATTAAAATGTATTAATGCCAGAACTGAGCAAGAATAAGAGATACTTAAAAAGAAAATCATCACTCACCTGTTCCAATCACGGATGATTGTATCGACCAGACAGCGCTTGCCGATGAGGCTTTCATCCACGCCATCACCCACTGCCGCAACAACACCTGCAGGATCGCCGCCCTGGATGCGGGGGAACTGGATTCCCCCGTCCCAACCTGCGTCCACATCGACAACCTCGTCAAATGTGCCACCGGTAGTAGCGTCGGTCACTCCGCGGGAATACCAACCGGTGCGGGTATTCACATCGGTGTTGTTCAATCCACACGCCTTGACCTGAAAATCTAAAATATCTGGCTCAGAATAAGATTGGGCTAATCCTAAAGCCGGTTGAATGAAGGCTTGCAAATGTTTTTTTCAGAAGCCAACATAATCAATATTTGAGGTTTCAGCGTCTATTGCATTTGTCTATTGTGTTAAACAATTCGTCGTAACGAACTGCAAGTAAGGAGTGACCCGGCTCAATAGTAACCGAAACTGTAACCGAATTTTGATACCAATAGATACATCAAAAGAATTGGATTTTTATGCTGATTTTGCGTAATGGCAGGCTATGTTCGCCGGGTTCGTAAGGTTGCAAGGCAGGAAGTTGATCTCAACGCACGGGTAACATCCGCGATCGTTGAAAATTCCCAGGGAGTAGAAGTGGTAAAAGCCTTCACCATGGAAAATCTCATGATTGACCGGATGAAGGAGCTAACCGCAGCAGCTGAAAAACGTTCGAACCGGATTGTTCAGCTCAACGCGAAAACCAAACCGCCAACGGAAATTCTGGCCGGATTGGCAATCGCCGCAGCCATAGAACACTACCCTTCACTAAATCAGACAGCGGTGTTCCAAATAATCCGCCGTAACACCCAATTTCGTTTCAAATGCACCGGCAAAGGATGCTTGATCCCCATCTTCTTCTGGTGCCGATGATCGAACAGCAGCCCTACAAGAACAAATACTCCAGCTTTGTATCTCCTCCTTAAGCTGTTCAAGAACCGACGATTGATCTGGACTAAGCGGTAACGTCTTGCACAAATTCTTGATGGCATTGCAATTTTCCATGAGAGAGTTTTCACCGGAGCATAACCAAGGTAGGGCAACTCGTAAAATTTTCCAGCAAGCCTGGCTTCTGACATTCGCGTAGACCAATGAAGAAATTCAGCTTGCAGTTCCATAAAATGACTGTCTTCAATTCGCACGTGAACTCGTCGCCCAGAACCTCCACGCTTCTTGTCCAGTCCATCATTGGCAAATTTGATTGAGTAGCTTGCAACCCGCAATGGATGAACGCGAAAGTCCTTGATTTGGCCCTCCTCCTCTCTCCAGGGAACGTTGCCCAACGGAGCCTCCGAGCCGGATGTTGCGTGTCGGATCTGCTGGCCAATGTGACGGAGATCTTGCACTCCCTTCCCGCCCAGCGGCTGTTGCGCGTACACATTGCACAGCACGTGGTAGTCCGTGAACGCGTTATACACTAGGAAGTCGGCCTGGGAGTTGAGCTGTTTTCCGTCGCTCGTCGAAAGGCCTTGGAACTTTTTATTCGGTAAACCGAAGACATTCCCGTCGGGTGCGAGATCCGCAGCATCTCGACCACGCGACCGGAAAAGGGAGCTTTGATCTGGCAGCCTTTGACATTCACTTTGGAAATTCTTGCGGCGGCGAGGGCTTTTTGGCTATCCGCTTTGGCAATGTCTACATCCAATTGTCCAATGGCATTGAGTTTGGAGAGCTCTAGCGCATTCTCTAATGTTTTCTGCCGTGCGGTATATTCGGCGAGTGCGGCGGCGAGTTCGGCTTCGAGTTTTGAGCAATCGAATTTCACTAAAATATCGTTTTTCTTAAAAATTGTTATTTTGTATTTTAGCAATGTGCTATAGTGAACTAGCCATACTGAAAGACCAGCTTGTATTATTGTTCACTTCCATGCTTTTGATTTTTCAGAGCTATTAAATAGCACAGTTACTTAGTTTTGAAATGTTACTCCTGTCCTCATCTCGGAAAATCCTAAATATACCAATACAAAAAACCTTTTTTTGAAATGTGTAAAACAATTCCTCTCCACTGTCTTACCCATTGTCATGATCTCTGATTAGGGTTCAATCAACAGCGAAAAATTTACACAAACCGCAGCGTGGGGTCTGTAGAACCCCAGAGCCCTGTATCAATACACTTATTAGTGATTTCCAGATGTTCTTTTTCTGAGGTTTACAATACACCAATCTGAAGAATACACAAGATATCAATCTCTTAGCATAACCCAGTGGTATAAGATGAAAATGTCCATCTTGGTATGATAACAATATTATAATGATAACAAAATTATTAATTTTGGAGAGAGAATTGGGTTGATATGTCCTCTCCATCTAAAAATAGAGATTGAATGTGGAAAAGATTGGACAGATTATAATCAAATAGAGTTAAATTATGTGAAATCTCTAAAAGATATAGTTTCAAATAATAAGAGATATTTCAATAAACATCTTGTTGAGTAGAGAAAGGCTAATTGGATGCAATGACTTTAGGGAAGGGACTTAAACTACATCCGGTGATGTTCTTTTTGACACCCTCAGTGACAATCGAAGATCTGCCTCTACTGTTTGAAAATCTTTTAAAATTTGTCACCGCTATTTCATCAATAAAAAAAAAAACAGTCTCTTTAATGACAGTATTTCAGGTGGAGTAAATGGAGTGAGGCCAAAATTAAATATAAAGAAAAAAATTATACCAACCGTTCTTGCAAGCAGATTCCATTATATAACTTTTTAATCGTCTCTTGAAAGATATTTTGGTAACTCAACAAATTTATTTAATGAATGTTTGTTGGCTATTGATGGGATCATATACCAGAGGTTGAAACGGGATCTTTCATTTTTCTACAGACGGCGCCATCGTGCTGAAACTCGCCGCTCCTTGCCTGCTGCACAGGACCGAGCTGGGCGGCGTTGTTACGGCCCTGCGATCGCGGCAGGCGGTAAGTGAAGCCTTTGCCGGCCTCACCGAGTCGGTGGCGCGGCACGGTGCTGCCTATCCGGATCTGCACATTTGTGCGCAGCCGATGATCCAGGGAGTCGAAATGCTGGTCGGAACGCGGGCCGACCCGCATTTCGGACCGCTGGTTCTGCTCGGATCGGGCGGTGCATGGCCGGACAGGTACTTGCTGGCCGAGTGCACGACGATGTCGACGCCGTGCTCCAGCGGGCGCTGGAACACCGGGGTCGCCCAGGAATTGTCGATGATGCTGGTGACGCCGTGGCTGCGGGCCAGTGCCGCGAGGCGGGCGATGTCCTGGGTCTCGAACGTCAGGCTGGTCGGGCTTTCCAGGTAGAGCAGGCGCGCGCCCGGCAGCGCCGCCGCGATGGCCTCCTCGTCACGGCCGTCGACATACTCGGTGGTGATGAGACTTTATAAACCTCCAAACAGCCTAGTGCATCCTCAGATGCCCCTTTTTGCTCCATTTAGGCACCATAGCACATTTTGGCCCGGTTTCAGTATCGGCCATGATTCATTTCTTTTGGTATTAGGGGCATATCTGCTGGCTTTCTGCTGGCCTTAGAAGAGTTCACTATATAAAAATTCCAGTGTGTTGTATGTTTCTCGTTGGGAGAGAAAGTGCCGTGTAAATTAACTAAACTTCTGTTAATTAATAAAATTTGACTTTTAAATCAATTACCTCATCAGAATTTTAAATTGATTGCAAATTTGTCCTCTTTGGGGTAAAGTCATAGTTTGTTGCCCTGACATAAAAAGAAAACAAGACTTTCCCCTGGCGCAATCTGTATAGTCACTTGAAAAAGAGCTTTAAATTTATGTTTGAATGAGCTCTCTCCCAATTATCTTGGACCTTCGGTTTGATACAATCACCCCCTCAAAAAAAAAAGCATGCGTCAATTATGTTTTTTCTGGAAAAAAAGCAAAATTGCTACCAGCGCCCCTGGATCCTTTATCTGGGCAAGGGCTTGGACCTTATTTCGGCCAATCCCATGCTCCGCGCTTATGGAGCCGTCAAAACTAATGATCTTATCGTAGACCAGTTTCGATGTGTCGGTTGAGTTTTCGGCCTGAAGGGACAGATGCAGATTCCCGTCACCCAAATGCCCGATCATATGTTGGCGAACGTTCTCCAACTCGGAAAGACTGGCTTGGAGTTCGTCAACAAACTGGGAAACCTTGCCGAAACAAGTTTTGCTCAAATGAAAGCAAGGAGCTACATTAAAACTTAAAACGAGTAGAGATTATTCCATATATGAAAGGGGATGTCCCCTCCTCAACGTCCCGCTCTTTACGCTAAAGTTGTTCTTGTTTTAATAGTAAAACCGTAAAAAAGAGTCAAACTTCAGCGTAAAGATCGAGACGTTGAGGGGAGAATAGCCCCTTTCATATAAGGAATAATTTATGCTCGTTTTAAGTTTTAATGTCGCTCCTTACTTTCAGTTAACTACACTAGATATTCTCATTAGAAAAAAATCTGACATCGACGAAGGACAGGGACTTGAGGAGAGTTGTGTTTCGTCCCCAACCCTGTGTGGACGTCATCATTTTGTCCATTCAGTAATAATTTTTTTTATTATTATTATTACACCTATTGTACTACAAGCCATCCCTTTTACAGTAAATCATTGAAACTAACTTAGATTTCGATTTGATCTTCCTATCGAATCTCTTAGTATTAGAAGCTTTTGCGATAAGATGTATCGCTTATACTGGACAATTAGAGCCCTTTCTGGATCTATAATCCAATACTCTTTCAAAGAGGTTATGCGTGTGTAAGCGATGAGCTTGTCGTCTCGATCTACATCCCTCGTTGATTCCGAACTAACTTCGATTAACAAGTTGGGGTTCAACAAAGAAGGCGGACGTGTGTTGTTAAATTGCGGCGGATCACAAACGAGGACTACATCGGGGTAGTAGTAGCGTGCATCGACTTGCACACGCTGGTCTGATGAAACAACGCAAATGCATTGAAGTACTTTATTTAAATAAAAAAGAAAAATATTACCATATAAAATTGCTGAAAACTAAGCTCCTAGCAGTAGTAGCCATCCCAAAGTAATTTCATGGCGGGGCAGATGATGACCTGCCTAGCCTTTTCCATTGCTTTGCTGGTAGACATGGGAATATAACAGATTAGCTGCATAGAGAAACATTTTTTCATTCCTACTCCTCCCTACCTCTTTCAACATTCATCTGAAGCCTCAGGAAGAGTAAGCAGTCCTTCGGGGACGGTCCCCGAGTTGATGCACCCGCCAGGTTTCTGCCTTTAGTCGGTCCGCGTACTCTTGGGCTTCTTGTTTTTTGGAAGTCCCAGTACTTTGGCGTATTCGACGGCCGTCAGGCGCCGTGAACGCGAGGTGCCAGTTGCCGCTTTTCGATCTGCGATAGAGTCGCATAGTCGTCTCCTTGTCGATCGGTGCGGCGACCGCTCAGGACCAGTATAGCCCCGCACGTAGTTAAGAACGTCGCTTCGAAGGAATCCGCCAGCTCTTTGGCAACATCGGCGGCATCAACCTCGGTGGCATCGGCGACGGCGGCTGAGCCGGGCCGCGGCGCCACAGCGCGGGTGCGGCGTGACGTGTGGTCATCAATCCGTCATACTTGTCTGACAGCAGGAGGCCGACCAGCTGTTGGTCATTGCCAGGCGGAACATTCTGATGAAAGCACTGATCAAGGGCCGGTATATGTCGCGGATCGCCGAGACCGCCGAGGATGTCGCGGCCGCCCAGGCGCTGCGATGGACCGCCTATTCGATGAGGCGATGAGCGGTTGGAGCCGGCCGCTCTCCAGCCAACGACTATTCGATCCGGATTTGCTGAGCGGCGCTTGGCCTGCCTCGCTGCGGAACGGCGATGCCGTCAACGTCAAGTTCGATGTGAGCGAGAACGACGAATCGGTCGAGATCTCGGCCGAGCTACCTGGCATGAAAGAGGACGAGGTCGATGTCACCCTGGCCGACGGCCTGCTGACCATCAAAGGCGAAAAGAAGGTGGAGCAACCGCTCGTGTACGTGCGATCCTCTTTTAAGCTTGGGCTTATGAAGTCACGTCACTTTGAGAAACACACAAATAAAACTTTGGCACAGGCCCCGTTAACACTTAAGATATCTTGGGAGGGTAGTAGGACGTTGTACAGAGTGCTTATTTTATTCAATTTGCCACGTTCAACATCCTTGAGGCCACTCACAACATAAGCCTAAGGGTCTTGGAATCGGCACTAAGAGGTTCCTTTCATAAAGTGTCTTTAAAATTACCTGACATAAAAAACATAAATAAAATAAATTAGAACTATTGTTCAAAGAAATATAAATAATAAAATATAATTTATTTAAAAAAAATAAAAATTAAAATAAAAAATAATTAAAAAAAAAAATAGAAAAATAGGAATTTAAGAAATATAAATTCCTTGACAAAAAAAAATATATTTTTATAGATAAAAAGAAAACAACTTTCATGGATCGACAAGAAGCGTGGTTTACAAATAGTAAG
The DNA here is from genome assembly GCA_010016025.2 of Alatinidae sp. Z8VKAUB7J3. Classification (NCBI taxonomy): domain Eukaryota; kingdom Metazoa; phylum Cnidaria; class Cubozoa; order Carybdeida; family Alatinidae; species Alatinidae sp. Z8VKAUB7J3. The sequence continues at coordinate 173,102,164 of JAAAKM020721499.1, read as the reverse complement.
AAAGACAATATTAGGACTTGTTGAAAAAAACAAACAAATAAACACGCACCCATGATTTGTCTTATGGCAAAAAATACGAAACTCCACATTTTTTTAGATAGGAGCTTGAAATTTTTGCTATTGGGTTCTCTGATACGCTGAATACGATGATGTGATTTTCGTTAAGATTCTATGACTTTTAGGGGATTTTTCCCCCTATTCTCCAAAATAAGGCAAATATTCTTAGGCTCTTAACTTTTGATGACAAAGACTAAATTAATTGAAACTTATATATTTAGAATCAGCAAAGTATTATGAAATAACTTGTTACTCGTAGGATAGAACTTGTTAGTATTGCGAAAAAACTTTTTACTCATAAGAAAACACCTGCTTGTGTTATAAAAAATGTGTTATTCTTAGGAAAAAATCACATTAGTATTGTGAAAAACCACTTAGCAAATGTGGGAAAAAGCCTGTTAGTACTGTGAAAGAGCTTGTTACTCACGAGAAAAACTTGTTAGTACTCGTAAGAAAGACATATTAATATTGTGAAAAAGCTTGTTACATTGTGGCACTTTATTGTCAAGTTGACATTGTCAAGTAGAATTTATAAAAAGCGTTTAGATATAAAAATTAGTATTCAAATAAGCGGTGTCGCCTTTACTGTGTCGCCTGCTTGCTAATTCTAGTTTTGGGAATTGAAGGGGTGCGTCCATGCCCCCTTAGTTTCTTACTCCTGCCTAGATTGCGATTTTTTTTTTTGTAACAAATATTTACTCCTTTATTAGCAATTTGCAAAAGATAATGAATATAAACACATTGTAAAACACAAACTTGTAAACAATTATATAAATGTAAACACAGGCAAAAAACAAAAATTATCCCATTAGCTGAACAAAGCTTAAAACTGCTGAAAAATAACTTTTAATTAAAAGTAAAAAAATAATAAAACTGAAGGCTATTCCGAAGTTGTTTTAGCCAGAAAAGCTGAAACAGTTAACATAACATAATTATAACACATATAAAAAAGATTAACCATGCACTAACACAGGGAGAGCAGTACTTACTTCCCCCCCCCAAAAACGCGTCCGTGCCGCTGCTCGCGCTGGTGGTGTTCCTCGTCGACCCAGCGGTCCTGCCCCACGCGCTGACCGGCGTGGCCACCCTGTGGACCCTGGGCCTGATCTACGAGTGGGTGCACTTCGTCTCGCACGCGCCCTACCGCGCCCGCACGCGCTGGCTCCGCGAGCTGCAGCGGCTGCACCGCCTGCACCACTTCAAGAGCGAGCACAACTGGTACGGCGTGGCCTCGGGCTTCGCCGACCGGGTGCTGGGCACGGCCACAGCTCATAGTTGGGAGTTATTATTCTGATTTATTAAGTTAGTTAAATAAAACACTTAAAAAAGCACAACCAAGGGAAGAAGTGGTAGATTCAATAGAGGCCCAGGATATCTGAAAATCTGAAAATTTTGTAATATTCAGAAAAGAATGTGAAACTTTTGAGGCAGTTTCTTTATCCCACTCCTCCCCAAACAAAGCGTTCAGGCTAGGGCCTTCTCCATCTTGGGGACATTTCTGTTCATTTCTTTTTTATAGGACAAAAACGGCGGAGGTAGTTTCGGCACCTCGGCTTTGCCGTCCAAGGAAAACACCAACAGCCGACGCTCGTGAATCCCATAGCTCCAACCAAAAGCCCCGCCTCCGCCCGTCCCCGCGACCGAGCCCCCGTAACCCACCAACAAAGCCAAATACTGTTTAGCACCCAACTCGTAGGTGATCGGCGGTGCCGAAATCCCCAACCCGGCATCAAAGTCCCAGAGCGCCTTGCCCGTCTTGGCATCATAGGCCAGGAAGTGTCCCTTCACTTAATCATCGCTTGTCATCGTTTTGGAATTCTCTGCTATCAAAGCGCTGTCGCATTCCCTTGTGCAATCCGTCAAATTTAATTTGACCATGAAATTTGAGGTTACGCAACAGTCCTTTCGCCATCGTTTTTTGAAGAGAAACCCCACAGGCGAAGATAAGCAACTCACGGGCCAATTGTTTTCAAAGTCAATCCACATGCCACCCTGCCACGAAATCAACACGGGTTGATTTCATTTTGTGCCGATTGGCAACTAAAAGATTTAAAGCCGAATTGACTCGCCAAGACAAAAAAAGAACACAAAATGAATATAAAGACGACAATCAGGTCAATGGCCAGTAAATAAAACGCAGAGAAAAATCAAACGAATATTTTGATCTTATACAACAAGGCGTCTTCAGCGTAGAAAAAAATTGAAACTTATACTAAAAAATATACTTAAAACGAACCTAAAATATATAATATACGATTGCTTACTCTATAAAAGTAAGTAATTGCTTATTTCGTATTTTAATGTAGTTATATCAGTCACTTTTCAAAACATTTGACCAGCAAATTTTATCATTTAAAGGACTCACTGTATACCTGTTGATTTTACTGCATACACGATGTATGACAACCGCTTATGTTATATAAACTACATACATGTATAGAAACAGGTACACTGCCCTGCGGCTGAATGGTCTAATAAACTGGGAGGTTGTATAAGTAGCTTCTTGATACAGCAGAAACGCGGTTATTCGAGTCAAAATTAAGCGAGTTGGGGTCTAACCGCCATGCACGTGCGGGCCACGGTCGTCAGCACGCCGACGGCCGACCGGGTGGTTGTCGACGCAGGCTCGAAGACCCTGACCCGCGAGCAGTTCTACGTCGAGCACTTCGGGCGGGTGGTGGAATACCCGGACGCTTTCATCGCCAACCTGTCGGAGGAGCACGGCGTGATCGACGTGTCTGCGTGCGATGCCAAACCCAGGGTGGGGGAGGCGGTCTCCCTCATCCCCAACCACTGCCGCGTCGTCTCCAACATGGTCCATGCATGGGTGCAGCTAGAGATTTTTTCTTATTCCAAATGGGCCAGATAGAGAAGGACCAGTCATCTCAGACGTGGAGGAGGGACTAAATTTAGCTTTTGGTATTTTTGTGCATTGAGTATCTTCATCAGAGTTTACCCACCTGTGAGTACTAGCAGGGTTCCATTTACCTGCCTGAAAACCCTAACCCAGGCATCACCATCGGTCACTAGTTTTTTTTTTATAATTAAAGCTATCGGCATGTTTTGATGTCAAATACCGAAAGTTTCTTCGTCTTTCTGCTGGAACTCACATTTTCCGCCTCACCTGGCATCTCAATATTCAGCACGTTACTTGGGAATTATCTGAAACATAAGCTTCCCAGACTAGTAGCTGTCTGGTAAAGTACATTTGGTAAAGTACTATCAGCTATTTGATTCCGTTTCAGAGCAACGGCAGATCAAACCCTATTCATTTTGTTCTGGTCTGTTGCTCTCAGCTTTTGACATAAATTTACCTTACTTTTAATAGAAAATTAGCTCAAGTTTTGATCAGTGAGATAATCGTACTTTTACTTTTATTTTCGAGCACAGAGTAGAATAAGTGATGAGCTAAACAGTACCAGACGTTCGCCATAGGCTATTTCTTTGGTTTATTTCCCTTTTCACACAGATATTTCTATTTTGCTTCTTGCCACAGCTGATGCACACCATCTTTTCTGTGGCACCAACATACTTCCACTGTCGTTTGAAAATATTCGAATCCGTTTAGTGACAATACTGTACAATCAGAGGTGCCACTTTTGAAATAGGAAAAGAGCCTTTAATCACATTCTTTACCTTATAGGATGTTCCGAAATATACAGGAAGTGAAGGAAAGTGGACAGCCCCTTGTCTTCTGGCTGGCTCTGGCCTTCTGGCTTAGCAAGACAGACCCGCAAGCATTTTAAAGGTCGTTTCACTCGACTGTTTACCCACGTAGCCTAAAAGAAGCTTAAATAAAATCATTGAATTTACCTGTCTATATTCTGAAGTAAAATTTTGGTCACAAATACTCTGCAGTTCTGGGACAGCACCGACTCGATCCGCTCCGGCTTCCGCGAGAACGGCTGCGATCTGGGCCAGACCTGGGACGGCCCGATCAAGCTGATGATCAAGGAAGATCAGCCGATGAGCTTCATGGCTCCGAAAGAAGGCTGCCTGACCTGGATGGACGGATTTGCCCTGTCGGCGGCTGCGCGCAACACCGAAGAGGTCTATGCCCTGCTCGATTACTTGACCACGCCCGAAGTTGCAGGAGCGGTTTCTGCCGGAACCCACTTCTTATGTCCTAGCCTGAGACTTTTAGATATGTTAAAAGACAAATTTATTTTGCGGTACTAAATAAGTAGTATCTGTCCAATCCAGTTGTATTGCAGTACTTATGAATTAAATCCTTTTGGGACTGACCAGAGTTTCTGGTATACAGTTTTTATAGCGGATGAAGGGATAATGATTTTGCTAATCATTAAACTTTATTATCATGTTTAGATCATTAAAGTACGACACTAAGATTGCTTTACTACTATTTTTAGGCCGATTATGTCAATCATGTATCTCGGACTTGTGCTTATTTTTCCCATCAAGTTTCATCCCGATCCCTTCACTCTAAGTGTTTTCCAAGATTCTAGGTTTCCCTCCTCCAACTCCCCTTAGTGTCATCAGATCCGGTCGGGATTTAAAATAAGAGCTCTGAGACACAATATCATTCCAAACTTCAAATTTCATCAAGATCCCATCACCCGCTCATAAGTTAAAAATACTTTATTTTTTCTATTTTTTTCGAATTAACCTGCGTCTGGGTGATTTCTGAGTATTATATTTTGCCAGAATTTCGTGGCAAAGGTTATGGCGTCAAAATGTTACAAGCTTTTCGTAAGTTGTACCCGCAAGCGCCGTTAGAAGCACGTGTGACGGAAAAACATAGCGCCGCGCATTTATTTTGGGAACGTTGTCTTCAGCAAATTTCGCCGAACTCGTATGTTAAACATGATGCTGCCCAGTATGGTTTTCCGGGTAGCATTTATTGTTGCGAGTGAAAATATGGACCGATAACGACTCTCACAAACCATGGCGATTCCAGCCGGCGCAACGGCGCCAAAAGACAGCCGCCCGACTACCGACTAGGAATTCGCATCAGATTCCAAAACAAGTACGAGTAATTGCGCCCGTGATTGATATGGAGATCCGCCATTTTCAGGAGTTGTTCGCGATTAAACCGTTCGTCTAAACCCTCCAACCGATCCATGAGAGCCTCTTTGAGCTCCCGCCGGAACCAGGCTTCCAGAGGAACGGAAAATCCCCGCTTGGGCCGAAAGCTTTATTTTTAAGCTGTATTTAAGATTTAACCTATGCCGTATTTCCTTAAACTAAATTTCCTGTTTCAGGTATTGGAATGGACGATACTTTCGTCGTTCTTGCTGCTTGGCGTCGTACTGTAAAGCTCAAATCAGTCCCTGAACGTCTATCAAAAACATACGAAGAATCCGCTGTTTCAATTACAATTACTTCTTTTACAAATGTGATCAGTTTTTTCATTGGTGCAATTACTCCATTTCCGAGTGTCCGGATTTGAATCTTCGTCAATAAATTTTACATCTTTTATTACCCGGGAATGTTGGCTTATTATTCAAATTTCAGTGAATGGAGCAGGATTGGCAATGGCGACCATGGATATAATTAAATTATACGGCGGTGAGCCAGCCAACTTTTTAGATGTTGGCGGTACAGTTCAAGAACAGCAAGTTCAACAGGCCTTTCAAATTCTCACTTCAGGTAATTTCTTTTTTTTTCTTGGTAATTTGGAATTTTTTCAGGTAACTTTCTTTCCTCAGGTAATGGTGCATCTCACCGACGCGACGATCGGAAAGCCGGGCCTGGCCGACTCCCGTTGAAACGGGCTTCGCTCCATTCCACGGCGCGGCCCTCGGCGGCACCGGCGCCCCCCTCAAACGTCGCGCCCTTTCGGTCCGGTTTCAACCGCCCTCCAATCCGAGCCGGCGGTCAGGACACAGGCCGGCCCCTCGTCGAGGATCAGGACCAAGGTCCAGGACCCCGACGGCGATCGGTATAGCTCCACCGCCCGCCCCCGAATTCCCGTTCAAAGAGTTTGCGATCGAATTCGATGACCGTTGTTTCCTCGATCGCTTCGGCGTTCGCAGGGTATCCAACGCCCAGGAACATGGCGGCTTCTGCAAAGGTTTCGCCCTTGGTGAAGAGGCCGAGTATCGCTTCGTTCCCCTGGGCATCCACGTTGGATATCTTCACCCAGCCGGACAGTATGGCATAGAACTTGGACGCAGACTGGCCGCGCTCAAAAATCCGCTGCCCTCGACCAAACACCATCACCGCTTTCGGATAAATTCCCAAATAAATGAGGATAATGGAAGCCGAAAATAATGCTATAACCCAAACCCTTTCAAATTTGATGGAGCGGTAAGTCATATTTCTCAAGATGAATTACAAAAGTTGTTAATAAGATGTACATGAAAAATCAAAAGGAAGCTTACAGAAAAGAACAGCAAGATGCTTAGATTCACGGATGAGTTTGTCGAGTATTTCATCGTTGATTTCTTCTATTTCATCAGCAGTTTGTTGGTGAATAAGCCAAACAATAATAATGCAGCAGTCCCTATTCTAAGCGGAAAATTATTACCATGCCATATTTCAATCTCACTTTTTAGCAGAGGCGCCAAAACACCTTAATCGTGGTTAGTCTTGGATAAAAGAATTGTTTCAAATGAAAGTAAAGAGTGACAATAAATAACTTAGATGAGCATAAGCTATTCTGTATGTAAGGGAGGCTATCCCCTCTTCAGTCCCTACTCTTTACTACAAAATTTTAAAGCGCTTTATTGGAAGCATTTGTGCTTAGCGGTTGACAAGACAAAGAGAAGTGACAAAATGTATGAGAAATATATGATTTTGGCGATATATCTGCACATAGGGGCAGATCTATCGCCAATTGTCAAGTATTCGGACAGTTTGACGTCTTATTTCATGATCTGCAGAATAATTTTACGTAACACATTTTGCATTCAGACCCACTGTACTTTAACCCGCCCCCTCACCCTAGTTTTCACATCTCCAACCATGATGAGTTTTTAAAGTAAAGAAGGAAATAACAAAACAATCTTAAACAAAGGTTTATACAAACAATGCAATAAACCGGAGTATAATTCAATCACGCACAGCTGAATCACGCACAGTTGAATCACGCACAGCTGAAACAGGCACAATTGAATCACGTACAGTTAATGGCGTAGAGTTGAATCGCGTCCAGTTATCTGTTTTTTCATCATGTGTCTGGTTGTAAGTGTTATATTTTGCTATCAGCAAGACGTCCTACGGTAACAGATTAAGTGAATGCTTCCTTGCATGACATCGAGGAATAATAGTCAGCTGACTTTAATTTTTTCAAAATAGGACTAACTAAACCAGTACTGGATAAATTGGGGACAATACCTGTAACAAAAATCCTTTGGTACAGTAGTGATAAATGTTCAACTAAGACGCAAGAACCAAATTCAAGTGCTTCATACAAATTGAATCTGCACAGTAGGTGCCAGCACTTGGCAGGCTTCTATATATTGATTCTCACTGCTGCTTGTCTTCTACATGCAGACAATTTGAGCCTTTTCTTGATACCACCTTCTGAAACTTCTGTCCAACGTCCCATTTCAATCTCCTTATTGAGCGCCACACCACCTTGAGACAGCTCAATCAATCCTCTTCGTGTTATCGACTTTGTTTGCGACCTTATTGCGTGTCATCAAACATATAGAGGCTGGAGAAAAACGCACCTAAATGCTGTTTTCACGGTAAATATTTAGTGTGAAGGGCGATAGTTCATTAACGATATCGTATTGAAATCTATTCATTAACCCTATTTGCAACATCCAAACATTTTATCCAACTCTAAAGAAAAAAAAAGATGAAAATTAGTCTTGTCTGCTAATTCAGAAAGTCTCAATGAAGCCCTAGTAATATATCAAAAAGTTCGTGGTAACGAACTATAGTAAGGAGTGACCCGGCTCAATAGTTAACAAAACTCTAAAAAACAGAATTTCGATACTAAAAGACCCATCAAAAGAATTGGATTTTCATGCTGATTTTAAGTATTTAAATTTCATCAAATTTAGTCTTTGTCATCAAAAGTTATGAAAACGCATAATCACCACACCAGCACATAGCGGCTTCCAAAAGCCGTTGAAGCACTTAACCGATCAAATCCTATCCAGTTGTACAGTTGTGTTGAAGGCGAACTTGTTTGAACATCGCGTCTAGCAATTTCGCTTAACCGCAAGCCTGTTTGATTTTAGTCAGCGGGTGCCAGACTGGAACACAACAATTTATGAAACGCCTAACCCAAAGCATCGCTATTGCGCTGGCTTTAGCAACATTTGTTATCAGCCCCTCATTTAGATTCTTGGGATGAAATGCATTTACATATTGCTGCTGCGACTGAAAATCTAAATATATGCCAGCTATTAATTTCAAAGGTTATGAAAATAGATGCTATAGATTTCAGGGAAAAATATCTTCAAGTAGAGCTGTTGCGATTGGAAATCTACATATTTGGCTGCTATTTATTTCAAAGGGTGCTGCAATAGGTGTCATAGATTCAGAAGAAAAAACGACTCTACATAGAGCTGTTGCGACTAGAAATGTAGATACTTGTCAGCGAATTTTCCCATCGCAAGGATTTCCAACGCAGTTTTGGTAGAAATTGATATGTGATCTTAAATGAGTCAAAAGTTCGACAAACTAACGAGAGACTATTTTAAAATAAAACCAAATAAAGAAAACGTATAATCTCCTGCTTATTGTTAAGCAGAGCGCTGTCATTTGAATGCACATATATCATGATTAATATGCATCCTGTGTCGGATAGGTTTTTAATCGGTGTGGGTGTTAAACGCCACCGCGGTTTCCCGCCACTTGTGTTGTTTTGCAAATTAGTTGGCTTCAATAAATTGATCCAATTAATTGTCTTTCCTCTAATATAACATTTATGTTTTTCACAAAAGTTTGTCCGTGTACTTAGACGGTTAGGGTGAAATTCTAGATGATAGACTTTTTGTTATCTATGACATTAGTTGAGTGACTTGAGTACAACTGAAGGGAACGAACCCAGGGAAAAAAACGAACTCAGACCAAGTAAAAAGAAAAAAGGAAGTACTTTTAGTAGTGATATAAAAAGGAGATAGAAAGGGAGGAAAAAAGGGATGGCAAGAGATGGAGATATATAGGAAAGGAGAGGGGCGGAGAGAAAGGAAAGGAGACGAGTGGGAAGAGAAAAAGACAGGGAGGAAAAGGGGAAAGGGTTGGAGAGAGAAAAAAGGAGATAGAGACAAGGTGTGGAATGAAACAGAGAAAAAAGAGACATGAAGAGGTGGCCGAAACAGAGGTAATGCGATCGAAGGAGATAGAAAGGGAGGAAAAAAGGCGATGGCAAGCTATTTTCATTTTATGTGATACTTAGATAATTCTTACGCAACCCCCTCCTCATATGCATTAAACATATATCCTTAAAATAATATTCCTAGCTGTGTTTCTAATTTTCTTGCCTAAGATACAATAAACAACCTCACAAATTATTTTCCTAGAGTTATTCCTTTCATCTTCTTCATTACAAAATTTAAAACTCTCCAGTTTAGTATTTAACTGTTCCGCAGAAGTTTTTCCCAAATTCTCATCCTGAAGTTTATCAATGTCCAAACATCGTCCAGCCAATTTTACTTTCAGGGATCCTGGGCGTCAGCCGCATTTCCCAAACTATTTCTGTAGGCTTGGTATGGGTATACTCTCTTACCATCGTCCATTGCCCAAAACCAATTCTATTCCACCAATCCATTTCGCCGAAATGCTCCTGAAAGAGAATCGCTCCGTAAGCGGCCAATATATTTCCGGTGCTTGGCAATTCACTCACCCGCCCCATTGCTACACTTACGATAGGTATTTCTCCCTCGATCTGCTGTTCTCCGACGGTTTCGAGAGCGGGAGTGCTTCGGCCTGGTCGGGCTGAGGCGCGCTGCTCGGAATGCCGATCCCCGCGGCGTCCGTCGGGCGACGGCAGAGGTCAGAACGCTCTACGATGTGACCCGGACTCATCGTGACCTGGCGGTCATTGCCGACTGCGGTGCGTCCAGCGTGCTCGAGCGTGCGCGCCGATGTGTTCCCTGAGCCAGGGCCGGCCGCCGGCCTCAGGAAGTCGGCGGAACGGCACTTGCGGCCCACTTTATGGGCGCCTGGCAAACAATTCACCGCTACCGCATAGACACCGCCCATCCGTTATATGGCCAACCACGCCTGCAAGCATTCCGGCAATGGCTGCTGCGCGTACGCGACGCTATTCCGGAAGAATACGTATGTGCCGAAGAGCTGCCGGATTTGCTGCAGGCGCTGAGTCTGTGGCCGGCACGTCCGTTGTTGTTGGATCACGTCGACCAGCTCACCGTCCCCGAACAGGAATATTTCGCGGCAGCCGCAGAAAGGCGAGCGGCGCGAACCGGCGCCTTCGCGTCCCACTCGATGCGTTCGACTGATCCGGCCATGGGCGGCGTGGTTCGGTGCCCACGACGGTTGGTAGCCTATCGGCCGCGATCCGCGAACCCAAGGCCACGCCGCGCCGCATGGAAGCCGAGCCCGAGAACTCCACGACCCCGACCCCGCCCCGGCCGAAGAGCCCCAGCGAGCAGGTCGCCTTCCTCTCCCGCCTGGCGGGAGGCCTGGCGCACGAGATCAAGAACCCAACGTGATCGAACAGGCCGTGAAAACCTCAGAACTCATTGTTGGCGCAAAAACGTCTAATTCAACGCGGAATTGATTGCCCGATGTTGAGAAGCGTGCACCGGCGACCTCTAGAAGCGACGACCACCCCATACTGGTTAAACTTCGATCTAAGGCAGCAAGATTAATATGGGTGTCGTTCTTGATGAAAGAGTTCAAACCCATCCCCGTAGACAGGTCACGCTTGCTGACCGGGAAATGTACGAGGCGAATGCCGGTGTATACCCAGCTTTACTAACTCTCCATAGGCCTTATGATAGATATAGAACAGGGTCTGGGGAGAAGGGCACGAAAGATTAATATAAATTAATCTCTAATCTCCATTCATTGTGTTTAAGCCGAAATTTAGGAGATGAAGGCTTATAACTCCCATCTTGTTGAGAAATAATGTTCTTTTTGTAACCTAAGATATTATATTCTTTTTCTTATCGGCATAAAAGGATAGGAGGTATCTCTGTCATCAGGGAATATACTAGTAGGAACTGCAGCAGTATTATTCTCATACATAGCACAAATCACTTTAATGTATTTTTCTGGTTGGCCATATAAGGATACAACCTTTGCTAAAGCTCTTCTATCAACATAATTGAATGCTTGCTCATAACCTGTAAATCTGAGAACCAAAGGTGTTTTACAACAATGGCACTTCTCAATTATTAACCTAAGAGTGAAATTTGGTCAACACATCCTCTACTTTTTCTAAAACTGTATTGTTCTTCTCTTAAAACTTTGTTTACAGATGGCCATTTGTTGCTTCAGAAACATCAAAAAGAGCCCGTTCAATTGTAGATTGAAAGGGCTAGTGCCCTTTTTAATAGTCAAAACTGATTAGAGGACAACTAACCCCCTCCCAAGCCCACAATTTCCCCAAACTCATCCAACAAAAATTTTTAGATAGCCATTTTGTTCAAAGTAATTGCCAGGTTTGGAAAATAGGTCTTCGAGGATGATATCCCCCCAAGCCCTGGATGGGCTTCGGGGGATATTTCAAATATTTGAGGAAACATGCACCCTTTTCAAGCGCTCCTAATTGTCTACCATTCTTGCCACCTGCCTGTCTTCCTTGCCCTGGGGGGTTCTTAGTTCTGGATCCGAAAAACATCGTCCGAAAGCTCATTGCCGATTTTCGTGTTGCGACGAATGATATCGGCGAGTGTAGTATTCTTGATCTCAGCCAACTGGTCACCGGTAAAGAACAGATCGTTCTGATACCAGAAGCGATCGCCATCCCGAAGCCGTGTAAACTGGGTAACCAAACGGGTGGCCCGCGATGCTGTTGATGCTCGCGCTGGCGACGCCGGTCTACATCTGCGCGACGGCGAGCACGCCAATCGCCGCAGTACTGATCGCCAAGGGTCTCGACCCGGGCGCGGCACTGGTGTTCTTGCTGGTCGGCCCAGCCACCAACGTCACGCCTCTGCTCGTGGTCTCGCGCCTGCTCGGCAGGCGAGCCCTGCCCGTCTACCTCGCCAGCATCACCGGCGTCGCGCTGGCGGCAGGTTTCGTAATCAGCGAGCGAGATCCCAATCGACGTTAAACAAGAAGCCACCCACATCCAGCATCTTGAAATCGAAACGAGAGAACGTGATCGATTCAGGAGAGCGGCTCTATGAACAGCTTGGTTGCATCGGTTGCCATTTCCTTCCGTTCGAGGATTCGGCGGACAACTTTCAACGTCTTTCACTTTCATTCACCGGCGAGAAGTTTACAGAAAAGGGCTTACGCGAGTTTTTGATGGATCCTCATGCCCATGCTCCGTCACGCAAGATGGGAAAAAACAAACAGCAGGCAACGAACCGCATCAGGCGATAACTCCGGAGGAATTCAACTGGCGAGCTATTCATCGTCCAGATCGGGTTCCGTCAACGGCGGAATTTCGGAGACACCGTTAAATGTCATCATGTTCGTGAGCCGGGTGCATCCGGTCAGGAGGATGCTGCCGAGGAACAGCAGCAACGTCAGTCGCGGTTTCATGAATTCATCCAGGTCAATTGAGGCGAATCACCCAAAGATGCCTACCGGTGGGCACGAATAGCCAGAACATAAAAAAAAATTCGGGGGGGGGGCCTAATTTGGTAATTCAGAAAAATTAGAATAAATGAGGTATTTTTGACTTACGAACTGGTGATTCAGTTCTCTTATTTTAAATCCTGAGCGGATGCGGTGACTATGGGGGAGATGGAGGAGGAAACTGGAAATCTTGGAAAACGCTTAGAGAGGAGAGATTGGGATGAAACTTGGTATGAAGAATAAGCATAAGCCCTAGATACGGGATTGACATAGCCAGACCGAAACTGCGCACACCGCTGAACGCCGTTATCGGTTACGCCGAATTGCTGCAGGGCAGTGTCGGCCGCAAGGCCTCGCCGGAGCGGGTGAAGGAGTACGCCGACAGCATCGTGACGGCCGGCAGCAGCCTGCTCTATCTCATCAACGACCTGTTGGATTTCGCCAAGATCGAAGCGCACAAGTTCTCGCTGTCGCACGAGCCGTTCCTGATCGCCGAGGAGGTCGAGAACATCAGGAGCGCGTTTTGCCTGAAAGCCAGGGAGTCTTTTAAATGTTGATACGAAAAACCCCTTTGCTGTTGAAGAACCTTTTTTCTCTTTCAAAGACCTTCAAAAGTTTTATAAAAGAACCTTCGTGTTTAAAAAACCTTTCTGCCTTCCAAGAAACCTTTCAAAAACCTTTATTTCTAAGAGTGTATCTATAAGACTTACATCTCTTGCTTTCGCTCGTCTTTTTGCAATTGGAGTTGAATTAACCGAAGAAGGAGCAGAATCATCGCTCATTGCTTTACTTTGTTCATCACTACCAGGCGCCCAAGGAAATGGAGGAAGAGCTCACCAAGCTCTTCAACCAGCTGGCGGCGGACTTCGCCTCGCGCTCCGGCGAGTTCTAGGGTGCGCGGGGCGGGCGCACTCCTGCTCTGCCTCTCCGTCCTCGCGACAGCGAACGCCCAGGACCGCGACGGCGACGGGCTCTCGGACTTCGCCGAGCTGCACAAGTACAAGACCGACCCCGCGTCGGCCGACACCGACGGCGACGGCACCCCCGACGGCGACTGGAGATAGTGGCGGTCCTAGTCGCTCTTATGCCCGGAGCAAATCTCCGAAAAGTTTTACCGACCACGTCCTGTACATTATTTTAATAAAATTACAAAATTATTATAATCGTTACATTGTTTATTTGAAATTTAGCACCCCTAAAATTTCTGCACCCAGGTCAATCACACCTCAATCTCCATCCTAAAACCGCCTCTGATGCAGCAACACACTGCAGGGCGCGAAATTTGGCTCCGCTGATGCCCTTATGCGTAAGCGTTTCCACTGTGTTTATTTCTTTGAAGATCAGCTTTTCAAAAGCTTATCAATTGTTGAGCAAATAGTAATTGGTCTGTACGATTCACAAACCTTTGGGCTATGGCCCTTCCTTGAGACACGGGTAACAAGACGTTCCAAAAGAGCTGCTGGAATATATTTCTGGAAAATACAAGCCTGAAATTATAGTGACAAATACTACATAAGAAGTGGGGTAGTGCATAGGAGGTGCTCAGTTTGCACCCCATCGTATCCTGGGGCTTTACCAGGGGCCTAGGTGCCCTCCAATTTTTTTTTTGTCGCTTAAAAAGGGTACTAGAACTTTTCATTTCCGTTAGAATGAATTTTGTCCTAGAATTAGAATTTGTTTAAAATTAGAATGTTTAAAATTATAATTTGTCCTAGAATTTTCACTGTTTTAAAAGGTAGATTTGAGAGAAAAAGTCACTTTAGCGCAAAGAGCAGGGCTTTGAGGAGGAAACAGCCTCATTCATATGTGGAGCAGTTTGTGTTCGTTTTAAGTTTTACCCTTAGCTTGAACAATAGGGGAAATCTATTCGTTTGAAAATCAAGAAAAGTGGCTGTAACCATGATATTCTTCGTGTGCGACATCTTTTTTCTTTTCTCTTTTCTTCTGTTTTTCCGCAGCTAACTTGACACTGGAACATCATAGAGAGTTGTTTAATGGCTCATTTTAAAGAAAATTTTGTTAGGCTCTAACTTCTCGACTCGTGATTTTATGGGTAGAGCTTAAAATATATTGGATTTAGTTAGCCGCCTGATTCACACTCCTATCCGACGATGTTGTTATGTATTTCTTCAATCTACAACTTTATCTTTGGAAACGTCTGTCAATTATTTTGTTTTGTTTTACAGAGTGTCCTAGAAGAAAAAAGAGACCAGGACCATATGTAGTAGCAAGCAGCACTAAGTGGCATATTATACAGGCGAGACCCCGTCTATGGCTAAACCGTATTGTGTTTTGGTAAAAATTGCAATCAAGGAAAATTAAATGAGCTGCCGAAAAAAACAACAAAAGTGCCACAGAATCTTATGTCTCGGATGCTCTATTTTCAATTCGAATTGGTTCCGAAGACATACAGGGCTGGAGGGGGGGAACAGAAATCTTAGAAACGGGAAATCTTGGAAAACCCTTGGACTGGAGAGATCGGGATGAAACTTGATGGGAAGAATAAGCACAAGTTATAGATACGGGATTGACATAATTTGTACGGATCCGTTTTCTTTGAGGGAGCTGGGGGTTGTTAATTCGGAAAAATCTGAAAAATTGAGGTATTTTTAACCATTGTGATCATTGATCCACCGGCATGGTTGCAGTAAACATGTATTTGGTGTTTAAAGAATTCAGACTTTATTCCACCAATCAGCGTGTCCTGCATTTGCGGGTGTTGTTGTTAAACATAGCTTAAAAATGAAATCGAAGCCTGGTTAATAATTAACTAATAATCTTGTAGTCTGGGACGTGCGAGAGAAGTCATTTAAAGCTGTTTGTGAATGGAAAGATATGGACGAGTTTGTTGAAAAAGCTGCAAAAATAAAAAAACCGATGATGTAGGGTACAATCTGTCAAAAGGAGATTGCTTGGCCGCGCCTGATGACGATGTACTATGCCAAGTACAAAATCGTTCGCAACGAGGATGTGTGTATGCTGTACAGCTTAAAATTATAACAGGACTGCTACTGTACTGTATGGATCGTTCAAATTGAATCTTCAAAGTGTGCACCAAAATGGTTAATCGAATTTAGTTCCATTCTGCCCATGTTTCCCAACCGTCACCACTATCACAGACAAAATGTCCAGTCGATATCGCTCGTGCTAACATCAGTGATTTCATTGATAAACGGGAACAGGAGAAAACGCACGATTTTCAGGAACAAACCTCTTTTGGGTATGATAGGCAGGAAGAAGTCCCTGCGACTGAAGGACCATCTGACTCATTAGCCCAATATTACGCGAACCTGGAAATTCCACCGGGATCGAGCCGAGAAACGGTAAAGTCTGCCTGGAAACGATTGCTGAAAAAGTATCACCCGGATCTGCACGATGCTGATGCTGAAAAATTTGAATCAATGTCACGCACAAAATTCTCATATAAAAATCACTTCCTGTAACAGCCAAATAAAAGTCCGTAGGTTTATAGTATAATAGACTGTATTCCACAGTAAAAACTAGACTCTCTTATTATTCCAGCGTTTGAAGCGCAGACCTGGTTCTTTTTCCCAAAACAATCATCTAGAATCAAACATTTTTTGAAGTTACTAGATTTTGTATGATTTTTGCTACTCAAATCCACTCATTTTTAATCCTGAAACTCTCACCCCGCCGCGTTCACTCTTTCTGTGGCAAGGGGATCAAGCTTAGTCACCTTTGTCATGCGCACCATTAACCCCAATGAACGCGCGCGCGCTCTGAGTGCCATCAGGCGCTTATCTTTCTTGCTCGGAAGTAAATACAGCGCAGGCCCAACAGCAAGTACCACTACAAGAAATATGATTATCCATGTCATAAGCCCAACGCCCCCAGGCAATTACGAGAATATGAGTGCAAACAGATCGTACTAACGCGCCTTGAGCGGCCGCTGCCGCCGAACTCGTCCCAGCCGTACCAGTCAAGCGTGTCAAAGGTGACTGTGGCCATTGCCCGCAAGTACGGCATGTTGCTCATGAGTTTGTCGCCGGTGCTGACATGCGTCCCGTAGAGCGCCCGGGTCTTGCCGCTGAAGAAGCGCTCATTCAGGTCGTCGGCGTTCCACAGATTGAGGTCCCCTACCTGCGGTCCCTCGGGACAGACGATACGAAAGAAGTTTCCCTGCGCGACATGGAATGTCTCCGCGTCACCTCTCCTTAATTTTCCTGAATTAACACCACTATCTCTTTAATTTTTTTGCGCCAACGATCAGTCATTTCTTCTATCAAGTTCAGACCGGGACTGTAGTGTCCCTAGGTCGATCAAATTTTCTAGGTGTCTCTTCTTTGGCTTTTCATTGGACCAACGTCTGTCTTGGGCTCCTTCGAAAGACATTTTAGGTAGTCTGTCTGAATTCATTCTCTTCCGATCTCCAAGCGATCATAGTCTCTTCATTTTGATCTTTTGCAAGCCTTTGCCGCCTTGTCATTGATTCCCGTGACAATCTTGAGCACACAGTTGTGTGCGTGGGCGACCGCACCTCGATCACCTCCGATCTGGAACACGCGGGGATCACAGTTCACCACTTTTCGAGATCGCCCCTTGGCATGCTGCGAGCGCTCAGGTTTTGCCGAGGGTTCAGCTGTGATGTTGTTCAGGGGTGGATGTACTACGGCAGCGTGTTGGCGTCGCTGGCAGGCTCGGCAGGCGGGAAGCGAACAGTCAGCTAAGTATCGTGCCGGAGAGCGAGAAGCCGAGGCGAACGCCTTCGCCGTACGCGAGAAACGAAGCGACGCGACAAACCGTCTCGTCTCTGAGGTGGAACTCGCTCTCTACGAGCTTCGCGACGCGGAACGCCGTCAGAAGCTTTATTCCGGGTCACTGATTCGGAAGGCCGAAGAAGCGCTCGCCTCGACTGAGGCCTCCTTCCAGGCTGACTCATCTGACTTTCAAGACCTGATCGACGCAGAGCGCGTCTTGCTCGAGTTCAACATCTAATCCACAGCGCTCCACACACTTTTCAATATTTTTCGCCATGTCATTTGAGCACGTAATGATATGTGCTTTGGCTTCCATTCTCACGCCGCTCATACCCAGTGGGTTCTTAATCCCCTCTTGCATGTCGATACTATATTCTTGTGGTAATGAGTGCAGCATCTTGCGTTCAGCAGAAATAGGCACCGACCGCGCAATATGAATTACATTGGCAATATCGTCGTCCGTAACTTCTGCATTATTAATTGCAACGAGATCGTACAGGCCTACTTTAAGGCGAGCAGCAAAAACCCGATTCAAGTTCTCCTCAGGTCTAGACTGGAATCCACAATTAAACACAACATTCCGGAATCAGTATTAGCTGAGGAGGTTGCTCTATCTCAGGCTGCACTGAGAAATGTAGTTTCCCATCTTATGACTTGCACAGGGCTCTCAGAGGAGAAGTGTCATGATCTTGTTATCTCATACGGCGCACTCCTCGTCGGTGCTTCACAACTAGATTCGACACCAAGGCCGCGGAATTTTACGGCCGCACCCTGCGGACCGATCCCGACAACAACATTATTCTGGAGCGCACATTCCTGCTCGAACTGAGCGCGGGAAACATAGACAAGGCCGAGAGCCTGGCGCAACGGGTGGTCAACCAGGATGCGCGAAACCGTCTCGCACGCATCGTCCTGGGATTGCGTGACTTCAAGGCGAAGCGCTTCGAAGCCGCGCGGGCCAATTGGAAGTCGGCCGCACTCGGATCGATCGGGAAACTCACTTCGTAATGGTATTGAATCATTAGTCCTAGAGCATCAGGAGATAGATCATTTGAAGGAAAATTAAAATCTATAGTGCCTTTAAGTGACCAAAAGAATGGAGGACAACAGCCTTTCTCCAACCCTTTTTCCGAAAAACATCTGACCAATATTTTGAGATAGCCATGTGAGTTAGCATAGTTAGTAGATCCAATATTTTTACGGTTGTGGTTGACATGACCCCCCCCCCTATACTCCCCGGGGAAAGGGCTTTAAGTTAAACAAAATATGGCTCTGGTCTGTCGGGGCCTCCTAAACGTTCATTTTTAGGAAGAAAAAAATGATAGTGGTTGTATTTCACTTCTGGAAGAGAAGATGTGAAATGATGGAAGAGATGATTTGACATTCGCTTCCCAAGAGCTGCTTCACTTTTGGACTTAGAACAAGATAAATCAAATTGATAGGCATTTAAACCTTCTTGATGGTCCACTGACAAGAAGGGAGTTCTTGTTAAAAATGTTCAAGATTCCAGTGTTGCACACTGATTCCCGTCTCCGCAGGATCGCAGTGGAAACCGGCCGGTTCGCTTCAGGTGAAACATCGGCACCTTGACCTCCAGGGGAAGCGAGTTCTCGTCGACCCTGTCGAGTTCGATAACTTCGATGCCCAGGTGCAGTTCGCGTTCTCCGGCGGTGGCTCGTACCGCAGCTTCGCCGGCTTGTTCGTTCGCGAAGTTCGACCCGGTTCGAAGTTTCACGTCCTCGCTCGACGCGAATCCGGCGAGTGGCGCTACTACCACGGGGCCTCGTACTGCTCGGAGCGTGCGCCCTGATCGGCGCGAGCCTCCCGATGGATTCGCCGCATGCGACGGCAACGGATGCGCCGTACGCGCCGGCCCCGGAGACGCCGACCTACGCGCTCGCCGCGGACGGTCCCCTCGTGCCGGTCGCGTCTGCGCCCCCGGCCGACCCGACGGCGCCCCCCCACATCCTCGAGGCGTACGAAGCGGAGCTGCGTGCGATCCAGCAGATCCTCGATCGCTTCGCCGTGCGACACACGGCCACGCGCGGAAAGGTGTCGGCAGCGTGTTTTCTCACGGAACACATAGGCTGCTTAAGGTACGTGCTATTCCCACCCGCAAGGGTGCCGGGGAGTGACAAGCGCTTGCAACGCGAATCACGCTCGGGGTCATCTGAGCCTGCAGAGGAAATGCTGCTCATGGCGACGACCGGTACAGAAGTAATTTGACTCAACACGGGGAAACTCACCAGGTCCAGACATAGGAAGGATTGACAGATTGAGAGCTCTTTCTTGATTCTATGATAACGATAATCTATATATAGAAGCCTGCCGAGTGCCGGGGCCCGGTAGCGAAGCCGGCAGGCTCCTGGTTCATTGACAGTACTTTCCTAAGTTAAAGCTTTGTAATGCTCAGGACCGCATCTTGGCAAAATGGTATGTTTGTGTAGTCCCGGGTTATTTCATCATGTATAATTTGTGAAATCATAAAGTCTGAAGTCTAAAAAAAACTGACAAGATGTGGAAGCCAAATAGAGTGTAAAAAAAAGATAATGTTATCCCCACCTTTTTTGCCTTACAATTTTACCTTTTGCCAGGACAATTTTACAATTTTGTATAATGTAAAACAGAGTGAATGGAAGTTAAAACATTGAAGCTTCAATATAAGACATACGGATGGATGTTCTATTTTACATAAGGGGAAATTTGTGGCTGATTGAAAATGTGGCTGATAGAAAAAATGAGACAATTTAAAATAATTGATATACCTGCAAAAGATTCTCAATCTCTGTTTTCTGCAATAGCTATGTTAGCCTTGAGAAAATTCCTTCAGAAAGTAAAAATCAGTTTTTAAGAGGTAATCTAGCATCTTTCAAGAACCAATAACTTCTGTCGTCACATTCATATCTTAAACATGCACTAAATGAATATAAATTACCTGTGTTTTTCTTCGAACAAATCATTTCGAAGCATCAAAACAAACAAATACAATGATGATAAAGAAAAACTAACAATATCCTTGCCTTAAAAGTAATGAATGGTTACTTAAAAAACTCGTACATATTTACCCAGCCTTATGAGCTTGAAACTTCTACAATTGAGTTGTCTGATTCTCTGAATCTAATGGTGTGGTTTTCGTTAAGATTCTATAGCTTTTAGGAATGTTTTCCCCTATTTTCTAAAATAAGGCAACTTTTCTCAGGCTCGTAACTTTTGATGGGTAAGACTAAACTTGATGAAACTTTATATTTAAAATCAGCATTAACATGCGATTCTTTTGATGTAGCTATTGGTATCAAAATTCCGTTTTTTAAAGTAATGGTTACTATTGAGTCGGGGAACGAGCAGTTTGATATTATTTCCACTGGCTTTTTATTTTGTATCAGTTAAGTTTGTATATATATTTGGTTTGTATCATTTTATTTAGAAATCAAAGTATTTGTCTCTAAATTTCTACTTAACCAGTTCAAAGATTAAGGTTTCACGGGAACATGCTCTTCCCTTCACGGAAATATGCTCTAGAAAATTTCATCTCGGTGAGAATTTACCCCAGACAATTACCATCTTCACATGTAAGATGGAAACGACAAATGGAAAGCAATGATGACACCGGAACCATGTACGCCGTCTGGGAACTGCTGGAGCGTCTGGGAGTCGTATTTCAGCTCACCGGCGACATCATTCCGGAACAGAAGTCGGATCTGTCAGTACCGCAGCTGGATGAACGGATTGAACCGGCGCTGAAACTTCGCGGACTGCACTGCTGCCACGGACTGCGATGGTGCATGGGACTGGACGATTTTCGGACCCACATTGCTCAGATGTCGACACTGAAACTCAACGTGCGTCATTACTAAGGGGAAAGGTATTTAAGTAATAAAATTTGCCGATTTTTACACATAGCATTTGTTATTGTGAAGAATGTATGCATTTTCGGGTGGGGGCAAATGTCATTGCTGGGGTTCTTTCCACGGCGAACTTTCTGTGGGGAGGGAAGCTTCCAGGGGGTGAACTTGCCGTGGAAAATTACACACTGAGGGAATTTGCCAGAATTCTTATACAAAATTCTTTTTAAATGTCATGCTTATTCTTTTCCGTCTCAATTTCACGCATAGAATTGGCAAAGCATTACGAAGCTGTAGGGTTTGCCTAACCCATTGAATTCAGTAGATCGCGCCGCGACCCGTGCGCGGTTGTTGCACAGGCCGGCATAGCCCGATCAGCCGCCGGACGGCACCGGCGCGTCCTTGCGCAACAATCCCTCGTGCTTCAGCTCCGCCCACAGGTCGGCCGGGATCGGGCGCTCCATCGCCTCGATATTGCGCGTCACCTCATAGGGGGTGACGGCGCCCGGCACAATGGACGAGATGTTCGCCATCGGAGCCTGTGGGCCGATGGACGTCGTCTCCATCGCCGTCTACCTGGGGATCGTGCGCGCGGGCTGCGTCGGGGTGTCCATCGCCGACAGCTTCTCCCCCGCCGAGATCGCGACCCGGCTGCGCATCAGCGAGGCGAAGGGGATCTTCACCCAGGACGTGCTCGTCCGCGCCGGCAAGCAGCTCCCCCTCTACACGAAGGTGTGCGAGGCCGGCGCGCCGCGGGCCATCGTGCTCGCCGCTGGCGACGCCCTGGCAAAAGTGAAGGATAGACAAACAAGGTGGTCAAATATCTACAGAGGTAGAAAATGCAGTGGGAGGTCTAGAATTCATTGAGTTAATCCAATTGTGATTGATTTTGTAGGAAGATCAGCATATTTACAGAGTCATCCATTTATAGATGATATTTTTCCTGAAGGCATATTTTATTGATCACACAACATCAAGTACACTACATGAATCACAGAAAACCAATCTAGAGCAACTACATGTGACAAGCAGGAAAAAAGGAATGAAGGCACAGGGAATCGATCATTATGTATATTGAACACCGGTCTTTATATACCAGAATACTTGTTATACGAAAAAAAAAATTACAATCAAATATAAGGATAGGACAAAGATCCTCTAGATCAATTGCTGGCGCATAGGGCTTTAAATCGACGTTCCAGTTGATGGGTCTTTTGTTTACAGGACAAGTAGCAAGCTTGTTGCCTAACCTTATATAGTATATGCTATGTAAAATAGTGTACCCAAGCCGAAGGAAGGGGGATAACCGGTTATTTAATTGGGACAAAATTTAAGCTCTAATGTAAAGAGCAAGGTATTGACGAGGGGGTGAACCCCCTCAAATACATGATAAAAACAGACTAATATAGAAGTTCGTTACGTAAGTTAATTTGTAAGTTACGTATATTTATTACTAATAAAAACGTTCGTAAAAAAATTAAAAGTTCTAGTTGCCTTTTTAAATAACCAAAAAATTGGAGGGTAACTAGGCCTACTCCACCGCTTTTTTTTCTCAAAGCCGTTCGAAAGATTTTTTGAAAATATTGCCAAAGAAGATTTTTAAGATCATCGCAAATATAAGGGGTAATCTGGGTTATTTTGTTACGTAGCTTGAAATCTTAAGAACAAAGGTTCGAGTTCTGGCGTCGCTGATAATTTGGTTTGGAATTGGGGTCAATGGTGCGACTCTGTAAGCTCGGCCAGAGTTAACACATCTCTATATGGATACCTGGAAAAATCTGGGGAAAAAACACCGAAAACACCGGGTGATTCCCCCTCCCAACCAAATAACGATTTAGCCTTTCGGCAAAGTGAATTGTAAACTCTTCTATAAGCTTTAAAAAGTTGAAGCTGAGAACCACGTGAAAATGGCTTAGAGGATCTGTAAGCCTTCCAAAGACTATTTTTCTTCCTCCAACTTTTAAGGAGTCCATGAGTCATCCAAGGATTGAAAGGGGCGGTTCTTTTCGATGCCGAATTTGATTGGGGCGCATCACATGTATCCAAGGTAACTTCTTTCAAAGAATCATAAAATGAATTAAACATGCTGAATACTGATGTTGTATCTTCAATTTTATCAGTTTATTTAGCCCCAAAATTTGTCTCATTAGAATAAACATTTTGAGTGTCTGAAAAGGAAAAATGTAATAAGTGTTTAATAAAGCCGAAGCTTTAAAAGTCATAATAATTTGTATTATAAGAATTAACGAAGTAATTACTATTATTAATAATTATTACTAAGATACAGTAGGCTTATTATACATTTATGTAATAATCTAATTATTTTACAGTGAGTTTTTATAGGGGGAGTAAGTCATCTCCAAAGACATAGTTATTAGGTTTTCCAACTATGGTGAATAAGATGGCTATCTCTGAATTTTGATCTGGTGACTATGGGGGAAAATGAGCGTAGGAGGAGGCCTAGGTTCCCTCTAATTTTTTTGGTCACTTTAAAAGGACACTAGAACTTTTAATTCACGTTCGAATGATCCCTCTTGCAACAATCTACGACAAATGGGTTGATAAGATCATCCATGGGGAAATAAAACAAAAAACAAACGAGAAGGCTCTTAACGAATTTTTACAAGCCTTTGACCTACATAGATGTTATTTAGGTCAGAAAATCCCAGGTTACCAATTTTTTCCGAAAAAATATTGAGCCATTGTCGAGAACAAGCGAACATAAGAAGCGTCGGGTGATTTTCCCCCTACCACGCATTATACTCCTGGCCGAAGGTAGAGGATCAGGAGATGGATCCCTGCGCTATGCAAATCATTTGTCAACATGCAATTTTTTTTATGTCACCAGCTAGAAGCAATAAACTCTAAAAAGGAGCTGGCGAATTACAAAATTCAAAATATTTCTGACAGATGTTCATGATCCGTGTTCACTGCCAAAAAGGATAGATACAGAAAAAAACATGGCAAAAATTTACAGCACGTGCATATTCAAATATGGAGGCCGTTTATGCAAGTATCCCCCTTCCCAACAAAAGAGATGATTTGACAGTTTTTTTATTCATACTATAATTCCTTTAATTTTTGACAAATTGTAATTCTTGTATTTTATTTGTATCCTTCCAAAATGGCAAAATTGAGAATAATTGTTGACATAGCTATAATATGGTTGAAAGAATACAGAATTTGGGAGCTCAAGGCTCAAGGCATGACTTCTTGCAACCTGGACAGAAAAAAATCAATCTTTGCTTCAGTACTACTTGTGCAACATGTGCCTTGAAAACTTTTATGGCATTTCGCTCAAGCTCTGCCTATTGTTCTTTATCAAAATCTATTTTTTGAATAAATGGCACTCCTACTGGGGTCCTGACTACGAAGAAAATCTTCCTGGAATCGGCCATGTTCAACTCGGGTATCCGTCCGGCCGTCAACGCCGGTATCTCGGTATCCCGTGTGGGTGGTGCCGCTCAGACCAAGATCATCAAGAAGCTCTCCGGTGGTATCCGTACCGCTCTGGCTCAGTACCGTGAACTGGCGGCTTTCGCCCAGTTCGCCTCTGACCTGGACGAAGCCACCCGCAAGCAGCTCGAGCACGGTCAGCGCGTTACCGAGCTGATGAAGCAGAAGCAGTACGCACCCAAAATTCTAAAAGTCATCTGAAAAATCCTGTTATCGCCAATGGTTGCAACCACGTGGGTGTTAGATTCCGGTTTAAGTCAAAGGGACTCAGAGGCCTTTTAAATTGATAGGGTTTCAAATAGCAATCATATCAGTGGATTAGTAGTTTGGTACCCATAGAAAACAAGAGCTCATATGGCATTTGTGACGAGGTCGGAAGAGCCAAGAGCACTAGCAGAATTCTAAGAATCAACAGATTGATTTAAAAGGAAAATCAGAGGGACAACATGTGGGAAAACAGCCTCTCTGCGTTAGGCGTAACTCCCGAAATCGAAAGTGAAAAAGCGAAAAGCAAAAGGAAGCCGCAGAACGAAAGCAGAAAGCTTCCTAGCCAAATCGACTTAAGCGAAACCAGTAACAACAGGATGCCAAGAGTCAGGGCCCCGTTTTTCCGCCTTCGGAGCGCTGTCAGCATTAGGAGAGGCGATAAGAGAAAAGCGACCGCAACGCCCGAGAATCCTTCACCAGAGTAAACGGTAACTTTACGCTAAAGTTTCTTATCGTTTAATAAAGTAGAATTGAGAGAATGAGTCAAACTTTAGCGTAAAGAGCGGGGCGTTGAGAAGGGAATAGCCCATTTCATACACTGAGTAATTTCTGTCCGTTTTAAGTTTTAATGTCGCTCCTTACTTTCAGTTAAAAAAAAAACTAGTTTTTTTATTTAATAAAGATATAAAGAAGATATAAAGTAATGTGAATTTTGTAGCACTAGCTACTAGTCAAGAGCGAGCGTCAGTCCCTACAAAACGATTATGTTGTTAGTTGTATATTTGAATTGGGTTCTATGACCACAGATTGACTCGTGACTTGCCTTCACTAATACCTGACTGACTGCTGTTTCTGATCTAATCGAATAAGTATTTAGTCAAACTTTTTTTAGACAGTAAACACTGGGAAGTGGTGGCTACTTATTAAAGATGATTGGTGACAATTGGAAATAATCTCATGTGTCAGGTTACAGCACCACTGCAGTTTCTTTTCGGAAATTATTAATATAAAAAATTTTAATTTCTATTTATTTTCTAATCATAAAAGCTAAATAAACAATCATCAATAGATACTTGTTTTGCTTTTTTACTTATCTTGTTAACTTAGATAATGGACTTTAGGTAATTATCAAGCCACATGGCTATGATTATATAGCGTTTACTAAGGTTGCCATTCCTTCGCTCTTTGTCAGTTGCATCAATTGTGGGGAGGGTTTTTGGGGGCATTTTTATTGAAAATACCATTTTATTAGTATTTTCATTGAAAAAGAAAAATCCCCCTGAAAACGTCTATACACTTCCCAATAACCATTACTATATTATGTAAACACTGGTCGAAGTTTGTGACTTGCAGCCCCTCCCACGGGGACTGTGGGGGAGTAAGTCGTCTCCAAAGACAGAGCTACTAGGTTTTCCGACTATACTGGATAAAATGGCTGTCTCAGAATTTTGATCCGGTGACTTTGGGAAAAAATGAGCTTGGGAGGGGGCCTAGGTGCCCTACAATTTTTTTGGTCACTTAAAAAGGGGTCGCTCCTTAATTTCAGTTAAAAAAACTTGTTTTTTTCTTAAATCTACTATAAGGAATCAATTACTTTCTATAGTAAATTTACCTTGATAGTATTAAACCGTTCGAGGTAACGAACTGTAGTAAGGAGCGACCAGGCTTAGTAGTAACCAAAACTATAAAAAAACGGAATTTTGATACCAATAAATACATTAAAAGAATTAGAATTTAATGTTCGTTTTAAATATATTCGTAAACCTAAAATCAACTTCTACTTCCCAAGAATAAGCACAAGTCCTAGATACGTGATTGACATAACCGGACTTAATCCGCTCTCTTTGGGGGAGGGGGGGTGTTGATTCGGAAAAATTAGAAAAATTGAGGTATTTTTAACTTAAGAACGGGTTACCAAATCTTAATGAAATTTGATATTTAGAAGGAACTCTTGTCTCAGAGCTCATTTCTTAAATCCTGACCAGATCTGGTGATATTGGGGGGAGCTGGAGGGGGGAAACCGGAAATCTTGGGAAATGCTTAGAGTGTTTTAAACACTAAAGCCTGTTTTATTCGTATCGCAAGAAAAAAAAATGAGTAGAAATTTTGATTTGTAATAATTTGCTAAAACATGAAAATATTCCTCCTTGTTCATCCGCCAACAACAATTTAGAAAAATCATTTATGGAAGAATTTTCATAATTTACATTTCATAAGTTAGAATCTCGATAGTTAGAAGCTTTTTCTTCCTTGCGAAACCCCGGCGATTTGCTTTATGCTTTAAGGCCCAGCCAAAGTCCAAAAAAAACCCTGATTATAAAATAGGAAAACCGTTTCATCATTATTCTTGCGAATAGATGACGCAACATTCAGTTGCCAAAGGGGTCTTTATTTGGGTTGCCATACAGTGATGAGTGGAGTTTAGAATGATTTGAAATCTCTCTCTGTCGTAAGGATCAGTGTATCAGTAAAGTATATTTGTTGTTTACTAGTTATTTAGAAAAAATTATTTAGGAAAGTTTATAAGAAAGTTAGAAAGCTTAAAAGAGAAAGATTAGCGCTATCAGAACCCGACTAATATTTGTTATGTGAACAAAAGTCCAATTGAATCAGGTTCACTAGCAGGTTTATAAGACAACAATAACCAGTGGTTCACCAGATTCAATGGACGGAACTCTTACTGAATGTATTACCCCCTTTTTAACTAAACGTTCCCCTACTTTGAATTTTTGCATCATACTGCAACACCGTAACACAAATCTTTAAATATTTTTTAGCCCTCTCAAACTTTTCTTCCTTTTAAGTGTTACGGGTTGTTCTTACATTCATGAAGCATTTCTAGCTTTTTACTACAAAATACGTGGAATTTTCGCAGATTGAACCATAGTTAAATGCTTCTTAAAATTTATCTAATAATATTCCCAAAGGATTCTATGAATTTTTCCTGAAAAGGTTTCCTAGAAAAGATTTTCTCATCTTTATAAACAGGACTGCTTTAGCTATGTTTTGATCTAATTTTATGAGGCTGAAATACTTATTTAGGATAGTTAGTCAGCAATTTGACTTAATAAAAACAAAAGGCATCTTAAACGCTGTGTTAACATTATAAAACAAAGACAAAACGAAGAGATCATTTTTGCATCTTCAATCCTATTTGTTTCCACTCTGATTCTTCTCTTAATTTTCTTGATCTTTTTTTCAGACATTGTCAAACCAGGGAAAGGGATTCTTAATTGCCTAATCGCCCGCAAGCTATGCCAGGAAGATACTGCTTGTTCCGCCATTTTGGAAGTATTGCCAAAGGTCTAAGTGATTTCATGCAATCAGACTCATTTAATGCGGAAAAAAAAGTAGAAACAAAATCTATCAAACCTCCAGTGCCAAGTATCAATGGAGCGAAAAAAATCAGGGCTCTGGTTGCAGACGATAACGATCTGGGAAGAGATATTTTATCTAAAGCATTAAAAGAAGCGGGAATTTCAGTATGGACTGCGTCAAATGGAAAACAAGCAGTCGAGCTCGCGCTGAAATTTGAGCCTGATATAGTTTTTATGGATCTAAGAATGCCAATTAAGGATGGTTATGAAGCTTTAAAAAGTAATGATAAAAAATAAGAAATATAACAGTATTATTACTCATATTAATTAGTGCAGAATTTTGGGTAATAACGTTGAGAACGTTAGCTTGGACACAGAACTGAATAGCTATTGGCTTGGAACGAGAGTAGGGCGTGGCCTTTTTTAATCTTCTCCTGCTACTTAACTGTTATATGATTCTAGTTGTTTACCCCCTTCCCGGCGTTTACCTCTCCCCCCCAGAAAAGCACTCGAAAAATACCTCCCGAGGAAAATAATCTCCCACAACGTTTTTATATACTTTACGGTATTTTATCCTAGTTTATCCTTATTTCAAACCCACTAGGTCTTCTTTGGCAAGATCCTTATTACCATCGATACCTTTCGTATGAAAAAATAATTCTAAGAAAACGTCTATTACTGATAAAGATGTTCACATATCTGAAGTCGACATCGGGAGCGGGTGTTTTTACGTAGGATTAATACACTGTCAGTTTGTATATCATAACTGCAGGATCATACTGTTATTCATCAAGTCATTTCGGTGGGTACTTGCATATTAGTTAAATTTTCTTTTTTATTTATAAATAAAGTGAACTGAACTGAACTAAAATTAATTGGTAAGACACGTGTATTTCTATGCATGACTGAACCTGACATAGGCAATAAACCAATATTGTTTTTATGCTCGAATTTGTTTCATCCAATCTAGAATAGGCCATTTTTCCAGAAAAATCGAGAATTATGGTTGAAAATTTTTGAAACAACATTTGTTTTGTTTAAAGAGCTGGCTTGGATTGGAAAGCCCCACCATCAACCGGAAGGCCCAGAACAGGATCAGCGCATTGGGCCGGTCCTCCGGCGCGAATTCCTTCAGGCCCGGCACCTTGCCGTCCCAACTGTGGGTCAGGATCAGGCTGCCCAGATGCGGAATGCCGACGGCGTATAGCGTCTCCTCCGCCTCCATGTCAGGCCAGCCGAACAGCAGCAGCGGCGCGCCTTCCTCCGGCTCGAAATGGCCCTCCATCGCCGCGATCTTGGCTGGCTGGTGCTCCAGCGTGAAGCGGTCTTAGGCTTAGAGCTGGAGTGATTTCAGCTCGATGTATTCCGCCAAACCGTGATGACCAAGTTCGCGGCCATTGCCACTTTGCTTGTAGCCTCCGAACGGCGCCGCTGGATTGAACGAGCCGCCGTTGACGGATACTTGGCCGGTTCGAATTTGCTTGGCGACCGCTTTAGCACGTTCCGGATCGCCGGAGTGCACAGCACCCGATAAACCGAAAATTGAGTCGTTGGCGATCGCAATTGCTTCCTCTTCCGCCAGAAAATTTAAGAAGTAATAAGGCATAATTCGAAGACTTACTAATTATATAATTTCTGTATTAGAAATTAGCAGGAAAAATTAGAAAAAAATTCGGAAAGATCCACAGTCTATTTATGGTAGCATAATCAATTAAGTCAGCGTTATGGTAGCGTAATCAATCCACTAGTGGCAATGACACCGTTTGAAATAAAGCAGGGAATTTGGTCCCAAATATTTTGCAATTGCTAACAATGGTAAGAAAGTGCAGCTGAAGGGCACTTGCCCTAGGGCTCTGGGGGTTGCATCAACCCCAAAGGCACTGTTTTATGATCTTTGGAGTAAATTGAACAAGATGGCTATCTCAAATTTTCGATCGGATGCATTTGGGGGAAAAAGGCCATGGTGGATGGGAAGATCTTGCCCTATGAACACTTTTAGCACTTAAAATGGCGAACAAGAACTTTCCATTTCCATTCAAATGAGCCTCCTCAAAAGTTTATATATGCATTCCCTTCCAAAAAAACCGTATATGGCCCAGGCGCGGTTGGCTGCGTCGAGGGAGAGAAGCAGCGAACGGACCAGCACCTCGCCGTCGGCCGGCGCGGGCCGTTCGACGGTGCGGGAGGTGAAGTGATCCGGCTGGAGGGTGCCGCGAGGGGCTTCGCGGAGGAGGATCTGCAGGTTGCCTTCGGCGTTCACTTTGGCTCCTCGGTACGGTGGATGGTTGGAGGTGACCGTGCCCGGTGTCGGTCCGGGCCACGGCACGGACGTCGATCCTATGGCCTCCAACGAAAAATCAAGTATTAACAGTTTGGCTATACAAACTAAAAAAGCTAGAATGGAGGTGTCCTTAAGACAATGATGAAGGACGTAAACTTATATTTATGTATCCAGAGAGTAATTAGTATTGACTTGAACCCTGACGAGCTCTGCTCTCTGTCGGGGCATAATATTGTTTCTGTATACAATAAATATTGATTGATTGATTGATTGATTGATTGAAAACTATATCCCAATATCCCAAATGCATTGAATTTGCACGTAAGTTTTTCATGAATTGCACACAAGTTTTTATTATCTTGCTTTGGTTTGTGTACACTTATGCTTGTATGACTTTTACTTGTGCTTATCTGTTTTATTATTTTTTGGAGATTCAACCTTGTGGGTTTTTAAGTTGACTATTCCTTCCCATTATCCATTCCTGCCTTTGGACTTTTATTAACTAAACCTTCAGTGCACCAAAATTCTTTGCCTTGGAAATACATACATAAAATGAGAATAACTTATCTGAGATTAGCTTTCAGTACAATAAGTTTAGTGTCGAAAGAGAGTTTCCGTCTTTGGCTTAGTTGGGTTGAACAGTTGCAGCAGCAACAGGTGTTGCCAGCAGACCAGCCAACCTTGCCGCTGGCTCAAGCGTGCTGGGCGACTATGCACGGACTCTGTCGCTTACTGAATGATGGTATCTATGGTACGGCGGAAGAATTGGATGCGATGGCGAATAGCGCTGTCAGTATGATGTTGGCAGGTCGCGTTAATCAGGCTGATAATTCGCTAGCTGATGCTGGATAAGCTGTCTTCTTTCTTTATTTTCGCCTTCCTCATTTTTATGTACCTGAAGTACTTCTCCAGGGCAAGCTGTTGCTCTTCTTAATTGATGTCCTCTGACAAGAGCGCAGTATTGATTATGCTGATACAATTAGTCTTAGATCCTTCGTTCCTTTGTCCTTGATGAAGTTAGCACGCTTAATGCGAAAGTGTTTTTTCCTTGAAGGCATTCAAAAGATGAAAGGAAAGATTCACTGCTTTTCCTAGGAAGTCTAGTAAAACATAGAAATTACCAAGAACAGTGAAAATGAGATCTGAGTGTTTGATACAACCAA
This sequence comes from Alatinidae sp. Z8VKAUB7J3, assembly GCA_010016025.2. NCBI lineage: Eukaryota > Metazoa > Cnidaria > Cubozoa > Carybdeida > Alatinidae > Alatinidae sp. Z8VKAUB7J3. The sequence continues at coordinate 173,070,487 of JAAAKM020721499.1, read as the reverse complement.
ATATGTCTTAAAAACTTAGGAAAAGAGAATTCAGTTTTAATGAAAGTTAAAACTGAATTTTTTTAAACTGACTTTTTAAAGTAATTTGAAAAACTGAATTTTCCTTTTAATTTGAAATTTTAAACCCCAGCATGCAGTTATGCAGTTTCAATAATTCATCATCAATAAATAAACAAACCCAAAGCGAACAGAAATTACAATAAATACGCGGGAGAATTCCGGTTCGACCGGCAGCGATGCGCGGCTGGCGATGGAGAGGCCGACGATGGTGATCGCTCGGTAGGCGCACAGCACGGCGAAGCCCAGCGCGTACCAGCCGAACGCCGCGCCGCCGAGCCATCGCGTGAGCGATTGGTTCAGGAGTTGCGCGCGCCAGCAGAACCACACGAAGACTTGGTGAGCGATGGGGATCGCGATTGCCGCCGCGAACCACGCATCCGTGGAGCTGTCGCCGAGCGCTCCGTCCTTATAGATTTGTGCTGACAATTTCATAGTAAAGTGCTATATGGAACAAAAATGGCATTTTTAGTGCCATTTCTAGAGATAAAAGTCTGGGAAGCATAAGATGAGTACTATTATTATCTCCATGGTTCAAAATCCTCAACTGGAGGCTTAAAAGTCCCCTTTCAAGCCTCCTTAATAAGTGAAAACTTAAAAATAAGGCCTGACAAAAATCTTCCAAATAAAAAAATAAACATTAAAATTGATTTTGGAATATTTTAACCGCATTCGCATTAGCAGAAGCTCCAGTATCACCTTCTTGTCCTTCTAAAGTTGTCGTCGCATTATGACTCGCCTGAATCTTCTTGGCAAATGTATCCACGAGTCGGGTTTTCCCACACCCCGATGAAGCATGAACGAGAACGACACCCCCACCACCATTGTTGCTGCTGGAACTTCCACCACTATTATAATGTTCCGACGACGATGATGAAACCTCTCGAAAGCTTTCTTCAAGCCACTGTAGTTCCTGGCCACGACCAGCCATCCTTATCCTTCTTTGTCCAATGAATCAAAGGTTCGTGATTCAGTCCTTGTTCTGAAAGAGTGCTCTCTGGGCTCTGACATACATCGTCAGGTTAGGCCATATTAAACTTAAAATCAGAAGAAATAGAAACCTACAATAGCTATTAAAGAATAAATGAAACTCAAAACGAACAGAAATTAAATAAACAATCATAGCAAAATAAATACAACAAGAACTAATATAAATGAATAAATAAATCTTATAAAGAGTAAAACATAGGCATCATAATCATGCTGATACAAAAGCCAACTGTAGTTGGCTCCTCCAATACGATCCCCTTTACCATCCAGCCATTCGTTGAATTGTTCGTCTCCGCCATGATCATCGTAGTTCATCTTACCAGACGACATTTCCACGATGTGGAAGTAGTAGGCAGCAAACGACAAGGCGAGGTTCAAACTCATCGCTGCGTGAGCGGGGCTAAGTTCCTTTTTGGTAGGCAAATGGCCGTGTGAGATATCGCCGCTGGTACTGAGGACCAGATGAGGGCCGTCTTCCGGAGTTTTTGATACTACTTGATTGACGCCCTTAACTGTTGCAAGCGATTTGATTGCCGATTTTGTTACGTCATTTGGAGAGCTAATCTTAATTTGATTAGCAATTATATATTGGTTGAATACCACGCCACGCACGGTGGTAATGTTTTGTCCCTGCCAACGAGATGCTAGAACTAAAGTATGTTCGATCGGAACGTCGCCCTCAACTTGTTGAAATGGGAATTGAATTTCTTGACCTCCATCTGTAAATAGTGCAATGGTTGCAGATAATCGGCGCGTATAGACATGGATTGTTTACCTTTCGGATCTGACTCCATCACTTCTTTTTGCTTTAACAGGGTTAACAGCAATTCGATGCTTTGCGTTAACTCCGCTCTGAGCTTCTCACCAAAGTGACGCAATTCCAGAGGTACCAGCTTTTCATCATAAGCCTGACCCACTCTGGCGTCCGCTTTGTAAAATACCATGTCCAGCATGGATAAACGGGAGCGGAAGCCGTTAAAAAAACTTGTTTTTTTTATTTATTTGTTTTAAGATGCATCGCTATTTAACTTCTGAATCTCTTTTCGGAACTCGTACAAAATACTTGTACGAACTCGTACAAAAAAAAACAAGTCTTTCATGCTTATCTCACCTTTTGTTATATTTAATCTTAAAACTGGTGTCTGGTTGTATTTTTTTTTTTTTCGTTTTCAGTGCACTGAGATAGAGAATAATTTTTTTTAAAATTTTCTTCAACATTTTCAGTTATAAGAATTTATGATTCAAGAATTTGTTTATTAGCCTGCAAGCTTTAATTAGGCATAATAGACCCTCAGTTTGGTGATCTTTTTGCATTTGGTCAAGAAAATATTGTCAGAACTTCTGATAGAATCTCATGTATGCACTGAATGTTGAGAGGAGGACAAGCCATGGTTTAACTGCAAACATTCGCTATGGTTTTATTCTCGTGTTGTTAGATCAGTGCTGGAAGTTTATTTATAATGTGGGTTGTTCTTATTTTTTTTTTCGCGAACGGAATTTTAATACTAAAAGATACATCAAAAGAATCGGATTCTCATGCTGATTTTAAATATATAAGTTTGATCAAATTTAGTCTTTGTCATTAAAAGTTACGAGCCTGAGAAAATTTACCTTGTTTTGAAAAATAGGGAGAAACACCCCCTAAAAGTCATAGAATCTTAACGAAAATTATACCATGACATTCAGCGTATCAGAGAATCCTATTGTAAGAGTTTCGAGCTCCTATCTAAAAAATGTGGAAATTCGTATCAGAAGATCTGGATGATCACAAACTTACCTTCGTTGCTACTAACAGTTAAATCAAATTGAGGACGTTCAAAATTGGACTCAAGCTTTACAGATATACTTGTTGAAACAGCCAAAGGATCTTCCTCCATCTGCGATAAAACAGCAAATGAAGCCTCAAAACCGGAAGGATTTTCATTTTGATATACGTCTTCAATTTCTAAAAAAAAAACATTCATGTTCAGAGCCTAAAAAAAATATATAATCTGCTCATATAAAACTGCATGGCCACCTCGCTGGCGACGAAGTCCTGCAGCGTTTCGCCCGGCAACTGCGTGACAAGCTGCGCCAGTCCGACATCCTCTGCCGCTGGGGTGGCGAGGAGTTCATCCTGCTGCTGAAGAACACCGACCGCCAGGCCGCCCATGACCTGGCCGAAAAACTGCGCCAGCAATGCGCGGAACAGCGCTACGCCATCGCCGGCCAGACACTGCAGGTCACCGCCAGCCTCGGTCTCAGCCAATGGCAACCGGGCGAGAGCCAGCAGGGGCTACAAAATGCACTTTTCGACAACGGCGTATTTCAAAAGAACCATGATTAATTTCAGTCATCGCCTTGGACCCGGGATGTCATCTGTCGCACGAAAGTTCTATTTCAACACCATTTCATTATGTGTAGCGCTGTAGCAAGCACTACATTGAATGACCAAAACGAGCACTTTCCTGCTACAACTTTTTCTTGTTGTCTTGGACAAAATAATGAAAATTTCGAAAAAAGGAAGAAGAATTGACAAAAACCTTGGAGATTTTGGGAGGAATGGGGTTTGTGATAGAAGGGGGTAATTTTATAAAATTTACTGTCAGAACTGACGTTTTTTTAGCGTTAACTTTCATCTTTGACAAAAAAGCTTCCTGTTCGATGTCGCCAAGTAACGTTATAATTGAGATTTCAGTATTTTGCCGACAAACCTCAAGTACGGTTCTGTAACGGGGACGCTTCAAAAGGTCAAGGAGGATTTGTTAAATATTTTCAGAATGAATTGTCACAGTCTCAGGCACTCACACTCCTGGTTCCCCTTGCACCACCCATGGTATATTTCATTTAGTTGACATAACTCTAGTCTCATTCTGTTAGTCCAGCTGAGGTACTTTAGTAAACCCAGTCGAACAACTTGTTTACCTGGTCTTTCAATTTGGTCATCCGTAACCCGAACCCGTTTGCCGCTGATTTTCCCACCTTGAAAAACAAAAGTGTGGTGCATCTTTTGCCCATTATGTCCAAAATAATAAAAAACGTTTCAACCAGATAATGCTTGTTAGCGTTGCTGCGTCTTCTTATAGTATCACAGGAGATCGAGACATGGGCATTGGAATCGGGTGTCGTTGAAATGAGCCCTCGTACAACTACGAGCACCACAACCAATAAGGCACCCACGACTAAAACGTTTGGTGATGTACTTTATCAAGAAATGACTGGTTCTACGGTTTGTAGTGCCACAAATATAATCAAATGTTTGGCACAATTCTGGCAAACGATTGCAAATGCGTTAGATGACCGTGCCTACAAACGCCGGTCGCAATGTTCCTCTGGACTTCCGTCCGCAACTGGCCGTCGACGACGTAGTGATCTTCAATAAGGCGACGGACTTTCTTGGTCAGCTCTTCCGTCCAGTCGTCCGGGTGCATGTTGGCGTCCAGGCCGACGCGGTCGAGGATCTCACGGGCCAGCGGCCGACCGATCCCAAAGATCGAAGTCAACGCAATCTCGCCACGCTTCTTGGGTGGGACGTCTACTCCGGCGATTCGAGGCATGATCGATTTCGGATTTTAGATGCTGAAGGAATCGGGATGAAGCTTGGTGGATAGAATAAACAAATGTCCTTGATACGTGATTCGCTGGATTAACCGGCTGGATTAACTGGATTAACCTGTAAAACCGGCGTATGAAAGAATCTGATACTAGTAAAAAAAAAAAAATGATTTTCATCTATTTGTGAGTGTTGTAGGTCCGGGCAGGAAGAGAAACTTTGAACAACAAGGATTGTTCATGCCGAACTTCAGAATTTCTCATTTTTTGCTAGAGCCGAGTTTAGGTAAGTTAAAAACTTGGAAAGGTGTTTGCATATAATAATTGTTATTGGGAGGGTTGCAGTCTTTTTCGGGGGGGGTTTTGGTGGGGGGGGGGGGTTGAGAAGAGGGGAATATGTTGGGGGAACTTTCCTTGGAATAATTTGTCATGGGAGAAGAAAATTTTCATGAAGGGAGCGCAAGATTTTCTAGCATTATTTAAAAAACAACAAAGAAAAAATAAATAGGAAAAAGTTTTCAACTGAAAGTAAGGAGAAGCATTAAAACTGGTTGAATCCAAAAAAGTTAGCAAAAAGAGAAATTCTGTGAACATAATAGGTTTAGATCATTAATAAATTAATATATAAAAGAATTAGGGACTAATCCCAAAGGTTATATAGCCGAGTACTATTGTAAACTAAATAATCAAATTTCATTTCCCAGTCTTTTACGCCAAATGTAGAATAAATTCATTTAGACTTCATTACATTCTTATTTGAATTTTCCTTATTGAATATTGAAGACGTTTAGAATTGTTTTTACCGATAATGGTGTCGACGTGGGAGGTATAGGTTGATTATTCTTAAAAAAAAATCGTCGATGTTCTTATATTTCACACTTTCTTTGTGACTCCTCAATTTTACGTGTAGGAGGAGCGATTTTCTGGGCGAGAATAAGCTGGAGTCGAGCTGGGTTCTATGAAGAATAATAGCATGTGTGGTGTTTCTAATAAAGTGAAATTGAAAAAACATTTAGCGATTTCACAGATTTCATTAGTTAACAGAGGTAGACTTTTAGTTGTAATTGAAAGCTTACGAGAGTCTTTTACCTTTAACGAAATAAGTAAGTTTTACGTCATGGTTTTAACTCTAATCAGGCTGGTAGACAGAATGTAAACAAAAAGGACAAAAGCAAATATTTCATCAAGGACCTTCACCAAGCTGTCCTCAGTGCTAAAGAAAGTATAAAATAATCTTTTGAAGTAAACACAACACCTTTGACAGAGAAGAAGAAACACTGAATGAAACCAACGAAAAAAACAAGCCAGAATAAATGAGAGACTATTAATGAGTAACTAGAATTTTGAATTTCCAATTACGTAACGCACCTCTGATGTTTATACGACCACCCCTGCATAAGATCTTACATGCCCCGGTGCATAACTTACAACACTTTATCACTGGCTCTGGAGGGTTGTGTTAAACCTGGAATTTTCGCCATTTAATATATAAACCATTTTATACAAAATGGCTATCTCAAAATTTTGATTGGATGGAAAAAAGGGCCTGGAGGAGCTAGTTTCCTTCCCCCTGATCACTTTTGACCGCAGCGTGCCCGACTCGCGAATGTGAAGCGCTTTGAGTTCGTCCATCTGTGAAACGACTTCGGGGGAATCGTCGTCGTAGCCGAGGCACTTCAGCGCAATCACGCTCCAGATGATCGGCGGAAAGATCGCGCCGAGGCCGTCGCTGTTTTCCAATCGTTTCAACATCCACTTTTCGGCGCGTTTGACCGCGACCTTGCGAAACGGCCTGATGCGGAGCCGATCGATTGCCTTGAACGCCCGGTCGACGCCCAGAAAGAAGCAGAGAAAGGCTAAACACCTTTGTATCAAATAAGGGTAAACATTTGGAGCGATGAGGCCCTGTTGGAATAAAATCTGTTCCCGGTGAAGTAGCAATGTAGACCAATTGAAACCATATGCCCTCAAGATATCAGAATACCCTATCGACATTGTCTCAGGAACAATCCAGGGGAGCAATTTGAAATATTTAATGATAACTACTGGTCATCTTGCGATGATATTTGCTGCATACACTTTTTTTTAATAAGAAACCAGTTCATCTTGCTCGCTTAGGAGCGAACGGATGTTTGCATTCAGACGAGCGTAATCCGCCGTTTTGCTATGGCGATGACAGGTTTTGGCACCGAACCTCTAGCGATGCTTTGCATTTGCCCAAGTGCGAAGCCAGCGAAGCCAGATCAACCGGCGTCTATCTAACGGCGCAAACCCGGGTGCCTGCGGCCACCGGCGAACCGGTACAATCAACCACTGACTGCTAAAACCCAGGGCCCGATTTGGCTCACGTTCGCGTTTTCCGAAATCGGCGAACAGATCGTGATGTTCCTGCTGATGTCCTCCGCGGCCGCCGCTGCCGTATTCCCAGGTCTGATTGCCTTTGGCGTCAAAGATTCTGGCTCCACCAAAATCCACGGAGCCATTGGAGCCGGCGGCATATTCATTGACCCGGTTCCAGCATTTGCGGATGTGACGACACTGGCTCAGCATCGTTACATTGTTGCCCAGCGGGTTTTCGCCGTAGGTGTATTCGACGAAGAAGTGGTCGAAGATCTCACCGTAAATGTAAGACTCTCTACCCCCATGAAGCACTCTTGATATCGAAATCAACAGCAAATAATGTTATACTACGAGCTTCAAGTAATGTGGTAATACGTCCATCGAGAAGACGAATACCTAAATGTCAGAGAGGAAGAGTTTCGTATTGGGAAATGGAAAATTTCGTATCCAACCACTGAGACATGCTCCATAAGCAGTACCCACTCCACATATTCCATTATTTGCTTTACTTGCAGCTGCTCCAGCACATCGAGTACCATGAGCGTTAATCTTTTCCTTTGAGAAGGCATGATGGTGCCACGACGACGTTTAAGAGAAGGAAAAGCGACGGTCAGGAGTAGTAGCAACGGGCAACACCAATCTTCAAGAAGGCGGATATTGATGACCCATCCTCTTCGATACTTGGAACAGTCAACGACGACATGCGGAACTACGGAGAACTGGACGGGGTCTCTCTCTCTCTGCGAACAAAAAGAGGGAATTTCCCGTTGTAGTCCACTGCAAATCTCTCGAATTAGCGAGGGCGCCAAGATCCTCGCCGACCTGGGCTACGACGTCGTCGACGTCAACCTCGCCTGCCCGGTCAAGAAGATCAAGAAGAAGGCCCGCGGCGGCCACCTCTTGAGCGTGCCCGACGAGGCCATCGCGATCCTTGAAGCGGTCATCGACGCGGTGGGCGACGACGTGCCGCTGACCGTCAAGCTCCGCCGCAGCTACGACGACACGCCCGAGATGACCGACTCGTTCCACCGCATCCTCCAGGCCGTGATCGACCTGGGGACCAATTCTTTACTCTTAGGTTAATAATTTAGAAGTGCCTGAGTTGTCAAACACGTTTGGTCTTCAATTTTATTGATTATGAGCAAGTGTTCGACTCTGTTGATAGAAGAGCTTTAGCAAAGGTCTTATTCTTGTATGGTATACCAGATAAATACTTAAAGAGATCAGTACTATGTAAGAGAATAATACTGCTGCGGTTACTGTATGAAGTTAGTAGCTGGTTTCGAATTAAATCAGGAGTTCAACAGGGTTTTGCTCATTGTGGGCACCACTGATTAACCCAAATCAGGTGTAAAGGTTAGAAAAAGAGTGATTGATTAGCAGCAAAGTTTTAATGGTAGAGGCCAATTGTAGACCTACTCAGAATTCAACAAACCAAAAATATATTGGCTCGGGATAAAATTTTCTCACATAAATAACATTTGCTCAACGACTTGACGGCCTATTGAAACTTCAGTGAAAATGTACATATCTGGATTTTATATGCATGTAAATGTGGCTTTGAAAATCTTAAAAGAGAAATTTTCCTTTTCCAAAGGTCCACTTCTTGGTAAAGATAAAAAATTTCAATTGACTAGTTCTAAAATTAATAAGAATCAACAAATCTAAGCATTAATAAATGAATAATAGGTCAAAGAACAATTTCGAACGAATTAAAAATATATCAGAAAATAACAACAAATTTTATAAGCCCCCCCCCCCACGCCTACGTAGACCAAAAACAAAAAAGCATCACTTGACGTCGTTTAGAGAAAATAGAACGGACGACTAAGTAAAAATTACCGCCAGCGAGAACGGCGTATTGAAACCGGGTCTAATTTTGCTGGCTGATGAACAATTGACCGGTGATCCGCTTGAAAAAGTCAAGAAAAGGCTGGAACGCTGGCTTGCCAATCATATCGAGAATATGCTGCGCCCGCTGGTGGAACTTTCCCGCGATGAGACCATTACCGGTACTGCACGTGGGCTGGCTTTTCAACTGGTGGAGAGTCTCGGCCATATCGACCGCCGCAATGTGGCCAGTGATGTCAAATCCCACGCGGCGGCCTCATTCTTTGCAAAGAATCTTTCGGCAAAGCGATCGACTCTGCCGTCTTCCCTGGCAACCAGGGAGGCCCTCTCATGCACGTCATCGCTGCCAAAGCTGTTTGCTTTGGTGAAGCCTTAAAGCCATCCTTCAGAACCTACCAAGAGCAGGTTAAGAAAAACGCTGCTGCACTGGCTGCTGCACTTCAATCTCACGGCTTTCATGTTGTCAGTGGCGGAACAGACAATCATCTGCTTCTCGTAGACCCACTGAATTGCCACCCGCTTGATTGGCCAACTCAGTGGAAAAATAGAATCATATTCTTGATTTTGTCATTGTGGAGCATTTCCTCTTAGTTCTTTAATTTGTCAGGTTATATCTAGCATATAACTCTGAAAACAAACAATTTAATCTTAATGCCAAGGAGGATACCGATTAGAGGAAGGGAGCTCGCGTTATCATCCTAGTAATAAGAACCTTCTCTAAAAACAATGTGCGACTCTACTGGTACTTAAACTTTAGGTAAGGCCCAGTAGATGACGTACTGCTGATCGTCGGGATCCCAGGTGATTTCGGGGGCCCAGCAATTCTTCGCTTTGGGTTCGTGTGCCATCACAGGAATGAATGCTTGCTCCGACCACTGAATGAGGTCCTTGGAGTGGGCAATGCCGATTCCTTGATCCTCCCAGCTCGTGGTCCAGACCATGTGGAACGTCTCGTCGGGACCTTGGATGATACAGGGGTCGCGCATGAGTTTGCCCCCAACGACTGGCGTGAGAAACGACATAAGAATGATTGGTTTTTAATTATGTTTTACATCACTAGAAGGGAATTTTCCGTGGAGGTATTTTCCACGTGGGAGGGTTCTTCTCAGGTGGAATTTTCCGCATAGGAATTCTCAGAGGAGGAAGGAATTTCCCTTTTCTTTCTTATGACACTGTAGTTACGCGTGACGGGTAAGCCAGTTATTAATAAGAATTAGGATCATAAGAATAAGAATACCACTCTAAGTCAAAATGTAATTAATATGTGTTTCCCGCATGGACCGGAAACAGGCTGCTGCACTGGACGATTGCCGCTCTTACCATCAGCGCCCTGGCTACCGGCTATGCCCTGACGAACAACGAACCGTTTTCGCCAAACCTTCTGAGAACCCATCTGGGACTTGGCTTGTCTGCGGGCCTGCTCGCTCTTGTCCGCACAATCTTTTGGCTGGCGAAGGGTGCCCCTCAGCCGGTGTTCGCCGTTCATTCCGGGTTGCAGCAAGCTATCGGCAAGGGCGTCCACGCAGCCTTGCGCCTCGATGTTGGACATAATGGATTATTATGGCCGGCAAAGGGCCCTTTGAGGTGGAAGCTTGGGCCCCCATGGAAAATCTGGGGTGGGCATTTGCCCACCCCTGACTCCCCCAAATGGCGCCTCTGATTTAGGATTCATCCTTCAGATTCGTTGATTTTTCCTCATCAATATGGCTTCCGTCCCAAAAATTCAACTGCTCATGCACTAATTGAAGCCACACAGTTTATACGTTCCCAACTTGACCTTAAAAATGCTGTATTGGGGAATAGCAATCCTTGCTGTCGTTTCATTGCTATCGACGACGAGTTTCCTAGGACCAAATGTGGTCGAGACGACATCGGTCTTATCATCATCGTCGTCCTCGTTCGATAGACACAGCAATTATGACGATTCGGCACTTAAGAACCTTCCTCCTCTCATAGAGAAAATGTCCAGCAGTAGAGCCATTCGAGCGACAGGAGGGGTGGGAGGAGCATCCTTTTCGTCGAATGAGCCAAGGATCCCACATCGACTGATCTTTACGATTGGTGATGTAACCGTGATCGTGCATCACGGCCAGAAGATTTGTGCTTCGGTCAAAGGCCGGTTCAAATTCCCGCACTGCGTCGCCTTCGATCAAATCCGGCACGAAACCGGCCTTCTCGCGCAGTTTCCAGACATAGGCATCGGCCTCGAAAGCCGCGCGGTCGTCATAGGCAAAACCGTAATCGGATTGCTGGATGAAACGGGATGCAGGCCCGTCCCCGCACAGTAATTTGTGCTGCTCGACACTGTCGGAGACCCCGATCGGCGATGTAGAACTCGTCCGTCAGGTTGGTACCTTGTGCAAACAGCGTAAGGTTGGTGTTCGGGATGGCATAGTTGATACGAGCCGACAGCAGCCATACATCGTCAACAAGTCCGTTTTCCGACTCATCCGCCCGAACGGTATTGAATGTGTCGACAAAGAAGTCACCCATGTAGGTGTATGAGACTGCGCCGTACAAGCCACTGCGGTGCGAGGCACCGAGTGTAAAGACCGCCCAGTGTTCAGGCACTTCGTTGCCTTTTTAAGTAACCATAAACGGAGGGCAATTAGGCTTCCTCCCCTGCTCCTTTGTTTCTCAAAATCATTCGATCAAAACTATGAGACAGCCATTTAGCCAAAAAAGATGTATATATGCAAGTTTCGTTTTAATTATTCCTCTGTGGAGAGCCAAAATCAAAACATGCATTGATTCAAAAGCGTTGAGAAATTAAATAAATAAATAAAGAAGTTTTTTTTTAACTGAAAGTGAGGAGCGACATTAAAACTTAAAAATGGATTGAGTGATGGTCCTTACAGTTGCCCTATGTGTGGAGAGATGGATGAGTCTTTGCATCATTTTTTAGGGGATTGTAAGGAGTTGATGGAGTTGTGCATGGAAATATTTGGTAGAGAGGTCGAGGGGAGGGATTGGATTTTGGGAATTTTGAGAAGTAGTTGTTACTTTAGTATACATAATATTGGAAAGTTCGTCCGGGTAGGTATGAGGTATCGTAATAATTTTCTTAAACAATTAGTTTTAGTGTCTTTTCAATGAATCGCTTCATCGACGTCTTGACGTTCTTCTTGAATCTCTTCCTGCATCACTTTGCGAGTTTCATGAATTTCAGCATTTCCATCCTGACGGGCTTCAGCAATTTCTCGTTGTCCCTCAGTTTGTGCTTCGTTCACATCTTGGCGAGCTTCCTGAATGTCTTCCGTGCCAGACTGGCATCCCATAATCGCGAGTGCAGCGAACGCTGCCAATAACTGTTTGTAGGGCATCTCTAATTCTCCATTCTCTTTAATGAATATACGACAACACTATTAGATCATCTTGCCCGGACGGCGCGTGCCGCCGGGGATGCCGTGATGCAGGTGTATGAAGAGGACGCTGAAGCCTCTTTGAAGCACGATGGTTCGCCCGTCACCAAGGCCGACCGCAGCGCCGAGACGATAATCCTTGAAGATTTGAAAAAGCTGGAACCGGGCATCCACGTGGTTTCGGAGGAAAACGCCGAAAGCCACTGTTCAAAGCCTCAAGACCGGTTTTTTCTGGTCGATCCGCTGGAAGAAGAGGAAGCCAGACTTGGACTTGTGCTCTTTGTGACTGTCGCTGTCGGTCTCCTCCTATTGTTCTCATTGACGTCTTCTTCGTCGTCATCGCCATCTCCAGACGGTGGTGGGAACCGTGGTAAGAATGTGATGGGTACAATGGCTACCTGTCCAGGTCCTAAGGAAAGATTGTTGTTGGAGGGTAATTTACCAACATGCAATTGTTTTGGCAATAGCGGTGATGACGACGCATCATCATCCTTCTCCTTTTTGTGGAATCGCCTTAAACTATCGCGGTAATCAACTTTCGATATTCAAAAAAAGCACGCGAAATAACAACGGTATGGGTGAAATCAGTTTTTTTAATGGTGAGTTCATTCCATCGAGCGACGCAAAAATATCGGTCTGTGATCTTGGATTTGTTCATGGGATTACGGTTGCAGAGCAATTGCGTACGTTTCAAGGAAAACCGCTTCGGGTCAAACAGCATTTGAAACGCTTCTTTCGAGGAGTTGAGCTGGTTGGGATTGAAACTGAAATAAATATCCCTTAAATGGGACCAGTGGATGAATGTCACATAGAAGGATCCTTCTCACTCTATAGTCCCATTTTTATTAAGTAATGGGTATGCTATTTTATTCCTGATGAATAAACGAAATCATACCCTTCTTTTTATTATTTTTAGCTATAGGTATTACAATGTCGAAGTCTCAACTATAAAATCCAAAGCTGAGGTGCAAAATTTTAAAGAGAAGAGGAAATAGAGAGGCCAAAGAATGCTGTTCGGCCTATTAATGCTACCGATTTCAACATTTGGCTCTGAAAACCGATGAAGAGAGATTGCCGGATGAATGCCCGGTTCACACGCACCAGCGCAATGTCATGTGTCGATTTCGTCGTGCGAACCCCGCTGATCAAAGGACAGAGACATGACAGCGACTGACGGCGAGGATGCGGAAAACAAGGCGCCGGACCCGCAGAGTGCGGAGGACGAAATTGCCGCTGCAGCGGCGAAGGGTGGCGCCCTCCGGCGGCGCTGGGTCTGGATTTTGCCTATTTGACTTATTTAATCTTTTTAACGTATCTAATATATTTATCTATTTTTGTATTTCTTTTTCTTTCTCTGAATTATTGAAAAATAGAACAATTGATCAATATTGAGCAGGAGTCGCCACATACGGCCATCCTTCTACAATGAGCCGTTAGACGTGCAAGGATAGGTTTCATATTATCATAAGCACAGGTGAAGACAACACTGCCTTTTCATCATAAAAAATAATAAAATATGTGGAATGGAGTTTTTGCGAAGAAAATCCAGTTCGTAATTTCTCGAATTGAACTTTGACTTTGTTCAATTTAAAGAATTAAATTTGTGAGTGAGCTCTGAGAAAAACACTAAAGGAAAAAACTATTGAGGCAAAAATAGGTGGAACGAAAATGTAAGGAGGGAAAGGGATCAGGATCTTCTTCGATTATTAATTGAAATGAAAAAACGGGTATTTTTAGAAAATCTAGGAGGGAAGGGTAATTGTATTTCACATTTAATACTAGTACCACTGCTACTACTGCTAACGCGAAGCGCGGCGAAACCTGCGGGCCGCCCCAGACACGCGGCAGCAGTCGGTAGCCCATGCCCATCACGAACAGGCCCACCCAGCCCATGATCTGGGCATGCCCGTGGGCGTTGACTTCGAAGACCGTGACCCCGGTAAACGACCCGCCGGCGCCGATTTTCACAAGCAGCAGCACGCCCCAACTCGCTCCGGCGGTCAGGATGACCAGAAGAGCGCCGAGAATGAACGGGATGTGGAGGCCTGTCCCGGCCCCGCTAAATTTTGTCTACCTCCTACAAAAGTAATAAAATTACATATAAGTATGTTTTTGTTGTATCCTTTAAAGTTTATCCTGTAGTCCCCCCCCCCTGAACCATAATCCTAGATATGGTCCTGCTATTACCCCAAATGAAACAAAAAGAAATTAAATCTATTCGTGGGAGGAATGTATTTTTCTTCAGTAAGATTTACTGTATATTTCGACGATTTTACAACAAGCTTTAAATACCCCATCAGTTCAAAAGAAAATCCTCTTAAACAATTATTTGTCCTCGACCAAACTAAACGTCTTGCACTATAAGCCTATATGGAATTTAGAATCTATCCAGAGCTAAACAGCGAAGTAAATCTCAAGACACTATATGTAGCCACACGATCAAAAATCGTAGCTGGAACATCTCCAAGAAGAATTGGGAGATCAGATCAAATCTTTCAGGGAGCAATGGAAGTGGGCGAGTAGACCTCAATCTTTGATTGGGTTGGAGCCGAAAATTCGTCTCAAATCTGTTTAAAAGTGCGTGGTGTGTCAGATAGGGTTAAGCTGTGAAAACATTACCCAACGGATTTCGTGCATGGTTTTTAACAAGAAAATATATGAAAAACGTCTTAGGATTGATGAGGGGGGAGTAGAGGGTGCCAGAGAGGTATTCATAGTATGGCAGAGTGACGTTAGTGGACATGGTGTAACAAGGAGGAATGTCTTGCGTAAAAAACTAAACAACTTAATGCATTGTTTTAAACAAAAAATTTTGGGAAAATTTCTTAGAAATGATGAAGGCCTAACGGAAAATAACGGAAAAAAAAAATTCAGAGATGTTGAACCCCACCTCACTGGGCAAGGTCCAATTACTCTTTGCTAATAGCTCTCAAAATTCGAAACTGGTTTTTGGTTTTGCGTTCTTGCAGATCCTTAGTTTCTACCTTAGATTAATTGTAAAAACTTGTTCCACAAAATAATTTTTCAAGGAAAAGTAATGAACTCCATTAAGCCAAAAATGAGCAGAAATAAATTTAAAAAATCTTCAAAAGATAAAACACCGACGAGGCTGGGTGCCGGGATCAGGGTAAGGGCTGCGAGTTCACCCGGCGACATTTCCGCGTGTTCCCACAGCACGCGCAACACCCGCCATTGCGGCTCGGTCAGGCCGTGGCGCGCAAAAATTGCGCGAAATCGCGGCATCACCGTGGCCAGGGCGCGGTACAGCAGCATCGGCACAGAGGTACTGAATTCCTGCATGTCGGGCAGTGTCGTCATTTAGTTAATATATTAATTATTAATATAGTAAATAAATCACTTCCCGAAATCCACGGTCAGCGAACTGGGTCTGTACGTACACGACGAAAAGGAGCTCGGGCCGGTGACGCTGATTCCCGCCTTGCGCTACGAGCGGCACCAACTGGATGCAGCCGGCGACCGCGTGTATGGGGATATCCCGGTGGTGGATGACAGCGTCTCCAGCTGGTTGCCGAAGCTGGGTGTCACCTGGCGGTTGACCGACTCGATGACTGCCTTTGCGCAGTACGCGCGCGGTTTTCGTGCGCCGCCATTCGACCGGTCGCGCAGCCGGGCCGCGTCCTCGAAGCGCTCCGACTCGGCGGCGGCCTGCATCTCCTGCTCGATCTTCGCGACGAGCTCCCGGGACTTGCCGCGCAGGAAGAGGATCGTGCCCTGGACCTGCTCGGCGTAGGCGTCGGGATCGGCGAGACCGACGCAGGGGCCGAGACAGCGCTTCATCTCGTACTCGATGCAGGGCCGGCCGCGCCGAGCGTAGTCCTTGAAGGTCCCCTCCGTGCACGAGCGCAGGGGGAAGCTACAACGACAGTCGAAGGTTCAATCTATAGATGCGAAGAACGATGATGATTTACCTTCGCCTACTCGAGCGATAAACAAAGAGCTGAAAGAGTTTTATCGAAGGCTCAAAGATGGCGAGATAGACAGCACACAGTTGGGCCTAGTCAATGAAATTTCGAATGAGAAACACGTTGAATCTAGTCCAAAATTAAATGACAATCTTATTGAGAATTTGCCGTTTCCTGGTAAAGCGAAGAAACTGAATGACTTTATTGAGAGCTCGCTCCCGGAACGGTCGATCCTATGCATTTGCTCGACTAGCGTCAGCCCATCCTGGCTCTTGACCTCAAGCCCAGCAAGAACCTGTGCCCGCAGCCCGGCCACACGAACCATGTAAAACTCATCCAGATTCGACGCGGAAATCGATAAGAATCTTAACCGCTCAAGCAATGGATGCCGCAAGTTTTCGGATTCTTCTAGGACGCGCCGATTGAATTCCAGCCACGAAAGTTCTCGATTGAAGAACCGTTCGGAATCCGACCGCGCAGGACACCGGATTGCCGCCGAAGGTGTTGAAGTACTCCATTCCGTTGTCGAAGGCTTCGGAGATCTCGGCGGTGGTCACGACGGCCCCCAAGGGGTGACCGTTGCCGATCGGCTTTCCGAGGACGACGATGTCAGGCCGCACTCCGTGTCTCTCGAAGGCCCAGAACTCGTGGCCGGCGCGACCGAAGCCGACTTGGACTTCGTCGGCGATGCACACGCCGCCGTGCGTTCGAACGGCCTCGTAGGATTCCGTTGGCAGATTGATCGGTGGCGTTATCGCAACGCGCGTTGTCACCTGGATATTTGCCCTCGTTATGCTGACAGGTCAGTTCACTGGTCTGGTTCTAATCGGTCTTGCCGACGCTTTCTCAACTGCAATTTTGGGCGCGGCGATTTTTGGCTTGAGCGTGGGTAACCTGTTGATGTCGCAGCCTTTGTGGCTGGCCGAAATATATGCGCCTGACATCTATCCGCGGGTATATGCGTTATCCAACGCACTGACCGTTATCGGCGCCATTTGGAGGGGCAGAGGTGGGCAAATGCCCACCCCAGATTTTCCAAGGGGCCCAAGCTTCCACCACAAAGGGCCCTTTTCCGGCCATAATAATCCCTTATGTCCAACATAATCCATTCTGTCCATTTGATTTGAAATTACTGCATGCCTATTAACCAAGTAGCGTAATTATCTGACGACCCTTGGGGTTTTGCTATTACGCTATTTCCTATTAATCATTGTCTACCATACGACTCTAAAGACGAGAGTACAGACGGCGACCGTTGCGTACACGTCGACGAGGCCGCAGATCGCATCGACTTCGCGCCCGGGTTGCCGGACCGAAGGACCGGACACGATCATCGGGACCAACACGCCGCCCTGATAGGGCGTGTGCTTGGCGCGGTTGGGCAGGAACGGCGCCTCAGCGTGCCCGGGTGGCGTGCCGTTGTCGCCGGCGAACATCACGTCGGTGCGCGCGCGCTTCGAACCGAGGCCGGTGAGCAGGCGACCGATCTCGGTGTCCATGGCCTCATATTAAAGATTCATCCTCTTGATTGCATCGAGGCACAATATGTCTTTTGGTTTAGTTCAAGACAACCTGAAGGTTCTCAACTTAATATACCCATAGTCTTTTGGGACTTACCTAGGATCAGACGTTCCCTCATTGCCCAATTGTGTCCTATATGTAAAAAAAATGGACAGATGACATAATATACCACACACGCCAGCGAGGCTATGGGGGGTCATGCCATCCCCGGAGGCATAGTCATTAGACATTTTGACTCTTACGAGGGTTTTTACTGGGTTTTATGCTATAATTTGTTGGCATCGAAGATTATGCTGGTGCTGTTCTTCTTGAACAGTATTTTTTTCGGTACTTGTGTACATAATGGTGCACACTCGAGAAGTGAAGTAAGGTCAATCTTAATGGAATATACTAAAATATAATGAAAATATAATACTTTAGAAACAAATCTTGGATATTTTACTGCACATTAGGGGGGAGGGGGAGGATACAAGTATAGCGGGTCTGCATGCAAAATGTGTTAATGTCCCCGGTTCCAGTCCATATTGGCTCGAGAAATTCCCAGTATGATAAAGCTTTCCCTCTGCACTTAAATATGCTGCTAGAAAATCACCTCTGCTGAGTTTTGTATCTGCGCAGGTTACTGCCTGATGTGTGTTTATCTGAGAGAGTATGCAATCGGATAAAGCTCGGTTATCAACGATGCCACTGGTATGAGTGAGTAGCTGTAAGAGAGTTAAAGCATTGCTCTGACCATGTGGATATGCCAAAGGAAAGGGCAGATATGCTGGTCCCTATCGTGCACTGGTATTCGATACCATTGCTTTTTCCGAGGCCAAAATAATTTAATGATTTAAAGAAATAGAAAATAGGAGCTTGGAATGTTTCTACGTTAAAAAATAACTATTGTATCGACATTTTGACTCACGAAATCACACAATTTGAACTGAACTTGTTAGGAGTTTCAGAAACTCATATCCCAGGGGTAGAAAGCAAGACATCTGGTGCCATAGAATTTGTTTATTCAGGCAGGAAGGATGGGGTACCGCTGCGGGTGTTGATGGTATACCAATAAAGTTATTTGAGAATTATTCTTGTATTATAATGCCAATAATTGTTCTTCTTTGTAATAAGGTGTTAACGTCAGGGCAATGGCCAAGCGCTTGGAAGACATCATTAAGGCTCTTGAGAATTATCGCTTAATTGTGTTTGTCCCTGCTTTAAGTGAGGTATTAGAGAAAATATTGGATACCAGGCTTTCCAATTGGCTAAATAAAAATAATTTAATACGTGCGAAACAACTTTTGTTTCGTTACAACCCTCAGACAGACAAATAGAACCACGTTTTTCGTACAGCTTGCTGTTTGATATGTGGTCAGTTAGAAGAATACCCTAAATGATCCGTAGGAAATTAACGTTTTTGAAAGCACCCATGTTTCGCTAATACCTTGCGTTTCACCTACTTGTATTTAACACGTTTCACTTCACCAATACCATGTCAAAATTAATGATCCAACTGTGATGCTTTCAGAGAAAAATGATTAGCACAGTAATATGAAAATCATTTCTTCTTGACTGCTGCTGGTCTCGTATACTGTTGCCACTTCTGGCTCTGTTTCTCTAGTTGAACTTGGCTGAAAGAAAGTTATTGACATTACAATACATATTATCTATCCTATAGAATTCTGTGTGATCAGTTAGCCTATGAAGTTAGTCAAAATCAACAAGTTTGTCAACAATACTCACTCTAACATGTTGATCACGTAGTGCTTCCTTTTCTTTTCGAAGAATCCAGTTGCTCTTCTGAAGAGCATGGATCAATGCGCCGTCAGCCGCGCTGCTACTGCAGTTTTTCAGGCTTGCCGTTAGAATGGCCGCCTTTTGCGCCGTCCTTGGGGTTTTAGTTATGCGTACCTTCAGATTGATCATTTCCTGCCCTGACCGCGTCGGCATCGTTGCCAAAGTCAGTAATTTCCTCGCGACCTACAACGGCTGGATTACCGAAGCGAGCCATCACTCCGATACGCAGAGTGGCTGGTTCTTCATGCGCCACGAGATTCGTGCCGACTCCCTGCCGAGAATGTTGCGAGAGGGCTCATTCTAACTGAAATGAAAAGTTCTAGTGCCCTTTTTAAGTGAAAAAAAATCGGAGGGCGCCTAGGCCCCCTCCCTCGCTAATTATTTTCCCAAAGTCAACGGATCGAAATTATGAGATAGCCATTTTATTCAGCGTAGTCAAAAAACCTTATAATTATGTCTTCGGGGACGACTTACGCCCCCACAGTCCCCGTGGGAGGGGCTACAAGTTACAAAATTTGACTTGTGCTTACATATAGAGGAGTAGTCGTGTAAAATTCGAAGGTGGCTCATTTGATTAGAAATTAGAATTTCTACTTTACTTTTTAAGAGTCAAAAGAAATCTGATCGCACCTAGCCCCCCCCCCTCTTAGCCCTTTTTCCTCGAATCCAAGCAACACAAATTTTGAGATGGGGGCAAGAGTTTCAAGTTATACCCCAGAAGCATTCAAGGTTTCTAAGTAATCGGTGATTGTATGAACTTCGAAGGTGGCTCATTTGATTGGAAATTGAAATTTCAAAGATAAAACTATTTTTAAATTCAATAATTAATAAATTCACTATTCAAATGCTTTCAATGAATGGATTTCAAATAAAGAAATAAATATAAGTGTTCCTTTAAGCGTTAAACTACCATAAATCACTATCAATAAATGAACGAAACCCAAAACGCACATAAATTACGATAAATAACCAAGTCAAATTCGAAACAAGCAAAAACTATTACAAGGGGAGCAAGGTTAATGCACTTGTGTCTTTTAAAGACCAGAACATGATTATGGTAGTTGGCTAAATTTCAGAAGCTCAAAATGCCAATAAGCGAGGGAAGCGTAGGCTCCTGCTATCCATTCCCCGCCATTTAAGGGAGACAAACTCCCGGCAGGTACGACGACGCTTGCTACAGAAAACCTCCCCTCTTCTGCTCGCTTATTAGTAAAAATTTCCAAAAATAATTTATGAGTCTATATGATTTGATAATTCCGATAAAAGTTGATAAGTCCTAGAAATTCGCAGAGCTTGCGCAGTGAAGTAGGAGGAAGAAAGAAAAATATAGAACACATGAATATAATAAAAACAATTTGATAAATTACATTATTTATTTAAGATATTATTTATAAAAGAAACAATATTAAAAATAATAAATAAAAAAAATAATCTTATTGCAATATGCACTTTAACAAATATAGGGATAAGGGAAAGTTGGGATGAATCCTACATCAATATTCCGGGATAGGAAAATTGGATAGGGAGGGGGCTGAGGGGAGGGGATTACGTGGGAGGATCTTTCCATGGAGGATGATGATGACGACGATGATGACGGGATTTTTGTCACAAACAAACGACGTTCGCGTCTGTTTTTATAATTAGTTGCAATTGTTCTTCTTCTTGTTGTTGATATTCGAGCAGTAGCATCATCATTATCCAGTGATGGTAGTAGTAACAGCACTTGTTGTTGTTGCTGTTGTAGTTGTTGTTGTTGACGTATTCTGGTTCTTCTTTTCCAAAGAGCAGTGTTTCTTGTTGTTGTCACCATGAAGGTTCTTGGTCGAGGATAATTTACAACGCTAGATTTATTAATTTTAGGTCTTTCATAGAGCCAGAATCAAGAAATTTCTTAGCCAGAATCATTGCTACTTAGCCAATTTCAGAAAGAATCAAGAAATTGAGAGAATGATCTACACTTGATTAAAAAGTAGTAAAATATTTCCTATTTTCGTGACTTTCTGACTTGATTTCACTAGGTTTTTCAATCTAAAAAGGAAAAGCAAATTTCAAAAAATTAATTCACTAGACACATAAAGCAGAATTCCAGTCCTTATGATACTAGTTTTCAGTAGCGAAATATAAGTTTTCTTTATCCTGTTTATTATTACGAACGAGAAATTAATATGTTTTCAGTTTTTTTTTTTTTTTTTTTGCAGTTTGTTCTATTGACCAGCCTTGGACTCTTTCCCATATATCCAAAAAAATGAAAAAATAATAATAATCAAGTAAAAAAAAGTAGATTGTGACTAAAAAGCTGATTAAAGAAAAAAGGAAAAACTGAACAGAGAAAACAAAGGAAAAACTGATCGACCCTGATCTTCAGGTCACTGCGAGGCTCGCTGGAGCCACCAGCTGCATCCACAAGCCGTGCCGAGCTGACGTCCTGCAGGCCGTGCTCACCGCCGAAGAGATGGACTTCGGCGCGACGGCCGCCGAATAGGGATCAACGTTCAGTGGTCCTGACGCGCCACGAGCGCTAGCCTCGGTCGCCTGTGAGCCCTCGTCTCTTCCCTCTTTTGGTGGCCGCTGCGCTGGGCACCGTTCTCTGGGCCACCCTCTCGGTTGCGGCCACTCTGGTGAGCAGGCAATGCATTTAAACATTGCATAGGATATAATGACAATTTCTCAATTCTTCTAAAGAAATCTTATCCTATGCCCCTTGTTGCTTTTTAGAAACTCAGAGCTCAAATTCTGCTTTGAATGATTGTCTAAGGTTTTGACCTGAAAGTTTTCTATATTCAGTATCCTATTGAGAATGGCAATTTAAGAAGGTTAGACTGATATAGGCTATGGATAAATTGTCAATTTCTAGACAACTTGCCTAGTGGAAACCGCCTTCGGGCGCCGCAACAAGGTGGTTGGCCTGCGGGTTGCCGCCCATTACGCCTGCCGCACGCGTAACAACCGCCCAGGTGCCAAGATATCCGAACACGGCAAGGGCCGGGCGATCGACATTTCCGGTTTCACCCTGGCCAGCGGGGAGACCATCACCGTTCTGCGCGGCTGGCAGAAACGCAAAACCCGGAAGAAGCTGAAAAAGATCTGGCGCGCCGCCTGCGGCCCCTTCGTCACCGTGCTGGGGCCCAAAATGTTTACCAAGTACTGATAAAAAGTTAATGTTTTCAGGGAAGTTATTGGTATATTAATCTGAATAAAATTTGTTTCGCAATCTTTTTAGTCATATTTTGAGCATTCCATATTCTTCACTATTTTACGTTTGCATGTTATTATTCGCCTCTTCATAATTCTATCAAGGTCTAAAATTTTTTCTTCTATTTTAGTTTATTTGAATTCAAAATTAATATTACCAAAAGCAATTTGTTCTAAAAAAAACCTGGTTGCCCCCTTTCGGCGCAACGCTTTTCTCAACCGTCCGATGTGCACGTCAACGGTACACGCTTCCACGTAGACATCCGACCCCCACACCGCATCCAACAGCTGTTCACGACTGAAAACACGGCCAGGATATTGGATGAAATGGTCAAGAAGGCGATATTCAGTCGGTCCAAGATGGATGTCTTGCCCCCCGCGGCGCACGCGATGGGCCCCGCGGTCAATCTGAATGTCTCCGATCTCAACCAGTTCATCCGCCAGCGCCGGACATGTACAAAGAAAGTTCTATTTGACTTTCATAATAAGGCAACAAAGATTTTTAGATTCAAGGCTCGAAATTTTGAATTTTCTTGTATTTTGTGAAAATAGATGTAAGGCGTTTCGGAAAATGCGACCCATTTCAGACCCAAAAAGCAAATTTCTATAAAACCAATATAGAGTTATCTAACTGTCAATGAAACCGATTGATGATAAATCCTCATGTATTCAGGATTATTCAGAGCTAGCACTTTACTGAAAACACAAAGTAGCAAAAAAACTTTCTATTTTTTTTTGGCATTGTGAGACAACAGGTTTATTTTTAGAAAGCTCTTATTACTTTTATCATTATTGCTCACTCAGAAAGGTTCTGCGTCGAACCCTAATTCTCTAATTTTCTTGGCAGCAGGAAAAGCTTTTTAATTTTGTGTATTTTGATACAATAGGTTTGTTTTAAACGTTCTTATTACTCTCATTTTTAAAACTCACTCAGAATAATTTTGAGATGAGACCGAATTTTCTGATAGGCCCTGTTCTCACTAATCTTAGTGCATAACTAATAAAACACTAAAACATCGTAACCTTATTGCGTTTATGACCATAGCTGTATATAGAGCTATCCTGTCATTTGCGCTGCAAATGGTAGGATATTAGGGGTTGGCTTTAATTCTAGGGGGTGAGCAGGGCTAGCTGTGCACAACCTTCCCGTGGTGGCCCTGTTTTCACAAATCTTAGTGTAAAAAAAATAAAATCAAAACCTTATTGCCATTATAACCTTTAGTTTTCTAGCCACGGCTAAAGTGAAAACTCTTGGAAGCATAAAACGGTATCATTGTAATAACTATTGACCAAAACTCTTAACTGGATGTTTGCAAGAACACCTCCTGCATGTTCCTCCTCCTGGCCCCCTTAATAAGCTCTGCAATTTCAGTCCTACAAACACCAATATATTAAATTACATTATTAGAGGCGTGGTTCCGTTAGTACAGTGCAGCGCTGGACTTCAAATTAGATTGTCATGCATTCGATTCCAGCTTGGATTTTTTTTCCAATAACCAATACTATATGTAAACAATGAGCAAAGTTCATAACTTACAGCCCTTCCCCCGGGGACTGTGGGGGATTAAGTCGTTCTCAAAGACATAGTTATTAGATTTTTCAACTATGTTGAACAAAATGGCAAACACAAAATTTTGACTCGGTGACTTGGGGGAAATTGAGCGTGGGAGGGGCCTAGTTGCCCTCCGATTTTTTGGGCCACTTAAAAGGGGCACTAGAACTTTTAATTTCCGTTAGAATGAGCCCTATCTGGTGTACGTCTCGGAACACCACATGTGCCACACAATTCCGCCAATCTTGGCATAGTCCCCAAAAAGTTAGAAACAATTCCGCGACTCTTGGCACTCACCCCCCGGTGTATACAATTTCTTTGAGCGAGCGACCCTACACGTAAAGATGGAGGATCGGGAAGGGAAAGCACCACAAGAAATGTTTCACGAAAAGATAGGAATAGGCATTATTTGCTGCAAAAAAAAACTGTTTATGAGAATCTGACTCACGTTTTCGACCCCGTAAAGACGAGGAAAAGCCTCCGACCCGAACCTCGCATTGTCGATACTAGTTTCTCTGATCTTGGTTCATATCTTTCACTCGGAACAAGAGGTAATCATCATCAGAGTAACGCCTAGATAAGATGGTTTTGAGTTTGTTTCGAGGGATGGGTTTTCGCCTTGTATAAACAACCAGCCACGACCTCATCCCAGTCAGCGTTTGAATGCCCAATCACTGCTATCCAGTGGTGCACCACACCTCAGTGTTTCTGGTTCAGTAAAAACATGATCAAAGGCTATTCCTCAGCGTTGAAAAAACAACAACAAAATAGCTTCGAAAGTAGGGACTAAATTGACTTTGCAGCCAGTTAAAATTTATCCTTTTCAATCGTAGAAATCGTGACAGATGAAAACTCGGAACAATATCTTATATAATCTAGTGGGTATTATAAAGCTATCCCTAAGTTTTCAGGATCGAAATACCATAGATGACATTCTATTAATTATTACCAATCTATCTCATTGTTCTATATCTTAATCAAATCAATTTGTGCAGCTCCCTGACACGCCTACCAATTTTCATCATCCTAGCACGTCCAGAAGCGCCAAACTCGCCAAAGCACTGAACCCCACCCCCTAACTCCCCCAAAGAGAGCGAATCCAGTCTGGTTACGTCAATCACACGTATCTACAATATTTATAAGCGTTTTCCAAGATTTCCGATTTCCCTCTTCAACTCCCTCCAATGTCATCAGATCTGGTCAGGATTTGAAATAAGAGCTCTGAGTCATGGATACCCACAACAAACAAAACACATACCTGATCTTTTAGTAGCAAAAATAATAAAGGCTCAAACATTTTAAGCAAATAGAAACAAGTCTTTTACAATTTAAATGTCACCGCACGTGAACTTAAAGTAAATAGTAGTAGCCTTTTACGATCTGGGAATGAAATTTCATATTCGCGAGATAAGAACAAATAGCAACCATTAATCCTTTTATCAGTTTTTTTCAATTAAAAAAAAAAAAAAAAAATGCAAATGGAGGAAAAGGTTGCAGCGCACCACCGGCCCAACCTGGTACCCGCCTCGATACTGCTGGCCCTGCTTGGTTATGCGATGGATAACTACCTGGCACCGCTGACCGGGCACCTCGCGAGAATTGCAGTCGGTCAGTAGCCATGTGGCTGAAGTATGCGAAGCGTACCGGCTGGACGATACTGAGCATCGCCCTGATTGCCAGCGCACTCGCGGTAGCACTATGGCATGACCGGCCTGCCCTGGATACGATCGACTGGTCTGCACCGGCGATGGTTTACCTTTTGCCATAATTAATTACCTTTTGCTTCACGCGCTTTAATATCTATAAGAACTTGTTCGATACCTTTTTTATCAATAGTGCGCATGCCTTTGCTGGAAACCAACAATTTCACAAAGCGCTTTTCACTAGCAACCCAAAAACGGTGCCAATGTAGATTTGGTAAGAAACGTCTTTTTACTATGCGATTTGAGTGGGAAACGTTGTTTCCTGCCTGCGGTCGCTTGCCAGTTACTTGACATACCCTAGACATGTAATGTTAACTAGAAGGTATTTTACTGACAGAATACTAGTAAACAAAATGAAATGCAAACTACCAACCACAAAGTTGACGAAGTGAACAATAATGTCATTGAAGAAAGTTAAGTGGAATAAAGTAGGAATGGATGAGAGTTTTAGAGAGAAGATCCCTCAAAGATGTAAAGGATATTTTCAGGAGGACATTATAGATGGCGCTAGTGGACATTCAGTGGAAATTGTTTCTTCGAAAAGAAAATTTTACAAATTTATTAGAGCATAAAAAAGGCATTGAGTGGTATATTCATTTTATTGGTAAGTCAATTATATGAACTGTGATATATTTACCCAATAATTTATTCTATCATAAATTTTGTTTGTTTTAAATGTTAGGTTGTTTGTTTTAAGTTTGAAACCAATGTTTTAAGCATTTTTTATACTTGAAAACAAGAAATATTTGGTCATTTTTATGAGCTCAAAAAGGGCTAAAATTTCAATATGCAATAGAATTATTGGTAAAATTCTAGCTTAGTGAGTCACATTTTTAGCAAGTGGCTGTCTAACTAGTCCATAAAAAATGAATAGAGATTAATTTAAAAAAAACTTTTTCCACGAAACAAGTTTTGCAGAGAAAAGTAAAGAGCTCCATTTAGCTAAGAATGAGTAAAAATAAAGTAAAACAATCTTCCAAGATTAAATTACCAAAAATAACAATCAATAAATAAATGAAACTCAAACGAACAGAAATTACAATAAATAAAGCCCAGGACACAATTTGCGCTTTATTGAAAATCAGGGTATGTTGTTTGGGATGCTGAACTACATCAAAAGACAATATATGCATCTAAAGTTGTCAAAAAGGGGTATCTGCGATATTTCAGGAACGGCTAAGGGTATTAAGTTGAAACTTTAGAAAGTAAATAGCTACATTAAACCAAAGACAAGCAAATATAAATACATATAGTTATTCAAGCGTAAAATGAACATAAACCATTACGAATAGATAACTGAAATCCATTACGAGCTGAAATTACAACGAATAATGGATTCAACGGTCTTAAACTCTGGAAAAATAGACTGATAATGTGAAATATAATCACTGGCTGAAACTGGTGAGCACTTTTCAATATTAATCACATTTTCCACGACTTTTTGTCACGAGGTGCACCTTATCCGTTGAGACTAGGATTAAGGTGGCTTGATTCAAATTCACTGTTCGTCTTTTACTTCAAAGAAAACAATACGCCTGAACTAGGCCGACAACGAGTAATCTATATTTCTAACCAAAACTTTGCCTTTTGTCTTACCTTTCCTCCCCAGATGTCCAAATAAGAGAATCCACTGTTATCAAGTCAATTTGTGCAGGTCCCTGACACGCCTACCAATTTTCATCGTCCTAGCAGGTCCAGAAGCCCCGAACTCACCAAAGTACTGGAAATCCCCAAAGCTCCCCCATAGAGAGCAGATCCTGTCCGTTTATGTCAATCACATATCTAGGACTTATGTTGATTCTTCCCACCAAGTTTCATGTCGATCTCTCCACTCTAAGCGTTTGCAAGATTTCCGGTTTAAAGAAAGAGAAGAAAAACGTGAAAGAGAATTAATTACCGACAATATTGAAGCTCTTAAAATACACACGGTTACAAACTAATCAATTTACCTGATAACACCATAATAGACAGTCGATTTGAATGAATGAAAGGATTGATTCTATTTACATATTAACGGAATCATATAAAAATCAATATGTAATTGACCTATGGAGTTAGAGACGTATCCAAGGGGGGCTGGGACTCAGCCTCCCTCACCAAAATCCTAATTTCCCATTAGAGTAAGGCCATCCCAGTAAACCTAAAATAAAAATTGAAAGTTAAATAAACAAGGGACTTATTTTGTCAGAAGCACATAATGGAAATAAAAACATCGCCGTGTTCAATTCTCTCATATTAGAAATGCTTAAAACAAATAGTTGCAAAAAACAAAATCAAAATGCAATGAATGAAAATAAAACTTAAAATCGAGATTATATTATATTCTGAAAAGTATTTTACATAAACATGGAAATAATATGACATCATAGGTGTCATCAACAAACTAACTGTGAAATTGAAAATCAGCCCTTACTTTTTATTCTGAGCGCCGTTCAGCTATAGTCTGGTTGCAAACTATTCGTTTCATATCTCCACATGTTATTTTGTTTTTTTTTTTCCCGGCTTGTTGTAGCCGACAGCTTTCTATGCGGCACGGGAGCTTCAATTCTTAAGAGAGATAAATCTTCACTAACCGTCCTCGCCAAGTAATTAGTGCTCTAGCCTCGAGACCTTTTGTTCGGGGGGGGAAAGAGATTGTTGCTCGGTACGGTAGGCTTGTATATATCTCATTTTCTGTTTGTATAAATTCAATTGGAAGCAACTTTTTCAGCTGTTTTGAATCTAAAAACATTTCGACTGTTGATGACTGTAAGAAATGAACCGGTTATTTTGAAGGTATTTTGCATTATGTCATGGCGTCTTCAAAGGTTCGACACAATCTCACTGGAGCAAAGGCAATTTTTTCCCCAAAGTCGTGACCTAAATCTTTTTTTTTCTGGCCAGAAAATATCAGTGAGCATTTTTTTTTAAAACGGATGAAATCAAAAATTCAAATAACAAGACGAAACAAAATAATTAAGATAAAAATACATAGACATATGTGATTAGAAATAGCACAAAAACAGTTTAAGCTGTATGTTAGCTATAATAAGTAAGGAAAAATGATACAATAATCGCTCAAGAACTATCAATTATTTTCATCACCAAGAAAGTATATTTACTAGTAAAATATTTAATTTCGAAACTTTTGCTCTTTTTCTGGCGGAGTGATTCTTCGTTCAACACAATTTTAAAGTCAAATATCGATGGTTTGGTGTTTATATGACCCTCCACAGTCTTTTGGGAAAGGGCTGTGTGCTGGGTCGGTATCGGACGCATCGATATCATGCGTATCGGTATTAGCGCAATGTTATTAGGCGTATTGGTATAGTAAGTATCTTAGACAGAATGTTTATAACGAATTTAATATATACTGTTCATATCTAAGGTCGCCACTGGCAAATATGTGGGGAGGGGGTTTCGAAGAATTTTTGGGCAACCGATTTCAGGCCACTGTCGGCAGTAACGGTGAGGGACTGGTCGCTGTCATAGTAAGGCTGGGCGAAAGTGACCGATGCCAGACGCTTCTTGGTGATGGTGATCGAGGACACCGCCATGTCGATCCGGCCCGACTGGACCGCGGAAAACAGCCCGTTGAACGGGATGTTTTCAAACTCGATCGATTTGCCGAGCCTGTTTGCGACCTCGGTTGCAAGATCGATTTCAAAACCGACGGTCTTGCCCGACTCATCCATGTATTTGTTTCTAAGTGGGAGGTGGGGTATGATAAATAAAAGGCTCCGGAAATAGAAAAATTATATTAAAAAATGTAACTTTTATAGAAACACTGTTAGAAATTTTGACATTTGCGACGAGGTATAGTTGGTCCTGGCTTCTAACGATAAAAGCCAAAACGATTAACATTTGTTTCCCAATGCAATTTGTTGATTGCATAGGGAAACTCCTTATGGAAATCTTGTTATTTCCTACGGTTTTTTGTACGAGTGGTTATATGGTTTCCATGCTCGCCGCGTAGCTGATTCGGAAGTGCGAGTCGTGGGCGCTGAAGATGTTGCCGGGGATGATCAAGAGCTCGCGCTCGATCGCCTGGGCGACAAACTCGGTGGCCGAGGCGTAGCGAGCAGGGACTTTGGGGAACGCGTAGAAGGCGCCGCCCGGCTGGGGGACCTCGTAGCCGGCGTCGCGGAGGCCGGCGACCAGGTGGTCGCGCCGCTGGCGGTACTTGTCGGCGTAGGGCTGGATGCTGACGTAGAGTCCCAGGTAGAAATATGGTGTTTTTACTAGGAGATTTTAACACCCTGGTCAGTAGAAAAAGGGAGAGATGGTATCCTAGCCTAGATAAATTTGGTGTAGGAAAAGAAAACAGTAATGGCTACACACTTCTGCAATTTTGTAGGTATAACAATCTAGTTATAACCAACAGGGTGTTTGGTCATAAAAGGGCCCACAAGTTGAAATGATATTCACGTCATGGTAAGACAGCTAACCTTATTGATTATGTTATAGTAATAAAATTAACAAAACGAAACTATGAAAGATTAAAAAGACTCATACATTGAAGCCCCATATAAAACTTCCTTGTTTGTTTGATTACTTTGCTGTTTGTTTACATTTTGCTTGTTTTTTTTTTTTCTTTTTGTGCAGGAAATAGAGGTTCGATAGTGTTTGCTTCGGATTGGGATTTCAAAAATAAAATTTTATCTTGTCGCATTGTCATTGTTTATACTTTAGAAGGTTCAAAAGAAGGATTGAAAACAAAGCTTTTGGATGTATATTTGAATTGAAGAGGCGTTACAGTGAAAAGAGACAAACTTTTACGTTTTAAGGGGGGGGGGGGGGCATAGGAGCAACAACCTCTGTCATATATTGTGTAACTTCTGTATGTTTTAAGTTTTAACGTTACTCTTGCCTTCCATTTGAAAGAAACGATTTTTTTTTTTTAAATTAACAGCGATACAAAAATAAAAAAGTTTAATTAGATTCAGTGCAAGCTGTACAAAGAGAAAAACCCTCATAATGATTATGATTATTGCCGCAAAGTATATATTATTCATAATATAATTCATTTATAAAATGCGTTTCTATAATACATCTCACAGTAAATTCATAATGCATTTTTATACGATTTCGCATACGGAAATTACACAGGAAAGCTGTTTAAAGAGATAAAATAAAATATATTTGTTCACAAAAAAAGATCAGAAAACAAATACAGAGCATTCATCCCAGAAAAGGCTTTGTGGAGCATAAAGAAAGGAGAAGGTAAAAATAGCATTTAACCATATGAAGTTGTATGTAACACTGATGACTGTTTAAGAACATCTTGAACAAGATCTACTGGCAAATGAAGAAATTAATAAAAATAAAACCAAATAGGCGAGAAAATCAAAGGCAGTGTCAGCCAGTGAGAAATTATGAAACGAAAATATGCAGATATTTTGACAAGGACCTCTGCCAAGTCGTCTTCAGTGCTCAGAAAAAATAAAAAACGAAAACAAAATATAACCTTTTGAAATAAACTTCACAAGGACATAAAAGACATGAGCTCGACCTTGACGATGCGCAGGCCGGCGCGGTCGGAGGCCTGCTCCTCGCGCCGGTCGAGGATCGCCTCCTGGAAGCTCGTGACCCACATGGCCAGGGTCTCGTTGCCGGTCGCGTAGAACTCGACCTGGCCGCCCTTGCTCTCCCAACCCTTGGGGCGGTTGTTCACGCCCGGGCCGGTGCTGGAGGCGGTCGCGCGCGACAGGAACAGCAGCGCGAAGCAGGTGTCGGGCTCGCCGCCCCACTCGCCGCCGCCCTTCACGATGGACATTCTCAAAGCAATGAATAACACACATACCACGAGTCATGAAATAGATTCGTGCTCCCGACGCTGAGTGCTGTAAAAGAGGTTTCGTCAATTATATCCAGTCTGTGCCGAGCGCCCCTGCCGCAAGCCACCCCTCACAAATGACATAAAGAGACATGAAGTCTTAGTCTCTCAGTTGCAATTTTGATCTTTCTAGGGACTGTAAAATTCAAAATTTTCCCTGGGCTGGCTTGGAATGAAGGAGGGAAGGGTGTTGTTTTTAACCTTTATTTTTTGGTTTTTCTAAACTTTGAAATCATTTCTCAAAAACCTGGCCACAAAAAAAATGCTGGAAGGACACCTCAGCTTGCATTGCCAATGTAGAGAAGAGTTGAGAGCAGAAGTACTTGAATTTCACCTACAACCTTGATTGAAAAATTTTACATGAACTGACCCAAATGTATCGGTGGTAGTAATGCCAGTCAAAATACTAAATCCTTCTTCAGTATCTACTTTCTCGTCCCTTAGATCCACATGCGCAAGACTGAAGAATTCGCCGACGCATTCCGCGATCTCGAAACCCGCGACGACGGAGATATCGTCGCCGCTATCCTAGATGCCCAGGCCAATGGCATCGCGGCGGTACGCGCGGCGCAGCCGGTGTTGGCGGCTGCCGCAATCACCGCCGCGGAGCGACTGCGCCAGAACCCTGCCGGCCGCATCATTTATGCCGGCGCCGGTACGTCGGCCCGCCTCGGGGTTCAGGACGGTGTTGAACTGGTGCCAACCTAAATTTCTCTGAAATTCCTCAAATAATTCTTATCTGTGTAGATGACAATAATGTAGGCCTTCCCTCAAGCAGGGGTCATTGTGGCCCTTCGATGCCATACTACAACTGATACGATACACCTGATATTATAACTGCGACTGTTGGCCAGGTTTTTGTTGTATAACTCTGCCGTACTAGCAATAACACTGATTAAAATAGATTTTGATCACTTTGTCCTTCTCCCCATGTTGCAGAGGTTGGATCAGCTCTAGACGATTAATGATGAAGAAACTGGTTATCTCACAATTTTAATCGGGCGGGTTTGGAAAAGAAGATGCAGGGAGGGGGCCTAGTTACCCTCCAATATTTTTGGTCGCTTAAAAAGGGCGCTAGAACTTTTGATTTTCGTTCGAATGAGCCCTCTCACAAAATTCTAGGACCACCGGGCCAATACGATTACCCCTGGAAAAAAAAATAAATAAACACGCATCCGTGATTTTTCTTATTTTTGCAGATAGGAATGTGAAACTTCTACAGTATCAATACTTTCTATTAATGCAGCATTAATCCATGGTTTTCTCAGCTCTTTTTTACTTTTCTTAAAAATTTTGATCGGACAACAAGAATCATAAACTGGTAAAAGGACATCTAAAAACTTATCAAGAGCAACTGAAACGTCTTCTTCTTCTTCTAAGCTGTGAACATCGGTCTATATTATTATATATTGGTCTTTATATTATATATTGATATATATATATTACATATATATATATAATATTATATTATATATATTACATATACGAAGGGGTTGTGAAATCAATATATCTTTAAAACGTGGTAAGAAGGCATACGCCACTTGTATTACTGAATAACGAATAAGAGATCATTCGTTAATAATTTATTAACTCAGTCCTCTACTTTATTGTAGTAAAAAAAAAATTATAATATTAGAAAATGATCATAACCGTTTGATATTTATTTAAAATTTTGCGCCCCTAAGGTTTCCGTGCCCGGGGCAAGTGCCTTTTCTGTTTCCCCCCTCCCCCCTCAGTCCTGCATTAAAACGTGAAACGAACAAAAAATACTCCGTATATGGAAGGGACTGTTCCATCCTCAATGTCCCGCTTTTTACGCTAAAGTTTTTTACTGTTTTAAATAGCAGATTTGAGGAAAAAGTCAAACTTTAGCGTAAAGAGCGGGCCGTTTAAGGAGGCAACAGCCCCTTGCATATATGGAGTGCTCTCTGTTCGTTTTAATTTTTAACGTCGCTCCTTACTTTCAGTTACAAAAAAAACTTGTTCTTTTTTTATTTAACTATAGACTTTTTTCAAATTAAACAGTTGGTTGATAACAGACCTTAGTTGGTTGATACAAACCTTAGGTGAAATGAAAATCGATTTAAAATACTTGTGGGGGCAATATTATAATGGAGCTTTGTCTATGAGCGGCCTGTTTCAAGGTTGTGCTGCCATATCCGTGAGTGTTTTCCCCATGCAGTCTGTGTGGACTGTGCAAGTCACTCCTTAAACTTAGCCCTTAATCTTGGAAAACGCTTATAAACGGCGTAGATACGTAAGTCTGCATTGAAGATGGGTTCCAGATTGGGCTGTATCTCTTGGATAAGCTGATAGCCCACCAGATAGTCTATGATTTGCAGCTTGTCTTCTGGGATAACGTCATAGGCCTCGTCATCGTCATGCTCGCTTTTGTTAAGCGACCGTAGAAGATCCGTATAGCTGGTGACAAAACTGGCTTCAGGTTGGGACTCTAACCAAGCGGATAGTTTTTCAACTTCGTGTAGGAACGCCGGTTCGGTGATGCCGTAGTACTCGCCTAATTTTTCCGTAGAGGTTGAGCTAGATTTCCTGGCATTTTTAAGAAACCATTTGAAAAAAATAAAAGTTTTTTTTCCCGTCTGAAAGTATGCCCAAGGAGCAACATTAAAATGAACAAAAAATATTACATATGTAAAGGGGATTGTCCCCCTCTTTCTGTACACTTAAGTTTGAATTTAGTCTCGATTCCGTAAGAACGACTCCAAAAACATGATTGTAGTTTAAATAGAACAGTAAGAAGCTTAAGTACTAAAAACCGAAAAAAGAAATATTCGGTTAGAAGAACAAAGCCATCATAATCTTCGACACCAGAAAACGTGGTGGAAAACCCAGAATAAACCTTTAAAGATGCCTTAGATTACGCAGCTACTGATTAAAAGTCAATGGGAGTCTTCAACGTTATAATTGTCTCCTGGAGATCCCTCCTATTCCCTGGAGAAAGAGTAGCAACCAAAGTTGATTCCTTTGAAGGTTGCTACTTACAAAGAGAATCAATATAAATAAGCCTCCATCATGCCTGCTCGCGCACCTTGCGAGCCCGATCCTTCCACTCCTCGCTTTGCCGCACGTACTTCTGATACTCCGCCTCGAGGCGGTTGTGGTTGCTCATGGCGTCGGCCGAGGCGCGGACGACCTTGTTGAGCCCGGTCTTCATGTCACGGACGGTCTGACGGAGGGTGGACTCGAAGGTGGCGTCCTCGACGACGTCCATGCCCTTGTTGGCCTGACCCCGAACGACCCTTCCTGCACGATTGAACCAGTCTGAAAAGAATCCCGGTACCTTGACTCAAAGACAAACACAATTATTAACAATAATTTTATTTTCTTACTTCATATACAACTCCAGGTAAAATGACTTCAATGAAAGATAGCAGTATAATGTGCATCAAAGACTGAATCGGGACTCAATTAATACTGAATAGTACTCCTAGCTTTCGGTCTACCTTATATATCCAGAATCAACCCGGATTTCTAAATTAAGCACTGGGTAGATTGACCTCAGAAATGTTGCAATACAACTCTTCTTTAATTATCAAGTTAGACTTTCGTTGTAAATAAGTGTTGATGTTACTTCAACATCAAACACACTAATGTTCGGTGATTCAATTTCAAACTCATAGGTGGCCGCATTTAAGCTCAGGCTATTTTCATCAAATTCAGCTAAATACTCTTTAGTGCCTTCTACCCAAGTTGCTTTTTTATCCACATTCAGCGTTGTTGGGTGCCGCCAAGAATACTTTACATCTAAAAGTAATTCGGATTTACCAACAATAAACATTGGTAATTCAACTTGAGCGGAATGTGGGGAGGTTGACATTCCCAAAGACAAAATTACTGGATCTTTCAACAGTGCTGAACAGAATGACTCCCTTAAAATTTCGATCCCACGCTCCCTTCATGGAAATTTTCTTCCCCTATGACAAATTCCTCCATGGAAAGTTGCCCCAGAATAATCCCCTCCCCTCAAACCCTCCTCCTCCAATAAAAAAAATCCCCCCTAAAAGCATCTGTACATTTCCGAATAACCATTACAACATGTAAACACTGGTTAAGGGGGAAGGGGTCGAGAAAGGAGGATATGTTGGGGGAACTTTCAATGGAGGAATATGTCAAGGGGAAAGAAAATTTACATGAACGGAGCACATGATTTTCTAGCATTACATAAAAAAAAAACATTGAAAAAAATAAATATGAAAAATTCAACTGAAAGTAAGGAGCAGCATTGAAACTTAAAACGAACAGAAATTATTACACATATGAGGGTTTAACCTCCTCCTAATACCTCGCTCTTTACGCTAAAGAATTTTTAGTGACTAGACTAATTAGACATTTAATATCACTAATTAAACATATTGACTAATATGTTTACGAAGACATTCAACACTTTCTTGACACAGAGTTATTGAGAAAGACAACAAAAAATCGAAGCTAAAAAAAAGTACAGTAATTTAATATGGAACCATAAACTTGTTGCATGAACACTCTGCTAAGAGCACAGATAGATACAAATAAATGAAAGAGAGAGAGTATTAGGGAAATAGAGAAAAGACATCTAAGTTTAAAGAACACGTCCATTAGTTTACGCAAGTGTTCTGGAAGCGGAACAGCCAGAGAGTCGGTGGTGTGCTTTTCACTGGCATCTTCCAGTATGTGTCGTGGGAGCTCTAAGAAATCCAAAATCTTTTCGTAAACAGCTTGAGTGTGTGACCTCAGATCCTCAGACTGGATAACTAATAGATCAGAATGCGGCTTCCCAGCTCTATCCATTTCTGCAAAGTAGTGTTCTAGCTGAATAGCGTACAGACCTCGTCCAAGTATCACCTGAGAGTAGCTCATTTGATTGAAAATTGAAAGTTCTCGTCGACTTTTTAAGACTCAAAAGAGATCGGAGGGCCACCAGCCCCCCTCCCCTCCATGCATTTCTTCCGCAAACACATCAAATAAAAGTTTTGAGCCACTTTGTTAAAAGTGGTTTAAATATCAGATAACAAAAACTCCGTGGTTGACACATCCTCCCAGAGACAGGGGCAAGTGTTGCAAGTTATGCCCTGGAGGCATATAAGGTTTCTATGGGAGGGACGGTCCTATATCTTGGCTTTCCGCACATAAATAATTAAAACGAAATTTGCATATTAATTTTTTTGGGCTAAATGGCTTTTTCATAGTTTTAATATGAAGATTTTTGAAGAAAAAAGAGCGAGGGAGGAGGCCTAGTTGCCCTCCAATTTTTTTATTACTTAAAAAGCAACTATAACTTTTAATTTTTTACGAACGTCTTCATAAGTAAAAAAATATACGTAACTTACGAATTAACTTACGTAGTGAACTTATATTCGTATGTTTTTTATCTGTCATGGCCCCCTGGTAGGTAGGTTGATACATCACCAGGGGAAAAGGCGCAACCGCCTCCCAGGCGGGTTCGTCGATGACGCCATCAAGTTGAACCGGCCCGGTGAGGCGCTGTAGATTGATCGGGGGTTGAGTGCCAGGAGTGTAGCTTCCATTGGTCTGGGCAGCCAGAGGCATTACAATAAAGCAGAGACACAGGCTTAGAATCAAAGACTGCATGGAATCGCTTGGAAAGATTATGGATGATTATAACTGCCAACAAATTTGTCGAATTATTTCTTTTTTTTTTTTAACTTTTTTCGATTCTATGCAAGAGAAAAAATCGTGCTTATTTTGGTGGGGTAGTTTAGTTACTTCACTATGGGATTTGGGCTCAAGTCCTTGGTTTCGCAACCAAACGAAAGGAACTCCGCGCCTAAGCACGATATTTTACGTTTTCGTGTATGCGGAAAACCGATTTCGTGTATTAAGCCGCAGGATGCGGACGATGGTGATTTTGTGAGGGTCAGGGGTATCCGGAGGGGGGTCGAGTTACCCTCTGATCACTTTTAACTCTGAAAAAGGGAACTAGATCAAATGATTAACTTTCGATCAAATGAACCCCCTTTGAAATTAAAAAGACCTCATTTTCTATAAGAAAAACCGTATTTTCTCTAGGATATCTAGACATACCCTTCATCTTGTGCTCCAGGGCTCTAGGGGCATGTGTCGATCACATATCTATCTGATCTTTGGACTATTTTGAACAAAATCGCTTATTTGAAATTTTGATCGTGTTTATTTATAGGTAAGTCTAAACGTTATTTAGGCAAGTATTGACAGGTAAAAAGATAGAAGATTGCGGAAAAGTAAAATTGTATCAATATCTTATTTGGGGCTATTTAGGATTTTTTGTTTGACCCCGACTAAAACTTGACTTCTGTATATTGGAATTTCTGATCCTGCAGAAACTAAACAGCTTCTCCTGCTATGTTGATGGCCCAAACTGGATCCATAGATGTTTCATGAAAATTCTATTTAACTGGTGTATCCCCATCGTCGTCGCCGTTGATGCAGACTTCGGCTGCGCTTGGATCGTCGACGTTGGTGCAATCGGCTACGAACACGCCACCGACGCACGCTTGTCCGCATGCGGTGCCAACCCCGCACGAGCGAACCAAGTCATCTTCATCGACAGTCCCATCACAATCACTGTCGACGCCGTCACAGAGGTCGTCGCCTGGCATGCACGCGTCGGTGCCTCCATCAAACGCGTCAACGCCGACATCGGCCGGTCCTGCGTCTTCGCCCGCGCTTTAACTCTCCCTTTTCACTAATGGTGACCCTGTTCCTGTCTTTAACTGAGAGAAGTCAAGATTGACTATTCCCTCTACATCTTTTAACATGCCAGTAGAACATTCTACTATTATGCCATCTGTCTACATCTTCCAAATCTTTGGCAATTTTATCCATGGCCTCCAGTGTATGCCTTGTTAATTCAATGTTTAATGCTTTCTGTACTTTCTTTACATTTCCCTGATATTTATATGATCATTTGCCCAAATAATTCTTGGAAGCTGTCGCTCTCGAACCCGGCCGGCACTCTCGTTCGACCGTGAGCGCGGGCTACTGCCGAACCGTGACGACGAGGCCGTTCGTCGCCGCGAACCCCTGCGAACCGCAGCGGTTGGCGTAGACCGCCTGGGCGTAGATCGGCTTGCCGATCACACTGGGGCTCGTCGGGATCGGCAGACCGAGGGTCGTCACCATCGGCACGGGGACGGCCCCACTGAGGTTGACGAGCACCTCGATGCCGAACAGGGACTGCGATCAGGCGGCTTCGGTTCATCCGTTTGTTATTTGCGATTTTTTTACTCGGGATTCTATTTTGTTTATAAGCTGTTGGATAATTTTATTGCGTTCGCTGATCGAGTTATTGACTCCCAAATTCTCGCCGTTGTATTTCTGAGAAAGCAGTTGATAGGCGATATCACAAACCCGGAGCCCAGATTCAATCTTCTGTTGTTCAACGTGTTCGTCGCCGATAGTCGGTAGGGAATTGGCATCGAATAGAATGTCGAGAGATGGTTCGTTACAAATGCCTCATATTTTCTAATTTTTCTCAATTGCCCCCGCCCTAAACTTTACCAAAGAGAGCGGATCCAGTCCGGTTGTGTCAGTCACGTATCTTGGACTTGTGGTTATTCTTCCCACTAAGTTTCATCCTGATCTCTCCACTCTAAGCATTTTCCAATACCCCCCCCCCAACTCCACCCAATGACACTTCATCCGGTCGAGATTTAAAATAAGAGCTTTGAGACAAGAGAACCTTCTAAATTAGAAAGTTAATTTAAATTCAATTATCAAAAATCTTTAACACATCATTCATGATATCTTCAATAGTATAGACATTTTCGCAGAGGCATTAAGAAAACACTGTATCAAGCATGCCGTTGCCACCATGTAACCAAGGTCGTTATGACCTAACGAGCGTTTCCGGTTTACTCGCGTATTACAATGCATACAGCATTAGGATGGAGGCACAATTACATTACAATGCGTGTAGCATTATAGTGCATGCACAAATACAATGCATGCAAAAGCATAATGAACAGCTCTTTGTGATGTTCCAATGACCCACTAGCTGCGGAGAAAAAATCGAAAAAAAAGAAATCTTCGATGTAGAATATCGAGGTTGCTGCCACTTTTCGTGTTTTCCAACGGCTGTCTTTTTAACAGCTCTTGTGATGTTCTAATATCCCGCTAGCTGCGGAGAAAAAATCGAAAAAAAAAGAAATCGTCGATCTAGAATATTGAGGTTGCAGCCACTTTTCTTGTTTTTCAACAGCTATTTTTTTTGAACAGCTCAAGAAAAAATTATTCAAAGAGAAGGAAAGAACCATTTAGTCTTACAACAAACAGAAATAAAGACCTACAATAATACAAACTCAAAATGTTCAGAACTTACTCTCAGAGACTAAATAAAACCCAGCAAACAAATATGAAAATAAATGATCATATCAAACATAAAGATAACAGATACTAATATAGATGAATAAATAAATCCTGAAACAAGTAAAAATTAAGTTGAATACTCAAGTCAAACTTAAAACAAACAATAATTACTGCGCGTTTCCCAGACGATGTGCGACTTGGTCACGTCTCCCTTTCCGCCTGTCTTCACCGCAACCGCGCCGCCGCCTCCGGGTCCCGTTTCGATGCCGTAGACCACACCGCCGCTTTCCACCACGCTCGAGCACATCGAGTTGGAGCCGATCGCTTCGCAGTCCCAACGCAGCTTCCCGGTCTCGGGGTTCAACGCCCAAATCTCGTAAGGCACTGCGAGTACGATATCGGTGCGGTCGCCGGTTTTCGCCAGAATCGGTGTTTGCTTCCATCAGGAAAACTTTTTTGTAAATTAACATATAATAAAAATCCCTTTATCCTTGGAAATGCTTGAGTCATCCATGGTTAAACAGCTTTTAGTTTGGTAAATAGCATTGATTAAACTTTTCGCGGAAGCGGAAAATGTGTGCAATCAAATACGTCAGTGGTTTTAAGAAGCCAGTACTTAAATTCTCTTTTCAAAATCCACAATTACTGATATACAACACAGTCTTGTAGATAAAGAAGAGCTAATGTGAGGGGGGGCAAAAATAAGTGAATAAACACAAAAAAGAAAACGACATACAAAATTTAAAACGGAAACTAAAAAACAGAAAGGGGACAAGCAAATAAGTTCAACAGCCTGGGTAGCACCATCATCCAATGAAAAAAGAGAGAGAGAGAAAAAGGAAGAAACTAGGGGGGTATTTATTCATTTTTTCTGTGATGGAGGGGTAAAAGTTTTGTCATATCTGGAAGTAACGAGCCAACTGGGGGACAAAATAGGGAAGGGCTCAGAATTTAACAAGTGACTTATAGCAATTGCAAATTCTGTTGGTCTGTCTGTCCTGCTTTTGCTAGTTTAGGTACTTCCAGATAAGCTAGGATGAAGAAATTTGCCTGGCGTATCAGGGACCAGACCGGATTAAATTAGAGAGAGTTGTTTCCCAATTCGACCACCTGGGGGGAGGAGAGGGGGATGATCATTTCGGGAAAATTGTAAGCACTCAAACAAATTATTGTAGAATTTTTCCCCAAATGGTGGCCGAATAGTTGAGCATGCTGATTCTAAATATTCAAAATCTGTTAATTTAATTTTACTTACAAAAAGATTACAAATTTTATAATGTTATAAAAGGGGGTTAAAATTTCCCGAAATGGAGAGTGTAACCTTGACAAAGACTATTAAAAGAAATTCAATATGCATGAGAGCCCTAAAGCCACTATCCAAAAAATTGAAATCTATTACTTTTCCAGGGAAGTTTTTTTTCCACGTGCGTGTTTGTTTTTTCTCCGGGAATGATTATATCACACCAGCGCCATCAAGCTTGATTCCCTGACCGGAACCAACAACCATCACGCGCATTCGGCTGCCCAGCGCGCTTTTCTTCAAGGATCTTGCCAAGGTCAAGAAGGAAACCAGATCCGTTCGACCTTCGTCCGACTGCAGATCCAGCAGGACAACGTCTGGACGTCGCTTGCCAGACAGCTCGTTCGCACATCCACGGATACTGATCCGGGACGTCTCGAAACCCTCCTTCTCTAACAGATCGGTCAGTTCGTTGTCCGGGGACTCACCTATAACAGTAAGCGAATTGATATTAGCTGTATCCCAACTATTCAAACGTCGTGTAGCTGTTTGTGGGACTTACCTTGAGGGCAGAGTCTTTCCGGCTATTTGCGTTCCATGAGAAACGGAGGGGATTTCCTCCCTCTGCCGCGTCCCCGTCATGTAAGTCGGCTTGTTGATCAATATCAACTCGACCGCTGGAGGACTCAGCCGAGGCTAGAAAGCCTGCCGTCCGCGATACGGCGTCGCATATTGCCATCCCTTGGGGAAGGGCACGAGCCAACTTTTCCTTAATTCATCCTTTGTTGAGATCAAGCTCTTATAGGTGATTTTAGGGCTATAAAATCGTTCAAACCCAGCTTAAATAGATGCTGAGTAACGAAAATTGTTAAATCTTTGCTTTAAATTAAATTTTGTATTCAGATCATATCGTTACTAGTAAATAACTTCAAAAATTTCTCCAGTTATCCAAACTACCAAAAAAAAAATAATAATAATAAAAATGAAATACTTATGATCAACTCGATCGAGATCCCGCGGCGCTGCTCCTCCGCCATGTAGTCCATCGTGGCCGTGCCGTCGTCGACATCGCCCATGAACCCCTGCTTGCCCGTGTCGTAGAGGATTCGCTCCGTCAGCGTCGTCTTGCCCGCGTTGATATGGGCGACGATGCCGATGTTGCGGAGCGTCTGTTCGGGTCGGGCCACGGAGCCTGCAGCAGGAGACAGGAAGGGAGTGCGGCACCACCGGCAGCGGCGGGCATCACCCCGCGGCGATGCGCCGAAGTTTTATCAAAACTTTGGTAAAGAATCAAAAAAGAAAAATACAGCTATAATCGTGGGGATAGTCTCGGGTTAAAAAATTCTAAGTTTTGTTTCTTATATATTCGGATCTGTGGAAACTAATGTTGAATCTCACTGCCTCACGATTTGTGCTGGCACAGATAAAGGTTTCTGAAACAGGGTTTTGGACATGCCAGAATTTTCTTGCTTGCGCGTAATGCACAAGTTTATGGTTTTTTTTTCAAATATTCCCCTACCCAATCTACTAAGCCCAAATGCCTGCCTGGGCCTTACAATAATTTAATCATTTGCTCATTTTATTATTTAATGAGACAGAATGCTTGTTGTCGTTGTAATTTTTATGATAAGCTACAAGCAATTTTTGACGTAGTGGCGACAAAGCATCAAAATGCCAGCAGTTTTATAGCAGGAGACACCAATTATCTTAAGTCTTAGACACCAAAGTCTTAATTATATTTGCAGAGAGCAGAAGCTTGAGCAACTTTTTGTTTTCCCTACGTGAAATTTAACAACCAGGACCATCAATTGCGACACCACCA
This sequence comes from Alatinidae sp. Z8VKAUB7J3, assembly GCA_010016025.2. Lineage (NCBI taxonomy): Eukaryota > Metazoa > Cnidaria > Cubozoa > Carybdeida > Alatinidae > Alatinidae sp. Z8VKAUB7J3. Next base: position 173,027,505 of record JAAAKM020721499.1, on the reverse strand, counting down.
ATACGGACAGCTAAAACAAAGGCCATTACTAAATCGTCCGAAGGTATCAAAATCCAGAAACGATTCAAAAATGAACATGAAGAGCAAAGACAGATGCAGTTAGAACCCACACAACACTGAGCAAGTGAGTGAGTCAAAAATGAAAATGAAGAGCTAATTGTAGAAAAAGCCAAGACAGATAATCCGATTGAGTAAGAGGCAAATCTGTCATAAGCCCTGGTCACGACTTTGACCAGCCAGATACAATTCAGAATCACTACGAAATTCTTCGATGCTACGAAATATTGGGTAATTATTGGTTAATTATTTAATTATTAGTCAATTTACTTAACGTAATTAATTTAGTTAATTTCAATTAGCAAATTAGTCAATTAGTAAATTATTAGTTACTAGTTTCAGTTTCTACCCTAAAAGAAACTAAATCTACGTTGCATGGGCAACGTGAGGTGTTGCGGCAACCTTTGCTCGGCTTCGCCGCTGGTGCGTGCTCCAGGGCCGCAAGCCCATGCTGATGATCGTCCCCACCAACACCGGCCGCAAGCTCATGGTCTCGTCGCCCAAGGCAGACCTCAAAGACCCTGAGATCGCAGCGATCCTGAACTCCCTCGAGCCCATTCCCGACTCCGACGCCCGCAGCCGAGCCCAGCTCCTCCACCGACTGAGCGACGCCCAGGCCGCGGGGCCGCCCCCGGCCAAGCTGGCCGACGAGCTGAAGGCCAAGGCCTCGCAGCTCGAGCCATCTAGAGTCATGCTGTTTTTGGTGATAACAGGCATCAAACTAAAAAAAAAAGGAAAAGTCCTTGGTTGCAACATTACTAACTAGCAGTTTACTTCCACAGATAGCAGATAAGTTGTTACTAACAAATGCAAGTGAAATTCTCTTAACACTTCGATACGTTTGTCGAGAAAATTGTTAATACGGACAACAGAATGAAAAAAAAACAGAATAATAAAAAAAAACTAAGAAATGTTTCTTAGTTTGAGATTAAGTTGCGGGGGAACGAACATAAGTTCTTGGTTTTCCGGAGTTTTTTTTTTGAATTTATCGCAAAATTCTGGCCATTAATAATCCTGATTACACAGAAAAAATAATTTACCTTAGAAAAAAATGAAATATTTCTAAGGTAATAATTGGGATATTTTCTAATGAAATATTTTCTAAGGTATATAATTACCTTAGAAGAAAATAAAAAAATCTTGAAATATGGAACATCTCCCAATAAGATTTTCCCTTTTTTTACTTCTCGAGGCTATTCGTTTTTCTGTTATCCTGGCTCTGAAAAATTGACGCTTTACCAGGTTTTTTGAAATTATATTTAATATCATATCAGGTCATGACACCATAGGTTAGAAATAGGTTGATAGACCTATTATTTAGAAGTCTTTTGTTGTGAATATAAAAAGCTGCCATTTGCCATTGAATTTGTAGCTACAAAGATAACTCCTTACGGTAAATAAAATCCTAACATCACTTTGCACGTTAAATCAAATAGTATATACTGGTCATTAATTCCACAGCAGGCTTCATGTGTGCGAGGTTTCTTGGCACAGGCGCGGCAGCGTGCTTCACCGTGGGCTGAGCAGGACAACGCCTTGACGGGTAGGCCGTCGCCGAGGCTGGGGAGCGTGCGCGACGCCGCAGTGGGGGTGCCCGTGGGGGAGACGGGGAGGAAGAGGCTGAGGAGGATGATGAGGACGACGACGAGAATTAGGACGACGAAGACGATGACGGTATACCTCTGGGTCCTGCAGTCTCCTACAACGGTCACAACCCCCCTCCGGAGACGTGAACTTGATATAGAGTTTTCAGAAATTTATCAATATAAATACAGTAACGCGTATTTTTCCTAAAAATGATAGCCATATTACCTTGTTTATTTGTTGTTTGCTTGTTTTTTATTTCCTTAAAGGAAAATATCCTTTCTTTTCCTTACAGGCAATAATTTTTTTTCCTTAAAGGAAAAAAAAAATAAAGGAAAATATCGAACAAGTTCTTGTAAAATATTAAATAAAAAAAAAACAAGTTTTTTTGAAGGCTCAGATCACCGTTCCTTCAAAACAATCCCGAACAGTCGATGTCAGCCTCCCACCTGGACCGGTGCGTGTTCGCGGTCTGGATCCGGGACCGACGAACGATGTCGTTTTTGCGGGTGGCGCGCTTCCGGAGGTCAAATTTCAAGACGATGAGATCGTACTTGGGCAACCGGACAAAGGGGTCGACACCCTGTTTACCAACGATACGGCGCGCGAGCGAACCTTTGTTGTCGAGGATCGCCGCTGGTCGGAAGACTTATATATATAGATATAGATGTCCCGGTGTCCCGGTCGTCATTTGTGTCACGATGTGTAGGTCTGTAATTTCATCAGTCGACAAACATGACGTCAGTCGACACACAAACATGACGTCATTCGACAGACACACAGACAACTTATTTTTATATATATAGATTAGATGTTTTGTTGAAAAAAGGGAGAAGATTAATTGAAATTCATGTAGGATTCAGGAAAAACTATTCTGCAGTGGATCGAATTTTTATACTTTATTCATTATATTAGAACTTTTAGTTCTGTTTGAATGAGCCCTCTCGTGATACTCTAGGACCACTGGGTCAATGCGATCACCCCTGGAAAAAAACAACAACAGAAAATCAAGTGAACATTTGACTTAAGTTGTTGAAAATCTGACAACCTCAAACAATTCGTTCGACAATCAGGATGCACATAAACCCTTTATATTTTGTTCAATTGTAGTAACAGCAGCGGCAGTGACAGTAGCAATAGTAGTAGCCCTGATAGTCTCAACTTTACGGGGCACGTTTCGAAAAAAAAGAAAAAAAAAGAAGAAAAATAAAATAAAAAAAGAAGAAAAAACTATAAAAAAATTAAAAAAGGGTAAACAACTAAAAAAAATTAATAAAAAAAAGAAAAACACAAAAAAAAACTAAAAACTAAAAAAAAGAAAAAAACTAAAACAGAAAAAAAAATTAAAATTAAAAAACAAGGGATTACAAGAATTCAAAAACCTTAAAAAAGAAAACCAATACTTTGAAATTTAGTAGATATCCTTCAGCAGTGGACCGAACAGTGGGCTAAAGTCAAAGGCATGCATACAGACATCCCATCCATATATCAAGCATTACAAGTGACTGTTAAGCAATGTGATCGGGATTCAATTGCTGTGAGTTTCGTCACTATGTCGAAAGATGTGTCGAACGTGAATTTAAATCGATTAGAACCTTCGTTTATGTATACTCAGTTATTCAAAGAGATTTTGTTTGAAATGGACGATGATGAACACTCTGTTAAAATTCTAGTTGATCATTGCCGACGAGGGAGCGAAACCCCTCATGTACGTAATAAAAATATGCAAATATAGAAGTTCGCTACGTATGTTAATCGTAAGTTACGTATATTTATAACTGATAAAAACATTCCTAAAAAACAAAAAGATCTAGTTGCCTTTTCAAGTAACCAAAAATTGAAGGGTATCTAGGCTACCTCCTCCACCCTTTTTTTAAATCAAAATCGTCCCAACAAACTATGAGAAGGCCATTTAGCCAAAAAAAAAATAATATGCAAATTTTGAAGCTTTGATAATTTTCATTAAATAAAAAAAAAATATATGACACCCTCATAGTTAACCAGCAATAATAAATGTAAAAGAAAATCTCCCCTATCTCAGTAGTTGTTTCAAGCTTTATTTTAAACAGCCCAGTGTGTTCAGCCTCCAAAATGCTGACTGGTATGTCATTCCAAATATCTGAAGTTGAATACATAGTTTTGGAGCCTGCAGGTATGGTTTCCTTAATCTAAAACGTAAAATTATACACCTCTCTAGTCACATGCCATGAAACCCAGCGAACACGTTTGTTTGTTCAGTGCATACGTGATACACTGTGGTAGGACTGAAAGTGGTGAGGCTTAAAGACTGGGGTGCATGGCTGAAGAGTGCAACTGGAATGGCCTTGATGAGATGCTGTGAATCTTGTGAGCCTTGCCAACTATTCGGCACCCCTCTGCCCACCATACACCGGATTATTGCTGCAGGACCCTTCTTCGTAGTGCAAACTGCCAAGACCACGCGCACTAAATGCAACGGCCACGGGGAAGAGACTTTCAATAGATTTTCTTGGTTTATTTTTTTCTCGGATTTTCTAGGATTATTTAAAAAAAAAAAAAAACAATGTAAAAATAAATATGAAAAGTTTTTTCTACTGAAAGTGAGGAGCAGCATCAATACTTAAAACGAACAGAAATTATTACGCATATGAGAGGTTTACCTCCTTGTAATACCTCGCTCTTTACGCTAAATTATTTTTAGTAATTTCAACTATTTATTCTACGGCTTTTGTGATTCAGGGGAGAAATTAAATAATGGATTAAGATTAAAATTTAAAACAAACAGAAATTATTATGTATGTGAGAGAATTCGCCCCAAGTCAATGCCTCGCTCTTGACACTAAAGTTCAAATTTTTTTTCAAATTCTTTTAGAATGGCCCCTGAATCACAAAGGCTGTTTGATTAGAATAAATAGCTCTTTTGAAAGGACTAAAAACTGTTGCGTAAAGAGAAATGTATTGACTAGGGGGCAATCCCCCTTGTTGACGTAACAATTTATGTATGAACGAGCGAATGAACGAGCGAATGAACGAGTGAATGAATGAATGAATGAATGAATCAACGAACAAATGAAAAAAGCAATGAATCAATGAACGAGCAAATGAACGAGCGAATGAACGAGTGAATGAATGAATGAATGAATGAATCAACGAACAAATCAAAAAAGCAATGAATCAATGAACGAGCGAATGAACGAGCGAATGAACGAGCGAAAGAACGAAAGAATGAAGGAAAGAAACAACGAGCAGATCAAAAAAGCCGTAACTTACAACCCTTGCCCTGAGGGCAGGGGGGGGAGTGTCATCCTCAAAGACATAATTTTCGGACCTTTCAATTACATTGAACAGAATGGCTATCTCTAAATTTTGATTAGAGGTGCTTAGGGAAATCATGAACGTGGAGAGGGAGGGGCTGGTTGCTCTCTAATCACGTTGTTGCTTAAAAAGGGCATAATAACTTCCAATTTTAAATCAAATGAGCCCCATCTGAAGTTTATATAACCACGCTTTCCATAAAAGGCTGGCCCATGACTGTTCCGCAACAGAATGGGAGCAGCAACAGGACTGTAGGAACAACGCAAGTTTGGAGCACAGACCACATGCAACGGCCGAAGAACAGAGGAAGGAGATTCAACCTCCGGATTATAGCTACACTCTGATCATCGTTGTGCCTCTGACTCGCCGGACCAGTCGCTTCATTTCGAGCACGCTGACGGTTGAGAGCACGCGTTGCACGGGCAGGCCTGTTGCATCGACAACCGCTTCGACACTGGTGACTCTAGTTATTTCAATATTTGGGTGACCTGCCCAAGAAATAAAATATTTTGCAAACAAGCCGGCCCCATTTTTGTTAACATAATGGGCGTACGGCTTTCGAGAGTTTAGTTTTAAAGTGAGTTAAACCTTTTTTCAATCACAAAGACTATTAATTCATGGTACTGTAAATATACAAAAAGATTAATATTGATGTTGAGATAAATCTCAACATCAACCAAAAGCTGTGTTACTTGGTCTTGCAAACTTAAGGTTTGTTTTACCTCACTCTATTTTTGAAAAAAAATCACTTTCTCAAAGTTTTGGGCGGGTGCGTTGGGGGAAAACGGGGCCGTGGGGGGGGGGAGGTGTCCTCGGATCACTTTTGACTCTTAAAAAGGGCACTAGGAATTTCAATTTACAATCGAATGAGCCCCTTCAAAGTTTAATACTACACTTCGCGCCCCCCCTAAGCCCCACGAGCGCGCAAGTCGTTACGCGCCATATTAGTTACGCGCCATTGTAGTTGTGTCCCTGTGTCACCCGCATCGATGCCAGAACGCGCTCGTACTGATCACGAAGAACGAATGATCCCGGTTCCAGCAGTCGGCGGCCTCCTGCCCGTTGAAGAGGTGATTCCACGTGTTTTGTGTCTATTTGACTTTAGTTTAGTTATTAATGAGTTCATACTAAGCATCTCTTGAGATTATGTTTAACTTGTGGTCTATGAGACAATCTGGTAAATAAAAGCAAGTCATTTTTCTTATCCCGCTCTGTTGGTAATTCCTTAACCTGTTTTAGTAAGTTTTAATGCTGCTCCTTACTTCCAGTTTGAAAAAATTTTTCATATTTATTTTTTCATTGTTTTTTTTTCAATAATGCTAGAAAATCCTGCGCTCCCTTCATGGAGATTTTCTTCCCCCATAACAAATTCCTCGATGGAAAGTTCTCCCAACATATTCCCCTCTTCTCAACCCCTCCTCCAACCAAAAAATTCCCCTGAAAACGTATTTACACTTCCCAATAACCATTACTGTATGTAAGCACTGGCCATAGTTTGTCTCCTCCAAAGTGGCCGAGCACAAAGTACAGAAAAACCTCGATCTGGTGCCGGGCGTCAAAAACATCATCGCCGTGGCCTCCGGCAAGGGCGGTGTCGGTAAATCCACCACCGCCGTCAACCTTGCCCTGGCCCTGTCTGTCGAAGGCGCTAAAGTCGGTATTCTGGACGCCGACATCTACGGCCCCTCACAACCGCGTATGCTCGGCATCGCCGGTAATCCTGACTCTCCGGATGGCAAGACACTGGAACCCATGACCTAAACGGTTGTCAAGTTTGAATAATCCCTTTACTAATGCAATTTCACGGTTAAACGTCGTGAATAAGTAATACCATCCTAAAAACTTCAAAATTCTGAAACAACCCTCCCCTCAAAAGAAAAAAAAAACTTAAAAATTTGCAGGTTTCAGGTATGATTAAATATAAAGAGCAGTTAAGGATATCAAGTTGATTCTTTCAGGGAATGCTGGGAGATAAGTTGAACTAAATCAAAAGACAATAAACCTGTATCCAGTTGTCAAAAAAAACAACAAAATCTAGCAAGTATCCAAATAACATTGGAATTCAGTCCAATCTAGGGGCCTTTACTAGGGCAAAGTTCAACAATGTGAAGCATAATGCATGTAAATGGCAAGTGGATACTGCTTTTGTATTTCTACTTGAGCGCCCTTGTAAAAACCAGACATATTACTACCTCCATCAAAGCCAATTCCAAATAAATTGTTAATGTCTAATCCAAAATCAAACCACAGTCTAATAGCGTGCTTAACAAGACCTAAAGCCGGTCTTGCTGCCGCGAGAGCTTGCGGGCGGAAAGGTGGCCGTCGCCCCCTGAGCAGGGACGACGCGAGAGTGGTCCTGGCCAACAACAACTCTGCGACAAGACAACTAGCATCGGCGACATTTCGGGATTCTCGATAGGACGCTCTTCGCGACGGACACGACTTTGAACGAACTGATAGCGAGACAGGGCGAAACAATTGGCCGGCCATCTTTCATTGAAAACTCCGCTGGTCACAGGGCCTGCAGCAGAGGCCCTCCTGGTTTTCGAGCGCCAGGAGTTTAGGCGTTGACAATGTCCGAATACGACCGTTCTGCTCCAATGCACTCAGCGACGCGGTCAGGTCGGCATTGGCGACCTCAAAGAACAGGCCGTTGGAGCCGGAGTTCCCTGCACCTTCGAGTCCTCGTGTGCCATAGCTGCCTTCTCCACCATCGGATCGAAACACATCGGCCCAATCGATGCCATAAGAATCTTCGGCATTGAGTGTCACCTCGAGAATCCTGGCTTCGATCACAGTTGAATGGATCAGTTTTTTTTTCGGAACTATAGACTCTCTATACAAAATCTGTAAAACTAAGATAGATTCAGATACTGGCGAAGCATGCTTGACATTGATCAACCCCGCTTACAGAGGGGTTTCAATAGAGTTTTCATAAATTGGCTAAGTTTTTCCCCTTTTTTCAAAACCCATTCATAATCTTCAGTAATCCATTTCTAATTCGCAACCATCATATTTAAAAGACACTATCAGCACACGGAGTCTTGTTAATTATGGGCACATTAACTGCACGTGAAATCGGAGAAGCAGAACACCGAATAAACAACAGCGTGCAAGCTGAGTCTTTCCCGAAGGAATTGGCATTTTGCAGGGGGAAGGGATCGAAAACAAACTTATGCACCCAATTTGATTTGTTTGTCAACAATGATGACGGGATAATACGGACTCGTACACGTCTTAAATATGCGGCAGTAGAGAAATCCAGTAAAACGCCCGTTTTATTGCCAGATGATCATGCTTTTACTAGACTTGTTTACAGGGGGGGGTGCTAGGAGGTCAAGAGGATCTAAGATATTGACTCGGGGGGGGAGAGGAGAAGTAAACCGAAAATTGCCAAAAATAACATTTCTGCAATATGACGAGAAACATAAATGTCTTGAAACATTACACTTCAAAACATAGCTGAATAAAATATAAACAAAAATGATTGATAAACGATATCAAATAAAAACAAATGATGTCAAAACAAAAATGATGTCAAATAAAAAATAAAAACAAAAGTAAAGTCAAAGGTGTTTGGAAGGATATCGTGTCTCAGGGCTGTTATTTTAAATCCTGACCGGATCTGGTGACAGTGGGGGGGGGGAGCCTGAAATTTTGGAAAACACTAAGAGTGGAGGGATCGGGACAAAACTTGGTGGGAAAATAAGTACAAGTCCTAGATACATGATTGACATAACTGGAACGGATCCGCTCTCATTGGGGTAGTTGGGGGGGGGGGTAATTCTGAAAAATTAGGAAAAATGAGGTATTTTTAACTTACGAACGGATCTAGTAATAGTTAACGTAAGTTAATAGTTCTAGTTAAGTTTTCCCCAGTTTTTCTTGGAGTTGATGAATCTTGATTGGGTTGGATGTTTAATCATACTGGTGGAATCATGCGCTATTCCTCTGCCTAGCTTGTGATTCCGAAGATTGTTAAGGATGGAATTTATTTATATTTTTTTGTTGGTATTTTTTTTTCTCCCTTGATCCTGAACCTCGAAGGGGAGATTATGTTGTAGTTGATTTTTGTATTTAGTTGTAAATAAATCACACTTCCCAAACCGAGTTTAAATGTTGTTCATCATGGCCTATAGTTTAAAATAATAACATTTTTTTTCCATTTAGGTTTCCTTGAGACAATTTTTGTGCTATAATTTTAAGGAGAATTTCGTTTTAGGCACTCAGGAAAGGGGTGTTGAATCAATAATATTGAGGGAAATATATACCGACCATGAATTAAATTCCTTAGGCAATTTATTTTAAAATGGTAAAAATGTTTTTTCGAAATAGCATACAAATTATGTACTTCTGTTACTACTACTAGGATTTGCGTTGTTCCTCGGGTGGTTGTATTAAACGTCATGACGGCGGCGAAACCACCGGGCCCCGGTACTCGGCACGTGGCAGGCTTTTATATATGGACTCTCATGCTCGTTTGTCTTCTAACCGCATACAATTTGAACCATTTCTTGATATATTGACGGTTCACCACAGGTTTGATACAATGACCCAGGGAAAAACACAAATTATTTCACAAAATTATAACCTATTTAGATTGTTCTATAAACTACCTTTTTTTTGAATGGCTATAGATTGGCTATAGGGCTCTCCTCCAAAGATAAAAGATTGAATTCCTAAAAATAGAGTCAGATTAAAAGAGAAGTAAATTATTAGAACTACCTTGTCTAAGATCCCTAAATAGGAAGCTTAATGTCTTGACTTGAATAGGAAAATTTATTCGCTTGAAAAACAAGATAAGTTGCTTGAACTATGATATTCTGCATTGACAACATCTTTTTTTTTCTTGATTTGCCAAGATAGGACTTTAGCGTAAAGAGCCAAGGTTGAAACAGGGTCAGCCCTCTCATGTAAAGTATAAGTTCTGTTCATTGTGTTGCGAGAGCAACCCTTTGGTTTTGTCCCGTTTTTTTTTCCTATGCCGCCGATCTCAGCTTATTCCCGGATTCCCGGCAGCTTATTCCCGGAATCTGAAGTTATGCAGCCAAGCTTTCGTTTCATCAAACCATGCTTCTGCTTTCGAGTGGAAAGCTCCGTTCTAGAAGGCAAGCAGGCAGGCGCCCTTAAATTAATTTCTGTTCGTCTTATTTGACATTCTTTTATATTTTTTCTTTATAATTTTTTTTTTAAAATATTTTTTCTTTTTCTTTTTTCTTACTGCTCTTTTTCCCTTTCTCCAACCGTAAAAGTCTAAAGCTTATTACATTATATGCGTTTTATTGAAACTATATATGTATGGATCACTATAGTTTGCTTTTCAAAACATCGAAGAAAAATAAAAATCCAATAAATATAATAATCACGACGACTGGAAAAAACTACCAGATCGGCGAGCCGGTGCGCACCCTGGTGACCGACTTCCGGCAGGAGCCCGACGGCTGGTACGTGATGGAGTTCTCCGCGCTCAGCGGTGGCGGCACCAGCGCGGTGCGCTATCGCCCCGCCGGCTCCGGCAACGATTGCTGGGTGTTCGAGCACAGGGTGAACGCCGCCCAGCCCGGACCGCAGACGACCGCGTGCCGCTGACTGGCCGGTTGCTGACTCGCCTGCTGTTGACCGGCCTGCTGTTGACCCACGTGGGATTTTCACTTTTACCTAGCAGCTAGAGCATCATGTTTGGGAATGAATTTTAGACTCTGCGGGAACCAGGTATAATGAAGCATCTATTAGTCAAATAAATATTTGGGGAAGACAGATTTTACAATTCAAGGACATTTATAGCGTTAATGCTTAACAAAGTTATTCTTGTGTCATACCAAAAAACAGGAAATCATACTCTTTAGGAGCATTCCGGTTGCACTGCACTGTGGACATCATCAGGGTCAATGAAACTACGTGACAAGGAAATCACCATTTTTTTTTTTTTTTTTTTTTGATCCAAGGATAAAATTGGGAACCTCTCCCCCGCCCTTCAATAAAGATATATGTCAACACCCTTGATCATGGCAATGTATTCACAGCCAATTAAATTCTAAGCTTTTCATTTGGTCTCATACTTTATTATAGTATTCTTTAAAAACAAAATCCAACATTATAAGATAATAAAAATCTTGAGGCATGTAGTACGCAGTAGGCTGAGATTAAATCCATATTACCTGTTTAATTACCCTAAGCAGCTTATAACTATGATTTTTGTGTGATAATAAACCAAAGATATTTTATGTCTCGGACTTGTGGTTATTACTAAATAAAAAACCGTGTTTTTCCAACTGAAAATGAGGAATAACATTAAAACTTAAAAAACATAAATTATTACGTGTATCTTTTAAAGATCTATTCTTTCATTCACTTCAGTCATCTCAGAATTGCTCAACTTGTGACTCTCATTTTCATAAAAATAGTTTCAACTTCATTGGCATGATGAAGTATGTATATTAAAAAAATGAAAAGATCCACCAGAGCCATTGCTGACGTAGAGGGCGTCAAATCGACGTTCCACTTGCTGGGTGTTTTTTTTTTTTTTACAGGGACAACTACATGGCTGCCAACTAGTCATATTTGTGAAAAGGACATATTCCCATGTGCCGGGACGTAATGCCATAAAAGAGCAAAAAAGTTGCACCTTTTCGAAATTTTGGACATGAAAGGGCAAAAAGGAACATATTTTGCAAATGTACGAAGAGCAAAATTAACGTGCAACAAGTTTCACAAAGAAATGTCACCACGCAACAAGTTCCATGAATAAAAATCCGCACGCAACAAGTTCCATGAACAAAATCAGTTTCACGTGGAGAAATAAATCAATGTAAAAGTTTTAAGAAGAGAAAAAACAATACGAAACAAGCTTCAAGAACAAAAAAAAACCATCAAGCAATAAGTTCCAAGATCAAAAATCACACGCAGCAAGTTTTATGACCAAAATCAAATTCGTGAGGAAGGATAAGGCTTGTTCAAGAGAATGTTTTCAATTCTATGCCTTTTTTAATAAAACGGATATATAAACTTAAAGACAAAAGCTTATTGAATTAGGTCAACTCTTTTGCTAAAAGTAAGAAGCGATAAAAATCACGAATCTTACGCTGTAGCTTTAAAAGTAATCGTTAACAGGTTTCATGAATATTCACAGCACGATTTCATAGTTCCCTTGAATTTCCACAGCACTTATGGACAATAAAACAAATAAACAATAGCATCGTTTCAGAGGGGGTGGGCAGACCGTCACCCTCCAGGAAAATGTAGGCAAAAATATAAAGAACTGAATACTTGTTATGAAAGACAAGATTTAATAATCTTCATATATTTTGGTTCATATACTCTTAGCGCAGGGTATTGATGCCACAATTGATTTCGGATGGGGAGGGGCCTTGGCATAGTGGAAAATGCAACATTCCATTGACAAAAGCACATTATGTGATAGTTATCCGGAGAGACGAAAAAAATCGCGACTTACCAGTTTTCATTGTCCTAGCACGTCTAGAAGTACCAAACTCGCCAAAGCACTGAACCCCCCTAACTACCCCAAAGAGAGTGGATCCAGTCCGGTTTCGTCAATCACGTATCTACGACATTTTCTTATTCTACCCACCAAGTTTCATCCCGATCTCTCCACTCTCAGCGTTTTCCACGATTTCCGGTATCCCCCTCCAACTCTCCCCTAATGTCACCAGAACTGGTCGGGGTTTAAAATAAAAGCTTTGAGACATGAGTTCCTTATCATAGCTTATGCGCAATTATAGTTTACTAAACGTAGCCTAATTTCATTACAAATAAAGCGAATCAACATGGTTGAAACCCGTACTCCCATCGAGTGGCATTACTTCTTTTGCAACAGGGAAGCCTAAAATATAGTTATTGATACTTTTCAATCAATCACCTCGTCATAATTTTCTATTGATTGCAAATTCATGCTCTTCGGGGTAAAGTCATAGTTTGGTGCTCTAAAATAACAAGACCTTCCTCTAACGCAATCTGAAGCCAGTTTTATTTATCGCTGTAGTCAATGTTTTGATATTACACTTAATGTTTCACTTATGTTTTGTTTCTTTTTTTTTGTACAATGTAGGCTAGTTGACTGAAAGCAACAAGTTCGGCAGTTTTTTGTTGTTGTTGTGACAGTTTGCTTGATAATAAAGTACCATTGTATTCTATTCAAAAAAAAAAGTTAATTCAACCTCGTGTAAAATTAGGAACAGGTGCACTTAGGCCCTTTTTGCAAAACACCACGGAAATTAGCGGCATTTCAGTGTTTTCCTTTGAGAATTGTTTATGCCTTTGAGTGATTAAACAAAAAATAAGCTTTTTCAACTGAAGGTAAGGATCAACATTAAAACTTAAACGAACAGAAATTATTACAATATGAGGAGGATACTCCCTCCACAATACCTTGCTCTTCACGCTAGCTTTATTTATAATGTTCAAAAAACTATCTTATTCCAATTTAACGAACCTTGTATTTCACTTTCTGTTCGTAAGGGATTGCAATACAAAAGTGAAAGTAAACGTTTAGTAAATTCATACTACAAAAAAGGGGGGTCACCGGGACATACGAAGAAAGGGGTGCTCTGAGTTCGTGTCCTCCTTGATGTCAGAATTGTTTTATGATTGTCCCTATAAATATGTTAAAATTCCATCTAATACGTCTTTTAGGTGTTTTTCGAAATTGTCTTTACTCCTCAAAACAAATTCCTGAGATTGTTTATATAAACTACTATATAAATAGTATTATAAAAATATTATATTAGCTATTACTTAAGTACGTCAAGGACAAATTTCCAATATTCGGCATGAAACTGGTCTTTAACCTGTTTTCCAGACCCCCCCCCCCACCAAACAAAAATGTTGAACCCTCATCTGTTCTCTAGTACAAATTTAACTAGCAACGTTGATTTACCTTCATCAAAACCTAGCTTGTCCTTATAACAAAATTTTAATTTGGGTGACCGTGAAGTAGGCATCCAAAAGCGATATCTTAAGCATGGACTCTCTAACACATTACTACAAATCCAAGCATAATTTTACAAAATTACGTAAATTGCGTAATAGGGACGTAAGATAAGATTTATTTTAACAAAACGGCTGTCACAAGCCCAAAAGGGCCAAATTCGCACTTTAGTATCAGTACAAAATTATAAAATTGCAATCAATAAAAAGTCAAACGATAAAAACTCGTAAAGTTAAAACAGGGGAAAAAATATTAAACAAAAGTCAATATAGCAAGCATTACAAAGTTCGCAATTGCAAAATAAACACTAAAACTCTAAGATAAAGGTGACTTTTGGGAAAATATAAGCGTGGGAGGGGGCCTATTTGTCTTCTAATTTTTTTAGTAACTTAAAAAGGGCAATAGAAATATTAATTTTCGTTAGAATGAGCCCTCTCGCGACATTCTAGGACCATTCAGTCGATACGATCACCCCTGGGGAAAAAAACAAACAAAAAAACAAATAAACACGCATCCGTGATCTGTCTTCTGGCAAAAAATACGAAATTCCACATGTTTTTTTTATAGGAGCTTGGAACTTCTACGAGAAAGGATCCTGGCAAAAATAACAAGGCTGTAGTAGGGCTTAGCATTAGTAGGGAAGAAGTGGGAACACATTAGAGTTAATACAAGCTTTCTAAACCAATTACTTGTCATTGGAATTTGCTGCTTCAAATAATTCAAGTGTGAAGTTAAAATAAAAAGAAAATCTTTATTGATAAAACTTTAGTTTTTCGTCAACAAGTGTAACTATGGCTTCACTCGTGCATTCAACAAACCCTTTTTTTTAGATTGTCCAAGCTTGTGAAAAGTAAGCAAAAAAAGGGCTAAAAACTTATGGAATCAAATAGACTGAGGACGTGTGGCTTTTGTTGGAAGGTGTAGCTGTCTTGGGAAATCAGCAAACTACTAATGATAAAGTTTTCATGGACACAAAGCATTGTCAAATTTAACAAACTTGTTTTGCAGATTTATTTTCAAGGTTTAATGTGGCAACACTGAAAAAAAGGAATGAATGAATTTTATTTCCTGTTTCTAACAACACTAAAATGGAGTACTAATAGTAACTACACATTTAAAAGAGAGGCTTTTAAAAAACACCATCTTAAATACTTAGTGTCGAATATTTTTAGGTTCTTCCATGATGATCTTTCATTTCATGTTCCTTCTTTTTTATTTGACGCCAGTTACTGCCAAAAATGCATGTGGAAAACTTTTTCATCAGAATTGATTCTTTGATTTTCCTAATTTGTTTAAGATAAATATGATTGTATAAGGGTTGACTTGCCCAACTCCGACAATCAAATTTCATTTTTAGTTACGATAGCTTGGCCACCATGCGTTACACCAACCGAGATCCGGAGAAGAACAGGCGCGCGATGTTTATCGAGTTGGAAGAAGGAAGCGAGACGATCAATCCTGGCGATGAGAAAATCAAAACGCTGAAATTTTGGAAAGACACCTCAGTGCTTCGGAAGCATGTGGTCTATGGCTACGCCTTCAGCACCAAACGGCATCGTAAGGATTTCGAACTTGAGACCTTTCAAGTGCTCAACGTGACCACCACACCTGGTCGGGTTGCTCTAAAATGTTGCCCTAGTAATTAACTGGACTGGAATACAGAAGCAACTGATTTCTACTTGCTTAACTGGAATACAGAAACAACTGATTTCAAAATTGTTAGGAATAAACTGGGGATTTTAATAGACAAGAAATAACTCCTAAAAAAAATGAATATTTTGGTTAGACTATCACTACCCACCACTCACAGAATAGTGGGATGGACCAGGGTGATAATTCAGGAAAATGCAGGGAGTGAATCAATGATTTTTTAATTTTTATACTTCAATGTTCAATATGCAATTTATGGCAATACTATTGAATTTACCTTTGATATTTGCAAAAGGTTCAACAAGGATATTTAACTTTACAATGAATGACCGAAGATGCAATGACAGATTGCGAAAGATTTGCTTTTCGGCGAACCGTCTAGGGCTAAAAGGAAAGCAGGTCGTCCTCTTCTGGGGTGGGACGATGTCATAAAGAAAGATTTAAAGGAAAGTAGAACTTCCTGGGAGGGTGTAAAGAGGGAGGCTTTGCAAATGTAAAAGTTCGTTACGGAAGTTGATTTGTAAGTTACGTATATTTATTATTAATAAAAACGTTCGTAAATAAAATTAAAAGTTCTAGTGGCCTTAAGTAACAAAGATATTGGAGGGCAACTAAGCTCCCTTCCCCGAACATTTTTTTTCAAAAACGTCCGATCAAAACTTTGAAAAAGCCATTTAGCCAAAAAAAAGTAAAATTAGTATGCAAATTTTGTTTTAATTATTCATGTACGGCGAGCCAAAATCAAAAGCAAGAGCGCGGCATCAGCGGTGTGCCTTCGATGATCTTTGATCAAAAGCATCTGGTGACCGGGGCACAGGGCACGGACACCTATGTCAAAAACCTGGATCACCTGACCAAAGGCCAGCCCGAAGGCTGACCTTTCCATCAGTTCATCAACCGACCTGACGACCCTGGCTCCAGACCCCACGCACAACCGGCGTGGTGCCCAGGGTGGACACCCGCACCAGATCAGCCCGAAACCCGGTCTTCAGACGACCCCGGTCTGACTGTTTTCGGTTATCAGTTTTTTGTTTATCTGACATTGTGATAATAACTTCTGCCATTTTCTTTTTATTGTATTATTACACACAGGCAATGTTTGGGAGTGGTGAGTATTAAATTTTTTTCAGCCAGGGGAGGGCCTGGAAGCAAACAAGCAACTTTTTAAGCCTCACTTTAAAATTTAAATATGTTCCTGGAGGAGTCCTTTGGACTGATTCTGAGAGGGGTAGCTCTTTCCCTAAGTCGTCTACTATTTTTGAGACCATTAGAACTTAAAACGAACAGAAATTATTACGTTTATGAGGGGGTTTGTACCCTCATTAATACCTCGCTCGTTACGCTAAAGTTTTTTTTAGTACTTTCAAAAGAGTGATTTATTCTAATTAAATGGCTTTTGTGATTCAAGGGCCATTCATAAAGAATCGGAACAAAATTCAAATTTTAGCGTAAAAAGCGAGGTATTGATGAGAAGGTGAACCCCCTCATATACGTAATAATTTCTGCTCGTTTAAAGTTTTAATGCATAAAAAGTAAAGACCGTCATCTGTTACTGTCTAGGGTAAATTTAAAGCTGAAATTTCGGAAGGATATTTACCTCCCGGGAAGTTATGATGCTGTTGGACTTCACGATGGGAATTTGAGAGAAACTTTAATTGAATGCTAAACTCAAGAGTTTAAAATTTGACAATGTGGGAGATGGTTGGAATAATTTAAGAAAAACCATTTTGGAAGTTGCTCATTTTGGCTTAGGGAAGATAGTTAGGACTGCAGCAAGGAATATCTATTCAATTAAGACCTCATTTTAAGAAGAGGCGATAGAGAGGAAAATAGAGATGAAGGGTTTTTTGGCTGTATGTTTTTTAGGGTGCATTGCGTGGATATTCTCTGCGTGTGGGAATAAAGCAGCAAAAAATGAGTTTACTTACACAAAAGAAGCACCTGTGATTTTGTTTGATGCTGTAGTGGATGAAACAAATAACTCTAGTGCGCCCCAACTAAATTGGGATGTGGGTGAGGAGTTAACAAAGGCTGTAAGGGTACCTGGGCATCGCCAGCGTCATCGAGATCGCGGGCGGCCCCCTGCCGATTCCCAACGAGGAGAGCGCGGCTGTTCGCTTCGACACGGATGGCGGCATCTCCGTTCTGATGGGCACACACTCTCACGGCCAGGGTCACGAGACGGCCTTCGCCCAGATCGCATCGGAAAAGCTCGGCGTGCCGTTCGATTCCAACCGGATCCTGTATGGCGACACCGACCTGGTGCATCACGGCAAGGGCACCTTCGGCTCACGCTCGATCTTTATACCTAATCGCTTTTTATAAATTTTACTTGAAAAAGTGCCTTTTCCAATGAAATCACCAAAAAAAGCGTTTTTCAAAACCTAGGCAGGAGCAAAAACTAAGGGGGCAAGGACGTCCCTTCTCTTTAATTACCGCCATTAGAACTAGCACACAGGCTTCATCACAGAGTGAAGTTTGAAGTTTCAACTCAAAACTATTGATCATTCAAGGTTAATTTTCGTAGATTTTTAGTTGAAACTTTTTTAGTTTTAGACAAAACCTACAGATGTTATGAAGCATTTAAATCTTTTCTTTCCCTAGTTGTAGCCTGGGTTGTGACATTTTCAAGTTTCTTAATTTAGGCAAGAAGTGATAAAAGCTAACTAAACATTAATTTTGGAACCGCTCGCTTTCGTGTGGTTACGTAGTTTTCTTCTTGATTACTCGTGTGGAAACTTGCTTTAATTTTATCAGTTTTTAAAAAAAAAAAAAAAAAAAAAAAAAAAACTGTGGTCATTTATTTTTTTTTGCAATACTATACTTTTTCCTCTCTTCTCTTATTCATCTATATACAATAGAAGGATTTCTATACATCTGTAAGGCATTGACATGAAGACAAAGCCTTGAAAATTAGTTAAGCGAAATGTCAGTATGTTAATTAGCACGAAGATTTCTTCTAATTTTTCTATGAAATTTCTCGTTAATCGAACGTGCGCGCAAAAAAAAAGCCTTTGTTCGTTCGTTCGTTTGCAAAGACAAATAAAAAGTGATTGATTCGGACGTTACTTGATCTGTAATTGTACACACAAATGATTTTTGGGAAAAAGTGATGATGACGAAAGAAGAAGAAAATGTAGTCGTCGACATCCTCGTTGCACTTCTGTATACTACGGGGGAGTGCCGTAGTGGAGGAAATAACGCTGTGGCGCGAGGTGTGAAAAAGATCGGCAGATAATCCGTAATCCACCTCCCCACATCATCATCATCATCTGGTCCACACTGACGTGGCCCAGCTCGTCTGGCTCGTTTGAATCACGAAAAAAAAAAAACTGTCGAGCTCGTGGAATCGGACCTCAGCACGTTCGAGGTGCTGCACGATTCGGCGCTCGAAGGCTTGCTTGGGACTTTCCATTCGTTCTCGCGGCAGACTCGAACCAACATGGCAAAGGCCGTACCCAATCGCAGAGCGGCTCCGACTCAGGGTTTGTGTCGAGCCTTCTGCGGCCGCGCCGCGCGGATGCCGAATCGGGGAGCAGACGCAGCTCCGATTCGATCCGGCTCGTCGGCTCACTCCGGTGCCTCTTCCAGGGTCCTCCAGTCGGGAAAAATACGCGTGTGAATTGTACTTTGTCGCAATAGGTGGACGCGCGCATGTCGGCTGTCCCTCTTAATTTTGTTATACAGCGACAGTACGGGTCTTTTCTCGCCTTCTAGCATCTGAATAAATGTGCCAAGGCCGTCATATAACAGGAGCCCGGTAATTTGCATTTGGCCGTTATTCGCTCTCGACGATTTCAATAAAGCAGACAGTCCTTCTGAGTTCATCCGTTCACACGCAAAGCTGACGTAACACATGGGCTTGACTATCTTTTTTTAATCTGATGTAACTCATCCTGTATTTTTTTTCATATACTCTTTGTGCTTTCTTTCGGCTACCTCTTTTCTTTGTCCTCTTTCTTTTCTGTCCTTCTCCTCTTTTCGTTCTCTGGCTTTTCTTTCACCCTCCATGAAATTTAATGTAAAGTGTGTCAAATCTACATGACTACTTTTTCGTGAGCCCTGCTGGACATTGAGCTCCTACTACTCCTGCTACTCGGTCTACTTTGATTCTAGGATGAAACTGGGTAGGAAGAATAAAAACAAGTCCAAGATACGTGATTGACATAACCGTTTCGAATTCGCTCTCTTTGGTGGAGTTGGGGGTGGGGAATAATTCGGAAAAATTAGAAAAAATGAGGTATTTGTAACTTACGAACGGGTGACCAGATCTTAATCAAATTTGATATTTAGAAGGATCTTGTGCTTTAGAGCAATTATTTTAAATTCCTACCAGATCCTGTGACATTGTGGGGAGTTGGAGGGGGAAACCGTCAGTTCGTCAACCTGAACAAATCGAAGCCTCGCAGTTTGCGAGGCTTTTTTTATTGCTCAAGTTCAATTGCAATATTTCAACCTCAGGAATTGGAGGCAGTTTCCACTGCGATTCACACCGGACGTGGCGTTGGGATGACGACTTAAGGACAGAGTTTCAATATTCTCTAAGACCGAGGGAGTTATATTTTCCAGATTTTTTCGGAAATAATCAGGTCTCTGGCGTTAAGTTCCAAATCGCACCTTATGCAGACTGACCATATTTTGATCATTTAAGAAAGTTGAAATTTGCTTAAATCCTTAGGTTTATATGCAATATTTAAGCTTAGAAGCATTTTTCAAATGGATAAACAAGAAAATTAGGGAAAAAAGGTTTTCAAAGAAAAAATGGTTTTAAGTGTTGTTTAATAAAACTTGCTAAGAGGTCTTAAAGTGCTTCCATTCCAGGACAAGCATTGGATGACTAGGCCACAATTGGGTAATCAACTGAGCATACAGAGTTTTGCTTGGACCCATGCCGGGACGGAACGGGACAGGGATACGATCTCGAAACGATCAACGACGTGGTCGACGCCACCGTATTGCCGGTGATTGCTTGCGGCGGCGCCGGCCATGTCAGTCACTTCAGGAAGTGTTTCCAGGAAACGCCGGCAAGCGGGGTCGCCGCCGGAAACATCTTTCACTTCACCGAGAACGCGTATCCTAGAGCGAAAGCGTTTCTGAGAAATTCGATCAATGACATCCGATAACGCCTTACAGGATCCGGCCGTGCCGCCGCGCTCCCACATCCTATTAGCGCGGTAAGATCTTGGCTCTATTCCGGGAGTGAAAACGGGAATTTCTGTTGTGACCTATCTTTGTGTTACTTTTGAAAAGTGTATGCGTAACTGGTGTCTATATAGGCTGTGAGTAGAAGCGATCTCAAAAAGTATAGATAAGTTTTATTGTAAATGCCTGTGGGCATTTATTTTATTACTGAAAGATTTTATCTTATTGATTTCTTTTATTTCATTAAGACAAGAAGCTCTTTTAATAGTAACTTATTAAGGGGGGTTTATTTATTTAAATAGTTGTTTTTTATTATCAGAAGAAACAGCAGGGGCATCGTGGGGGGTGGGGGGTAAGGGGGGTAGCTTACGTGCAATAATGTAGAGCGAAAAATATTATATATCCCATGCCCCTTGAATATCCGGATATGGACCCTTCTTCCCTCCCCCCATTGAAAATACTAGTGATTTGCCTCTGAACAACAGAATCAGCTTTCTTTTCAGAGGAAATTTTACACGGGATAGGGGGACTAGCCACCATTGAGAGCTACTAGAAATGTGGTTTGACACTAAAATCTTATTGAAAAGACAATGAAATTTTATGTTCCTTGTGTCGGCAATGTTTTCAATCAAAGTGGGTAGCACCGCAGGGAATCCCCTAAGCTGCCAAACTGCACAAATGATATGTCCTTTGAGCTGGTTTTTAGTGTTTTCCCAGCAGGTATGCTAGAACATTTTTAAACACTGCCCTTCTCTCAATTTTAAAAAAGAAAATTCCATACTCTTGAAGGATATCGTGTCTCAGAGCTATTATTTTAAATCCCGACCAGGTCTGGTGACATAAGGGGGGGAGTTGGGAGAGGGAAACCTAAAATCTTGGAAAACACTTAGAGTAGAGGGATCAGGATTAAACTTGGTGGGAAAAATAAGCACAAGTCCTAGATACATGATTGACTTAACCGGAATGGACCTGATCTCTTTGGGGTAGTTGGGGGGGGGAGGGGGGTTAATTCTGAAAAATTGGAAAACATTAGGTATTTTTAACATCAGCCTCTTCTATCATTTCCTGAAATGTTAAGACAGAATTTTTATAATAGCACAACAGCAGGATAAAGCGGAGGAGCCTCGACAGGAGACAAATTCCAACACTTAAAAACCCTTTACGCAACTTTTAACTTGTAAAGATAATTTTACAAATAAACAAAACTAGATACTCAGAATATTTCAAGTTTTAAATGTTGCATCTGAAAGAAGGTAACTGTAAATAGCTGAATAAATAACCATCTAGTAACTGAATAATTCTTCGGGCGAGGAAATCCGGGAGACCCGCCACGCCGACGCCCGCCTCGACCGCCCGGAACATGCCGTAGAGGTTATTCAGGGTCAGAATCTTGTGCGGTTCCTCATTGGTCGCGTCGCGCACCGCGTTGAGCAGCCAGTTGATGTTGGCCACCGGCTGGGCCACGTCCTCGCCGTAGACGATCAGGTCGTGGTTCGCGAGGTCCCGCACCTTCTCGGGCATGCCGCGGTTCTGCAGATACTCCGGCGACGCGAAAATATGGTAAGATCACGGATGCGTGTTTATTTATTTTTTTTCTTCCCCAGGGGTGATCGTACCGAGTCAATTCTCCTATAATATCGAGAAAGGGATCATTTGAGCAGAAATTGAAAGTTCTAGTGCCGTTTTGAGCGACCAAAAAGATTGGAGGTCAACTAACCCCCTGCCATCCCTTTTTTTCAGTGTCGGCCGCTCAAAATTTAGAGATAGCCATTATGTTCAGCATAGATCAAAGGCCCAAAAACTATCCGTTTGAAGATAACGCCCTGCTGCACTAAACATTATCCTTTATTAAGGTTAAACATTATCCTTTGTGCAGGTTCCTGCTGCACTTTGGCTGCTATAAGTGTCAGTATTGTCAAAATGAATTATGCATTACAAGAGAATTCTAATTATTACAAGAGCATAGTTATTACAATAATTATTATTGTAATGAGATTACAAGAGCAATCTAAAAATAGCTCTATTTTTGTTCGAGTATTTTTCCTTCTGGAGAGCTGCTATTCTGCAGGTTTCCAATGACCAAAATCTCCTTCAGAGATCAATCCATCTGCCCACCAACCAGCATTACTTTTTACCCAAGATGGAATTTCTTTAGATTCTGTTGATTGGGATTTGTCAACTGTGATATTGATAATATTTTCTTTAATCAGGAATTGAATTGATTGAACAAATTCTTCATCACCCATAATCCCATCTGCCCACCAACCAGCATTATTTTTTATCCAAGATGGAACTACAGTTGTTTTTTCTTCTTGCATTATATTTTTAGAAGCAAGACTGAAACACCAATAAATCCGGGAAAACTAAGTATTTCAGGGAGCTAGGACCCGAAAGTCCCCCCCCCCCTCCTTTTTGAGTACATTATGTCCAGCTGACTCGTTTGGCTAAGTTGTAAAACAAGGTTTGATCCAAACTTAAAAATACACCTTCTAAATAATGGGGGACATTTGTAAAGGAGGCAGGTCCTTCCTCTAAATCTAGCACCGTCCCACCACTTGTCTGATTTACGTACCAGTCGGTCAAAGGCACACGTTTTAGTTCCATCTTTCCTCCCTAAGAAAAAATCTATTACAGCGCAAACTAGTTTTCCCAAACTGATTACACGCATCTTCTGCACTGTCAGATTTAGAACTGATGTCCATACCTAACTATTCTTGGAAAGTTCCTCTGAAATTTACATCCTTTCGTCTATCAATTCCATAACTTCCGTAAGATAGCAACAACTTTCTAAATGATTGTTGTTTTAAAAAAAAATTCAAAATCAGAAATTTAATCCAATCAAAATTATAAATATTTCGTTGTGCTATTGATTAAGAAATGTTTTTTTCTAATAAAATTGTTCTACTACTACTAAAAAAAAAAACACCTTCAGAGACTTGCCTTTATCGACCATGACTGAAAATAATTAAATCTGCTGAGTACTGGTTTTAGGCTTATAATCTGGAGTAAAGGAAGTTAACACAATGGTTCCCAATTGTTTTTGTGTTATAAAATAAAAACATATTTAATGTCAGGTAAGAAACTATTTGCAATTGGAACTAGTTGAAGCACTTTTTCGAGAATTTCAACCCATTTCAGTTGGAAGATTTCGCGAAAAACCGCTTTTTCAGTCGACCATCGCCGCTTGTGTCAAGCAGCAAAACTGTTTGACACGATAAAACTTTTATCTTAAATTCGCACTGGATTTCGAATATTTCTTCACATGTTGTGCAATGGCTACTTGGGACACCTTCAAGGTAAAAGTAAAGTTCCTTTTAAAGTGTAGTACGAATTGCTTGTGCGTCTGTTTATGTAAATTGAAAAATATATTCTATGATGCCGATATCGCCAATGCGGATTTGGCTGACAAGATCGGTCTTTCACCATCGGCCTGCCTGCGCCGTGTAGCCAAACTGCGCGAAGCGGGCATTATCCGCAAAACCGTTGCGGTGATTGATCCATCCCTTGTCGGGCGGCCGTTACGTGCGGTGATCAATCTTGAATTCCATCGCCACGGTAATCGATACCGGCAGGATTTCATCCGTAAGACCAAGGAACTTGAAGCCGTCCGGCAATGTTATCTGGTGACGGGTGAATAGTGTGTGTATATGTGTATGTCCAGATTTATTATCGATCATGAACATAAAAATACAACAGCGACAGAGCGATCAGAAGAAAACAAATAAAAAAGAAAATAGAAACAAGTACAATTTATCTAAAAAAAAACCGTAATACAAGTAATTATGACTAGTCCAAAGGGAGGGCAAAAAGAAATATTTCGTGAGCTTGCAGGTGCAACGTGGAGAGATTGTGGCATTAGTAGGAGAAACGACCAAACATCACAAGAGCGTGCAGTTTTGACAACTTCAGCATTTAACCGATAGCGAAGAAACAAAACCAAAGTGTTGCTCTTGCAACATTTTAATCGGCAAAGCCGGACAAAGGTTGCCGCAACACTTCACGTTGCCCAGGCAACGTAGGTCTAGTTTTAACTTACGAACAGTTGATCAGATCTTAATGAAATTTGATGTTTGGAAAGATATCGTGTCTCAGGGCTCTTCTTTTAAATCCCGACCAGATCTGGTGACATTGGGGGGGGGGGGAGTTGGGAGGGATGAGGCAAAAGGTGAACCAGACGTAACTGTTAACGGTAAGGTCCTGAGAATGGTCCAAGCGGTTGACGGTAACTGGTATGGTTACTTTGCTGACCGTAACATGGCATTAATTGCAGATGCTACAACCACAAGCCCAGGCGATGGTCTGGACTTTGGTTACTTCTGTAGTAACAATGCTGACATTGGTACAGCAACCTTTACTGATACAGTAGGTGTGGCAATTGGTGAAGCCGTAGGTGGTGCTGCTAATGCAGGTAATGGGCTTTTATGAAGGAAAAACTATAATAACAAAATAAATTTAGCACCATTCAAGTCCTCAATCAAGATTCTTTGCAAATATAATGGTCACTACCATGAAAATTGCACCCCTCCCCTAGTGGGGCTGAACTATAGCCGTAAACAATATATTCATCCATCGTTTTTCACTGTTTTTCATTGGTTGATTCATCGTATTTCTTTGTCAACTCTAGAACGTCCTGCCTCCCATGTTTTTGGAACTTAATAATTTTTTCAACTGTCAATTATGAAAGACATATCACCGAACCTTTGTATCTTTTAATTGTTAAGATGGTTTGACAAAAACTTCTTCTCTTGCCTCAGCTTGTCTTTTCTCATTATTAAAGACACATCGCCAAACCTTGGTTTCTTTTAATTGCTCCGGAGGTGGGACAGAAAATTGTTTTTTTTTTCAACGATTTATCTAGTCCAAGTTTTTGATTTTTCAAGGTGTTATAGGTATTGATGACCTTATCCATGTCAAAATCCAAAACCTAATGCTAAATTTAATTCCTGTTAAAAAGTGGCTTTGTTGCCATGAACTATCTTTACCTCTTGATGAACAATATCTATGATGATAAAACAGTCAATTGTGTCCAAGGCTAACATCTAAAAGCACCAAAATAGTTACATGGTTACATTCCCTTTACACCTTACCTTGGTTGATATCTCACAGTAAATCATTGATGTTGAGCTAGCACTTACAATAAGTGGGCATTTTGTGCTGTAAAGGGAAATCGGTTCTATTGCTAGACGTAAACTGATTTACGAGATGACAAGACATAAAATGCTTTGCAAGAAAAAGTTTTATATTGTATCAGATTAACGACGCTTCTTGACTACTCAGGTCCCAGCGTCGGCCCTGCAGTGCATTACTGCAGCATGATTCGATCTCTGGGACCCATATTACCAAGCTAAGATCAAACCCACTGCGCCACCACAGGACAGCCTTAGCCTCATTAGCTAAAATAACTTCAGTTTTGTAATGGTAATGCAAATATAGTGCCTTATGGGTAGCTTACAAGTATTCAAAGGGTCTAATAGTCGCAGTGACAAATAGTCATAGTCGCAAGTTGTCGCAGTTGCAAGCAGTCGTAGTTGCAAATAGTTGAAGTCGCAAATTCAAATATCCTCAGTCATAGTCATAAGTTTTCGCAATCGCTAGTATTTGCAGATACAAATAGTTATAGTCATAAATAGTCAAAGAAAGAAGTTGATGAGTTAGAGGATAGGGCATTCACCGCCACAGTCACAAATAGTCGCAGTCGCAAGAAGCAGCCTTTTCTTTTTGGGCACCAATATACGTTAGACAAGAAAAATCTTTCTGTATAATAAGTTCGGCTTTGGATAACCAAGCTAATTGATGGCGAAGTTATTCATTTTTTTTCCACAACGGATTCTAGTTTCAGATAGCAAGTAGATGGCGTTTTATAATCGGACGTAAAATCTAGTGGAGACGGCTATTTTAGATCTCTTTTGTTCAAAAGTTGAGAAATCTAGATTTAAAAAAAAAGAAGAAGAAAAAACAGAATAGGGGTCAACACTTCGTTGCTATCGGCTGCCGGTGTCTGCTGCGGAAGCGTTTGATACTTCAAGTCGTCGACTTTCGGCGCCGAAGCGTCTGTTTCGACATCGGCCGGCACGAGTTCATAAAGAGCAGTCACGGCATGTCCGGCGCCGATGTCTCCGGCATCTTTCTTGTCATCGTTAAAATCTTCTTTGGCCAGGATTCGGTTTTCGTAACCGATCAGGCGATAAGAAGACACGTGAGCCGGATTGAATTCGACTTGCATTGACGATGCGTAGCGCTTGATGTGCTCTTCACCCGTAAACGAGATTGACCCTACGGACTCCCCTATCATAGGTCCGCCGGTCCACCCACGACACATGCTGCAATGACAGGCGTGTACGTGCGGGTCGATCTCCTCAGCCGAAAACTTGACTGCGCCGCAAAGACATTTTCCAGTTACGCTCATGACAACCGGCCAACCTCAAACAAAACCGGCCTCAAGCCTGGCACTCCCCGCACCCCCCGTCACCGACTTACCGACACGGAATGATTAAGTTCTCACCCAATTCGCTCAGCGATTCATCTACTAGTTTGTCCGTGAGGTTAACAAACCTGATTCTGAACAATGAAATTGTAACACCTGGAGAAAATCAACTGTTAACTCTTCCCATTGAAGAAACAGCCTCTATAGAGTTCCGACGATTTAAGGGAAATATTGCCCTGGAGTTTTCCAGTTTGACATTTGGTGCCGGTCCCAACTATCAGTATTCCTACAGATTGGATGGTTTCGAAAATGATTGGAGTTTTCATACTGTGTGTTTATTTCTGTTTATTTTTACTCTGTCTTTTTCTTGGCTTTCTGAGCAGTTTTTTTCTGATAGGTTATAAATAAAATGATGATGATGATGATGCTGATTTTATTTTACTTCATTATTTTATTTCCATTTTTGCACTAAGGGTGACTGAGTGGAGGTTTCAACCAACATATCTGCTAACAATTCTTCGTTTTTTTCACTGGCTCGAAAGATCCTTGGTTTTTCGTCGCTACAACATTTTATTTATCAGTGTGATGATGACAACTAGTTTTCTTTTTTACTATTTACGTGTAGATATACGGTAATATCATTATGAAAAATATCATGACCACCCGTACATCCTCAGGCATGTTTTGATTGAGATCCAATAGAATTTAACCATATGGTTTATTCGAAGCTTGATTGTATGCCGAGAGTAAGAAGTTCGGTTCACTGAGATACATTTGGTAAATTAGTTTAACTTTATAAGAGAACTTGAATCTTGAACATGATATATGATATATAGTTTCACTTTCACACGTAACTGGCAATTTTGCCTTTCAGAGATCTGTAATTTTGCCAGGTTACAAAATATGTTTTTTCAATGTTAGTACGCGCGGATTGAGTTGTTCATACTTTAAGATTTTAGGATTTATATTATAATAGAATAGGCATTTTTTTTGCAAGACGAAGCTAAAATTTGGTAAGATTTAAATTTTTGTGCTTTTATTTTTTTTTGTGTTGCTGTCCTTTATTTTTTTGTGTCTGTTTGGTGATAAAAATGGAATCTACTTGATAAAGTCGTTTTGCCCGATTCGACCATCTGGGGGCTGAAGGGAGAGGAAAAATTAGAAAGTTGAGGTATTTTTAATTACGCGTGGGTGATCGGATCTTAACGAATTTTGATATTTAGAAGGACCTCGTGACTCAGAGCTCTTATTTTAAATCCTGACCGGCATTAAGCTTGTGATTTCCCTTTTAAAGCGATCTATTGATTCTTAGAATTTTGCAAGAGCTCGTTACATATGAGCTCTGGGCTCTTGGAAAAATTGGGGAACACTCAGACGACTTTCGGACACCAGGAAAACTTAGCCTTTGTCAAGCTAGAAAGATCAACGTTTTAAACGTTAAAGTTTTTCAAGCTAAAACCGGTTGTTTTCATTCAATTCGGATTTCATTCATTCAATTCATCTTTTGTCATGTTTCAAACTAACAAATCTTTCTAGATCCACGCTCATTTTGAGTTTATTTACATGACTTATTAAATTTTGAAAGTTTTAAATTAAAAACAAAAAAAATATACTTTATGGCTTCACTACTTTAAAATCCTGCAGAAATATCAATTAATTTCAATGATGCTACAACTTTACTTTGTCCTGAAGACAATTGTCCTATTATCTTACTTACGTGATCATAAAGATTTAATTAATATTTATAGGTTAAAAAGAACATAAATTTTCTGTTTGTGAAAACGTTTCTAAATTTCTTCTACACGTTTAAACATGGCTTTTTACATATTCGTTTTTCTACATCATCTGCCACCAGTTAAGTTTTATGTTTAGCTAACCAAACAGAACAAACAGACCAGATAAAACAGAAAAAGAGACAGACAGACAGACCAGACGGACCAGACAGACAGATAGACCAGACAAACAGACAGACCAGATAGACAGACAGACAGAGAGACAGAACAGAAAGACAGAACAGAATAACAGACAGACAGACCAGACAAAGCGATTGACAGGCCGACGGATAGACAGACCAGACAGACAATCTGGACCAGACAGACCTAAAAAAGAGACAGAGAGACCAGACAGACAGACAAAAATACTAAGCTAAAGGCTAGTGGAATTGTAACCTGGTTTCCACGGTGTGCTATCAAATTTTGAATAGCAATATATCTAGTTTGTCATACATAGCGTCTGAAATACCTCTAAAATTCCAATTTATCATTGTAATTACCTGGTTGAGGTTGGGAGGTACATGAACTTGGCTCATCTGTGCTATCAAGGCAATCAACTAATCCATCACAGACCTTTATAGTTTTAATACACCTAGAACCATCACACTGGAACTCATCGGATTGCTCGCCGCCGCGGCACTGAGTGGCACGCCGCGGCTTGAGGAGATCATCGGTTATGACCATCCGTGAGTTCGAACTGGAAACGGCAGAGTAATGAGTGAGCAAACCCGTCTGCGACGACCCGTCCCGCAGCGCAAGCGTCCCAACAGGGGCATTGTCGGCGCTTTGAACCAGCGCGAGAAGCCGGTTGCCGAAGCCGCCGCCGACATGGCCGACCGGGCCGATGGGCATCCGCTCGGCCCCGGTTTCGGTGAGGTTTAGCTGAAAGTCCCTTTGACTGGCAAGTGGCAAAACAGTTTAGAATACACAGCAGGGGTAAAGCAATACAGAAATAAAAACAAATATTGTCTTTAAATTTAACAAAGCTTGACAGAAAATTAAAATGAATAGTAGCATTTAAACTTAGTACCAACGAATAAGCCCTTAAAATAAATTTAAAAAAAGTTCAATTTTTAGTACAAAAAAGGCATTGTAAAAAAGATAATTTATAAATCAAGCTGTATGTTTCTGTTCTCACCTGCAGGAGGCGGAGATCGATTCCGGCAACGCGGTGCGGATCGACCTCAGCCAGCCGATGGACGACCTGCGTAACATCCTGACCAAGCTGCCGGTGGAAACGCCGATCCTGCTGTCGGGCACCATGATCGTCGCCCGTGACATCGTGCATGCGGAACTGTCCAAGCGTGTCGCCCAGGGCGGTGAACTGCCGGACTATTTCAAGAACCACCCGATCTACTATGCCGGTCCGGCCAAGACACCGGAGGGCTATGCCTCAACCCACTCGGTCAGGACTCTAAACATTAAATACTATTAAATACGCTACACGAAACTTTAGTGTTTTATGTTTGTGCTTGCTTATGTAATTTTTGTTGCAGGTTGATTGGCTTAATAAATAATCATCATAAAAAACAATACTGAGACAAAGACAAATAATAATAATGATAAATAAGTTTAATAATAATAAATAATGATAATAGCTCAGCTATGAATCTAAAATGTTTTCTAAGGAACATAAAAAGTTTATTTTAGTAATCGCTGTCGGCTTTGCTGGCTCCCTGCTCATCATCAAGCCGAGTTACGAGCTGTTCGGGGTGACGGCATTGTTGCCAGTTGGGGCGGCGTGTGCGTTTTAATTTTACGTTATCCTGACCCGCTGGTTGGCGCACAGTGAAACGGCATTGAACATCCAGTTCCTGACCGGCGTTTCAGGATGCGTGACGATGTCAATTGCGCTCTTTATTGGCGCGGAGCTGCAGCTTGAACCATTGGTGCCGACATGGCCGACGTCGACCGTATCATTTCACAATGAAATACAGTTTTTTTTTCAAAAAATGTCTTTTTTTTCAAATATTGGGCTTTCAGTTTATGTTTATCAGAATACTCGAAGCAGAGATATCCTTCAAGTTCTGAATAAAAGTGGTTCTGGGGTATCGTACGATACCATTCGACGACTCCTAGCAACAGCGGTAGACGAAATGAGGACTCACACCACAGCAGACAGCGTTTATGTTCCTCCTGGCATAATAAAAGATGATGATTCTTTGATCCAATGGTGGGGCTCTGTTGCAGCTCGGGGGGGGCGCTGCGCCCCCTAGCATATGATGAAATTCCTCGTTGGTGGTTTTGTCGCGGTGGTTTCTATGGTGGGGTTTAATCTCTTCCAAGGGGGGGGATCTAAACGCCTAGCCCCGTTCAACTATATTGTATATTTATGTTTAAATGCAGAGAAACATTGTATATAAATATACTAAGAGAAACAATACCATTTAAAATCTCTGAAATAAAAGTTCCATGTTTAAATACACTAAAGAAGGGGTCTGAGGGGTTGTCATCATCAAAGACATAATTTCCAGGCCTTTCAATCATAAATTACGTTGAACAAAATGGCTAACTCAAAATTTTGATTTGATTTGTATGGGGAAATGGTGGGCGTGAGAGAGGAGTTAGTTGCCCTCCAATCTCTTTCAACTGTTAAACTAGCAAAACAAGTTTTTTTAAATGAAAGTAAGGAGCGACGTTAAAACTTAAAACGAACAGAAATTACTCCGTATATGAAAGGGGCTTTTCCTCAACACTTCAGCTTCGTCTTCGAAATCTGATAAACCAGGCGAATCGTTCGATATACGACATAAATTGATTGCTTGATCACATTTTGTGGGAAAACGAACAACGAATAGGATAGATAATCGTTGATCGTTCTGCTTTTTCTTATTGATTCCAACAGAGAACTGTTCGGCGACACTACGTAATAAAGATGTTGATGAAAATGATTGCGTTTGTACGAGACTTCCATGATTTGTAACAGCTCGTTTGTAAGGTGCAATATCACTCCTTGTGTGGGAGCGATTGTTAGAGGCACAAGGAAACAAGTTACATGCCACACAGCTAACGCCGTTGGTATTAGACCGGCACAGGGTGGAGTTCGTCCGAATCATCCCGATGAAGCACCGAAACAACTGTTGTTGTTTCAGCCCTGAGATTCCAGGCTGGACAGCCTGGAATCTCAGGGATAAGCTTGTTGTGCCGGACAGCAGCAACATGTCTGGTCCTTTGCGAAACCACGGCAGGAGGTCCGCTCTCCTGTGTGGCATAGAACGGGGAGTGGGCTACTTTAAATATTTGAAACACCATAGCTAATTTTTAGATAATTTTTCACCCCCTAAGTTTATCCTAATTATGTTCTGTTACATAGTCTTATTTCAAGCTTTTTTAATAGTGGCTCAATCCCCTCCTTAAACAACGTTATGAAGTTGGTTCAAACACCCTTTTTACCATCTATGACCCCACCCCCTGTTAAACAAAAAAATTTGATGTCCATAGCGGGATTCGAAATACCTATTTCCAAAGTATCTTAACTAAATACAATCCCTGATAGTTTTGTTGATACCTATCTTAAGATCAATTTGTCTAAATAAAATATATTGCTAATGGGACAGTAGTGAAAATGGCAGCAACTATGACTTGAGTTTTTCTTCGATATTTTCTTTTTACAAACAATTGTTGTTCTCTGGTCATATTTGTGTTCCATGCTAAGTGGTTGCCTCTGATTAGTGTGCGTAACCTGAAAAACTAATGATCGTCGGCTCATCTTCAATCTCTGCGATACATAGTGTAAATTTTTTTTTCAGTAAATCGCAAATGACACTCTGGCTCTTAGAAAGGTTAGGGGGCGGTGATCTACTTTTTTGCTTACTTTACATAATTCCATCTGTTTTGATGTTATTATTTGTTATAACTTTCGTTTGTTTACCGCACTGCTTCATTGTTTTTTTTTTTTGCTTCGTATTTGATTTTATTCTCAATGTAATTTGAGCTTAGAAATCACTCTAGTTTTCATTAGAATTCTGTTTTATTTTCTTTTCTAGCAATGGACTGGCAGGCACGGGATCTGAACTGACTTTCCGCTGCTCAAGTTGCAGAAGAAGCTGGTTCATGCGATCGCACTTCGCCTCAAGTTCCAGAGTCTGCTGTCGCAACTGCTTCGCCTGCTGCGAGTACTGGCTGGCTGATGGAGTTGCTTTCATGGCCTGCTGAAGAGCTGCTCTCTGAGCAAGACGCTGACGCTCACGAAGTGCTTCCGCATCTGAGGTCTGCTGCAACCCGACTGTGCAGCCTCGGGGAGAAATGGCCGAATTTCCACCATCTTCTGTACGTCTGGACGTTAGCGCGTAGAGGGACAGTCGCGGCTTCGGCAGAGGAGCTCATGCTCACGCCCCAGACGATCAGCGGCCAGATTCGCAGCCTCGAAGGCGCACTGGGCGAGAAGCTCTTCAACCGAACCGGCAGGAACCTCGTCCTCACCGATTTCGGCAGAGCCGTGCAGAGCTACGCGGACGAGATCTTCTCGGTGGGACGAGAGTTCATGGAATCCCTGCAGAGCGGGTTTACTGAGGTGAAATAATTATCATTGACTTTGATATTGTGTTTTTGTTTTTATTTGTTACTACTAAAGAATGTTGTTATTCTCGATTTCTCTGTGTCCTTTTGGCAATCGGGCTCCCTATACTTACAAATTTGAAATAGTGAGCAGGTAACAATAAATCTTTCTAATTTTTTATAATTTTTGTAAAAATATTTAATGTTAAAACAAGTTAAAAAAAAAATCGAACTTCTCCCATATTTTCTAGCAACGGATTGAACTGTTGCGGAGGAGTACATCGTGGGCGTTCACCGAGACGCAGTCAATGTTTCTTCGACCCAGACCAGCGAGCGTAACGGCTACATGTATCTTCGACCCAGACCGACGAGCGTAACGGCAACACCATCTACGGCGACCCAGTTGGTCGGACTAACTCGCGAAGAGTGGGAAAGAAATATGAGAGAGCTAGCCACCATGTCAGAAAAGGAGAGACGGGCGCTGTTCGACCCAAGATATTAGAAGACTGCGTGACTAGCTAGTCATAAAAGTACAATTATTTTCATAACTATTTTAATTCTTTCAGATTTACATAAATTTTCAATGAAACCAATTTATTTGCTTTTCAATAAGCGTAAATGGTACTCTGGTCATTTGAGAGATTTTAGGGAATGCAGCCCCACACTATTGATTAATTTAAAAGTCTTTTTTCACAAAACAAGTTTTCCAAGAAAAGTAAAGAGCTCCACTAAGCCAAAAATGAGAATTAATAAAGTCAAATAACTTTCCAAGTGTAAAATTACACGGCCGGGGCTATATTCGCCATCGTCAGTTATTCCTGGGAATTGGTTGAATCCGGCATTTCGTTTCCGGTGGTTTTGCAGCAATGGTCACGGTTGGCAGAGATCAAACATCGCCTAAACGAAGCGGCGGATTCGGAGGCGCCCGACCCAACTCAAGGTTGATGACGCGACCAACAGACGCGTCGCCAAGCCAAAACGATTCGGCACCGGCTAACGTGGACGTACCCGTGCGGTACGCTGAGTCTTTGGTGCACCAGGGTTTTATTGGAATTTTTGAAGGTGACATTTAAGTTATGTTTTTTGTTTTTTTAGAATTCTTTGCCACTTAATTTGGGAAAGTAGGATAAAACAGTAACGACGTTCTTATTGCACATTAAAGGGATGATATCTGTTGGAGGTTGTGGTGATGATGCACTTCGTTTTCTATGATGTATTCCAGTAACTTGATGGGATATCCAATGGAAAACAAAATGTCCTTCAGATAATTCAATTCTGGGATTATATGAGCTTTCAATCATACATTCCATCACGCTGGGTCTGGCCACTTTTGGAGTACTGAGCGTTCCGGGTCCGCCGGTCGAGGCCGTCATTGCCCTGTCCATTGTCTTTTTGGCCACGGAAGTGCTGCGCAGTGAGAGCGAGCCACAGACAATGGCCAGCCGTTTTCCCTGGGTGATCTCCTTTGGGTTTGGTCTTCTGCATGGTCTGGGCTTTGCTGGTGCGCTGGCTGAGATCGGCCTGCCGCAGCAAGATATTCCAGCGGCCTTGCTGGCGTTCGCCCGTAACAGTCGGCAAAGATTAGTCCAACTGGTTAAACCTAGAATAACGCACAGAATTAATAATCTAAAATCAGAACGTTGCTCCATCAAGTCAAAAAGACCATCATATTGTGCGACAATAACCTGCATGGTTAACACTGCTGCAGCTATCAATAATACTCCGGGAATTGAGTTTAATGTTGTGTAGATATACTGTATTACATCATCTACCCAACCATGAAAATATCCAGCCGCGGTACCAAGTAAAATTGCAAATGAGCAGGCGGCGAGCTTCGCGGGTCAGCGGATGGCCGCGCGCGTCGCCGTCACCGCCGGGGTCCAGGCCGCCACGGTGTGGATCCCCGTCGGCGGCCAGGCGTTCAACGCCGCCGTGGCGGCCGGTCACGTGGTGTGGTTCGCGGTCGACCTGGCCGGTCTGATCATCCTCAGCAAGGGGATCGAGCACACGGCCAAGGGCTACCGCGACCGGCGCCGGGCCCGCGAGGACATTCGCGATGCGATCCGCAGCCTGCTGGCATCCCTGGAAAGCTAAGGATATTAAATCTGAAAGAATTGTCTTCACATGAGAAATCTGCTTGCATTCTACTAGAATGCGGACCCCCATAAGCAACATTGTAGATTACATCTGGGCGAAGGGACGTGAGTAGTCCACATCCGAGGCCAGCCTTCTTCTTTCATAGATCTTTTCTCTATTCCCGAACAATTGTACAGGTAGCGTTGCTTTGGGCACCTCGTCATTCTTAAAATTTTAATTTAAATACAGCTTTTCAGTTATTTCTTACTTAATTTTATAAGACACATATTGCTCTGTAAATTTCCACAAGAAATATATTCAAAAAAATCAGAGTCTATTTTACTGTACTTCAAGGAAAAATGAAACAAAAATTATACCGAAGAAAAAAAATAAAAACATCGAAGAAGCTTCAATTGTTTAACATACACTAAATTATTTTTACAAACTAGGCTGAAATGGATTTTTGATTTCTTAGTAATGATGTTGGTTAGTAACCCATTTCATAGACCGAGTAATTTCTTTGGCCTCTTGGTCTAGTTTAAATGCTGTAAGGTATTGGCAAGACGTTTGTTGTTTTTCTTCCTCTTTCCCCAAACAAAGTGAGTCCTTAGCTTCTTCTGTGTTCTGCTGCAAACGGAAAAATAAAGCTACTTCACTATTGTGGCACATGCTGGCTTAAACTATTACTACTAGTTCAATTATTTGGCCTCTTGGTCTAGTTTAAATGCTGTAAGGTATTGGCAAGACGTTTGTTGTTTTTCTTCCTCTTTCCCCAAACAAAAAGATGGCAATGATACCTTCGATAAAGATGGCTTTGAGCAATTGGGCGTACAAGCTAATTTGGGCTTTTCTCCTACCGACCAATTGAGTTTTAAGCCTTTTCTTCGATACAACGATTTTGAAGGCGATTTTGAAGACGATAGTGAAGCAGAAGGTGAAGCAGAATTCAATCAGGAAGATGCAATAAGATATTATTTCAATGGTGGGTATGAATACGACGAGATCTTGCATTTTCTTGAAAAATACCACCAATGCGAGCTACCACCCGCGCTTCGAAGTTTTGTGATGTCAGAAGATAGGTCACGATTTTTCTTCTCGAGATCATCTATTGAGCGGACAAACTCAACCTTTTGTGCACGCAGGAACTTGCATTCCTCAGCAAGGTTGTCGTAAGCTGTCTTGTCTTCCTCCGGAGCTGCCTTGCCAATCTCTGTTTCAAGCGTTTTGACTTTTAAGGTTAAGTCGTGGATTTTGCTCTGCAGTTTGTCGTTCATGTGGTTGAGTTTGACAACCAAATTATCTTCCTATGCTTCTAAGATTTTTTAGCTGTGAAAAAACACCATGAGCCTTAGCTATTCCACTTTTAATGTCTTCATTGCTCTTATCGTCTTTGCCAATAATACTACCAAGGTAAGTGAAGCTGCCCGCCTGATCAATCTTTCTTTTACCCAGTGTTACCTTTTGTCTTCACTTATTTCTTCTTTATCTTCTGTTATCTTCTTAACATTAATTTTCAAACCTATTCTTGCACGCTGAACTTGCAAAACCTCTAAAAGCGCCTTTATTATTGGTGCTAGGGAGAGTAGTATCCCCCCCCCCTCTATTGCAACAATTTTTTTCTATAAAGCAGAAAATTTTATATTTACCTACCAACCATCACAGGTGCGGAAATGACGAAGTGTGGCATCATAAGCCTCGCCAGGAAATTTCTTGGTCGAGGATTGGCAAAGCTACCGATAATTTTATTTTCGGCAATTTTAAATGGTATTATTTCTCTTGGTTTATTAACTAATTTTTTTTTTACAAAATATGTTTCTTGCTTTTCGAAGCATTAAAATTAAGACTAATTTCGGCATATTCTCTACTAAACACAGGAAAATTTTCGACGATACAGTTGTAATAGTTGTAATACAGGTGTATATAGTTGTAATAGTTAGCACATTTCGAAGCCGCTTTTACTATTCTTTACCCAAATATTTACCAAATATTCTTTACCCAAATATTTCCCATGTTTTTCCGTTTCTTAGTTTCATCAGCGCAAATCGAATCAACGTAAATCAACTTAAACGTCCGTCAATTATTCCCCAAGGAAGTGAGATCGCAAAGGCATACCTGGCAACAAATCCGCACCGCCATGAATGCCTTCTCCTCAAGAAGCCCGACGAACCCGACCCACGATCTCGTCCCGGGTCACCGTGTGATGCGACGAGACATCACGATTGTCGCCAATGATCCAATAATCCCCAGCGCCCAATCGAACCGGCAACATGCACCACCCATTCTCTGGATGCCGATAGGGTTCCTCCAACAGAACCCCATCAATGTAAATGCGGCTACTACTCCTGAGGTTGTTAAAACTGAGGGTAGTAAGGCGAAAAATCTGGGAAAGATTGAAATTGTACGAAAGCCAAACCCCACAATGCCCACAAATGCCATGGAACCCCCCCCCCTCAGAAAATTCCAGCCCCGCAAAAAAATTCACCAGGAGCATCTCAACATGTTAAAATTAGTCGGTAAAGGCAAAGTAAAACAAATAAAAGGAATTTCGTAAAGTAATAATGGAAAATCCCCCCAGTGTAAAATTTCTTTTTAGCTTGGCGCGCTACGAACGCGAGCCGGATGCTGTCGAGACGACACCGGAGACGTTGCGCACGCAGCTGCAACAACAGCCGCCGCCGTTCGAGTGCCTGCTCGCGGAAGTCGACGGAGAGCCGCGCGGCTTCGCGCTGTTCTTCCACAACTACTCGACTTGGCGCGGCCGCCCCGGCCTGTATCTCGAGGACCTGTTCGTTCCCGAGGAGCACCGCGGCGCGGGACTCGGCAAGGTCCTGCTCGCAGCCCTCGCTCGGATTTGAGAATTGCATTAAAACATGGTGCAAAGGTATATCATTTATCGCAGTCACGTGTTTCATTGCTTTCTTTCTCATCATTTATAGCACAAAAAAAATGTCTAGTGGGGTCTTGTGGCCCAGCCCTACCCCCTGAAATCTTATTTTGTTTGGATATATAGGTCTTTCGTATTCAAATTATCAACAACAAAAAATCTGCGTTCGTATCATCGCCCCCCCCCCCCCCCCCCCAATACATTTGTGCGCGCTCTGGATCCCGGGGAATGAGATTTGAGTACCGGTCGGACTTTCGTTACGGACTCAGGACGGACGGTGGAGTTTGGATAAAACCCGGAGACGACGTCATGCTCATTTTTGTCTC
This sequence comes from Alatinidae sp. Z8VKAUB7J3, assembly GCA_010016025.2. Lineage (NCBI taxonomy): Eukaryota > Metazoa > Cnidaria > Cubozoa > Carybdeida > Alatinidae > Alatinidae sp. Z8VKAUB7J3. The sequence goes on along the minus strand of JAAAKM020721499.1, from coordinate 172,988,855 downwards.
TATACCACCCAGTCCCTGTCACGTGCAACAGTCATACTGTACTACTACTAATAGTATACCATCAATACTACTACGTCGAGTGAAAGCTGTAAGAGCCGAGGATGATCTTTGTTGAGGAAGGTCAGGCTTTTGCTACGATGGGTGCTGTTTCTGCCGAACCTGTTTACCCTCCAAGGACTTTCGACTATTAAAAGCGGCACTAACCCTTTCAATTTTCAATCGAATGAGCCTTCTTCGAAGTTTCTTCGTCAACTTTAATAGAGTTTTTGATTGAGAGTCCTACCGATGATCAACAGAGCATAATGCAACTATTTTTTGTAGATTATCGAAAAAACCTCTGATTGGTTGAAACTGATAACACGACTTAGCCATTAACCAATCAGATGCCTTTTCTACTAAAAAACCAATGAAATTAAATGGAATTTGTCATGGGGGAAGAAAATTTCCATGAAGGGAGCGCAGAATTTTCTAGCATTATTTAAAAAAAAACAACAAAAATAAGTATGAAAAAGTTTTTTTCAATTGAAAGTAAGGAGAAGCATTAAAACTTAAACGAACAGACATTGTTACGCATATCAGGGGCTCACCACCTCCTAATATTTCGCTCTTTACGCTAAACTATTTTTAGTAATTCCAACTATTTATTTTAAGGCTTTTGTGATTCAGGGGTCATTCTTTCAAAAGCATAAAAAAAATCAAAAATGTACCCTTTTAGAAATTCATTTTAAAAGTAACTTTTTTAGAATGTATGACTTAGACTGATTAATAACTCGAGTCAATACTGCTTTTTTTCTATTATTATTATTCCTTTAAACTGCATGCATGTTTTGATATATTATACAATTTTAATGTTTCGGTAGAGAAGCACTTCACAAATTATACATAATTTTCAATGAAGAGCATACTTTTCTCTTTAGGGAAGTTTGAGAGGGCAACAAAACAAGAAAGTAAAATTTCGGGACATTCTTCAAAAATCGTGACAGGGCCGTCCGTCATGCGTTCGTCACTGAGTCGTGGTTAACGTACGTTTTTGAAGAAAATGTATATTCTCGGCTATTTTTATAAACTTCTGCTCCGGACAGCCGAAAAATAAAGATGCCGGTCCATCGCTGAATCTGTACATAAATGTTTGAGTTATCGCGGCCAACGAAGTTTTAATGCATAATCCTGCCGTACATACGCGGGAACTTCTGACGATGGAAGGGGTGGTGGAAAGGAGTTTTCAATCGAAGGGGTCCGTATTTCCCGGCACTGTAAAAAAAAACGACCAGAAATTTAACAAAAAGACAAATTTTTTCAACTGAAAGTAAGGAGCAACGTTAAAACTTAAAACGAACAGGAATTATTACGTATATGAGGGACCTATCCTCAATACCTCGCTCTTTACGCTAAAGTGATTCTTAGAACTTTTAAAAACGCTTACGAACCTAATTAAATGGATATTTTTTTTTACCGCCCAGCGCCCGTGGGGCCGTGCTCGATCGGCGCGGCGCGCGATCAGAGTCCGTGCGCGTTGAGGAACGCGACGGCGCGGTCGACGAACACCCGCACCTTCGGATCGACGAGCTCTCGGTGCGCGTGCACGATGCTGAGCGACGCGTCCGCGCCGACTTCATCGGTCAGCACAGCTTGCAGCGATCCGTCCGCGACCGAGTCCGCGACCATCACCTCGGGCATCAACGCGAGGCCGAGACCCGCGCGCACGGCGAGGTCGAGAATGCATCATAACAGCAAACATATGCTTACATGGTAGCAGATTTAGTTGCCAGCTCACGCATTGGCATTGTGGCATGGTTTTTACATCCCCAAAAGACACATTGTACATTTTGAAGTTTGGCAGTGCTTTCAAACTTTGTACTCCTATTGTACGATCATCCTGTACAATGATATTACCTGGTTTTATGCTCTTTGCAGCTTGGATATTTTTCATGCAACTCAGGATGAAGAACCTTGGACGATCTTTTAAGAAATCTATCTGCTGAGCAAATGGCATTTAAACCAAATGCTGAAAGGGTCGCTATTTTACTAAAATAATTATTTTAAATAATCTAATTACCTACTTACCTAGGTCCTTGCACGTCTAGAGGAGCAAGTCAAATTTACTGTGTTTTTTGTCCACTGTCTCAATTAAATTATTGTACCCGTTTTTCATTGTTTTAGTTTGTTTAATTTGTCAAGGATGCGTATCTTCATACCCCCCAAGCTTAGGCTAACCAATTCTCAATCTTTTCGTAAGATATGCAGAGGAATTGTAAGTAACAGCCAGCTAATAGGCTACAACCATCTTCAGCGATGAGGGGTTTGTAACTTTTGCTAGTTACAACCAGAGGTTTGCAAGTTTTGCGAGTTGTTGTACCTAATATTTATTTTAAGATCCTTACAGATTAACAACTTTAGTATTTAATCGAAGAAAGGAAACAAAACCAACACTTCACTCGGCAAGGCCGAACAAATATTGCTGCAACACCTCACGTTGCCCATGCAACGTAGGAAGACACCCGGGCACATCAGATACCTGCCTCTCCTCAAACGCTATTTCCCGGAGGCGAGATTCCTCCATATCATCCGTGACGGCCGCGACGCCGCGGTCTCGGGGTGGTTCTACGGCCTCAACCGAAACCAGGCCTACACGCGGGAGCACTTCGGTGATTTGCCGGGCTACATTCGATTCTTCTCCAAGACCTGGAGAGAGACCATCGAGGCCGCGCGCAACCACGCCGTGGCCCTCGGCGCTCGCTATCTGGAGGTTAAATCTTGTTAATGTTGACATTCACCGATGAATGTCTAAAATTCCTTTTTCTCTGCTTTGCGAAAAGCTTTTCAGTCTTATGCAAGCTTCGATGGTAAAAGTTAAAGTTAAATTGAGTTAAGTTAGGTCAAATCAAGTTATAAATATTAGAAAAGGGTTAAAAACCTAACCAAACACCTCCTAATCTAATCTGTGACCATCAAAACTTGCATAAAATTGGAAAATTAACTGGCAACACTGACTAAATCCAAAGAGAAAACCTCTCAATAACCTCATTATAATCAGATACTTGCAAAATCGTAATACCTTCCCGCAGCTCTTTCGGCAAATCGTCAACTTCCTTCTCGTTTTCTGCCGGGATTATTACGGAGGAGATGTTATTGCGCTGTGCAGCTAACATCTTTTCATTGAGGCCGCCGATGGCTAACACTTTGCCGCGCAAGGTAATTTCCCCGGTGAGTGCAATGGCATTGTGCACCGGGCGTTTGGTGAGTGCGGAGATAATCGCAGAAGTTAATGGACACCCTCCCACAGTTGCCACAAATTTCATATTTTAAAATAATTTTCTTTAATCTTAATCATACCCTGCTATGATACCTCAATCACCAGCCCCTGAAAATATTGAACAAAATCGTCAAAAGAAATAAAAATATAAAAACCAAAACTATAGGATACAGGTAGAACATTTCAAAGTCTCTTCTTTTCTTCTTCCTTTTATTCCCTGGCTTCTTAATTTTACGTGGGGGAGAATTTCCCAGGCAATAATTTTCCACAGGGCTAAGCCCGTTCAATTCGGAAAATTATAAAAATATGAAAAAGGCTTAAACAAAGATAGGCAGTTAAAACTTAACAAAAACAAAAATAAAACAGGGAATCAGGACCCCTAAGACATGGACATGGAGACATCCCTTAAAAATATAAATTGTTATAATCATAAATTTCTGAAAATAAGCAGTTAAGACTTAATAAAAGGGACAAATGTTAAAAAGTTGATACATGGTAAAAATACAAGCAAAAACAGAAATTCAAGAAATATCGTGTTTTGTTTTGTTTTCATGGGTGATGGTGTCAACCCAATACTCCTATAAGATCAGGAGAGGTCCATTCAAACGGAAATCAGAAGTTTTAAATCTTTTTTTAAATGAGGGCAACTTAAAATAAGTTCATCCCAAGCAGTACAACAACTTGAGTAGCCCTTTTTCCACACCCATTTTTGCCCCAGAGACATCCGATCAAAATTTTGTGAAGAACATATTATTCAGCACAGTTAAAAAGTCCCAAAACTATGACTCGGGGAAGCCGGACAAAGGTTGCCGCAACACTTTACGTTGCCTGGGCAACGTACGTCTAATATTCTTTTTCTTACCAGGTGATGTCTCTTCTGAAATAAAGCCAAGTTACTTAAAAAGTAACTCGATAGGCTACTTATGATAAAGGTCAAGTCAAATTCAAAGATATGCATTGTATCTTAATATCTGAGAAAATGGAAGGGGGAGGGGGTAAAATTTTCAAAAAGATCTGTTTGAAACACTAGGGAAGTGAAAATTTTGGCAGTATTTTGGAGAAGGGGACCGACGCTTAGAAAGATCCTTTCAACGTAACCCCTCCCCTTCGGTAATTGTATCGGTAATACTGTCAAGATTTAACTCAGTTTAAAGCAAACACATATTTAAACTTCTTTACAGAAGTACATAGTAGAATAAGCATCACAAAGATTTACCCCATACTTTCCAAAAATGTTTGTATGTTCCATCGTCTTTAAGAATTTGGCCACCTCTCAAGAATGCTGTTTCGACCCGAAATAAATTTCATCCACACGCCGACGATGCCGAGCTGCGTCGGCTGCTCCACGGCCCCGATCGATGCGATCACGTGATCGGATTGCTGCTTCGCCACGGTGTCAACAACAACGCCAATCCCATCACAACGGTCAACGCGTTTCATCCATACGGCCCGGTCGCAATCCCCACCGCTGAACTCGGCGATCTGCAACTGGAATCCATCGCCCGCCACGCGGACACCACCACCGGATGTGGACCGTCGTTCGACTTGGTCATCAAGAACTGCAGCACCCCCCGCTCCCCCCCCCCCCCCACAAAAAAAAAAAAAAAAAAAAAACGTTGCCCCTGCTTGTGTGATCCATAAAAAAGCTGTGTCTACATTAGAGTACACAAAATCATTGATGTTATTCGTTTATTACGCACGGAAATTCGTTCATGACTAGTAAGCAATATCATGAGCCAGGTTTCTAATGTTACAAACCAAACACCGTGATGCTAGTTAAGACTGGTAATACAAGTATATTGGTAAAAGGTGATGGGTGTTCGGTTCCGGTTTGCCTATTGACACGGAAGATTTTTAGTCTCGTTTGTCCCTCCTTGATAAAATCTTCTCTCTCGGCAGGATATCCCCAAACAACAATGTTGTTGTTTTTTTTTTTTTCATTATCATCTTCATTGTTGTTGTTGTCAAATGCGAGACCTTCTAATTCATATCCCTTCACATGTTGGCCTGTAATCGTGACTATATCAATTCTGTTTCAACGAAGGGAGTTGTGGATGTGGTTGCCAAGTTTTTAAAACGGTATATTATTATGGAAAGCAGGCCATCCAGAAAGAATAATATCAGATACCTAATAAAACCTAACTTAGCCGAAATTCCAACTCTATATAGTAAATGTTTAATTAAAATACACCCACATAGTAGTTTTTTCATGATCCTAAGCTAATTGTCTCTGAATACTGATAGATAAAACCGGTTTGTCTCACATTTAAGAGAGCGAATTTCTTGAGTTTGTTTTGTATAATACAAAGTACCATATTTACTAATAGCTACGTATGTCAGCATTATGTTCACCATAGCTGTAGGTGTAGGTACCAAGGATGCTGTGCTGACTGATGGTGCTTCAGTTAGTGGCTGAAGAGATGAAGGAGCAGAAGTTTCAGGGGGCTCAAGAAATGTTGGTGCTAGAGTGTTTGTAGATCCTGTTGGAGGAGGGGTGTTGGCGAAGGTGGGGTCTCCAGTCAGTGGTGGTTCAATGGATGTAGGAACAGGAGTTCCTCCGCCATCAGTTGTTGGTGCTAAGGTATTCGTTGATACTGTGGGGGTTCTTTATATTTCGTCTTCCATTTATGCTTTTTTTATTCTTTTTTCTCTTGCTAGATATGTATAAGAATTGATGACGAAGAGACCATGCTTTTATGTGACAGCTGTAACGACGGGTATCATATAGGCTGCTTACAACCACCTTTGAAAACTGTGCCATATACTAATTGGTTTTGTTCTACGTGTATAAATAAGGTAAATAGCTTATTAAGTTTAGACTGTGCTGATGTCAAGTTTATTATGGCTCATGTGAAGTTCGATGCTAATATCGGTGGGCTAAACAGTAATGCAGTTTGGCTATGTGCTTGCAGTAGTTGTTCATCGCGAAAGCTCTGCCAATCAGGTGCTCTTTTAGCAAAATCATAATATTCACTTGGTAGGGCAAAAAGTACTTTGCCATACACATTAAAAACTTTGCGCCAACCATTGCCACATGCTTGGTTTATTTCGTTTATTTGGCCGGGTTGCATTACATGCAAATGCTTAAGCTGTTGCCAAGCAGGCATCGGCGGGCGCTTTTCCTGTTATTTATAGTCATGAACATGCCCAATTTATATTATAACTTAGAAAATATATTATCTTGAGTTTTAAAAATGACAGCCTTGTTTCAATAAAATAAAACAAATAAAAAACACATACAAAGTTATGAAATTCGGAAACATAATAAAAATTCGATAAATTCATGCCGCTTTCAATTCATGTCCGTGTACATACTATTTTATGCAAAAACAGCTTGTGTAATCAAAATTTCTGTAGACTTGGATTTGTTTGGAAATTTACTATTTTTTGTTAATGTTTTTTTGCCCAAAGTTCTGGGGGGGGGGGGGTTTCGCACCTACTGAAAGCGACTTAAGGTCTGGTGAGTAAGGAAGGTGGCCAAGCAGTTCAAATCGTAATTCATGGATTCTTGCCACAATAACCGCTCAGGTGCGGGCCATGGTTCATTCATGAGCAGGACCTTCAGTTATGGCAGGCTTGTCGGACCGCGGCAGCGTCTCTAGGTTTGTACCTGGAGGTCAAGGAGGCATGGGGGGGGAGAGAAAATAGGGGGAAACACCCCCTAAAAGTAATAGGAAATCACACCAACGAAATCACACCATCGCATTCTGCGTATCAGAAAAACCTGTAGAAAAAATTTCAAGGTCCAATCTAAAAAAGTGTGGAATTTCGTATGTTTTACCAGAAGACAAATCACGGGTGCGTGTTTATTTGTTTGTTTGTTTGTTTTTTGTTTTTTTTCCAGGGGTCATTGTATCGACCAAGTGGTCCTAGAGGGTTGCAAGAGGGCTCATTCTAACGCGCGAAGGCGTTGGGCGTACGTTATGACACGATTGCTATCTCGGAGCCTGTCGAAGGGTTTATGAACGCCCTATCCGAGTTGTTTGCAGGCCAAAACTCCGGCGTCGCAGAAGAGAACATTCAGAGCAGAACGCGCGGTTCCATCCTTATGGCTGTCTCCAACAAGTTCGGCAGCATGGTTGTCACCACCGGCAACAAGAGCGAGATGTCGGTCGGGTATGCCACGCTCTACGGTGATATGAACGGCGGCTACAACCCCCTCGGCGCTTCCGGCTGCGGCAAGTCGACATTGCTCAGAATCATATGCGGGCTGGAAACAGCCACCGAGGGCGAGGTCTGGATCGGGGGTAAGCGGGTGGACCACTTGGCTCCGAAAGACAGGGGCATCTCCATGGTGTTCCAAAACTATGCCGTATTTCCGCACCTGACGGTGCTGGAGAATGTTCGCGTCGCCTTGCAACGCAAATTGGGAAATTCTTTCCATTTCTGGCGCTCGGAGAAGGCGCTGGGCCGGCTCGACCACCCACTGGTTATTGTGTTTTCGAACTAAGACATCAGGAATAACATATTCAGCCTGTGTCGGATTAATGGCATTACCGGGGCGTGGATTTAACGATAAAATTAATTGCATTATATTAGCAAACTCATCATCGTTTAGCTTATAGTGACGTTTTACCTTTTCATAATCACATTTGCCTAAGCGATCAATATCGTGTTCAATAATTTGAATCGCTTGCTGACACAGTCGATCCGGCTCGGATAATTGATGTAATTGAGTTAATTAAATACTTATTTCGAGAATTTTAAATCTCTATTTAAAAAAAACACATTTTAAGGGAGCATATTAGGTTTTTAGCATTACATTAATCAGTTATACTAACATCTACTTGGGTTTTTAAATTGCAAATTAAATTAGCTTCATAAATATAAATATATATATATATAAACTAAACAGACTCTAAAAAGCCAAAAGTTAAAAATAGATATAAAAAACGTTAAAACCTGGCTCCTCAAGACGAGGTTTTGGAATATAATCAAAGAAAGACAGCTCGTTATCAGACAAGAACCGAATTACACCTCGGCAGCCGAACTGCCCGTCTCCCGATGAATAAAGAAGTCCTCAAATGCATGGAAATTCAATTAACTTCTATCTGGGCTGAAGTTGAAAAATTGGTCTTTCTGGCTAACAAAATGATGTTTAAAATAGACAAAAGCTTTGGGTTTGAGGCATATACTGCCAAATATATAACACTAATGCAGTTTATTATTTGTAACCTTTTTTAGATAGGTTTTGATCTAATTATAACATTATAAATTTTAATTAACATAAATATATAATTTTATATAAGAAAACTATACCATATAATTATTAAGAATGCTAATAAGATATTAAGGAATCTTTTAAATCATGAATAAATAATGAAGGACATTTAACTTATTTAATTTATTCAGAATTATTAAAACGTTATTTTACTAAATAAGATGCAGGCCAACCTGCAATATCTTTAACTGCTTAACATATTGATGCTAATGCAGATACTAATATTAAACAACGACCTACTTTTTTGCGTCATACATAGAAAATGTTTGGCAAGTACCAACTATGTGCCATCTTCAGACCCCGTCTCACTAAGTTGCAATCAAATGAGAATTTTTTCATGCCTCATCACCAGTTGATATGACCGTAAAGAGTTGGTTTATTGCATAAAAATCAATTTTTCCTACTTTTGAAAACGTTATGAACCGGAATCCAACCTACTTTTTTACGTCATACATAGAAAATGTATGGCAAATACCAACTATGTGCCATTTACCAAGCCGCAATCTTTTTATCAAACACAGCCAAATAAAGCTTTTTAAAGCCAAGTTTGAATGCTTTAGACTTTACGGCGTTAATAAGAATCTTACCTATGCCTCGGCCTCTATAAGTCTTATCTACGCATAATCCTGCAATCCATGGGAAATATGGTGAATCTTTGACATCATCTATCCTAAAGCATGCAATGCCAATAACGGTCCTTCATTTTGTCAACATACGTAGCTATTACCCTCGAAAACTAAAACTTTTCACGTTTTCGGAATGATCAAGACCTACGCCAAAAATCCTGTCCTTGTAGGGCAGTGCGGATTTGAGGGTCTCTAAGCCTTCTTCTTCGGAGAGGTGGCGCAGGAAACACATGATCAGCTTGTGAGAGATACCGAACTCGCGTTGGCCGCGATCGAGCGCGCCGGTAACGTCAGCCTTGCCGTGTTTCGGCAAGCTGCTTCGGCTGAACAGCACGCTGGGGAAGTCGTCAACCAGCCGATCGAACAGTTTCTGAATGTTGCCTAAAACTGGACAGAATAACTAACTATGAACCGTATGTACACAAAGGGAGTCAGCTCACCTCTTTCAACTGGCAAATTAAGCCAATGGAATCTTAGAATTAAAGCTACATTGTCCTCTGTCAATCAATTGCAATATTTTGTTGTCCCGTGAGATGAATAAATAGAACTTTAATACGTAGCCGATGCATTTCATCTTGCAAAATTAGTAGCCTACCTTTAAACTGTCATTGAAAATAGGCTAGCTTCTACGACCGTGTTAAACCTCCTGACAACAAATCAAAAATATCTATAATACCTAAAGGTGCATCCTCTTTGAATTTGAAGTTTGCTTCCTCTAACTGTAGAGTGTCGAATTAACACTGGTAAACAACACTACATACTGAATCTCACCATCTTCAAAATGCTGTCTTTTCTTAGCTTCTTCATTATCCTCTGTGTTAGAACTCTTTTTGTCTGTAAATTTTCTAATATCCAGTTTAAGGTCAAGATAAAAAAGGAAATATTTGTGTATACCAAACTCTGGCACTTTTTTCTTATAAATATTTTCAGGTATTTTCTATGCCAAATTTTTTCCGAGTTTTTTTTTTTTTATTTTCCGCCCAATTAACACGTTTCCGATAATTGCTAGCTAACAATTTTAGTTAAGTAGCATTTCCGTTTCCACGAACTCACAGAAAGTTGATAGGTGACAATAAACCAGTTGAAAGTTCTTAAGCTGAATTGGCCAGCCATGACAACAAACAACAAAGAGAGATAAAACTCAACAAAAAAAAAAAACAGATTTTAAATCAATCCTTTTTAAATACAGAGGAAAAATAGATTATTGAACAAAGCTTTCAATTCAAATAGGGTTTTTACTTTTACCTTTTAGGAGTAGGGGGTAGTTAAGGGGTGGCAAAAAAACATAAAATATAATAGACTTTAATGGTAATAACTTGCCTCTCTTGAACATACTAGATTTCCAAGTTGAGTCAAACAATTTTCTTTTTTTTTCTTATAAAAACACAATCACCCGCAATATACGGATTTGAAGATTTTCACCCCAGCAAAGTGCTGATTAATAACATTTTCTGTTCTGCGAGCAGCAATTTTGGTCTGTATGGGGTTGAAATTAACAAAGAGAACAAGTTAAAGACTGACTAAAGACTGAAAATTTTGAGAACTCTTGAGTAGGCATTAATGTAGTTTCCCATTCTCATAAGCAATGCTTGTACCTAGCATAAAACTAGTCCTTTTTTATGCAGTTGGTAAACAGTACCCCTTTTTTAAGTATTTTTGTGGTAAAACTGACTTTTAACCATGAAATTTCTAAATTGTGAGAAAAATATCCATATTTGGTTAAAATTTACTTTATTATTCTCTCTGCAGTCATTTCGTCCAGCATGTTGATGAGAGATAAATGTCCCACAAGTAGTGCTGGCGTTGGGTAAAATGCGTCTAATAATTTTAGTTATAATTTTTAGAAAATTTATGTCAGTTCTTTTTTGGAGCTGGTTAAAAGAAATATTTAGAAAAGCGAAAATAGCAAGAAGTCAGCATGGTATTGTACATAGAGGTTTGTTTCTTTTAATTGCTCAGGTGGTGGGACAAAATCTTCTTCTTTTACCTCATTCAGGGTTTTGTGATGGATGTGGCACTAGATTCAAACTAATTTTCTATTGTATAACCGATGGGACGTATAAAGTTAAAAATAAACATTAACTTTTCTCAGCAAGGATCTCTATAAATTGGATTGCCTCAGGGTTTCCCACTAAGCCCACTACTATTTATCATTTTGCTGGCATCTCTGAAATTGAACAGTAATACAGCTGATAGGTCATAGTCGGCGCTACAGTTATTCGTGGGGGCCGACATCGGACGCTCTCCACCCGGTTCCCGTCCTCCCATGCGTATCGCCACAACAACGTGGCCAAGCTCATGGGCCAGGATCCACTTCTTGGAGCACGAGACATTCACCGCCGGATGCTCAACACCGTCATTATCGTCAATTGCACTACCCCCACAGGCGCCGCTTCCGGTGAAGAAGCGGACCGGTGGAGGGATAGGGCGGTAGACGTCTGCTGGGTCCGCTGAGGTCCTGGTTATGTCAGTCACCTATCTTGGACTTGTGCTTATTCTTTCGACCAAGTTTCATCCTGATCTCTCCGCTTTAAGCGTTTGCCAAGATTTTCGGTCCCCCCACCCTCCTAATGACACTGGATCCAGTCAGGATTTAAAATAAGAGATCTGAGTTTTGAGGTCCTTCTAAATATAAGATTTCATTAAGATACGATCACTCTTTCGTAAGTTAAAAATACCTCATTTTTTCCATTTTTTACAATTAACACTACCCCATTGTTTGCTTCATCGTTCTCCTGTAACAATGAAACGACTTTATTCGCTAAATCAACAACAAGTGAGCCGCGCCTCACATCTAAATCACGAGGCTCTTGACTGAACCGTGCTTCAACTATCACACGGTGTAAAGCCATCAACTCGTATAAATTGTCAATTACTAATGGTTTTTTTAACTGACTCATAAAAACACATAACGCCTTTCCAAGCGGCAAAAAATTGTTGGCTAAAATTAGTGAGGAACGAGCAAAAACCAACGGGTTGTCAAAACGCTCAAGAAAATTTACGGAAAAAAAGAACAAAAAAAAACTGAAGAGAACTGATTTATCTATAACCTACTATAAAACAAGCATCAATTACAACAACCACAAAGAAAAAGCAAAAAGCGCTTTTTAAAAGAGGGTTGCAACCCTTTGTCTCTCAGCCGATCATTCATGCATTTAATTAAAAAACTGTCACTTCGATATGTTTTTGTAAGGTAAAAGATAAAAAATACGGCATTGGACTTTACAGTCCCGGAGAAATGTGTAGATTTAACTGTTCCAGAGACTCAACTGTTGTAGAGTTGTAGATGTTGTAGAGTTACTCTCACCTGTCTCTATCTCATAATATAATAATAATAATTATACCCCTTGGGTATAAAAATAAAAGGTGATTTACAATCAACTCAGCTATAGTAGAGTTGTGAGGAATATCCAAATGTTGTAGATTATTTAATGATTTCTCACATCACAAATTTAATCAAACAAAATATTTGACAGCTTCATTGAACTTTACTAAGAGTTTTTAAATCTTATCATAACCAAGATAAACCTACATAGTTCAAGCATCTAGAGAAACAAGTTCGTTTTCTTTAGTATACCTTTGTCTTTATGGTACTATTGACAAACTTTTCTTTTTGCGCTGTCATTTCAACTTGAATTGGGGAAATCAGCTCCAACTTTGCCCTTTCTCCACCCATGATTCTAAAGAAGTTACGCCACTGTTTAGAATAAGCAAAAACAGTAGATTCTGTTATATTCAATTCTTTGGTTTTAATCGAAGATTTTGAGAAAAAGGAGTGAGGGAGGAAGCCTAGTCGCCCTCCAATTTTTTGATTACTAAAAATGGCAACTTGAACTTTTAGTTTTTACGAACATTTTCATTAGTAAAAAATATGCGTAATTTACAAATTAACTTACATAACGAACTTCTATATTCGTATGTTTTTATTGCGTATATGACGGGGTTCACCCCTCGTCGATACCTCGCTCTTTACACTAAAGTTTGAATTTTGTCACAGTTCCATAAGAATGGCTTCTCGACGTCGGGGCGGGGCCGGGCACCATCACCGCCGACTTCGCCGGGATCGTCGCTCACGTCACCGCGACCGAGTTCGACGAGAACGCGCTGTCCCTGTCGCGCGACCTCGCCGGCGAGCGTGGCCTGACGAACCTCGCCTTCTCGATCGAAGACGTGCATGCCCGGAGCTTCCCCGATGCCTCCTTCGACGTCGTGCACGCGCACCAGGTGCTGCAGCATGTCGGCGACCCGGTGCAGGCACTGGGGGAGATAAAAAAATTTGAAATTTGTTATTTTTGGGCAGAAGACAAATCACGGGTGCGTTTTTATTTTTTTTTTTTTTCCCTTGGGTCATCGTATCGACCAAATGGTCCTAAAATGTCGCAAGAGGGCTCATTCTAACGGAAATTAAAAGTTCTAGTGCCCTTTTTAAGTGACCAAAAAAATTGGAGGGTATTTAGGCCCCCTCCCACGCTCATTTTTTCCCAAAGTCAACGGATCAAAATTTTGAGATAGCCATTTTGTTCAGCACCAGCCCCCACAACCCTCAGGGCAAGGGCTGTAAGCTATGCAATGTGCCCATTGTTTACATACAGAATTTATCATTGGATAATTTATGATTGGAGGGGATGTTGAATGTTTGATCCTGCGTGTGGCAGAAAAGGCTAAGGGCAATAAGCTAAAACTTCAGGAATACTGAGGGGGATGTTGAGCTCAAGTAGTATTTGCATCTTGGCCGTCAGAAGTGTATATCCCAGGAACGGTTAATGGCATTTGGTCGTAACTTAGGTTAAGTCTAGAGCGGGGGGGGCAAATAGCCCCCTTCAATCGACGTTTCTGGTCAATCTCAAGAGAAGAATGAGTCAATCCATTATATCAAAAAACTGAACTTAGTGTACAATCTCAGTTTGACAATCCCTTTGTTCAAAAACGTATTATATTTGATTTCGTGGGAGTGCATTGTTGCACCCCCATTATTAGCAATTAGCTATATGTAACTATTGATGTTCAACAGAAAGTTACAGAAATTAAAGTATTTAAAAACCTTGATGACACCCATAGAGATGAGAATCTACTTCGTTTAAAACATACCTCTCTACAATCAATCGTTTTCCGAATTTAATTTTTCTTGGCTTGAAATGCAGGGTTTGAGAGGAAAGAGGAGATGGGAGGCAAAAGAGATCAAGCGTGGCTCTTTAAGATGTGATGTAGAAAATAACACCAGAAACATCTTCAGAAGAAGGATAGCTTTCAAATGAAGTGTTGTTTGATGAGTTTTGACAAAAAATGAAAAACCTCGTTTGGGCTAGCTCGACGACCCATGGCGCCGGCGAGCGATCCTAGGTCATCCTCCTTGAACGCAGCTTGGTGGAGCTAACTTTTGATTGACTATATTCCTTCGCTTAAATCTCGGACAAAAATTAATGTACACTGGCCTAACCCCCCGTTCCTACTGACGATGGATTTTGAAAATCTCCATTTCGGTGATTTGCATAATGTGAGCATTTCAATAGTGCCATTGAGCGTAGTTACACTATTTGAACATATTGGGAATGCGTTCTGCACGAATTGTAAGAGGGGTCCTCTACCGTAGTGTGACATCTGTGAGAAGTGGATTTGTGGTGATTGTCTGGACCTGTCCCCTCGCAAATATGATCACCAGAAAACTGAGATGAAAGTTTTTCAGCTCGGCATCAAGAGCATGCACAAGGGCTTCATTCTTCTGAACTGATTCTGGAGCAGCTAAAATGCTGCTTTGAACTATGCTCTTTGACCACCTGGATACACTTACACTTTTTTTATTTATTTAAATTGCAAGAGTGAAGCTATTTTAAATACAAGTGGAAAAATGACTACTTGATATTACTGGCCATGTCCCAACCCACATTACATTCAAAAGTCTAGTCATTTTCATCAATATTGACTATGACATAACTCGTTCATCAAACCGCCTTTGACGCTTATTGTCGTGTTTGCTCTGCCCACCTGTGATTTTATATTGTTTGTTCAATTTTTATTGATTTCTAATCTGGCGTTCTATTTTTTTCTGTAACTTGAGAAAAATTCTTGGCTAGAGAACGGAGTAAGGGCGCGTAACGACTTAGGCGCGGGGGGGGGGGTGCGAAGCCCCCCCCAACAGCTAGTTGATCAGAAATATGTTTTTAGGCTAAAGGGTTGGGCATATGCATGTGCTTATTAGTCTCTAGGATCGAGTCTCTTGGATTGTTTCTGATGTGCTTGCTAGCTTAGTATGTTTATGCTTAAACCTTGGCTCTAAAGATTTTAAAAATAAAAACAGGTTTAGACTAGCGTTTTACTCTTATATTACAAAATCCATCTTATTAAGCAGCAGTAGTTACAGTGATAGTAGCAGTAGCCGTAGTAGTAGTAGCAGTAGTTGGAGTAGTAGTAGTAATAGTAGTAGTTGCAGCAGTAGCAGCAGAAGTAGCCGAAGTAGCATGCAAATATTGCCTTTTGGCGACTCTATGCGACTATGACTGGGAATACTCGACACAATAACTATGACTACTTGCGACAGCGACCACTTTTCACTGTTAGCCCAATAATTTGGAACTGCGACTGCATGTAACTCTGACTACTTGGATTTTTTTGTTTTTTCTTAGGTTATAAAGCTAGAAATGAAACACCCACTTCTGTATGTGTTTATTGCAAGAATCTTTTGACTTTCAGGGATAATCTAGCAAAAAAATTAATATTTGAATTAAGAACTTTAAAAGCCAAAAACCTAATTCCAAGAACGGTCAACTCTTCAATATTTACGATTAGCCAAATCTAAAGATCTTGTCCAATACAAGCAAATGACATTTTGTTGGCCTTGATATTCCCTATTCTTGATCTTTATTTCAAGTAACGTTACATTTTTATTTTTCCGGACATGACGAGTTTTGTGCTTAATTATATGATTTTAATCATATATATATATGATATATATATGATCTATATATAGATTTTAATCATTAATCATATAAATCATAATCATATGATTTTTAATTATATAGTTTTTAATTATATGAGTTTGAAAACACCGAAAGCGATCGATGAGCGCCAAGCGCAAGAGTTGAAAAAAGCTGTTTAGCATTTTATATCAAACTCCAGGCCGGGGAGAGTTGGAGGGGGAACCCGGAATACTTGGAAAACGTTTGTAAATGTCGGAGATACGTGATTGACGTAACCGGACTGGATCCGCTCTCTTTGGGGGAGTTGGGTGGTGGGGTTCAGCGCTTTGGTGAGTTTGGTGCTTCTGGACGAGCTAGGACGATGAAAATTGGTAGGCGTGTCAGGGAGCTGTACAAATTGACTTGATAAAGTCATTTCCCCCGATTTGACCATCTGGGGGGGGCTGGAGGGAGAGGAAAAATATAGGAAAATCTTATAGGTAATCTTGATTATTCTCATTTTTAAATTGGCCTTATATTTTTCATTTAAACACTTTTTTAGATTTTTTTTTTTTTTTTGTTCTTGTTTTTGACAAAGAGTACACTCAAAGGGCTCAGTGGAACCAATTCATGAGAATGTTGGAGAGAGGGGAACAAAATGTATTTCTTAAAATCCAGGAAGGGGCATTTTGTTGTTTTGTCATTTTTTTCCAATGAAAATAAAAAAGGGTATTTTTTTTACACGTCGCCTTCGCGGGCAGCCATGGAGACACCTTTCAGCACCTCGATCGGACCGAACCGCTTGTGCAGATCCTCAACCTCAAGCGCCAGCGCGCCGGGTCCGCTTTTCGGCCCGTTGTCCGACGCTTGCGACGATCCTGCACTCATACAGTCACCCGCACATCTTTGCTTACCGCCCACAGAGTGAACAGATTGGGACAATCGCGCAAGTCGTGCGAGAATCATGCCGTCCGGCCCGCGCCGGATTTTGGAACCAGGACGGCAGCGGCACCGGCACCAACTTCTCGAAGATCCGCGCCGAGGGCGAGTCGCTGACCAGCGGCGGGTCGTCGTCCGGCCTGATGAGCTTCCTCGAGATCTTCGATAAGGCCGCGGGGGCGATCAAGAGCGGCGGCACCACGCGCCGCGCCGCGAAGATGGTGTGCCTCGACATGGACCACCCCGACATCGAGGCCTTCATCGACTGGAAGTCGAAGGAGGAGGACAAGGTCCGCGCCCTGGTCAAGTCCGGCTACCCCGGTCGATTTTTTCCGATTAGACCATCTGGGGGGCTGAAGGGAGAGGAAAAATTAGAAAAAATGAGGTATTATAAGTTACGAGTGAGTGATCGGATCTTAATTTTGATATTTAGAAGGACCTCGTGACTCAGAGCTCTTTTTTTAAATCCCAACTGGCATTAAGTCTCTGATTTTCTTTTTAAATCAATCTAATGATTCTTAGAATTTTGCTAGAGCTCATACCATATGAGCTCTTGGCTCTTCCGGCCTCGTCACAAGTGATAAGCATTTTTTCTTGTGATTATGATGTTACAAGGGGTTACACTCTGCCTATGCTACAGATGCTGTCAAATTAAGCTCAATACTATATAATAAATTTTATTAGTCTAATTTAGAATCAAATAAAATGATTTACTTAAGAGGTCATCATCTTCCTATACTTGAATCAATTGACTCGTGGAGGTTGAATATATGCTAAATCTATCCTAACAGAAATACGTAGGTAATTCACAGGATCTACGTGCTAGGAAAACTGGTTATGTATGATTGCGAATGAGAATGAATGATTGAATGGGGTTTAGGGAGTGAGTGAGTGTAAGAGTGACGGCGAATGAGTAAGTGAGTGATAAGTAAGTGTAAGTGAGTTAGCGAGTGTGAGTGACTGATTGAGGGTTTGATCGATTGTCTGTGACAGTGCTGCAACGAGTACTCCAAATTTTTACTTAAGTATCAAGTATTAAGTATTCATCGTTTTTATGGCACTTGGTATTAACCAAGTGACATATAGCGATCGCAAATTAATTTCTCCGGAAGCTTACTCTGTAGAAATAGGCTTTTAAATCCCTGTGCACCCCCTCCCCCGATAAAAAAATACAGATGTTAACAAATTATAACAATTCATTGGAAAATTCCCGAAAATATTAGCATTCAAGAGGAAGGAACGAACCTGGTGGCCTTTCCTCCTTCCTTAGATACTTACCTCCCTAAAATCTCCCGAAAAAATGTGTGATATTTTGAATGAGCTTGAAAAAATATAGCCAGAAATAGGGCTTATATTCTATTACCCACCCAAAACCAAAAATATGAGAAAAGTTGCCTGATTTTTCAGAAGAGGGGAAACACCCCCAATAAATCAAGAGATCTTATTGAATATCTCTTTGTTAGATACATCATATCAGAGAACCCTACCGTAGAGGTTTCAAGCTTTTTTAAGAAGAACCATCGTCATGAATGTTTATTCGTTTTTTTTTCCCAGGGTGATTACATCAAACCGAAGATCCAAGATAATTGGGAGGGAGCTCATTCAAACGTAAAATTTGCCTGACGTCATTACAATACTGATGTAAATAAATTTGACGTCAATCATATGATTTTTTTTTCAAAATTAAAGGTCTAAACGAGTTTTCTCAAACTCGCGACCTATATAGATCGGTTTTGCAGGCCAGAAAATCTCAGGATACCGAATCCCCCCCCCCACAAAAAAATATAGACCTGTCCTCGAGAAAAAATTTACACTCAAATACATGCACAATTATTGTTCGTTTAAAGATATAAGGTATATAAATCGATTATAATTCAGTGAGTTATTAGTAGTAGTAGTAGTAGTATTTTAAAGTCGTCTTCTGATTTTTTTTTTTTTTTGGATTTCCTTCAAATAGTCCTTTACCCTGATTGGTAATTACCCTAATTAGTAAATATGTACAAGATTCCATAACTGACATAGGGACAAGGTGAACACACAAGACCTACTTGATCCCTTTTTTCTGATATCTTTCTAAAAAAATACTAATCAATTCACTTGCAAATGCACCCCCACATCAATTTACATGCAAACGCCTGTTTCTGTTTACTTTCCCAAGATTTCTCCGGGTACCCATATTGAGCTGGGTTGACCCCATGTGAGCTTAAGGAGTCACACCACTGACCATTATCTTGAACCAAGTAACAGGCGACACCAGGAATTGAACCCTGGCCCATTGGACAAAGGATTCCTATTATCCTATTGTAGATACTCTCTTGGAAAGGGTGCTCCATAAACTTGTACAACGTCTTGAAACCATCTAAAAATGTCTTTTCAAAAAGTCTAATTTTCCCAACCGCCGAGGATCGCGCCGAGAAAGGGTATGAAGGATATCAGTCCGACGAAGATCCCGATCACGATCCCAAACTGCAATCCGGCGAGACTGAGAGTCGCGGCGTAGAACACCGCGAGCACGATACAGACGCTCCCCTGCCCGCGCACGAAGGCGGCCAAGGTTCTGTCGATCGCGGCGGATTGTTCTCGGATGGTGTCGCGTTGGGCCCGGGGGAGCCAACCATCGATGGTCTCGACCATACGGTCCCAGTCACGCAGTCAGGGACTTCCAGGTAAGCTAGGACGATAAAATTTGGCAGACGTATCAGGGATCAGACCGAATTAAATTAGAAATAGTCGTTTTCCCGATTTAACCATCTGGGGGGGGAGTGGAAGGCCGGTTAATTCGGAAAAAAATAGAAAAAATGAAGTATTTTTAACTTAGGAACGGTTGATCAGATCTTAATGAAATTTGATGTTTGGATGGATATTGTGCCTCAGAGCTCTTATGTTAAATCCCGACTGGATCTGGTGACATATGATTTATATTGTTTAATAGACATTATTTATATTCATACAATATCCAAAATACAGGACAGAAAAATAGTATTAATCGCGTTTTCATCGTTACAAGTGACGGTAAACAGTCTGGTCACCACTTATTTGCCTGTTTGGAAAAATCTTTTTTGGCTAAATAGGTTGGTCGACTCTCCTGCTTTCTTTTAGAAAATACTATTCTTTTGCAAGATGCTTGTAACTGTTGTAAATAACCAAAAACAAATTAAAGTACAAAGGATGCTATAGGCGATCAACTTCCTGCCGACGTCCGTTTCCAGCCATGGACAACGGAAATACCAGCCGATCTCGCAAAAACCCTGCTGTAACACGTAGAGCACATGCAGCCACGGCCGAAAGTCTTCAACCAGCGCCGTTAATTGCTGAAACCAACCGCCGTAATGAACCAGCGGAAAGTAAACGCCTTGCGTGCCGTCTACGTACTGGTTAAGCGCCCAATTCGCATGAAGGTTAGCCAGGTTCAGCGTGAAGGTTCCAAAGCACAATAAAAAATATCCAAAGCATCTTGAATGGAATGACTAAAAAAGGCAAACGACAACCACAATTTGCAATCTTACAATTAAACTTGCCACACAAATTGTATTAGGTTATCCAGCTCTGAAATAATTGCTGAAGGTGTATTTGCTGTAAAATTAGAAACAGGCCCGAAGCCCCAACCCCTGCCTTGTCAGAACTTCACATAGCATTAAAGCAATAATATAGGCAATTTTACAGGTGAAAAGTGTTGTTATTCTCGTAGAACAATCTTATACCTTATTTACTAGATCTTATAACTTAAATTCAAATAGATCTTTTTACATTAAATAGACGTTAATTAACACCAAATATAGCACAACTCTCAACCCAAACCCGAGGCAAGAACTTTCTTGGATTTAAAAATGGCAGTACCGTCCCAGCCTACATTAGCATAACATAAAGAATCTCAACCATAAACACTAATTTGAAATCTGCAACACAAAATCAAAGGAACAAGTAACAAATACTATTTTAGTGGTTAAGACAAGGCTGTACTACAGAGGATCATCCCTTCCCTTTAAAGTTTATGGAATAAAGAAATAATTTGGCATTGTAAAGCAGGAGAAAGGCGTTTTCTTCAGAATAGTATCCCAGATGATCACAATCAGAATTATAATTCAATTCAACTTTCCATTTTTTTATCTCTTTCTTCTACTTCAAGAACACGTGGTCCGTACAATAGAACGTAGGCACAATGCCAATCACCTATAAATAAACAAAATAAAGAAAACCATATTAACAGCTCTTGAATCGGTCGAGGTCCAGAAACATCAATGCCATAACCCTGTTGCCACGTTTGGCCCGGGCCATCGATTTACGCAGGAATTCACGAAACAGCGCGCGGTTGGCAAGACCAGTCAAATCATCGTAGCGCGCAAGACGGAGCAATTTTTGCTCGACGATTTTGCGTTCCGTGATGTCATTAAATACCACTACGACGCCGCTTAATTCCTGGGCATCGTTCACTACCGCCGCGCAGGAAAGGTCAACGGGCATGAACTACCTGTGCAACGCAGACCATTGGTCAGCAGGCGATTTTTTTTTCTCTTTTTCTCATCTAATGACGATAACAAATAGTTCGTGGTAACGAACTGTAAGTAAGGAGTGCCCCTGCTCAATATTAACCGAAACCCTAGGAAATGGAATTTTAATACCAATAGATACAGCAAAAGGATAGGATTTTTATGCTGATTTCACATATGCAAGTTTCATCAAGTTTAGTCATACCCAAGAGGTTAAAACTTAGTAATTGAACCGGGTGCCCTCTGATCACTCTTGACTCTTAAAAAGGGCACTAGAAATTGCAGTTAACAATGGAATGAGTCCCCTCCAAAGTTTATGCTGCCATCCCTTCCATAAAAACGGGATATTCCTGCGGGGCATAATTTACAACACTTGCCCCCGCGTTCTAGTGGGCTGTGTTATCCCTGGAGTCTTTGTTATATGATCTTTGGTCTAGCTTGGACAAAATTGATATATAACAAATTTGATCAGACGCATCAAACAGTTCGTGGTAACTACCCTCGAAAACTAAAACTTTCGAAATAGGAAAAGAGCCTTTAAGCACTTTCTTTACCCCCCCTGAAAACGTCTGTACACTTCCCAGTAACCATTACTACAGGTCAAAGTTTGTAACTTGCAGCCCCTCACACGGGGACTGCGGGGGAGTAAGTCGTCTCTAAAAACATAGTTATTAGGTTTTTCGACTATGTTGAATAAAATGGCTATCCCAGAATTTTGATCCGGTGACTTTTGGGAAAAAATGAGCGTGGGAGGGGGTAGGTCAACCCCCCACAATTCTATAATTTGCCCGTTATGCGTGAGAACTAAATGTTGCTTTAAAATTGAATCAAAACGCACTGTTTGTTTGCTGGTTGCCAGTAAGACATCTCAGCAATATACCAAGAACGACTGAGGGTATGAAGCTCAATCTTTCAGGACTACTTCTATTACTACTTCTGCTCTTAATATTTTACTAAATCAAAAGAGTGTAAGTGTGTCCAGGCTCAGAAAGAGCATAGATATTATTTTTGGGGAACACGAGTTCGACGAAGTTCACTATGAAGGACGTGTGATTGAAGGACCGAGTCCCGAGCAGAAAAAGGCGCTCGACTTTGTCATGAATCAGTTGCAGCTGATGACGTCCAAACTATCTGGTGGAGAAGAAGTTGATCTTAGTCCACAAGAACTGATGGATGAGATCTGGACTCCCATGGTTCGTGAAGGTCTCGTTTCCGCTCATCAGTGTCCGGATGAATTCAGCCGGATTCTTGAGTTGTTCAAGGGCGCGAATGACTCTAATTGGTTTGGTAACTTAAAAAGGGCTCTAGAACTTTTAATTTCCGTTAGAATGAGCCCTTTTGTGAAATTCTATGACCACTGGGTCGATGCGATCACCCCTAAAAAAAAAACAAAAAAAACACGCATCCGTGATCGGTCTTCTGGGAAAAAATAGAGAACTCTCACATTTTTATAGATAGGACCTTAAAACCTCTACAGTATAGTTCCTCAATACGCTGAATCTGATGGTATGATTTTCGTTAAAGATTCTATGGCATCAAAAGAATCGCATTTTAATGCTGAATTCAAATATATAAGTTTCATCAAGATTAGTTTTACCTATCAAAAGTTACGAGACTGAGAAAATTTGCCTCATTTTTGAAAATAGGGGGAAACACCCCCTAAGATCATACAATCTTAACGAAAACCACACCATCAGATTCAGAGTATTAGAGAACCTTATTGTAGAAGTTTCAAGCTCCTATCTATAATAACGTGGAATTTCGCATTTTTGCCAAAATACAGATCTCTGATGAACCAACGCGCGTGCTAAGGCCGTTTTGACGCGTTCGCCTTGGGAAAACCCTTCTGCGCGACGATCGGCAATCTCGCACATATCCAATTGTTCCAACAACGTATCGACGCGCACTTGTAGCTGCGCTCCGCGCAGACCGTGCAGCGCGTCAAAGTAGGCAATGTTTTCTCGAGCAGTTAAGCGCGTATAGATGCCGGTGTTGTGGGGCAAGGTGCCAATCCGGCGACGCACTTCGAATGCATCCTCGGTCAAGTCTACTAATGCTTCCTATTTATTTTTTTATTTGGCAAACTGTGTTAATTCATCGTCTTAGATATTTGCTTCGTTTCAGAAGTTTTGTCTTTTATATTATTTGAATTTTGGGTTGGATAATACATAGATCAAGACTTAAAGGCCTGACCCCTGATACTTTATGATTTTGATGATTTTATCACAATTAATCGTCATTTTGATATTGTTAGAGTTTTTTCTTCTTTTTATTACTGTTTGACGAAATTACCCATCTGACTCGCCCTCGCCGGGCAGCACCGACACGAGGCGGCTTGCCCGAACGGTGAATGCACCTTGTTGCCGGCGTGTGTGCTGGCAGAGGCCCGAGAGACGTGGACGGCGCTGACGTGCGATCAGATTTACTGGGCCGGATTGGACGTATGGAGGTGCGACTCGCCCGCAACGCGGAGGAGATCGCTGCCGCCCAGGAAGTGCGTTTCCGCGTATTTTACGACGAGATGGGCGCCAAATCCCAATACGACGAGGGTCTCGGGCGCCGCGACGCACAAAGAGAGATAAAACTCCACAAAAAAACTCAAACAAGACTGCGGCCAGTAAACCTTACTGGCTGCAGTCTCGTTTAAGTTTTTTTTGTGGAGTTTTATCTCTCTTTGTTGTTTGTTGTCATGTCTGACCAGTTTGGCTTAGGAACTTTCAATCTACCACACATAATTTCAAACTTATATTATAGACATTCTTGAAAGGGCATACCTATGTGCATAGGCTACAGGATGCTTCAATATCATTCATGCATCATATTGAAGCTCAATAGGACGAAACTCAGTAATAATTTAGACAGTCTCCAGTACGTCAAAATATATTGCTAATTCCCTCCCCCCCCCCAAAAAAAAAGTGATGAAGGCACTTCGTTTTTTACTGAAGTTAAAGATTAATTCAAATAAAATTAATTTGATTTAATTAGGTTTTCCTATAATCAGTTGCACGGGAACCCTTCGTTGCACTTACCTTGCCGCAGATACTGGGCACAATTCCCGGAGGCAAAGT
Source organism: Alatinidae sp. Z8VKAUB7J3 (assembly GCA_010016025.2). Lineage (NCBI taxonomy): Eukaryota > Metazoa > Cnidaria > Cubozoa > Carybdeida > Alatinidae > Alatinidae sp. Z8VKAUB7J3. Next base: position 172,964,368 of record JAAAKM020721499.1, on the reverse strand, counting down.
TACCAACCCCAGCATAGCCAGGGATGGATCCAATGGAGGACCAGGAAATTTGTAAATTTGGAAGGTAGCGAATCCGTAAGGAAAGTTCAGGTTTTAGAATAGAACTAGAAAATTGAAGTATTTCTTGGAAAGTTCAAACATTAAATCAGGACCAAGAAATAGTGAAATTTCCAATGCTGTATGGATCCTTTCGTTCTCAACTGCAATCATATACAAGTAGAGATGAATTTTGGTTGATGAGTGAGAAGCAAATTTAGTCTTGCATTTAAAGTTCTAGAATTACATGCAACCTACAGTTTTGTCGATGTAAGCCTCCCGGCAAGAGCCGCCGCCAATATCGACCTCAACTCCAGTTATGGCAGTATTTATACAGATCACAACCTGGAAATTGACACGGAAAGAAGCAAGGATAAAGCTTTTTCCAGTAATATTGTGGTCACTTTAAACAGACGCGGGCATAAAATATAGCTTAAAGCCAATTACACAAACAACTATCTATGTAAAACATAGAAATAACAAAACACTTCGTTTCAATCCTTCGTCCTGGCTGCCGGTCCCATCCGTGAACAGATCGCTGTAGTACTTCCACGCCGCGCCGTTATTGGAGTTGCCGGAGTTGGCGGAAAAGATCTCTATCGTCACGCCAGGAATGTCGCTCGACTGGGCTTGGCCGTCGGTCACCGGAGTACCCAGGATCGTGTCGGTACCGGAAAAATTCAGCGTTCCGGAAAACAACTGGCCGGTAAACGCGTTCTGGGCGGCAAGCGAGAACGGCATGCCGGCCTCTATGGTGCCTCAACCAGTCTTGAATATTTGCATTAGTTTCACTTTGCAAATATTCTGACTAGTTATGGCTAGTCAGCCATAATTACCACCGCAATGACAAGATGCTTGTAATTTTGAGTTCATTATTTTCCAATATATTCATTCACTTAGCCAGAATATTGATATTTATTTCGATTATAAGTAGAAAACGGTCTAAATTAGCTTTAAAATTATAAAATGCTCCTATAATTGAGTGGTTCAAATAAATTTTCAAACAAGTCTTGGTCATGGCTGAGTGTTCCCACTTTTGTAAGCAGATTTACGCGAACAATAACTTGATTCCCCAATTAGTTATCTTTTCATCTTTTTCAAATAATTTCAAACATGTAATTTAGTACAAGGCTCAAACAAAAGAAATAAAAAAAAATTGAAATTGCAAATGTGAGTAATTAACAAAATCATCTGAAAACACCTAATTACGAGATCACCACAGGAAAGGGGTGGGATGTTTCTAAAAAAGAAAACACCATAGAAAAAAATGATTACCGTGCCATAAAAAGTACTAACAAGGCAATCCCATCATTACTTGAAACACTTCTTGTGGGAAAGTAGAATTTGAATACTGCTATTTGAGCCACATCATACCTTTACCCAAATCTCACTGTGAAGAGGAAAATGAACAACTAAGTTAATCAGACAATCAATAATAATGAAAAATCTTAAGCAAATGGCGTAGAAAGCACAACAGGAGCTGCACGTCACCCTCGTGGAGTGAAAAAGATGCACATCACCCTCGTGGGGTGGAAAATTAGTGAATGTAAACCAAAACCACAAAAAAAAGAGAACAAAAAAAAAAACAAAAACACTTAAATCATTAACAAAGTCCCAGAAGGTAGTGTTTCAACCCACTATTGAACTCGCTAATATTATCTGCAGCCTTTATACCCTCAGGGAGTGAATACCACTGTTGTAGCCCTGCAAAACGTGGAAATAAAGATCCGCGTTGAGCACTCCGAGCCTCAGACACTATCCCTCAAGAATGGCTAGTTTCAGAACAATGATAAAAGTGTGTGTTTGTATGTGTGTATGTGTATGTGTATGTATGTGTGTGTAAGTGTACGTGTGTGTATGTGTACGTGTGTGTATGTGTGTGTGTGTATGTGTATGTGTGTGAGTTGTGTGTGTGTGTATGTGTACGTGTGTGTATTTGTATGTGTGTGTATGTGTGTATATGTATGTGTGTGTGTATGTGTGTGTGTGTATGTGTGTGTGCATGTGTGTGTATGTGTATATGTGTGTGTGTATGTGGGTGTGTGTGTGTGTGTTAGTAGTAGTAAAAGTAGTAGTAGTTGCAGATGCAGTTGGTGTAGAAATAGTTGTAGTGGAAGTGGTAGTAGTAGTAGTAGTAGTAGTATTTAATACTATTAGTAGTCGTAGTGGTAGTAATGGATTTTGGTGTATTAGAAGTAGTTGTAGTGGAAGTAGTAGTAGTAGTGGTAGTAGTAGTAGTAGTAGTAGTAGTAGTAGTAGTAGTAGCAGTAGTAGTAGTATTGTTATTTAATACTATTAGTAGTCGTAGTGGTACTCTTAAAATGTTTGTTTTTTTAAAAGCGAGTGGCGTATATTCGCTATGGCTTTGGGGGTGTGGGTAAAATATATTTTTCATAATCTAGGTGAAATGAAGATTTTGTTTTTATTGTGTTTTTTTATGAGAATCCAAAATAGGATATTTTTCAATAGAAATACAAAGAAAAAAGTATTTTTAGAATCTTTATTTAGGAAAATATGAAGGCTGCTGAGTTCAAGATTGATGAACATGAACAAATACGGGATTAAATAGTCTCCAATCTTTGAAACGGACATGGCAATAAAGCGGTCCTGGCTTATACCAAAATTCGTTTTGAAATTAAATCAAATTTTAGTTACGGGGGGCGTATTTTAAATGGAAAGAACTTCCCATGGAGTTATTTTCCGTGGTGTAGGGAAACATTTTCATAAAGGGGGAGCTGGATTTCTTGATTTTATTTAAAAATGATCAGAAATTGAGTTAAAAGAATTCAACTGAAAATAAGGAGCAATATAAAAACTTAAACAAACAGAAAATGCATGTATGTATGTATGTATGAATGTATGTATGTATGTATGTATATATGGATGTATGTGTGTGTGCATGTATGTATTTATGTATTTATGTATGTATGTGTGTGCATGTAGTCCATTGTATGTATGTCCGTATGTACGCATGTATGTATGTATGTATGTATGTATGAATGTATGTATGTATGTATATATGTATGTATGTATTTATGTATGTATGTATGTATATATGTATGTATATATGTATGAATGTATGTATGTATGCACCAAAAAACGACCCAGAGCGAAGTGCCACACGCAAAAAGCAATATTAGCTACCATTTGAACTTGATCCAGAGATACTTTTCGACCAGTGGCATTATAAATGAAGAGATCACCGTTATATCTAGAATATAATTTATTTATATAGTTCATTTTTTTCCTGAATTGAGTGCTGAACTTCGAAATACAACCTCTTTTGTATATTCGAATTATAATTGGATATTGCAACCCCTTTCTAGACATTCTCATCAGCAATCTTATCATTCCTGTCAATTTTCTTACCACTAATTTTCGATGTAACTGGTTGAAACCTAGTCCTAGGTTTCGATGAGTTGATCCAAATTTAACTACTATTACCCTGGGACTGACACTCTGAGACCCATTTGAACGGGAAATTGCGGCTACAACTACGACTAAGCCCCGTGTGAATGTCTACTTACAAAGATCATGCTTTCTGTAGCTCATTAAGATATGTCTTAGCGATAAATGCATCTGCTAGTTAATAAGTCGTGGTATGCTTTGCTGTTACCCACAGATGCTGCGCCGGGGGCAAGTTTAACCCCTTTCCTTCCAACTACGCCACTGGAATGATAACTAATATTTTTAATTCTCAAAAGAGCTTTATGATATTTTCTTTGAATCTTTACACAGAATGTTATCATTTGTTAATCTGTGCAATTATGTGCCTTTCCACGGATTGCACTATAGTTTTGTACAAATTAAGTAAAGTGGATTCATCCAAACATTAAAAATGACAAAAAGGTGAAAATTTTTAAAATTATATGAATACACCCTCTACATCTGGAAATAGAATAAAAATGGAATCACTGAAAAACAAGAAATCATTGAAAACAAGAAGTTTTTTCATTGAAAAGCAGGGAAAAGAAATCATTGAAAAAGAAAATAAGACGGTGCTTTTTATAATGATATTCGTACCGCAGCTAGATAGGCCAAATCAGGTGTAGTTCAGTCATAGATGTTAGTAGGGGGGGGGGGGAATCATCTCTAGGAATTATTTAATTGTTTTAATTTTTTAACGCATAAGTTAAAAATACTTCATTTTTTCTACTCTTTTCCGAATTAACCGGCCCCCCACTCCGCCCCCCAGATTGTTAAATCGGGAAAACGACTATTTCTGATTTAATCTGGTTGGGTCCCTGATACGCTTGCCAAATTTCATCGTCCTAGCTTACCTGGAAGTGTAGCAAAACCGGGACTTTAGGTTTCCCCCCTCCAACTCCCCCCAATGTCATCAGATCCGGTCGGGATTGAAAATAAGAGCTCTGAGACAAAATATCGTTTGAAAAGGCATCTAAAATCAAAAGGATTCTCTGATATTGGAATCAAAGTTTTTCATGGTGAGGCTGCTGCTAGAACAAATTCTTCAAATCCATTTGTTACTCAAGTAAAAGATGCAGCTGACAAATCATTTGGAAAATCCATTCTTAATGTCTCCAATGCCGGTACTGGCCCAATGTATCCATTTGTAGAAATTCTAAAAGCTCCCTGCATTGCCATTGGAAGTACCTACATG